>OU744302.1:20284958-21627395 GCA_916610205.1 Griposia aprilina | reverse complement strand
AGGCAAGGTAAGGTAATAATCTTATCTTAATTATAAAGTGCGGTGTGGGTGAGGGTTTCAAGTGAATGGAAATAATAAACATGTTTTGAGACATAAAAATGTGTGAGTGTCGTGGAACACTCGGTTGGAATAAAGTTCCTTTGAGGAGTGTATTTAGAACATCCATAGAACAAATTTGATTAACATAAAAAGTTTTATATTGAGTCAACCTTAAAAGATAGATATATGCTGTCGTGGACTTTTTTTAGAACTTTTAAAGGGAAACAATTCCGTGATACATGATTTTTGGAAAAGGAAATCATATTTTCCCGCTTTTGCAACTTTTTTCATTTATGCTCCGCTCTTTTTGGTCGTAGCATAATGTTATATTGCCTAAAGCCTTTCTGGATAAATGGACTATTCAACACAAAAAGATTTTTTCAATTCCAACCAGTAGTTCCTGAGATTAGCGCGTTCAACCAACAAACAAATAAAGATAGGGTCGTGACGGAAACTCGTGACGGAAAATTCTTACACTTTTTTTACCATCCATACCATGTGATAAGGAACTTCGTTCCAATAATGTATATTATGTTAAATGATGCTTGTTAGGGTACGGGATGCGGAAATCATAATTATCAAATTAATATTATATTGAATATGTTAAACATGCATAAACAGCTTGGTTTTTTGTCTATTCTCTGCGTTTATACACTAGCAAAACTGTTTTATCAAAATTCAATGGAGCCTGGAGAGATAGTTTACTATCAGGAAAATAAATAACGGAACTTTTCATCCTCGAGTACCGTCCAGTGAAAAATAAACAGACATTACCGTTTGTTTTCAAATCTAGATCTACCTAATTCATCAAAAGATCTAAGCACTTTCATCAAACTCTCCTTCACTTGGAAAAAACGTAGTACACACAAGTACTGAGGTACGAGATAAAACGCTTTCAACTCCGATGGCTATAGAAGCCGTGACCCTATTAACGAGCGATGCCTACTATTATCCCATCGTCGGGCACAGCGTCGGTCACACTCGTCGGGCACACTTGTCGGGCACACTCGGCGCCCGCGGCTCAAAGGTCCGGGCCTTTTACAAGACTTTCATTACATTATACAGTGCGATGGTACGTCAAGTTTCATAGTGAGGTGTATTGAGACGCTTCTGGGTTTATGATTGATAGATACGAGTGTTGGATTTTGAATCCTGTCAAGGAAGTTTGTTTGTATGTAAGGATTTAACTTAGAATTGAAGGAACCTACAGTTAATTAGTCTATGTTTCTTTCAAGTTAATTATACCGATTAATTTTAAAATTAATACTTAGTAAATCAATACAAATTTATATCAAATGCATGAAATGTCAAACATAATAAATAGACAACAAGTTGCTTGTAAATATTGTTTACGAATGAAAGAACAAATGAATTCGAAACAAAAGCAGCTGTTTCTAACCCAAAGTGGTATTTCACCTCTCCGTACCAACATAAAAGTGAGCGAAAATTAAATCACATTCTTCACATAATTTACAGTTTCTTTAACCATAAGTGACGTCAAGTTGCAAGACACACAGCGTTCTTGGCAAGAACATGAGCAATAAATCTTGCTCCGCCATCTTGTTTTTACACAACTTTTGTTAAAGACGCGCGGACAACGCCAGAATATTTAATAGGTTTATTTAAATAAATTATAATTTGCCAAGTCGAGTCCTTGAGACGCATGACCTCATACTATCGATCTGGTAATTTGGTCCTTTTGTACGCACTACCGTAATTTATTTTATTTTATTTGCAAGTGCATTTCAAACAGTTTAATCTGTCAGCTACACATTTATTGTTGATTTTTTGTGATTAAAAATCTATCTTATCGAAAACTAGATTACACGTAGCAACTACGTGCAAAATGTTGGTCATCAAATCCCAAAACTAAATTCAATGAATTTCCTCTAAGTGCTTTGTGATATCCACATACATATATTACACACAGAACCGGAATCGAACTAGCATCCGTCTCTGCTCCGACCGTTACCCTTAGGCCACTGCCGCTTTAAATTTCAAATTGAACTCCATCCATGCATTGTAAATTGCATCCATGTTGTCTACAACTGGGTCCCTGCCTGCCCCTCTAGGACAATCTAATTGTTAATAAATACAACTACTACTTTGGATATTATTTTGGAGATAAATAAATATTTATCTTAGAATCAGTCAGTTGTAAAACAAAAATAACTTTTGCCATTGTTCTAAAGAAAATGGATATAATTAATAACTCATATAGGAACACTTGCTGCCGTACAAAAACTTTTAAACAAACTAAATAAATACCCCATCATATTTCGCGTCCAAATATTGTTTTTCTACCAATTTACATCATAACACGCAATTTCTAAACTAATAATTAAAATACGCAAAAGCGTTCACTTTCGCTTTTAACATTTTTTGTCTCGTTCTGCCGCGGGATGCGGGCAGCCAAATGAAGCGATCGCGTGTCCCGCCATCATTCTTCAATATCACCCTGTACTCGCCCTTTGTATACAGGGTGCGTGCGGATATCCGGCCCGAGGGTATATGTCGGGGCTGCATCTTGCAAGCCTACTTTACGTGACCGTGATCCTTGGACAGATGGAGGTGTATTTTCGAAAAACTTCGCTTGATTATAAATATTGTAAATAAGTATAATACTAGGAAGAGAGACGATAGCACGTTTTTCACAATAAAATATTTTTTGTCGACACACAATTTCAGTATTTAAGATTTTACAGATCTACCTTACAAGCAAGAAAGCAAACTAAACTACAAAGACAATAATTTGATAAAATACTGATAATATTATAAAGCAACCTGTATATAAATTGCGGCAGGTACGCGAGCCGCTGACGTGCGACGGTTAAAAACGAATTATAACGGAGCACCCCGTAGCCGGCCATTTGTCATGAGAGCCAGTGACGTGACCAAGAATAGCAATCGAGTCTAATCGAGTTGCTGGTCAAGAATAGATTTTTAAATTCAGGCTCAAAACATGAATATTTATAATAGTTCAGTTGCTTGTTCACAACATCGTTCCATACATATTTTTAATGCATTGACGCTTCGCTTTTTTGCAATAGGAAAACAAAATGGTCCTCTTGCATAAATGGAATGGAAACTGCCTGTAAAAATCTTCAAAAATCTATTCTGCGATTATCTCACCGTGAAATTTCGGTGAAGTGAGGTGTCATTCCACCTCATTCTAAGGATTGACATTACTGGAAACTCACTTCACCTATGTTTACGGTTTCTAAGAGTATGTTTTTCTTTTTCTTATACCCAAGAGGACCCATAAGTTACCTACATGTAGGTTTTACATGCTTTCTACCACTATTGAACACAACAACGTCCTAAAATATGGCTGCCCTGTAATTTCCCGTACCGGACCGACAAATGAGGTTCCCCCGCACTTACTCGACTACAAACCATTAGATTTACTTCTCCTCGATGTGTCCCATCCCTTGACTACGGGCCGCAGCACCACATAGACCAAGAGACAGGCAACTATTAATTTACGAAATAGCGAAACAAAGAGCGGATCTGACGGAATCATTAATTGTGGAACGATTGATGATTGGTGAATAATAGACCTGTGAATGATATGCGCGCGTTACAGCATTAATTTTGATTCGTTTTGATTGATTGATTGAATTAATCAGCCATAGTTTGTTGAATTAGTAACTGTAATTCTATGGTGCTGTAGTTCGACGAATTCTGAAAATTATGTAAAATAATACTCGTGCTAATCATATCATATCAAAGTTAATAATTAAGTTATAAGGCTGAAAGCTCTGTAAAGTAAAGTATGTAATTTAATCTGAAGAAGTATTTAACTCAGTCATTATTAAAATCTCATAATTACCTAGATGTTTAGGACTTAGTTAATAAGTGTCAAAGCTAATCATTGAAAGTAAAATCAAGTTACTCTGTCTTGGGCAAAGTAATATAATATAGTTTGTTGTGATTTAGGTCGAACGCTAACATTTCACATTTAACAACTAGTTGACTGATCAAATTCTTGATCACCAGAAAAAAGGTTTTGCGATTCACTAATTTGTTGGAAATAATGAAATGATCGAAAGTACACTAGCTCCCAGCCCACAATGTAATCCAAATGAAAACACATTTTTTCCAGTTACCGCGGACTTAAACAAATAAAGTTAAAGTGTGGTTATCTGGCCTAACTATCAGCTAAGTCATTTTTAATTACCTCCGTAATTGGTTTGCTTTAGTCGTTAGTTACCGCGGTGAATATAAATCTGAAAAGGCTTTCTGTTCCCTATTGATGTCGGTATTCATTTAGCATATTGAACGAGTTGATTATTTTTCAGGATTATAGTTTTTTGATGAGCTAAGCGATGAAGTTTAAAATGGTAAAGTGACTAGTTTTGCCGGGTGTCGTATGGAATCACGTGTTTCGATAAATGAATTAATTAATGATTCTTTATTTGCTACAATAGGTATACGTTAGTTTATTAAGTATCGTGCACACTGGCGCGACGCGACAGCGTACACAAAGGCACCGCGTGCAGCGCAACGGGCGGCGCCTTTGTGTCGGGCTGTCGCGTCGCGCCAGTGTGTACGAGCCTTTACACGGTGAAGAGAAATTATTCAACGTTACACTATATTCGACGTTTCGGTCGTGCAAATATTAAAGGATCGAAATCGTGGTATGCGTTTTTATCGTATTTTAGGTTGTGTAAGTGATTTATGCCGTACTCATCTTTTAGTTACTAACAAGGTAGGTACATATAGGCTCTTTAGTTATTAAATGTTATGCTAAGCATTTTTACTAATTGTTTAAAATAATGAGACGGTAATGGGACGGTATTTTTAACATTTGTGCTAAATATTAAAAATGTTTAGATAACAAGTTCATAAAAAAATAAATCCACTTATTCCAATGGTACCAGTACCCTAATTGCGTAAGATACATACTATCAATCAGAATCAGAATCATTTTGAAATATATTGCTAATCCATTGCTTCATATGTTCGAAAAATTACTCTGCCCAACAACGTAAATAACGCAATGAATGTTGTTGAACTGTCAAAATGAAAGCCATTCCTAATGTTAGTGTGTTACGCAATTACCACGCAGTTTTCCGTCCTCAGAGTTAGTAAGTCAATTGACCCGAATAACTATATCCAGCATACCTAGAATAGACTCAAAAGGGACCGAAAGTAATTAGCGCTCAACGAAAAAGGAAAAAAGGCAAGCAATTTGGTTCGATTCGGAAACTCTTCGCTACAGAGCTAGAACTGTTCAGATAGTAAATCTCAATACAGCCAAACGCGTTTAGACTTCTGGCGGGCCGCCAACGCTTGGATTATGTTAATACTGGATACGGTAATAATAGGCTTAGACGAAGAATTAAAGCGTTTTTTCTCTCAGTAATGTGGAGGTTTATCCTTGATTACTACATTCTGGAATTTTTCGGCGTTTTGCCAGGGTATGAAGCTAGGTAATTGTGTGCTCATTAGCATGTTAAAAAAGAGTTACTTCTTGAAATATTGAGTCGCTAGTTTTTTTCTTGATGGGACCCAGCTTTTTTTAGCTGTATTTTATATAACTATACTTCAACTCGCTTTACCTACTGGCCATTCTTTCGAAAAAGCATGATTTTGTTATTAATAATCTATTTAATTCCATGAAACTGTCTTTGTAAAGAAGCTAATAAAATCCAATCCTGTTGGTATTACCTATTACTTTAAGAAATTACTTCAACTATTTGTATCGTTTGACCAGCACAGGCTTTTTTTGTAGACATCTTAGTCCAGCTCTTCCTAAACTTCGAAATCTAAGACTAAACTCAAGTTAGCGCTCAACCAACGTTGAAATCCTTACAACACCGCGGACGGCCAATAGAGAGCAATTCTTCAAACACAATAAATTCTCAACCCAAATTAAATGACATAAAGTTCAAATTGGCACAACAAAACAAAGCTAGCTCGGAGAATCAGATAGAGTTAATGAAATAAATGGATTATATACCCATTGTGGGCAGTTACAATGCAGTTTTTATTCGTTTGTTCAAGTTTATGATTTCCAATTCGCAATCAACTGTTTTTATTGAAGCAATCTTTTGAGGGAAACTGCGTTCACTTGTGCTGGAATTCTTAATGCCTTTAGCGATATATCGTTAAAGGGATGAGAAATTTTATATTTAAGTTTATTTTCATACTAGGTTGGAACGTTAAGTTACGTATTGAATAGCTAAATACCAACAAAACTAGACAATAAAGTTAGCTACTAGATATTTTCCTGATCAACTTTAAAATAAACCAATTAGAACCACTACTCGTATAATTCAACCCTCCCGACCCCATGCCAAAATTAAATTAATTTGAAACATCTACTAACATTTCCATACCACACTTCAAAGAATTTAATATAGCGGAACGCGTGACAAGCGGGGTGGGGGGACCGAGGTTACCTCGTAACCCGCGCGCTGTCACACGTCAGTCATCATTCGTCACGCGCACGGGACACACGTCAAAGATATTGCGCTCAGATTGCGTTTAATTTGACTGGGGTGCAGTTACATGCGGCGTATCGAATATGAGATGTTTGTTTTGTAAATCGGAGTAAGTGGGATTAAGGTTGTTTTGGTTTTAACTTATATTGTTTATTTTACCTTATTGAGATGGTTAGTTATTATGATTTGAAGATATACCCTATAGAGGTATAGTAAACATCAATAAAAGCGTTATCTTCATATTTTAAGAATAATAAACTTGGCACTTAGTCCAATTTCTCTGGGAAATACCGTCAAACAAAGACGCCTACAAAAAACAATTAAAGTCAAAATATAAGCTATCAGCGAATCAATTGGCGTAGTGAAACAAAAAGGTGCTTCCAGAGTCCTGTCTTATTCATTTGAGCCACTCCGATCCATTTGCTAATTGAAAATCTAACAGAACGATATTTCTTGTAGCAATTTACAAAAATATTGTAGCTCTGTAAAACAAAATTTTATTTTTGAATTCCTTTTGATTTTCTTCCGTGGAATTATGCTGTTAAGAGGAATAAACTGTGATTGTGTTTCTGTTATTGCTATGAAATAAATATTTTCAAGGAGCTTTATAGCTAGTTTTTTAATCCTTAAGCTTAGCGTTTTTCTGGTCTGTTGCTAGGCTTTGCTTTATTAAAAGAGGCTACTTTCTTATTGTACATATTAATATCCTGTTCCGAATATTCCTGGAGTTGCTGTATTTATTCTGAGTTAAGCTAATAAGAGTAGAGTTCCTTGTACAAGCATGTATTCAAAGAAATACTACGAGATACTCATCAAGGTTAAGATCAAATTAGGTCTAAGGCCCACACGCATTGGCAAACCCTCACAATCCACGGGCGGAAATGAATTTCCACATAGACATAGTATGTGCAAACAATTCACTAAATAATTATACTAAAAATAAATAAATAAATCCTCTCGACCCAATTTTGGCCACGGTGGCCAATCTCGATGTAGATTAGCCAAGTACGCAGAAGATATTATAGTGCACAAGTATGTGCGCGCAAGCACAGGTGCACTCTCTGTTCCTTTACTTTAATAATCCGATGGGACGGCAACGCGACGCGATCCGAGAGATCAGGCGCAGGACCAATGGCTTTACATGCCATCCGAGGCACGGGGGCTTCACACCACCAAATTCTGAACTCCGGGCTGCTACTGCGAAATTCCTAATGGAAAACCCAATTACACTTTCCCCGACCTGGAAATCGAACTCAGGACCCCACGCTTAGCAGTTGCGCTTGGGACCACAAGACCAACGAGGCAATAATACTAATGAGCGAAGGATCCACATCTTAGATCCAGTAATAAGAGTAAACAAGAAAGAAATATATATTCTCTATCTCGTTCGCGTATTCAAACTTTTTTCTGGCCGCAGTTGTTGGACATAGACTGAGGCCCAAAAACAAATCAACTGTCACGGTACGATTTCTTTGAAAAGTAGGTACGAATATTACCTGACTATTTACATCAGATAGTTTGAGTTTACAAGTGACTGTCAAAGACTATCACTATCTCATAATATAGCATACGCTGATGGTTTACGTATAGCTCTTATGAACTCTATCTATCTCTATCTATCTACATACTTTTCCAAACTATTCCATGAAATAAAAGTTTAAAAAAATCAATATTTGGAAGTAAGTTTCCAACCAATAATAAGCACAAGCTTGTACTATTCGATGTGGGCTAAGTATTTACTATCAGTGGGGATCAGTGACAGATGAGCGATTGTTGCAATTTATCACAGGCACCGCGCCGCACCGCGTGCCCTATTTAGTATGTGGCCACTAAGTAAGTCTGCTGCTTAGCCACCCAGATCTGAAGGACTTTTTTTTGTGAATGGTATTTCGCAGGTCAACCATCGAGGTTGTCGGCTGTTTAACCGGGCTATCCTGTAGATGCCTTAATAAATTACGGCCTCCAACCAGGGCATAAAACTTATAAATTAAGCAACCACACGCTAAGGCACACTATGGTCTACGAGCCTCGGCTGAGGGCGTCCCTGGAGGAGAGCATCAAGGTACCGGCTAGATTGGATTAACCAAGAAAGAAGTTATAAAGGGCCATCTTTTATTAGTTGTTGTTGTATCATTGATTAGTTGAACTTTTAGTTTTATGTAGACAAAAACAGGCGGCATTGAAGACACCATGTCTCTGTCTCAAGACACATGGCTCTGTTCCCCAATTTAAAAGTAACCGTTGTGATTTTAATTTGAACACACGTCATCCAGCTTCCCACGCAATACCTATATTCTACCATAAACTGTGTCAATAAGGAAACGCGTATTTCGTGGCTCCACTGCAAACGTATGTGTGTCGCTCATGACATGTGGCTTGAATCGCATCGTACTCCTCCGTGTAAAAATATATCGCCCTCATCTGTTATCACATGCTTTCAAGATAAGAATCATATAAAAAACGTTTTGTTTCGATTTTAATACCAGATATTTTGTTTTTTTTGTTACAACTATTTAATTGTTATATTTTTCGAATCAAGTCATATAAATCAACAATTTACATATTAACCAAAAACCCGAAGGCCAAGACAAAGAAACGTAGCAAAACCATACCCGATGGCAAATTATTATAATTAAGAGAAAAATTTAAGATTTTTTTAACAAAAATTCTTCCTAATTAGGAACTTCAAAAATATTACGCGAAATTTTTAATTTTTTTCCCACTCTTTAATGGGTCTGACCCAGTTGCGACTTTAACAATTTTTACATTTAAAAGTCCAGATCTTTAACTTTTTTCAGGAAAGTCCATAAAACTCCACAAAGAATGACTCCATGAATGATTGATAATGAAAAACTCGTGCTTTGCGACTCACTCTCGTTAACTTTCACGACGAGCTTGTTCTTGTATTATTTCTTTCTTTCATTTCCTGAATACCGACGGAATATAATTGTTTTTTTTATTGAATCAGTCTGTTCACATCATGTTTTGCGTGGCAGTTACAAACGAGTTTCTCCTAAAATAGGTATTAATGGGTATTTGATGATGTTACGAAAATAGTATTATCGAACCCAAACTCTTATAAAGAAGGCCTTTTCTCTAATTTGCAATATTGTTTTTTTCACGAGAAATACGCTTCACGCTTTTTGATTTTGTGTAACTGTAAGGTACTCATTAGTCAATCATTGGCAGAAAGAATGTTACTTCAATTATCTAACAAAAACAGCTCTAGATCATGACTGAAACCCTTCTTATAGGTCGTCATTGGCACAGGTGGGAAGAATAACGCAGACCGAAGATGTTGTTCTTAACAATACTCAATAAACAGTTTCAAATTCCATACGATAAGCCATTCAGAGCTTATCATATGGAATTCAAAACCGTTACAAAAATTCTATTTCGATTAGTCAACCCAAGAATCGAACTTAAAACCTCACTCTTGACTGCCAAACTTTCAACCACTCACCATATAACGCAACCGGCAAAAAAAAAATTAAACATAATAATTCTTGGGCGAATCTTAATTATTTAGGTATGATTCGACCCCTAAAGTTAAATAACCCTTTTGCACCTCGTTAAAATTGCGAAGACTTATTAAGTGTCAGTTTAGGGGTTGCCTTAACTTCGGCTTTACGAATAAATGAGTCAACGGCGCGAATTATCATAAACGGTGGCTGATTCATACATTTTTCATGCTTAAATAATAATTTATTTGTAACCAACCCTACCAGACGGGGCAAATATTTAATCGAGAATATTTTTAAGGTCGTACTTACTTTTTACTGGTATTTTAAGAACTTCTACGTATTCTATACTTGAGTGGGTACGTCCAGCGCACTCGGGCTCTAATGAGACCATCCTTGCTGACTAACTCATTTCTTAAAACGAAGCTTACTCATGCCAATATGTGAGATACAATGATAAAGGATTCAGAAACGGATTTACTTAAAAACTAGGAAAAATCCGTTCAAAAGCCTACATCCACTCCACTCGCATGAAACTTTAACGTAATAAACCAACACATAACTGTCATACGTGAAAAATCCCCGGAAAACCCTCAAATTCAACGTGATGCCTTTCGCTTTAATGTCAACTATTATTACTGCCAGCCTTTCAAACTCAAAATAAAAGCTGAGAGCCGCATGCGCCTAAAAGTCTCACTATAGCATAACCTAGTTAATTTCACCCTGCAGTGGAAGAATAATTGGCTGAAAGTCCGCACTATATGCCAGTACTGGTATGCCAGTACTAGCATGCTAGTAGCTACTATAGTGCTGTAGGCAGGGCCTCAACAAGCTGGAAGCGAAATAAGACAATCCTTTAGCGTCACATCAAAGCGAATATTCGCTGGCGGCAGATTTCGCACAATTCAATAAATAATCGGCCGTGGGATATGTATGGTGCCAGACATAAGTTTTAGCGAGTTTTCACCTCTATACTAAAACGTATTTAAAGAAACTTGTGAAACCTTGTGTTATCTTATGCTGTCTCCATAGGAACCTCCTACGCTTTAGTATGGGCAACTAGCGTCATCTTTCTGACAATTCAAGAGCCTGAAGCCCTGTAATTGTTTTTTTTTAAATAAATGCTTTGAGTTCGTGTTTGAACTTTAAGACACATATGTCCAGCAGAAGACGTGTTTCGGTGGAATTCCGATGATGATGAAACTTTACGCAAGTACCTTATTTAGTTAGCATATTGCAGTTTGGTGCTGAAAATAATAATAAGTAGGTAGTCAAGTAAATAATCACCAGCATACTACATATTTTATCTGAAACCCAGTGATTGTTGATCAACAGATCAGCAATAATACAGTTCAACAGAACATGGCAGACGCAAAGTGTAGTTGCAATCCTATAAATGTAACCGGGTGGTTCTCTAAAAAAACTCTTTAATTAAATCTTTTATTTAATTTCACACCAATTTGTAGTACATTCACAGATCTACAGTCACAACGTTACAAACGCTACCTCTCATGCCTTGCGGACACATTTTTATATAAAAGTCCGTGTGTATGTCGGACCTGCATCCAATATCCGTGTGTCCGTCGAGTTAGGAGCGCGTGCGGGTGACGGCCGCGATTATTTTGTACCCGCCGACGATTGAGGAGGGCACGCTATCACACTTGTATTTTGTGGTGTAAGCAGGACGTAGACTAGGAGGAAGGAGGTTTATTTTTATCATTATTTAAAATAATGGGTAACTTGGAGTATCTGCGGTGTGATACTGTTCTGTAAGTAGGTACTAGAGGGTCACGATAACTCTTAAGTCAAATGCAAAATATTTTATTCCACATAAACCTACATGGGCACTTCTGAAACGTCAGAAGCTAGGTGCACGGTTCCAATTGGTCGTTGCTTATGGAAAAGAACCGGCAAGAAACTCCACGGTTACTCTTTTAAAAGTAACTGACTTTTATAATGTTTTCAAATTACACTGGTAATAGTAATAACAGGTACCAAGTATTTTCATAGCAATGTTGGCGTAGGTAAAACACAAAAGACAGCTTTAGCGCTCTGAAGACAAGAATTATTTCAATAAACAGTAACACGTTTACCTAAATATATGTAATTTCGATTTTAAATTCTTATATTGTTAAATAGTGTATGCCCTAATGGGTAGTTTTTTGAGATACCATAATCTAACTAAGTATAAGACCTTTTTTTTTTTTTTTTTCGGATGGAATCTTTCAAAAGGCACCCAACCTTTGGGTATGGAAGTCGGGGAGTGTGGGATTTTTACCTCACTAAAACTTCCCCGGTGATCACCATCAGCATATAGGGGGGTCCCGGTTCCTCTTAAAATACCAATTCCGGAACCCCCCCTGTGCAGCGCCTGTAAGGCACATCCCAGGGAGACTGTAAAGGCTCCTCCCCTGAGCCGCTATGTACGGCAGTACGTGACCACTGTGCCACCGTCTTCCCTGGGGTCACTCGGTGAGCGGACAGAGTCCCCACTCTGTGCGCCTGCGACCTCAAAGGACCACCTACCTTGTTCGGTAAGTGGATTTCGGCATATTAGGCGCCAAGGCGGTGGCTTCCCCGACGCCTCCTTCTCCGAGCAGGATCAGCCCTCTCCCGATCCCGCTCACCGGCCTCCTTCTTGACCATCACGGTCTCACAGAAGGAGGCCTAACTATAAGACCTACTGTATCACCAAAAATTACACTAATAAATACTTTAACTTTGAAAAAAAGGTTTTTTTTGTTGTTGTGTTATTGTTGTTGTTGTATTGTTATTGTTGTATTGATGTTTTTGTTGTGTTGTTCTTGTTGTTTTTTGTTGTTGTTGGTACATAAGTGTGTTTTGCATCACAACATACAGTTTACGTACGTATGGTCATAACATACCTACAATAGATTAGTAACGGTACCCAGTGACTTATGTTGAAATAAAGGCTTTCTTTTTATCGTGAAAATATTATACGATACAGAAATTAGCTTGATCTGAAAGTACTGACAGCATCATTAATACAAGACGCTCGAGGTTTGAATGAAGAAAACAGCTAATTCTAATTCACAACAGCGGACTAGCAACTGCCACCACTATTCAACTTCAACGCCACATTATTAAGAAGCAGTAACTTAAAATATCTTCATAAAAACTTTGCAATATTTAATGAAAGTGGAATTCCTAAGCAGTACACCTTCATCAAGAGGGAACTTTTCTGCATAATGTTACCATAATATTTTACATATTTTAACAGTGCACTTGAGTCGATGGCAACCCTGCCGGTTGCCACAACCTCATATATTTGGGCCTTTGACATAAAATACAGCGTTCTACTAATATATTCACCTATGGGCTTTTTCACCTAAAAAGGATAAACCGCAGGCAGCTGGGTTAGACCGTAATTTAGTTATTTTTAGAAAATATTAGTGACAGTATGTGGACATAATTTGACATTGTGTTAGTACGGTCTTGCTTGTGACGTGTTAGTATTTTTCGACACACATTAATAGAGTGCCAAAATCAACTACACGGGTCAAAATGACGTAACTTTTTCGCTAATGCTCTTCACACTAATTATCATAAACAAAGTACTAAATTAGATTCCTATGGTCAACATTTCTTGTATACTTCTTTTAACATCGTCCTCACCAGATCCATTCAAAAATATAATATAGCAGTGTAACCATCAGTTTGACCATCAGTTTAACCGTCAGTCTAAACTATAGCTATGTTGACAAGCGACGTCTATCAACCCGATCTGTCCTGAAATCTGCCGCGTGATGTATCGTCCGGCGTCAATCGAGAAAATCGGCCTGTTTTCACATTGACGTCCATCCGTCGAATAGACAGATGAGGCTATGACAATAGCAGAAGATTGAGCTGACGAAGTCTTAGTTCGTAAATATAAACGAAAGCTTAACCCTGCTCTGACAGAAACACACACAGTAAGACTCATATTCAAGATATATATTGTAAGATTCATATTGTAGAATTATGGTAAATTATTCTCAGAAATGTATAAAAGGTAATATACCTAGGAAGTCTATAGGCACATTCAACTTAATATAATTGGTACATAAATTAACCCTTTAGTATAAAAAATAAAGGAAAGATTATGTAAACTCAAATATGTTGTAATTCTCATCCGTAATCCGTTTAGGGCTAACTTTAGAGCCTAAAGCAAATAAAAACCTTTTTATTTTTCTGACCTTGTTTTAATGTTTTATTTTTACAACGAAACTGTTTATTTTGCTTATTGTTATGCCTGAAAAAGCAATTAACGGGATAAACAGGATAGGACCAAGGCTGCCTTAATACCGTCATTTTTTTTAAGGGCTATGTCAGATATTAAAATTATTACTTGAATAAAAATGTGCTACAAGCGTTTAATTTCTATGTAGGTACTTACTTATATAAATAACCAGTTAGGAGCATAGTAACCTACGTACTACCCGAGCTAACTTGTCTTTTTTATATGCACATGCTTCTGTGACAATTTAACATTTATTCTTTATTTCTTTTTTTTTACTCAACCTTCTACTAAATAGCAAGGCGTCCACGCGGCAATATTGTGCCGCCAAGCAGCATTGCCGTGTACCTCTTTCAGAAACAATCGATCTTTCGCCTAATTTTTTCTTGTATAGAGGTTCTGTAAACATGTTCCATCAAGGGGGTCATTGACCAGCCTGTAGGTAAGTTTGTCAATCTATCGCAAAAAGAACAATTTTTCAGTTTCTAAATAAATAGACAACCCATTTCAACGTTTACATTCTTACCTTTATCAAAAACCTACATCCTCCAACCACAGTAACAAACTGCTCTAAAAATATCCCGACGTACCCATAGCCAAGTACGTTCGGCAACTGAAAATGCTCATCGATCTAACTAGCGAGTAATCAGGCCGCTTTGATCCGCCATCAAAGGAATAGCTCCAATCAGCGGGGTGTAGTACACTAGTAGGTATGTGCTGATTAAAAATATCTTTGATTTTAGGTTGAGCGTCCCTGTGCGGGGAGGAATGTACTGTGTGATGTGTGTCGTGGGAGTCGGATGGACTTTCTTTTGTTTTAAGAAGAGATATTATTGTAGAAAAAATATGGATAAGTAGGTTGCTGGTAGCTTAGTCCTCATTCCTGTCAGATCTTTAGAAAAATCCTCAAACTAGGGAAAACTGAAGACTTCTAATTTTAAATGTAGCTAATTCATTTGTTTATCCACTACAATCATAGTCAAATTGTCCGTAGAAAATGTTGTTCACTGCGAGATTTTAATGGGAGTACAAATAATTATACACCGCGAGGGAGACCTCTTAAAAGGACATAAATGGACTTTATTGGTGATGCTCTTCAGAAAGGTCAGGTGCGTAGTACTCGCAACCGCCGTACGTGTATGAGCAGATGAATAAACAAAGCAAAAGAAGTATGTAAGGATCCTAGCATTCTGCCTACCCCTATGGCATGAGTTAATGGTGATGATGATGATGAAAAATTATTATTAAGTACTTATAAGCTAAAAGAAAACAAGATAAAGAATCAATGGAATGACCATCTACTTTCCAATGGGTAGCAATTTATTGAACAAAATAAAAAAACTTCACAGCCCGCGCGTTGTATATAACGAGGTGACGTCAAAATGACGCCCTGACGTCAGGTGGGCCAGGACGCGTATGCTCAAATATTCAATGAGTTTATGACGTGAAGCCATGAAATACGCGGTTTTTCAGACGCAAGGATACTTCGCATAGACACCATGGAGAACATTATGGCAAGTGCCTCATAATGCGACTTTGTCAACACAATCATGTATCCATGAATGTATGTATGTGTGTGTGTGTGTGTATGTATGTATGTATCCTATGACACGGAGTCCACGGAATCCAGCATTGTCGACGCTACAAACAAAGTTTCTCATTTATTTTCTAATAGCAGACTTAGAGCGTTAATTATCTAGTGCTTATATAACGTTTGTCGTGAGATTTAGGTATTGTGCGTGGGTTCATAACTAATTACGTGACGCGTTCGAAGAGAGCATTCGTCACTGAGGAAGGGAGTAAGGACTGACCTGGAATACTGGTGTGGGCTGTTTAGCTAGCTGGCTCCACGTGGCTTTATTAGTGGGTGTTTTCTTCGGCACGAGATCACTGCACCTCACTCACGAATAATGTTCACTCATAGTTAATAGTTTGCAGTATTAGCAGCCCTACATTATGATGTTCCAGAAATTGCGTGCGCACACGTAAATACGAATGTGCGATTCCAGCGGTGTCTTGATGCGCAATGTCTTCGTAGAAATATGTCGTCTCTCAATCATTCAAGGGGAAGGTGCGGATATAGAAAACGAGTGAAATGCTCTCATAATGACAATCTTAAATATTTTATAGATTCATGAATTTGAGTAAGAGGCTCTTTAGACTAAGTGATTTTTTTTTCCGACAACGATACTCAAATAAAGTCTTTCTTAGGCTGTAAAAAACCACCCCCCAAACTATTTATTCTGACTGTCATCAAAAGTACCTTGCGTCCACTTATTAAAGTTGCAGAACATTATTCGTGTCTACACAACATTTATAATCGTCACTGTTTTCGTGGCCACACAAAACTGTCGCACATCTTTGCAACTCGGGGGAGCAGAATAATATATTGAGTTATATTTAATAATCCCTTTGTATCGAGAGTGCTTCGGTTGTACTGTCTACAAATGAGCTACGTAATAACATAAAATAATTTGTTTTTCTACACATGCATGTCTGTTTTTAATAGAAAGAGATTTGGAACAGGAAATATATTCATGGCATGAACGATGTAAGTACGTACATAGATGGCACACAACAGATTCTTTTCGGAATTGATAAGGCTTGTAATGCAATAATAACGTTATCATCTTCTTCTCTCTGACTGACACAAACTATGTAAGAAAATAAGACCATCATCTCTCTAGCCTTTTCTCAACTCCAGTTTAACCAGATGAAAACTATTTTTTTTCTGGTGTACTATAAAGTATATAAATAAATAAATGTAAGATCATGTTGTCAAAAAATTTTGTCAGTCAACATTGCCGTATTGGGGCTGACTGACACCTGAATATACTAGTTTGAAATCGCCAATCCCCAGTGATATCAATCCCCCCCCCCCCCCCTCCGAATTCAAATTTCCCTTTACTCTACAGTTACAAGCAATGAACTTCAATAAACCAGCTCTACAACCATCGTGAAATATTAGGCAAATTTTACAGATTCCTACAGAAACCTAACCATGTCAGGCATAGAACGGTGTCAAGCAAAGCAAATAAAGCCGGTCGCACACGATCGTGCTGGCTCGTCGTCGCCGTCGGCGGCGCGGGCGCTCGAGTGTGATACAGCTATTGCCTGCAGTGACAGAGAGTTTAGAATATACTTGAGCAGAGTTTGTTTAGTAATATGTCTTATTCGAAGTGTTTTGTGCGTATTATTCCACTTGACAACCTTTCTTTGCCGTCGGATAAAAAGGCAGTCGCACTAATATAACCGTTGAAAACAGAAGCAGCATAAAAATCCAGATACATGCTGAACTGAATACGTATTCGATAAGCTGTAAACCCACCGTAATGCCTATAAATTGTCTTTTATAACGTATCTATGTCAGTATCGATTGACGACAAAAATGGATATCGGTCGTATCTGTGACGGAGGATCAGTTTCTCAGATACCTCTGTACTAAAAAATTAAGTTTCAGTATAAAATGCCGCATCCATCCACTTCCCGATCGCCTACACTGCAGTGAGCTATGACGTCGAGCCACCGCGCATCACGGACGGTTCCGCACGTTCGAACAACAACTTCAACTAGTTCCCGCTCAAATACTAAACTTGCAGTTTTCTGTATTGTAGCCACACTTTGCCATAAGTTCATAACCAATGGATCATTCGCCGTCATTTTGAGAAGACTAGCTGTATGGTTTCATTTTAAGACCTTGCTATTGCCTGGTGGAATAAATGAATGATAGATAAGATGATTCATGATGAACGAAAGATAGATAACATGAGACTTCAGAAATGTGGTAAATAATGTGAAGTGAAAACATGTTGTGGGATAACTAAGGAAGGAGAACACTATTTGCGACAGTGAATCTGATAGGCTAAAATATATTATGTAGGAACTACAGGTAACAATAATGCTAACAGGGCGAAATGCTTTGCCCCCCGCGCATACAGTTTAGCGGCCAGTCGTCTTCCCCGCGCCACGCCGTAGCAATATCTTGTGTTCTGTATAGATCCAGTAAGAAGCGTGACTGTGCTTGTATACTTTATACTGTGATTTCATTTACCACGTTCTCCAACCACAATATCATAAGGTCCCAACATATTATAACTAAATAGCTATTCGTTGGAATCATACGGAACCCCGAAAAAAAACTGTCGACTGTCAAAACCACATGACGTTATGGGCATCAATCTGTGATGGATTGGTCGCGTCTATGGTTTGAACGCGTACAGATTCGTTCTATATCCATACCTATAGCTTATACTCGTAGCTCTATTTATATTTTCAGTGTGCACACCATACGTTTTATTTGCGAACGTGAAACTAGCTGCAATACAGAACTTTTAGTTCGTAATAAATAAGGATTTGTAACGGCATGGTTTAAACTTAGGTATGGTGCATTGCATTATATAACATTACAAGCCTGTAATTGTGCCACTGAAGGGCAATTTTCTCACTTTCTTTTCCTTCACCGTTAGTTAGTTTTAAATCAACAAAGAAAGTATAACGATGTCTGCATTAATTGCATCCACATCATGTATGAAAGTATTTTGGTAACATCGTAAGTCTAAGAAAATTCGTTTTTCTTACGCCAAAGGCCAAAAATGACGGCATTGTATCTACTAGTACATGCGCAGCATTAGGTCTGTAGCCGCTCGAAAAAGTATCGCAAGCAACAAGCAAGTCTATTAAAAACAAAACAACTCCCAAAAAACATCTTGAACCCTCCTCAAGAGCAGCCACTAAAAATTAAAATTAAAACAGACTCTCTTGTAAATAGGTCAACAGCGCAACATTTCATTTGGCGGGTTAGTAACCGAGAGATCACATTATAAAGCAGGGAGATTCAGCGGCGATTACACGTAATAACACCGCAATAAATATCGCGAAGCCACTTCAGGTAACCCTCGAGTGGGACGGTGGAGCGGCGGTGCAAGTGATAGACGAAGTAAGGGTAGTAGGTAGCTGGAATCGTTTTATACTCGTACTTCAACTGTACTAAATGGTCTCACAGGTAGGTACTGACAAACTAAACTTTATTAGAAAGTAAATGATAAATTATTACGCTTGAATAATATTTTTTTCGGCAGTGTACGAGTAAAAATAATTTTGTATTGAATAGTATTTCTGTAAAAAAAAAAGTTATTTCTGCGGTTGCTAAATTCAATATCTCAAAAACTACACTATCTTATTTTAACCAAATTTCATTGAAAGTATTTTCAAGTTCTACTACCTTTTTAAAAAAATAAATAGCGTGTCAATAACTATAAATTACTAATAATAAGCAAGAATGTTTCGCCAAACGTTTTGTCGAATCGCAAGTCGAGGCCGGACCAGGATAAGTCAAAGTCAAATCAAAAGCAGTTTTCAAAATATACAGGAAAAATCAAATTTATTGTAGATGCCCCGTAAATCCCGTAATGCTACGGCTACATTGTCTCGATAACGCGAACTACACACTTCGCGCGCTCTCTCGCACACCGCTCGACGTGACGCTGTACGACGGAGAGCGCGCGAAATGTACTTCGCGTTATCGCAACAATGTAGCCATATCATGCCGATGTCATTGCTTTTCTTTCTCCCCGATACCGCTTACACCTTGCCCCACCCTCTATCAGAGCCCGGTACCGTCCGCTCAACACGATAATTCACTCGGTAATTAGCACTCGTCGTATTCCAACAAAAATGTCTGCCATACTCCAACTGTTTTGTGAAATTATTTTTTATTTATGATCACCCCGCGTTTATCTTAACAAGGATCTCACTTGACCGCGGTCCTTGTGGAAAACCCACTTGAAAATTATTTTAATTAGTTTAAATTATGTTTTTTTACTAAAGTGGTTTTACCATCCTTTTTAATATTTTTTTCAGTACTAGTTAGTTGCGTGTATCATGAAGATATAAACCTACGCTGGCAGCAGTGGGTGAAAATAGGGTCAAAAAGGTCAGATATGGATCTGTGCCGTTATGATGTAGTTTATCAAATCTGCTATTACCAGACCCGTAATGAGCAAAAAATGGCTGGGCCTGTGCCGTAAATCAATATAAAACACAGCACTAACAAGGTCCCCGATTTTTCAGAAATAGCCAAAGTAAGCCAAAGTTATCAGAATGAATCTTAATTTATTATAATTAAAACATACAAATCACTGAAATTGCTACTCTATTTGCAAATATTTACTCGTAGATACAAGAAGTTAAATATCTCGCAAAACGTAATCTTCAAAATATGTAATGTTGGAAAATCTAAACATGGACATCATCATCATCATTTTAGCCGAAAGATATCCACTGCTGGACATAGGCTTCCTCCAAACACCGCCACTTGGACAGGTTCTGCGTTTCCCACATCTAGCGGATTCCTGCGGCCTTCACAAGTTCATCGGTCCACCTTGTGGGAGGCCTTCCTAAGCTACGTCTTCCGGTACGCGGTCGCCACTCCAGAACCTTTCGGCCCCATCGCCCATCTGTTCTGCGAGCAATGAGCCCTGCGCACTGCCGCTTAAGTTTGTCAATGCTTCAAACGTGTCGTGAACTAATTACGTGGCTTTTTAAGCACCTCGGTTGTCTGGTGGTTACTAGCGCGACTGCTAAAGATGAGGCCCTGCATGTTTAATCCCGTGCTGTGCCTAGTGCTAGTAACTATCCCATCAGGAAATTCTGATAAGCAGCCCGGAGTGCCTATTTGTAGAATTAGCCACAAATACAAACCTCCTCCCCTCCTACTCGTCCTTATTACATGGGACTTTATACATCACTGGAGAAGGTATTCTGCCTACCCATCGCAGAACATGGGCGCGATGTTTTCTTAATCACCTTATCAAAGTCTAGTTAATAATTGATAACTCTAGATTAAGAATAAGATATTGACGCACATTGCATGTTGATTACTATCAGTTTGCAGAAATGGCTGATTATGTATAAAAATAAATAAATGATGGCATCACCTATGAAACGCCGGACATGGCCACTAAAACAACATCAAAATACTGCACTTGAGGTCTAGGTCTACTAGGGCAGCGAGGGTTAGGTTAGGGCAGTTCCTGCAACTTTGACGATGACCTCAATCGCCAAAGTTGCAGTAAATACCAGGACGAAGGACTTATATAACCTTGAGGAATGATTAAAGGAGGCCTTTTCTGCAGAGTGGGTCACTTCAGGCTGAAATGATGATGAAGATGATGAAAAATCATGACCAGTACTTTTTTATCATTATGGTTCACTATAAATCATTAGTTAAATAAATAAATATAATTTATTTATAATTTATAAAAATTATACACAGTTCCTATTATTATTGGAATTTGAATGATTGAAACTATTTACTAAAAATAAAACGTAAAAAGTATTGTAATAATTTAGTTTATTTGCTACTTACATATAAATGCATAATTCATCATTAATCACTTATCAAAACAGCTGTCCAAAAACAAACAAGTTTTTATCTAAACCTATAAATAAATACTTAGTAGCTAGTCTTTCCGAAAATGTAGTTTCCGGCAGCGTTGACATCTTCGGATGAGAAGTACTCCTTCCACAGCTCCTGGAACTCGGGCCATGTGACCTCAGCCTTGCCTTTAGCCATCTTCTGGAAGGCAGTAGCTGCTTCTTCCTTGTTCAGCCCAAACGAAGCGTAGACTGAAGAGAACTCCTCGGCATCAATGGATCCATCATTGCTAGCATCTTCAATCGTGAAGACGAACTTGCAGTAAATGTTCTGCCATTCGAAGGGGTTCTTAGAGAAAGTCTCCCACATGGCGATCCACTCGTCTTGGCTGACTTGTCCATCCTTGTTGGCGTCAGCAACTTCTTGGACACCGCTCCAGATCTGCAGTAGGGTTTCTTCTACGTATTTGTATTTCTCGTCTCCTGCCTTCCAGCCCCGGGTCTTGGTGATCCTCTCAATAGCTGCTGTGAAGTCATCCTTCTCGATATTACCACTGCCATCTGTGTCGAAAAAGGCGTTGAAGACGTGGAGGAGCTTCTTCTTCTTGAAGTCGGACACCATGTTGCTGACTGTTGTAAACTAGTAAATACTCTCGGTATCTAGTGTGTTGCTTATATAGTGACAAAGTGTACACACTGCGGGTGATACGTGTCTGTTTGTGCATGAATCATGAGATAATAGCGGTTATTAAAGTTAAAGTAAAAGTGTTAGTGTGTAAAACTTTGTTTCATTTCTGTCTGTCTGTTATTTTAATTAACTAATTACAAAAAGCTACAAATTACGATTTCTTTCTTGCCAACTTGTTCAACATAAACATGCCTTTTGCAAACCCAAATTGATCACATAATTATACAAAATGTAAACAAGTTTCGTCCAATAATGACGACAAATGTTCCAATATTCATAGGGGAATTATAAAATGGTTAGTAACGGTAATTGTCACAGCCGCATACACGCTGTTACAATGTTTAAACGGAACAGTTACTGCAATGAGCTTCCCAGTGGTGCCATCGTAACATGGTTTGGGGTCATTAAAGTCACGTTGTATGAGGCGGAATCTGTCCGGACTTTATTTTACCGTCTAAAATAGGATACTGATAGTTTTTTGTACCCGTTTCTCTTTAGGATACTTACAACTAAACCAGGCTGAAAATTATGGGGCTTATTCTAAACAAACAAATTATTGGCTTATCCATCCAAAGGTTGTCTGTAAAAGATCGCTTTTAGCGATAAGACCGCCCATTGTGTCACCCTATGTAAAATTTCAAAATTTTGTATCTGTAATTTTTATGGTGTACATAATAAAGAGTTCTATTCTATTCTATTCTTATTTTAAGTTGTTTGTATTGTTTACTTTTAATTTTAAACATAGCTCCGCACTGAGAAATGCTGTTTTTTAAAAGTTTTATATAAAAAAAAAAACCACTTCAGCTATTTTGATTGGATATGAATGGGTATGAAAAGTGCCTTCGTATATTTAAAAGCATTTTAAGGGTTCCGTAGTCAACAAGGAACCCTTATAGTTTCGCCATGTCCGTCCGTCCGTTCGTCCGTCCGCAGCTTAGCTCAGAGACTCTTAGTACTATAAAGCTGTAATTTAGCATAGATATACGTATTAGTCACGCCGACAAAGTGGTAAAATTGAAAAGAAAATTAGGATACCTTTACACGTAAAGTGGGGATGTTTTTTTTCTGTCTTACCTTGTTGTGGGGTGTCTTTGGATAGGTCTTCAAAACATATTTCAGGTTTTACAAAACAATTTTTCGATTAAAAGTGCAACATTATATTTGGGTATGTGATAAAAATCAAATGGAAAACTATCACAGCTAAGTAGGCTTTACAAGTTAACGAGTAATAGTCCACCAA
Source organism: Griposia aprilina (assembly GCA_916610205.1). Lineage (NCBI taxonomy): Eukaryota > Metazoa > Arthropoda > Insecta > Lepidoptera > Noctuidae > Griposia > Griposia aprilina. The sequence goes on along the minus strand of OU744302.1, from coordinate 21,603,907 downwards.
CTTACATTTGGAACGTATGGGAGAACATGTTTTTCAACTACAATGTTAAGTTTGTTCTTGGAATAAATTCATCCCAACTACGGAACCCTTCATTTTGCGTGCTCCGACACGCACTTGGCCGGTTGTAGTTGTGGTACCTACCCCACACAAATTCGTATACTACTACTTGCTATGTAAATAACAGTGACAGGAACGAGTTATTATAATATCATCAATTATACACTAAATGGAAAAAATATGTAGTATTGAAGCTAACAAAAAAACTACCCCTGAGGCATACATACCGTATCCCTTAAAAAAGAGTTTTCGAAATCGATCCACAATTGCCGGAGTTATCGCGTAAAATACAAAGAAACAAAATACAATATAGACGAATTGAGAACCTCCTCCTTTTTGACATCGGTTAATAAAACCGAATAAGTTATCTATTGTTGTGCTAAGTCGCACAAATAATTTAACAAAAACAATACGTCTACCATAATTCTTCAACCAATTTTTTTTACCCGTTTTTTTGTTTAGTTACCTTGTCTTTTGTTTTATGTGCACGGGTTTGTGTGACAAAATATTTATTTTTTTAATTTCTTTAGTTTCCCGTCAAGACAAGGGTTATTCTTGAGAACCATAGCAAGTCTGAATATGCTATGCCATCGAAGCTACGGACGGAGATAGATGGCATATTAATGGTGAAATATCTATTATACATTACCCCATGTCCGGACAGCCATATGGATCACGAAGCACCCTCTAATGGGGCTGCGCGGGTGCAATATATCTGGGGAAACCAAATTATAACGCGTCTGGTTTTTGGTTGAAAAGAAACATTTTTTTGCTGTCTCCGGAAAATTATTTTTTATGGTACATTGTATCCAGGCTGGATACAATCTTCTATACTATGTATTTTTTAGGTTTGATAAGACAGTAAAAGAAAATATTCGAACACATTTCCTTTTAAATTTTCAGTAAACACAGCGATGTAAAATAATTCATGACATGAATTCTTCTGTTGGCAATTGGTTCTAAATGTCAATAATGCAATTGTGGGCTCCTTTAGGTCCATAGGGACTTATAGCATCATCTTACAAGCAAAACTCTGAAACGCCATTAAACTAATGAAAAGACTATCAGAAAATGAAGACATACAACTCAACAAACGAACTCGCGACGTGAGCCTAGTGACATAATTAAACTAATTAATACTGATTCTTTAGATAACACTGACGTCCACCGCTATCAGCTCTTCAACTCCACCACTATCTCTTTAACTGCAATGCAGAGAACGAACACTCAGTGTTTGTTTTCTTATCATTGCTTAAATAAACACCAAATTAGTATCTAATTACGTACAGTGGAAAAAATTGGACTGATTATTTTGGCAGGCGCCGCCGCCGCGCCCGCGCCGGTCGCTTTTGTTTTGGAAGTTTGTAATGTTGGGGTTAGGTTCAGGTATATTCTAGCTATCAGCCAACCCATACTGGGCCCGCGTGGAGGATTTCAGCTCACTCTTTCACGCATGGCGCAGGCTTGTGACCCAGTGGTGAGAACGTTACAGGCTGGCAACGTTTCTAGCTTCAAACCATGAATTAAGGGCACCCTGAAACGACGAGGTTGGTTCCCATCATGATCATGTAGAAATAGGAGCACCACTATGTAAGGGTTGAAACTTTGCGGTATTTTCATTTGGCGACACTTGGGTTTGAGTTTCAGGCTTTTGTTTTTGGGTAAGATGTATATAAGGGACCTAAATATTTCCTGACAGCTGTAACATTACGGTTAACCCTCTTGTTATTTAGAGGAGGGCTAACTGTAAGTCACCATTTTTAATAAGAGGGAAGTTATAGCAAAGAATAGTAATATAAATAGGTCTACGATGGCTTGATGTAGCAGCACGGCGAGTCAGGGACCGCCGACAGCACGACGGACCAGGAATCTCCAGTAACCCGGCGAAGCACGGCGGGCCAGAATTCTCCAGTAACACGGCGGACTAGCTCCAGCAGTACGGTGGGTCAGTAATCTCCGGTGAGCACCAGCAACCTGCCCATGAGGTCTACCATGCTGCCGGAGGTACCTGAATCGCCGTGCAGCTGGAGGTTCCTGTTCCACTATGCAGCCGGAGATTCGTGGTCCATCGTGCTGCTGGAGCTGGTCCGCCGTGCTACCCGAGATTCCTGGTCCGCCGTGCTGCTGGAGCTGGTCCGCCATGCTACCGGAGATTCCTGACCCCGCGTACTGCTGGAGCTGGTCCACCGTGTTACTGGAGATTCCTGGCCCGCCGTGCTTCGCCGGGTTATTGGAGATACCTGGTTCGTCGTGCTGCTGGCGATCCCTGACTCGCCGTGCTGCTACATCAAGCCGTCGAAGACCTTTATTTTTTGCTTTATATAACTTCCCTCTTATTAAAAATGGTGACTTACAGTTAGCCCTCCTCTATATAACAGGAGGGTTAAACGTAATGTTAAACAGTAAAAAAAACTTCGATTTGAAGCTAACTCTTGAACTTTTTCTATTATGTTAAAATAACCGCGTGTTGGAAAAGTTTTAAAATAAGATGAAAATAAGTTATGCGGTAATGTGCACTTTTATAATTTGTACGTGACGATATTATAGGGGGCGGCCACGACCGCGTCAAGGCATCACGATAACACAGGGAAGTAAAATGTATGGAAATATATGAAGACGCTTTTAAATCTCCGTCCATAATAATGTTATAACGTGCACGTATTTCCATACATGTTAAGGACGTGGACGCGGACAGCCACGATAATAATGACGTTAAAAATTATAAAAGCGCACAGTATCTAGACTCTAGTTTATAGCGGAAATGACAGTGTTAAGAGAGTCAACATTTACTTTTGTACCGACTCCCGAGGAGTGACATGGGAACTTGCATAATAAATGACCCCCCTTTAACCTCAATATTATCACTTCCATAACACATTATAACAAGTATAAGCAAAGCAGTGTATGTTCCTAGTGACAGATATAAGTTAACACTCAACGGTCGTGCCCCATGACATATTATGACGCCATCACATACGTAACTACTGAGATATTGGATGGAGCAACACTATTGATAAGGGAAACAATCTTAGATTGTCTTTGACACAAGACTCATGTGTTTTCAAGAATGCCACATTTATTTTATTTTAATTTCTGATTACCTCATCTAAATCAAAACTACAGAAAAAAAAATGTGGTTTGAACTACCTCTGCCTTTGCGAAATTTTATTCTAGAATTTCCGGTGATTCCTTATCTGATTTGATTGTACTTTTATTTCTTAAACTTTGTCCCTCTTATTAATAATAGGTTTTGTTTTGTTTTATCATGTTTAAATATTGATATCATCACATCCTGTATAATTATGTATTATGTCATTGTGTGATTTATATTTGTTGTAAACAAAGAAAGGTAAATAAAGATGGACTATATATAAAACTAAAGAATCCTAATATTGCAGCGTTATTAATAAATCGATTTGTACCAAAATAATTTTGTGATTTTTAAACCGGACCATACAGAGCAGTCCACACTTGCCTTCCTGTTGAAAAGTGTCCATGTCTTATAACATTAGATAACATATGAGCACAGTAGCTGAGGGTAGCTGATGTGCCGCGTGACAGATAGGATGCATCGCTCAAAACACACCCCTCTGACATCCATACAACGTTGTACCTGTAGGTGAAGGGAAGTGGATGCGGCATTTTAATGATAACAGACTAACTAAAGGGTGGAAAGGACATATAGGTAAGCATAGTTGTAACGAATAAAAAAGGAACAGCATTTGTAGGAAATTATGTGCCAGCTAAGCTAACTGGAATTAATACAGAGGTGGTGAAACAGGGCATAAAGTAGCAAAGGGAAGACACAGCAACGAATTTTTTTAAGGCCGGATATAATTAAAATGATGAAGCTGAAAAACACCGCTACCACCTGACAGGCTGGCTAATATTTTTATCACATCACCAGTTATCCTCAATTCCTCATAGGTATTTCCTGAAGTACCATACCCGGAATAGTATTTCAACCTATCCACATCCAACCCTATCTTACTACATCCGACCAGTTAATGCGATAAAAGAGAGTTGTAATGGCGCGCCGGGCTGGTCTGGGGTACGCCACTCATTTGCCAAATTGTCCAAACTCATAGAATTTTTTATAGCCACTTCTATCTAGAAGCCTAGAGTAATGGCCGCCATTACATTGTTGCATCTCTAATGGGACTTTTTATGGAAACTTCCAGATGGTGATTGTTGTGTTCTTGAGTTTGAGTATACTGTTTTGAGTTGAGTAGTAATAGATTAAATCGGTTTTTCAAGTGAATATAAATCATAAATTACTCACACTTTATATGAGTCTAAATAAAATTATTATGATAGCAATATGAGTTGTATAAGTCAACATCATCTGTTATATAGTTTTTCCTTAAAGCTCAAGAGCACAATGTACGCCGCAAGGAATACCAGAATGTTATTGAGAGGCTGTTTGATCAAATAGGTAACAAACTTGTTGCTTTTGTGTCAAACTAGCTGCCTACGGATCAAACATGCTAAAATTTATATTTAAGGTGCTTATATGCATGATATAAAAGTGAGTACAAAAAAAAGTGGGTATGCTTACGTAGACGATTGTTTCGCAGATCTAAGAAAAGTCAAAACAAAAATTACAAAATTATTTTATTACAAAAAGTTTAACCTAAACTCACAATCTTTCATACATAGACACACTTCCCTATAATTATTCCTAAATTAATGCGAGTGAGAATGGGAATGTTTCGACAGACTGCAGATGTAGCACCCGAAGATGAAGTTCCCTGGAGCGTCCTGATCTTCAGACACGAAGTACTCTTTCCACAGCTGCTGGAACTCCTCGAAGGAGACAGTCTCTTTACCCTTGGCCATCTTTTGGAATGCCTCGACAGACTCCTGTTTATCAAGACCAAAGGATACGTAGACCGAGGAGAACTCTTCAACGTCGATAGCTCCATCATTACTAGCGTCTTCTAGTTCAAAGATGAACTTGCAGTACAGGGTCTGCCACTCAGCAGCTGCAGAGGGGTTCTTGGCGAACTGGTCCCACATCTCTATCCACTCATCTTTAGATATTTCACCGTCATTGTTGGAATCAGCTCGGCTTTGCAGACCATCCCAAATCTTCAGAAGAGTGTCCTCCACTTTTTTGTAGCTAGCATCACCACGCTTGTAACCTCGGAGCTCAGAAATCTTCTGTATCGCTAGCTCGAAGTCTTTCTTGTCTATTCCACCACTTCTGTTAGTGTCAAAGAAGGCGTTGAACACATGAAGTAACTTCTTCTTTCTAAAGTCGGACACCATTTTGGCAAATATTGTAACAAACTAATCTAGCTCGTAGGGAAAAAGCTTTATATATTCTTTCCAGAGATTATTTTGACTGATATGCAAATGTTAATCGGTAAGTAAATCTGTATATTACATGTTATAAAGGCTATCAAGACGATATCGGGTAGGAATTAGAAACGGCGGAAAGATAACTGGATGTTATCGGGCGAATGATCTCGTTAATAACGATTAGTTCGTTACATTCATCACGTTGTCGTTAATCGTTTATAGCGGATCGTTACGTCAGTGCGCTATCTAAAGAAATATAATTAAGATTGGGCTCGATATTCGTTGCTATGTAAGTGGTACGTACGTAACGGAATTATCTCGGTTTAGGTTTTAATATTAGTGAGTACAATAGGCCGCACGTCAGTCGTACCCTTGACCTTGAGCTGGCCAAGAGTGTACGGAGAATATAATAAAACGCCAGATATACCTTCCATACTGATTTCATTACCTACCCAGTGGTAGGTAATGAAAACTTGACCATAATAACCCCTTTGTATAAGACTTCTATTAGAAAACAGACTTTGCTGCAATATTTATCAAAACGTTGAGACAATTTCCCAATTTACTAATAAAATATTAAAGGTACCACAGCTAAAAAGTGAAAAATAAAAACTTAATAAAAATAAAAAAAACACTTCCATTATTCCAGGTAGATACGTATTTTTCCACTTATAATACATATATTGATGATGTTTTTATAACTTCCTGTCACTATTATTTACATAGCAAGTAGTGGTATACGAATTTGTGTGGGGTAGGTACATAACTAAAAGGTGAAAAATAAAAAATAAAGTACAAAAAGAAAATACCGACTTCCCAAAAAAAAACATTACAAAGTGAAAAATAACTTTCATTTCGGAAGTCGGTGGCAAAAAACGAAAATACAAAATCAAAGACACCGACTTTCGAAATGAAAGTTACTTTTCACTTTGTAGTGTTATTTTTTTTGTTATAAAGTTTTTTGTATAGAAAATATGTCAAACTGCAACATGTATTCGTCAGATATACGTTATCTGAAATTGAAAAACCTGCCCTTAGTCAATTACGAATGAACTCCTTAAGGCGACTATAAAAGATAACAAGAAAAGAAAAACACATAAAAAAGTTTCTACGCATTTTCCATATTCTATGATGATGGTAGCAAAGCCGCCAACGTCGGCGATCTACCGCGCGCAATACATCAACTTACAGACCAGACCAGACCAGCGCGAGCGCAAAAACAAAGAAACACACGTCTTTTGTTTGTTAAGCCCTCGGGGCAAGCAAGAAATTGTTTTGTGGAGGAAAGTGACTGTGTGGGGATTACTGTTTGTTTGTTTTTACTTGTAAAGGGTGTGTGGCTATGTGAGACAGTAGGGATGTTTAAAAATATTAAAAGCAATATTTTTGCATAATATTACATTACGCCTGGATTCTCCGAAAGAATAGTGAATGATGTATGGTACACTCACATTGAACCAGATAAAATATAAGTCCCATGTTATATGCGCTAGCCTATTTAATTGGCAAAATGCCTAATAATGTATTGTATGACCTGTAACCACAAGTAAAAGGTATGAAACATAAGACGATGGTCAGGACATGCGATTATGATGTCTTCTTCTATGGACTAGCATAAGCATAACCGGCCTATTGTGTTCCCACTACTGGGACACAGGCCCACTGTCTCTGAGAGGGAGTGGCCCGTAATACACCCCGCGGGCACAGTCCAGGTAAAAAAAGAAAATCATACAACATTTGAACATGACCTATGACTACCTATTTTCAAACATGAGACTTCCCATATTTATTTATATATACAGTAGCGCGTCGATTATCCGAACTGTTTGAGGGACAAGGCTGTTCGAAAAACCGGTATTTTCCGATAATAGAACTGTATGAAAAACTGTAACGAAAAGAAAATTAAATTAAATAATAATTTAATTTCATATGAATACAATGTAATTTAATGAGTACTAACAGTTCGGTTAAGCGGTCGTTCGGTTGACCGATTCGGATAATCGACGCTCTACTGTATATTCTTTATTGTACACCACAAAATATGTAACAAAAAATAAATCACACACTACAAAATATATGCTACAAAAAAAACATACATATATATGTACACACATACTCATATTCTACTACAAAATCGTTTAAAATCGTGAAACAAACAGTAATTTGTTTGTAACAATAAATATTAGATCAACTAATGGTCTCTGCCGGTGCCTCGTAGATAGCTAGCGTGATTTACGACGCAAATTGCACATGTTTGCTGTAATCATGCTATCGAATTTGCGATCACTGCTGTGGGTAAAAATATGGATTCCAGAGTAGATAATGTTGACATTGTAACATACATTACATCACGCATTTATTTTCTAAAGGTGTAGGCAGAAGTGTATAGGACACCCACATTTCGCCAGTTAAATTCCTATGAAATAGAGGGCGAACCTATTGCCATGCATTGGGACTAAAAAATGCGATGGAAAAATCAACACAATGTCAACTTGGGAATTGAACCCAGGACCGCACACTCAGTACAACTCAGCACTCGTAGTTACGAACCCTAAACAAGACTGCCTCTGAATCTGTCGGTAGAGGTTCTGAGTCATAAAAAAAACTTCTTAAACGTACATACTTAAGTATAGTACGATTCAAACTTAATGGAGGCTGTGAAGTGCGCTATTCACTGCGCAGTACCTCACCCCTCACCCCCGCTAACACGTGAATTGCTTACTGCGCAGAGAATCGCCTCATGTTCCGACCCGCCATAAGTTTGAAGCGTACTATACCTACTAGCGTGGATATCCCTGCATGTCAGATAGATACCTACCTAATACAGCTAATACCTAACTGCATTTGTTTGAAATAACAGCAAGTTGACCCACGGGCTAGCTTTAAGCAAAATTGCCCCTTGATTTAATGGCTACCTATTAGGGTCTTAATTCAAACAAAGTTTCCACCCCCCAAAAATCTTTGTTCAACATTGAACAATACATTTGATAATTATTTCAACTACATTTGAAACGCGTTTGGAAGTTAACGCAAACGTAACGCATTAATACGAGTTAATGGCTCGAAACGTTTACGTACTTAACGCAGTTATAAATTATTTACAGCTAAAACGTAAACGCGTAAGTTAAATGATTTATGTTACGTTTACGGTATCTGATTGTGAATATTGGTTGATAGCCTTGACTGTGTTATCGGTCGGTTGATAAGGAAGTAACACGAATTTGATCCTGTGTGCATATTAGAATTTATATTTACTTACTTAATTTAAAACTAGTGGCTCTACGAGCTGAAGACCTCGCGAGTCTGTCTTTGCATAGCTTAAAACTGAATAAATGTTCACCGCGCAATTTAAAACAAATGAGTGCGAAATGGCTGAAATATGTCTTTTTTTTTACGTTTTCAACCCGCCATTTCGTAAAATTCCGAAAAACTGAAACGACAAAAAATATCAATATAATTATCGAACCTACTCACAAAATTACACGAGAATTGGTTGAGAAACGCGACATCCGGACATCCGGACATACGAAAGCATTTTTGCCCAAGCTGAAACGGAGACGCTTCGCTCGCGCTTCGCACTCGTTAGGTCAAGAATTGATTTGACCTTGTCTTTTCTAATGATTTAACTAGAATTAATTATATTGTAGTGAATTAGATTAGAAGTTATCAAAGTTGGTAGCAGGTTTGACGAACAGGGTGCCAGACGTTGCAAGGAATCTTCACTCTTGAAGGCTCCATAAACGCACCTCATGGATGGACAAGGCTTGTAGAATTTAAAGTCTTGCAATTTTCTTTATGAGGCTTGACTTTACCTATACTAATATTACAAATAAGTACAAGTGTATTTGTTTCTATGTAGGGCGTAATCTCTGGAACTATCTCTCGGATTTGAGAAAATATTTTTACATTTAATAGCCCAATTCTTGAGATAGACTATTGGCTATTTAACATCACGCTACAAAATTTAGGAGCAGAGCAAAAATAAAAAAGTCACAAATAACGTTAAGCGAAAACGAAGTAATAGCGCGGGCAGGCGATGCGATGCAACGGGGTGGGTCGAGGGAACAAGTTTCACGCGGACGAAGTCATGAGGAAACGCTAGTAATGAATACAACAATTGACTATCGAGTATCAGTACTGATATTCGAAAATCAAGCTCGAAAATCACGATCACACCCCGATACCCATCGTTAACTAATGTATAGCCATTGTTTGTACTGCAGTGGAGGCTCAAAAGTGCGGCATGCGGGTAGTATCGCCTTGATTGACGTCACTACGGGGACACACGAGTAAACACACGCTGTCTGTAACATCATGAATATTCTGTGGAGAGATTTTTTTAAGTTTCTGTAGTAGGTAGTTCAAATTCAAATTCAAATATTTTTTATTTGTAGAACATAGGTAAAACAAAGTACAGATGTCAAAAATGAGCACTATGTCTTGCCGTCAACGGCGTACAAATATTCTAATTATAATTTCTTATGGCTAATTTGCTAAAAATAATAAAACAATCAAATTAATAATTAAATTTAATTAAGTATAATAATTAAAAAGCAAAAATACTAAATAAGAAGCTGTTCAATTCATTAATTAAAATAACAATAACTTTGATCAGATTACAAAACATTAAAATTCAATTAGATTATATAAAACAATATTTTTTTTTACCAAAAACTGAAAAATAAACATTTAATGAAAAAGAAATAAAATGTCATTAGATCACAATTTGTCTTCTAGGTACTCATTGACTGTGTAATAAGCTTTTTCGCCTAGTAAATTAAGAAGAGCCTTTTTGAAATGATGTATGCTGTCAAGATCTTATAAACAAATGGGTAACTTATTATATAACTTGGGTGCCATCCCCAGAAAGCCCTTTGAATAGAGGGCAGTCTTGTGTGGAATAGCACATATCTCTCTATTTCCTCGTTTCGATCTAAGTCTTTGAAATAAATGCAAGTTTGATTTTGCGAATACTGCTGTCTCGTAAATGTACATGTACAGGGCAAAGTGAGAAGTTTATATTGACTAAATAATGGCCCACAACTATCAGTCTTATTCAGGTTAAACACAGCACGCACAAACTTATTTTGAGCTTTGAACGCAGTATTTCCATCAGTGGAAATTCCCCAATATATTATTCCAAAACGTAGGGTTGATGAGACATACGCTTTCTATGCTATCAAAAGACACACTCATTTGATATTTTCGCAAGATTGTAAAGCGCATACGAGTACTGGCTTAGTTTTTTGCACATAGTGTTTACATGATATTTCCAGATAAGATGACTACGAGTATACAAGTAAAGCCCTAGAAATCTGGCACTGGTAGCTTCCGGTATTTTTTGGTCTGCATATTTTATATTTAGTTTAGTTGGTAGGTGTGTTGTTTGATTACGTACCTAGGTTATGTTATTATTGGCTGTGACGTCAGCCCACACAGATTGTTTAGTTTCTGAAGATTTAATTAACCCAGCCTTTTTTTAAAGTCGACTTTTAGATATCCTTCATCTGGTTTTATCTTCTACTAGCTGACCCGACACAAGTTGTCCTGTCCAAATTTCAATAATTCATACAAAATTCCCACAGAAAATCGACTTTCAGTTTTCCCGGATTTTCTAATTTTCCGGCAACTTCCGTAAGAACCTGATTCGGACTATTAGGAACATTTAGCAACAAACAATGCCAAATCGGTGCAGCCGTTCTGAAATGATGCGCTTACCAACGAACAACATTTTTATAATACATTTTTTTATGGTCTTGGTCTTAATCGCTTTCCATCAGTCGTGATCGAGGTCTTTACCTTGATCACGACTGATGGAAAGCGATGGAAGAAGCCTATGACGGAACGAGCGTGCCCAGAAGCTGCCTGATCACTCTTGCTTTGAACGCAGACGAGTTAAATGGGGAAAGAAACACAGACGCTGGCAGCGAGTTGCACACTTTGGCCGTGCGCTTAATAAATGTGGAGGAGAAGCGCTGAGTACAACTGGTCGGGATATCAACCAAGCGTTGATGGTACCCAACAGTACTTCTGGTAGTCCGGTAGTAAGAGGACGATGGTGGGGTCAGGTCGTGGAGTTCCTGCGCACACTCTACGAAGTACAGTCTGTAGCAGACCGACAGACAAGCAACATTACGCCGATGAGCAGCTGTGGAGCCTAGCCACCAACGTTTATTATATAGATGTATCCGTAGGTTAGTACAAAAGTGGTAATTTTTTTTTTCTGAATCCTTTGGTCAGTAATATTCTTGTATGATATCTCATATTCTGTGATTGGTCGGTCTTTCAAAAACCAAGGCTACATTGTGATTTTCAGCACAATTATTTATAGCTTCTCCACTCCACACACATGGGGGTTGTATAAAAAAGTCCATTGTGCAGTTTACAAGCGTCGGTATCATGACAGTACTTACGCATTCATTATCATATTTTTATATGAGGACGACCGCATTCAGCAGTGGCTTTCAACGAGACCAAATATTAAAATGCAGTCATCCGCGCGGCACTATCGAGCCCACTAAACGTCCACATTTCATCCAGATCGCAGCCAACAACAAATAAGCTAAAACTTTACAACGGAGGGTAGTTCACTACAATGCCAACCTATCATTCCCCCCCCCCCCCCCTCCAACCCCGCACTCCGTGACCCGCTCGCGATATACTCAACAAAAGGCCTTCTCGCATGCACGCCGTCTTTCATTTGATATTTGTATTTGTATTTGAGATAACTTATATTTTATACTGGATGTGGCTGAAAATTTGAAAATTTTAAAGCACTTTAGAAGATAAGGTAACACTATCTCTTACAGGATTGATTGTACCTAGACATACCTATACCTATAATCATCCAAACATACAAGCAGACCACTGGTACTTGTAAGTTGACAGGCCTACACTGTCCTCCCATACCTATTAACACTGTAATTTGAACACATTGTAAAAGTCAATTATTTTTAAAAGAGTAACCGTGGAGTTTCTTGTCGGCTGATTTACATAGAAAACAACCAATGGGGTTAAAAACTGAAAGCTCGTCATAGGTTGCAGCACTGTTCAATGTCTTCAAATCGCCGTTGTTGTGTATGTTTTTACTGTTGTGTCGATCACAAATTAAACGAAAACTGGACAAAAATGTATGCGACTTGGAGTGTAGTTAAACTAAAAGTGGAACTAAGGAAAAGGGAAGCGTCTTCCACTGGTAAGAAAGCAGCTTTAATAGAAAGGTAGGTTTTATAATGGATGGGTTGTTTTGTTTGTTTTAAATAAAAGCCCTTTTTTTCTGGAAGACTGGAGGCATACGACAGGAATAACTTGATCGGTCTTCGGAACTTCTGTATAGATCCATAAATGTATACAAAGTTTACTTAAGTATTATTTGATAATACAGTATGTGGATTCTGATCTGGCCCGTCATCTGGCCCTAATGATGTGCTGGGAAATATTTATATTTCATTAAGCATTGGAAATTCCTCATCTTTATATTGCTCTTCACAACTATCAAGGGTTTGAACATGGCTAGGTCCAGCAATTTGATCGCTGTGTGTATCAAAACAAAGTTTTTTCTCATTTCTCTGTAACAGTCTATTTGATCTGTTTTCAGCTGATGGGTTGACTGGTTTGACTTTCGTAAATAAAAAAATAGACGGTACAGCAGTCTTCCTCAGCCTTTTATAGATATTTTCACCTAGAACAAACAAAAAGGATCTATCTATTTGCGAAAACGTATCGGGTGTAACGTATGGTAGCCAGTAGCCTGGCCATTCAAGCGCATGTAGGGGAAGGTGGGGGGACACCGGAAGGTTAAGAAAAAGACACCTTAAAAAAAACACTATTTTGTTTATTGAGGTAATTAATGTCATAAATGTTTAAGTATACCTTAGGCATAACTTTGGCATAAAAATGTTTGAGATCAATCTTAGTAACTACAACTTTTTTTCTTTTTTTAATAAAAAAATTAAATCCGTATTCACCCCATACCTATGGGTCAAACCGGATAGGTATTTTTTATTCAAGGGGTGAATACAGATACTAACAATAAAACTAAATGATCTAAATTTTCGCAGTTTTTACATACCTAAAATAATAATTCTTGCTCAGAACAACTGATGCAACTTTCGTGAGCCCATTTAAGAAAAACAGTGCATTCATTGGTTACTGTTCTCCGACCACTGCAGCCTATTTGACTTTTACACATATAGAATAGAATACTCTTTAATATGTACACCATAAAAATTACAGATATAAATGTATAAATACACACACATATTATTATGTTCGTGACATGTTGACGCTCGCACTCTGTAAAAAGTAAAAAAAATGTAATTAAACAGAGGAATAAAACAAACGCCCGCAATTACCTACATATAAAATCAATCGGGGTGAAACCGGATAGTCGAAATCACCCCGTCCGCTTGTACCCCACCGGTACCATGTTTGAAATTGTAATACTAACAGAGATTATGTTTACACTCATAGCAACTACAAATACCGTTTTAAAAGGTTCAATATGTATTACTTCATAAAAAATACAACTGTATGTGATAGCACATAGCTAAACTTAATGATAGCACTTTAAAAAAGTCAAAATATTAGATAACTTACCTTTGTTTACAATTTTCGTTTATAGACGCACGCGCTGAGATGTTACCGTCGTCACAATTTGCAACTGCACTGAGTAAGCGTTCGCGCGTATTTCACCGCTAGCTAGAGCGAGACAGCTGTACGCGGAGTAATGAAATAGCAACTATCTGGTTTCACCCCCTGTCCGGTTTCCCCCCACCTTCCCCTAAATAATATGAAGAGAGTAGGATCTATCTATTTACTCCGTAATGACCCACTGCTGGGAAAAGGACTCCCTTCCCCACACTCGTCTGTCCACTACCATTGCGGGCCAGTGCTTTCGGTAGGATTCAGTGCAGGATTTGTATTAATATTAGGCAGTAGGTAGTTTGGTATGAGGGAATTAAATACTATGCAGCAAAGCGAATGCTGGTTAGATGCCATTTCGATATATTTTGGTTGATTAAAAGATAATCTTATTACACAAACACCCGTACTATAAATACCCCAAAGTGCCTGCAATTAAAATACACTTAGTTCTCTGATTTCTGAAAAACAGCATCACCGCATACGCATTTCTCTGATAAAAGTCATCTGGTTTAAAATGGATAGCACATAGCCTCGTCGTATTATTGGGTTTCCAATTTTTTCTTCGCAGAGCTCTATCCCACAGTTTTCTTCTTTTAACATCTTTGGGAAATACATGAGTTCCCGGATTTTTGCAATCAGAAGCTGCGCAAGAGCTGTTAAATAAATAGGAGTAAAAGAAGTTACTTGTTTACAAAAAATGTATGGATATTGACAGCCAAGTGTCAAGTTCTAAGACGCACAATGGTAGCGACATCTGTAGTGAGCAAGTGGCAGTTTTTATCCTCATTGGAAACGTGCACCTAGCTTTTGACGTTTCATAAGTGCCCATGTAGGTTTATGTGCCATAAAATATTTTGATTTTGACTGTTAAACATTATAACAATTTGCAGATTTAATTATAAAGGAAGTTGTCAAGCACCTAGGTACCTACTGACCTACTCCTGAATGAAAAAGTCTACTAACCTTACTATGAGGATAAATTGAGGTTTATGTACTTAGGTATAGAAATCACGCCATATTGTGTATAAATATAGCCATTACATAATAATTTGTAGGATATGTTATCAATTAGCTTTACCGTAATACCATTCACTTTTGATTTGTATCATATTAAAACAAGGTAATTGTGCGTCTAATCAATCGGATCCTATTTGCTACAGACGTCAGAGCTAACATGTAATAAACAAATAGTGCTGCTCTCGTTCTCTGCTTATGGGTTCAAATCCGGGCAAGTACCAGTGAGTGTGACGTTTTCAATTCATAATGATGTATGTGCCTACTTTCTAAGTTTATCTTGGACATAACTGACATTCGGTGAAGAAAAACATCGTCAGAAGACCTGGACTTATTTATTTATGTTTTCTAGCGTGTTTATTTATACAGCGAAAGAATACTTAATGTTTTTAAAATAGCTTCTTAACTATTTTAAAAACATCAATGTATTCCTTTCATATGTGTGTTCTTTTATCTTTGTAACCTTTTCAAGTGTATAAGATGCAAAAGACAGACTTTTACAGGACAGTGGAAACAAATGTGATGAACAGGTTTTTTTTAGATAAAAGTAAAGTCAATTGGATTTACACAAAATAAATATTGTTAAAAAGGATCAACTATGTATACTCGATTTTTATGCAGTCATTGTTCGATGAAGATTTTAAAGAACTCAAAATTGACAAGAAAGTTAGAGGAGAAGTACAATCGATACCAAACAGACTTGCAGCTTTTGTGGCCTAATGGGAAGTCAATTGCACCTGCCAAGTTAGCCGATCTTAAGTTTCTATTTAAATATATTCCCAATAAAGGTTTCAAATACCTACTTATTATAAAAACAATGGTTCAGACGAAAATTCTGACGATGTTGACTGGTTTGGAGGAGATCCAGATTTTGATATAGAGTTTGATGATTAAACGATTAAGATTTATTAATAAAACTTTTTCTAATTATTATTGGCTCTTTTAATTTTATTACCTTGTCATAATATATGTATTTGCGATTATATTAATATTATGCTATCACACTAAATATGAGATTTGTGTAAAAGATAAATAATAAACGTAAACTTTTGCAAAACCGTGCGGTTCGTTTTAGCAAAATAAACTCTTTATGTTCATATAAATATGATTTTTGCAAAATTTAAACGTTCCAAGCTTGTGTTTACGAAATATCTAGCGCATAAATACAAATATATGAAAACCAAGCCAATGATAATATCTTTATTATACACCTCTTTAAATTGACACAACACACAGCCATAGCTGTTAACATAAAAGAAAAGAACCCGAACACTAAATTGACAAAATCTCAATTTGAACTTGCTGTGGGTTGAGACGTTTTTGCATAACTACGTCCAAATTAAGCCTGATATCGCCTAGCCACCTTGAGCAAGCGTGGTAATCAATACTCGTGCCTCCTCTATATGAGAGGAGGCCTTTACCCTGCAATGGGACAAAATAGGCTGGTATTACTGTACCCTCGTATCAACACGAAGTTTAATAGCTCATGCCGTAGTAGAAATCTAGTTTGCCAGCAAATTAATAGCAGTGCTGAGAGTAACGAGGGAACCGGATGTTTCTGCGGAGATTTTTTTTATGAGAAATTCAGTAACACTGACCGATCCTGACATCGAAGCCAGAATAGTATGCAGCTGTGTTTGTGTCCAGAAGACCAATGATTGAGACTGCATTTTTCAAACTCCTATTAGATACAGGTCTACCGTTGAAGTGAGGTGGAGGTGCAGTGCGGTGTTGACGCCCGTCAGCTAGCGCATGACTGAGCTCTCGCAACACCTCTGCACACTCCTCCCGCCCCACGCAGCTCTACCTCAAGCTCTGTCTCAGTAAGGCTGCGTTTCCACGATCCGCTTTCTCATAGGCTAGATCGTGCTCGGCCAGATAGACAGGCCGTGGGAACCGTCGTTTCCGATGATGCTTGCGGTGACTTCTCGTCACCTGTCCGATTCGTCGGGAGTCGGTTAGTTCAAAGGCACTGCGTGGCGGGTTGCGCAGGGGCGCCTGTCGCGGCCTGGACGGCCTGTACAGGCGCGTTTCTTTTTGCTTTGTTTATCAAATGTTCACCACTAAATAAAACCACAGCGGCTGCACACGCAGCCATGCGCTCCGTATAACTTGTCATGATGGAATAGCGACCAATAGGCCGCATCAGGCCAACACACGCCATGGAAATGCTCGGCACGGACTGAGACAAGCCTCGACAGGCGTAGAAACGCCTGGCGCGGCCTGTTAGTTAACGGGCCGTGAATCCGTGGTTTTATGATCGCTAGGCCTGTAATTCCTACCATTCTTCTTTGCAAGCAGGTATTTCCCACAGTAGCGCTGACACTATACCTACTAACAATCTGTTAAAATTAATTAAATACGAGTAGGTACCTGCTTTATAACCTGTGTTATCAGTCTTATCAATACGAGTTTCTTCATCTATTTGCAAGTGTTTTTGCATGGGTGGTTAATTATAGCAAAAATAAATAAAATGATAAGTCAATGGTTTGCGTTGCTATGTAAGCGCGAACTGTTATCATAGTTTTTATTTAGTGTTATATAATACCTAGGACCTAGGACCTGGGCTGCAGGACTAGTTTCGGACGGGTCAGGCACGACTACTTAGCTGCCCTAATGTTCCGAAATTTCGGAATTCTAATTTCCCAACACCATATAACGGTGTCAATGCCGCAGCCTTTCGGGCACTTTTCCCATTGACAGCGAACTTTTGATGCCCCATGAGCTCTTCTCCTGAATTTAAAACTTTATTAAAAAAATATTATTTTCAAGGCCCTACTTTTATTTTTATTTCAATATTTCTTTTATTATATTTAATATTTTTTAGGTTTATTTCCTTATATATTTACTAGAAGAAGTCATTTAACATTATCCTTATCAATTTCTTTACCTTTAACCTAACAGATTCTGATCTTGAACGATCGCTAAAACCTCCTGTAACAAAAGGGAGAAGCCGCCTCAATTTTCCAATTCGCCCCCGAGGCCACAGTGCCTAAGTGACATATATCGTGACATGAGCGTGCATGTATGTCGCGATGTCGTCTCATCTCGTCGTATCTCCGTGTCATGTATTATTTTTAATCCGGCACACAACGCAGCGACGCGACCTCGCTGCACACGGCTAATCCGAGCGGTAAAATGCCCATTGTTTTACGATGCGGAATTATAGGGATATTCATGATTTGTTATATTTTATTGTATAGTGTATTAGTTATAACTTCCTCGATCAAATGCTTAGGGACATAAGCAACAGGGGTTGAAAAAGTTCTGTTTAACAGCAAATGCAGTTGTAACAAACTGAGTTTAACATCTATTATATTTATTAGACAGGGCATTGGATTCTGCGATAACCGACCCGTTTGGCTCAAGTGCATGTGTGAATATGTGCCTTGGGGTAAAAAAAAATGTTTTTATAAAGACATTTTCTGCGTACTATTTAGCTTTGCTATTCAGCAAAAGTAGCAGTGTCACTGTGTGAAACTTTTTCTCAATCTTATTTCTATTTATTCAGGTACCCGTTCATAGTGTAACCAAGTTCCACTTTTCCCGTACGGTAAAGATTAACTAGTAGAATTGCTGATACATTGGAAACGCACCCCCACATGCATTGGCGCTCACCTCAGCGATGCGATGGTATAGATAACAACGTCCCGTCTTATTCACTGCATGTCTATAAGTTATCGCTGCCTACTTTGTACCTGCACATCTCCCTGAACTGTGAGCGAGCGTGCCCTCATTGTAGGATGGATGAATACGATGCAGAAAGAGTTGCAGTTGTTAAAAATGTTTTCATAATAATGATATGTTCGTTCCTGTAAAGAATTCAGGATGATGGCTTGCAATGGAAGCGGGTCTACGTCAATAGTGTATGACGACTTAGAGAACTAATACCTCTACGCATAGATGAGTAGTAGATACTTAACAGTAATGATTGGATGACGTGCTACGAGTTGCGCATTCGATTCCCAATAAACAAATTGGTAATGATTTGATCTAGCAATGGCTAGCCTTTGGACTCTGAAAATGCATACTTCCATACGGTTCAGTTGCAGAACGTCCACTTCGCAAAATGTCTACCGGACGCAAAACGTCTATTTCGCAGAATGTCTGTTTCGCAAAATGTCGCTTTCGCAAAATTTGGTCAGTGGGTCGTCTTAAGGGCGGAGTTGTAGTAGGGCACTGTAGCGGTATCAACATATGGGAGCTACACGTCATACTGACGTCACGCAAATCCTGCATCGCGCAAGCAGAGTTTACCGCGCGACTACCATATATACAACGTCCCGACATCAACCGTCGGGCAGTTGCCCACCAGACACAACACCCGTCTGGTCGGAGGATCCTCCCTTTTCTATAGAGTATGAGTGAACTTTACACCCTGTTCCTCATACCTCTATACTGGTGACCCCGAACATGAACGTCAGCGCCGCCTTCGTGCAACTACTTCAGCGTGATGTCATCATCACATCATCATCACTTCCGCATGCTTTAGAGCGGTGAGTCACACAGCCAGCCAGCACCCACGGCTTCAACGGTTATCCTGACCACCAGCATGCAGCGACCGCGCATACCTGGTTATCAGCCTCAG
Organism: Griposia aprilina; assembly: GCA_916610205.1. NCBI lineage: Eukaryota > Metazoa > Arthropoda > Insecta > Lepidoptera > Noctuidae > Griposia > Griposia aprilina. The sequence goes on along the minus strand of OU744302.1, from coordinate 21,584,298 downwards.
CCTCATCAGCAACCTTGGCACAGCACACTGCAATTTCGGCCGGTCCACAAGCAGAGCCTTCAAACCCTCTCCTGGTCGACGCCAGCAGTCAGCCTCAACCCGGCGCTGTACCAAATCCGACGCACTGGAGCATAATGCAGCGCCACACCAACTCACTGGGGAAAACCTTCCCAGACAGTTCCGACTCACCGCGAACTATGCGACACCCGGTTCCGACTCACTGGAACTTCAACTGGCCCTGGCAAGCATCGCAAAATACAAGACTCAGCCCACTATCGACCCCCGGTCTCCAGGGGGGAGTGATGTAGCGGTATCTACATCGCCACATGCGAGCTACACGTCATACTGACGTCACGCAAATCCTGCATCGCGCAAGCAGAGTTTACCGCGCACCTAGCATATATACAACATCCCGACATCAACCGTCGAGCAGTTGCCCACCAGACACAACACCCGTCTGGTCGGAGGATCATCCCTTTTCTATGGAGGTGTGAGTGAACTTTACACCCTGTTCCTCATACCGCTATAGCACTATGAGCAGCAAAGCAAAATAATATTATTGGGACCGTTTTGTTTTTCGGAAATCTTCCAATTTTATTGCAGTATCGGATTAACCTTGACCATATAAACCATTACGTTCTGATAAGTATGGCCCTACGACGCACCGTTTCCGAGTTAGGAACACGATTTTTTATTTTTTATGAAACACTGTATTTCCAAAATGGTAGCTTGGATGAAAATCTTTTCTGGAAAGAAATTGTTGTTGATGAATGAGATGATGTAAAATTAAGCCACGAAATATTGAAAAAAAAACTTAGTGTTAGTCGATCTTTCAGCTTGCGTATCCTTAGGGACAGAGAGGACAGTCAATTTTTTTTTGAGGTGCTGTTTATTTATAATTTTATCATTTTTATTGCAGCACTTTATTAACCTTGTCCATAGAAACAACTTACGCTCTGAGACACATGGTCCTACGAGACGCACCGTTTCAGAGTTTATTATTATTATTTATTTATTTATAGTTAATTAACACGGTACAATACCAATTACATTAACTAACATAGAAAGCAAAGAAAAACTATACAATGGAGACAACTATTACTTAGAAAATAACAATATCTTATGCAACGAACAAAAAGGCTTTCGAAAACATAAAAATATAAATATGGCTATATTTGAGTTTTAAAAAAATGTGATGTCTGCTGTTGATAAAACTACCCCTGTATGCTCCATCTTCTGCGATATGACAGAAGCCTTCGATTATGTTGATCACACAATATTGGCTAGTAAATTGGAGGCATACGGTATAAGAGGAAACGTTTTAGAACTATTTAAATCTTACTTAACTGATCGAAAACAAATCACACAAATTACAAAATTTAACATAAAAACTAAAAAAGTAGAACAATACCAATCCAAAGTCAGATATGTTAGATATGGTGTTCCCCAAGGCAGCGTAATAGGACCTACGCTATTTATTACCTACATCAATGATCTCCCTAATGCAACCGTGCAACCTATGATATTATTTGCAGACGACAGCACAGTAAATATTACATGTAATGATAAAAATCTATTTGAAAACGACTTAAATAAAGCACTAACATCTATAATAACATGGCTAATCAATAATAATCTAAAAATAAATATAAATAAAACAAATGTAATGAACTACAGTCAAAGACCTCAAAATTCAATTAAATTTAAATTAATATATGATAATAATATAATAGGTAAATCAAGTAGAAACAGCAAAATTCCTCGGTTTAAAAATTGACAGTAGACTCAATTGGAAATGTCACATAGAAGACCTTTGTATAAAAATAAGTAATTTATCTTTTGCGATGTACAAACTGGCACTAACAGTGAGTAGAAACGCATTATTGATGGCATATTATGGACTTATTGAATCGGTGCTTAGATACGGTCTAATATTTTGGGGTAATTCGACAAACACCGACATGGTATTTAAAATGCAAAAGCGTTGTATTCGGGCTATGTTTAAGATCATACGAGTAACTACGGACCGGACAGCTGTCAACCACTCTTTATTAAATACCATATACTGACAATTCCGTCACTATATATCTTGGAAATAGCTTTATTTGTTAAAAACCATCCTCACTGGTTTCCTCTTTTGTCAGACAATGTCATTAGAAATAGACGTAAGTACTAAATATAAGAATTTCTTACAGCCTCACTCTGCGAAAACAGCACTCCTTCACAAAAGCGTGTTTTGTATGGCACCATTAATATATAATAAAATTTCAGAGGTTATTAAAAATATAAACCAGCCAAATTTATTCAAAAGAGAACTTAAGAAGTTACTCACGGAAAAATGTTACTACTATGTTAAAGATTTTTTAAATGATAGTTTCTAATCTATTTGTGTTATATTTTAATTTTGTTATGCTTTTTTTATTTCTTAATTGTGTTAAATATATTTCAAGTGTCTATAATTCATTTTGTACGCCAATGGTGGCAAAACATGTTGAAACTCTCAGATTTTCACTTTTACATCCACATTTTCATGCAAATGTATAATGTTACACATGTTTACAAACAAATAAATATATCAAATATATCAAATAACAATTGTGTTATATAAACAATAATTATTCGCTACTTACTAACATGGAACAGTGGACACCCTGCCGTACTGTTTCTCACAGAACATCAGACATACGCGATTAATTTTACTCCATTCGTCCGCAAACACATCACATTCAGGGTTGGCCATCAGGAGGGCACTGAGCATTCTTAAAGTTCGGCACACAGGCGATTCAGCTCTGGCGACCGTTCTGCAAGGCAGTTGCGCGAACAGATTGTGTCGGTGATTTTGGCGGTGACCGATGAGAGTTAAGGGCCTTTGTTATTTTTTTAAATATAAAACGATCTATATTTTCGCTAGTTTTTTTTTACATTTACTAATACGACGGATAGAACGTATATTGTAAAAAAATGGATATTTTGCGAAAGAGACCTTCTGAGAAATGGACGTTTTGCCTGGGACCTGAAGGACATACAAATAATATACCTACCAAATACAAAATACACGCAGATGAAGTCGCGGGCAACAGCCAGTAAAATATTTTTATAAACCCGTGTCCAAAATAACGACACATTCTCTGATCAGTCCGATGCTAATATAATGTTACATTGTCGCGATAACGTGAACTACACTTATGCTACGGCTACGTTGTCGCGATAACGCGAACTACACTTCGACGATGTAGCCGTAGCCTTGGCGCACTCTCTCTCGCACACCACTCGACGTCTCGCTTTACAACAGAGAGCGCGCCAAGTATAGTTTGCGTTATCGCGACAATGTAGCCGTAACGTGAGGCCTACACCTTGAATCTACCTTCAGAATGTAAGAATGCATTATTTGCTGCATTTACCGCGCTTTGTTCTTTCATTATCTCGTTTATTTCATAAAACAGCTGGGTACGTACCGACACTGAATCATTAACATACTACATGAAAACCGCATTGATTGCTTATCAAACTCATTGTATTTTATAGTTAACGAAGATTGCGATTAACAAACTAAATCCATAATCTTTATGACTGCAACATTACGTGTAATTATGCTTATATTGTAACTGACAAGTGCACTTATTGAACCATGTTAACACGTCATAAAGATTAATTGATAACTATTTAATTAGGTTACACTTGTAAATCTAAATCACTAATAATGTTATCACGTTTTCAGGTCGGTACCTACCGACTCTTGTAAAAAAATCACATGTATGGCATGTATGTTAGTGGACAAACATTTATAAAAAAAGTGCATGAGGATATTTTTATTTTTATAGTACCACAGATAATATAATACCACGCAAGCCAGTTTTTTAATTAAGAACCTAATTAGGTATCTAACTGCGAGAATAACTTGACTGGTGCTTAGTTGTCATTATTGTATTAAGAACTTTACAGTCGAAATAAAGTTCAAAATAGTTATTTTTATCCTTTGATATTCATTAAAGGCTAATATCGGATGCGTTATTGCGATAATGCGTCTCGATTCCTTGCTATACAGCTGCGTTTTTATCGTCCGATAATTAGTGATATTCTATTTTAATTCTTCGTCTGATGATAAATCAATATCCATTATTATAGAAAAAAAATCTGGACACTCGTACAGACATGGAGCCGCTACTAATTAGGATACCAATCGCTAAAACCAAATGATTGAGGTACACTAGTACTAACCAGTGGCGTTCCTTCCATACAAGCCGGAAAGCCCGGCTTTCAATTAAATGTGAACCTATCAACAAAAAACATAAACAAACTACACGTCATGCAAACTTGTAAATTAACTAACTCAATCATGTCGCAAGAATTGATAAGAATAATGGCATGACCTGTTTTTTTTTTACCGACTTCACAAAAAGGAGGAGGTTCTCAATTCGTCTGTATTTTTTTTTTTATGTTATTAGCTCATAACTTTTTTCTGGGTGAACCGATTTGGATGATTCTTTTTTTATTTGATAGGTGGTGCTTCACATGTGGTCCCATTTAAGTTTGATCATGGTCTGACCAGTAGTTTTTGAGTTATCTTTAATAATGCACATTTTTTACACTTAGTTTATATGGATGATGTGTTAATAATTTCCTGTCACTGTTATTTACACATCAAGTAGTGGTATACGAATTTGTGTGGGGTAGGTACGGCAACTAAAAAGTGAAAAATAAAAACTTTTTTACAAAAAAACAACCGACTTCCAAGAAAAACACTAAAAGACCTGAAAAATAACTTTAATTTCGGAAGTCGGTGGCCAAAAACGAAAATACAAAACCAAAGGCACCGACTTCCGAAATTAAAGTTATTTTTCAGGTCTTTTAGTGTTTTTTTTTGGAAGTCGGTTGCTTTTTGTAAAAAAGTTTTTTAAATATTGGTTTTTCGGCCTGGCCCCTAGGCACGCCACTGGTACTAACTTTATTAACGCAGGTGTCTGTAAGATCGTATGCGTCCTAATACAAAATATTCTAACAACTCATATCGGAATATTGCAGGATGGAGGAACGCAAGCGTCCTACTTCTATTGCATGGTTATTATCGCAGCAGTGTGTAACTTCGTGACCGTCCTAATACAAAATGTACTGGAAAAAGATATCGCAATAACGCATCCGATAATATCGACCGATAATAACGTGCCTGTGGGGGAGAGCCTTAATTCTCAGTAGGTAATCTATTTTCCGCAACTATTATTCCTAGTCATATGTGTAATATGTAGTCATATTGCTAAACATCGGTCTATCTTAGACCACCGATACTACCTACCAGTACCTTTTTTTTTTTGGTTGGGAAATCATCAAATGACATCTACCTCTCTGGGCGGAGCGGAAGGGCGTGTCAGACTTTTACTGACTAAAACCCACCCGTGTTCCTTCAGTTGCCTGTGCGCCAGGGCCACGGTAACTCTTTCGAACAATCCGCGACCCCGGCAGGCATCGGCCCTATCGGACCCCGTCAATGATGCTGACATCTCTTCGAGGCGTGCGTGGAAGACGACGCGCCGTCGACCCGGGCCTGGTCCTTACTGGACGGCGAGCTGCCCATTGCTCTCCGTTTGCAAGCCCGCACCTACGGTGGCCGGCAGTCGGCAATCGACTCCCGACTCCCAGGGTGTCTCATCCTGCGGTGATTAGGGGCGTGAGGGCGCAACGATTGTCTGTCCCTCACGCGCTTGGCCTCATCCTTCGCGAGCATTATTGCTTCGCAGAAGGAGGTGACGGCGTCCCATTCCCTCTCGCTCCGTACCATGGCCTGGAACAGGGCCGGATGCGAGGGATCGCCGCCTCCGATCGCCGCCACGAGGACACGGCGGTGCTCCGCCCAAGCCGGGCAGACCTCCACCGTATGCTCCACCGTGCCGGTAACACCCGGACGTTTCTTCCCGCCTTATCGGAAAGAGCTATGCCCGGTGTGGACCTGCGTCAGGCGGAAGATGAGGACGCAGTGGCGCCTCTCAAGCCACTCCTCAAAGAGGGGACTTACCGCCGCAATTGTGGCGTGCCCTACCTACCAGTACCTACGAGACGTCTTAGTTAAACGTTGTAAACGGTAGGTATATTGCATTGAGATATACTATAGTACATTACAGCAGCGGCCGACCACAGAGGCATTGATGGACGAACGTGAAATTGTGGGCCGAGGCGAAGCCGAAGCAGATACCTATACGTGAGTCCATCAATGCCTGCTTGCGGCCAAGGCTTGCATAGTACTTTTCTCAGATAATACGCGGAAATTCAAACTAAGTAAATTAATTATAAACAGAATCAATGACGAACAACGATAATTTTTCTCGCGCCAATATGTTCTTTTGTTTCTTTTTGCTAAGCCAGTTCGAGATTTAAACAAAATCTTTGAAGAGTTACCTCCTTGGTTGCCATGGGTCGAAGGAAAAAATTTGTTCCATTTTTAAATTACACGACGGATATGAGTTTTCATAGTAATGTATTCGGCCGCTAAACACGACAGATACTAACCATGGTATATTAATATACTTCGCCAGATATAGCATTCCGGTCACGGGGGTGACACAAGCCTACGTCATCACTGCTGTGTTACCAGTAGTATGTAATAATAACTCCCCAATCGCCTTTATTACCTGTGCAAATCCGATAAAACAAACAGGTTATAACTAACAATTACGTTGGTATATGTTTCAATTAAATTGTTTCGTTTGATTAGAAAAATGAAACGACAATTTAAATGGTTTATATATTTTTTTTACAGAATAGTGACTGAAAATGTTTCCATATTTCGTGTTTTGTTGCAATAAAGTGGCAACTGGATAGTGACGTAAGCATGTGTCACTCTCGGAATGCCAGACCTTGTTTCTATAAACCATGATACTAACATTGCCGGCCGCTGCTCTCATGTATTTGACCAGTACCTACAGCATTTTCGATTTATCTCGAAGAAGGTTGTCAAAATAATGCTCGTGTTTCCAAGCATGTTTGAGAAATGTATATCTATTATATTAGGTAAAGAAATACGATATAAAACTAAAAAAAAAAATTTTTTGCTGCGTAGTACATTGAGAGTAGAGTATTCTACAGGTAGGTAAATTCAGGAACAGCAAAGCCTCCTTACTAAAAATCCTAGGAACTCTTTATTTTAAACGCAGCAGTAGTAATTATCGAAATAGGCCCGTGATTGCTCTGAACGAACGCTGTCGCAGACTGCACTCAAAATGTTCCCGGGTATGCTCGCTGTGGGCTGTAAGTGCACAGAAAGTGCTTAAAAGTATTTAAACGCGTAATTTCGTCCTTGAGTCGCGAATTATTTGTCTAGGGAGGGATGTTTGGGAAGGAATATTTATTTATTGTATTTGTTGCACGAATGTAGGTAGGGACATGGTAACGTCGTTTTTTGCCCAATGCAGCGGAAAATCAGGCAATTTATAACGACATGCTCGCAGGACCGATCGTAAAGGGTTCAATACCTTTAATCTGGACTCCAGAACTCCTCCAGGCATTCAACGATTGTAAGAAAAGTCTTTCAAAAACTACTTTACTTTCTACAGGAGCTAGTAAGTGGTCATTGGCAATCGCTAACTCACAACAGCTCTACAGTGTTTATGACAGGGAGCTGCTAGCAATTTATGAAGGACATCGATATTTCAAGCATTTATGATTGAGGGTCGTCACTTTGTCATTTACACCGACCATAAACCTATAAATTTCGCATTCCAGAAGCAAAAAAAGGAAATGTAAGCCTCGTCAATTTACTTATTTAGATCTGATTTGTCAGTACACTACAGATATCAAGCATTTATATATCAGGTAAAGATAACTTGACTGTTGATACTCTCTCAAGAGTTGAGGGACTTCACGTTTGCCCTGACTTTGAAACTCTGACGAGATCTCAACGAGCTATATGATTTATTGACAAAAGCTACGTCACTGAAGCTCGAGGAAGTACCAATACCTGGCCAATTAAAAAATATTCTGTGATGTTTCCCTTCAGAAGCCGCGACCATTTATCACCAAAGGATTAAGAAATCAGTTTTTCGATTGCGTCCCATGGTCTAAGTCATCCTGGTTTTAAAGCAACTATTAAACTGGTAATCGACAGATATGTTTGACCTTCAGTACGCAAATATAGTCGTCTTTGTGTTCAAACCCATGAAGATTGCCAGCGATCCAAGGTGCAAAGGCTCGTCACCTTTAGAATTTAAACTACCTGGTTGTCGTTTTTCTCACGTCCAGATACACCTTATCGGTTCATTACCTTCATCTTGTGACTACAAATACTGTGTGACTGCAATAGACAGGTTAACTCGATGGCCTGAAGTTATGCCACTACACAATATTACGGCTGACACGGCACCAAGAGCTTTTCATGAAATGTGGACGTCACGCTTTGGTTGTCCACAGATTGTTACCACAGACCAGGGATGCCATTCCGAAAGCCATTTACTCGAAAGCACTCGCTGATCTTTGCGGAATAAAGTTGTAACACACGACGGCGTATCATACACAAGCGAACGGCATGGTCGAACGATTCCTTATAACATTGAAAGCTGCGATCATGGCCCAAAATGTCACTCGTTGGACAGAAATTCAAAACGAGTAATTAGAACGGGTAAAAGTAGTAGTAATTTAGTGTTGGGGACTATGTAGAACCTACGTATCTAGAAACGCTACCATTCTGATTTCTTTATAACATGTGGGGGTCGTTCATCAATAAAACAACAAAATAATTTTCTAAAAAATATAGTTTTCATCAATAATATAATTGTATAATACATTAATATTTATATTAAGTTATATATGTATTAGTAACAGAGCTCGTAAATTACTCACACATTACAATAAAAAATGTTAATCAGTTACATCATACAATTTGTGTGTCTTTGGGCATGAGTAGAACAACATAACGATAGGTCGGTACACGACGAATTTATTTATGAATGAAGTCGAGACTTGTGGCATAGTATTATTAAATTTTCTTTAATCGATCGGTAAGCTTGCTCTTTTTTCGAGAAAATTATTCCTAGCATTATCATTAAGTTAATGCACTTTACAATGTATTAAAAATTACAAAAGGTCTTTTAACAAAGTTTCCCTGAAGCTACGTAAGTACATAATGTATTCTTGATTCACAACTCTTTATACCTACTTATTATTATTTTATGTTACTTGGTTTTAATCATTGTTGGATATCGAAATTGTGCTTGATAACTAGTGATTTACATTTATTTATTTATTTAATCAGTATCAGAAGTACACATACATTATATAACAACACCGGGCAGAACTAATTATTGCTAAGCGTAGTGCTAAATGATGATACGTCAGTTGTGTTAGCAGCATTATATGTAGTCCATAAATATATCGTATATTCGCAAACGGTTATCGTAAAACTTCAAAATTCAATAATACTATGCGAAATATTATCAATCAAAAGTGCACACAACCTACCAAATATTTTATACAGTTAGGGTATAAATAAATATGCTTTGATATGAAAAATTAAATACAGTTCTGAACAGTCTGTTTACAAAACTTCCATCACTTGTGTATAATTATTATTTGATTACTTTTCTAATGAATATATTAAAATTATATTATTAATTTAAATTAACGATGAGGCCACAGTTTGAGTGGAGTCTGAATCAGACATATTATGATACGAATATTATTATAAACGTCGATCTTTTCCGGCCGCTACGTTCTTTAAGCGTTATTTGACATTATATGTTGAAATCTCTATTTATTACACTAACAGTGTTATTATGAAAGTAGGCACCGAGATTAACGTGTTGAATTACGCGTTATAAATAACCAGTCAAAAAACGTTGAGCGTAAGTAGCTGGACATTATACTGATCATTTTTTTTACACCACTTTGAACTATATTGTAAGGAAGGTAGGTATAATCGAAGATATCGTAATAAGACTATTATCATATTCCCCCAGCAGGTAAAAAAAAAATATAATAACGATTTGTATAGTTTCAAGAGCGCCGTTCTGACATTTATACAAACAGCAAGACATACATACGAGGCGTTTTTTTGTATGAACGAAGACAGTTATGTTGCACACATACACATACATACATAACATCACGCCTGTATTCCCTGAAGGGTTAGGCAGAGGAGTACCTAGTAGTAGTATGTTGCATCGATCTTAAATAAATTAAGTAGAGTTCTACACTCTTCGGTAGTGACGTTGCAGTGCTTTTTTACCGACCGAGATTATTTCCAAATCTATTATACAGATTTCCTGGTAAAAGGTTATTGCCTCATTACAGATGATTTATCTTGGCTAAAGCCGAAGTACCCACTCCCTAAACAAGACTGGATCTGCGTTAAAAAGTGATGCAAAACCCTGAATCAGCATAGTTCAAACATAACTATAACACTCTATCCCTTTCACTGCACGTAGACCTGCAGCTGCGCGGCCAGCTGGCACAGCATCTTGAGGCCCGGCAGGAACGAGGCCGCGGCCGCGAAGTCCGCGCCCGTCGCCAGCCACGTCGCCACGGACAGCGCGGCCGCGTGCTCGCCGCTCTGCGCGTGCTGGCAGCACGAGTGCAGCGACGCGCACGCGCTTTCTGATAGCTGGGGAACAACATTCATTTTAAACAGCAGAACAAGAGAACAAAGTATGGTATTCATCAACGGTGGAGAACACCACATAATAAAAATATATATACAAGGTTATTCGTAAAACACCAGCAACCTCTTAAGGGGTCATTGTACTCAGCATTATAAACAATTTTTACTATGGACCAAACCAGAAATCGCGAAAGAAATAACAGATTTACCCTACATTTATGTTTGCATAACACATTAAAACGTAGGGAACAGCGAGTCGCGATTTCTGTGTGTGTTTCTGTGTGTTTTTTTTTTCTCTTCTCTTATATTTTCCAAATGCTTTTGTACAATAGTTAATAAGTAACCATAAATAATTAATCTATTGTGTATCGCCGTAGTTTATGCTAGCATATCTTTTTGGAATCACTGACTCCTAAGTCACAGGCAATAAACCTAGTTTGGGAGCCAGGAGATTAATTAGTCTCACATCTCTGTATAAAATTATTGTACAATTGTTTTTTGTCACCAAGTTACGGATAAATAAATTATTATTATTATTTATTATTATTAAAGGGGTTATACTAGAGGTCATTTTCAATAAATTAAGCCCCGCCAACTAGGGGTCGAAAATTAATGGTTTTCGGGTTACGGAGGTTTTTAGATAATTGTTAAAATTTTCAGACTATTTTTCTGACTGATAACACAGGCCTGCAAAATGAAGGTCATAACTTCCTCTCTGGAATTTGATAGCTGATTCTGGAGTATTTTGATGCGCTGATTACGAATATGTACTTAGTTTTTTTCCATCACCTCCTGATTTTTCAAAAAAGCTACAGATAGAAAATTGAGAAAAAAGACAAGTTTTCACTTAAAAAATTATATATTTAAAAAAGTACTTAATTTTTAACTTAAAAAACTATTAACACGTAATAACAACTTATTGCTGGGTTAAAATACACTTAAATTTTATTTGTGGAACCTGGTCCTTTTTTCCTGGAAGCTTCTGTTGTGCGATTTTCGCTTATATTTCCGGTTTGGATCATCACGCTTCAACAACCAACAATAGTCCGCCATCATGCTGACATTCCATCTTCCTTGATACCGGACTTCAAGCTCTTTTAAATCTTGGTGAAATCTTTCACCTTGTTCTTCGCTAACGGCTCCTAGATTTTCTGGGAAGTAATCAATGTGCGAATTCAGAAAATGAAGTTTAACGCTCATATTACAACCCATTACACCAAAATTCGTTATCATTTTGGCTACTATTTCTTTATAGTCCGAGCTTTTATTGTTCCCCAAAAAGTTTTTTACCACTTCCTTAAATGATTTCCACGCTTGTAACTCGACATCATTGAGTTTTTGATCAAGGTGTCCAAGTTTTGTCTTGGTTACATAAAGAATGTCCAAAATAACTTTTGTAAATATTTTTCACATAGTCTGTAATGTTGTTTCGTTGTTTTATCACCATGAATTTCCCGCAAATATAACAAAAACAATTCGAAGAGTTTAAACAACTTCGCGACGACATTTTAAAGTTTAGGTTGCAAGATGCGCACTTCGACTGTTAGTTTTCTAATTCAGAGTAGGTACTTATACAAAAAAAAACCTTTTGTTTTCTTCATTATACCCTTTTTGAACAACATTAACAACAATTAGGCAATATCACCTAAACATCGTGTATTAATGAGCTCATTACTAAATGAAGCCAAAATGACCCGTTTTCGAAATGGTTAATGCGAATTACTTACACTTATTATGTAGTAATTAACAAATTACTGATTTGCATTCATTTCTATGTCGTCTTAAACTAATTAAATGCAATAAAAATTAAGCTGAAGTAATTAAGTGACGTTTTATAGATTTTAAAATGTATGCGCTCAGACATTTTTAGTTAAAATCTTAAATATTCAATATCAAAGAATCCTGACGTGATAGAATTTTTTTATTATTTTTCTCGTAATCAGCACATCAGAAACTATAGAAAACGTTAATCAGATCTCAGAGAGGAAAACCATTGCAGACCTGTGTAATAAATAAGTGCTCATAAATAAATTAAATAAATTCCCTATTTCAAAACCTTTCTCAGAAGGTACAAATGCTATCAACACTTGTACGGGTTTAAATTTAAAAAAATGAAGACATAATCAGAAATTTAATTTCGTTTATTTACTTATCATTGGCAATCATCAAAAATAGAGGGAAATTATTACAAATCTTGTTCAAATTGCCTGCCTCGATTTCTTATGCTTGCTTATAAATGAGCACTCATTTGTCATCAGCAGTGATCGGAGTAGGTAGATTGAACTGGGGTCATTGATCCGAAACGTATATATTACTATGGACATTCCTCCGGAATTGGTGGATTATTAAAAAAAAACCGGAACTTATGTAGGAATTGTATTCTGCCAGAGTGGAAGGAGTCATTTGATGATTTGCCATCCTCAAAAAAAAGGTAGGAATTGTAATAAAATGAGCAATTTTATTCTTTATTATTCTTCCTATTTTTTTTTTGTCACGATTTGACAAAACCCAACGACCAATCAGAACAAAAGATCATGGGTGGTACAATAACCGGTTATCAGAACAATGCGTACGCCCGCCGGAAATACTAAATCCGGAAATACCGGAATTACTTTCCGGAAAAATGGCTTATCCATGTTATTCTTTCTGTGTGCATTTATGATACAAGTACTAAAAATCAATCTACCTACTCCGATCACTGGTCATCAGTCAGAAAAATAACAAAAAAAGGATTGTGTGGTTTTATGAAACCACGGTAAAAGTGAAACTTTTTTTCACATTGTAGACATTTAACTAAAAACTGTTAAAGGAGGTTTTCTCTGAATCTTTACTTGTTATAACATTCTTTTTGTTTTTCATTCCTGCCTTGACATTATGAATATATCTTTCAATATGTAATATGTGTTATTTTTTCGATCCATAAAATACCTCTTAACATGGTAGCAGAGCGTTCAATTACATTGGAAACGATTGAATAACGAAGCAAGTAAGTTTTTAAAAATAATTTGCAAGAAAATACAAAACAATTTTTTCAAATCAATTCTATCGAAGGCCTGTCAAAATTGCGACTTCGACTAGGAGTTGCAAAATTAATATCGGTCGTCTAAACGACAGAAAAGAAAATTGGTCAGCATGGCGCTGCAAAGTACTGGTGCTCTTAAGGGGTACTCCTGGCGGGTTGAACGCTATAAATGGAAAACTTTTAGAACCTAAACAACCGGCTACTACAGCAACTGCAGACGTTAAAGCAAATTATGAAACTACTTTAAAAGCATATCATAAGATGGATAGTACGGCGTTGCTTATTTTGATGACTAACATGTCGGATGCCACTTTACAAAAGGTCATGAGATTCTCAACAGCCAGACAGGTTTGGGATGAATTGCACACTTTGTTCAATGGAACATCTGAAGACAAAAGCTATTCATTATGCTACAGTTTCTTTGGCTATAAAAAGATCCCTCACACGACATGTCAATGCATATATCCAAACTGAAAAATATATGGCATGAATTGAAAGTGGAACTTCAAAAAGGTGAAACGAAATATGACCTTCCAGAGATATTATTAATCTGCAAGATCTTGGAAACTTTACCCGACGAGAACTACTTCTCTTTAAAGTCCAGTAGGATGTTGATGTGATCCAAGGTGCAAAGGCTCGTCACCTTTAGAATTTAAACTACCTGGTTGTCGTTTTTCTCACGTCCAGATACACCTTATCGGTTCATTACCTTCATCTTGTGACTACAAATACTGTGTGACTGCAATAGACAGGTTAACTCGATGGCCTGAAGTTATGCCACTACACAATATTACGGCTGACACGGCACCAAGAGCTTTTCATGAAATGTGGACGTCACGCTTTGGTTGTCCACAGATTGTTACCACAGACCAGGGATGCCATTCCGAAAGCCATTTACTCGAAAGCACTCGCTGATCTTTGCGGAATAAAGTTGTAACACACGACGGCGTATCATACACAAGCGAACGGCATGGTCGAACGATTCCTTATAACATTGAAAGCTGCGATCATGGCCCAAAATGTCACTCGTTGGACAGAAATTCAAAACGAGTAATTAGAACGGGTAAAAGTAGTAGTAATTTAGTGTTGGGGACTATGTAGAACCTACGTATCTAGAAACGCTACCATTCTGATTTCTTTATAACATGTGGGGGTCGTTCATCAATAAAACAACAAAATAATTTTCTAAAAAATATAGTTTTCATCAATAATATAATTGTATAATACATTAATATTTATATTAAGTTATATATGTATTAGTAACAGAGCTCGTAAATTACTCACACATTACAATAAAAAATGTTAATCAGTTACATCATACAATTTGTGTGTCTTTGGGCATGAGTAGAACAACATAACGATAGGTCGGTACACGACGAATTTATTTATGAATGAAGTCGAGACTTGTGGCATAGTATTATTAAATTTTCTTTAATCGATCGGTAAGCTTGCTCTTTTTTCGAGAAAATTATTCCTAGCATTATCATTAAGTTAATGCACTTTACAATGTATTAAAAATTACAAAAGGTCTTTTAACAAAGTTTCCCTGAAGCTACGTAAGTACATAATGTATTCTTGATTCACAACTCTTTATACCTACTTATTATTATTTTATGTTACTTGGTTTTAATCATTGTTGGATATCGAAATTGTGCTTGATAACTAGTGATTTACATTTATTTATTTATTTAATCAGTATCAGAAGTACACATACATTATATAACAACACCGGGCAGAACTAATTATTGCTAAGCGTAGTGCTAAATGATGATACGTCAGTTGTGTTAGCAGCATTATATGTAGTCCATAAATATATCGTATATTCGCAAACGGTTATCGTAAAACTTCAAAATTCAATAATACTATGCGAAATATTATCAATCAAAAGTGCACACAACCTACCAAATATTTTATACAGTTAGGGTATAAATAAATATGCTTTGATATGAAAAATTAAATACAGTTCTGAGCAGTCTGTTTACAAAACTTCCATCACTTGTGTATAATTATTATTTGATTACTTTTCTAATGAATATATTAAAATTATATTATTAATTTAAATTAACGATGAGGCCACAGTTTGAGTGGAGTCTGAATCAGACATATTATGATACGAATATTATTATAAACGTCGATCTTTTCCGGCCGCTACGTTCTTTAAGCGTTATTTGACATTATATGTTGAAATCTCTATTTATTACACTAACAGTGTTATTATGAAAGTAGGCACCGAGATTAACGTGTTGAATTACGCGTTATAAATAACCAGTCAAAAAACGTTGAGCGTAAGTAGCTGGACATTATACTGATCATTTTTTTTACACCACTTTGAACTATATTGTAAGGAAGGTAGGTATAATCGAAGATATCGTAATAAGACTATTATCATATTCCCCCAGCAGGTAAAAAAAAATATAATAACGATTTGTATAGTTTCAAGAGCGCCGTTCTGACATTTATACAAACAGCAAGACATACATACGAGGCGTTTTTTTGTATGAACGAAGACAGTTATGTTGCACACATACACATACATACATAACATCACGCCTGTATTCCCTGAAGGGTTAGGCAGAGGAGTACCTAGTAGTAGTATGTTGCATCGATCTTAAATAAATTAAGTAGAGTTCTACACTCTTCGGTAGTGACGTTGCAGTGCTTTTTTACCGACCGAGATTATTTCCAAATCTATTATACAGATTTCCTGGTAAAAGGTTATTGCCTCATTACAGATGATTTATCTTGGCTAAAGCCGAAGTACCCACTCCCTAAACAAGACTGGATCTGCGTTAAAAAGTGATGCAAAACCCTGAATCAGCATAGTTCAAACATAACTATAACACTCTATCCCTTTCACTGCACGTAGACCTGCAGCTGCGCGGCCAGCTGGCACAGCATCTTGAGGCCCGGCAGGAACGAGGCCGCGGCCGCGAAGTCCGCGCCCGTCGCCAGCCACGTCGCCACGGACAGCGCGGCCGCGTGCTCGCCGCTCTGCGCGTGCTGGCAGCACGAGTGCAGCGACGCGCACGCGCTTTCTGATAGCTGGGGAACAACATTCATTTTAAACAGCAGAACAAGAGAACAAAGTATGGTATTCATCAACAGTGGAGAACACCACATAATAAAAATATATATACAAGGTTATTCGTAAAACACCAGCAACCTCTTAAGGGGTCATTGTACTCAGCATTATAAACAATTTTTACTATGGACCAAACCAGAAATCGCGAAAGAAATAACAGATTTACCCTACATTTATGTTTGCATAACACATTAAAACGTAGGGAACAGCGAGTCGCGATTTCTGTGTGTGTTTCTGTGTGTTTTTTTTTTCTCTTCTCTTATATTTTCCAAATGCTTTTGTACAATAGTTAATAAGTAACCATAAATAATTAATCTATTGTGTATCGCCGTAGTTTATGCTAGCATATCTTTTTGGAATCACTGACTCCTAAGTCACAGGCAATAAACCTAGTTTGGGAGCCAGGAGATTAATTAGTCTCACATCTCTGTATAAAATTATTGTACAATTGTTTTTTGTCACCAAGTTACGGATAAATAAATTATTATTATTATTTATTATTATTAAAGGGGTTATACTAGAGGTCATTTTCAATAAATTAAGCCCCGCCAACTAGGGGTCGAAAATTAATGGTTTTCGGGTTACGGAGGTTTTTAGATAATTGTTAAAATTTTCAGACTATTTTTCTGACTGATAATAAATAAGTGCTCATAAATAAATTAAATAAATTCCCTATTTCAAAACCTTTCTCAGAAGGTACAAATGCTATCAACACTTGTACGGGTTTAAATTTAAAAAAATGAAGACATAATCAGAAATTTAATTTCGTTTATTTACTTATCATTGGCAATCATCAAAAATAGAGGGAAATTATTACAAATCTTGTTCAAATTGCCTGCCTCGATTTCTTATGCTTGCTTATAAATGAGCACTCATTTGTCATCAGCAGTGATCGGAGTAGGTAGATTGAACTGGGGTCATTGATCCGAAACGTATATATTACTATGGACATTCCTCCGGAATTGGTGGATTATTAAAAAAAAACCGGAACTTATGTAGGAATTGTATTCTGCCAGAGTGGAAGGAGTCATTTGATGATTTGCCATCCTCAAAAAAAAGGTAGGAATTGTAATAAAATGAGCAATTTTATTCTTTATTATTCTTCCTATTTTTTTTTTGTCACGATTTGACAAAACCCAACGACCAATCAGAACAAAAGATCATGGGTGGTACAATAACCGGTTATCAGAACAATGCGTACGCCCGCCGGAAATACTAAATCCGGAAATACCGGAATTACTTTCCGGAAAAATGGCTTATCCATGTTATTCTTTCTGTGTGCATTTATGATACAAGTACTAAAAATCAATCTACCTACTCCGATCACTGGTCATCAGTCAGAAAAATAACAAAAAAAGGATTGTGTGGTTTTATGAAACCACGGTAAAAGTGAAACTTTTTTTCACATTGTAGACATTTAACTAAAAACTGTTAAAGGAGGTTTTCTCTGAATCTTTACTTGTTATAACATTCTTTTTGTTTTTCATTCCTGCCTTGACATTATGAATATATCTTTCAATATGTAATATGTGTTATTTTTTCGATCCATAAAATACCTCTTAACATGGTAGCAGAGCGTTCAATTACATTGGAAACGATTGAATAACGAAGCAAGTAAGTTTTTAAAAATAATTTGCAAGAAAATACAAAACAATTTTTTCAAATCAATTCTATCGAAGGCCTGTCAAAATTGCGACTTCGACTAGGAGTTGCAAAATTAATATCGGTCGTCTAAACGACAGAAAAGAAAATTGGTCAGCATGGCGCTGCAAAGTACTGGTGCTCTTAAGGGGTACTCCTGGCGGGTTGAACGCTATAAATGGAAAACTTTTAGAACCTAAACAACCGGCTACTACAGCAACTGCAGACGTTAAAGCAAATTATGAAACTACTTTAAAAGCATATCATAAGATGGATAGTACGGCGTTGCTTATTTTGATGACTAACATGTCGGATGCCACTTTACAAAAGGTCATGAGATTCTCAACAGCCAGACAGGTTTGGGATGAATTGCACACTTTGTTCAATGGAACATCTGAAGACAAAAGCTATTCATTATGCTACAGTTTCTTTGGCTATAAAAAGATCCCTCACACGACATGTCAATGCATATATCCAAACTGAAAAATATATGGCATGAATTGAAAGTGGAACTTCAAAAAGGTGAAACGAAATATGACCTTCCAGAGATATTATTAATCTGCAAGATCTTGGAAACTTTACCCGACGAGAACTACTTCTCTTTAAAGTCCAGTAGGATGTTGATGTCAAGAAAAGATCGAAATATAGACAATCTGACAGCACAAGTATGTGCTTACGAGCGTTCACTTTTGACTAAAGAAAATAATACTGGTAGTACTAATGCACAAGCTTTAGTTGTACAAAATAAGTATAAGAACAAAATAAGTGTGGATATTGCGGACTATATGGACACAAAGTTAAAAAATGTCGTAAGTGGATATCGGACGGGAAACCTCCTAAAACACATGTACCATCGACAAGTCAAGCTAACAATACCAGTCTGACCCTGTCATTGATAGAACTTGATACAAATGATATTGCTAGTATTATTGAAGAAGATCTGGACAGTTGGTTTGTTGATAATGGTGCTAAAAGTCATGTCACCTGTCGAAATGACATATTTTCCAGCTTTCAACATTTCAGTAATAATTAAACAGTAACAACAGCAAATGGCTCAACAATTCAAGCTATTGGTAAAGGTACAGTTGATTTGGTAGCTGACGTTCGAGGTCAGACACAAAACATTAGACTTTGTGTTGTATGGTATGTTCCAGCAATAAAGAAAAACTTGTTTTCCGTACTTGCTGCTCAAGATAAACTTGAGAAAAGTGTCTTCGCATCTGAAAGAGAATTTTGTCAATTGACAGTTGATGGAAAAATAAATTGAATTAGCACAAGAGTCAAGAATGGAGGACTGCAAATTAAATATAAATTCATCTCCTGAATGGAACTCATTGTCAACAAAAAGTATTTTACAACACTATCACGAAAGATTTGCTCACCAGAATAAAATACACGTGAAAGAATTGAATGAAAAGGAACTTGGTATAAAAGTACGACTCGATTCTGAATTATGTACAGGATGTGTATTTGGTAAAACACATAGATATAAATTTGGAACAAGAGAGCGAGCTAAAGCACCAGGAGAGATCATTCCACTGATGTATGTGGTCCATTTCCCAATTCATTTAAAAAATTTCGTTATTTTGTTTTATTTAAAGATGATTTCAGTAAGTATCGTCATGTTTACTTCATCAAGCACAAGTCTGAAGTAAAGGATAAACTTGTTGAAATGATAAACGAGTCAAAGACTACTGGTCATATTATAAAGACAATTCTCAGTGATAATGGAGGAGAATTCCAAAATAATGCTGTGAAGAAGATTCTGGTTGATTCATGTAGATATCTTCATCTAATGAACCATTCAAAAATGCAGTTGCTACGTCAAATTGTCTGAGGATTAATCCTTCATTTGCAGCGATGCTAAGAATCGACCTTATAGTGGCCATTCTAGCAACAGGACTAAATGTGTCACTATAATCAACTCCTTTCTTTTGTGTGTAACCTCTTGCCACTAATCTTGCCTTATATTTGTCAAGGCTTCCATCAGCATTGGTTGTCACTTTGAACACCCACTTACAAGAAATCAGTTTTCTGTCTTTTGGTTTATCCACCAAAATCCAAGTTTTATTCTCTTTCAGAGATTTTATTTCGCTATCCATTGCTTTTAACCATTCCGCTTTCTGTGGACTTTTTATTGCTTCTTTGTATGATTTGGGTTCATCAAAATCACTAACAATAGTAGACATAATAAAATCTTCAAATCGTTGTGGTGGTCGCAATGTCGATCTATCTCTTAATATGCTTGGCACAGAATTTTCTTGTTCGTCATCATCACCATCATCTAAATCAACATCTGATGATTCAGGCGTAATATAGGACTCATCCCAGTGGTGGCCCGGTGGTATCGGCCGCGACCTACGAGTTGTATGTCGTGGGTTCAAACGAAGGATACAGTGATGATACGACTAAAGTATGTAAGTTGAAGAGAAGTTTATATGGTCTCAAACAAGCTCCAAGATGTTGGAACAGATGTATTGTTGATTATTTGAGTTTTAGGATTCAAACAATGTGACACAGATCCATGTTTGTTCATGAGAAACCGACTAAACAACAAAATAATTCTTGGACTCTATGTTGATGACGGTCTAATAGCTTCAACGAACCCAAAGGAATCTGAATTTTTTTTGGGAGAATTGAAACGGAAGTTCAACAACAAGTACAAGCAATAAGCCTCTTACTTTCAGGGTTTGGAAATCTTCAACAACAACGATGGTTCCATCAAAGTTTCTCAGATACACTATGCTAAAAGGATACTGGAACGCTTTGGAATGAGTGAGTGTAAAGCCAAGTAGTTAGGTACTCCAATCATCAAAGAAGCACAACCATGCTCAGTAAAGGAGGATGAGATTAAATTTCCTTATCGTGAAGCCGTTGGTGCGCTAGCTTATTTAATGACAGGTACTAGACCAGCCATATCATATGTTATTAGTGTCGTATCCAGAAAAATTACAAATCCCTCTTTAGAAGATGTTAACAAAGTTAAACGCATACTTCGTTACATTCAGGGAACCCCAGATACAGCAATTGTATACAAAACTGGAATCTTAGAATGCTTTAGTGATTCTGATATGGTGGAGATTTTGATACAGGACACTCTACTTCTGGAATCTTATGCATGTATGCAGGAGGAGTAATCTCTTGGGCAAGTCGTAAACAGACTTCTGTAGCTATTTCAAGTACCGAAGCAGAACTTGTTGCGGCTAGTGAAGCGGCTCGTGAGATTGTTTGGCTGAAGAGACTTTTCAATGAAATTACTACTTTGATAGAAGTCCCTCCGTTACAAGTCGATAACGATGCTGCTATAAAGCTTTCACAAAACCCAGAGCTACATCGTCGAACAAAGCACATTTCCATTAGACATTTTTATGTTAGGGAATTAGTTACTGAAAAAGAACTTCAAGTGAAGTATGTTCCTACAGAATACCAATGTGCTGATATTTTGACTAAGCCTATGCATAAACCTAAACTGGAACTAATTTCAGGAATGGTGGGACTTATACGATAAAGATTGTCGAACAAGGGAGGATGTTAAAGGAGGTTTTCTCTGAATCTTTACTTTTTATAACATTCTTTTTGTTTTTCATTCCTGCCTTGACATTACGAATATATCTTTCAATATGTAATATGTGTTATTTTTTCGATCCATAAAATACCTCTCAACAAAAACCTCCTTCCTTTCACTTTATCCCTTACTCCGCGGCCGATCGTCACGCGACATGCTACACACAGACGAAAAAGTTTGAGACGATGTAATAAAAGTTTCACTTTAATAAGTGTCGAGAGAATAGTAGTTATTTTTAAATTATTTGTTTTTGGTGACCAGTCTGAAAATTTGAACAATTATCTAAAAACCTCCGTAAATCGGAAACCATTAATTTTCGACCGCTAGTTGGCGGGGCTTAATTTGTTGGAAATGAGCTCTAGTATAACCCCTTTCAAGGAATAGGTCGAATTTCCAAGCATCCTGTATATATTTCCAACAGCCACGGGAACATAAATATCGCGATGCGACCTACATAGTGGTACAGTCAGTCACTTAAAAAGACCAACACAAAAATAACAAACACTGATGGTAACAATGGTAACATACCTTGTATTCGCGTAACATATCATAAAGTGTCTCTAATCTCCTTTGGACGTCTTCTAATTTTCTCTTCATTTGCTGCAATAAAATAAAACATATAAATTAAAACCTTATTGACATTAATACAATTTGCCTTGGTATCTTTAAAATGTATTGAATATTACGACTAGTCTTCTTAAGGTGTAACCGAAAAATGGCACTCGCTCTTCCGCTAGGAAAAAATATGTTACAGTACGGCCGCTGAGGCGGGTATCACATCTGCGCCGCAAAACCATAGCAGCGAAACCGCAATAGTTCCACCATAACTTGCCCGTTGCACGACAAGCAAAACAGAAGCGAAACTGCCTGTTCTAATGGACAAATTTGATTATGATTCTATCACTTTCCCGCTAGATTTTGCCAATCTGCTCGAAGCCAGTTACACCTCCGCGCTCAGCGCGCTACTCTGTTGCGTCGTCGCGTTTGTTTCGTACGTATCTGTGGCAGTCGACAAGTTTATAAAGCGATACTTTTTTTTTGTAAAATGTGAAATGATTTTACGGAAAAATTAATCTTAGAGGTCCGAAGTAGACCTATACTGTATTTACTAAATCCGTAATTATGATTCCTATTGCATCGGCGTCAAAGTTATCAATATCTGTCACAGGTTTAGTTCTGTGTTTCTTCTACGGTGTTTGTAAAATATTTTCTTCCATGCTAGAGGAGCTGAACTTTTCACTGTTAAGATTTTGTTATCGTTTGTTTGCTAACTCCGAGCGCCTAAGACACGCGCTCTTGTACTCGTTCGCCAGGTATCAATGGTCCGCGATTTTGTCTTTCACGCTCAAAGTAATCTTGTAGCTTGATGATTAGCTCACGGGTTTGACTTTCCAATGTTTGCCCACGTTTTAGCATTATTATGCACCAGATCTACAACACAATCGAAGTCTAATTCAGCGCCGATGTCATTAGGTATTACAAGCAGGAACAGTCAATTAAGCGAAAGCCGGGTCACAATCCGACTGGTAGTTCCAGAGATTACCCCCTACAATACCAACTTACAAACAAAGAAATTTTACCTGTTTATAATATTAATAATATTGATTAAATTTAGCGCGACAATATAAAATTTATCGTAACTTGACATACTGATATAATATTTAATGACATTTTTCGTTAATATGGCAAATAAACGATACTTATATTTTTATCATAAATTCTCCGCCACTGCAAAGTTACATCGTTCTTTCGATCACGACCTGTCAGGAACGCATTCTGTCAGCGGCCGAACTGTAGTTAAGAACAAGTAAACGTATATGAAAGTTACCGGGTTGGTAGCCCTGTTGGAGCACTCGAGCCTGATGGCGTCGAACACAGTCTGCAACACGACGTGTTGCTCCGGCAGCGGCGCCTTCTGCGCCGGCGCGGGCGGCGCGGGCGGCGCGGGGCTCTCCGTCTGACGGATGCATAATCATGTATAATCAGCCTATAATGTTCCCACTGCTGGGACACAGGCATCCTCTCTCTTTGAGAGGGAGTGAGCTGTAATCTACCACGCGGGCCCAGTGCGGGTTGGTAGATGTCACATGTCTTCGAATTTTTGGTTCTAGGACATGCCGGTTTCCTCACAATGTTTTCCTTCACCGTTTTGAGAGCAGTGGTGATGAAATTATTTACACAAAGTAAAGCGCCCGTCTGGGTTCGAACCCACAACCTACAACTCGTAAGTCGGGGCCGATACCACTGGGCCACCACTGCTCTGTCTGACGAATAAATGAGTATAACATACGTTGCTTCACATTCTTTTTGTTTCGGCATTAGTTTGATGCTCATAGTTCATCCTGTGGTGACATTAGTTGTTCAACAAATTATGGTAGCAGGCCAAACCGCCTATGGTCATAACTAACTGATTTAAAACAAAGAAAGTTTAAGACCATCTTTGAGTGCATTCAACTAACACGTCCATTGTAATAATATGACTATGGTAGGTCTTTTATTTCGAAGCAGTAAGGGCGTTTTCATAATTCAAGTGACTGACGTGCCGTTGACTGATCTAGAAGAGGTCACCTGAAGCGAGTTTACATTAAGGGGATTTCAAGAACAATTGACGATAAATTCAATATAAAGAGTCAAGATAAAGCCAACTACGTTGATTAAGAGGAGAGTCAGTGGCGTTTCCCTGTATGGGAAAAATGCGACGGCAAATCAAGCCTGGTGAACATGGTTATAATATATTTTACTCTTTAGTCATCCTTATAGATGGCCAAAGACATAGACCTTACTTTAGCGCTAAGACGCTTACGAGGGGATGTAGCATTAAAGTAATAAGATAACAAACCTTCTGCGGATAAGCAGGCGACATAGCAGCAGCCTGATAGTCAGGGTACTGGTTGGCGTACTGCTGGCCGTACTGCGGCGCCGGCTGCGCGTACTGCTGCGCGTAGGGCGCGCCGGGCGCCAGGGGCACGTGCTGGGGAGGCTGCGCGTACTGCTGCGCGTAGGGCGCGCCGGGCGCCAGGGGCACGTGCTGGGGAGGCTCCACGCCGAACAGCGGGTGCGTGATCGGCGCCTGTGCTGTTACTTCCTGCTTTGGCTAGAATTGAAGGTTTTGTTAAAGGTTGCCTCGTAATAAGATACGTTACTTGAGCTAAACGATAACTGACAAATAAGTGAAATGACTGCACAGGTGCACTAAAATCTGTGCGGTTCTTTCCTCAAAAGACCATCTCAGACACTAATCTACATGGTCCTTAAATGAGCTGACCAAGACTATGTCTGGAAATTAAAAGAGACCCCCGAGATTGTTTCGGTGCTGCTTCTCAGAGTAGTCGCCTAGGAAACACCAACCTTAACTAGTTTCAAAATATTATTATTTCATTTGGCGTGTAAAAGTTTTTATACAGCCAATTTACAAAAATTAAATATCATTTATCAATATTTGTTTTGTTTAATGGTGCTATATTTTGGTATACTATGTTTGGTATGCTATACACTTTATGTGGAGTGGGCTAAATGGAGAAAGAACTTAAAATATGCCTTCTTTTCTGTCAGATTACGTATTCTTCTTCTATCTTTGTGTATCATATGATAATTATTAATCACTAATTGCCCATTCCAAAGCGTAATAGGTATATAGGGAGAAGAACGGGCAAGAAACTCCACGGACATTATTTTAAATCAAAATATTGTTACAAAACATTGGTAACATCATTCATGATGAAATTATACATGTGAAAACGATGTAAAAAGACGTACACGTTAAAAGCGTCCGCACTAAAAAACAATTCAGTAACTAAAATAAATTAAAATAAGGCGTGGCAGCTAAGAGATGACCAGTCCCTAGACGGCGACCGTTCACGAACATGACGCATGGATTAGCACCATTCAGCTCAACCATTTTGAAGGGAACTTATTGACCCGACACACACGCCACCACCAGCGAGTTATTTGAGTGAGTATGACATACTCTCAGCCGCCAGGGCACATTCAAGTCAATGAAGCACGTATCCAGTAAATGGTAGCTTTATAGTAAGTACATAGTGCTCACACATGTGCTTTGCAATTATACAATACTAAGATATTGAATTTATACAATGCAAAGATAGGTTTTACAATTTTTGCAGCTCCAACAATATTTTCGAATGCTTATCAATTAGTTTATACGCCCCTGTGGAGCAGGACCAGCGTCGAGCCAAGCATCTTTGTCAGCGATGCAATCCCCCAACTTATAATATGCTTGGCTGCATAGTGTGCGTTTTATAGAAGATTTAAATTTCGTTTCATTCAGTTGGAGCATGTGGGGAGGTATTTTATTGTAACATTTTAAACAGTACCCCATGAAGGGAGTGACTAATTTAGCCAATCTGAAACCTGGTTGAATTAATTGGTCGCTATTTCTAGTCCTATAGTTTTGTCTTTCACCTCTTTTACTGAAAAGATTTATTTTTTTCCTTATGTACACGATGTTTTCACAGATACTCGTATATTGACAAGGTACCGTCACACAGTGTTTTTATTGCCCCAAAAAAGTGACATCAGTTTTTTATTGAATATTTCTACTCTATAGTTCACTAAAAATACACGAGTAGAACTCCCAGGTGCCAACTTTGTATACTCTATTTTTTTTTAAATCTTAAAGTTTTCGTGACCTTAAAGGTGAAAATACTGAAAATAATTCGTACAAAAAAACCTGTATATAATTGAGTATTGTTTGTATTACATATTTTCACATTTATATTTAATCAAAAATGACAATACAACCCACAAAAAAAAATGTTTGAACCGAAATCAGTATTTATTTATTTTTATTTTTTCTAGGTCGAAGTAGAACCTGTGTCTGGTACAAATAGATTCCTTATACTAATGTTTATCACCCACAAAAATATTACTTTCAACTTGGGCCTAGGTTTCGAGTAAATGATTTTCAAAAATATGTGTTAGGGTTGACACTATTTTGACCTTTTGATACATATAGTTTTTATTACATAAATCAGCAGCTTTTTATCTTAAATATACGATAGAATAGTAACAATTAATATTAAAACACTTTTTACGTGAAATAAAAAAATAGGTTGACTACTGTCGGATAACCTCGTGCCTGTAAAACAATGCCAAGTACAATCCCCTTCCCTTCCGTAAGTTAAGCTCTCCGAACAAGTAGCCGAATCCAGAAATTAATTCTGGCGTAGAGACAGAGCTACATTGCCGGAAAATGGACAAGCAAAAACCATGATTGATCTCTTCTATCGCGCACTAGAACCATCAGATCCGGCAATTTCACTGCTTCGCCTCCACCGTCATCAAAACTTCTCGAAAAGTCTTCCTCTGCCAGCTGCTGTACGAGATTTACTGAAAGCCGTTGGTGAAGAAAGTATCTCGCTTGCAGATGAAAATGTACAAGCAGAAATGTGCAAGAGCAAGACTGCTTGATTCAATAGTTTTAAGTAACGAAGCAAATTTATTTGATTAATAGCCAAACACAATGGCAACGAGGGAAGCGATTTCAAATGTTGGGCATACATCACCATAATAAATTTTAGTTAATCATAAAAGAGCCAATTGACCTTTTTGTGATAACCCTAAATTTGGAATTTTGACCTTAGTACATAAAAATCATTTTCTCGAAACCTAGGCCCAAGTTGAAAGTAATATTTTTGTGGGTGATAAACATTAGTATAAGGAATCTATTTGTACCAGACACAGGTTCTACTTCGACCTAGAAAAAATAAAAATAAATAAATAGTGATTTCGGTTCAACATTTTTTTTTTGTGGATTCTATTATGATTTCTGATTAAATAAAAACCGGAAAATATGCGCCTAGAATTGCTTCATAAATATGCAATTCCAATAAAACTTAATCATATACAGTTTTTTTTGTACGAATTATTTTCAGTATTTTGACCTTCAAAGTAACGAAAACTTTAAGATTAAAAAAAAAATAGAGTATACAAAATTGACACATGGGAGTTCTACTCGTGCATATTTAGTGAACTATTGAGTAGAAATATTCAATAAAAAGCTGATCTCACTTTTTTGGGGCAATAAAAACACTGTGCGTCATGATATTAATATTTTATTTATTTTAGTACATGGAGGACTTACAGCTTATACATATCTTTCAGTTCCTTTAGAGAATGGCGCCTGCGGAGGCCACATATCGCTTAAATGGCTATTTCTGCAGAATAAAAATAGACTCGATATCTGCAGCCCGTCCCTATAGTAAAATACCGTAAGAATGATACTATGAAAGTAACTGAAATAGACTAGCCTGGCGGTATCTACATTAGTAAATCGACGAATTTTTCATACAGCATATGCTGCTGCACTTAGCCGTCCTGCAAGAGATGTTAAACGAGGACCCTATTGCAGCCTTAAGTTGAGCGTGATCCCCAGGCAAATAGTTTTATCGAGGAATTCTAGTTTCTCTTTATTCAATACTATATCAAAATCACTACTTTTAACATTCGGTAAAGCAAATCTTATGTAGTTTTTTTTTTCCCCCATTTAATACTAAATTATTAGCAGTGAACCAACTTTGTACTTGCATTAGGGCGTTATTTACGTCGTCAAGATTTGATGAACGTCTATCTTAAAAATTAAGGAAGTATCGTCAGCAAATAACACCATTTGTGGTCGATTTTTTTAATAAATGGAGTAGATCATTAATATATACAAAAGAGGAAAGGACCTAATATCGAACCATGTGGAACACCAATTTTTACTTTTAAACCAAGTGAATTGACACTTGAACTTTCTGTTGCCTATCATTTAAATAAGATTTCACTAAACTGAGCGCAAGTTTACCTAGTCCGTAATGGTCAAGTTTCAAGAGTAAGGTTTCGTGATGAACGCAGTCGAATGCTTGGAGAGGTCACAAAAGATTCATATAGCATCGTAGGCCTTCTCCCACGCAGTAAGTATGTTTTTAATATGGTAACACCGGCGTCAGTCGTACAACGTTTTTTGGTGAAACCATATTCCTGATCGTGTAAGATTTTGTTGGTGTTAATGATGAAAGATGGTCGCAATAATAATTAAAAATATAATTAGTTACAAAACAAAAGTCTGGATTAAAATAGCAGCCACTTCAGATTTTAAGTTCTAGCTCTACATTTCATCTAAAGCTATAGCTCATAATCAAACGAAAAACAAAAATTATCGTCGGTGCTTTATATTCACAAGGAGCCGGAACGCTACTAATGTAAAGATGCTTTGTACGACAGATGTTATATTCGGCAGAGCTTGGTCTTCAAATAGTCGACGTTACAGCATCCGTATTTATCACAATTTATGAAAATGTCAGTACGTATGAGTCAACAGGAGGGATGCAAATGTTTAAATAAACAACTTGAAAACACACGTTAGAAGATACACAGGTTGATCATATCAGGTTAAACACGAAAACGGCAACACTCTGTAGCTTAGATACCTCGTCTAAATGTCGCCTATGTTCGATAATGTTGTTCCAGCGACGCGTGCCCGCGTGCAAGGCCGACATGTCACCCGTGTCTAAATGCTGATAATGTTACTCCATCAAATACTACGTAACACATTGATGAAATTAGAAATAGGACGTAAATACAGTGGTCTGGATGATATAGTATAACTTTGAAATATCTTTGTATTCCCATCCATTTATTTAACTTGTTCATTATAAATCTCATGTCTAAATATTTTATTGGTTATTATTTAATACGGTGTCATCACATCACAACTGTTCTTAAATAAACAATAAACAAAGATTACCTCAATTTACACATTTACATACGTCTTGCGAAATCGCGTCAATTTTTTGTACACAAAATTAAACCGACGAACAAAGAATTTAAAACGAAAAATAAAAAAATACCTTTTTAGAGAAACAATTAAAGAAGATCAATCAAGTGGCCGTCATTTTAATTGGCGCCTTTTTGTTTGTTTGTACCTCTTTTTTTCGTTGGGTAAAAATAGATTATAATATAATGTATTATGACACATACCTTAGGTTTAGAAGACATCATAGGTGGGTCATTCCACCCCGGAGCAACAGGTTTAGTCGGCACAGCCGCCACCGCCGGCTCCGGAGCCTGTGCCGGGTTGTAGTACGAGCCGTTCACTGTCGGATTCAAACCGGACTGGTTCAACTGGCCCGGATTCACCGACATTTGTCCCGGAGGTCCGTGGATATGGCTCACGGGGCCCTGGTTCATAGGGCCCTGGTTCATGGGGCCCGGATTCGTGGGACCTTGTGAGTAAGCAGGCACGCTAGCGCCTGCGTATTGGTCGGGTAATGGACTGTTGAACCCGCCGTAAGGTTGAGAAGTGACGGGGTTGTTGAAACTGTACTGGTTGTATAAGGGCGCGGACATGACGGAAGGATCCACTTTGTATTTGGAACGGGATCCTATGCCTGGAAGACGAGAGGGGTGTTTGTTAGTGATTTGTGTTATATATTTAGATGCTACAATCTATACTCGAAAGGTTTAGGTAGTTAAATAAAGGTAAACAAATCGTAAAAAAGGTTTTTTTTATAGTTGACACTTTCTTGTTTAAAAATACATTACAACAAAATTAAAGTTATTTGCGATGTAAAAGATAGTTTCCTCTTTTATTAATGTATCTTAAACTTTATCATTTATTCGTAAACTATACTCTTCGTACATGTAATTGCTTGAGCACAATTTTTTTGTTATATTTATAAAATAGATTAATATTTTGTAATCTGTCTTCTGATTTTGTTTTGTATTGTAAAGAGCCCAAAAAGACAGGTTCCCTAAACCTTTTAGAAAATACAACGAATTAGATAACGTTGCTAAATTGAAGAGTATACCTGTGACGTAGTATGGCAACTGAAGTAGCAGGTATTACATTTAGTCGGTTAACCAGATGCCTTTTATGATGTGGATGAATTAGAAAAAAATGTTAAATGGTGTCACTGTATTGCGGCTGCCACCATACCACTGTCAGCGCAATTCAAGTTAATATGGGCTCAAATTAATGAGTTTGTAGCCGAGAAAAATAAAACTTAAAAAATGTCTGACCTAAACATTCTTTTGCCAGAGGCTTTAGCTAATGTGACTGCTTAGAATTGGAAAAGTTGCGAGGGTCATGTAATAAAAGAGGAACAGAAAATGTTTAAATTAGACAAAATAATTGATGATACCACTGAACGCTTTATTATTAATGTGACAGATAGTTCCTCAAATTCAGATTCAAAATAGAGCCTGTTATTATGGGACTCAAAATAATCTGATTTTAACATTTGAAATAAAAGGTTTAACGTCTACGAGTCACGTGGCTTTTTTGTTTACCTTTATTTAACTACCTAAACCTTTCGAGTATAGAGTATTAAAAACTAACCAGATGGTCCCACACTGCCCGGCCTGGCAGGCTGCGCAGCCTGTGGCGGCAACACCTGCGCGGGCTGCATGATCTGCGGCGCGGCCTGCGCATGCGCGTAGCCGCCGGGCGCGGGCGCGTGCGCGGGCGCGGGCGCGGGGCCTGACGCTTGTGGCCACGGCTGCTCGTAGGCTGCTCCTGGGTACACGAATGGACGATTTGAAGAGGTGCTCGCGTAGATGGATTGATATTTGAACAAAATATGACATTCGGTCATATTTTAATAAGTTTGCAGCGGAAAATGTTCAAAGAAAATGACTTTTTTTATAACATTTCCCGCTACACACGTATAGCGTGGCGTAGCTTTCTGAACGGCAATAGAAGTATTTACGCGATATTGCGGCTCACAAATCTGATGCATTAAATACTTACAGGATGTTTGGGAGGGGTGCAAAGCCTGAAGGGGATGGTATCTTGGACCATTTAGAACATATTAAGCTAAACTTGTCGAAGATGAAGTATTTTTATCATTTTTTTAACTCTAAGATTTTTAACAATAAAACCCTTTTTTCCAATTAAGTCCTAATAATGTGCAGTAAACGTTTGGTATATTATAATTTTTTATTTATGTAATGTGTGAACAACATTACCTTATTTTTTTAAAAGTTTCGATAACTTGAGTATGCGTAAAACGTTTCTTTAACAACACAGATACTTGAAAATTATTTTGTTTGAATAAACATACTGTTGTATCTTAAATAATTACGTAAATTAATTAATAAGTATTTATTTAATACAGAGCAGCACAATTGACGTGATCTATGAATAAGAGAATGACAGAAAGAGAACGCAAAATAAGTGCGACTGAGTAAGGCAGTCTTAAAGCTGCGTTCCAGATCTCACACATACATTACATAAATAAAAAATAATTACATAACCAGTTTTACTGTACACTATTCGTAATTTATTGAAAAACAGATGGGTTTTCTTGTTGAAAACTTTAGAGTTTAAAAAAAATAAAAAGGAATAGACTTCGTCTAAGACAAGTTTAGCTTAATATGTTATAAATGGTCCAAGATATCATCCCCTTCAAGCTTTGCACCCATTTCCTAAACATCCTGTATAATAGAATCAAACCTAGTCCAAGCCCAAAAATTCGAGCCAGTTATTGTATTTTGAACTTTATTCCGACTTACGTAAAACACAAAATTGACAACTTGGACTCGAGTTTAACGTCAATTTTTGTTATTTGAACTTTAACTTTGTCGGAATACAATTCGAAATTCAAAAATGCTTTGATGGGTCTAAAGAGAAATCTTGTTTTGTAATAAGGCCGAAAGACATTATAAGAAGTGCTTTTAAAAAAATACTATTTCTGCTAAACGTTTGTCATTTCGAAATTAAAAAAAAACCTACTTGCTAAAGGTTCATAAAGTTCCTGTCTGACCAAGTTCCTGGCTGTCAGAACAGTCTCGTTATTGAAAGGCTTACCAGTAGGTGCATAGCTGTGCTCTGCATGCGCCACGTGTGCGCGGCGCTGTGGCAGTGCGTGTGCGTGTGCGTGTGCGTGTCCCACCGAGTGACGCGGCTGCTGTGCTTGCTGTTGACGGACATACTTCACTTTATTGCGCATATTTGTTACTCATCACGTTTTAACGGCTCAACGGATTTGTAGAAAGTTTGACACACTGATAGATTATAGCCTGGATTGAAACATGCGATACTTTTTATCGGAGTACATGTAGAAGTTTCTTCAGGATGTTAATGAAACCGTGTGCTAGCTGTGTGCAGCTAGTGACTTTTCATATTCGTTAATGCAAAGTGGAAACCCAGAGGCAAAAAATTTAACAATCGTCACCTTGATGATAAAAAATACACCACTAAACGTCCCAAAAAAAAAACAGTGCTATGTGCCTTTAATTATACCGGCACCCACACCCTTCAAACTGGAAAATAGCACCGCTGCTTGACGGCGAAAATAGGTATGTTGGAATACTTCCGCGGACGAACTGTTTCACAAACAACTCTACTACCCCTACTATTCTCTCTTCCATATATAAAACCTTATTTTCAATTGATGTTATTTCCATTTAAACAAATAGAAGTTTTATTGAAAAAGTCATAAAAGTTGTAGCGCAAACTGAACGTAATTGTGGGTATTAAAGTTATTTGTTCAAACTCAAAGCATTTATTTCAAATAAACCAATTACAGGCACTTTGGAATTGTCAAGGGGTCGGTCAGTCAGAAAGATGAAGCTAGTTGCCCATTCCAAAGCGTAGTAGGTACCTACTGAGACACACGGGCAAGAAACTCCATGGACACTATTTTAAATCAAAATATTAAAAAGACATATTTGTTTACATTGTTGGAACTAAATCGCAAACGCAGCTTATAGCGCTACAAGGTTATTTTGGCGCGTGGCCAAAATCGGAACCCTCTTTTCTGAAAACATTCAAGTGAAATTTCACAAAAGTTGAACAACAGTTCCCCACCATCAACGTCAATACGTGATAACTGGTAACACATTACTTACATGGCTAGCCCTCCTCTCCTGCACCATGCCCAGTGCGTGCATCAGTCTGTCGCGCAGTTCAGTGTGCTGTATGCCCTCCAACGTGTTGAGGGCGCTTTGAAGACAACCTTGAGAGGCGAGGCGGGATGCGTACTCGTTCAGAACTGTTTCTAATTTACCGCCGGCCTGTCACCGAGGTAAAATAATTATATAAATTAATGAAAGGATCTATGTCAGAATGAACTGTACTACGTTTGAAAACAGATATATACGTAATGTATACACGGGGAGGAAAGGTTCAGTAATTTCTAATAATTTCTGCATTAGTGCATGGCAGGCGTCTTATCACTTTGAGTACGCTGTTGGAAAACTCATAATTTATAAGCACTATTCAAGATAAAAATTACCATAAGATGCTTAAAATTGTCATTCGGCGAAAGAACTTTAGCCTAACATAAATGTAAACTTTAAGGATAGGTGTGTGTGTAAAGTTGATTCCAAAATTACAAATCCCATTAAAAAAGTTAGGTGTATGGGAAACTGAACTGTTTAGTATGGAATTTAGGAGTCTTAATCCAAAAAAAAAAAAAAATACAGGGTGGCAGGGACACCGACGCGCAACCGGCTACCATGGATCAGTACATGATTGTGAACCAGCCTACGCTGAAATTTTTTGTCGGTTTTTTTTTTATATCGCCTTTTCCATGCCTTTTAACCGCGTAGGTACACACGTACATTTTTCTATGAAACAACAGTTTTTTTTTTAATAACCTATGAAGAATTTCTACCCTAGGGGATTTTAAATCATGAGCTAAATTCAGGGTTAGTTTGCGCGTCAATGTTCCTGCCTACCTGTATATAAACATATTTTCACATTGCATAGCAAAAACGTTTTTATTTCTAAATAAATTCTTGACTCTTATTTTAAAAAAGAATTTAAAATTGATCGCAATTTTCTACGGAAAAGCTACCATAATGTTTGGCCATACCGGAAAGTAACCATGAAAGTTACAAAGAGTAAGCTCAACTCACCGGTACTTGTCTCCCTCTAGCTAACGCAGCTCGCCTGGCCAGTAAGGCCAGCTCAGTGAGAGCAGCCAGCGCGGCCACGTCTCCTCGCCTGGTCTGACTCCAGCGACCCACCAGCTCCTCAGGACTCATGGCGCATAAGTAGCATATTGTCGCTGCCTCGGATAAGGCTGGGTCGGATTCCTTTGACAATTTGTCGCCTAGCATTTCTTTGGGCGAAGTAAAATAATATTATTATAACATCTATATGACTAACG
This sequence comes from Griposia aprilina, assembly GCA_916610205.1. Lineage (NCBI taxonomy): Eukaryota > Metazoa > Arthropoda > Insecta > Lepidoptera > Noctuidae > Griposia > Griposia aprilina. Next base: position 21,549,291 of record OU744302.1, on the reverse strand, counting down.
TTTGTATTTACATAAATCGATAAAATGTACGGAAAACAGTTTTTTTTTCGAATTAAGGGTTGTTCCCATAGAAAAGTTGTTCAACATTTATCAGTAAAGTTACCCCTTTTAAGATTCAAAAAACAAAGCTTGTATATTTTCAACACCTATAAACATTTTTTTCATCCCTTTCAAGGTTCAGTCGGGTAGATTTTCCGTCTGCTGCCATCATAGTACTATATAGTACTACTATGTTCGTATAGGTGTTGTCCAATAGGGCATTATTCGAGATTAACTTTTAAATATCCCACAGTGGACCGGGGTAGATAATTTTTGAAACCAAAAAAATAATAGTAGGATGAAACCCATTGGAAAAGGAAGAGCATATAACAAAAATGAAAGGAAAAACAATTTACGGGCGATCTGAGGTCGGGAAGTGGAATATAGTGGATAATTTTTGAAACCAAAAAAATAATAGTAGGATGAAACCCATTGGAAAAGGAAGAGCATATAACAAAAATGAAAGGAAAAACAATTTACGGGCGATCTGAGGTCGGGAAGTGGAAAGGGGTGAGTTTTTAAGGGTAAAAAAACGATAAAACAAAAAGTGCATTTTTTGGAAGTCAGTTGATTTTTTGAAAAAAGTTTTTATTTTTCACTTTTTAGTAGCGGTAGCTATCCCACACAAATTCGTATACCACTACTTGATAAGTAAATAACAGTGACAGGAAATTATTAAAACATCATCAATATAAACTAAGTGGAAAAAATATGCAGTATTAAGGATAACTCAAAAACTACTGGTCAGACCTTGATCAAATTTAAATGGGACTACATGCAAAGCTCCAGCTATCAAATAAAAAAAGAATTACCCAAATCGGTTCACCCAGACAAAAGTTCTCAGCTAACACACATTAAAAAAAAACAGTCGAATTGAGAACCTCCTCCTTTTTTTTGAAGTCGGTTACAAAACGGTTCAAATCGATTATCGGCAAAACTACAAGTCCTATGGAAAAAAGTTAAATGGCAAAGTTGTAGGTCATAAAAAGATCTACAACTTTTGTACGTACACTTTTTTCACATAACCTCAAAATGGATATGAAAAATCAAATAACCAAGATTTGGGTTTTTTATTTTTATGATTTACACAAAAAAAAACACTTTTTTTTTAAATTGTTTACTACCCAAAAAGAAACAGTTTACAGTATATTTTGAATGTATAAACATACCACACAAACCATCGCGGGTTTAACAGTGGTATGGCCAGACACGGCAGCTCGGTGCCACTACATATTACATCATTCAATTAGGTAGGTGCATAGACATTTTTTCTAGATCGCACTGCAATCTAGAAAGTATTTTTTAATACCTTTGAGCAGTTCTTGTGAAAACTTACCTTGTTATGGCCCAAACACATCAATTTTTTCACCTTATTTTGATTTAATATCGAAAAAGCACCCTAATTTTCCATCGAAAATTCTCACGTCAAAATATCTGCTTTTTTAAAAAAGTTGGTGGGCTTTTTGTTCGTTGAAATCTCTCACTCAGGTATATAAGTTATATCGTGTTATTTTTGTAATAGACAAAAAAAAAAAAAAAACTTGGTTATTTGTTTTTTTCACATACATTCTGAGGTTATGTGAAAAAAGTGTAAATACAAAAGCTGTAGATCTTTTTATTACCTACAACTTTGCCATTTAACCTTTTTCCATAGGACTTGTAGTTATGCCGGAAATCGAGATAAATCGTTTTTATCCTTAAAAACTCACTCCTTTCCACTTCACGACCTCAGATCGCCCGTAAATTATTTTTCCTTTCATTTTTGTTATATTTTCTTTCTTTTCCAATGGGTTTCTTCTTATTTTTTTTTTCACTTTTTACCATTTTCAAAGGCTTCAGCCCTGGTCTATAGCTAATTCATCTAAGCCTGTTTTCGAGCGACGTCGTCGATTTATATATTACTTATAATTTTATGTTAGGCGGTTTTTGAGCAAATAATTACATGTTTGGCAACTAGTTTGTTGAAACTCGTGTTACTTTGGTAATGTGTCTGTGTTATTGTTAGTAACAAATGAATGACGTCGATAAGGATTGAGGTGTTTAGCTGTTTCCCGTTTCCACTTACCACAGTAATGACTAGCCTCTTCCCCCTCACAATGCGTGAGCAGCGCCGCCAGCGTGGCGCGCCAGGCGGGCGGCGCGGCCGCCGCCACCAGCGCGGCCCAGCGCGCCAGCAGCAGGCTGCCGCACAGCAGCGACACGGGCGAGCCGGCCGTCGTGTTGATGTGGTACTGTTTCCCGTTTCCACTTACCACAGTAATGACTAGCCTCTTCCCCCTCACAATGCGTGAGCAGCGCCGCCAGCGTGGCGCGCCAGGCGGGCGGCGCGGCCGCCGCCACCAGCGCGGCCCAGCGCGCCAGCAGCAGGCTGCCGCACAGCAGCGACACGGGCGAGCCGGCCGTCGTGTTGATGTGGTACTGTTTCCCGTTTCCACTTACCACAGTAATGACTAGCCTCTTCCCCCTCACAATGCGTGAGCAGCGCCGCCAGCGTGGCGCGCCAGGCGGGCGGCGCGGCCGCCGCCACCAGCGCGGCCCAGCGCGCCAGCAGCAGGCTGCCGCACAGCAGCGACACGGGCGAGCCGGCCGTCGTGTTGATGTGGTACTGTTTCCCGTTTCCACTTACCACAGTAATGACTAGCCTCTTCCCCCTCACAATGCGTGAGCAGCGCCGCCTGCGGGGCGCGCCAGGCGGGCGGCGCGGCCGCCGCCACCAGCGCGGCCCAGCGCGCCAGCAGCAGGCTGCCGCACAGCAGCGACACGGGCGAGCCGGCCGTCGTGTTGATGTGGTACTGTTTCCCGTTTCCACTTACCACAGTAATGACTAGCCTCTTCCCCCTCACAATGCGTGAGCAGCGCCGCCAGCGTGGCGCGCCAGGCGGGCGGCGCGGCCGCCGCCACCAGCGCGGCCCAGCGCGCCAGCAGCAGGCTGCCGCACAGCAGCGACACGGGCGAGCCGGCCGTCGTGTTGATGTGGTACTGTTTCCCGTTTCCACTTACCACAGTAATGACTAGCCTCTTCCCCCTCACAATGCGTGAGCAGCGCCGCCAGCGTGGCGCGCCAGGCGGGCGGCGCGGCCGCCGCCACCAGCGCGGCCCAGCGCGCCAGCAGCAGGCTGCCGCACAGCAGCGACACGGGCGAGCCGGCCGTCGTGTTGATGTGGTACTGTTTCCCGTTTCCACTTACCACAGTAATGACTAGCCTCTTCCCCCTCACAATGCGTGAGCAGCGCCGCCAGCGTGGCGCGCCAGGCGGGCGGCGCGGCCGCCGCCACCAGCGCGGCCCAGCGCGCCAGCAGCAGGCTGCCGCACAGCAGCGACACGGGCGAGCCGGCCGTCGTGTTGATGTGGTACTGTTTCCCGTTTCCACTTACCACAGTAATGACTAGCCTCTTCCCCCTCACAATGCGTGAGCAGCGCCGCCAGCGTGGCGCGCCAGGCGGGCGGCGCGGCCGCCGCCACCAGCGCGGCCCAGCGCGCCAGCAGCAGGCTGCCGCACAGCAGCGACACGGGCGAGCCGGCCGTCGTGTTGATGTGGTACTGTTTCCCGTTTCCACTTACCACAGTAATGACTAGCCTCTTCCCCCTCACAATGCGTGAGCAGCGCCGCCAGCGTGGCGCGCCAGGCGGGCGGCGCGGCCGCCGCCACCAGCGCGGCCCAGCGCGCCAGCAGCAGGCTGCCGCACAGCAGCGACACGGGCGAGCCGGCCGTCGTGTTGATGTGGTACTGTTTCCCGTTTCCACTTACCACAGTAATGACTAGCCTCTTCCCCCTCACAATGCGTGAGCAGCGCCGCCAGCGTGGCGCGCCAGGCGGGCGGCGCGGCCGCCGCCACCAGCGCGGCCCAGCGCGCCAGCAGCAGGCTGCCGCACAGCAGCGACACGGGCGAGCCGGCCGTCGTGTTGATGTGGTACTGTTTCCCGTTTCCACTTACCACAGTAATGACTAGCCTCTTCCCCCTCACAATGCGTGAGCAGCGCCGCCAGCGTGGCGCGCCAGGCGGGCGGCGCGGCCGCCGCCACCAGCGCGGCCCAGCGCGCCAGCAGCAGGCTGCCGCACAGCAGCGACACGGGCGAGCCGGCCGTCGTGTTGATGTGGTACTGTTTCCCGTTTCCACTTACCACAGTAATGACTAGCCTCTTCCCCCTCACAATGCGTGAGCAGCGCCGCCAGCGTGGCGCGCCAGGCGGGCGGCGCGGCCGCCGCCACCAGCGCGGCCCAGCGCGCCAGCAGCAGGCTGCCGCACAGCAGCGACACGGGCGAGCCGGCCGTCGTGTTGATGTGGTACTGTTTCCCGTTTCCACTTACCACAGTAATGACTAGCCTCTTCCCCCTCACAATGCGTGAGCAGCGCCGCCAGCGTGGCGCGCCAGGCGGGCGGCGCGGCCGCCGCCACCAGCGCGGCCCAGCGCGCCAGCAGCAGGCTGCCGCACAGCAGCGACACGGGCGAGCCGGCCGTCGTGTTGATGTGGTACTGTTTCCCGTTTCCACTTACCACAGTAATGACTAGCCTCTTCCCCCTCACAATGCGTGAGCAGCGCCGCCAGCGTGGCGCGCCAGGCGGGCGGCGCGGCCGCCGCCACCAGCGCGGCCCAGCGCGCCAGCAGCAGGCTGCCGCACAGCAGCGACACGGGCGAGCCGGCCGTCGTGTTGATGTGGTACTTCTGCACCTTGTACAGCAGCTCTGGACTGCCTGCGTGTACGGAATTTTAAAGTTAACTTACAGCTGAAGTGACGAGTTAGAAAATTTTATAGTACTCTCTCTCTCTCTCTCTCTGTTAAGGCTTCGAAAATAAAATAAGAACCAGTTACGGAATTTTAAAAATTATGTTCTAAAACTCGGCAAAAAGTATACTATGAAATTAATGGTGAAGGCAAAAAGTAGAGATCAAAACGTTACCTTTAAAAATAAAACATTTTTAACAAACACAGTATTTAAATTTATTGCCGTCTTACTTCATTCATATGAAAACAACTGGCAATCATAGTCAAATTTTGGAATCAAAGCTGTAAATATGACACGAGATACTTTGCTACAAATTGCAACAAATTCGATTCATATTCTTTAGTACATAATATACAATCTGAGCTTCCATCATGAGAGCTTGCATCCACTTACAGCTTGTACATTGGATTTGTAACATCCTATACCTGCAACATTTGTCATGAAGAATGAATACAAAATGTTCATAAACTCACCGAGCGAGGCGATGATGAGTGCGTCGGCGACTCTCTTGGCGTCCAAAGACAGCTCCACGGCCTCCTCCAGGTGCCCGCACACCAGCGCGCGGCAGATCAGGCTCGTGGAGTCTGTGATACCGACGGAATGTGAATTATACACAAAATACATTATAGTATTTAACGGGCGTCAAAAGACGCTTAACAAAGCCGAGAGTGACTTGCACTCCCCGTTATTGTGATAAAGTTTTTGGACTGGACCAAACCTGGGAACCTTCTGGTTACAGAGATATTGATGTCTAATTTTTATTGTATTTTTTTTTTACGAAAACCAGTTTTTAATGTTATAAGACAACTTTAAATACCCCCACGATACCTGTACCGTTGCGTGCACCCATAAGCACAATGAGTTACGTTGCACACTACCGTAAATAGTGATTTTACACATCAAAAATTAAATTCGTTTCCCAGCGATAATTTTTGTGCAATGTTACTTAGTTTGATGTACAGTTGCAATGCGTAGTTGACGGTTACGTGATAGGTTTTTTTTACAAAGTTAATGTCAAAACGTTTATTGCGAACTAAGTGTACAATATTCGTGTTACATTAGTACAATATGACTTAGCAGCCTTTTACAAGCATTGCAATTATCATTCGCATGCCCTTATATTATCACCCTCAATTAGCATGTATTAAAAATTATTATTACTTAATTATGTTTTTTTTTTATTATTATTATTATAATTTTTATTTTTTTTCAATTATATCGAGAAATTATAGTTATGTCAAAATTAAATGTCAATAATATTGAATTTAACACAATTATGCAACAATATTAATGTCATCCTTTTCAGGTACCTAGTACAAATGTATAGGAAAGACACCCTGTATAGAAAAAAAAATACTTCGCTCTTATCAGAATCATCGAAACGTCCGCCATTGTAGCCTTAAAACTAGCGCACTCTAGGGCGAGTCGTATCGCAATGCAAGAATTCTTCAATCCCTTTCGTACGTTTTGTTTTTGTAAGAACGATTGCACACTACAGGCGGCCCGCACCAGACTTTTTTATTTTGAATGCGATACACTGCGGCTAGGTGCGGCTGAAAAATGTGCTAGCCTTCAAAATGAAAGATACTGTGTAGGTATTTGGCATATGCAATAAATGATATACAATAAAGCATATTTAATGTAAAATCGAATACTTAGTATGGTTAGCGAAATTACCGCTTAGAAATCGAACATCCACTAAAATTTTCGGGACGTGTGATACTTTGAACCACTGAGGATGGTATCGGTTTAATTCTGACTGGTTTAATATAGGTATTGGACGTTCAAAACTAGTCCGAACGCGTCCCAAATCGAGCTATAACTATACACGTCAGTATCACCGCTCTCAATATTTTTCTATGAGTATAGTAAATTGACAAAGATGGCAGAATCTAACGTACCTTCTCCATTCGGGATGACCACGTTGGCGACAGTGGGTGTCAAATCAAGGTTGGCCAGTTTTCTCTCGATCTGCGTGTGAGCGTCCTGTAATTAAATTATACCTTTAGTACTGCGCACTTGCAACTTTAACATTTACCTAAATTAAAAGATGTATTCATCAAAATCAAAAATCTATCCCCCAATTATAAAAAGTTCCCTCATATTTTATGCAATAAATCAATTGTTTTCAGTAAATAACGTCCTCTTTTTTTAAAGTTAGTTAAGCGTCAACGTTCTGCGAAATGAAGCGTTTTTCAGCGTTCAAAAGCACATTAGTATCAGCACAAAACACATAAAAACGGTAAACAGTCGTTGCCTCTTCGACAATTAAACATGTGCAAGTACCTAGCCTGAATTATAAAAACTGTCATCAGCTATGTACAGTTAGGAAAATGCCGGTTTAGCATATTGATACACTATATAATTATTTGCTTGGTATAGCCATTTATAACAATGGGGAAGATGACTGTCAAATTGGTTTGGCGTAGGAGGCTCTAAGTGTTTGTTACTTTTATCCAGCTGCCAATGGAGTAACATCAATTATTAAAATACACAGCGTGGCGCTACAATGGCGACATTAATTTAACACATGGGTAGAGGTAGTGGCCAGTAACAATAAAAAAATTTTCGTGACACACTAAATACAAATAACAAAAAAAGTGTTAACAACAACAGTGTGTGCCTCACGGCTACGCCAAAAAGGTTAATTTCAGCATTAATCAAATCAAATATCAAATTATTTTATTTCAGAAATACATTCATATTGAAATTAAACCAAATTACAAATTAATTATTAAATTTATTAATACAAAAACTTTCATATTCTTTTTGTTTTTGTTATCGGCCACTATCCCTACTCATGTGTTAAATCAATGTCGCCATTGTAGCGCCACGCTGTATAATAAAATACCCACCACATAAAAATGGAACTAAATATTTATTAAGAGGCTCAGAAAACTGCTGGTGGCACTGAATGGATTCTTTAATTATGACATCAAAATGCACACAACGACGCACAACATGTTACCATTGATTCTGTACAAGATTATGGACCCCCTAGTTGAAATATTTCGTCAGTCATTTAAAAAAAAATGTGTTGGGATGGACCCTCGTCAGGGACGAAGTTCCTTACACTTTTTCTTCAACTCCGAATGTAATTCAATATTGACATTTAGACAGTATGATGTTTTTTTTTTTATAATTTCACAGCCGCCAGCTTGGATTTTCATTTTAACCACATTATCGTCTTCTGCACCCTCGAAAACCATGAAAACTATCTCTCTGTCTCTTTCTATTATATATAATAAAAAGTCGCATGGAGGGGGCAGAGCGCTTTTTCGTTACTCAACGATTTCTACAATTTTCTACGAGTCTATGCCTACCGCAAGCTGTATAAAGATCGTCGTTTTAAAAAAAAAACTGCTGTTTCTTACAAATGTGCAATACCTATGCGGTCAAAATGTAAGGAACAGCATTTTTTTTTTAAACAACCGTCTACAAATTTCAACGCAGGGCGGTTCAGAATCATGTACCTAATGAATCTATGGTAACAGCTAGTGCGTCGATGTCCCCGCCAGCCTGTATTTTATTGGACATATATTTGAATTTTTGATATTATTTTTATCTGTAACATTATTTATTTTAAATATTTGAATTTTGATTGATCCCTATTTAATATTGTTTTATATTTTTTATTTATAATTAATAAATAATAATAATTAATACTTGGCTTCGCTTTTTAATATTTACTATATGGCTATTTATTTTAAATGTATTGATTCTTTCCAATGATTTCTAGTGGTATAATTTTGTGAAGACTATGAGTCTTTTATACAAAAAAGTTTTATACAAAAAAAAAGTGATATTATTTATTGTATTTTGATTAGTTTTTTTTATGTTAACAATACTTTAACTCCTATTTACTTTATTTATTATGAATTATGCTACTCCTCATATTTTATTAAATTGTTGTGCCCAACGAGTCCATGTGAACTTTGTAACCATTATAAAGACCTTGTAAACACATGTGTTATGCAATAAAGATTTGAATTGAATTGAGTTTCTTGCTGAACATTTCGCCGCGAGATGGAGATGTGCTTTGTCTTGTACTTTATCGCTTTTTGTTCAATATGACTTTGACAAGTGACAAACACTCAGCGCTCTCTAGCAGCGAAGTTTCTATCAAGCTAAACCAATGTAATTTTAATTTACTGACAATTTAAGTTGATAGTCAATTCGGAAAACAATTTGTTTCCCTGACCGTACATAGCTTCAGAAACTACTGTTTTCCTTGTAATATGACGGTCTAGCCGTACTTACCGACAAATCAGTGCTGGTATCAGTGGACAACTCTGCTTCCGTTTCTGTAGACTCGCCCTAGCCGCGGCAGGCAGACAGACAGTTGCTTATTATATAGACTGAGTTACGTGAGCACAGATTATAATAGATGTTATTTACATATTGCCTTGTTAAACTTTTCACCACCACGTCGTCGAAATCAGACTCAAACGATCCATTACAAAAGAGGTTTAATTTAGGGTAAGCCAAAATCTTGGAGACAGTTTTTTATTCTGAATTTTATTCCAAGTAAGGTAAAATTTGTAACGCAAAAAAAATGCTGGGCAGTCTTTGGGGACTGCCGATAGAAGTGAAAACTAAGTAACTTGTGAATTATATCGTCGAAGCGTGAGGTGACGATGACGCGAGTTTCACGCTTTTTGTTCACCCAAAAGTACACATACATACACAGTATACATATAGCTCATGGAAAGCGTTCGGTGACGATGACGCAAGTTCCATGATTTTTGTTCACCCAAAAAGTGCTCAACGCGCCTAAAGAAGTTTTCACTTCAAAAAACTTTAGAAACGGCACTAAGTCGTTACGTTTTGTATTTAGATATTCAAAACTAATAATTATCTCGAACGCGTAAGCTTGGACCATAGTTAGAACTCGTTTGTAATAAGATAAATTACTTCCCTCTAATGCCCATTAACAAAAAAATAATATTTTCTCTTTCTCTAGACATTCTTAGTCACCTCTGTGGCAGTGAAAAGGTCAAAATAAATAAAAATTAAGAACACTTAGCTACGAAATCAGTCGTGCTACGGAAGACAAACACCAGTTAATTAATTAACATGAAAGATAAAATTATAATGCTATAAGCTTAGAAAATAGCACTGGCAGATAAAAAGCCATATTAATAGAAAACACATTATTATTGTATAAGATAAGGGAGGTAACTCACTCTACTCAATGCGGCTGCGTCGGGTTGAGTCCCATCTCCGGTCGGTATGTTGGGGCTCTTAAACTTCGAAGACATCTCGTCTTGTTTGAAACCTAAGCAACATGAAGAATTAGTATAAAATAAAAATACTTTAAAATACATATCACAAAAAGAGGGGCTCATGGCTAAATAATAACAGTCCCAGTAACTGGGTTGTGGAGGTCAGATAGGCAGTCGCTCCATGTAACATACTGGTAGTCAGCTGCATCTCGTTAGACTGGAAGCCAACCCCAACATACAAATAAAAATGAACTTAATTTTTACAAGAATAAAGTTGATATTTTTTTAAGTGGAAATAGCATCGATTGGAAACAAGGATTTCGGCTTTCTTTAGTTAATATTTGACAGCTCTTGTTTAAGTTCCGTATCTATCTTGTTTTATCATAGATAAAGATCAACATCCTAAAATAAGTTTAGTTTGTGCACAACAGCTATACATATAATACAATAACAATCTTGACGTAAACTTACCCAATAAGTTGAGCACTTCACTTCGGAACGTCGGCAAGAAGTTCGCGCGGAGGAAGAACCATGTGTAGCGTTCGTTCTGGTCAGTCGTAGCGTCGCCCTTTTGACGACAGTACCTGTGCAAGCGAATATATGTTTTAGTACTTTTGATTTAAAGCTTAAAATCGTACATGTCCCAGATCAACAAATATGACATCGGAGTTAATACAACGTTAACTTTAGAAACCAAGTCAAGTCATGGAATAAAAAAATCAAAAGATATCATAACAAAAAAAAAACAAATATGATAAATTTGCAAATCAAAACAGTGGAGCATAAAGTCGTTATTAAAACAACAATAAAAAATATTTAGTTATCAATCCAGTTGATAGTACTTACTCAGCAAGTCTCTCAGTGGCTGCCGGGTCGTGACTGAGACTGGTTTCTAACACAGCATCCAACTCTGTTGCTCTTTCTACTATCTCTGGTTCACTTATAACCTGTTTACATAATAAAACAAGAATTACGACAAGAACAATAAACTTATTGAAATGGTCAAATGAAATCCTACTCCATTTTGCACCATCTATGAAGCAGTAGAAACGGCATCCTAAACGCTATTGCTGCCCGTTTTAACTGTCCTTTACAAAGTTAGTGGATAAGGACAGCCATAGGCATCGGGTAGGTATAGGCACTAACAGTGCTAACATAATTTATTTTTTGATACGTACAATTTGTTACTAAGCATAAAATCACAAAATGTTAGTGTGTAACATTTTGTGATATTATGATAACGTAACCTATATGGAGATTTTTCTGAAATAAATAAATTATTATTATTATTAAATAGACTGGCGAAACTTCACAGACATGTTGAATTTTCAATATCCAATGGTAATAAAACACAAAAAAATACTATACAAGAGGTGAAGCACAGGAACCAAAACCAATTACATTGAACTTGCCTAGGAATAGAATGCGATGTCTGCGCGTTGCTGATTAATAAAGCGCCTACTAGCACACACATATACACGATCACTAGATCACCAGAATATACTATATATTCATGCACAAAAGCGAAAATCTGGGACGATTTTTAAATTCATACAAAACGTCAAACGACTAATATCTATTTCGTCTCGTCAAAATTTATTTCCGTCATTGAAATAAGTGATGTGACATAATAATTATGGACAATATGTACAAACACTATACAATACACATTTAGAGAACAAATAATAATGTCGTAGGTGTATAACGGATGACAATTTTAACTTTTTAACGGAAATTTTTGGGCCAACAAAATTTGAGAAAAGTCGTGCCAGCGACACGAAGAAGAAGAACGGAGATTATAATAATTCAAATCATGTAGTCTACTGTATGCGCGGAAATAATATATGTAATTATAATTGTAAAATCGATTACCCTTGAACTTAAAATTCATACCACCATATCACTAAACCAAATAAAATATTACAAAATTTCGAACAGTCATTGTTGTTTACATCTTTGGCAAAAGAAACGCCCGGCGTTTCTTTTGCCGTTTACCTCGTAAGCAGCTTGAAATACATTTTAGTTTCATATCTGTGAAGTTTCGCTAGTTAATTTAATTTGAACTTGTAAAAACTACTAGCTACTGCCCGCGACTTCGATCGCGTGAAAGTTCTTACTATCCCGACCCACTCCGTCGCATCGCATGGCTTGCCAGCGCTATTACTTCGTTATCACTTAGCAACCATTCCGTTTTTTTTTTTTGGCTGGGCTCCTAATGGTCCTACCGATAGCGTGATGTTAAACAGCCTACATACAGCCTGCCTCAAGAATTGGGCTATCAAATTCAAAAATATATTTTTAAATACGACTGGTAGTTCTAGAGATTAATGCGTTCAAACAAACAAAAAACTGTTTAGCTTTATTATTAGTATAGCATAGATTAAAACATAAATTATTTAGGGAAGGTTATAAGGTTCATCAATATTATGCGCGATCTTACCTGGCTTATGTGTACAAGTTTTTGCGGGCCTGCCTCTTGTGGACATTTCTCGAACGTTACCAATTTGCCGCCAAACTAAAATGCATAAGAAATTACATTAACCTCAGTTGGTCTAAAGGCACCAAGCATAATCAGCCTAAACGTTTCCATTGCTGGGGCCCAGGCGTTGTCTTTGTAACATGAGGTAACTGTGAGGTCGTCATTTACCACGAGGGTCAGTGTGAGTTGGTGGACAAAGTCCAAGATGTTGCGGGTCATAATATTTGGGAACTATTTCTCAACTTTTCCCCACGATACATTTGAAAATCAACGTCAGACAGTACGTGTCTGACGTTGACTTTCATTGGTATTATTACTGAAATGAACTTATTTGTCGCGGCCGTGAGTCACACATGATCGTATACTTTAAATTTGTGCTCGTTTTAATTTTCTTTTAAATGTTTACCTCGCTCCCGGTATTGTTCCAAAAAAAGGTTATTAGGCTCGTTAGCATAGCAGTATACGTACGCAGAATTTGGAGCCCACCTGTCGCTTGAGCCAAGCGGCGCGGCGGCGGCGCGCGCCACGGCCGGGAGCGCGCTGAACGTTAGCATGGCAGTATACGTACACAGAACTTGGAGCCCACAGGTCGCTTGAGCCAGGCGGGCGCGCGCGGCAGCATGGGCGCGGGCGCAGGCGGCGCGGCGGCGGCGCGCGCCACGGCCGGGAGCGCGCTGAACGTTAGCATGGCAGTATACGTACACAGAACTTGGAGCCCACAGGTCGCTTGAGCCAGGCGGGCGCGCGCGGCAGCATGGGCGCGGGCGCAGGCGGCGCGGCGGCGGCGCGCGCCACGGCCGGGAGCGCGCTGAACGTTAGCATGGCAGTATACGTACACAGAACTTGGAGCCCACAGGTCGCTTGAGCCAGGCGGGCGCGCGCGGCAGCATGGGCGCGGGCGCAGGCGGCGCGGCGGCGGCGCGCGCCACGGCCGGGAGCGCGCTGAACGTTAGCATGGCAGTATACGTACACAGAACTTGGAGCCCACAGGTCGCTTGAGCCAGGCGGGCGCGCGCGGCAGCATGGGCGCGGGCGCAGGCGGCGCGGCGGCGGCGCGCGCCACGGCCGGGAGCGCGCTGAACGTTAGCATGGCAGTATACGTACACAGAACTTGGAGCCCACAGGTCGCTTGAGCCAGGCGGGCGCGCGCGGCAGCATGGGCGCGGGCGCAGGCGGCGCGGCGGCGGCGCGCGCCACGGCCGGGAGCGCGCTGAACGTTAGCATGGCAGTATACGTACACAGAACTTGGAGCCCACAGGTCGCTTGAGCCAGGCGGGCGCGCGCGGCAGCATGGGCGCGGGCGCAGGCGGCGCGGCGGCGGCGCGCGCCACGGCCGGGAGCGCGCTGAACGTTAGCATGGCAGTATACGTACACAGAACTTGGAGCCCACAGGTCGCTTGAGCCAGGCGGGCGCGCGCGGCAGCATGGGCGCGGGCGCAGGCGGCGCGGCGGCGGCGCGCGCCACGGCCGGGAGCGCGCTGAACGTTAGCATGGCAGTATACGTACACAGAACTTGGAGCCCACAGGTCGCTTGAGCCAGGCGGGCGCGCGCGGCAGCATGGGCGCGGGCGCAGGCGGCGCGGCGGCGGCGCGCGCCACGGCCGGGAGCGCGCTGAACGTTAGCATGGCAGTATACGTACACAGAACTTGGAGCCCACAGGTCGCTTGAGCCAGGCGGGCGCGCGCGGCAGCATGGGCGCGGGCGCAGGCGGCGCGGCGGCGGCGCGCGCCACGGCCGGGAGCGCGCTGAACGTTAGCATGGCAGTATACGTACACAGAACTTGGAGCCCACAGGTCGCTTGAGCCAGGCGGGCGCGCGCGGCAGCATGGGCGCGGGCGCAGGCGGCGCGGCGGCGGCGCGCGCCACGGCCGGGAGCGCGCTGAACGTTAGCATGGCAGTATACGTACACAGAACTTGGAGCCCACAGGTCGCTTGAGCCAGGCGGGCGCGCGCGGCAGCATGGGCGCGGGCGCAGGCGGCGCGGCGGCGGCGCGCGCCACGGCCGGGAGCGCGCTGAACGTTAGCATGGCAGTATACGTACACAGAACTTGGAGCCCACAGGTCGCTTGAGCCAGGCGGGCGCGCGCGGCAGCATGGGCGCGGGCGCAGGCGGCGCGGCGGCGGCGCGCGCCACGGCCGGGAGCGCGCTGAACGTTAGCATGGCAGTATACGTACACAGAACTTGGAGCCCACAGGTCGCTTGAGCCAGGCGGGCGCGCGCGGCAGCATGGGCGCGGGCGCAGGCGGCGCGGCGGCGGCGCGCGCCACGGCCGGGAGCGCGCTGAACGTTAGCATGGCAGTATACGTACACAGAACTTGGAGCCCACAGGTCGCTTGAGCCAGGCGGGCGCGCGCGGCAGCATGGGCGCGGGCGCAGGCGGCGCGGCGGCGGCGCGCGCCACGGCCGGGAGCGCGCTGAACGTTAGCATGGCAGTATACGTACACAGAACTTGGAGCCCACAGGTCGCTTGAGCCAGGCGGGCGCGCGCGGCAGCATGGGCGCGGGCGCAGGCGGCGCGGCGGCGGCGCGCGCCACGGCCGGGAGCGCGCTGAACGTTAGCATGGCAGTATACGTACACAGAACTTGGAGCCCACAGGTCGCTTGAGCCAGGCGGGCGCGCGCGGCAGCATGGGCGCGGGCGCAGGCGGCGCGGCGGCGGCGCGCGCCACGGCCGGGAGCGCGCTGAACGAGTCCGCGCCGCCGAACGACTCCATTATGTTGCTCTGGTTGTGCGTTGTCTGCAATCAGGGAACGTTCAGTATAAGGAAGAATAGGTAAGAAAAATTTAAGAAAACGAAGAAAAAAATACTACAAACATTACTTAACAAAAGATTAATTTACATTGCAGCGGAAAAGACGGGAAAGAGACGGTCGTATTCACAAGAACGTCGCGGAAGTCTTCGCGCCACTTCGCGAGAATTCTCAACAATGCTCGAGAGTTTTTGAATAGACACGCTATCCGTTTTAAGCGTCATGTGAACGTTACGTCATAATGCACATAAAGTAAAAAATAATCCTATGACATGTAAAAATAAATTAATTTTCAGAAAGGTCAGATGCGTAGTACTCTCAACCGGCGGCGTGATTGTATGTCCAGATATACATTCAGTCAAAAAAGTATCGGGAATGGGTGATTTGTTTATGGTTCCAAAAACATTTTTTGTTGTTAGATGGGCACAACTGTTTTCCATTTTGGCGCTGAGTTGCATTTGTCATTTAGATTAAATACAGTGCTGTTTTTGTTAGATCATAGCTAGTGTATATTGCGAATTTCATAATCGACAAAAACATCGAAAATGAGTTTGTCTTTAATTTTGTATCGCCAATGGAATTTCGTGTTCGAAGTGACTGAAAATGTTACGGAAGGCTTACGGTGAATCGACTTTATCAAAAACACGTGCTTATGAGTGGTACAAAGCGTTCAAAAGCGGTCGAGATATGCTGGACGATTTGCCTCGCCCTGGTAGGCCATCAACGTCTTCAACTGAAGTTAACATCGCAAAAGTGAAGGAAATAGTGACTGAAAATCCTCATTCAAGTTTCAGGGGGATAGCCGCTGAACTTTCTATGTCTCAGGAGTCGATCCGTATCAATTTAAATAACAACTTGGGTATGAAACATGTAGCCGCTCGGCTAGTACCAAAATACCTGAATTTTCGCCATAAACTCAATCGCATAAGAGTCGCTGAAGACATGCTAGAACGAGTCAATTCGGACCCAACATTCACGAAACGAATTGTTAGTGTTGAAGAGACGTGGGTTTACGAGTTTGACCTGCAAACTAGTCAACAAGCTTCGTAGTGGCGCCTTCTAACTGAACCGAAACCGAAAAAACCACGCCAAAGTCGATCAAAAGTCAAAGTCATGTTGACTGTTTTCTTTGCCTCGATAGTCCCAACACCGCGACCGGTGTTGTGCACTCAGAATTCTTATCGGAAGGTCAAGCGGTAAATAAAGTATATTATTTGAGCGTTATGCGGCGTTTAAGAGAACAAATTCGAAAAAGGCCAGATTTGTGGAAAGAAAATTCTCGGATTTTGCACCACGATAATGCACCTTCGCACAAGGCCATCATTGTGAACGATTTTTTGCAAAAACTCAACAAATACCATCGAGCAACCACCTTATTCACCAGATATGGCGCCAGCCGACTTCTTTCTTTTTCCTAAACTAACATTACGTCTTCGTGGCACCCATTTTCGTTCGGTAGAAGACATAAAGGAGAGTTCGCGGCGAGAACTAAACCCAATTCCGGAAAAAGCGTTTAAAAAATGTTTTGATAAATGGATTATTCGTTGGAGTAAGTGTATCGTTTCTGAAGGAGCATACTTTGTAGGCGATAAAATAAATTTGGATGAATAACTAACATTTTGGGTAATATTGATCTTTTCCCCGTACTTTTTTGACAGAGTAGTATAAAACGAAACCAACGGAGTATGTAAGGATCGTAGAAGATGTAGAAACCACGCGTTTGGTCTATTTTAGCTACTTCCACGGCACACAGCATTATGTCATAATTATGGCATTTTACTGTGGGGTCGAGCTGCTGACATTGAATCCATTTTTATATTGGAAAAGAGAGCTGTCAGGGCCATTTATAATCTACGTCGCCGCGAATCTCTTAGGGAACTATTCAAAAATATTTATATTATTACGATACCTTGCCAATTCATTTATGAAAATATTATGTAGGTATGTAAGAAAAATTCCACACCTTTTTATTAAAATAAGTGATAGACTTAATTTTAATGCTAGAAATAAAGATAAAGATCAACCATTTTTCAGATTATGTAAACTTTAGATTCTAAAGTAAATACATCTTTTAAATGTAATCTTTTCATCTTTTTTTATACTGTTTTAAATGTTGCAACAAAATACCTTGTGATATATTGCAATTAAATGAAAGAAAATTTTAAAACTAAAATTAAAAGTACACTTTGTAAACGAGCATATTACAAATTAGAGGAATATATCCTAGATAAGAATACTTGGAAACATGCTGGTCCTGTTCCACAGGGCTATCTAGAGTCTAGACAAAATCAAACTAGTTGCTACTAATTTAATTGTATAATTATTTTTTTTAAGACATTAATTTTACATTCTGTAATTATTTCAGTCCCACACTAAATTATTACCTACTTGTTAAAATTTTAGAAAAAATATGTACTTTTACAAAAAAAAAAAATATGTGAGCACCATGTATCTGTCACATTATTAATTTACCGGTCATTGCTTTATATTTTTTACCTATTGTGGTGGTATAATAATTTCATTCTAGGTGCATCGTCTTCACATATATAACTAATGTATACAAAATATTGTAAACCATTTGAAAAGAGTAACGATGGCGTTTCTTGCCCTTTATTCTTCAAACGAAACTACCTTTTGGAAGGGGCCACTAGAATCAATTCCATTTTTTTTGTAAATTTTGACGTTCAAAAGTGCCTTTTATCTGCTTATTTGAAATAAATTATTTGACTTTGAATTAGCAGGTAGCGTTCTGTAGTTTCTACCTACGCCCATGTCCCATGTCCCATGGGCGTAGGAAAGAGAAGGCTGAGTTTATCTATGTCATTCTTGGCCTTTTAAAACCTGTTGATAATATATTGTAAAAAAATGGGCTTGTTCTTTATAGTATTCATTTTTAAGTAAATGGAATAGTGATTTAACAATTTCGTGTATGTTTTTTGACTCTATATCCTAGGACAGGTTATAGGACTATATGTCCCATGCTTTAAATGGAATACACGGTACAATTAAACTTTCTCAATACAAAAAAAAAGTTCAATTTCTATCTATGTTTATGGTTTTTGAGTATTAAAGCGTAACGCTTATGATTTATT
The DNA here is from genome assembly GCA_916610205.1 of Griposia aprilina. Classification (NCBI taxonomy): domain Eukaryota; kingdom Metazoa; phylum Arthropoda; class Insecta; order Lepidoptera; family Noctuidae; genus Griposia; species Griposia aprilina. The sequence goes on along the minus strand of OU744302.1, from coordinate 21,530,976 downwards.
CAATGGAGTTTACTTTAAAACATACAGAGTAATTGTATTTTTAAATAAGGCAGGTTTTGTTTTAATAATACTTTTTATTTATAAAAGACGGCAATTCGTTTGAGCACATACGTTGTTTTATTCCGAGCACACACACGTTATCGCCATCCCGTCTTTTGCCTATCAAAAGTAATGTCATCACTCTCGTTCGTTCATAAATCAGTCGCCCGGTTGATCATTGACGATGGATCTATGTAGTTTTTTTGCAAATCGGTGCGAACAATTTTACGTGATTAAATAATTGTGTTTGCAGAAAAAGTTAGTAGCTTAGCAAGTCAAGGTAATTATTTAATACAATTAGTTGTATAGGTATTTAGACTCTGTGTGTGTGTGTGTTTATTCTTGTGACTGTGAACTATATAACATTATTTTTCTATTATTATTTCGTGCCGATTTAGATTATTTATGGAAATGGAAAGAAATAAAAATCCAAAACTGAACAGTCCCTGCAACGTTAGGAGTATCTGCACAGAGCAATCAATGACCTCATTCAATAGCAATAAAATGATAATAATAGTGAGTCGAAATCACCACCTTCCCTAAAGCATTACCAGCAACAACCTATTGTCGCCTTGCAAAGTAATGTTGAGTAAGCATTCTATTTTCTAGAGAAGGACGTCTGTCTATAAACCTACAACTTATAATAATTGTTTGCATAAAGAAATATGCTAAAATATATGATTCGTTTTTAGGTTTGAAATACGGTAACAGTACTTCAATATGTCAAGTACTGTCACTACGAATGATATAGCACAAAAAAGGAATGGAGTCGCATTTGAATTGTGAAAAAGGTTAGTTCTTACCCGACTACGGCAAAGCCGAAGGAGGGTATTGATTTAAACAGGCTATTTAGGTATGTATATAATTATGTTCATCTGTTTCCTCAAAACTCCTAGTCGTATTTGGATAAACGAGATATCGTTGGAAGCGTCATGTTGTTCCGCGGGTTATATTTTATATAACGTCATGTTGTTCCGCGGGTTATGTTATATAACGTTATGTTGTTCCGCGGGTTATATGTTATATAACGTCACATAAAATTCAACAAGGCAGCTTATAGCGGATGTGAAGTGTTTCCCGGGGAAAAAAATACATACATTGAGTTTGGTATCTAATCAAAATTCTTAACCGCCACTTCCCGCGTGCGGAGGAAATAAACCACGCCCATCAAACTACTATTTATTTTCAAGGTAGGGCCTTAAATGTAATATACTTACGATTTCAGGCCGGGAGCCGCCCAGCAGAGAATGCACGGCCACCTGCTGGTCGAAGGATGCGGTGACCATGAGGCTGGGGTCCCTGGGACACCACGATACGTCGAACACCCACTGCTGTTGGTGACTTATCTCGGATAGGAGTTCGCCTCCCTGAGGACAAAATAAGAAAAACGATGTCAATAAATATTTGAATTCATTACACACTCACACTCACATCATCACATCATCATCATTTTCATTTTTCAGTTAATTTGCATTCCATAATGTTAACAAAAAAAAAGAAAAAGAAATGGTGAGATGACCTGGACGCGTACCGCAAGAGTCGTGGTGGCGCGGGAAATGAGTTCCTGGAAGGACTTGGGGAGGCCTTTGCCTACCAATGGGACAGTATTTATTTATTTAAACTTCTCGCACATAACAACATATAAAGGCGGACTTAATACCTTAGGCATTCTCTACCAGTCAACCAAGGGTGGTGTAGAGATAAGATGGCAGGTGCTTTGTTTGACAGGAGATAAAAAAAAAAAAAAAAAATAACTTAATGAACTATAAATAAATAGAGGTACACAAGTACATAAATAGGTTATAAACTTATAATACACACACATAGATAACCAATATAATATATACCTACATTAAACACGGTGGTAGGGGCATCGACACACAACCTGTTATCATGGATTCAGTACATGATTCTGAACCACTCTGCGTTAAAAATGATCGTCAGTATTTTTTTTTATTGGCCTGCCGTACATTTTGACCGCATTTTTTTTCTATGAAACAGCTGATTTTCGTTTTAACGGACAGAGTAGGAGAAGATTGTTGGAAGAACGCAAATTCTTAGCGTGACAACAACATATAAATTGGAAGTGAAACACAAGATAAGAAGGAGGAGTAGGAGAGTTGAGAAGGAAGAAAAGCATGGTCAAAGGACGCAAACTTCTCCTTTGGCGAATAGACATCCATTTGAGCTCAGACCTGCAGCTCGAGACATGGTCATATTTCCTTAGGTTGAATATGAACCGGATACCATTGTTGAGCAGTGTCAAGCTTATCCAGCAAAACCGCATTCTAGTCAAAATAGCACACGTCACCATAGTCGATCACAGGGAAAATCAAAGTCTGCACAAGCATAGTTTCCATTTTGGCGGACAAATAGTTTCTCAGTCGATACGGGGATCGCAGAGTACCGTTGACCCTGACTAATATTAGAAACCTGACCTTCTTGATCTTTCACCGTTGGGGTAATGAGTATGATGGTACGATTGAAAATAAGAGGACGAAGAGAGCTAAGCGCCATCCTACCCATCACGCGTATTTTTTTTTTATTGTTGTATGCATGACGTCAAACAAAAAAACAATGTTAACAAGATCTTACAAGGCTTCAAACTCAGATACAAATTACAGACTCTGTAGGGCACAGCAAAAAGTAAAAAATAAATTTAAAATACAAGTATTTTCTTAAAAGTTAAGGGTTATAGTTTATAAATCATATTATTGTATACAGGTGAGGTTTTTATCTACAAATTCAGGGCAAAAAATTAAATTTTGAGAATCAGAACTTTCCTTAACTACTCGAAGTCCTGGTTTCCTCTCTGCAGTCTTGTCTCAAAAACTCAACCTGCATTTCACTATAACAACATTCTTCTTATTTCTTGGTGAGTATTATATGTCCCCTTTTTATTCTTTGTTTTTCCGGTGGCGTGTCCAAAATAATATGTATTTTTCTGACAGACACACAAACACACACACACACACAGACATTCACACATTCACACATTTACATAAATTAATAAAAATAATAAAAAGACATTTACTCACAGGCTGGGTGTTGTTCGGGTTCCAGCACAGCACCTTGCCGTCCTTGCCGGCAGACAGCAACAGGTCGGCGTCCTGTCGGCTCCACGACACGGACATCACGCCCTTGTTGTGAGCTTCCAGTGTTACTAGGGGAGACGCTGCCAGTCTGTATGAAATTTTAGCACGTTAGTTATTTCGCTAAGACGTTATATACAACTTTCGATAATAAAAAAAAGTTCGTATACTACTACTCGCCAGCTACTCTCAAACTGATACACTTTCACATCACCAGTTCAAAATTACCTGTAAAAGGCCTAATTGCTTCAATTTTGACTTTACTTGAAAATAATGGTTTTGATCAGTGACGCTGTAAAAAAAGTAGTTCCTTCTTATATTTGATTCTGTATTTTTCTTTTATAGAAGACGAAATGACATCGTCAAATTTAAAGTAGTTGGAAGAGGCTGCTTATTTTTATCTCCACATACCTCAAGTCCCACAGCTGCACGACGGGCACCTGGTCGTCTTCCGACGCGATGCACACCTGCGTGGCCACGTTCGGGTGCCACGCCAGCGAGCGCCAGCGTGTGCGGGACTGAGAGTCACTGGAAAACAGGATATTTTCAGAATTGTGTCGAGTATTTTATAAGTTTACACTAAAGGCGAAATAGCAGTAGGATAAAAGCTAGAAATTAAATAACATAGTTAGTCAATAGTCTTTAATCCATTGCAGACCTTAAAGCCTTAAGTTGACAAAAAGAGGTTTTCTTTTCTTTTTCTTCTTGTCTGTCATAACTTTACGCTTCACGAAGTTTACTACAATAGCCGATGGTGTGAATAGATTAGCCAGTGAGCAAGACTGGTTGGTTGTCGGGCTGAGTGGGTTTAAATATTTAATTATTATCTAATGTAAACCAAATATTAAATCTTAGTTTAATTCTGTCACTATTACCAATCTATTTCTTTTTGTTTATTTAAATTAATTTAATTCGATTCTTGATTTGTGTGTTAAATTGCTAGATTTATGATTTGTTTTAAAATTATTTTTAACATCCATAATTCTCAATTAATTGCAGTAATAAAATGTAAAATCTAAATATATAGTGCATGTGGTGTTAGCCTGTAAGTACCTGTTGCCCTTATAAATGTATATCCTGCACTTTTAAAAATAATGTGTGTAAACAATTGTAGGCTAACCTACAAAAAACCAAAAAAATAACAAAAAAACATTAATAGGTTTATTTCTCACCTCAGTTTCATGATCGGTTCATTCTTCCTCAAATCCCACACGACGCATCTTGTCGCGAATGTGGATCCGAGAATGTGTTGAACCTGTCAATGCATTCCCTTTATCTATTAATAACAAAAAAAAGATGACAAGATGGCTGGTCAACGAACTTTAGAAAGAGCCCGACACACAGGTATGAGTGACAGAGAGGACGCTCTATAAAAGCGTTTTTTTTTTAATTCGATGTGTCCTGTTAATGTCCGTGTACTATACGGATACTGGCATAGTAAACAAGAATGTAATCTTTTAAGCAATCACTTGTGACCAATTTCCTACGGACCGTACGATGCAATTCGAATCAGTTAAGAATCAATTGAGTTCAAAAAGCTAGAGTTAATTATTCGATTAGACTAGATTTAGACTCATTTTTTACACAGATTGATAAACGATAAACACCGAATTCAGATTGTCAAGCACCATTATTGTGCTCCAGTTTACATTACAGAGTTTTTTGAACTTTGTATCATCTTGACACGTTAAGCATGTCGAAGGTTTTCGAGAATCTGCTGGTCTTATGGGCAAAGAATGTCCCATCAATTTTGTTTTTTTGTATTTCTCATGAACTGTTTTGATTAATCGAACGATATCCAATCAAATAGCTTGATGTGATATTTAAGAGGAAATTATTATTTTATTCCCTTCTATCTTGCGCCGCATCACGCTCACGTGTCGCCTGAACACGTGAAGACTTAATGGCTGCGTCAGCAAACGGTATTAGCGTTGCTGAATTTTGGGGCAAACAAATTTAAAGATATCGTGTTTTATGTGATAGTTTTGTCACCGACACACGCTAAGAAGAAGATTATTATTTATTTATATACGCACAAAACATTTAATAAAGAAAAATACATAGAGATAGAAGAGCACAAAGGTAATATCTCTAATCGCTTTAAAAAAACTTGTTTTTTTTTTCAAATAAAAAAAATATTGCATTCTTACCTGCTGGTTCCAAGCCAACCCCTGCACATGGTCGTAAGGCTGGTTCCTATTACCGGGCGCCATGGGCTGGCTGGTGTTGTTGAGGTCCCATATGAAGATCTCGCTGTCTGAGGCGCCGGATGCCAGCAAGTTCTTCTGGTAAGGGTTGATGTCCAGCGCTGATACATTGCCTGGAGGAGCAGAGAAATTTATTGATGTAAGTATTGATCATAACATCACGGCTGATTTCCACAAAGGCTTAGGCAGAAGTGAATATATCTATAGTCCCTACATCCACATTTTAGCAGTAATGTTTGAGTTAGGAGGCGACTCTATTGCCACAAAACCAGACATGAGATCAATATATATCATCTGCCTGAGTGTAAAGGATGATTTCCACCAAACGGCTCGCATCACGTCGGATCAGAACGGATTTTACAATCTTTTAACGATATTAAATCGTGTACACAGTATTTAAAGTCTATATTAACAAGCCGCGCACAGCAGCTTGACCGCGGGCGTCTACCGCGACACGCGATCGTAGTCGAAAGTATGCTGCGACGCGCGATAGGCTCCGTTCGCCTGTCGTCGTATCGTCAATACGGTAGGAATGAAACTATTTGGCCAGGCGCAGAAACTGATACGTTCGCAAGCAAAGGTACGAAGCCGATCGTATGCATCGACATCCTTCCGGACGCGATAGGCTGTCGCCGCATCCGTTCGTATCCTTTCCGATCCGATACGATGCGAGCCGTTTGGTGAAAAACAGCCATAAGACGTTAAAATATTTGTTTAGTGCGTGAATCGAAAGTGCGAAAAGTTATTTGCTCAATCAAAACGCGAATTTAACCATTAGCCGAATCCTAATCTTCTTATTTACTCAGTAACAATAAGAGAGCTCTGTGCAGTGGAGTTTTTATTGGAATAATAATTATTTGATTCATAAGTATTTTGAGTTTTAATTCTTGTTTTTTTTTTCAAATTCTCTTCTTAAGAATCATATATTTGATATTTAGTTCTAATGAAATACGTAATACTAATTATATTAAATATCAGAGAGATGACCTCCCCAAAATAGAAAGCATGTGTATGTATGAGGGCATCTATTTTAATGACGTCATAAGCTACATAATGAGCAGCCAAACAGTGACCATAGATAGTGCGTTATCAAGAAGTTTTTAAACATTACACATTCAGGCAGAAGTTCATAGATAACGCAGAATTATGTTAGAGCAAAGAACTGGTAGCTTTAAACGCGCATCATGTAAAGTACTAAGCATATTATCAGCCATAAAAAAAAAATTGTTAGCCATGAAGACACTAGGCATTTTTACCCGACTATGGCAAAACCAAAAGGAGTTTTATGATTTTAACAGATCAAATAGTAGCGCTGGAGTCTAGTAGCTACAATTTCTTAAATTTTGTGGTTTGTTTGATAAAATTACATAACATAACATCACGCCTCGTATTCCAGAAGGATTGGGCAGAGGTGTACCTAGTACTTCCAACCTCCAACATTTCGCCAGTTATTTTTAAGTCCCATGTAATAGGGGGCGAGCTTATTGCCCCAACCTAATTATTTTCAATGTAAATGAATTCAGAATAATGACGCAACTTATACTTAGCTAACTGAGCATGTTGGGCATCTTCTGTTTTCGATGATTAGATTCTGAAATCGGCACAAATATTTCCCCAATCTGTCGTACTCTGAAGGTGCTAAATGCGCGTCTGACTGCCAACCCTGAATGTTATGTGTTTCCGGATGAATCAAATAAAATTATGCGTATTTGTCCATGTTAGTTTTAAATTATATACAACTTATTATTGACAACGTAATAATAGTTTCTATGTTAATTAATGTAATTGGTGTTGCACCGCTTTAATTTACTATAAATAAATAAAAATACAGCTTGCAATTTTGTAGCTATTACAAAACTAAGGTGAAGAACTATAGGTAGGTACTCAATCTGAAAAAAACAATTATCTTCTTACCAAGGCATAACTAGTGGTTTAAAAATTCAACTATTATTTTTTTTGATTGCTTTATGACCAATTATAATAAAACCACAGATGATAAAGTGAACATATACAACACTTGTAAGTGTTGTATATTGCTCCGTATAAAAACATTGAATGTTTTAAGTGATGACCAGTGATCGGAGTAGGTAGATTGATTTTTAGTACTTGTATCATAAATGCACACAGAAAGAATAACATGGATAAGCCATTTTTCCGGAAAGTAATTCCGGTATTTCCGGATTTAGTATTTCCGGCGGGCGTACGCATTGTTCTGATAACCGGTTATTGTACCACCCATGATCCTTTGTTCTGATTGGTCGTTGGGTTTTGTCAAATCGTGACAAAAAAAATAATAGGAAGAATAATAAAGAATAAAATTGCTCATTTTATTACAATTCCTACCTTTTTTTTGAGGATGGCAAATCATCAAATGACTCCTTCCACTCTGGCAGAATACAATTCCTACATAAGTTCCGGTTTTTTTTTAATAATCCACCAATTCCGGAGGAATGTCCATAGTAATATATACGTTTCGGATCAATGACCCCAGTTCAATCTACCTACTCCGATCACTGGTGATGACCCATTTCTCTCGCTACCAATATAATGATAACAAACTCAAATAAGATTACGTATTTCATGGCCTGATTCTGTTTTGGAGGAGAAAGATGTTAAATACAGTTTGTTTTATTATTACTTGAAATGTTTTTGTGTGAAAAAATAATATATTATTATAATTTATTTATTATTGCTGGCGATATGTGGGTGTACTATAGATACACCTCTACCTATCCCTTCGGGGATTACAGGCGTTATGTAATTAATAATAACCAAATTATTTTTTAGAAATGGTCTGCTAGCAAATCATTCGTTTTGTCTAGGCTTTATGAAGTCATAAATAACATGAATAAATTGACAAAGCAATATAGAAGGAAAATATTTAGTTACAAAGTAGAAAATGGGGTATAGCCTGGATAGTGCTAGAAAACTGAATTAAAAGGTTTATTCTGATTTAAACCTTACGCAATTGTCACAGAAGTCAAAATGCTGTAACATGAAATCCATCTACATAGAAACTTATGAGGCACTTACCATTGTGCTTAGTGCTGCTTCCAAGTAACGCATCGGTGGCATTGTTTAGCAGTTTGTCCGCACTGTAGAACTGCAAGAGCCCACCATCGCAGCCTCCGACTATGATACCAGCACCAGACCACACTATCTTTTGAAATCTACAACAAAATTAAATATACACAACTGATATACTTTTCCCCGTACCATTGCTTGAAGTTAAGACAAGCCTATGCTCATTTTCACTAACAGTAGGCGACACCTAAATGAAAGCCACAATAAAAGCTCGCTATTTGATATTCAGTTTTCACTGCTGAGCTGAGTGTTGAAGATCCAAAACCAAAAACTATATAACGAAGTAGATGTTAATCATTACTTAACTTTTAGAAACATTTAAGTAACAATAGAGTCTTATGTTCGATCAACTGTAAGGACCCAAGGTCACGGAATATTGCCTGTGAAGTAATATTTTGGTACTTTTCATCATAATTTATTATAATAATGATTATTACTTATTAATTAATTATTATAAGATATTTTGGTCTTTATTGCCAAAGGTCTATTTATTACCATCATAAATCTTAATTCTACTTTATTATTTTTATTGATATCCTGTCTAAATAGAACTAACCTAAGGAAATTGTATGAAATGAAAATAAGTATGTTTTACGATTCAACAGATTTACATCATAAATAAATATTTAAACAGCACAAGTATTTAAAATATTACTACATTATTTATGTAAATGTTTAGTGATCAGTCACTTCTAAAGGTCAACCATTCTTAAATACAAAAACTGCATGGAAAAAGACAGCTGCAAGACAGTAAAATAATAATAACAGTAGGTATGTCTATCAGCTGGAATGTTATTGAAGTAACATTAAGAAGAAAATTATGCTTATGCAGTACTTTTTTTTTTAATATGGAAATCTCTGTGACAATTGAACACAGAGGTTCAATTTTGGACTCCCGATATTCTATTACAATTTGTTGTCAGTGTTGACATCATAGGAGACTAGGTTCACAGCTGCTAGTCCTATACTATCGGAATGATGGTCTTACACAATGTGAAATAATTTTACCGAGCTCTTAATAAGATATCATAGGCAAAAGTGGTATGGATTACTAATCCCATAATCCTACTACTTAATAACTTTAACGGTACTCACTTGTGCTCTGTCTGCAAACTGGATTTAAGCTCTAAATCGAGTCCAGGGTCTTCCAAATTCAAGGCATAAAGCTCAAGGTGGGAACTAGAGCTGAACGAAGAGTCAACCTGCTGCGCAGCCGAGCCGGCCGCGATCGTCACCGGGTAGTGATCGGCAGGCGACCAGCACACGTTCACCGTCCTCTTCAGCTCCTTCACTTTCATCTTCACAACACTGGCTCACTACAACAACACGAACTAACACTAAAAACCACCGAAAAACTGTTTTATTTACCAAATTATGTCACAGAATTGGAACACTTCCCACTGCCGATTGACAATCAGAACCTGTATTTATATTGTAGCATATGGTCCAATAAGAAGTAAAATGTGTTTTTCTAGCATATTTCAAAGGGTTTCAAGTAAAAAATACTATATTTACCATAAAAACACCAACTTGGCACTTCCAACGTGGCTGACGTAAATATTCTCGATTTGATTTGACAGATGATCAAATCAAGTGACAGTACGTTCGGAAACCGAAAGGAGGCGACACGTCATTTGAATAAATACAGAGTAAAAAAAGATCGATAACTTGTTCTAAACTTTGAAATATTACGAAATTACTGTCATAAAGTTATAGCGTGTCTTTTTCATACAAGGGCCGCACACCAGCGTAAGATTTATAAGTTAGTGTGGACCGCTTGGCAGGAGCGTCAGACGCTCGCCCGCGTAAACCGTGAACCATAGGACTGTCACCAACGAAAAAGTTACCCATTTCATGTCACGAATTTCGTAATGTAATTTTGGCTCTATGGTGTTCTCGCGATTTAGGCATGAAATTAAATTACTAAATAATGTTTGGATACTTAAGACAGTAACACAATACACACCATTGTACTCATAAAAGGAAGTTTACAAGATTTAACAGCATGTTTCCATAGAAACCAAACTAATATTATTTCCTCATTTTATTTTATTATTTTAACCAAAATTAAATAGAAAAAACTTTTTCAATACATACTCTTTCAATTCAATCAATTTTCAAATAAATCCTGGCCAGGCCAACTGCTAGCAAAAGCAGAAGAAGAAAATAATAAACTTCATTCTAAATTGTTACAGAACAAAAATGAAAGGTAAAAAATTCTGTCTTCAATTTATGTTAATTACTTACATATTTATTAAGGTACTTTTATTTATACGACTGGACGATCAATAAAGGTGCGTACCAAACTCTCTTTGATTCTATAAGTTGTTCTTCGTAGATTATAGTCGACACATCATGCTTGCTAAATTCAAGAAGGTTGTAGAGTTGTACATAAGATTAGTATGTCATCTTCAAATATCCAATCAATTAGTTAACTACCTATTTATTACTACAGGTATATTGAGAGGGTATTATTGGTATTATTTATTCAAGGAAGAAATATAGCAACAATGCCGATTGCTATGACAAAGGACGAATGGGACCGGATCCACCAATGGACGAATTTCGATGCAGAGGACCCAGAGGTGGTGCGGCGGCGGGAGTACATCAAGTATTTGGACGCAACCAGCCGTGTCATGACCATGTCTTGGCCCAACTCTTTAGAGGTAATTAATTAGGGTATATAGCTTCAGGTTTCGTTACTCGTTGGTCTAATGGTCTCAAACGCAATTGTTGAGCATGAGGTCCTAGGTTCGATTCTCAGGTCAGGCCAATGTGATATTTGGTTTTTCAATAAGTAATTTTTCAGTAATATCTCAGAATCGTGATCGGTACTTCGTTGAATAGGACCGCCCCTATTACAGGGAAATGTTGGTGAAAGTACTCCTCTACTTTCCCTTTCAGGACATACAAACCTATAAGTAGATGTAATATTGTGTGTTTTTGGTTTCCATCTGATACTAGATCATGGGTTCTAGTCTGGCACACTCCAAACGTAACTCCTCCAGTGAAAATCTGGTTTCCAAAAACACCAAATGTTTTTTTAGACTCCATTATGATGCATCCCTTACATAATGTCTCTGCCCATTTATAGAACGTAAACAAGCGCAACGAAGAGCTACGTCTGGCGCGCAACTTGCAAGCTGAGCAAACCAACTCCAAGTTCTACGCGCGTTACCTGAGAAAGAAGAAGGAGGAACAGGAGCGACTCATGTACTCCGCCAGAGATATGGTCTTCAAGAATAAGGATGCGCCGAAGTTATTGCTCAGGTGAGATTTAATAATAATAATAATACTAAATAATAATACTCGGCATACTAAAATGGCCTCAGACCGACTCGACGCCCTGGATAGGAATGTCCGTACACTGCTGACTGCAAATCGAATGCATCACCCACGATCATCGGTAATGAGGCTGTATATCCCGCGAAAGTTTGGAGGTCGAGGCTTTTTAAATGCTAAGACCCTCCACAATCGCGAGATATGCAGTCTCAGGGAATATTTCTTAGAAGCCGACGTGGGGATGCATCGAGATGTGGTCACAGTGAACAAGGGCCTCACCCCGCTCTCCTTAGCTACAGAGAACTGGCGCAAACCAGTAGTGCTTGACACTAATGATCGCATGGAAGTATGGCAGAGTAAGGAGCTTCACGGCCACTTTTTTCGGGCCCTACATGGGCCCGATGTAGACCAACTAGCATCCGTAGCCTGGCTGCGTTTCGGTGACCTCTTTGGAGAAACCGAAGGTTTTGTCCGTGCAATTATGGATGAAGTTATCTTAACGAATAACTACCGGAGACATATTATGAAGGACGGGACGGTTGACGTGTGTCGGGCATGCCATCGTCCGGGTGAGTCCATCAGACATATTATCTCTGGTTGTTCTCGTCTAGCTAACGAAGACTACTTGCATAGACACAAACTTGTAGCCAGGATTATTCATCAGCAACTTGCTCTGAAATACAGCCTTGTAGAATCGGAAGTGCCGTACTACAGGTATGTGCCCGACCCAGTTCTCGAAAATGGACATATCACATTATACTGGGATCGATCCATCATCACTGACAGGACTATTGTTGCCAATAAGCCTGATATAGTGGTGGTGGATCGATTAGACCGACGCGCAATGATTGTTGACATAACGGTCCCTCATGACGGGAACCTCGTGAAAGCCGAGAAAGATAAACAAATCAAGTATCTTGACTTGGCTCGCGAGGTTGTTGACATGTGGGATGTGGACTCAGCGATCATTGTGCCGATAGTCGTGACAGCCAATGGCTTAATAGCCAAGAGCCTCGACCAACACCTGAGGAGGCTCTCGTTGGGCAGCTGGATCAAGGGCTTGAATCAGAAAGTGGTACTTCTAGACACGGCTCGCATTGTTAGGAGGTTCCTCTCTGGAGCCCTGACCGCCGGTAGCTTGGACCCTGTTCCCGATACCGGTGGGTTACTATTTTTTATATTGTTAAATGTTTTTTTATATTTTTTATATTCTAATATTTAAAAATGTAATTTATATGCATATAATGGAATAAAGGAAATAATACTAATAATATTAGGTCTTTACCTATGAAATTGCCGTTCTGCAGTACTGGCCATTTCAAATCAAAATAATTTTTGTTTGGCTAAGAATTCTAATTTCAAATTAATTTTATTTTAAAAACATGGATTTTTTTTTCTAAAAGTAGTCATTTCTTTATTGATTAGTGTTACATTTTCATCGCATTTCAATCTTTTTCGTCATCATGGATACGTTAAAAATTCGAGTAATTATGGAATATGAGTACCGTCGTGGCAGCAACGCGGCACAAGCGGCACGCAACATCAACGACGTTTACGGAGCTAACACTACAAACCAACGCACCACCTGTTATTGGTTTGCTCGCTTCCGTTCTGGAAATTTCGACCTGAAAAATGAACCTCGCGGTCGTCCGAAGACTTTGGTCGACAATGACGAATTAAAGGCGATTGTGGAAGCTGATGATACACAATCTACGGCTGAATTAGCAGCAGCTTTCGACGTTAGCGTCAAAACAATATTGGTCCATTTGCGTCAAATTGGCAAGGTAAAAAAGCTTGACAAATGGGTGCCCCACGAACTCAATGATCGCCAGCGCGAAGTACGCGTCGAGACGTGCCTTGCACTGCTCAACAGACACACAAATGAAGGAATTTTGAACCGCATTGTTACCTGCGATGAAAAATGGATTCTGTTTGATAACCGTAAGCGCTCAGCAAGTTGGTTGGATCCTGGTTCAGCACCTAAACAATGCCCTAAACGAAAACTTACCCCTAGAAAAGTGATGGTCACTGTTTGGTGGTCTAGCGCCGGTGTGATTCATCACAGCTTCTTACCAAACGGGGTGAGCATTACTGTAGATGTGTACTGTGAAGAACTGAACACAATGATGGAGAAGCTGGCGCATCTCCAACCAGCATTGGTCAATCGCTCGTCTCCGCTGCTCCTGCACGACAACGCGCGACCTCATACTGCACAGCAGACGGTCTCCAAGTTGCAAGAACTGGGGTTGGAAGCTCTCCGTCATCCGCCCTACTCACCAGACCTTGCGCCTACAGACTACTACTTTTTCCAGAATTTGGATAACTTCTTGGCGGGAAAAAAATTTAATACCCGAGAGGCAGTACAAAATGCCTTTGAAGAATTTGTTGCCTCCCGTCCAGCTGATTTCTTTAAGAAGGGCATCAATAAACTGCCACTGCGATGGCAAAGATGCATTGATTGCATGGGTGATTACTTCGATTAATACAAATAAAAAATTCATGAAAAAAATTCGTTTAAATTTTTTCATACAAAACGGCAATTTCATAGGTAAAGACCTATTAAAACATTTATTTCAGGCAATAAGACCCATAGACATATACCTTACAAACTAACATATATAAAGTATAAAACAAAACTTTTGTTAAAAAATAGCTTAAAACTATGATAGTATCACTTCACTAGCTTGTCCTTGAGCTGCTTTGTGGTACTTATCCGCGGAAGCAACGGAACACCACGTCTTGCAGCCAAAAGTCTTCTGCCATGACGACGGACAGGTAACAATTCGATACTCGCACCACGAACGCTTTGAAGTTGACGTTGCGTTGCGACTCCAGTAACTGCACCCTCGGCGTGTACCTCGTCTTCTGGCGCACGTACTCCACGATGTCCTCCACCTTATTGGTGTAGTGTAGGCGGGAGATGTACACCGGGGCTTTGCGGCACGTAAGCTTACTCCGGGCTCCGTAGGAGCTTTGCCGCAGCGGTTCTTGTTCGTTCGTGACTGACGCTTCCTCCTTTGCACAGTCACAAAGTCCTCAACATCAGCCTTACTCGGGGCTTTGTTTGGCATCATAGTTGGAGCGCCACTCGCGGCACTCGCAGTGACGCCAGCGAAATCCTTTCATATGGGTTTCGCCAGGGCTGCGGACACTAGCAGCGGGACGGGGCGAGGGGCTCGGGCGGCGCCGCATGGAGGTGCTGCGGAGACGGGCAGTGGGCTGCGGGGTACGCGGATGGGGCGCGCTGCAAGCTCAGCAAACGACGGATGCGCTGGCGATGAAACTGCTGACGCGGAGTTTGACGACGATACATCGAGGCCGGCTCCGCGACACATGTTTAAGTTAGACTCATCGACTGATGACCTAGTTACCGCTACACTGTTGCGCAACTCGGTAAATTCTTTGCGCAAATCGGTGACAGTGTTTTGGGATGCATCTAATTTCGCTAGAACATCCGCGAGGCGGGCCTTCAGATAGACAATGGTGCCGATTCTCTTGTACACCGAACTAAACTAACTAAACTATCACTAAAATTCCTTACTTTTGGCTATGAGAATCTTAGAGCTATTCTGCAATAAAATATCTCTAAATTTAAAAACCAGTTTGACGCAACTAAAATTTAATTTGACAATCGCGACTCCGCATGGTACCTACTTGTTTACCCTACCACATGATTTTTTTTTAGAGCCGGAGGCGCTCATGGGTTGCAGCCTCGGCGTGTTTTATATGGAATTTTTCACTTTTTGTACGGAAATTATTAAAAAAAAAAATACCTTCGTGTAGAGTTATATGGGTTTAAGGGTTTCATAAAGGGGGTCGAAATTTTCATTATTTTTACGATAGGACACACCGTTTTCGAGATATAAGCAAAATTTAAAAAAAAATACAGTACTGTTTTTGCCCCTGAAGTCGAGGTGTTATGGTGAATCTTAGTTCATGACAACTAATTTTATTCCACACCTTTTTAATCGCGATTAAAAATAGCCAGATTTAGTTAAGACAACCAAAATTTTAGGTTAAAAACGTCAAATTCAGAATAGCAAAATTGCCATTTTCACTAAACTAATTAATCAGTACCATCTTAGTGCTGTCAAACTAAAATATAGTTAAGTTGTGTCACTTTAGTCTATTTCAGAATGAGAAATCGTCTTTTGACAGGACTAAACAAAATTTTAGTGATTTTTAGTCTAGTTTAGAGAATTTTGTGACAAGAGAATCGGCACCAATGTCTTTCAGAAGGCTCGTTACATCGACGTGGTCGAAGGTGACGGGTGGAAGCTTATGTAGCTCCTTCGCCACAAACGTCGGCACGTCGTCCGGGTCGGTCTCCTTAAACAGCGTGATTATGTCTTGCAGGCTTCTCTTAGTCCAATCGCGTGACACCATCTGGTCGCGCTTGTTAAGCACACTGAACGACAACAGCTTGGCAGCAGCTATGTCGTCCTCGCTGAAGTTAGTTGCGCAGATCTGGACAGCGGACACCTCGTCCATCACATCCAGCTTCTGCTGCAGGAATGCCAGCAGCTCATATGCCACAAGTTCATTGCTCATGGCAAGAAAATTACGAGCGACAGCTTGCGCCGCTCTAGTCAATGCACAGAATATGCACACACGTCCGCATCGAAACGCGCCACAAGCGAGACTCCAACTTAAACGGTACTGTTCACGAGCGACGGCGACGGTTCAAGCTATTCTAATAATGTTTGTAATGTTTTCCTCTCGAGTGTGTTGAAAAACGTCGTTTAATACGCCTGGGCATTTGTCATTACATTCTCGGCTCCAATACGCCATCGCCTTATTTCCTCCTGATGTAAACGACAGTTATCATCATCAGCGTTTGAGTCTACAGGCATCAAATTGTTGGGGGTCCCTGCACTCTCCGTCTGAACAAAGGGCTGCTTTTTTGGTCGCAGGTCCTTATAGTATCCTGTCTCGACCACTCTGTGATCACTAATCGATCGCGGTCATCTGTTTCAGTCGGGCATCCAATTTAACCTACAGTCAGTCAGTCTAGCGAAACCCAAACAAACGGGAAACAAGCGCAAAGTTTACTACGCCGTTCATCCTTCATCATATAATTGTATTGGTATAATAAATAGAAACGAGAGTATGACAACACTTCTGCTGTCCCCACAGTGCGGTAATCGCAACTGCGGTCCATAAGGAACGAGAAGAACAGGTCAAGTTCTTAAACGAGCGGCGTAGGGAAGAAGCAGAGAGGAAGAGGCAAGATGATGACGATATCATAAGACGAGCCAAGGAGTGGCACGAGCTCAAGGCATTGCAGAAGAAGAGGAGGTGGGACGTCAACAAACAACATCAGAAGGACATACTTGATCAGTGAGTGACTTTTACACCTCTTGACAGATCTCCTCTGTATCTCTTACATTTTCCATTTTGGTCTTTCAACCCCATCCTAGGACCACATAATCCCGTTAAATGAGCCCAGTGGTCCCCCTTTTACAACACTTTAATAAGTCATTTATCAATTTCATGGATTCGATCCCCAGATCAGACATGGGGTTAATGGATTTTTCCAAAAAGGAATTACTCAGAAGCAGCCCAGGCTGAATTTGTGTCTGGCTTGGCAATAGTCTACCAGCCCCCTATTACATGATGGACTTGAACATTAGTCACGCAATGTCATGCGGGTTAACTATACATCGGTAGCTGCTTAACCCTTCCGGGAACACAGGCGTAAAGTTATGTTATGTCATATGTATGTATGTGTCATAGGAAAGTAATTCCTCAGAGCCCACGAGGTGGCGGAACGTAACCGCATGGAGTACGAGACCGAGCTGAACCTGCAGAAGATCGACAACATTAAGGCTAATGAGCAGATGGAGACTCTCAAAGAGTTTGATAAACAATTCGTAAGTTTCTTTGACGTCTTAGTTGGATGGGCTGGAATTATATTTTTCAGTGTTTTCTTCGATCTTACGGCTTTTATTAAGGGGGATGCGCCATGGTAGCCCGCGAAATTCAAATTTTCTTACGTTTGCAAATTTGCAGGTCGGTCAGTATCAGGTTGTATGTTAATCTTAATATGATTGGCGGCCGTATCAAATATTTATTTATAGAATTATAATCATAAACATTATCAACACATCTCTTACCCAATTGTATGTGAAGACTATGTGGGTCATTGTTGCTTTTTTTAACCAACTTCAAAAAAAAAGAGGAGGAGGTTCTCAATTCGACTGTTTTTTTTATTTTTTTGTTTGTGTTAACTCAGAACTTTTTTCTGGATGAACCGATTTGTATGATTCTTTTTTTGTTGGAAAGGAGATATCCCGAGGGTGGTCCAATGATAAGGAAACCACGATCTGATGATGGCATAACAGAGAAATCGAGGGGAACCTTCGAAAATCGTAGGGGCGACTAGTGCGTTTGTTATTTTTTTCATTCAGTATTTTAAAGCACTACAATTTAATGAAGGTCTGGAGTCGATCTGATGATGGGGCCGAAAGACAGTCGAGGGAATTCCTCAACGATTTACAGCATTTACCTTGTGTTTGGACTTAATTCATTTATATTGATGAGAACTTTAGACCCATATGGGTTATAATTGCCATTACAGGTCTGATGATGGAGACCATAGACAGTCGAGGTAATTCCTCAACGATTTACAGCAGTTACCTTTTGTTGGGCTTAGTTCATACGGTTTAATATGCCAAAATATTAAGTTCGTACAAAAACAATACCTAATTAAGATTGAAGTTTTACAGTGTCATTTTGAGACTGAATTTAAGTTGCGTAATCGCGTCATCTCTAGCAATGCTCTTTCGTTGGTTGCTAAGCAATTTATGCTTGTCACAATGCATATGGTGAAATGAAGCTGATGGTGGCTTCACCATCAGCTCCAGTTCTTCTGGTTTTTACCAAGAGAACTCCTCAACAATAAACTGCTCAATTCCTTGCATCGGGAAAAGAAATATTTTGTAAAAGGTGATGATTAGTTGACATTTGGCTATTGTAACTTAGATAAATTATTATCTAACCCACTAAAAAGTGAAAAATAAAAACGTTTTTACAAAAAAAACAACCGACTTTTACCTCTCAGCCAGTTTTAATCGTAGTCTGGCAGTTTGACTAATTTTTGTTGCCTACCCAAGTGTCCTTTCTTTGGAATTGTTCGTCGAATCGTTAAGCTCCTTAAGTTCTGAGTTGAGCTGCACAATTACTGAAAAATGCGTACACTGACTGGACAGGTCCACTCAATCTGTGTGGTTTTTCCTCAAAATACCATTTCAGACACAATACTACATGGTCTTCCCATGATCTGACCAAGATTATGTCTGGACTTTAAAAGAGACTGTGACCTCTGAGTTTGTTTCAGCCTTTCTTCTCAGAGTAATCAGATAGGAAACGCCGACCTCATCTAGTTTTTAAAATATGATTGACGTGTGAAAGTGTTTGTACAAACCTATTTACAGAAATAAAATCATTTATCATTCATCATTGAATGACAATTTCATGAAATCATGACCTATGAGGGCAATTCTAACAAAGAGATGTATTGCTGATTCTACTCGTAATTATTATAATTCTGTAAAGTCATATTTGTGACGGCCGCCAATCATATTTAGATCAACATACAACCTGATACTGACCTGCAAATTGCAAAAAACGTAAGAAAATTTGAATTTCCCGGGCTACCTTGGCGCATCCCCCTTATGTATATTTTTTTTTATCTGCTAAGCTGTGCCAATATATGGCTACCTATTATCAAAAAAACCTACCCTCAGCAATATCAAACTTAAGTAGTAAGTGTTAATGCATGTGCCAGATAGGTCACGAATGCGGTTTTCTTTTTCAAATTCTATTCAGAAAGCAGACGAGAGAGCTCGCATCTTCAGAGACATAGACAAGTCTCGAAAAGAGACGGACGAGAGAAAACGCGAGCAGGAAGCACGAGAGAAAATGGATAACAAGCTGATTGAAGTGCTGCAGAAATCTCGCTGCAAGATCGAACAGAGGAGGAAACAGACTGAGGCTGACGTAAGTAATAATATTAGCAGATGGGAGTAAAAAAAAGTAAATTGTGCGTTTTATTATAGCCATTTCATACAACTGTCAGTTGTGATTTGAAAACCTATACGGACAATTTAAGTTGGTAATCAATTTGCTTAACAATTATTTTCCCTGTCTCTACAACCCACTGTAGAGACAGGTAAATTAATTTTTATTTAGCTCGGACTATATGACGAGATTCCCTCTCGAAGAGAGGAGGCCTGAGTCCCAGCAGTGGGAACATTTATGTGTGTGTGTAATTATGTGTGTATATGACAGAATGAGATGGACACACAATTTACAGGACTAGGGTTAAAATATATTCGGGCACAAACCGCATATTATCCAGCCCACATGCAAATGCATAACAAATACTATTAGTATGTAGGTTGGAAGGTATATCACACAAATTGTTTTAATGTGCTCCTGAAACCCGTAGCGCAAAAGCCAATCGATAGGGCCAATGTTGGGGGAATAAGTTGGTCGGTACTGTACCCATTTAAGTATTGTATTCATCTAAGCGAGGCGCTCAAAGGTAGCCCGCAAATATTTTGCAATTTTGTTTATTTATTTGAACTTGTAAAGCAGTGGTACCTACTTTTGCATAGGCAGACTTAATGCTTGAAGGCATTCTCTATTGTCAAACTTTAACCCAAAGGTTTACAAAATCATAATGTTGTTCTTTTAACCCAAAGGCTTAGGAACTGCCTTTGGCTACCTTCAAAGTCTTGTCATGTTCCCTTCAGCTGAAGAATGAAAAGCTTCGCGTGCTGGAGGCGATCAGCCAAAGATTGGAGTCTACAGACACGACGCGCAATGCTAAGGAAAAGGCTATCTTGGATAAGGCCGTCAAAGAGAAGAATGACATGTAAGTTTAGATTATTTAGAATCCATACTTCCATACCTTCTGTCTGTGCGTGTGTTACCTTTTCACGCCCTATTGCCTGAACGGATTCGATGATATTTGTCACTCAGGTAGACCATGACCAGCACCCTAATTTCGTAACACACCATCTATCACAATCTGAATCATTTTTAAGCCTATTACTAATCCATTGCTTCATATGTTCGAAAAAATTGTCTGATGAACAACGTAGGTAAATAACGCAATGAATGTTGTTGAACTGTCAAAATGAAACCCATTCCTACTGTTAGTGTGTTACTTACGTAATTATCCCGCTGGGTAATAGGCTGGTGGTGGTGGTAGGCTTTGATTATACTTATAATCAAAGATTATAGGATGCTTTTTATCGCGGTAGTACGTTCCAGTTGGATAATTTCCGACGTCCACGCGGGCGAAGCTTGGAGCAAAAGTTAGATAGGTACCATAGATACACCTCCGGGTGACCGCCGTTACGTTATTGTTATTTGGAGGTTCTGAACTAAATTAAAATCTCGTATAGCCTTTGCCCTCCAAGGTGAAGCTGCGCTGCCTTGGTTGGTTCTTAGATAGCTGGTCAGACATTTTGTGCCTTGGAGTGCGCCTTAAGCTGACCATTTTGGATAATCAGAATCCTAAAGGTCTGATAATCGCAATGTTACTCGAGTAATTTAGTAATTTAGAGTTGTACCTAGCTGTCGTCAGTCATTAAATTAATCCGCGTAAAATACTCGATTTTCATTGAATTGACTTGAAATAAAACATACATACCTAAACTCATGGATTTAACCCATGGGGGTAGGGTAGGCAGACACCACAAAACACCGCCCGCTACGATCCTTCATATCTACTCCTTTTGCTTCCTTTACTTTCAAACATCTGGTCATACACGCACGCCGGTTACGGTTGCTTGAAATAAGGCTGCGGATATAATTATTGTAGAGTCGATGTGGATATTATCATATTATCTCATATACCATTATAATAACTATTGACAGAAACGACGCCCGTCTCCAGGCTCAGATAAAGAAAACGGAGCAATTCAAGCAGGCCAGAAAAGAAAGTCACGAGAAGTTCCTGCGAGACGAACAGCAGCGCCTGCACGAGTTCAACACCACCAGGCAGTGGGACATCATGAACAGGTAGCCACTGAGTTATAGCTGCACAAGGATCTGTTGGCGCGAGGGAGGCCAACATCGGAACTAACGCTACCGTTCTTGCATAGTTTTCAAAACTTTTTACAAAACAATTAGCTGTCTATAGTATATTCGTGTTCTTATTTGTGCTTATATTGTATATAATAATGTATATTGTTTGTGACAGATATATGTGTATCTTTTTATTTAAATCAAAATAATTGCACAAATGTTTAAGTACCAACAGCGTCCCCCTGCCAACGTGATTCGAGCGCTACAAGATTCTTGTATGAAGTAGTGTAGCTACGATTTTCTATAGGATTACTTATTGGGCGAGTGGCAAGCAGTTGGCCTACCTGATCGTTCGTGGTCACCAAAACGTATGGATGTCTGCCAGCAAGAACACACATTTTAATCCTGAATCGAGCCTGTGGCGAGCCAGATTTATTATTCAAATTTTACATTTCTACGGTAGGTAGCCACTTTTCTATCGGCTAGGCTACTCGCAGAAGGATCACTTAATCAAATATGTTATAACCTAAGTTCCATAATTTTGCGTCATCAGATTCAAGAACGTTGAAATGAACGAAGAATTCCAGGAGCACCTCCGTAAAGAGAAGGAACGCAAGATTGCGGAGTACAGAGCAGAAATACTAAGACTGTGGGTGAGTGTCGCCACATTGTCCGGAACAGTAGCCAGCTATAGTAAAGTAGGTACTTTGCGAACCTCGAGACGTGTAGGACCAAGGAACGAAGTGCGTGCAGTGATCGTGGGTAGTCCTAACTTGTAAGTACTAACCGACTTAAAAAAAACTTTCTTACAAAAAAACAACAGACTCCAAAATTAAAGTTATTTTTCACGTCTTTTATTGTTTTTTTTTGGAAGTCGGTTGTTTTTTTGTAAAAAAGTTGTTATTTTTCACGTTTTAGTTGCGGTACCTACCCCACACAAATTCGTATACCACTACTTGTTATGTAAATAACAGTGACAGGAAATTATTAACACATCATCCATAGTGGAATCATCTAAGTGGAAAAAATATGCAGTATTAAGGATAACTCAAAAAATACTGGTCAGACCTTGATCAAAATGAAATGGGACCACATGTGAAGCACCACCTATCAAATAAAAAAAGAATCATGCAAATCGGTTCGCCCTGAAAAAAGTTCTGAGCTAACACAAATAAAAAAAAAAAACATACAGACGAATTGAGAACCTCCTCCTTTTTTAGAAGTCGGTTAAAAAGGAGGAGGTTATGCATATGGCGGTATTTACCCCGATTTTTCTGTGCATACCTACTGGGCCGATTAACGTGATTCTTTTTTCATTTGGTAGAGGAAGCTCGCGCGGTGGCCAAATATAATATTTTTTTATTTGGTTAAGTAGGTACTAAAATATAAAACAAAATTATGTTTGGTAGTTCATTTTTTCTAAAGAAGTTTTTAAGACATGCAAATTACGAATACTTGGGCATACCTTCTTATAAACATTTTCGTTTGAAGAAATGTAAGTTTCCGCTGTGCAGCGACTTTGTGCCTTCGCATCCGGCGTCAGTCGCGTACGTCAGCGTAGGTATGTAGGTACCTATACGTTGGACTAAGGCCTATGTTCAGTGCCCAGATGCCCACCACCCACGCCTTATAACAAAATACCATTTTTTTACGTTTTTCTCTCTCTATCTCTGTCTGTGTCTGTCTGTTTGTTCCGGGTAATCTCCAAAACAGACTTCGAACTTCGACTTGAAAACGACTTTCACTGGAAGATAACTGAAGTTATAACGAGTATCATAGGTTACTTTTTGTCCTGGGAGCACGTTCGGTATAATTTCCGACATCCAAGCGGGCGAAGCCGCGGGCAGCAGCTAGTTATCCTTAAAAAGATAATTCACAGCACAGTATCAGTGAAATCGGGCATAATTATGTTCTTCTCTTAACTTATTGATTGGCATTTGATGTTTCCAGAAAGAACGCGATGACCGTGAGGCTAAAGAGCGCGCAGAAACGCGCTACTTCTACGGAGAGCTAGCAGAGCAGAAGCTGCGGGACGCTGACAACAAGCTGCTGACGCACGCAGCCGGCTTGCTGCAGGAGGCCAAGGAGCATGGCCGCCCAGACTACGCGCTGCACAGGGCTATCGATGTAAGTACAGACCACTGAGAATAATTATGAAACTTTTTTAATTCTAGATTCGCCTAGGCTGTTTTCGTATTTCATCACGCGATTCCATTCCGGCGAGAACCTATGTTAGAATATACATTATACGGTATAGATTCCTTTGCCTAGCTAATAGCAAATGCTTCATTCATATACGTTCCAATAAACTCCCAGTCCACGAGATAAACCCTGGGCCTTATTTTTCTACTCTTCTTCTAAACGGATATTTCCCTAATTTTACTAGAGAGTAGGTACTACCTACATACTAAGTTTATAATATTTTATAAAATATTAGGTAATTTCCATCAATATTCCAGGGGTACTGCAAGTTTTACCGGCTGTACCCGATGCCAGACCTTGCGAAGTCAGTAAAGGAGCACTTCAAGAGCTACGCGCCGCGGGACGGCTCGCGCCCGCACCTCGCGGCCAAGCAGGACGGACTGCAGGCTATTGACAAGGTTACTGCGAACTTCATGTCCTTCTGGGGAATTTATTTGCTGGGTAACCTGAAGATCATCTTCATTTGCTTAGTCTCAACTGTTGGGGTCGGCTTCCCGTCCTCTAACCGGATGCAAGTGAATACCATTTTACGTGGAGCGACTGGCCATCTGATCTTCATAACCCAGTTTTTGCGTAGTTGGGTATGCTGGAGGTATTGCATTAAAATGGTTCCCCCATAGGCAGTAAGTTCCGCCCCGCTTGGAATCTTCCTTTTTTTTTGCACAATGATTTTACAACAGCTTATTTGAGATTTCAATTTGCTCTTAATTCTGCGACAAATTTCGCGCTTAGATAATTGATTAGACGTTTCTGAAACCCCAGCTTGAATAGTCAGATTTGATCACCACGTAAGTTTTGATGATTCCTTTGCAGCCTGAGCCGACCAAACTTCCGGTTGAGAAAAAAGAAGAAAATGCAGACTATAAAAGAGCTGCACCAGCGAATGGACTGCAGAGAAGGAACTTACAGGTGATTTTAATCATCGGAAAAAAAACAAACTTGATTGATGTTCAAATTAGCAGCTTAAGTTTAAGGTCTGTTATACCTAATGAGTTTCTGTCATAGATATGTCCATGAGGTCGAAAACAAGGGGAATTACTGTTTTTCTCAGTAACCATCCGGGTCTTGCCCATATATACCGCAAATAAGACAGCTTTTCCTAAATTACAATAAATTGTTTTTGTTTCCAGCAAACGTATACGCTGCCACCGATATCGGTGATACCGTGCACAACTGAGACCTGTCGCTGTGAACTGAAGTCGGGAGCCAAATGAAACGGCGCTTTTAGAAAATATTTACTTTTATTATCATAATTATCAATAACTTTAGAATGTGTTTTGTCTATTTTTAGACCTCTCATACATTTGCAATTTAGACGCTCGTTTAAAGGATTAAATATAAAGTAAAATAATATTAAAATAGTTCAATATTCAAATTAAAAAACTTCTGCGTTAGTTCAGTATCCTGCGACAATTTTTTGGTGTCGCGCGTCTAAGTCGTAAGTGTGTGTGAAGTCTGTTTAGAGAGCTTGTATGGCACGTGTGTGATGTTATTTATTCGAGTGTGACTAGATAATTGGTGGTTTCAAATTGTAAATGAAATGTAGTAAAGCTTAGCTCGGTCGTAAACAGTGGTTATTACTTAAAATATAAACAATTTTGAAACTAATTCTAGAGCTTAATTTAAATCTTTGGTCGCAATGAGTGTAGACATATATTTCTATAATTTTCAAAAATATTCGCTTTTATTAATGATATATTAATAAGGTGTTGAAGTTTGGTGACCAGTGTAGTATTTGTGATGAGACTGTTACTTTTGGCGGCTAACTATTTAAAGCACCTTAAACTAAACCAGATCTCTCATAACTTTGAGAAAAAAATAGAGAGAGACGGAGTTATCCGAAGGAATAACGTTGTCTCTTTCAACAGGACATTAACCACATCTTTGCTTGCAAGAGCCAACAAAATAATTATGCGTTAACATAGTTAACCAACACCGCCATAAAAAGGTAACTAAAATGTTGCATATTTTTTTTTAATCAAATGCAATATTATAGGCATTGCATTTGATTTTAAAAAAATCTTATTAGCGGCCAAATGTAACAGTGGTATACTGTAACAGTGCATATAAACAACTCGAACTAACAATATTATGTACTTGGCTTTCATACATTGGAATCGCATATAAACACAGCTTTCGTAATACTCTCGTTGGCTTTGGCTTACACAATATTGTTTACCGCTATAACAAATGCTATTGTTTTATGTCAACTTGTGTCGAGAATTTTTGATAAAATATAAAAGTATAAAAAAAACGGGACTCCTGTATCGGTCGAATGCCAAGGAATAAAATAAAAATATCATGTAGAATTAACCAGAGAACTGTTCAATAAAAAAAAAATAGAATCGTGGGAAAGAATCAACAATAGCACTTGTTTAACAATCAAAACATATTCTAAACAGCTCCTCTCCCCTACTCTTCTTGCTTGCACGAGAATTTACAAACTTCACAAAATGACAGGAATGTTTATAACACAAACGTAGTTTGCCCAAAAATAATAATATGTTGTCATAGGGATTATTTTTTCCCAAAACTAAAGAAAAAATATTTATTTCCAAACAATGGCGAATGACTTTCATCGAGGCATCGAATTACTTTTTACCGAGACATCGATTTACTTTAGTCGAAGCATCGAATTACTCTCACCGAGACATCAAATTACTTTCGTCGAGACATTAAATTCTCGTGCGAACAAGTGAGAAATCGAAACAATTAGACGGAACGTTCGTATCGGTCGTGACTTCGTGTCGCGTTATACTAACTTAACCTAGCTTGTACTGTGTGTTTCTAACTAAAACTAAGGATTTACGTCAAACGTTAAACTAAAATATTATGCTAAATATTATTTATAGATGGCATGAAATTGTGCTGGCTGGCATAGCCTGTGGTAGAATTATTTTGCTATTTTCGAGGCTGCCTCGTGATAAAGTGTGCCTCGAAGCGAAGTGAACCGAAATGAGTAAGGCACTAGATATAATTTAAGAAAGATGTTTTGGTTAAGGTACCTTCGAAAATAGCAATGGTTTTAAGCTAGCCTCACATTTATCACACAACTCATTTATACGAAAAACAATTTTAAAACATAATTCAGATCATGTAAGTAACTTGCCATGTGATAAAATTGAGTCCAGCTTTAGTAACTATAGAATATCAGATTCAACAACATTACATTCACAAAAGTATCATACAAATTGTTTGAGGAAGTTCAAAAATAATTAATATTAAAGGGCCATTTCCGTTAATGTAACTAAAAGGCTGGTAATTGCACACTATGATCGTCCTTTTAATTATATCTATTTATAGAAAAATAACTAGTAATACGTCAAAATCTTAATAATTTAGTCGTGTCAAAAATACATACATCTAAAGGTTTATTTACAAAGTCTCAGGGTATTACGGTTATTACTTTATGTAAGGCAAGGCAAGGATTTGACTCGAGGCATACACTCCTCCATCTCGCTCACACATTCCAAACGTGAGGAAAACAAATAGGCGGAGTGGCAACAACCGAAACACATGGAATTAGGTCCTCCAAATTATAACTCCGTTCATTGTAATGTGGCCTGCGTATCATAAATATATATCTATAGGTTAGTAAGTAACTGTTTTATGTTACAATCTTGCAAGAATTTATACATTATTTTGAATTATTGGTTTGGGTTACAGCCACATCACAATGCGCGAAGTCAACATACATTTAAAATCTAAACAATAAATTAAGTAACACAAATAAACTAATGAATTTGGCACTAATCTAATACTTAACGCTAACCTGGCCATGAAATGCATAGTGACACATTGAAATGCTTTACAAAATTCGAATATTTAATACTTCATAATTTTACTTTTACACAGAATTTGTTTTTAATGAGTTTATAAGAATGGAAATCATTCGCTTATAGATCAATTTATTGACATAGTCGTTACAAGTTGTAAGATAAGACTGAACGAACTTTGATCAAGTACATCAGTCTTTATTTAGTGATATTTTACTGGTGTTGTATTGCTTTGATATTAAAAATTGTTACCACACAATCATTTTAATAATCTTTTAAAGCTTGACTTTCAGCAAAATCATTTAGATACAATATATAGACATTCACACAAAACTTTCTTGCTCAAAAATTCATTGAAAACCCGCATTATTCAAACTTAACACGTCAGTATAAAACCCATCGTCCTATCTTGGCGGCACATTCTATAGCGATACATTGCTTCTGGAAGATAATCGCGTAGCGTGAGATGAAAGTGCATGCAACTACGCGTTGGTGACGCAATGTGACGCGCTACTCAGTACGGACATGGCCTAGGACATACTGTCAGTCTGCAGCGTGTTGCCGCGGTGACGTCACGCCTCACGTCAAGACACGTCACACTCACGTCAAGGCACGTCTCGCGAGGCATCCATCGCGTGGTTAAGGCAGCGACTCACTAGCTCCAACTTGTTCAGGTACGCGGCTGCTACTTCGCCGCGAGGTGAACTGTCAAGGTATTATAGACTTTGTAACCTCAGTATTAGGAGTAGTGTCAGTTTGAAAGTACAATAACTTACCTTAGGATAAATGGGTCGTCGTGCGGTGAGTTTGCAGTGTATGGCGATCTTCTGGCGAAGTCACCCACTGTAAAAGAAAAACGAAAATGTTATGCGGGGACAAAGTTATCCTGTTGGTGCTGAAATATATTTCAACACAAAAACGTATTGCTATGTTGTGCAACCTTGGTTTATCGGAAATGCGTCGGAAAAGGTAAAGCAAGTATAGTCCTTTCATAATAATTTTACCTGTAATAATGCATTACTGTCAAAGTCTTAGTGATCTTTATAAGCTTTGCAATAAGGTTACTGATGGGCTGATGCCATTGTGATAGGACTAGTATAATAAAACAGTGTGTGTGACTTACATCCAGGCGAGGCAGGCAGGTTGAGCCTCATCTCATGCTTGAGCGCTCTCCGTGCGAGCGAGTCGCGTGCGTCGTGCGCGGCGTGCGTGTCGTGCGCGGCGTGCGCGGCGTGCGCAGCGTGCGCGGCGGGCGCGGCGGCAGCGCGCGCGCGCTCGCCGGCGGGAGGGGGGGTGGCGCACACTTGGCTGGTGCTGCACATAACATTATTATTGTTAGCTATACAGTACTGTAGAGGTTGTCTGCATGTGTCAACCTTATGTTGACAGGCTGGTGATATATTATCGATGGTTTGCCTCAAACAGTCAAGCAAGTTTCAAAATAAGCTTTGGCAGAAAAAATGATGGTAGTTTGTTTAAGAAGTAGTTAGGCAGAGCTAGGGCCTGCCGGTGTATAATTCCTTGATAAAGTATAATTTTTACATTCTAAAGAATACTACGTGTATTGCTTTACCTCTACGTTCCCCCCCTTAATAATAAGGTACACGTAGCATTCCCACAGTACATACAGTGCCAAATAAACATTTTTCTTTCTTTCTTTCTAACAGTGGACAAATAAAAATAAATGGCTTATAAACATGGCTAAAACTACACCGCGATTGCGGTCGATTATAATGAAGAGCAATGGACACTGTATGTAATACCGGCCCCAGATATTATGTGAACCGTAACCATGAAATGTTATGTGTTTGTAATGCAGCAAAGTATAACATATTACGTTTCATCAATCTGTACGCGGTCCCTGGCATTATGAAGGTCTAATTTTATCGTAGTCTATAGAGTAGTGGTATGTTGGTATAAAACTAGTCAGGAATAAGTCCTTTACATCAGTTCACTATAAAACCTAACAACGTGGACTTAGCTAATAATAACACATGCTCATAGTAGGTATACGTACGGCGTGGTCCTGAGTTGGTTGTCAGTGCGCGCGGTGCGCAGGATCACGTTGGCCGCCAGCGCGCGCACGTGCTGGCGCCGCCGCACCAGGAACTCCATGCGCAGCACGATCACCACCACGGTGGCTATGCACCTGCGGAACACAATACAAGTCTTAGATAAGTCAGGGAAAATTTAAAGGTGTAAAGAACCGCCCACATTTTGCCAGTATTGTTGAAATCCCATGTAATAAGGGGCGAGACTATTGACATTGGCTAGGCACAAATCCAGACTCCGGGCTGCTACTGGAAAAATCCCATAACAGTTTGCCCAACCTGAGAATCGAACCCAGTACAGCCAGATAATCGGATAGAATAAACATAAAAAGAAACGCGTTAACACGTTAAGGCTGCTTTTCCACCAGAGATGTGTTGTGCTACGTTGCTATGGATGCGTTTGATATCCACCAATCATATTCATTGGTCCACATAGCATAGCACTGGTGGAAACGGGTTAATTAAGTTATGTTTTTTATATAGAAGGATGCGTGCTATGGATGGGAGCTATGGATGCGCGAGTGGTGTAGCTATGTGCAGAGCAGAGTATGTCTTCCCTACTGTCTATGCATCGCATTGCTCGAGCTGCGCATCTTCCTCGCACATCTTACTCGCTCCGCTACACAGCTCAGCATTAGTGGAAACGGTCACATAGTTTAGTAGTTTAGCTTTCACATCCACGCAGCATAGCTGCATTGTACGAGGCTTTTGGCTACATTGTATGTCTATATTTTTTGTAATGTGCGTTTTGTTTGTGCAGAATAAACTATTTTTCTTTCTTTTCTTTTCTTTCAAATTTCTGGTGGAAAATCAGCCTAAGAGCCAGTTCACAAAATCGCGCGTGGGAAAATATTAAATCGTTAAACCATAAAATTGTTGCGCGGACAGTGTAAGTAGGATAACAGACGCAAGGAAACGCAAGGACGCAGGGAAAGAGATAGTTGCGTGCGCAAAACTTGACGTAGGTCTAACTAAACTAAAAGCGCTGGCGCGCGACTAATTTAGTAGCTTCGATGCACGGAAAAGTATACCATCTAATTTTACTTGAATTTTTTTAACAAAAAAGTTTTTTTTTTTAATTTAGTCATAATATCGCAATATGGTACAGTACAATGGGATCGTATTCTGAATAATATGGTATCTTTTAAAACGGCTTATAGCCTCAGGTAACTAGATAAATAACTTTAAAATACCCCTTTTGAGCGTTTAGCTGACGCAGCGGTAGGGGAAAGGATTAATGTTAGTCTTAGATGCTACAAATGAATATTCTACAAAATTGGTTTGCTAAATTATGAATATAACTATCATTTATAATTAACAAAATTTTAAACAACTACCATTATTGAAATGTTGGACGCCAAAAAAGGGCTCGTTAACAATGACTCACTTAAACCGCTTCTTCCCCCTGCTGACTTCCGGCACCCTGGACGAGGGTAGTCTCAAGTTCTTCTCCAGCTCGGTGTACCCTGCCAGGACCCGCTGTAGGTATCTCTTCTGCCAGACCAGAGCTTTGCGACAGCTCTCGAGACGGAGGCAGCGACCGTGCAGGTAACGTATCTGGGAATAGAGAAAAGATATTGTTATGATGTTTGTAAATAAAAATACACGGTGGCAGGGACATCGACGCGCAACCTGTTATCATGAATTCAGTAAATGATTCTGAATCCCCCTGCGCTGAAATTACACATCGGTAATAAAAAAAAAAATGCTGTTCCAATAATTTTGACCGCGTAGGTATTATTGCACTTTTCTATGAAACAGCAAATTTTTTTTTGACAACCGTCTTAAATGTCTACGATAGAGGGTCTAGAATAGGGCACGCCACAATTGCAGCGGTAAGTCCCCTCTTTGAGGAGTGTCTGGAGAGGCGCCACGGCATCCTCACCTTCCGCCTGACGCAGGTCCTCACCGAACATGGCTGTTTCGAGAGGTTCCTGTTTCGGATAAGGCGGGAGGAAACGCCCGGGTGTTATCATTGTGTGGATCGACCGGAGGACACGGTGGAGCAAACGGTGGAGGTCTGCCCAGGTGAGGCAATCGTTGCGCCCTCACGCCCCTAGTCGCCGCAGGAGGAAATACCCTGGCGTCGGGAGTCGATGGCCGACTCCCGGCCACCGTAGCCGCGGGCTTGCGGACGGCGACCAATGGGCAGCTCACCATCCGGTAAGGACCAGGCCCGGGTCGACGACACGTTGTGTCCTACGTGCGCCTCAAAGCGATGTCAGCTTAATTGACGGGGTCCGAAAGGGCCGATGTCTGCCGGGGTTGCGGATTGTTCGAAAGAGTTACCATGGCCCTGGCGCACAGGCAACTGAAGGAACACGGGTGGGTTTTAGTCAGTAAGAGTATGACACGCCCTCCCGCTCCGCCCAGAGCGAGAGAGGTCATTTGATGATTTCCCACCCAAGAAAAAAAAGGAAAAAAAGTTGGGGTACAGAATCATGTGCTGAATTGATGGATTCAGTTTGCGTGTCGATGGCCTTGCCTCCCTATTATTTACTGACATTCAACGAATCGTGGCTCCTGCGCTATTAGAACTGTGTTACAGGAACCAGTGTCCTCCCGTAATAAAAAATGACACAATTTTGTTGTTTCATGACAACATAAAAAAATACTTTCTATTTATATAAAGCCATAGTAACTAAATTGCAGGAGAAGCGAAATGGAATCGAAGCAAAACGGTGTCTGTTTATTTACGCCAAGTTGAAATGCAACGCGAAATCATCAAGAAAATGCTAGATATAATTTCTTTGATACCCTAAGGATTCATTTTGAATCGTTTCCGTATCGCCTTAATCTAAAGATAATAAATAATATGAAATCTATGATTTCAAGAAACAAGACTGTCCTATGGATACACTTTTGAATGCGAAAATTCAACAAATTATTTAGTCCGTTACAAAAAGTACATAGCCAAACTTTCTACACACTAAAAAATAATACCGTAGATGCCACGAAATTAACATAGGAAATTAAAAATAGAACATCATGGTGACATTACTAAATGTCGCTTTGATGTGACACAAAAATACATATTCCGCGTATGTTATTTTATTTTATATTCAGTTACAGAAAATCCGTTGTTTAATAATGAAAAATCAGTAAGGTAAATAAATAACCTTCAATATGGAGGCACCAAAAAGCGAAGTGCCGAAATTACCCGATATGGTGTAAGTACGGTGCCCTATGAAGTTTACGTAGACGAGAACAGAGAAACAAAGGACCGGTTCCACTAACTTTTCATGTCGAAAGAAGTGCAATATTGAAATATTCTTTGAACTAGATTTGACTATTAAAGTTATTTCTACAAGCCGCTCAAACAAAGTTAGATCATTGAAATAGTAAATTATAAGAGCAGACGGTAAACGCATTTTAAAGTATATTTCCTTACAGCATGTGTGGCGACCATCCATCTTTCACAAAGACGGAGCTAAACGTCAAAACAGACCCGAAGATGGATGAAAAAGACAAGGACAAGGTGAAAGAAAAAGTGATGTCCTACGCCAAGATTACGCCATCGGTTTGTAAACAGAGCTTATGTCTTAGTGATATTGTCAATATTGTTAAGAAGATAGGTGTAAGATCTAATTACTATTGTGAAGTGTTAAGGTGGCGGTTCGCGTCGCGACAAAGACAGGAGACGGGGACAGGAGACTGAGACGGGAAACCTTAAGATTTACGTCCCCGTAAAATGCACCATGGTGGATTAATTTCATAGTGTAGATAGTTCCACGTATAACTACTTCTGGAAAGAGGATTTACGAAGGGATGTGAACTAGAATCTGGAGTGTAATATCATAAAAATCGCCGACTGTAACGATCCACATTAATGGGGAATACATTAAATACAACTCTATTTAAGGAAAGTCTCATGGATTCCAGACTAACAGTGTGACGATTAAGTGATTAGGGCTCTTCGTCTCGCGTGGTGTTAGCACACATCATAAAAGACACATAGGTACATGAATGCACCTTGCATTGCGGGTGCCACGCATACGGTCTAATCCCGCGTACGTGGTCGAATCTGCATAACACTAATAAAACGCCCTCATGTCTATAGGGTTCCCGCACGGAGCGACGGGAGCGAGTGGAGCGGTGCGAGGCACGCGCTGCGTCGGAGCATGCGCTACGCCTGAGCGAAGCACGGCGCCGCGTGCGGTCGCTCGAGGTGGTGCAGCGACCTGACGTTGACGTGCAAGCCACCGGCAACCGCGCGCTCGTGCACGGTAACACCACTATCAGCCCTTTTGCCCTGATACCCACGTAGACTGAAAGCGTCCTGGCTGTCAATCGTAGGTCTGTGACAGTCGATACGGGTATTTGGAAGCTCGCAAGTCTGACATCCAGTCTTGCCAAGGGGTATCGAGTAACCCAGTAACTGAGTTGTGGAGGTCAGATAGGCAGTCGCTCCATGTAAAATACTGGCATAAAGCTGCATTTGGTTAGACGGGAAGCCGACCCCAGAATAGTTAGGAAAAGGCTAGTCACCTACTTTTTTTAAACTGGCGAAAAATCAAGTCTATATTTCAAATCACCCTTCAATACATCTGACGCCGGTATCGATATTGGCTACTGAGCGTCGTGTTAGCTATAAAACGTTGTTTGCGTGATCATAAATGGTACATTAGACCCCAAACCTCTGTATTCGCCGAGTGGTGTCAGTCAGCGGACTACGTTCTGGGAGTGGGACACTACGATCTATCGGATTATCCAGAAATTCTTTCCCGAGATAGAAAAAGATATAACGTTCAATGAAAATTGGTTGAAAGTAACGACAACTACATTACTTACTTGGTTTTAAAATGTACAAGACGGGTTATTCCGTTTGTCCACCCTAAAACAGCCACCCTGGGGTGGATACTCGGAAACGCGTGTTCATCTTTCCACCCCAGACGAGGTGGATAATCGGAATTCGCATATTACTTCTCTTCAGATTTTCTCCCTCGGCTGTGTACTTTCATTACTAATTAGTGCTTAATTTGATTTAAATGCAATACGTAATATGATTTTTGTTTATGTTTGTGGTTATTAAAAATTAATTAATAATTTATTAACGTGTAGGAGTGTATTTTACTGTTATGTTGTTGATAATGACTGTACTTGGAGTAAAAAGTTGGAAGAACAACCCAAAGTTAATTCCGATTATCCAGCCCGTCTGTGGTGGACAGATGAACATGCGTTTCCGAGTATCCAACCTAGGGTGGCTGTTTCAGGGTGGCCAAACGGAATAAGCCCACAAGAACTAAAATTAAACCTTGTGATTTCATGATCATCCGATAGATCATGGCGTCCCAAATACAGAACGCAGTCCCTCGTCGGAGACCACACGGCGAATAAGGAGGTGGTTTAGTGTCTAGTGTACCATTTGCGATCACGCAAACTATGGCGAATCCTTATTGAACAGCCGAACTTGCGTCAGTTTGGCTGTGTGCACATACAGGGTGTAAAAGGACCCATCACGAAGCCGTCATCTACGCATTCTGTACTGATGTACTTAGTTTGATAACCAAGTGACTTTGTGCAAAAATAATTGCTGGCAAATGAGTTTGTTTTGTGTAAAAAATCGCTGTTTACGGTAGTTCGCAATGTACCACACGCAAAACATTATGCTTATGTGTGCATGCCACGGTACAGGGATCATAGGAGTATTTAAAGTTACATTATAGCATTCGAAACTAGTTTTCGTAAAATAACTTCAAGAAAAGTTGGAACTTTGGCCTTCAATATCTCCGTAACCAGAAGGTTCTCTGGTATGGTTTAGTACAAAAAAATATTAAAATGACGGGGAGTCAAAGTAAATCACGGCTTCGTTAAGCGTATTTTTATACCCATTATACGAAATAGTGAGATTTTATTTGGCCTTTACTGACGCCAGTGTTTCCGGCAGCGGCGCTGGGCAGCTTTCGCTGGCCGCCGTACCTGCTCTGCGTGTGGGTGCTGGTGCTCGTGCTCACGCACGTGCTGCACTGCCTCGTCAGCCTGCTGGAGCGAACGCTGCCCGCTCTCAGGTCACTTACAATAACTATATCATTTGGAGTATTTATAGCTGGGGCCCATTATCATTTGAAGGGCAGGTTAGTGTGAGAGCTATAGGTCGCCTACGTCGGCAAGTTCTGCCTAGAAACCCGTACAGAGTGGTGTGATGCGACCCAGCAGCCACTGCCGATTTGCGGCCGCCAAGATCCGAATGGTACCTTAACAGTGGGAGCGCAAATGGTGCAAAATCTATCAATCAAGGCACTTTGTTTAATATTTCTGCAGCTGTTGTTGTTTTAAGAGTAACCCCCCGGAACTTTGTCAAACCTAGTTAGTCACTCTATGTTTTTTCAGCTCTAAGAGTAACCCCCCGCAACTTTGTCAAACCTAGTTAGGCACTTTAGATGGTTTTGGCTCTAATTTTAATACGAATTGGTCCGAGAGGTGGCGCGTTCTATTTCGTCAGCGTGGACTATTATGTAACTGGACTTAGGCCTTACCTAAAGGGAAGCGGGTTATTGGCCAACAGTGTAATAAAAAGTTGCATTACTATACATCATGATCGCAGCCAATTAACGAATCCATAACTTGTTAATTTGTAGTTCATTGTAGTTCAGTAACAGTCTGTGCATTCTGATTATTTAGTAGGCAGTCACTTGTAGAATGTCTCCGAACATGTCCATAAGGTTTTTTTAAACATATTTTAGTGAATATTAAAGATACAAAAAAAGAAGCGTAACTGGCGAAATCTGCCTTTATTATACCCTCAGCTAATACATGCGTACTATTAAAATAACAGAAAATGCACCCAATTCTTCCGCACATGGACGGAGGCGACGTGGCGCGGTGAGCTGGAGATGAACCGGCGCGTGTACCCGGTGGCGCTGGCGCTGGCCACGGGCCTGCTGTACGCGCTGTACTACGTGCTGTACGCCGCCTACGCCGTGGTGCTGTGGGCCATCGAGCCGCTGTGCAGCGACGCCGACGACAGCAAGCACTCCGCCCTCGACATGGAGCCCAAAGTGACCAACTACGATGACGACATCGCCAACGCGATTTACAAGCCGTGATGCGATTGCAGGATGCGGAATTTATGAGTTTTTGTTAAATGTTTTGGTTTTACAATTTCAAAATTAAATGATTTTAACGTCACGACCAAATTCGTTTTTATTTTATGTTGCGTGTGAATATTAGTTTCGTGTTAATTTGTTATCTGCTCGATAACACGGGTTTCTACAAAGAGACCTATTTTCTGCACTGAAGCCAAGGCAGCAGCATTCCTAAATTCCTATCAAAGACTTGTGTATTAACCACAGATACATTACATAAACAAGAAAACTATTCCGTCAGTCACAAATACGAATTTCAAAATATCGATTTTCATCATTCCGAATGGTTCAAAATTCCTAATATAACAATTCCGATTTATCATTCATCCTATTTATATAATTCCAAAATTTCAATATTCGTAACGTTTCCCCAATTCCAGGGACTCCGTATTGTCCTGGTTCTCAGTGAAATTCTTTCGTCCGCCAAGAGGTGAAGAATGAGGTAGAGAAAGTCATCCTGACTCTTCATACTGACACCGCCGTTGCCTGGTACAATAATTCAACTCAGACGGTTAAAGCCTCGCGTAAGTTTGTAATCTCAGTAATAACACATATTTGTAACCTTTCGATTACTACCAGAGTTTTACCCAAAGCTTTAAAAAAAAGCGCTTATTCACCCAATTTACAAGGCGACAGGGACTATGTTAACAATTATAGACCTATATCTGTGCTTTCTGCGATGTCTAAGATATTAGAGAGAATCTTAAACAATAAGCTAATGAAATACCTAGATGCCTATAACATCAAGCACCAAATCAGTTTGGGTTCGTATCGAGTGGGTCTACAGAGGATGCCGTAACTGGTTTAAGCGATCTCCTATCTCGCAATTTGGATCAGGGTAAGAAATGTCTTGGTATCTTTTTGGACCTATCTAAAGCATTTGGCACAGTCTCTGTCTATAAACTTCTACTTACTTAAACTCGAGAATATCGGTGTATGAGGAACTCCACTAAATCTATTTAAAAGCTATCTTACGAACAGAATGCAAATTGTGATTATAAATAATTGCAGAAGCAATTACGCTTTAAGTAATTACGGAGTACCACAGGGAAGTATCCTGGGACCGACACTCTTTCTATTAACCGGTTATGCACACTAACACTTACAAATTGTAATGTTTTAACTTAAGCAGATGACACAGCGCTTTTCGTGCACGGCTCAGACTGGCTCGCTACTAATATTCATACTCTTAATGTCGAAAAAACTATTTCATACCTTTTTCTATAGGTAATAAGAGCCAGCTTCTACAGGATTTTAAATTCTACAGTTGCCGCTTACGAGCGTGACGACGAGTGAATTGTCCATACAAACGTAATTCCCGTATTATTTACAATTTCAGCATATTTCCACCATATTATGCTGATATTCGGATTTAGACAATATTTATCTAGGTTCCTACATCTTTTTTATTTTTTTAAACTTATCTAAAATGAAGTTTGAGTGAATTGCATTTCGCATATTTTTACAGCGTAAATGACATGTTTTCATATTGTTTTTTCTGTATTATAACCAACAATATTTGTTATATTGTTTCTGCAGAAACATAGCTTACATTATCAAGTTACAAATTATCGACAAAAAAATCGTAAAACATTAAATTTTCATTGTTCATTTTAGGAATTACGGAACACATTCAAATTCATCATAGTTTTGCGATAGCTAGTAGTGCCATCTCGCGTCAAGGAATTATCAATGTGTGCGTCATCGTATTGCTCACGCACGATAGCTTCTGTGTGTATCGCTGCACTCTTCTAGCGCAACGCGGGCACGCGAGGCGCGGGCGGGGTGTTTGTTGTCAGTGTCACGATTTACCATCTACACGTTGGCCCATCATGCTCCATTATAAGCCACAGAATGACTATATTACAACGATACGTTTACGCAAATGACGGTAGTTCAAATGTTCTGATAATAGTATACGTATACTGTGGCATACATTGGCTTACGCTGCCACAGAACATAATTATATACTCTGTGCTATCAGCTGTGCTGTGCGTGCGTGCATAATTATTGTTGTTTGCAAATTGTATTGTTATATTTTTCTGACACTCCCTATTGACCTGTGCTATGAACTTAGATTTAGATTTTGCTTTTGAATAATTGGTATCGAGTAACCTATGTTCTTACGACCATTGTTTTGTTTACGGACTTGGAAATCTCCCTACTACGCTATTACGGCTATTTACGAATTGGTGGTTTGGTTGCTTTGGCGACATGGACTCCGAACGTTGGGATGTATCTCACAGTAAGTATAAGTATAAGTGTTTATCACGTTTCGATTCATATTTAAAAAAAAATATGAATGTATAAAAATCTATGAAGTAAGGACACAACTAAATAGATGTTTATTTAAAAAATCCTTGTTTTTTTATTATTATTCTTAGCTCAGAACGATATGAATTTACGGACAATAAAAAAGACAAATATTCCAGTTATGTATATTTACGTGATAAATATAAATGATTGGAATATTTGTCTTTTACTAATACCTACCGACTTTGCATGACACTTTTATTATTTGACTTGTATTCATTATTCAGTAAGTAATAACAACATTTGAAGTTTATTTTATGGAATACAGAAATAACACAGAAGAAGGCTTACTTTTTTTAATGTCGACACCATCCTAAAGGAAATAAATAAACATAATACACAGGCTTACAATAAATAAAGACAATAATAATAAAAATATCCCAACAATTTTATAGGTAAGTATTTACGCGACGTGCGTCTGACAACTCTAGCGCCGTTGGTCAGTCGATTTGCCCGCCAGGCCACGCGCGCACGCCACGCACGCCACGCCACAATTGCGGCGGTAAGTCCCCTCTTTGAGGAGTGGCTTGAGAGGCACCACGGCGTCCTCACCTTCCGCCTGACGCAGGTCCTCACCGGACATGGCTGTTTCGGGAGGTTCCTGTTTCGGATAAGGCGGGAGGAAACGCCCGGGTGTTGGCATTGTGTGGATCGACGGGAGGACACGGTGGAGCATACGGTGGAGGTCTGCCCAGCTTGGGCGGAGCACCGCCGTCTCCTCGTGGCGGCGACCTCTCGCGTCCGGCCCTGGTACAGGCCATGGTACGGAGCGAGAGGGAATGGGAAGCCGTCACCTTCTTCTGCGAAGCAGTAATGCTCGCGAAGGAGGAGGCGGAGCGCGTGAGGGTGCGGCAATCGTTGCGCCCTCACGCCCCTAGTCACCGCAGGAGGAGACACCCTGGGCGTCGGAAGTCGATTGCCGACTCCCGGCCACCGTAGGCGCGGGCTTGCGGACGGCGAGCAATGGGCAGCTCGCCGTCCGGTAAGGACCAGGCCCGGGTCGACGGCGCGTCGTGTTCCACGCGCGCCTCAAAGATATGTCAGCATCATTGACGGGGTCCGATAGGGCCGATGCCTGCCGGGGTCGCGGATTGTTTGAAAAAGAGTTACCGTGGACCTGGCGCACAGGCAACTGAAGGAACACGGGTGGGTTTTAGTCAGTAAGAGTGACACGCCCTTCCCCTCCGCCCAGAGTGGGAGAGGTCATTTGATGATTTCCCACCCAAAAAAAAAAAAAATGCCACGTGCGATAACAATGTATAGGATTAGGTATCACGTATCTGATCTGCTAGATTTTCTCTACAAGGCCTTGATATCGAGAATTTATCCTAATATGTTGAGATATCGGCATAGTAAAGAAATTTCCAAAAAATGCATTACTAGTCTGTAAATTCACCAACGATTCTATAAAGTAGTCGACAAAAATAAAGGAAACAATGAACATAGGTACTTAGGTACCTATGTTATGAAGATATTTATATTTATTAGTAAACCTAAGTTTACTAATAAATATAAATATCTTCGACTCGAGACGTTATGAATGAATAGTAAGTACAGCTACTCCGAGTAAGAGCTATCAGTCACACACACATGGCTGCGCAACGCGCCTGTCCCCCGCTCGCCGCACGCCTTCTTTTGTCAAGCTGAGATAGCGATATTCAACGAATTTTGCACTTGTCTCGAATTGTGAGTTGCAAGCGATGTTCGCAGGATCCTTAAAGCATGACCTGTAACTGTCCAAGCTTGAGCAAAAGGTCATATATTACATATCTCGATGTGGATATAGATGGGAATCTAAATTGGGACAAATAAATCACATCACTGCTACATCTAGAATTCGCAAAAAAATTATATCTTTAACTTATAACTAGTGACCGCTTCGCACGGTTATTGCGACTTGACAAAACATGGTGTTTTGTTTATTATATAAACATGTAAGTAAAATATAAATGCATTATACACATAAAACTCCAAATAATTATTAAAAAAAACCGCATTATAATGTATCAATTTGTAAAAAAAAAATACACAAATTTTTATAAATTTGTAGACATTGGTTTTCGCTGAAATAAGAATGCGATATGAATTTGAACGTTTTCTAAGTACGAGGATTGGCCTTCAGATGGTCATGTCACTCTAAAAATCTGAAAACGAAAACCCTACTTATCCGACCTTATGAACCTAAAACACAAAGTAATAAAAACAATTTCTCCTTATATTCTACGCACAAAGAAACGCCACAGAACAAGTAAACCATTTAATAAGACAGTCACTCACAGCCTGGTCGCGCTCGTCGGGCGCGTGCGCGGGCGCAGCTCGCTGCAGACGCTGCAGCTGCGCCGTGAGCTGCAGCTTGTCGCAGCGCAGAGCCAGCAGCTCGGGGCTGGCCGCGTCCAGGAGGCACTTCTTGAGGGTGGCGAGCTCTCGGGCTAGTTCACTCTTTGTGCTTTCGATTTCAGTCTGGGGAAAAATAATGAGTGTCATCAAGTCTTGTCGTAGATAGACGACAGGCGACTCTAGTAGCACAATTTCTGTGAAAACTTCATGGAAATTGTTCTACCAGAATCACGTCGCACCGTCGCGTCGCGCCTGTTTGCGAGATCCTTATAGTGCTACAAGATTCTTTAGGCGCGTGGCCAAAATCAGAACTAATGCCACCATCTTGTTTTTTCTATATATTTCACAAAACAATTGCATAATTTTTTAAACTCAAGCTCAAACTTAAAGCATGTATTTCAATTAAACCATTTACAGGCACTTTAAATTTTCAAAGACTCTGTCAGTTAGGCAGAAAGTTGAAGTTAATTATCCATTCCAAAACATAGATCTCTATAGAGATGAGCGGGCAAAAAACTCCAAGGACACTCTTTTAAATCAATATTTTATAAAATCCTGGGTACATTATTATTGTTTACCAACAGCGACCGCCTTTTTTTTTTTTTTTGGATGGGAAATCATCAAATGACCTCTCCCGCTCTGGGCGGAGCGGAAGGGCGTGTCAGACTCTTACTGACTAAAACAACAGCGCCCCCCTGTCAACGTCATTTGAGCGCCTAACGATCCTCGTAGCAGTGTACAGTTGGTACATTTCAATCTTATGACAATAACGTGAGTGCGCTCGTGCTTTGCAAAGACAGTTAAATGGTCCTTAAATATCTAGGCAACTATTAATTACTTCAGATGCAGGTACTTATAGTTGTTTAGGGTGTGTAGAAGGCAGAGGTGTTATGAAAAGTCAATCTGCTATTCTAATACTCACAGTTTATTGAGCTATACACACACAACACAGAAAACAGTCAGAAGGAGAAACAGCACACAATCACGATAGTCACAGCACAAGAAGTTAGTAACAATAGTATGGAGTATTAACATAAACAATAGGCGAACGTTGTTCCATTAAATCATACGTAGCCGAGAGGCGCGCGCGCAAATTCGACTGAAGGTCGCGGAAGGTGAACGATCGTTCGACATCTCGCGCTCCCACCTCGGCACCCACCGGCTACGTCACGATGACGTAGCTCGGTGTGTGCGAGTCCAGTAGCCTACGTTACCGGTGGCCCGTCATCAACCGACATAGCATCAATATAATTTGCCGTTCCACGGCTCATGATTGATGCTAACATTATTAATTGATTAAAGGTGAATGTGAATGATACTAAATATTTAATATAAATAAATATTATTATTGTGTTTATAAATGTGTTGTGTTGTGTAAGTTTATAATATATAAATAAATAAAAGGTGTTAGGTAATTACCCTACACCACCCCCCTCCAGAGACCGTCAAGGGCGATAAAAATCGGGAAATTTGACACGACGACCGGATCTAGTTGTATACTCTGTTTTGTCGTCGGCTGGAGTATCTTCTACCGGGTCAGCTTTGTCGGCCAATATGTAGGCTGGCTTTACGCGGTCTATTGAGACCGTGACCTCTTTTCCTTTAAATAATATTTTAAAAACTTTATCATTCCTATGTAGGACTTTATGAGGACCTGTGTAGGCTGGCTGCAGCGAGCCACGTAACGCGTCTTCACGAAGGAAAACGTGATCAGTGGTCTGCAGGTCCTTAAAAACAAAAATGCTCGTCTTGTTGTGACGGGTAGCTGGAGTTGGCTGTAGTTTTTGGGCAAACTTGTGGATGCGTGCGGTAAATTCCGTGATATCGGTCGTGCCGTCATCAGTTGGAGTGAAAAATTCTCCTGGGAGTCTTAGCTGTTCGCCATAAACTAGTTCGGCGGAAGACGCTTGGACATCCTTTTTGAATGCGCTCCTTATGCCAAGCAATACCCACGGCAAGGACTCTGTCCACTTGTCATTGGCATGGCACATGATGGACGCCTTGAGTTGCCTGTGAAAACGCTCCACCATGCCATTGCACGATGGATGGTATGCCGTTGTCCGCTTGTGGTGGAAACCAACGATTTTGGACAATTGTTCGAACAGGGCCGACTCGAACTGACGACCTCTGTCCGTAACAATGTCAGTAGGA
The DNA here is from genome assembly GCA_916610205.1 of Griposia aprilina. NCBI lineage: Eukaryota > Metazoa > Arthropoda > Insecta > Lepidoptera > Noctuidae > Griposia > Griposia aprilina. Next base: position 21,487,316 of record OU744302.1, on the reverse strand, counting down.
CAGCCAAACCGGGCTATCCATCCGGATAGTAATGCCTTAGCTACTGTTTCGGCAGTAATGTCGACAATAGGTACGACCTCTGGCCACCTGGTAAATCGGTCGACTGCCGTCAGACAGTATCTAAAGCCTTGCGAAATTGGTAGCGGGCCTACAAGGTCTATGTGGATCGTGGTGAACCTGGCGCGTGGGAGACGAAACGTCCCTAACGGCGCGGAAACGTGACGGCTCACTTTTGCCCGCTGGCATGCGAGACAAGCTCGTGCCCACTCCCTGCAGTCCTTCCTGACGCCTGGCCATACGAAGCGCTCTGCGATTAATTTGGCAGTCGCTGTGACGCCTGGGTGACTGAGGGAATGCAAGCTGTCAAAAATTGGTTTGCGCAGCATTTTGGGTACAAATGGTCTGGGGGACGCTGTACTGACGTCGCAGTACACAGTTGAACGCTCCCCAGGGATTTGCACTTTCTCCAGTACAAGTGAAGATCCATCCTGAAGAAGTTTCTTCAGTTCTGTATCTGTGGCTTGTGACTTTGCGAGGGTGTCGAGACTGACTGGAGCTTGTAGCTCCTCCACGCGAGATAAGGGGTCGGCCACAACATTGTCTTTGCCGGCGATATGTCTTATATCGCTGGTAAATTGGGCAATAAAGTCTAGATACCGGAATTGCCTAGGCGAACAGTTTTTCTTCCTTTCGTGGAATGCGAAACTGATCGGCTTATGGTCCGTGTATACGACGAAATGCCTAGCCTCCAGCATGTGGCGAAAGTATTTGATGGCCTCGTAAATGGCCAGCAGTTCCCTGTCATAAGGAGAATACTTTGCTTGCGAAGAGATGAGCTTCCGGGAAAAGAAAGCTAATGGCTGCCATCCGTCGTCGCTAAGCTGCTGTAACACCGCGCCAATTGCAGTATCCGACGCATCGCTGACCAATGCGAGTTTGGCATCGCAATCGGGGTGAGCTAATAAAGCTGCATTAGCCAGGCTTTCCTTGCAGTCCTCGAATGCCTGCAAAGTATTCTCCGCAAGACATATAGGATGCGAGCCCTTTATGTTGCCGATCAAGAGGTTATGAAGTGGCGCCTGTATTTGAGCTGCGTGGGGCATGAAACGCCTGTAAAAATTAATCATGCCCAAAAATCGGCGCAACTGACGAACGTCTTTAGGCTCGGGGAAGTTCTTGATGGCGTCGACCTTAGTGTCAAGTGGTTTGGTGCCCTTTTCGGAGATATGGTAACCTAAGAAAGTTACTTCCGGGACACCGAAAACACACTTGGACGTGTTTATCAACATGCCAAAGTCCTTCATCCTGGTGAAAATTTTGCGAAGATGTTCTTCGTGCTCTGCTTCTGTCCTGGAGAAGATCAAGAAGTCATCTAAATAACAGTAACAGAAGTCCAGTCCTCTCGTCATCTCGTCGACAAAACGTTGAAATGTCTGGCCTGCATTGCGGAGACCAAACGTCATGTACGGGAATTCGTACAGGCCGAACGGTGTGGTGATCGCCGTCTTCGGGATGTCGTCCTGGTTGACCGGTATCTGATTATAGGCTTTCACGAGGTCAATAGTGCTGAAAACTCGGCAGCCTGAAATGCTGTGTGCAAAATCGTGGATGTGCCTAATCGGGTACCTGTCAGGAACGGTTCGTGCATTGAGCATACGGTAATCTCCGCAAGGTCGCCAACCGTTGTCCTTTTTCGGGGCGAGGTGGAGTGGGGATGACCATGGGCTCTCCGAGGGTCTGGCTGTTCCGTTGGCCAACATCAGCTGGAACTCCTGCTGTGCAATTTTTAATTTATCGGGCGCTAATCGCCGAAATGAAGAAGATACTGGAGGGCCTGGGGTCGTGCGGATATGGTGTACAGTGTTATGTGGTGTAGTGCGTAGTGTACCGGCGGGTCGGGTGATGTCGGGAAAGCTTTCTAAAATTTTGTGATACCTTGAATCACCAGAAGTTACCTTTACAGAAAATAAAGACGAATCTGAGTGATTCGAGGCTAAAGCAAATACATTGGTGCTACTATCAATTAGACGTTGATTTCTACAGTCAACAGTCAATGAGTAAAAACACAGAAAGTCCACTCCGATAATCGGTTTTGTAACTTCAGCTACCACAAAACGCCACTTAAAGTCTCTACGAAGTCCAAGATTAAGGTTGAGATCGAGGAAACCAAACGTCGGAATGCGTGTCCCATTGGCGGCCACGAGTTCGTAGTTCGTAGGTGCACGACGATTGCTGAGCAGACGACGAGGGTATACGCAGAGGTCGCTTCCAGTATCGACCAGGAACTGCGTCTTCGTGCTTCGGTCTGCGACGAATAGGCGACCAGTAGAAGTGGGGCAATCGTCTGTCGCCATTACCGACTGCCCGCGGCGTTTCCCTTTTTATAGTCGCAGGGTTTGATGCAACGCTTGGCTTTCTCACCGTGCGTTGAGTGATACCAGCACTCTGGGTGTTTCCGGTAGCTGGAGTTGGAGCGGGTTGAGGATCGTTGGCGTGAGTTGCGTCTCGTGTCTCGATCACGGCTGTGCGAACGATTTCGCGGTCGACTGTCACGCAGCTGCACTGTGAGATCTTTCATCGCACGCTTGAGTTCCGCGATTTCCGCTGCCATCTCGCTCACGGTGGGTCCTGCTGCCGATGTGGAGGCTACGTGGTGTGATGGCGTGACGATATCCTGGACACGGTCTGCCAGCTCAGCCAATGCCTCCAAAGTGCTAAGAGGTTGCGATGCCAGGAGGGGCTGAATAGTGCTGGGGAGTCGACTACTCCAAATAGTGCGTACGAAATCCTCGGGCACGGTTGGTCCAGCTAACCCCTGCAGATGTCGAAGAAACTGCGACGGCTTCCGGTCTCCCAGCTCCTCATGCATCAACAGCTGCTTCACCTTCTTCTCCTGTGAGGCTGAGAGACGCTTCACAAGTTCGGTCTTCAGCTTGCCGTACCGGTTGGTAGCAGGAGGGGACATGATGACGTCCTTCACCTCCTTTGAAAATTGGGGTTCGAGGTGGCCGACTACATAATTAAATTTTGTGACGTCATTCGTAACCCCGGCATTCTCGAACTGCGCTTCTATTTGAGCGAACCAGATGTCCGGCTCTTCTGGCCAAAATGGTGGCAACTTTATCGGCACACGGTAAATGTCGGGTTCAGTGGAAACGCGCTTTGCGTGGCGCGCCCTATGGGTAACATGTTTCGGCGGCTGCGACGACGCGGTGTGCTCGGACTCACTATCACTCATTTTAATAGTGTTCTACTCGGGGTCACCAATATAGTTGTTTAGGGTGTGTAGAAGGCAGAGGTGTTATGAAAAGTCAATCTGCTATTCTAATACTCACAGTTTATTGAGCTATACACACACAACACAGAAAACAGTCAGAAGGAGAAACAGCACACAATCACGATAGTCACAGCACAAGAAGTTAGTAACAATAGTATGGAGTATTAACATAAACAATAGGCGAACGTTGTTCCATTAAATCATACGTAGCCGAGAGGCGCGCGCGCAAATTCGACTGAAGGTCGCGGAAGGTGAACGATCGTTCGACATCTCGCGCTCCCACCTCGGCACCCACCGGCTACGTCACGATGACGTAGCTCGGTGTGTGCGAGTCCAGTAGCCTACGTTACCGGTGGCCCGTCATCAACCGACATAGCATCAATATAATTTGCCGTTCCACGGCTCATGATTGATGCTAACATTATTAATTGATTAAAGGTGAATGTGAATGATACTAAATATTTAATATAAATAAATATTATTATTGTGTTTATAAATGTGTTGTGTTGTGTAAGTTTATAATATATAAATAAATAAAAGGTGTTAGGTAATTACCCTACATACTTATAAAGCCGGATTCACATTACTGTGTATTGTCGTTTCATGACGCCTTCTGACACAGTGTTAGCCAATCAAAACTCGTTGTGATTTGAACAGATTAGTTTGATTGGTGTATCCCGCGTCACGACACACCCCGGCACAGTAATACGTCCGTGCCGTGGCTTAAATCTTGTACTACATTTGCTGCTATTAATTGTAGTGAATTTGGAAAACACGTGAAAATTCTTGTGTTTTTTCAACTAAACTTGACCGAGTTACCAGCCAAATGGAACTCAGTTGTATTCCGAAATAAATTATATTTAAAAGAAATATACCAGTGCATCAACGACAGGCTTGTGGTTGACGGATGACGTCAGTTTCTTCTCTAGTTCGGAGATGGTGTGGCTCTGCGTGCTGATCAACTCCTTCGAGCGAAGTAACTGTACTCCTGCGTCGTGCTTTAGTCTGGAACAAAACATTACTTTATTACCTGAACTTCAAGATAATTTAGTAGTAGAAGTGCAGTGACTGACTTTCGGGCAAAAGAGTCTGTCAATGTAGTAACTGACAAGTAACAAGGCGTCCCCTTGTCATTAACCAAATATTATGTAAACACCATTTCTAACAAGCGGTATGATTACGACAACATTACCGTAAGCCGATCACTGTAGCAGACAATGGGAGTCTGCATTTAGTAATTGAGGTTTAAGGGGGATGCGCCAAGGTAGTCCGCGAAGTTGAAATTTTCATAAGTTATTTGCAATTTGCAGGTCAGTATCAGGTTGTATGTTGATCTAAATATGATTCGCGGCCGTAACACATATTTATTTATAGAATTATAATCATAAAAATCATTAATACATCTCTATAAGTTCATATTACCCCAATGAATGACTATTTCATGAAATCATGACATTTGAGGGCAATTTTAACCTAAGGAGTTGTATTGCTGATTCTAATGATTACAACTCTGTAAAGCCATATTTGATACGGCCGCGAATCATATTTAGATCAACATACGACCTGATACTGACCTGCAAAATGTAAAAAACGTAAGAAAATTTGAATTTCGCGGGCTACCTTGGCGCATCCTCTTTAAAATGAAAACATCCCGCCTATTTTGTCACTCAAATACGAAATCTATGGTCCTGTTTCGAGAGATGCAACTTGCCGCTGCTATACGAAGCTCTGACGTCTCACAGTAATGAGGACTCTATGAACAGCAGTGAAGAGTTTATGCTAATCCTTCAAAACTTGCGATGTCATCCTCCTTACCTCTTCATCTCAGCGAGTTCATTCTTCAACGCGGTACATTGTTCGTTCCTAGCGTTCATCTCTCTCTCTGCGTGCAGGCGGCTGTGGTCCAACATCGCTTGTAAGTCCTGGTATCTTGAACGTTCTACGTCTAGCTTCGATTTTAGTAAGGAAACCTCTCCTTTGAGACGCTCACTGTTTTCCATCTGTAAGGAATAATGGTTGGTTAAAAATTGAGTAAGATTGCGACGATGTGTAAGTATGAGTGATTCATCTATATTATATACTAATATTATAAAGTGGTGAGTTGATCATGTTTGTAAAAGGTAATCTTTAGAAATACCGTTTATAAGAGTTGGTTGGTTTACAATTTTTATTTGCAAATTCGTTATTGTCAAATGACATATAATTATATTATACTGTTTACACCAGAAAAAATCATGGTTATTGTAGAAATTTCCATGCGGAAGCGCTGGCAGCGTGAGTTAATTATCTTGTGGTGTTGCCTACTGTTATAGTATTTTTATCTCATGCAGCGACGCGCGCTTTACTTGTGGTTACCAAGTGTACAAATACGCTGTGAATGTGTGTGTAATCGCAGGAGCTCTCGGTACCATCCGAGTCAATGGCGAAGTCGGAAGTGTGTGTGTGTGTGTGTATTATGCGCTGACGCCACTCGTCGTCACGCACACATTCACAGCGTGTTTGTACACTTGGTTGCCACAAGTAAAGCGCGCATCGGTTCGTGAGATAAAAATACTATACATATAATAGTATGTAATGGAAGGTACTTGAGGTAGAAACAGGTTAAGAAGTAAGGCTCAACAATATTAACTGATTTTAAGTTCCTAAAACCTTGATTTTGCTGGTGACGTGGCTTACTTTTTGTCGCAGCACGTTAATCCCCTCTGTTCCAATTACCCCCCTACCTCATGATTCAGCCGAGACTTCACAGGATCATTATATTGAGTGGAATCCAGCAGTTGTCTCTCCAACTGTGCGAGACGCGCCCGCGTCTGCTGTTCACGTTGTTGTAGTTCTAATTCAGACTGCATGGCCGCCTCCAGCCGCTTCTTCAGGATTTGTATCATGTTCGAGTCTTGGTTCTGTTTGAGAAAAGTTTTGTTAGTAAATTGGCAAAATGATTGGGGTATTAGATTACACTAATAATCTTGAAATAAGAACAACATAACATCACGCCTGTTTTTCCCGAAGGGGTGGGCAGAGGTGCATCTATAGTAACACTCACATGTTTGTCCCATGTAATAACGGGCGAGCCTATCAGAACCAGAATATCATATATTTTATCAGTATTGCTATTGCTACTTCCTCAATTCTATTCTTTAGCGTTATGTAGTCTTTTGATTTCAATGCAAAAAAGGCGTTTATTTATGTGCGTATAGTTCAGCGAGCACGTGTTTAGTTTTAGCGATTAAATCGCCAATTGTGTCAAAAAAAATGCGGGGCAGTCTTTATAGACTGCCGATAGAAGTGAAAACTAAGTAACTTGTGAATTGTATCGCCGAAGTGTGCGGTGATGATGACGCCAGTTTCACGCTTTTTGTTCACCCAAAAAGTGCTCAACGCGGCTAAAGAAGTTTTCACTTCAAAAATTATATCTATAATTTTTATGGTGTACATACTAAAGAGTATTCTATTCTACTCAGCGAATATGTGTTCAATATTGTCCCTAGCTGCTTCGTGCTTTCAATTTACATTACTTGCCAAAAAAAAAACGTATTTTGCATAACGTTGGGTGGTAGAAAAACGTTATGCAAGACCGAATGTTACGTCATCACCACCACCTATGGATTGCAATACCAGGCCAGGGGTGTCGCAGATGTGTTGCCATCCCAGAGACACACGAGCCCGCGAGTGTCTCACGTGCCTGTAATACGTACCTGCAAGCTCTCCGCGGTCTGCTTGTGCGTGTCCAGCAGTAGCGACAGTCGCCCACAGTTGTCTCGCTCGGCCTCATAGCGTAGTTTACTTGTCTGCCAGTCTTGTACCAACTTGTCTCGCACCCTGATACAATGAAGAACATGTTTAAAAATTGCCGTAATGTGACCTTTGTATTTCCTCTGAATGAATATGTTTGTTACGATTAAAATAGCTCGACGTTTGCTACATTTATGCAACATGGTCGAGCGCCCAAGGTTTTTTTTTTCCGTAATAAAATGGTTCATAGATAATAAAACTCTACTGTCAATCCTATCTAAATGGCAGAGCCATGCAACTTAAACAAAGAAGGCTAGTTCCTTTATTTCGCATGCTCAAAGCTCAATTATTAGACAGTAATCGATAGACACATCCATCCGTATCTAACAAAATACAGTAGTTTTGTGAACAAAGTTACAATAGGTATTCGTTACTACCTATAAATTCGTTTACGAATGACGTTAACATTTCGAGATTGCTAATAACTCATTAGCATATAAAAAGATCAAAAGTATTTTCATTCCATTCATTTCGTTTCTTTTGCAGAAAGGAGTTGTGGTCAAATCGCACAAAACGAGGTTTTGGAAGGCCTTGCCCCACAGTGGGACATAATTAGAGTAACATAGAATAATTACAATAATTTTGAAATGTGAATGGGATCATATTCTCACCTATTAAGTTCAGTAATAAGCGCATCCTTATCCTTCAGTCTGGATTCAAGGTTGTTGACCTGCATCACTAGTTTGTCATTTTCAGAACGTAATCTGTTGATGCGGTCCGATGATGACGAGTGGATTGAGCTGGACGACCTGTTAACAAAAATATAAAATATAAGTACTCGCGTTACCAGAGCTCTCGGTTATAAATAGTAAGTTTTTCACTACTTTTGATATTTTTGAACTGCAAGCAAAACAATAGAGGAACAAGCCACCATTACAGAATGTTTGCTTATGTTATGGCAACACTTACTTAGATATATTTAATGCTAGGCGCGGTATGTCTTCTCTTTCGTCGCTGCTTGCCGACAGAATCTGTCAAAAAAAACTCATATTATAAAAATATCTCAACGTTTATGAAAAGATCGTCCGATGATCATAAATACTCTTTTTAAAGAGGCGTCAAATGTACAGCGATGTCGGTCGTCCACAATAACGCTGCGATTAAGCAGACATAAGAGCGCAGACTTTTGTGCTCATTTTAAGCGAAATCTGGCGATTTCAGTGGCTGGGATGTAGTATTTAATCCCAGGCTTGGAGAAGAATGTTTCAATAACATTGTGAAAAACATCTTAACTGCAGTCATGTTTCATTCATAATGTTATAAATGTTGGTAAGCCAACGTCTCCCCTCTCGTAGGTAGAAGGTTATGGCTGCAACACAGTTTTTAAACAAAGAACACAAAATTTCGAAACCTGTGTTTTGTTCCAATAAAACATTTTATTTGATTTTTGATACATTACCTGTTCCATAATATCCTCATCCAGAGTATGCGAGTAGTCAAGCTGGTCTCTGAGAGCTCGTTCTAACTCAGCCGTGGGTGAGCGCACTGCTAGCGCACGCTGGTCGTGGCTTGTTTGAGGTACTTCGCGACCGGGGGATAGGCGGAGTCTGGGGAGAAAAGTAGTTTGAATTAGTGGTGGCGAGTCTCACAAATGTTAGCTTTTTACTGTGGGCGCAGTAGTTGGCCTTTATTTCAGTTCATGGTAGTAGTCGTCCTTATAACTCAATGTATACCTGTCCACAAGTTCCCTTAAGTTTTCTAGTTCCACTTCTAATTCTTGACACCTCTCTACTTTCTGCCGCAGTTTATTCTTCAATTCACCCACGTTCGACTCTTCTCGCAATCTATAAATTATAAACAAATCATCAATCATCGATTTGTGATAAATTAGAATGTAGGTTTACATTAAAGCGTTATTCTGCATCTCAAGTTGCTTCAAAAAGGAATAAATAAGTATTTTGGCTGCAGACTCAAACTCAGGCTATGTAGCTACGTTTCCAATATCAAGACGAATGAGGCCATAAAAACGTCATAATTTTTTGGCAAACATTGCATTGGTATTCAGCTACATCCGGTTGGACTGGAAGCCAACCACAACCCAACGTAGGTAGGGAACAGCTAGGCAAATGCTTCATGAATTGATTTTTATAAATGAAACCATCATCGCTCATCACACACAAATGATCTAAATTCATACATTCACTCACAGACAACGCTCAGTCTAAACCGCTGGGTCTAGAAGTATGAAATTATGGACAAAAGTTCGTTATGTAACGAAGGTGAGCACTAAGAACGGATTATTGAAAATCCATACCCTAAAGAGTTAAAATAAGGGATGAACGATTGTATGAAAGTTAGTTACGGAAAAAATGACACGGCTTGTTATCAGTACAAGTCACCTTGCAACAACAGTATCAAGCTGTTGCGCCAGCTGGTCCTTCTGCGCCATGAGCTGCTGTACGTCGAGCTGCAAGCTGTCCGCGTGCTGCCTCAGCTCGGCGTTGTCGGCGTCTTTGTCTGCACTCTGTTTGTTGGCCTGGCTGAGGTTGTTGCGCAGTTCTGTCACGTCTAGTTTAGCCTTTGCTAGCTCGAATGCCTGGGAAATTGACGAGCGTTAAAATGTACAAAAATCTTAAGGTAAGCTAATATAAAATGGAGTTATAATCATTGTTTGGTAATAGCAAGGATAACATGACATGTGTATGTAACAAAGCTTTGTAATATGTTTTTTTACAAGAATAAAAAATGCATTATACACATATATTTTTAGATCGTTTCTATGATTTCATAGATGTGTTGTTAACCTCAAATGGCCTTAATTTATTTATTGGCACGGTAGACAACACTCGTTTTAATATGATGAATCAAATTACCCTACTTTTCTACAACCCACAAAAAAAACTAAATTCAAATCTTACCTTATCATTCAATTCCTTCTTGTTAAAATCAAGCTCATGCTGTAGCAACGAGATCTGCTTACGAATCTTCACTAGTTGCTTTTTATCATTGTTCGCCTGTCGGTCTAGTGATTTCCTCTCATCTCCACTCTTACTTCTAGGAGAAGGACTTCTTGATACCATCTTTAATTGCTCTTTAAGAGAAGCTATCTCTTCATGGAACGCATTTATATCTTCGTGTAAGATCTCTATTTCTGTTTCCTTGTCTTTAAGTTTATCTGTTAAAAGTTTTAGTTCATCGATTTTTGCTGTCAATTCGTTATTGAGAGAGTTTACTCTTACAAGTTCACTTTCGTTGCTTTGAAGTTTGAGCGACGCATTCTCTTGTTCCTTTTCTAGTTTCGTCAATTTCAAATTTAAGTCTTTGTTGTGAGTGGTCAATTTGTCGTTTTCTTCGTTCAGCTTTGATACGTCACGGTTTAGTGCTTCTACTGTGTCTTGTAGGTGGAACATTTCGTTGGATTTTTCTTCGAATGCTTCTTTGAGATTGTCGAATTCTTCTGTTTTGTCGTTGAGGCATCTCTGCAAGTCATCCAACCTGTCCAAATGTTGATTCAAACTGTCAATCTGGTGGTTCTTCTCTGACACAAGTTGCTGTAACTTCTGGAGTTCATTCACTTTCTCTCTCATTTGATGGTTCTCATTTTCATATTTCTCCAAAGCGTTGTTCCTGCTCTGTAGTTCGTCAATCTTAACTTCTAGTTCAGTCATTTTGTTTGTCAAGTTACGTTTCTCCTTAGCGAGTTCTAGAATCATATTTTCTCTTCTCAGAATGTCTTCTTTGAGCAAATGCAGGTCTTGGGATTTGTCGTTAACTTCTTGCGTTAACTCTCCGAGTCTTTGTTCGAGCAACTTTTTGTTTGACGAGAAATTATCTAATTGATTCTGGTAGAATGTCTTGTCATGTTCCATTGTTGACATCGTGTTTTCTAGAAGACCTTTGAGTTCTTCCACCTCTTCCTTCAAAGCTGGGAACTCACAGAGCTGCTCCTCTGCGTTTTTCAGTTCAGACTTGCAATTCTCCAACTCTGATCTAGATTTTTTAATCTCATGTTTCAACTGTGTCAGTATATCCGGGAAGTTTTCTTGCTTTAGGTCTAAAGTTATTCCTAGTTCTCCTAATGAGGTGTAGTCGTTGTGTGTTTTATTGTCCGTAGCTTCTAGAGAGAAGTTGATTTTCTTCGGTTCGACGGTTAAGTCTTTACTGTCGTTCACGTCTTTGTTGGGGTACATTGAGCAGTTGTCTTGAATGACTTGAGCATGTTTCGTTTCAATACCGAACATTGTAGTTTCGTTGAGGTTTCTCTTGTATTGTTTGAGTAGTTCTTTGTTTTGCGTTGACGTTAAGTGAGCTGGTAGTGAGTCAGCTCGCGGGGTATAGCCAGGCAAGTCGAAATGGTCAATATATTCAATGTGTAGGGAACTCATGTTTGCTTTATGGAGTTCGGGTGGTAATGTTCTGTTTAGAGTTTTTTCTTTCGGTGTGTCGGCGTAGGGCGCGTCAGTTAGACTAGCATTCTGTCCTTTCAGTTCAGCCCTACGCATCTGCAGGTCTTGTTCGTCGAACTCAGATATAGAAACGATGTCGCTGAGCGTCCTCGCGGAAGCTTTGCCTTCTAAAACGTCACCATTCTCCTCCTTTTGGTTGTCTTCGTCCAGTTTTAGCGCTGTGAAAGCAATGAATCATATTAACTGCGCAAGTTAGCTAGACGGATCTTTCACCGTCAACCTAAATAATTGCGAGGAAGTTGGAATAAATCCAAATCTGCCTGTCTAGACTGATGTAAGTCTTAAAACAAAACTGAAAAACAGACGACGTGAATCATTGGAGCGAAATGGAACCGTTTTGCGAGCTAAAAGCATGTTCGTGTTGTTGGTAAACCAACGCTTATATTTTACGAAGTCAGGTTTTTGGCAAGCTTCAGAGATAAAATAAATAAATACGAGATATTGTTTATATTGTTCGTGTCAATTCGTTAAAATATAGGCTCCTTATATTTACACAGGCAGATGAAATAGATTAATATATTGTTTCCTTCACTAATGGATTTGGTCCGTGTTAACTTCAATTCATATAATCATGATGATTGTTTACACACGGTCATGTGCGAAACTAGTGCCCAAAGGGCGCTTTTGGATTTTCAAAGCACGGCTCAGCGCCGAAAGTTGAAAATCCAACAGCGCGCTTTTATATAGGCATGTGCTAGTGAATACGGGCATACGCGGCTATAGTGAGGGAAGGAGATAACTATTAGAACATTACATCAAAAGTGACACAAGCAGTAACTCGATATGACAAGTCTTCGAGAGTGCAACTACACCAGATAAAAATTTATAACATCATGCCTTTTCCTGTTTTATTGAACAAACGAATTATAATATCTATGCCGTCATTCGTTGCTGTGAACTAAACGGTTACTTTATGACATATTCTAGAAGGTTAAATAAAATTTGCTAGCGGAACAACACGGAAGTGAGAGGTATCTATTTCTAAAAAAATAAAATAAAAATATTTGGTGATTTTATTTTTGGGTCAGCGCAAGTATAGTAGTTACTTGAAGTACAAGTTTAGAAAATCTGTTTTTTTTATTTCATTGTATCGTGTTGACATACTGATACCTATCACGTGTGGAGTATCGGTAGCTAATTTAATTTGACCCTGTATTATATTCCCTGTTTATTTTTTTTTCTTTTTTCCCTGTATTTCCCTGTTTATTCTGTTTTTTCCTTTGTATTATCTTCACTAACATGTAGCTCAACATGTAGATCAAGTTCTACTTGCATCGTCAGCAGAAGAGTTGCAAGACATGGTGATTGGGATGGATGAATCATATAAAATGAAAGGGATGAATATAAACGTGAATAAGACGAGGTCATGGTGTTTGAAAGAGAAGAGGATGTATCGGTATGTGATGTGAAATTAAACGATAACAGTGTGGAGCAAGTAAGTTTGTATATTTGGTGAGTCTGTTTACAAGGGATGGAAAGATTGATGGAGATGTGGAAAGAAGAGTAAATGCGGGAAATAAAGTGAATGGTGCTACACATGCAATTGTGACCAACCAGTTGATGTTCAAAACAGCACGACTGGTTGTTCACAATGGTGTGCTAGTGCCTACGCTTATGTATTGAGTGTGGCAAAAGAAGTATGTAAGTAGAATAATTGCTGTGGAAATGCGTTCCTTGCGAAGCATGTGTGGTGTGACTATGAATGATAGGCTGACGAATGATGTGATAAGGCAACGGTGCGGTTAAAAGAATATGTAGTGACAAAAATTTTGAGTATACTAAGATGGTTTGGTGATGTTGAGAGGATGAATCAAGGGCGATTAACAAAAAATTACAAGGCAGATGTGAGTGGAAAAGCCGGGAAGGGACGCTCTAGGGAGACATATAGTGACTTTATTGGTGATGTTCTTCAGAAAGGTCTGGTGCGTAGTACTCGCAACCAGCGTGCGTGTATGACCAGATGTATGAACGTAAATGAGGCAAAAGGAGTATGTAAGGATCGTAGCAGGTGGCGTTCTGTAGTTTCTGCCTACCCCCATGGGAAGAAGGCGTGAGTTTATGTACTATGTATGTACCATTACCAGTAAGGTGTTGATGTTGAGAACAGCACCTTTCAACTTTATCTGTATTAAATAAATTATGGGGCATGACTTCCTATATAGAAAATCCAGCAATAAAACCAATTTTAAAGTATCGGTAGAGTAACCACAAAAACTCAACATACCAAGTAACTCTTGTAGCTGTTCCTCCTTTTCTGCCAGGCTTCTCCGGTGGTCTCTGATGGTGGTCTGCAGTTCCTCCTTATCCTTCTCCAAACTCCTCGCTAGGCTCTCCAGCTGGGCGATACGTGACTGAGCCGTAGATAGCTCGCGTTCTAATATTATCACTTTGTCTTTAGGATTGCCTGGTGGGTGAGACATTTTGGATTGTTGAAATGTGTCAAGGCGTTGTTTATACATGTTTGTATGTCTATACAAGGCGGACTGAGAACAAGATTCACAGATATCACTTTGACTTAACTTTGCCTTGAAAAGTAAGCGTCGCATACGAATCTGAACATTATTTGTATAACGTTAACTTCCAAATTAGTATATTTCAATATTTATTTCGGACGACACAGGCCCATAGAAAAATACCTTGTCCTAAACATACATATTTTTATTATCAAAAACTTATACCAATACGAACACTGTGCCTAAGAATAGGGTTCATATTTATATGTAAAGCTTACTTAGCACGGCATATGAATCTTGCCCTGAATACCAATGGGAATTTACCAGTCAGCTTCATAAACGCATTTTTCTTTCTTTCTTTTTTCCTTCATCACATCAAACTATAACCTGCTACTAGCATGGAAACACCACATTAAAACAGTCAAAGGGGAAATTGACACATACAATTGCAGATGTCTGACGCATTTCGTTTTCTATGTGTGGTCATAACAGAGTAGGTTTTCCTATCTAATAATAAACTAGTCTACTCCTAGTACCATGCGCGAACTCGCTGAATCATCAATAAAAATATACATTTATTGATGTGAAACACACGCCAATTGGCTACACCATTTTTTTTATACGAAATGATAACTAACGCAGTTGTTGGATAGGATCGAAAATACGTAAAATCCAAAAGGTTTCAAATCTCAAGTTTTTTAGGTTCTGAATTTATTGTTGACAGACCCACAGCCAGATGGGTGGATGTCAGAAGATCGTGGTCGAGACTCGCACAGACCAAGCGTGGCACAAAAGGGAGGAGACAACAGAGCTGCCAATGATGAAAGTTCTGAATATTGCCGAATCGAAAGGTTTTCCTTTGGCTGCAAAACATATATACATAAATGACTTTTTCTCTATCACACAGTACTTACTCCAGTTATCAATAAAGCCTAACCCTTTCAGGATGATAATAGTAAAACTTACATGAGTTACCGTACAAGGAGTGATGTTCATCATGTAGTTTTTCTCTCTCCTCGAGGTTCTGCTTGACCCTAGTTAACTGCTTGTCCTTCGACTCCAGCTCTTCTTTCAGCCGTTGCACCTGAAAATGTAAACGTATTAATATTGACAGGCTCGGATTTGTTACACACTTGCCAGATGTATTCGTATGTTTGAGGGATAGCCAATTAATGAAAGGTTCTGTACAGTCGACCTCTCAATTTTGACAAAATTCCCACTAAATTAAAACTTCACTAAGGTTGAAACTATGTAACTGTCACATAGAGAATTAGACCTTGTCGCTTTATGACGTGCAAGTGACAATCAACCTTAGGGTGGTAAAGCAATTATTAATGGCCTATGAATCTCCACCTGTACAGGTTTACCTTGCTTGGCCAACCTGGGTCCAATAACTGGTTAAAGACTTCCAGGTATAATATATATATATATATATATATATATATATTTTTGGTACTGAAAAGCAGTTATACCTTACAGCATTAACAAAAAGTAGTGATATTACAGTCGAAAAACACTATTGCCCACGAAGTGACATCGGAGTATAAAAACGAAAGTACGCTAAACGAAAAAAAAAATGATAAAAAAGTACATTTATATATTTCGAAGAATACTATATACCGACGAATCGAAAGAAGCGGATAACCAGAGTATCCGTCTTAAAGGCGACCTGAAAGAGATTGTGAAACCATTCTTTTAAATTTAGATTGCGACAGCGCCAAAATATCGAATTCAATTAATTGTGAGTTATAGGTTTCTAAATGTCGGCGGAGAGGGGCTCGCACCCCAGCCTTCGTTCTACATCGCGCTGTGTAGAATAATCGAGGTACGCGCACCTCCCGCCGAATAACAGTTCTAGGTACTACGTAACACAATCTATTCGAGAGCTCAGTACAATTAAATTAATTAATATTAAGTTTGATAAGTTCTTCTGTAATTACCTCAGCGAGTGCATCATGCAGCTGCACACTAAGCTGGCTGGTGGCCTGGTGCGACAGAGCCTCGGCATCGTTCCTCTGTTGTTGCAGCCGCGCTGATAACGATGAGATCTTAAGCGCTTGCTCCGACATCCGTCCTTGGAGGACATCGCGTTCTGCGCGAACCTCCTGTGGGCAAACAAATGTGAATGTTAATGGTTAGTGAGGAAGGTGACAATTTACAATATGTTTTATTAATATGAATGCTTAAATGTATTTATTTAATACATACATGGATTTATGGTTATGGACAGCGCGTAGCGTCTTTGATTAAATTACAATGCAGTATATGAGCAATTGCAATGCATACAGCTACAGTGGTAACTAAACTGAATGTCCTTGTAAATAAAACCAATCGTAAATTAAGCCTACTTAGAGTTCAAGTCATTCCTGCTTGTCAGTGCAATACCTTAATCTATACTACAACCGCTTACTACAGATGCTGTATCTCAAGACTATGTTACAAATACATCGTCACCCATTAGTCTAACAACTCAACGCGACATATTACAATTGACATTTCCCACTAGAAGCCAGGTGGTCTTACCACCTGGTACACCCAATCTATCCCTTAAGCTCACCGGCTAAATTAACGCCTGTCACGAACGGAACACAAAGTTCAGCACCATTACTCATCAAGAGCTATATTTACACCGCGACACAGTTCCGACACTACGAAAATAGGCTGCAAAGATCATTAGATCGGATGCTGTCGTTTAATCAATGGATGGCCCAGATTTTGTTGGATAATATACGCTTTTATTGGTGTGCTAATTTCGTAATAAAGAGTGATAAAGGTTGTTTGACTATTAGCCGTTGAATTGTAAAAACCATACAAGTAATCGCCACTCGATTGACCCAAGGCTGGGAGAGAAAAGCACTAAACTATACGTAGGTACTGGCGAATTAATTTCAACTTCGTTGTTCATAGAAACATGTTTACTATGTTTAATTTTGTGTAGACAACTGGAAACACGTCATTAATACGAAGCGATTTCGGGATATCTATGATAACTCTAGCAGAGCATTGTTCTAAGCAAACTGGATAAGACAATAAACCATTTCTAATATTATGCGAATCTAATGTAGACCTTTCGTTTATGATAATCATTAACAATAATCGTTGAAGCCTTCTATCTATACTATACTCGATACATAAAAATGTTATCAACAATGCCAATTGAGTCGTATCATCAACATGCTTTCAGAGACAATAGATATTGTTTGACAACCAACAACTGCTTCCATTATCCGTAGACAAAATGCCGGAAGTTCCGTCTCTATTGACCGAGTTATCCACTAATGTGAATAAGCCATTAAGAGCTGAGGAATTAAGAAGAGCTTTCAGGCAAGCGGCTTACACAAAGCGTTGGTAACGCTTTTGTTATCGAATTTAAACTCTTTAAACCCACGGGTTAAGTTCGTTGACCCGCTGTTTTCTTTTTAAACGTAAGCTGTTTTCACTTCCCACTTTGAGATTTTTGTTAACATATGTGACTTTTATCGAGTATACTTATAACAATTTTTTGCATAAATTCGACAACATAACAATGTTTTATGTTTTGGCACTGCAGTATGTTGATTTTATTTTAAGTGTACTTATGGCCTGTTTTTACACCACTGAATAAATTCCGGTTACTTATCTGACTGATAATAATTCCATACAAATTCTGTTTCATTTAGTGCCAATATATAGGATAGGATAGTGCCAATTTGGTATCATTGATACAGGCCCGTTTTCTATACACATACGCTTAGATTTACGTGTGGTAAATGGTAATTTATAAAAGAAAAGACTAGATTGCTCTGTAAATGGACGAATATTTACAACATATAAAATGTGACGGACACCAATAAAACTCTTTGTACGCAGACATCCTACATGAACATGAACGTATGACAAAACGTTGCCAATGTCAATTGATGTAATACAAGTTACAAATGATTCTACGACACGACAGCAGATTGAACAATTTAGTGTATTGAGACTATTCAATACATGTCGCCTATGCTTATAAACATCGCAAATAAAACGTATCCACTTCTTGTTATTCGTTATCGAGCGCAAGTTTTAGTAAATGTATCACTAAGCTTAACTACCAATACGACCAATTCGTAGTTTCCCGTACCACCGCAAACACCTTGACCGGCTAAAATTAACAGAGCCTATAAGTTGTAATGTAATTAACAGCGTATGTCTATGGCCTGTTAGTTCAATTCCTGCACTATATAGAACCAATTACAATATGAATTAATTTAAAAGTTTCAAAAGTGTATAAGTAGATACGCTTTTAAACTTTTGGTATTAAGAATAAAATGTTCCAATTGACTAGACTATTAGATTGTGATTCTATTATTTTACTGAAGATTTTTTAATGCCAAACTCTGTAATTTACCGCATACGCTGACCACATACATAATCACTAACAAATAACAACAAAACCTTTGTTATTAAACTGATTAAAATAAAATCTGAAAAGGGACATGGAGGAGAAGGAATCGCTGGACATCTCACTTATTCTGATCATAACAAAACCGATGCCTATTGAAACCGAAACGTTTAATTTCAGACACGAACAAAACAGACAAGTTTTGGCTAGTAATACGTGGCCAACTATCTCCGAGTCACAGCTCAGTATTTCACGCAAACGACCGACCATGGATTACTAAACCACTCATAAACTAAAACATTCTCATATTTCCGCCAGTTTTCCGCGCGCTTTCCCGACGACATTGCGAAGTATAATAATACAAGAAGGTCCGTGATGCGCAGTTGGCAGCGTCTGACGTACACTCATTGTATATACAAGATATTGGAATAAAGTACGATTGTTGATTGTGTTAAATTTATAACAATGAGATGTCTTTATTATATCTATGAGTTACTATCTGCAATTTTTTTTTAAGGAGGGTCTAGTATGTGTCGTTATGGGGTTTGCAACTTGTTGCTTAGGTACTATGAGTTTCTTTAGGGCAACCTTCAGTAAAGTTAATTTTAAATCAAAAGGGCGGTTTCCATTATTTATAAAACCTAAACATAGGCCACCAAATATAATCAGCAAACAATGTAATTCGATTGTTGTTAAAACATAATTGTTTTGGGTGACGATCTAAAAATATTTAAAAAAAGAAGCAGAAGTGGTTTTAATAATCATTCTGCCAAAAACCACCGACCAAACAGGTGCAACAAAACATTTACAAGATCTGATTGTAGTTCCAAACAAAACAACTGTTCATCAACAAAACGTTCACTCCCAAAATAGTCTCTAATAAAATAAACGTCCACAAAACAACTCACCGTAAGATCCGGCAACCCCATCCTAATGTATTTGCTGAAATAACTCCAAACAAACATCACACAACACTACATAGACGGGGCACTAAACTATCACGGTTACATTGCTGGTCGACTGCATGGCTACGCATCACATGTTGATGAGAGGATACAATGGATAGCGTGCGTTGATGGCTGGTGAGTGAGGGAGAGACCTTACGGCAGCAGAACACGCTCTGAAGCATCGGGAGAGACTGAACGTCTGACGTTTGTAAAGCGTTCGCGCGGAGGGAGACATAGATGCGCGATGTGCTGGATACGGCGACGTGGATTTTATATTGAATATTAGATTTGCCCGCTGCTTCGCCCGCGTGGAGGTGGAAAATTATCCAATGGGAAAATATTGCCGGGATAAAATCCTATCGGCTAACCTAGGTCGTGGTCTATATGTGTACCAAATTTCATCAAAATCCATTAAGGCGTGAAAAGATGAGAAGAGAAGAGAGAAAAAGACAGTGATACTTTCGCATTTATAATATTAGTATGGAAGTTACGGTATTGTTAGTGTTAAATGATTAGATAAAGAAAGTACACACATTCAAATTAGTATTTAGGAAATAAAAAGTATGTAGTAGGTAAACAGCGCCTGTATTTCAGTTTACGATGTATTTACGTTCACTCGTTCAGGCCGGCTATCGCTGAAAACCAGCGCTGGGGCTCTGTCTCGCATAGGGCCGTAGCATTATGCTGAGCGCTTGCCGCTTTGCGTGGATGTGACGCATATTTTCCCCCAACCCGTTATTTTTTGTATTTGTGTGTTTTTTTCTTTACGTCATGTTTACCGCAAATTAACGTATTTTCTTTATTTTCTTTCAGTAACATATGCGCACTCACTATCTAAGTAGGTACTTTATATTGTTCTTGAAACAACTGCCCAACTTATTTTAAAGCACAGCTACCGTGTTTCACCACCAAAAGCTGTACTGATACATATTATGGCACTTTATGTCCGTCTATGCGCTTTTTTTTTACATTTGCATTAAAAAATAAATGAAACGTTACTTTATCTTATCACCGTCCGATACCACATCTACATAATTTTCCTCATTCCCTCCAGCACTATATTTAACCCACACGAACGCGACGCGTGTGTGCGCGTACGTCGAACGCGTAGGGTTGCCAGCTATTCCCGTCCACTGTTTACCTTCCTGCTTTTGTAACCGAGGGTTAATCGCGAACCAGTAAATAGGTTACAACGGCTACGAACATGTATTGTTAAACATGGTTGTTTTATCATTAGCGTGAAAAGAGAAGGTTGGGTTTCTATAATAAATTTATTTTGGACAGTGTGCAGCTTAGTTGGTTTAGTGTTGGATTACAAACGGCCGTAGCTTATGTTAGTTATGGTAAATGCGGCGTTCAGAAGCAACTGCAGTTGTGGCATGTTGCCAAATACCTTCTTTGATTTTCCGAGTATTAAATATCAAACCATGTTGGCTTATGGGTGGTAAAGTGCTTTGAAAAGTTACATTACAATCAGTTATTATTTCAGTACAGAAGTTTTTAATATAGGAAGAAGAATAGTTTAAAAATCCTTTCTTTATTTACATAAACACGTTTTACAAATGCATTTAAGCAAAAATCGCTGAGTTATTTTCAAAATAAATAGCGTAGAGTCATCTCAATTACCTATTTCCCTTTTTGTGTATATATTATATTATATTATAATGTAGGTATATAATTATTATAGTCAATGTTTGTGTGTGTATTATTAGTTTATAACCTATTTATGTACTTGTACACTTACCTATTTTATTTATAATTAATTATGTTATATTTTTAATATTTTTTTTAAATTATTATTAACGCATGTTAAACAGAGCACCTGCCATCTTATCTCTTCACCACCCTTGGTTGACTGGTAGAGAATGCCTAAGACATTATGTCCGCCTTTGTATGTTGTTATGTGATAGAAGTTTAAATAAATAAATAAACAAAATGTTTATCATACTGGCAACCCTGTGCTAATAGTCAATAAAACCTCATAATATAAATTGAGAGAGCGGAGAGAGTTCATCCCGCATATTAGGGTCGGGCAAATTACTGCAAATGACGCGCGCTTATGTCCGAGAGTGTAGGACTATGACTAATAGAGCTATAGGTATGGACAGTACGGGAACACCGTGGGTTGAGTAAGGTCAATAGATGGGGAGAGGAGCAGAATTGACTCCCACATTGCGAAATTACACGGTACAAAATATTAAGGTAACTGTTAGCAGCGTATAAAGTAACATTATGAACAACAACAGTTTGTCTTCCTTAGAAATCAATATGGTTGAGTTGGATTTTTTTCAGAAAACCTTTTTAAACGATGATGAATGAGCGATTGATCCAAACTCAGCCATTTGTTCTTAGTAAAAAAACCTCAAAGAAACGGCACGTCTTTTCGAACATCCGATGCACTTCCGTCTAAACGAGGTCAACCCATTAGCAGTGGAAGTTATTGTGAAAATACGTGGTTAATCCATTAAAACGTAGTGCCGCAAACTGCTAGGAACTAGGCTAACTGTTGCGATAGTAAACTTTGATGTATCGGCTGCAAATCTGCGCTAGAGTCAAAACAAACCCAGGCCGTGTAAACAGCAGACGTGTGTGCCAGGATTAATATTTGTCTATAAGGAAAATATGCGAATTCCTACTGTCTGAGCCTATTGTTGTTTGTAAAACATTTTGCTTACGAAAATAAATGAAACGTGATAGGTTAGATTAGTTATTTCTAGACGATGGATATCGATTCGCAGAACTGTTAGAAATTATGAAAACATTTGTTATTTGCATCTACAGCAAGAACGGCAGGAGGATGATCATCAGCTTATTTTCATACAGACTTATAGATAACTGAAGGAGATTGAGAGTTCAGCGAATAACTTCCTGTGTGAAGAAAAATCTATGCCATTTTCAATGAGTAACTAAATAGCACTTGACAAACAGTGAATCAGTAGCAGCTACTCTAAAAGACCTAAAAAAACAGTTGAACAACCTTTTCTTATTACTGGCTCAGCACAAAACATCCGTATCAGAAAGAAGACTGTAATTATTTACTTATCTCAAACATCCGCTCTCAAACATCTTAATAACCTCATACATCAGTTACTTTTATAAACCAAACTAAAAGAAAACTGTTATCATTGAACTTGAGTGTTATTTTTAAAGAATCTCTGCGGAGCATCATTCATCTATTGGCTCTAATTCTCGGCTTATTCATTGTTTATTTGTGGCGAGCCGGGGGCTTGTCGTGGAGCGAAAGTTTAGTGAAAATAGAGGCGATTGTTTTGATAATGTGACTTTTCGGCATGATGTCATAAGATTAATACGCTATTTTTTTGTGGTTTCTTGATTATGCGTGACATTTGTTAGTTTTAGTATTCACATACTTTTGGCTAGTATATTTGTTTATTTCTACGACGTGAGCAGATACGTCTTTTTTCATCCATTCGTAATGTTTTGGGTGCTTATTTGGCAACACAACTATACAGTTGTTGCCGACTCGTATCTACTATTATGGACCGACTGTTTGGTAATTGAATACAGGGATGTATTCAATTACCAAACAGTCGGTCCATCAGATGTGGGTATTTTTGGATTCAATAAGTTACGCTAGCTTCATCTATTTCTTACCCGAGGGAGATCCTAATAAATTGTACAAGCGCAGGCGAACAGCATGCACCGGCCGGCGCAGCTCTAAGCTTTCATCTCACATTTGGAAACACCAGACATTTGATAATACAGCAGCGTATACGCATATCTATCATCACTAATCATCTAAATTATATTATAATATCTAACATATAAAAATCTCGTGTCACAGTGTTTGTTATCGAACTCCTCCGAAACGGCTTGACCGATTTTTACGATATTGTTTTGTGTATATAATATGGTAGGTCTGAGAATAGGTCGTAAAGTATATGTCATACCGCTGCGGGTGAAACCGCGGGGCGCAGCTAGTAATATAATAATATTCATCATCTGCCTGCCTTTTCCCAACAATGTTTGGGTCAGCTTCCAGTCTAACCGACGGTAGCTAATACCAGTATTTTACATGGAGCGACTGCCTATCTGACCTCCACAACCCAGTGACTGGGCAATACGATACCCCTTGGTAAACCGGGTTGTCAGTTTCGGCTTTCTGACGACCCATAACGACTGTCAAAGATCCAAGAATGACAGCCGGGACCAACGGCTTAACGTGCTTTCCGAGGCACGCATTTAATAATAATATTAAGAGATAAGTTTTCAGTGTTTGTAATGGATAAACTCTAAAAAGACTTAACCGATTGTAAAAATTATTTCACCTTTAGAAAGCTACATTATCAGTGAGTAACATGGGCTGTATTTTTTTTAGTATATTGTGGTGTATTACGACTTCCCGAACGAAGTCGCGGGCAGAAGCTATCACTAATATAATCAGTTCAATAATAGGTATTACAAAGAGAGAAAATTGTTTTTTCTTTGTAAGTCATAACCTCTAGAAAGAAGTACTGACCCGATTATAACGATTTTCGTTCCGGAAACCGGGAATTGTTGAATTTTGACCAATATACAACTTGTATACTTATAACTTACCGGAACTGCCTCAATTTTGTGCTGTAGAACAATTGTATGAGAAGCAATAAAACGTTTATTTATTTAAACAGCACTGCAATTTGCAAAAAACCTAAGATTTTATTTTATTTTATGGGTCTACATAAAAGGAATCGCCTTAAAAGATTTTTTTCAAAGGGATTATCGGATATCTAATTCTACGTTTGTTTCAAAGACAGGGGTCAAAGTAGTCTGCTCGCTGGACAGAAGGCGTCGCATGAGATCGCGCTATGCTCGGTGACATTGCCACACCTATGTATAAGGGTAGGGGTTCTAAGGTTGAATTTAGTTGTACTCTTGCAAGTGAGTACACTTAATTCAAATCTAGTCAAATATTTTTGAAAATCGTACTTTTTAGTTCGATCGTGTAAACTGTATAACAACTCCTGCTGCTGGTGGACAAGAAATACTTCCTTACTCCGAATCTATAAAATAGTATAAAACATGTGCCTCACCGCGGTGTGTCTCCTTTAAATCTGCTTGGCAGCATAAATATGCATAGTAATAGAAAGAACTTCGCTGACGAAATCTCTCAAAGCAGTTCTACTACAACGCGTATATCATACCTACTTATACGTAAACCGAAGTCATCATTTTTTTTCCTATTTACTAAAACAAAATATCATTGATATTTTTTGGCTTTTCGTATTCTGTACCTTACACTATAAGAGACAAGTGCGGTAAGCTTTTCTAAGGGCCTAAACAACTGGAATACCCTTTCGAGGTGAGGAATACTATAATCATGTGATAAAACTTGATACCACAAGACATATAATAATGACGTCTTTATCATTCGTTGAATATCGATAAATGATAAATGATTTTATTTTTGTAAGTAGGTTTGTACAAAAACTTTTACACGTCAATCATATTTTTTAAACTAGATGAGGTCGGCGTTTCCTATCTGACTACTCTGAGAAGAAAAGCGGAAACAAACCCTCTGAGTTTGTTTCCGCTTTTCTTCTCACAGTCTCTTTTAAAGTCTAGCCATAATCTTGGTCAGATCATGTGAAGACCATGTAGATTGGTATCTGAAATAGTCTTTTGAGGAAAGAACCACACAGATTGAGTGGACCTGTCCAGTCAGTGCACGCAATTGTCAGTAATCGTGCAGCTCAACTCAGGAAGTCAGGACTTAAGGAGCTCAACGATTCGACGAACAATACCAAAGAAAGGACATTTGGGTAGGCCGCATAAATTTACTCAAACTGCCAGATCACTATTAAAATAAACAATAGAAAAACAATAACAAAAGACACAATTATAATACGTGACGGTTTAATCAGACCTGCCATTGCCAAAGGACTACTTGGAACTACGTTAAGCACGTTAATCTTTGTAATGGTTCGCCAACTGTTCTTTGAATATTGACTCTGACACAGCCTTCAGCAGGCAAGTCGATAGAGCTACTAATCTGAATCATCATCATCTATTAGGGAACATGGAACATTATGGTCATTCCAATAGACTGCTCCAAAGAGCAAGTCGAAAAGTTCCTCAAGGTATATTTTTCCTGGACCTCATCGATATCAAAATTGCTTGTTAACTTGGGTAAAGCATTAGAGACCGCAGTTTCATGATTCCTTGTTAATGTATTGCTAACATTTTTTATCTTTCGTCTACATCATCATCATCACCAGAGATCGGATATTCGGATATATATTTATCTAAAGTAATTTTTGCTATAAAAGTATGGAAGCGGCTTATTCAAATATACTTTTTGTAAAAAAAAATCAGATGCATATTTATTTCAAATTAAAGTTTAACTTCCGATGAAAATATATGTATGTAGGGTGTCAGATGAGGGGTGGCGTAGTTAGATAAAATAAAAACAAAAAATAAGTACTATATCCTTATTGTGCGTAAATATTACCTCGGCTACAACAACTTTAATCACTACCTTTCGATCGCTATGATTTGGGCCGGTTTGGTTTTCCGATACAAAAGCGCATTCCATATTAACCAACATCTCAACTTTAGGTGAATATGCATCCGAATATCCGATCTCTGGTCATCACTCTCTTGCCCCTATCCCAGTTTATTCGTGGTCTGCGTAATATGTCTTTTTCTTCTATACTTCTTTATTAGTTGTCATATCGGTAGCCTTATTTTTACAAAACCTTTGTAAAATGGCACCTTATTTTTTTCACCGAACTAACGCATCTAACCTAACATTATCTTCAAATACTTACTAAATTCAGAACCCAACACACCAAAAAGAAAAACTACATAATAAAATCTCTAATCCAAAGGCGACTTTGAGCCGCGAAGTTGACATTTCGCTAGCGTTCACGTTGGCCCGTGGTTGTGAAAGAGTGCGTTATCAAAATACATCGTTGGCGCGCCGCCAGCCATCAATGGAGCGCTACCAAGGTCCCGTTGTTCGTGGTGCGTTATCCAGGAAATATTAGCGTACAATGTTGTCTATGATGCTAGTGTTGCGTAACGTAGATGTGATTAGGTTTTTCCCACGAATTTGTTTCCGTTGTATCATTTAGTTTTTTTTAATATATTTTTTATAATTCTTAGGCTCGCATCTCACCGAAGCTACGAAGCTATCGCAGTAAGCTGAGAAAGAAAGTACCTTCAGTAAAGGAGGGTTAAATTGCACCTCTGTTTAAGATAAAGGTAAAACCGTTTTATCGTTTGAGTAAAGAACATCAAGCTTTAGTATTTAAACGTGAAATAATGGCTTCGACCTGCTTTCTGCTTGGGAAACTTTGTATCCCATATTGAAAAGTACCTATTCCAAGTACTGGATGTACTGCATTGTATTTCTGTGTCTTGCATTTTAAAAATCCGTTAAGATTCCGCAACTGTCGTCAATATCAACTCTAATAACATTAGTATATTTGCTATGGAATGTGTAGACGCCCGTAATAAACATCATTTTATGAAGCGTGAAAATGTCAATGAGGAAATATGTTGCGAATAGAGATGGCTATTCGCAACATATTTCCTCATTGACATTTTGTAGTGTTTCTGAGTAATATTTTGCTAATAATCGACTACCCACGTACTTTCTTCGTGAAGATGAGATATACAAAACATTTATGTGTCGTTGACTCACTTCTGCGTGAGGAAGACTTTTGGTACACTTTGTGTTTACGAATATAAACTTTATCACGTTTTAAAAAAATACACTTTAAAATCC
This sequence comes from Griposia aprilina, assembly GCA_916610205.1. Taxonomy (NCBI): domain Eukaryota; kingdom Metazoa; phylum Arthropoda; class Insecta; order Lepidoptera; family Noctuidae; genus Griposia; species Griposia aprilina. The sequence continues at coordinate 21,460,343 of OU744302.1, read as the reverse complement.
TTCGGAATGTAAAAGCATACTCACATTTAGCACATCTGTAACGTTATATATTCTTTACAAATTATACGATCTTACTCATCAGAGTCTGGAAGTCGCGACTAAATTCCTTGAGCCTTAACTCTTTCATGCTCGATATAAAAACGCCCACCGACTTTATTATACATAGTCCCTCAAATACGGAAGACCCTTTCGACACAACTACTCACAGTACCTATTTGGTCAATAAATTGCTATATTTCTTTATTGTGTCCTGTGTGGTCTTAAGGCGGTACCCCGACCAAAACCTTGTCATAGTGCGTTATTCAGAGGCTATTAACTCATTCACTATGGGTAATAAACTACATCTAAAAGCACATTATTAATGTTCGATATCCTATCATCACATTGCACGTTCTTATTTGTTTTTATGTGTTATAAATACATCTAAAATCTCCTTGTAAAAAAGTGACTAAAATTATTGATTGCATGCATCTTTTGCTAAAGGTGACGTTCTATTCATTTGAGGATTACACTAAAGGATAGATAATTTAAAAATCTAAATAATACACGTTTTATTTTATTTTTAAACTTAACTTGTCTTTTTTTATTTAAATAATTTCACTATTTTAGTGAATTTTATGATAAATGAGCGTGCGGAGGGAGCGAGACAGAGTGAGACTCAGCGACGGGACAGAGAAAGACCGAACGCTCAAGGTCGTTTGGTCAGGGAAGCGCCTTAAATACGTTCGTCGGAAAAAACGGTCAGAGATTAGAGCCTATTAACATCCCACGATACAAAAGGATATTTTTTTTCGAGCAAAGATTTTATTTATAAAATATTCATAGAGATAAACATATGCAGCATAAACACAGCAGTTTTTAGTCAGCAATGAAGTTGAAATCAGAAGATATCTGTATCAGTGGACATCTTATGAGTACCGTAACTCAACATCATTCTCTCGCAATTCTCTTAATTTATTAGTGGTTCGCGCCGCGACTCTTATTTTTCCATATTTCTTTATTAAGGATGATTTCCACCAAACGGCTCGCATCGCATCGGATCGGAACGTATTTTACAATCTTTAAACGATATTAAATCGTTTGCACAGTATTTAAAGACTATATTATTACCAAGCCGCGCACAGCAGCTTGACCGCGGGCGTCTTCCGCGACATGCGATCATAGCCGGCTTCTTTCGCCTGTCGTCGTATACGATCACACATTCATCCGAATTAGAACACGTCAACACAGTAGCAATGAAACTATTTGACTAGGCGCAGACGCGGATACGTTCGCAAGCGACGTTACGGAGCCGATCGTATGCGTCGACATCCTGCCGGACGCGATCGGCTGTCGCCGCATCCGTTCGTATCCTAACCGATGCGTTGCGATGCGAGCCGTTTGGTGGAAATCATCCTTTAGTCGCCATCTCAGCAGTCATCCCCTTTCTAGCTATATCATCGTTCACACAGTCCATCCATCCTATCTTTGATCGTCCTCTACTCTTACAGCCACCCACAGCACAGTAACTAACCTGTGCGATATCCTTGAGTTGCGCCCTCTGCATCTCGAGGTCGGCGACCCTCTTGAGCACGGCGTCCTCGGCCCGCGCGTGCGTGTCGAAGCAGTCCCACACGGCGCCCAGCTCCGACATGCGGGACTTGCGGGGAGTGGTGTCCGTGTCGGGGGATTTCACCTGTACGAGGGAAGATTATAGGTAAGTATAAAATAAATAGGAGGACTATCTCGATGGTTAAGTTGTACTTGAAGTTAGGGTCCTGGGCTTAGGCAAATTGCTACTAGGTTATTCCACCAAGAATTTTTCGATAGCGGCCCGTAATTTGGATTTTGCGCCCGTTTGATAAGCTCGCCACTCTTACGGGACTGAAATATAACTGGCAAAATATGGGTGTGCAATATACCTCTCCCTACCCCTACGAGGAACAAAAGCATGATGTTATATTTTGTGTAATAAACAAAATAGCAATGTTACCTCTAAATTTCTATGTCGTTGATCTCTTAGCGACACATCCTCGCTAGGCTCACTGCAGCTGGTGGAGCACACTTCATGGATGCGTTCCATCTTGCGCGTGCGTCGATGGATCATCTCCTCTAGGTAGTGGCACTGTGTAGAACATGACGTAATTACACATCAGAAGATTAACATTATATTTACTTTTTACGTATATTTTGTTGAAATTGGCTTAAGGCTTCAAAAAAGAAATCGTTGTCATAGATAGGGCTGATTGGAGAGGAAAGTATAAAAAAAACATAAGTTGTGCCATAGATAAGTTGGATTATTTACAAGGAACATTACTTTTATTTACAGCTACATAAAAATATAAGTACGTATTATGATTGTATTTACAACGCATAAATTAATATATACAATACACAAATTGCATTAAATATGTACATACAATACAATACCCCTAAAGTAACATTACTTCAAACAACAAACCTGCTCTTTAACCCTCTCCAGTAACTCCGTACTCTTCTCCTCGTCCTGTCCACATTTAACACAAACGACATCACTCTGTTCAACTCTCTCACTCTTCAACGATTCCAATTCACCCAACAACGTCCTCATCTTGCTATCTCTCTCTTCTATCGTGTTCTTCATTTGTTCTAATTGTTCGAGTATTTCAGTTTCGTGTGTAGTCTTTTGTTCTAATTGTATTTCTAAGTTGGCGATGATGTCTCGAAGTAGAGTGACTTTTTCTTCTGTGGCTTTTAGTTCATCGTCTGTGGCGGCTTTTCGTGTTTCTAGTTCGGTTATGATTTGATTCATCTCTCGGGTTTGAGCTTCTAATTGTTCCACCTGTTTAGTGAATGAAAGTGTGAAGATGAAAGGGGGTGGTCGCTTTGCTTTTAATAGTTGAAGTTATGGGTTTTGGACTAGTGAGAAAAGTTGGGTTAGGTTATGAAAGATTCATAAAAAGATACTACGCGACGATTACAGTCTAAGCGAATTGACAAAAAAATATAGAATGGGAAGGTCTTTATCTAGCAAAAGTATGAAATACGTCGTCACCGTCAGGATGGATGGACCAAACGAGATATGTACATGACACCATGTGCACTGTTTAATACATATTTGCTACTATTTACTACCTATAATGAAATATTTGCTACCTTTGCGTTAAGATTTATATCCAAGAAATAAATGTTTTTTTCTATTTTAAAAGAATGTGCTCGAAATGCTGTTAAGTGCAGAATAAACCTAAATAACTACAAATAGATCCAACTATAAACCAACATAACATAAAAGGGTGAAACATTATTTACAACATAGAATACCATTCGCACCAGAATAAGCAATAGGCAGAGGGTTTGCTCGAACACCACCTTCTTTACAACATTTGTTATTCTTATCACGCTGATGTCTTTTAAAAGAAGCCTAAATGGCAATTATCGATACGAATATATAATTATGTACTATACCGAGAATTTAATACAACTGCAAACTTTAAAACAGACTCGCCTCTGACAGTTCTAGTGTTCAAATCACTATCTGCTGTAACAACATTAATCCGAATATCCGATATCAGTCGACTGCTATAAAGACCTACACTTATTCTGGCCACGAACAGTAAGCTGTAACAACACAGGGACAAACTTACGTGCGCGTCGTGTTCACGACAGTTGCAATACGTGAGGCGCAGGCAGTGCATCTGTAGATAGACAGGGTGCGGGAGGGGTTAGTTCAGACGTACCAATGCGACAACACTATTATTTGTTTTATTTAATTTAAGTTTCTAAGCTGTTATGAAGTTGTGTTTATTGCCGCTGTTTGGTGCCACGCATTGATGTTTATTTTGTGTTTGTCGTATTGGTAGGTCAAATTAGTATTTGAAATAGCGCAGAAACTTAAAAATAAAACAACAGCTGTTAAGTGGGAAAAAATAGTGGTTATAGAAAGTTACGAAAGTTAGGATCCATACCCACGTATCTTCATTATAATTTCCACAAAGTATAAAATAATAAAAATGTTTAGGGACTTGGTGAAGATTTTAACAAAAATATAATGTTAATAAAGCCTTGTGAATAGGACACACTAGTCAAGTGAATACGTAGCTTCATATCCAACAATCACATTACTACACCACAAACACCTTCACTACAGCACAGGAAAAGAAATAATACTTCGTATAGATGCGAAACTGAGTGTATCGTACGATACACTCAGGCGCAGGCGTTTGGAGCGTAGGAGTCAACCAGGTTGAATTGTACTTGGAATAATGGTGGGTACACATTCATGTGAAACGTAACGAGAAATGTAACACATGTTGAAACCAATTCGCCTAGTTCAAATCAATCAAATCAAAATATTTTAGTTTACATAAACCTACGTGGGCACTTATGATATAAGTATATAAGATAGGATATAAGTTTATTACGGACGCTTTTAACGTTCTGCATCGTTCTCACATGCATAATTTCAACATGAACGATGTAATCAATATTTTGTAACCATTTTTTGATTTAAAAGAGTGTCCATAGAGTTTCTTGCCCGTTCTTCTCCATAGGTACCTACTACGCTTTGGAATGGGTAACTAGCTTCATCTTTCTGACTGACCGACCCCTTGATAATTCAAAAGTGCCTGTAATTGGTTTATTTGAAATAAATGCTTTGAGTTTGAGTTTGAGTTTGCCCATGTTGGTTTATGTGAAATAAAATATTTTGATTTGATTTGATTTGATTATGAAACGTCAGAAGGTAGGTGCACGGTTCCAATTGGTTGTTTCCTATGGAGAAGAACCGGCAAGAAACTCCACGGTTACTATTTAAAAAATAAGGGGCTTTTTCAATGTTTTCAAATTACAGTGTTGTGTTACATTTCATGTTCAGCACAAACCAATCGAAGTGGCGGTGCTTGGGGGAGGCGTATGTCCAGCTGTGGACGTCTTTCGGTTGAAATTATGATGATGATTTCATGTTATTTGTTTCATTGTATGTTACATTTCACATATTATTATGTGTAACCACCATAATATTGCCTGTGGGCCTAGTACGAACGTGCGGAGTAAACGTAAAGTAGATTTTAACGATTTTGTAATTGACATTATTGAAAATAATATGACGGCATCTACATTGCCACATACGAACTACGCATCGCACTGACATCACGCAAAATCCTGCATCGCGCAAGTAGAGTTTATCGCGCGACTAGCATAATTATATACAACGTCCCGACATTAAACGTCGGACAGTTGCCCACCAGACACGGCACCCGTCTGGTTGGGGATCCTCATTTTTCTACGGAGAATAATAATAATAGCTTTGCCCTCTGATCCTCATACTTCTATACTAGTTTCACACAGAATATTTATTTACTTTGAAGACTTTATTCATATCTACTAAGGCCCGCTTGTACCACACCTCACTAAATGCATTTAACCTAAACGTATTTAAAAGATAATTTTGTCCTTGCCATTTATAAACGATTTACAGAAATAGAACGATGATTTAAATGCGTTCAGCGCTAAATTCATTTAGTGTTATGTGGGGCTTATTGCACTTGCCGCAAAAAACCTTATGAAGATGATATAGGGTAGTTGTGTTTTCGATTCAAAAATCATTCGAATTTACATTACTTTTACTTCGCGCGTTCGGCTAGGGCTTCTGGTTAAAGGTTACATACGCCCCGCAACTTTTAGGCGTACATAGCGTGATTTAGAACATGTTTTCACACGAAGCATCATAACTTTTCCTTTCACCATACTTCCCCACATACCTCATTCAGTATCCTAGCGTTGTTCTGCAACCTCGTAGCGAGCCTAGTGTTCTCGTCTCTGAGGTCAGCTAGTCTCCTCGCGAACTCGTCGCGCTCAGCCTCACGTTCAGTGGCTTGTTCTTCTACGAACTGTCGCGTTGAGCGCAGCTGACGGTTAGCGGCCTCCAACTGTAGTACACAACATATTCTAGAAAAATCGTGGGTACTAGGTACCGGTAATGGCGGATACACATGTGGGAAACGTAACGTGATATGTAACATACGTTGAAACGAACATGCCGTTCAAATATTATATGCAATGCAACTTGAAATGTAACGCAACAAAACGGCGAATCTGTTTCAACGTGTGTTACATTTCATGTTGCATTGCACATACCTATTTCGACGGAATGTTCGTTTCAACGAACGTTTCACTTAGTGTACGCACTTTAGGCTTTTTTTAAATAGTAAGTTGACATTTATTTCGAATATGCCTTTCAGAAGCCGGGATTTAGTCTATAGACAAAAGATACTTATGAAAAAACCTTATGCGACGGCTGGTTTTATGACAAACCTATAAGTGGGCAATAATTTTCCTTACATGACATTGAAGTGTTTTAAAAGCTAATAAAGCCATGCGGGGCGTAGATTATCTAAATTATTGAACTATAAATCATTTTTAAACAGATCTCAATATAAGTTACACACACGTACAGTCGGTGATCCAAGAAGTATCCACCACAGCAAGTAAACTGCTAGGTAGGGTAAATAATAATCTCGAGTCACCATCAACTAAGAACTATAAAAATGACAGGCTAAAGCTGTCCAACAAAGCTACAATAACAATACATTTATATAAATAAAGACATATACATAAGCGTTTCGTATCGTGCGTTACCTTCTCGCAACATATCTTATGTACGGGTGAGTCTGTCATCCTTTTGACCTGCGCGTGCGTCGGTGCAACATAATTACAAGTTATTGTTTAAGAAGTATAAAATAATATTATGCACAAATATATATGTTTAGATAGATATATTATGTAAGGTTATGATAGATATTAGTGAAGAAAATCGAGTGCATTTGGTGCACTGATTTTTAAAGTGTTTTTATTTCTTCAAAGTTCAGGAGAATCCACAAGAAGTGAAACAGTATTTGGTTTTAGACATTTTGACGTCAAAACATACTTTTTGTGGATTTGGCGTACTGGTCTTGTGGTATTTTTGATTGAGAAAATCCTGAAATAAATTTTTTCAACACATTTGCTCAAAAAATGCATTTACGATGCCTGTGTACATGGTTCCAAAGTTAAAAATTACGCACCATACAACGGAGCGTGCGGTAAAATAAGTACTCACACATAAGTACCTGTTTTACCGCATACTCCGTTGTAAAGCGCCGTGCGTATCCTTTACGGTTTATTTTTAATTTCCACAAACAATATATAAGAACTACACCAAAGAGTTTCACATTACGAGAATAAATAAGCTGAATAATCGAATCTCCTTGGAAGCGCCTTTGTTCAATACGTTTGTCTTATTTTAATACTAACGAGAAAATGAGATGGAAGATGTAGTTCTAATTTTTACCAGGCGTACGTGGCACCATTTGCAATTCGCGCCATTTTCATATTAGAAACGTCAAAGGTTGTTGCGACTTTCCGACTGATATTTATAAACAAAGTGAGCATTGATATTTATAAATGAGTTCAAGCAAGAAATCTGATATTAATATTGTACTGTTTATTCGCAAATGTGTTGAAAAACGTTGTATGACACACGTGCGGAAATTGATATTTACAAACTCGTGACTATGGTAAGCCCTCGACTTCGTGTCGGGCTTACATTCGTCTACTCGTTTGTAGAAACCAACTTACTGCACTAATATCATAAATAACGATTTCTTTCTCTCCATGTCAAGTCTGCGAATATCTGCCTGATAAAAGGGTTGACTGACGTACTTATTAATCGTCTTCTCGCAATATGACGAGTTGTTAAGGAGAAAATTACGCTACATCCTCTTTTACGTAATTTTTTCATATCGGCACAAATTAAATTAGAACTGTTCATGCTGCCAGTCAACAAGATGGAAGTACCAGCACTGCCTGGTCCCGATGGCGACGTACATGTAAGTTCGGTAGTGAGCCCCACCTGTTGCTGCAGATCATCTCTCTCCTTCTGCAGTGAGTCTACGTCGTGCGCCAGGCGCTGCACGCGCGGCTCGCAGCTGCCGTCCAGCGCCTGCGCGGCGCCGGGCGGCGCGCGCGTGCGGCCGGCGTGCGAGCCTGGCATAGGACCTGTGCCGTAGCTATGGACAAGTATAAGATCATTACTTATACCCTGTCCACTAGATGTCCGCTCTTTACAGCTGCCTTAGAACCGTTTTAGTAACCGTTCCAGACAACGAAAAAATTTTACTTTCAAATGCGTACTTAATAAAAATAATATGTAATCTACCTTCTCTTATTGAATTATCTTATTTACGACTTCTTACAGACATAATACCGTAAATGTACCGGTTTTTATAAAAAAAACAGATAATAATTGTTGTGAATATTAAATATTATCACACTCTATCGTACTAAGTGATCGGATCGAATGTATACGCTTAAAATAAATAAATCGAAAATAATCATTTACATATAGATGAATCAGTATAGAGAATCCTTTCATCCACTCAAATATCAAACAATCCTAAATAAATATATATTTTGAAAAGAAACCAATGAATTTATATTGTGGGTTTTGTACATCGAAAATTAGACAACAAAATAAATAATAAATCTGGGGAAAGTTTGTATCTGGCTGGTTTTGATACCATTAAATTGATGACATTATAAAAAATTAAAAAAAAAAAAAAAAAAAAAAATGGTTTATTCTGCACAAACAAAACGCACATTATAAATAAATGACATTAATAAAAATACAGACATACAAAGTAGCCAAAAGCCTCGTACCCAAAAATTTAAAAGTTTTACAATTTTGTCCATTGCTTGAGGTTAGGGCCAGGGATCAAAGACAATACACATTGCTCTGCAAGGAACTTAGTTACTTTGCTCTGTGTTACGACACTCGCAAATGACAACCAACAAACGATTTCGTTACGGATAAAGTCAATGCCATTTTCGAAAAAGTGGAGCAAGATCGCATTAGTAATTACGACACAGCTGAAGAATAATTAGGGGTTGACCACAAAAAAGTTTTGACCCATTTGGGAAATCTGGGTATACAAAGAAGCTCGATATTTGGGTGCCACACGAGCTCTTAGTCTTGAACTTGTATATAAAATACAAAAGAACATGTTCCCCGACCTAATATTAACAAGTTTATATTATTTAAATACGTATTTATTATTCGTCGTCTTGCGACATGGAACTTTCATCGGATGACGAGTCTTCGCCTAAATTATTATGAACGGTTCTTGCTCTCTTATATTGTCGAAAGTCACACTCGTTCCCAATCGGATAATGTTGATCGTATAGACTTTTCCACTACACTTGACCAATTTTTAGGCGTCACTTGATTACAAGAATGCTTGTAATGTTGAGCACGCACAAAGCTAACACGGAGGAATACACTGTACTCAACTCAACGTATTTAAAATGGGGAAAGCACTCAGCACACAGAAAAGATGTGACTAGCACAGGCCTCTCGTTGCGAGTGATAAATGTGAACAAAATGGCAACAAATGGGAACAAAATTAATACGAAGTAAACCCCCTATTTATGTGTGTACACTATAGGTACAACACAATTGTTACGACAAACAAGTGGATACTTTATTATTACGCTAATGTTTGCTATGAAACCTGCAAAGTTGAAATTAAATTAAATGAAGCGGCTCATTAATATTGTTTTTCAATTAATAATAACAAACACATCACAACAAAACACGCCTTAGCCTGTATTTTTTTGCTGTCGTATAAAAAACACACATGTCACATGTTTTATTTGACAGCAAAAACATCGATAATCGATACCATACAGGATACATTTTTAACCAGTGCGCAAGCTGTAACCATGTTTGCAGCATATGATTCTATACCCCCTAGCGTAGACAATGCATTTAGTAAAAATCTGTTATTTTGACATTACAAACAGACACTTCAATTTTATTTATTTTTATAAATTTGTTTAAAGCAAGGTCATGTATGAACTCTGGTTTTATTGAAAGCAGAACAAAATTCTTTGGTAATATTTGAAGCCCTCGAAGCTAATACAACATCAATGAATATTTAAATAACAAATTTTAAATTACATGTTGTATAAAATAATCGCAATAATTATAATTACAGTAACTAACAACTAAGTAGTCAAATAAAACCCCTCTTCCTCTCTCCTACTTTTGCTGTGCCCGACAGGGTTCACAATGGTCATATTTTTATTACCTACCACCTAAGATCACATGTGGAAGCAATAAATATATTGAGTATTGAGTATTGAGTACAATATTAACGATAGTCTGCTGTACGACTGACTACATTCTGCAGAATGTATATTAAATGCAAAAAATAACTATAATTATTGAATAGACAACATAATTTCCTTTGATACATTATAAAATGCACTCTAACAACGCTCTGTCAGGTATGAATCGTACTTAAGAACGTCAGCAGCTCAAACTTAGCACCATCAGTTTTCATCTACTTAATAAAAATCTTAAATTCACTGACAGACAAGGCACAGCCTACACTGCGTCTATAATCATGAAATTTTGCAAGAGTTCCTTTTATAGTGAAAGTGAGCACTAACGAAGGATTATTGAAAATTCTTCGACATTTTTGCCCGATGATTCTCATTGGACACACAGCTTGTACAACAATAATGACTCACCCCTCAGCTATAACTTCACCGCTGGTCATGAGTTGCGCGATCTTGATCATGGCGGCCTCCAGGTCTGAACGAAGTAAATTCTCCCGCTGTAGACACTCCGCCATCGCTTCTTCCATGTTCTGGAATATGAAGGATAGCATTAACCTTTTAACCGCCCGACTTTATGTCAGTGGTCGTGCCCCCAGCGCCCGACACATTGAATCGAAAAATAAATACCTACAACAAAGAGGGATGTGCAATACCTACAATTTTTCGATGTCGATATTTCGTTTTATATAAATAACAACTCAGTAAATATTTTGATATTTGTTTTATTTAACATTATCCACTAGTAAGAAATACCAGTGTAAATAAGTACCAAAGAAACAAAAACAACTCCTGGTTATCTTCCTTCTATTTTTGTCTACTCCCGTGTTTCTCAACTACTTCAGTCAACGTTTTTTACCGTAGGTATCTAAACGGCAGAATTTTTCACTGTATTTAATGTGTTTAATGCCGTCTTTTTTCGAAATGGAAATTAAATATGCAGGTACTTATTTATTATAGAAACTTGAGTATAATAAATAATACAACAGTCTGAAATCACAATTTAGTTTTATTCACTGGTTTTATGAAATACAAACAAAAGTCTTTAAAAATAAATATTTAATGAGTGGTCATGATAAATTTCAATACACATTTATCGACACACGAACGTAAAACTGATAGAAACACACAACACTGATGGAAAATTCCAGAAGTCGGCACTCGTTTATGACGTACGAAGCGGTCGTCTTTATCAGACCGTGGCGCTGGGCGTACTAACAAAGTAAGTTTCGGAAGATGTAGGCTAGGGATGGGAACCATCAACTCAGTTGCTGACATTTCACAAGTAAGTTTACTTAATTTCAAAGGAATTAAATGAAATACTCACAAATATTTGTAAAAACATGTTTTATTAACAATTGCTGTATTTGTTTTAAAGTTAATTAGTCAGTATAAAGAGAAATATTTTGATTTATGTTTATTTTTGTATCAGTAAATCTTGGCATATGTCCCGTCCCTCATGTCGGATTTTGTCGTCATGGGCGTTGCACATCAATACAATTTTCTAAAAATAATGTTAGTAATTCATCTAACTTTGGACTTTATTTTTAGGACTTCTAATTAAGAGACTAAAGTGTATTAAACTGTAAATGATTACTTAGTTAACTATTTACCTAATATAAACATAATTTTGATAGAATACAGCGTAATTAAATAAAAAAAGCTGATTAAACGAGCAGTGATATTTTGGTCGGAAATATACGACTCTGGCGAAATGGGCCAGAAAATATTTGTCGGATTAATCCGACGTAGGCGGTTAAAAGGTTAACGGCCTGATTTTTTAACAAAACACATCAAATTACTACCGGGACTTTCGTATTCGAATCTGTTACAAAAGTTAACAACATTGGAGTAGTTCCTTATGTAGTATCTGCCCCTACCAAACTGTTAACTGTTACTAACGATAATACGCAAAATCAAGACACAATAAATGATTACCTTTCGATGCAGTTCACAGTTGTCACAGTTCTGTTTAGAGTCCAGGTCGTGGACTAACTCGGTGATCTGTATACTGGACTCCAGCATATTACTTGTATCTGGACGGATTCCTGAAAGCACATATTTTTATTAGCAGTGAAAATCCTTGCTACAAATAATAGGTCATCCACAAAATTTATATTTCATGAAATAAACTATAATGAAAAGACAATTAATTATTATAAAAGGATGGAAAGTGACGTATTTCTGAGCACTGGCAACTTTTTTTTTGCCTTAGATATGTAATTAACATTTTATAGCAACATCATCTCAAACCCAATTTAGTTTGTTCTCTAGTGATTAAATAACACCAGCCTTGTCACGAGGAACTGCCATGGCTGGTTTTATGTTATATTTTTTTTACTAGACACTTACTGGGAACAAGCTTAGCTGATAAGTCGAGCAGTGAATGAGCTTCATGTCTCAGTCGCCGCAGAGAACTTTCCAGTTCCTTCTTGATGTCCGCGCTCAGATCACGTTGTTGTTGCAAGAAGTTCACTAGACCCTCCTGAATAACAACAAAAAAATAACATTTTAAGCACAATTTCTTTTTAGGGCTGCTTTGGTATGCAGGCTAGGATTTGCACACAAACAATATAAAGATTAAGAAATCTGTAACGTTCACCCTCCAACCCCCTAAAAGGGAGGTGCAAGTCTGTATTTCTTACAGATAATAGGTATACCTACTTTCATTTGTTATAAAAGCTAGATTAGCATGTCCATAAACAACGAAGAAGAAACTATTTTTCGTTGCAGTTCGCACTTTACCTGTTGGGGTATTGCTTTTCTAGCTAGTGATTTTGGTTGTTTTAAACCAATTTTTTGTTGTGGGGATAAAATAAAAGCAAAGCCCTCCTACCTTTATCTCAACGACAATCTATCCAAGGATGGATGTCTATGATCAAATTCCAGGCTGTTTGTCATGCTAGCTCACCTCATCCAAATCCGTGAGTAAAGCGTTGAGATCAGGTGCAAAGTGCACATGTTTCCCGCCGCGAGACACGAGGCTCTGGTTCAACTCGCCCGACAGGTTCGGTGTTGATGCTCGAGAGTCTTCTTCTATTATCGTACTGGAATATGAAAGAAGAAATTATTAGTTAGTAACATCCTTATGCTTGGCAAAAGCCTGTTTTATACAAAGAAGAATCATGGCGTATAAATCAACAACTTTAAGAAAGTAAATTAAGATAACATATTATCATCACGCTTGTAAAACGTCGGTAAAGGCAAGTATACACATTTGGTGCGGGTATGTATCCATATAGTCAGAAAGTCGTTTACATTACACAGGGTCAAATTGAATTAGCTAGCGAAACTCCGCAGACGTGATGGCTATCGATATCTAAACATGAACAAATAAAACAGTTTATTTGATGAGTTTTTTTTTGGGGTCATCAACCGCAGGTAAATTAGTCACTTGAAATATCAGTTTAAAAACTCAGTTTTCTTTGTGTAAACTTTATAGACTTGGTGAGTATCGATATCAGATAAAACAGAAAAAACAGATTTGTTCAACTCATAGTTCAAGTAACAACACCAACAGCGGTCGTTGACCCAAAAATAATCTTATTTTCTGTTGTTTAGTAATTGTTACCCATTACGTCTGCGGAGTTTCGCTAGCTAATTTAATTTGACCTTGTATATGTGTTAGAAAGAAAACGTACTAGGTCTTTTTTATGATTTCCCAAAGACGGTATATTTTGGCTGTTTGGTCAAATTCATTCTTACTCAAAGCAACTTTATTTCCTAGTTCTACCGCCAACACTTTTCAGGAAAACATAAAGCATATAAACGCAACAACATTTTTGTTTAATCCTTTTGCAACGGGACTGAAAATGACACGCTATAATAACTCTAGCATGTAGTCCCGTCACCTTTACGCACCACCCACGTAAGTGCAGCAGGGACATGGAAAGGGCATCTGCGCTGGCGACGCGCCAGGCATGAAGCAGGATTTTGATCGTTGGAGGCTTATAAGAGAAAGTTGTGAGAAGAAATAAGAAGAACAGTTTTATGTTTGACTTTGGCAGAAAGCATCAAGATAATTAAGTAAAAAAAAACTTACAGATTACTTTGCGAATCCAATTTTTTTTATGGATTCGCAAAGTAATCTGCAAGTTTTCTTTTTCTTTGTAGAAATTTAAGTCATGGTGCGATGTCAATCAAATATATTTTCTCAGTAAAGACACCATATCGGCCTTTCTGTGTCACGTTTTTATATCAATAAGTTGCTCTCCAATAATGTTTGTAGTTTCTGTATAAAAATATAGCTGCTATAAGCGTTCCGCTAATCGTAGAACTAAGGTAAACTCATGCGTGTCCCATTGAGTAGAGCCATAAAGTTCGCAATTATATTTATTACTCACAGAAATCTCTGACGACGACGTACAAATATAATATTTGATGGCTTTACATTAATGCCCGCTTCAACTTCCCTGTTCACAAACAGTATTTACATAAGTATGTGATAGGAATTGAGTACGTAATGCTGTGATATAACTTATGTCGTACAAATCTTGTTTGCATCGAGACAAGCGTAATTACGGACATAAGGGATACTTGGCTTGAGTCCAACGTATCTAGTGGTCTAAGTACTAATTATGTGTGTCGGTAACTGTATGATCAACAGGTGGACAGCTAGTAACATTGAATTGAACATGTGTGAACATTATGGGGCGGGTAGTGAATACTTACATTACTTCAATCGCTTTATTGGCTCAGTTTATCGCTATGCTTAATAAGATTACCCATCACAAAAAGACAAACGACTTCTAAAAGAAACACCACAAAGTGAAAAGTATATTGCTTTTCTCGATGCAGGGACGTTAATTGTTGAGGAGTTCTGATAAAAACGAGAAGAACTGGAGCTGATGGTGAAGCCACCATTAGCTCCATTTCACCATATGTATTGTGATGAGCTTAACTTGCTTAGCAACCATATTAAAGTAATCGAATCGCAACCACAATGAGTAGTTCCGGTGGCCACCTATGGTCTTCATCATCAGTTCCACTTCACCAAATGGTGGTTTCCGAGAGCAAATGCACGAGTTATTATAAAAAAATACTGAAATCGCTATAGGTGGTGGTGGTGGTGGTGGTGGTGGTGGTGGTGGTGGTGGTGGTGGTGGTGGTGGGGGGGTGGTGGTGGTGGTGGTGGTGGTGGTGGTGGTGGTGGTGGTGGTGGTGGTGGTGGTGGTGGGTGGTGTAAAATTTGAGGATTTCCCTCGTTTTCCATGGGATCCCTCTCATGAGATTCTGACTTGGTGACAATGGAACACCTCGAGAGCATACCCTTTCAAACAAGAAAGTAATATTCAAAATCGGTTCACAATTGACGGAGAAATCGGTGAACATAAAAAAAAACATACATTCAGCCGAACGCCTCGATAACTTCCTCCTTTTTGGAAGTCGGTTAAAAATATAATAACGTCTGCCAGTTGAATAATTGGTCTACCTAGGCTGGTTCGTCGTGTGAAAAACACTAATAGAGTTCATAGATTTGAAAAAGTCAATGGCTGATTAATAGCTTCTCCATGGTTTTACAAAAACCAAATATTTTGCAATAAACATGTGAATTTCAAGATAGCTCTAGCTTTATGATGTAGTCAATATACAAACAAAAATATAGTCATACACCAAATTATCATCCGTTAGTCGTCGTGACACCTACAGAAAACTAAAAACAAAGGATGTTAAATAAAGATCGACAGCAAAACATGATTAATGCAATACACCTCCGCAAAATGCGTCACCCATTTAGGCGAAATCCCACCCGCTAGCAAATCGAAGTAATCCATCAATATTATTAGTGTGGCATAAAATTTGGCGCCAAGCCAGAGGGACAGCGCCTCCCAGAGATAGAAATTTTGCGCGAATCTTAACACCTAGTGATTATAAACACGCGCGGTTTTGTTGGGGTTCGCATGTTGAAGAAAGCTTTATTTTTATATTAGGAGTATAAATAAAATGTTCGTGTCGAACGTGCGAGCAAGAGCTGTTCCATTTCAAACGCAAAAGCACTGCACTTTAGTTTGCCCTCCAATTTATCAGAAATGGGCGACTGGAATCAAAACAAAAAGATAGCAAATATTTTTTATTTGATTTTTAATTGCCAATTATATTTATTTCGGCGATGTAAAACGTGACGGTAATTAGTTAGCTGGCAACGATTTTTTTCCCATTAGCGTGTTCTACGTAAAATAGGCCAACCCCGTCATGAAGTATACCACTAAAGTTGGCAAATGAAGGCTTGGAAACAGTAAAATAACTAAACCGTTGCATTACTGAAGAGCCAGCCCTATACATTTACCGTGGGAGAGCGTCACAATCGCTTACTTTAGCACCTCCCCATTAAATCGCAGCTTCCGCCACCAGTACACTCATACCGCTAATTTCTCTTAATCACCGCATTAATCTTTGTTGTTCGCAATTAAACATATGAAGCTAATATATTGTAGGCTCTATGTGGATGAAATAAGGACTACTGTCTTCCGGGTTTAGTAAGAGGACCACCTTATCGTTTGTTATTCATATCAAAAGGCGCTAAGGGATTATCAATTTGGCTACGGCAGGAACAGTTTCTTTAGAAGTTTGCTAAAAGTACTCAAACTGTACTCAGTCAGGGGTCAGGGTGCTAGAAGGTATGACATTCGAATATATTCCAAAAATCGTCTGTTTTCGTGCTTTTGTGTGGAGCTATACTGACTCCTTTTTTCTAGCCATTTGCAATGATTGCTTTTCATCCTAAATCGTATGTCATCGTGTTTAGGCGTCATTTGTCGCTTTAACACTTAGCCTTGCACAGTTTGCAATACATCAGATATTGTTTCCACAAAAAGCTTATCATTATCAGTAAAGACAGGAATTTTGTGAAAAAAGAAATACTCCAGAAAATTGGACGTCAACCCCAAACCCAACATTTCGACGTAAATCCGTAAACATCGAACGGATTCGATTTCTTTTATTTTTCTCGCTATGTGACTAATATTTCTAGTAACCCGAGCAGCTGAACTAAATCCATCACATACAATGCTGATAGATCAAAGCGGTTCAAGAGCGACAAAACGAAGCGGACGCGCAGACAAACCAAACCGTTTTGTTGTGTCAATAGCGCACCTCGTGTTGAGACGGGCGGCGACTTAGTTGCGTTTGTCTTGTTTATTCGTAAATAGATCATCAGAAACAGTGGAAAATGGTTACGATGTTTAATTAAGTGGTTAGAAAAACTTCGCTAAAATTGAATTTTGTAGTATTCAACAAGTCATTATTGAGGTGGACTATAACATGGTCCTAAGAAACTCCACGAAACAGTCGTGATACGATCGACTTGCTTTTATTTAGTTTCCAAATATACTACACTTTTGGGTTTGATTCATAACTATTTAAAAGGAAAGCAACACGAGTAATAAAACTTAAGCACAGCAACAGTGACATGCCACACTATATCTCACGCTTCATTTGTTTAGTTCTTAGGCTCACTAAACCAGGACCCTAATTACGTAATACACTATCTATCACAATCTGAATCAGTTTGAAGCCTATTGCTAATCCATTGCTTCAAATTTTAGAAAAAATTGTCTGCGCAACAATGTAAATAACGCAATGAATGTTGTTGAACTGTCAAAATGACAGCTATTCCTACTGGTAGTGTGTTACGCAATGACCCCGCTGTTCGGAAAGAGCCTATATCTCATCAAGATTTTATGTATCGTAAGGTATCCCCTGAAAATATAGCATAAAATGTTACGATAACTAATACTTATTAGGATATTGTCATTTCAGTCAACCAATCGCAAACAACAATTGAACAGCAAATTACTCTTTTAAAAAACCCTATGTTCCGTCATCAAACATCGTATATCAGTGATACACTCACTCATATTCTCCTGGGACAAGCCGGGCTAGCAGCTGTGCTAGTACAGTACGGTTGAGCTCGTCTTCCGCGCTGGCACAATACGCTACCAGCTGACCCACCACACGGTGTAGGCTCACTGCCACGCGCTTGAGGTCATCCCTGGAAAAAAATATTATTAATTAGTACAAGTAGTTAGAACTAGATTAAGGCCCACTAGCACCACCAAAACTCTATATGCGTGTAAAAAAAAAAGCGAATCGAATCTAAGCGAATTAAAAAATCGTTCGGTTTCTGTCAATCGTTTAAAGATGACAGAGACAGAATGATGATTTAAATAAGTTTAGCGCTAAACGTCTTTAATCATTGGTGGTGCAAGCGGACTTAAGGCAACTTAAAGGGCATAATTAAATTATTTAATAACACCACGCTTAGTTTGAGGTGTAATCGAAGTCGCAGATTACTAATATGTGATCGAAGTACACCCACATTTCACTAGTTATGTTTAAATCCAATGTATCACGGGCCGAGTATTTTGCCGTCAACCGGACCCAAATCCAAACTCCGAGCGGCTCCAAAGTAATTTTCAAAAACACAATCACGATATTTGATCATGGTGATTTTAACGTTATCTCACAAATAGATACATAACCAACGGCAACGCCGTCCTTACAAGGTGTTTCAAGTTACACTTAGAATCGTTAATCACAAAACATTGTGGGTTATAAATTAATCAGATGTCGGTTTGACTGTTTGTTTTACCAAACGGCTGCAGCGTTTTGATGAGCGGCCGAACGTGACGCAACCCGGAACAACACATGTTACACTTTAACCCAGAATCAAATTCCGTTCCCAGCCGAAGTAGGTTCCCTCTTAAATTTTCAAAAAGTGCTTGGTCTTGGAAGAGTTGCAAAGAGTCGTAGTTAGTTTAAGTAGATTTGTTAAGAGGTTCCTAGGCAAAGACTTCTCCCAAATACTAACAGACACTATTTTCTTTTGCCATTTACCGGGCACTAATCACTGCTTCCAGTAGCAACCTTTCCCTTAATATTTGAAATTTTACAGCACTTTCCCAATACCGACAGCAAAAAGGTTTGTGTAAAGAATCTGTGGGACGCATTTAAATCCATGCTTGGTAACTAGATGGAGTAGCTCCGAAACACTGGCCCCTGACCTATTACCGAATTATTCAATCTAATAAATGATTTCCCATTTCATTCCCACATACATTAATCATGCTGGGGGCCCTTTTAGTGGTATAAGCGAATTACATACATCGCCTAGCCTTGTCCTACCTAGTGTCCCCAGTGTCACTCTCCAATCTTACCAGACGTAACTGAATTACGCCAGGCCATCGTTTTATTTCAATATTGCACATCAATCCTGTAGTCGGGCATGAGATTTACAACTGATTATATTGTAGAGCTTGATGGAACACATAACATAACACCATGCTTGTAATCCCCGAAGGATTAGGCAGAAGCGTACCTTAAGTAAATCCACATTTCGCCAGGAATGTTTTAAGAAACTAGGGACAACACAGTATGTTCTAAGTTCGGTAAGAGAGTAAAATAATTCCCCACCTTTCCCTGGTGACCTCCTCCAGCTGTCTGTTCTGGTCGAAGCTAATGTTTCGTCTTGCCTTCCACTTGTCCTCGCCGGCGGACAGCTCGTCACGAAGACTTGAACACTGTTGACAAAACTATTTATTAGCATCCAAGTTTAATAACCATACAAATTGTAAAGAGGTTTGATTGGACTCAGATGGACTTGATAAACAATTGACACTTTTTCAATGATTAGCTCGCCGGCTATTTAGTCAAAACTGATGGTATTGAATGGCAACGTTGGGCAATGCGTTGGTTCGAATCCACGTCAAGCCGTGCTCTTTTTGTAAGTATTCTTTAGGATAGTCTAGACAAAATCAATGTTATAGGTAGCAGTATATTTTTTAAATATTAGGGGTCCCCACAAGTAACGCTATCTGTACATGTTGTATCTATTATCGATAAGTACAAGAGCTTGAAGAATTCATCCTGAAAACACACCGCTGCGCTGCACTGAAAGTACTGGAACCAACAATTGAACAGTGTGTCTAGATGTCAGTAGTTTACAACTTAGAAGTAACAACAAGAGATTGATATAATGATTCTCAAACTCAAGTCCTGTGTAATTCATGTATCAATCTTCAATAAACTTATACTTCCATATAAACATACCATAAACCTTCTCAAAATCACCATGATGAAGTCACATTGTCAACTGCACAAACACTATGTCTTTAGTTCATTGAACAACAACTTCATGTGTAACACTTTTATCGAACAACTTGTTAATTCACACATTATGCACTTAGTTCGTCTGTCTAATTGTTAAGTATCAATCTAAATTAAACTATAAACTGTTCAACTTACGTCTGAAAATTGTGGAGCACAATAAAATAATTGGAAGGATATCGAATGCGGAGTGTTGTAGATGGAATTCAAAGGAAATAGTTTCCGGAGCGTCTTCATTAGTATGAAAAACACTGATATGAGCTTACGTTAATTGAAAACAGGTTTCATTGAACATCCTCTTAATAATGTTTAAGGTTAATGTCATCGTATTTAAATTATTTAACTGGCGTCTTTGTTTTCTTCAATATATGATAAAGTGCGGGTAGATTGTCTACGACCTACGGGTTAAGTGTTCAGCATATTAAAAGATATTGAAAACATACAAAGAGCTTTAAGTTTCAAAAGTATTCGTTGTTTGTAAAACATTAAAAAACCGGGGAAAGTAACATAGGTAGGTACTCCAACTGATGTGTTCAATATTTATCCAATGAGATGAATCTTCAAACAGATTTAATATTCGAAAGTCCATGCATCAACATGAAACATAAACTGTGAATCTTTACGTCGATACCTACCTTTGAGTTAAGTAAATAATAAAATAAACTCAACAATATTTTCTCTCAAATATTGGTACAGTACCGAGTTTGTTTAAAATCACTTAAAACGACAGAATTAGATCACCAAGGCTGACATTGGGTTTCGACCTCAATAGAAATAAAATTTATTACATCTTTACATCATACACCCATTTAAAACTTAAGAAAAAAATAGTACCACTTACATCAACAAGTAGGTTAAACAGTCACACGAAAATATAATACTACCCTCACAAAACGAATCCAGCTGCGTACAAAAATAACGCCAAGAAAAAAGATAGCCATGTGTGGGCGAACGGATGCACGTGTTCAATACAACACGCCGACACCTCTATTGTAAGGACAATAAGGTGTATTTCTGAATGTTATTGTTATAAAGCAGAGCAAGTGATGATGCTAAGTTGCAGTGTTTGCTTATTGTTACGTATTGAGAATAAACGAGGGAATTTGTTTAACTTGCTGTTAGAACGTGATCATTAAATGTTTAAATATACGGTACTTAATTGAATCGTGTGAGGTGCTAACAGCTGCAAACAATAAGAAAATGTGTGTCAGTTGAGAAGCTACTTACCAATTAAAACACATGTTTTACAATTACAATCTACAATGCAATGCCAAACTGTAAAGCTAACTTCGTAAGGCTAGCATTTAACGCGAGTTTATTACTGGGATTGTACATATTCAGAGTCTAAAAGTTTACACGGTAACTTAAGAGGAGAGTCCTTACGAAACGCCTGAATAGGGGTTTACTGTTTTCAAGATATCTAAACATTCACCGCATCAAATAATACCAAAAAAATAAGTAAGAAAGTTAATAGACCTGTCATCAGTTCCATTGCGAGATATTTCCAAAATTATCCAAAAAATCCTGCTAAAAACAATGTTAAAATTTCATATTCACATCGAAATCGACACATTCTATTTACACATTTTATCTTATTTTAAGTCAATGTTTGAAAATATTTTTCGTTAAATCGTGACACAAATGTATGATTATGAAGTTCCCTGTTTTAATTTCTAATTAAATAAACCCTTACGATAGTAATTTACGTCTAAACATTCTTTATTTTTTACGCAAATCATTTTCCATTTCCCATACATTTTAGTATGGAGCGTACTCTCTTCCGCAATTTGATTTATATTCGAGCACGCGCCGAAAACTATTCAGTGCCGCCCTAGAAACCAAGGTGAGAGCACGTCAATTTTTGATCTGCACCGAGCTCGAAAATAGTTTACGCACACTTAGACACAAGGCCTAAGGGTGGGGTGCTAGTGTCACGGCGTAACCGATAATTTTCAAAAGACAACGCTTGACTGCATCTGGTTTTGGCAAAATTTGCAAAAGAGGCCTTATTAAATGCGGACCTCTCGTGAAAAGTTTGTTTCGTGGAGAAAACTTAGACCATGTAAAATCGCTACAGTACGGTAAAGATCACGAGCATATTGCGCTAGAACAATTGGCAGTTCTAAGAAGTGTTGATGGCTCTCCCTGCGTTATAAAAAGATGTGGCCTTATTGTTGACCCAGTGTTAGGATATTTAGGAGCAAGTCCAGATGGACTATTGGAAACTGATAAAATCGTAGAAATTAAGTGTCCATATTCTTGTGCAAAAATGACAATAGACGATGGCGTTAAAATGAAAAAGATTCGTTTCTGGAAATTTAGCCAAACAGGAGACCTGATAATAAATAAGAATCATGACTGGTATTATCAGGTTCAAGGACAGCTTCACATTACACAAAAAAAATGAATGCATTTTTATGGTTTGGACTAGTATAGACTCAAAGATTGAAATAATAAAAAGAGATGATGACTTCTGGCGAAATAATATGGAACATAAATTAAAAAAGTTTTATATTGATTGTATGCTCCCGGAAATAATAGATTCTAGATTAGACAGGAAAATGGACATAAGGGAGTCCAATTATTTGATAGAAGCAATTAAAAAAAGAGAAGCAGAAAGAGAAACAAAAAAACGGAAAAGCGAAACTGTTATTAATGATAGCAAACGCAAAAAAAATATTAAAAAAGCTGTAACTGCAAACTAAATTGTGGCAACTGATCTAGCCCATACAACCGTAGAATTAGATAGTCACCCAGACACATTTACAAATAATTTACATAAATCCGCACACACACAGAGAGATACATGCATATGCGCCCGCACACGTACGCACGTGCGCAGCCACACACACACAAACACACACATACATACTCACACACACATACGCACACTTACACACAAGTCCACATCTGCCTGGCTTATTAAGGTGAATCCTCAGCTGCAGCCCGCAAAATTCAAATTTACTTTGGTTTTGTGTAAATTGCAGCCTGCTTTTGTCGTATGTTGATCAATTGTACGATTCGCTATTGTAGGAATGATATAAATTTCAAATCAATTCAATTTCATATCAATCGTCAAACAATTTGTTCCACCTAAGAATTTTCATATGAAATATTCTTAAAAATTCTTAGATGGAACAAATTTCCAAATTTTGACGATTCTAATAGATAAGTTTAGATAACAAGTATCAAAACCTGAGCCTGTGTTGTTACCTGAGCAATTCTTTTTTTGTATGCACGTGTTTCTGTGACAAATAAACCTATTTTTCTTTCTTTCTTTTCAAAATGTTGTATAATGGCTAAATAAAGAATTTATTATTTATTTATTAATTACCTACCTGCTTACTAATGTGATGTTAAATATATACTTATTATTAAACTTAATAAGTTATAGATAATTCATTTATCCATTAAATAATTTAAATAGTATGTACAATTACTTGTTTTTTTTTTAATTAGTCCTTTGCCTCTCTTACGTCTTTCACATACATACCTTAAAATATCTATGAA
This sequence comes from Griposia aprilina, assembly GCA_916610205.1. Lineage (NCBI taxonomy): Eukaryota > Metazoa > Arthropoda > Insecta > Lepidoptera > Noctuidae > Griposia > Griposia aprilina. Next base: position 21,436,616 of record OU744302.1, on the reverse strand, counting down.
CAATATTTAGTAGGTATCAATTTATTCAAAAATAGTTAAAAGCAATCAATAATACAAAATTCTAAATAATAAAGTTATTGGTTAAATTAAACAACATAAATAAAGTTAATAAAATAATAACAACATAATTAATTTTATCAATCGACCTGATGAACACTGTAACCCCACCCTTTGGTGACGACTAATACGTAATACTGGAACGCAAGCCTCGCGATGCGGCGAGATAATTGCTAATACATTGCGTGTTTTCTGACACATACTTATAAATCCTTTAGGGGCGAACACGCATTGAAATTATAATATTTCCGTCGCGCCGTATGGCTTGTTATTTGTTTCTAGTTAGGTGTACACCATACGTAATTTATACTGCGCGTTGTTGCAGTGTAAGTGAAAAATATCAATGTGTGCGTTCTAAAAGAAGTTCTCACGCTCGCAAACTTCCCTCTTAATGTAATGTAGCTCTGTCTAGCCGTAGAAGGGGCCTGCACCTTAATTACGTATCATTTTGAAGCCTATTGCTAATCCATTGCTTAATGTGTTCGAAAAATTTATCTGCTCAGTAATGTAAATAACGCAATGAATGTTGTTGAACTGTCAAAATGAAACTCATTCCTACTGTTAGAGAGTTACGTAATTATAATTACCCTGCTGGTGACCTGTAACACAGGTTTTTTCCAAAAACCTATATCAGGCACCAGTCTCTGACAAAGGTATACAGCTCAGTTTTTTTTTTGTACACATTAACTTTAAGTCAGCTTTGTGAAGAGAGAAATTATTATTAAGTAAGTATTAATGTTTTGTTTTGTTTTATTTACTTAATTAAAATAAATAAGTACGCACGGAAAATACGAATGCACCTAAAACCACAAATATTATTGGCTAGCTAAAATAACGCTCGATTAAAAGCTAAATTAAAACAAATGAGACGCATGCCGCTTCATTTATCCTTATAAAATGTTTGTATTCATTGTATTACCCATGTATGCCAAGGTACCAAATCCTTTCCTATCCTACTAATATCCTATTCTACTTCCTATCCTAATATACTATAAATCCTATCCTATCCTACTATATCCTATCTTACTTCCTACTATATTATAAATGTGAAATTTTGTGAGGAGGGATGGATGGATGGATGGATGGATGGATGGATGGATAGATGAATGTTTGTTACTCTTTCACGCAAAAACTACTGAACGGATTTAGATGGAATTTGGAACACAGATAGTTTATAACCTGGATTAACATGTAGGATACTTTTTATCCCGATAGTACGATCACCTGAGATAATTTCCGACATCCACGCGGGCGAAGCCGCGGGCAAAAAGCTAGTCGTTACTAAAAGCCCAAAAAATTTTTGAAGATTAAACAGTAGCCCTAATGTCTACACCCATACTAAACTAAGCGTACTTTCAATAATGAGTAACAACGAACATTACTTTATCTACGGACATCTGGTACCCTATTACATTTAATTCAAGTACGGAACATTAAACCGCCAGCATCTGGCGACACAAGGGGTACATTAAAATGTCAAGTTCAATGCTCCTCATTAATAATTTTCTCTACTAAAGCATTACTATGCCGCGGAGTAAACACTGGGCTTCAAGTGGCAATAGTGGCCGTCAATGGCCCATCGAATCGAGGGATCGATTGTATTAATATGTTTATGATGTGTTTAATGGGGCGGGAGAGAGATTCTATTGTGTATAGAATAGGGGAGATTGAATTTTGGTGGTCTGTGTAGTTGAAATTGATTTAAATAGCTGTTGCAGTTTTTGTTTGCTTGGGATGGGAAAAATGTAGATGCGGTACAAACTAGAGTTAACAACATAGCTTATACATATGAGAAGCTGACATGCTGAGCTTGAGATAAGCTTTCATTAAATTATGAATGAAATGCCAAACTTGACAGACGTATTAAAGCAACTTATTCTTTTCAATTTTTGGAGCCTTGAAGCGTCTATGTTCTAAAACCCCAATGTTTTAACGTCTATGTCACACTTCAGCAGTGTTGCCAGATGACCGTCTCGCGTTCTCCCCAAACCTTCCCCAAAATCCCCCCAAAATTTAGGTTTTGAAGAAAAAATCCCCCACAAATGGCAAAATATTAATTTAGGAATGAAATACAAGTTTATACTATTTCAGCAACAGTTTACTTCTCAAACTTTCGCTGAAATCCCCCCCTTAAATTCAGGTTTTGAAGAAAAAATCCCCCACAAATGGCTAACTATTTATTTATTTATGAAATACACTTTTATATATTTCAGCAATAGCTTCCATTACTGTGTATTTTTGTTAAAGCTTTTAGAATATTTATTTATTTAATTGTTTGCCTGAAGATTTTAATAATTTGTGTTGGTAATATTTTCCTTCGTGTCATGGATCAAAATCATAAATTAGAAACAGCCGGAAGCTGTAAAAACGAAATTGATAACGCTGCGCAAAATGTCTTTTGAAACTACCGATTTAATCATCACGGCTAGCCGCGGCTTTACCCGGACTACAGTTTTGGAAATAAAAATCCCTCAATTCCCTCCAAACCCATTTTTTTCTCTCCAACATCCCCCCAAAAATATTGTCCCCCCATAACTTTAAAATACCCCCAAATTTGGGGGGATTCCCCCCAGTCTGGCATCACTGCACTTCAGACATTTCAGGACCGACCAAGGCCTCGAAAATAGAAAATCCACAGAGTAGCTAATTTTATTTAGATGGATGACATATTGATGGCTTTCTGGATTAAGATTTAATACTCTGCGCTGACATATACGACTTTAATTTGATGGCAAGTATCTGACAAACAGGGAATGTCTATCCCAAATTATGATGAGTTCATAATTATACTTATCACCTTTACAGAGTTTACAGGATAAACAGTGAATGAGAAAGTCATTCATCTCGAATGTGAATGTGAATGCATACTTCTATTTATATTACCGAAAAACAAAGATGTATCTTCATAGAAAATAATGTCCAGCCTATGTACACAAAACTTGCGTGTACACAGGCTAGATAACTGTTCGACTAAACAACACTTCGTAAAGTGTGTCGATATAACAGATGCTTAGTATTCACATTTGGTACGAATAAAATGTTCAGACCAAAACGAAAATAGGGCGAAACACAAGGGGAATATTATGTATTTTAAAATAACTAAGTGTAGACAGCTTAAAATGGGACACAGATTCTAGGATAAACAAATGTTTAGCATACTTGAATAGGGATGCGCAACTATTGGAATAGTTTTAAAGATAATACAGGAATATAAACATTTTACAGTGCCCTATTTTTACATTAAAGCAGAGGAAAAGCTTTGTTTATTTCTATTTTGTCTGCGGCTATCTGTTTATACGATCTAGTTTTAGAAAGTGATTAGATTTAATAGGATATCGATTATGAATTTTAAAACTCTTAGACTGACCCTGAAAATTAAAACAAAAAAAAACCTGATGTATTTATGTGTTAACAATGAAACATTGAACTGAATCTAACACACAGTAGGTAATTAATTATATTATCAGCGCGCCGGCGAACACACTCCTATTTTCAGGTTTTACCCTAATTTCCTTATTTACGTGCGTAGAACAAAACAATTCAACACGTAAGTAAACCACGGGCCGATAAAGCCGTTACATTTAATTCTATTTACAGCAGTTGCATACGTTTCCTCCAACAGATTCTAAGAACACTGACTGCACCCCAAATAAATCACATTTGCTTTAATCATTCGATGCACAAATTAAAAACGGTCAGTCTAATGGTCAATTACATCTCACATGTCTAAAACAGAATTGTATTCAGGCTAAAATTAACCTTAATATGTCACTGCAAGGTTTATATTCGTATATGTGTTTTTCTCGCGCGTAAATGACGTCATATGTGGCGCGTACGCATCACACGTCCGTCGTGGAAAGCGTCTGACGCTGAACTGAAAGCACTATGGTTTGTTTATAAAAAGCTTGTGTTTGTTTGGCCACGTCATTTAGCTTTAAAATGCAGGGATGGGGTTGAATGATTAGCGACTGCGTGCAATTGGTTAGCAGAAATTTAAGAATCAATAGAATAAATGTCTTACTGCAGAGCTTGTTTGGGATAATATCTAACATCCTTTCATAGTTTCAGTTTACTAAAATGGGGAAGCTACCTAAGGCCCTTAGCCTTTGCCACTTGAGTGAGGTCCTGAAGCGTCTGTTAAGTGTCCTTAAGGAAACAGGCGAAACGCCCGGAAAATTAAAAGAGAAGTCGCAGCCTTTCAAAGATCTAACCTGGATAAACCAATTCACAAAACAAGAGGTATTAAGGAAATCCCAAGCATATTGAGAGGCCTAAATACTTAGAATCTATGCTTCCACATGTTATGAAGGCCCTTGTACGTAAAAGAACTTGATATGCATGGGATCGATCCGTATCAATCGTCGGATTTACAGACTCTTGAAACCATCAACGGACTCAGCTGCCAATCTTGATTAATTGAATAAAGATCGAAGAAGTGTTACATCGTATTACAGAACAAGACTTTGATCGTTTATGGATGAATAGAAAATAAACTTTATGAATTGTTTATGAACATGTAAAGGAAAATATTGAGAATAAAATAGTTCATAAAAAAATTCAATTAGGGCAAGTTTATTCACCATGGAAGATAGGCAAAGTTGACTGTTTTGCACAGAAGGCGAAAACCTAATTACACAGTAATAATGCTAATGATTAACGTCTACTTAACCATAATTTTTCGATGATTAATCATCTCTTAACAACGTTTATAAATAAAAGCAAATATTGGCAAGGGCATAATACATGAAGATGGGAAATAAGAATGAATTAATCTCATATATAGATCACAATTGTAACCTCTTTTCTACAGAAATTACAGAGTCTGCCATTACTATTAATATGATTAACACAACAATTGTAGGACATTGTCCTATGAGCAATTCAAATTCATCTGCTCTAACGGTCATCTCAGTAACAGTCGACCTGTCTTCAATTCAAATCTCAACCGTCACTAACGAATCTTTAAGAACTCAACCTACGCTACGCACAGACTTTATTAGTACCAATTATGTCTAACATTAAGAAAAAAGTCCATATGAAGAGGCCGGATGTCACCAATTTATTTTTAGATCCTCTGCCGTTTTATAGCGACAGGATAAGGGAGGGAGTTCGCCGTGAAACAAGCTTGCGGTGTGGTCTCGATCTTTTGTTTTTTGCTAATCTTGGAAAGAAAGGGGTGATTTCAGTGGCAGTTGGTATGTGCTTCAGACATTTGAGACGTTTAGCTTTCAAACATTTTGAATGTTAATGACGCGACTAGATTTATTTTATATACTCTTACATCGAAACAAATATGGTTTTGGTCTACAGAATTTTCGGGTAAAAATTGTTGCAAGGGTTTCAAACAAGACGGGTGCGAAATAATGCACTAAAAGCAATAGGGTGACTACGTGTCTGGATCAATTATTATACATATCAGCTTTAGCCATTCACGAAGAAACCATTTTTTTTTTGCTAAAATGTCCTGAGATGTCGCTTTTGGTGTGGAGCGTTTTCAATTAAAGCTGAGCTCGTATAAAATATCTGTATAACGTTCAAATCTGGTATCTCCGCCGTAAGCCTACATTAGGACACATTAAGTAAACAGCAGTTTCCATGAACGATACGCATTTTATGATACACAAATATGAAACTTATCAAAGGCAGCCGGTAAAGGGGGCTTATTCCACTTTTCCCCGTTGGATGATCCCCATTGATGGGGATTAGTGAACTTTTTGTTCACTATTCCCCGTTGACCCAAAATTTTTATTTAATGGGGATAAGTGAACTAAAAAGTTCAATAATCCCCATTAGGTAGGTACGTTAAAAAAATAAAATATATGAATCATGTTACATTTATTAATTAAAAATATAACTTTCTTATACCTAATAAAGTCACAGATTGTTACAATCATTAATTTAAAATTGTAGCATGAAAATATTTCTTTCTTATACCTTGTAAAATCAAAGATTACAATCACTTAAGTTTTTCTAATTAGGTACGTTAAATAAAAACAATATAAAAATAAAATATATGAGTCATGTACTTTTATTTTTATAAGGTAAGAACAAAATTTTAAATTACCTACATACCTACTTTACGATTTTATTAGAACGAAAAACAGATTGTTGCCCCAACGAAATTGTTCTAACGATGTTTGGGAATAAGACCTTATATCTATCTATCTAATAAGATACACAATACTGTAAAAGATGCTCATTTTCTAGAGGCGCGCGCGCAAGGCGGTGGCGGAGCGGGGTGCGAGTTAGCTCGTATGTGATTGGTCGACCCATCTTTTGTTTTTGTTTCGTAGTCGTTAAGGGTTAGTAGTGTGTAGTGTAGTTCAAGCGTGCAGTTCTTATCAGTTCGCAGTTATTAGTTTAATATAGGAATAAATAAAGGAAATGGCTGGTAGTTCAACTGACGTTTGTTTAGAGTACGTTAAAAAAGGTAAAGCTACCATACTTCTCCGGGCCGGACATCAATACAGTAAAAAATGCAAATATAAAAATGGTGGAGTTTTGTGGGAGTGTACCACAAGAAAACAAAGTAAATGTGCCGGATCCATCACTGTCATGGTAAGTTACTTATTATATTTTGTGATTAATAATGACAATAATAACTCAGGTTATGTGTGTTATCAATATCACGTTTATCAATATCAAAATTTAAAAATCAACGTTAAAGTTTAAACACTGTTTCTGTCATGGCGGCACGTGTGACGTCATTCTTTTGTCAAACAAGTCTATTACACCTAGTGTAGTAAAAGAGTGTAGCTGAAGTGAATTGTATATATTTAATTATTATTACATATTTTAGTTAAGCATAAAGTGAAATATGTTTTGTTGAACTATTCTGATAGGATAACAACAATTTGTTATAAGTTTTAAAGGTTGTTAAATAGCCTATTTAATTTTGTATTCTATGTAAGTGCAATATTGTTTACTTAAAAAATAATGTAAAGTAATTAATTATTATTACTTAATTTTACAGGACAATCAAGTTGTAGCTGAGAAACGACACAATGTTTGTGAACCTGATTTTGCGCGGAATGAAGTTACCTTGAGGTTATTCAAACTAAAAACTACACTTGCGGATCCAGAAGCACCTGCTATTCCCACTGCTTACAACGCGGCTGTGAGCTCACTAAAAGATACCGGAATTGACAAAATAAAAGAATTCCCTGCCCTGAAGTCTATCAAAACAACATTATATAAACACAGAAATGCAGCATTTGAAGTAAGTAAAATTGAGTTCAAAAATGTTGAAGAAGTTAAAGTACCTCCAGCTCATCAGGAATTTATTTTAGCAGACTACAATGACAGTGGTATCCGTGTAATAGCTTTTTGCTCTGAATTTGCCCGACATCAAATGAAAAATTTGAAGATGTTCTTGGGTGATGGAACGTTTTGGATCTGTCCATCTCCCTTTTACCAACTCTACACCATTCATGGGGATTTGGGCAGTACAGAAAAACACATAAACATTGTGCCACTTGTTTATGCCCTCATGAGCCATAAAAATCAACAAACATATGAAATTTTATTTAGTATGCTAAAATCTGCATTACCTGATTGGAATCCAGAAATATTTAAATGTGACTATGAAGTGGCTCCGATGAACGCAATGCGAAATGTTTTTGTAAATATATCTATTAGCGGCTGTTATTTCCATTTCACCCAGGCAATATGGAAGAAAGGAAAACAACTCAAACTAACAAAAGATAAATTAACCAGAAGACAAGTTGCACTTAGCACTGCTTTGGCTTTGTTACCATCAGATAAAATCATTGCGGGTTGGTTTTATGTTGCCTCTCAAAGCCCTGTTGATGATAATAGCAAGGAGTTTAGAAATTACATGCTCAGACAATGGCTACAAGATGATTTTATTAAAACGTGGTGTGTATTTGGACAGACTCATCGCACTACGAATTTAGTCGAAGCATGGAATAATAAAATAAAAAAGCGTGTGAAAATAAAGAAACCCAACATTATGAAGCTCCTCACAGCGTTGGCTGAAGATGCATCGTATTACGAAGTTCTTGCATTGGGGGTTTCTGAAAAAAAGGTATAGCGGAAAAAACAAAAAAAAGCATCAATCGCGATAATTATATACAGGAGGTCCAAATGGAACTCATTAATAATGAAATTACGATTGGGCACTGTTTAGAAAAACTTAAGTGAGTGTAATCTTTGATTTTACAAGGTATAAGAAAGAAATATTTTCATGCTACAATTTTAAATTAATGATTGTAACAATCTGTGACTTTATTAGGTATAAGAAAGTTATATTTTTTATTTTAAATTAATAATTGTACAATCTGTGATTTTACTAGGTATAAGAAAGTTATATTTTTTATTTTAAATTAATAATTGTACAATCTGTGACTTTATTAGGTATAAGAAAGTTATATTTTTTATTTTAAATTAATAATTGTACAATCTGTGATTTTACTAGGTATAAGAAAGTTATATTTTTTATTTTAAATTAATAATTGTACAATCTGTGACTTTATTAGGTATAAGAAAGTTATATTTTTTATTTTAAATTAATAATTGTACAATCTGTGATTTTACTAGGTATAAGAAAGTTATATTTTTTATTTTAAATTAATAATTGTACAATCTGTGATTTTACTAGGTATAAGAAAGTTATATTTTTTATTTTAAATTAATAATTGTACAATCTGTGATTTTACTAGGTATAAGAAAGTTATATTTTTTATTTTAAATTAATAATTGTACAATCTGTGACTTTATTAGGTATAAGAAAGTTATATTTTTTATTTTAAATTAATAATTGTACAATCTGTGATTTTACTAGGTATAAGAAAGTTATATTTTTTATTTTAAATTAATAATTGTACAATCTGTGATTTTATTAGGTATAAGAAAGTTATATTTTTAATTAATAAATGTAACATGATTCATATATTTTATTTTTTTAACGTACCTACCTAATGGGGATTATTGAACTTTTTAGTTCACTTATCCCCATTAAATAAAAATTTTGGGTCAACGGGGAATAGTGAACAAAAAGTTCACTAATCCCCATCAATGGGGATCATCCAACGGGGAAAAGTGGAATAAGCCGTAAAGGGCACAGTTTCTTCCGTGATCCCGGGTGGTAAGGCACGTATGACCGTTAACGTTACTGTTTATGTTATGTAACTTGATGTTTGCTGTCAAAATAGAATACGTGTGAAGTTTTATGAGGTCGAGATTCCTTTACCTTTAAAGATAATGTGCATACGTTCTATAGTTGGGAATGTTGGTTGGTAGCATGTTATGGGAACTCAAACCATTTACTTCAATTAAAACATTTACAGGCCCTTTTAAATTGTCAAGGAGTTGGTCATTCGGAAAGATGAAGCTAGTTGCACATTCCAAAGCGTAGTAGGTTCCTACGGAGAAAAACTAGCAAGAAACTCCATGGTCACTCTTTTAAATTACTTATTTAATATTAATAATAAAATATTTGTTATATCATTAATGTTGAACTAACTATATGTCTGGATCAGCAGTGGTCTTATATACTGGGACATACTGACTACTGCCTATTATATTGCAACATCTGTTCACTCTCATATTTATTACGATGACTCAAAAAGTTACTCACGTTATTACTAAGACTTTTTTATTAAACGTGAAAAACCACTATGGTTCACACCCACAGTAGATACCTAACACTTTGGTTATACAATATCCACTGTGGTCTTTACAATATTCACAAATGGCCAGTCAGTTAAACAATATGGAGTAATCAACTGTGTATTGGAAAGATGCAACGTTTTCAAATGGATAATTGTTACTGGTCGTAATTCTCCTCTAAATTCCCGCCCAAGTAACTATGGGAAAAGACTTAATTACTTAATGATGGATATAGGCAATGAACGCACCATGGGCTGACGATACTCCTCACATCAAAGTGCCCGAGTATTACAGAATTGCCTAGTACGATAGCCGTCCGCAAGTACAAGTAGGGTAAAAAGCAAGCACAGCTCCTTAAAATCGAGTTTCTACCAGGAAAGCCGGTCGTGGTCCACTTGGAAGTCCCTGAATCGTCTCCGGACACAAGTGGGAAGATGTAACTCCAACCTCGTTAAAGGGAAGCTACGTCGACGGAACGGCAGCAGGATGTGGATGTAGAGCTATGTCACAATTTATGCACCACCTTCTATCTTGCCCTTTGTATCCCTAAGCTTGCAGTCAAAGTGACCTCGGCCATGCCACCGACGACGCCGTGGAAATGGCAAAACTTTGGGCCAACAAAATCTGAGAAAAGTAGTGCCAGCGGCACGAAGAAGAATAGTAGGTTCTCGCAATTATCCCGAGGTATTTATGGATTTGATAATCACATAGAAGACTCGTTATCTGTCGCGCGTTTTACCTTTGACATTTCTACAAATGCACTTGGAGACTTTTGTGAAACAGCGTGTTATGAACGTGATAGGAAGATTACATATCCCTAAGCTTTGATTTAATTTCCCTAGTTACGATTCCATGTGGAGAACATACACTTTCGGTACTTACAGGAACATATTTAATTTCCGCATCGGCACACCAATATCTGTAATGGATTTTGATAACATCCATTTAGAAATTAGTATAAGAATCGTAAAAGCATTCCTATTTTTACTAGGACAGTGATAACGCGCCAGAGATTCACTGAGATTAATAGGTCAGTTAGTCGAGAGCAAATGAAATGGGATAAGGCTAGGCAGTGAGAGAGACGAGAGCACTCGGTTGCGAGAGCGTTTATATTTGCATCTTTATCTCGAGTGCAAGGAACATTAGCGAATACGGCGCGTACATTATGGACTTCTGAAGGGCTTGCTTGTGGTATTAGGGTATTTGGGTGTTGCATTGCATAGGAATGGTAGGTATGGGGAAATGGACTGAAGACGCAAGTGTAATGTAATTGAAGTTCCATTAGAATAATTTTGGTAGCGAATCTGGTGGTACTTGAAGAATTCCGGCATATCAAACTGTCCAGATATCATTCAGGCACTCATCAGCCACGCGCATTTTAGCTTACCTGCATCGACCATTAGTTGCGGTAATAAGGACCGGGTGCATTAAAGTAAGTAAGTCACCGTCAGTGAGTACTATCTCGTTGAGTCACTCAGTGTCGGCTCAGGTTTATTCAATGCTGAGCAGGTGTTTTAGGGTAAAATGAATGACACCAGGAAACCTTAATATGCTTATGCATCATACATAATTATGGTATGTTTTTTAAATTCATTTAAAGCTAGATCAGCTTACGTAAGTAAGGTACGTAACGTAGTTGAGGGTCAAGCACCACACAAAAATATTAAAAAACTTCTATAACATCAATTTAAAATTCTAAGCGAGTAAAATTGTAAGCATGACAAAAGAACTCGTGATGCTATGTGGTCAACTATCCTACTAATATTATAAATGTAAAAGTTTGTGAGGATGGATGGATGGATGAATGTTTGTTACTCTTTCACGCTAAAACTGCTGAACGGATTTGGATGGAATTTGGGAACACAGATAGTTTATAACCTGGATTAACACGTAGGATACTTTTTATTCCGGTAGTACGTTCCCGTGGGATAATTTCCGCCCTCCAGGCGGGCGAAGCCGCGGGCAAAAGCTAGTGATGAAATAATTGTATAAGTACTTTGCAAACTGTAGGCGGATTTTGTTAAAATACTGTTATCAAGAATACTACCATATTGTATGGTACTATTGGTTTACAAAAAATTGTGTGCCATGTGAAAGGCAAATAAAAACATTACTATCGCTCCCCAGTTAAACTAGTTGGTGTCATCGACGGATGACCCATTGATAAGATAATATTTGAAATATATTTACAAAAAAATATATACTAACGATGTCTGATTTAGTGTCATGTGGGAATTTAACATGAATGGCATTTTTTTTTTCAGGATATCCCGGATTTCTTTTTATGTTTGCTGCCTTTTTTATAAACACTTATCTGATACATAGACGAACAAAAAAGTCGAACGGAACTCCTCTAAGACAAAGCTGAGTCCCGTTTACGTGTGAGTGTTGTCGTTTGCGCGCGTAGTTACTGACCGTGTCGGCCGACTTATGCGCGAATGTGTGCGTACGGCGGCCTCTACGTACAGCGAGCTGGCCGACTTGAGTGACACAATTTTTTGCTAGCGAGAATCCGTCCGACTTTTTTTGTTCATCCATGTCGGAAAATTGAATTTATCACATACAGTTGTTGTCAGTATACAGAAGTCTTCTTTGTGATAACTTAATTTCAGAAACACCGTAGTATTGAGATACGAAGGTGTTTCCGAAATTAAGTTACGCGTTCAGCCAAACTACTAATCGTCCATTCCAAGAGGTTAACCAAAGTTCCTCTTACTCCATATAACAAGTACCATAAATTAATGGCAAAGGGAAGGCGACCCGGACGCGCATGTTATGCTTGCACTGACCATAGCATCCGGTAATATTACACCGATAAGTATAATTAATAACGTTTAATTATGTGGGTCAACGAACGATTTCAGACCAACTATGGCTTAATAGGCAATGTGTTTATAAATACCATAAAAGTTTTGGGAAATATTTTTGAATACCATTAGGATTTTTCTGGTGTAGCCCGGCGGAGTCTTGATCTGTGGCCGGGTATCGGTATAGAGCAGTGGTGGCCCAGGGTCCAGACCTATGAGTTGTAGGTCATAGGTTCGAACCCAGGCAGGCCGCTTTACTTTGTGGAGATAATTTCATCACCGCTGCTTTCAAAACGGTGAAGGAAAACATCGTAAGGATCCGGCATGTCCTAGAACTAAAAATTCGAAGACATGTGACATCTACCAACCCTCCCTGGGCCGGAGTGGTAGTTTAGAGCCCACTCCCTGTCGAAGAGAGGAGGCCTTTGTCCCAGCAGTAGGAACATTATAAGCTGATTATGCATGCATGCATTACGCATCGGCAATAGTCTCGCTCCCTATTACTTGTTTAGGACTTATAGAACTGGCGGAATGACGGGGTGCTTACTGTAAAACTTTGTCTACCCCTTCAGGAAATACAAGGGTTGGCCGTCAATCTGACAATAACCAGCAACAAATATGGTAGTTTATGAGTTGACACAAAACAAAAGCTTGGTAATCCAATAACTTTCTTAAGGAACCAAATTATATTTACATAACGCCAATAAATTATAGACAACCGAATTACATAATACCAATAAATCAGACTGACAAATACGCCAAACGGAAACAATCCGATCTTGCATGAAACGAATTTTAACTACCACTAACAAGACGTCCACACTCAAACTTATTAACACCCTATACTATATCCAATAAGGTCGATAATTCCTTGACAGTGTGATCTCCTAGATGCACTAGTTAGTTGCGCGATGTATGTAAAAGGGTTATGATGACGCGCATTTAGTGCAGTGTTTATGTGAGACGAGTAATGCCGCATTCTCGATGGTTTTGTTGTACTAAAATAAGAGGAAATCGAGATTTTTCATCTGAAATCAGCTGAAAAAAAGTTTAACGATGTCTTATGGGTAACACCACCTGCTTTTTGTTATGGGATTTACATGCATGTTACGATTCAGCCGTTATTTTCAAACTATAACTTTTATTTCAAGAAATAGGTATTTGCTTTTAATCTGACAGTAGAAAAATATTAATCGCGTTGATTTAGTTTTCTAAATTTAACACATGTAACATCAAAATACAAGCAATTACGATTATATTATCAGTGTGCAATACTGAAAAGCGCTCACTAACGCCATCTTAGATTTCAAGTTCAAAGCGATTGCAAAGTGCAAGATTGGCACAGACATGAGGAAGACCACATCTTGAAGCCATCATAAAATCTGACGTCAATCTAATGTAATCTCACGTGACATTTGATTGGGTGCGCGGGCGCATAGTAAATAAATGTTAAACGTAAAATTAGAATGCGGTTCAGTCAACTCGGCGCATCGCTCCCAATTCATCAGCTAACGCACAAAGCAACTAGGATTACTTCTTTGACAAGTAATGAGGGATAAATGGGACAGGACAGGTGTCGGTTTGCGTATGCGTTCAGTTAAATTTGTTATTACTCATATTGCAACTGTTAGTACCTACCAATGGTTTGGGTCATTGTATTCTCAGTAGGATACGACGAAATATCATTCTATATGAATATAATTCTCTGATAATTTCTTCTCGGCTCAAATGGCTTCTCTCTCCATGATAACGTTCTTTTGTATTGAAATACGGAAGAAATTTTACTGATTGGGCCTCAAACCCGTTGCACGAATAAATAGGAATGCAACTTGACAGAAGATTTTCATCTTTTGCCCGAGGTTCAAAGACTATTCCATTTTCAAATGACGAAATTTACAAAAAAAAAAAGTATCCATAGGAGTTACAAAAAATATAATTAAAAAACCTGATTTTTAGTAAGTAGCAAAAACGTGCTTGACCCCTAGACACTTGTGATGTCGCTGGCCTCGGGCAATAAAGCGGTAATATCAAAAATCGAATTTTACAGGAGAAATAACAGAAGCAAATTTTTGTAACAGTGATCCAAAACAGGCGTTCAAAATTATTGTCATTTATTCTACAGAAATATTATTTAAAAAAACTGAAAAAAATAAAAGTAAAACTGATACTCGGAGAAGCCAAAAATCAAATAACATAAAAAAGGGCGTAACCGGTGTTTACCGCTATATTGCCCGGGCCCAGCGATGTGTGTATTACTATTATACTAGAACACAACAGATACAGGGAATGTTAATAAGTCTGAACACTGAACAGTTCAGTAAAATGGGTTATTATGTCGCTGCACACGGGGCTAATAATCTCTCACTATTTCTGCACTATGCACTACCGCAATCTTTAGCCTACGTACCGTGTACGAGTGCGTAGTTTAAATAAATACAATTATTCTTAAAAAAACCCGTGGTGAAAGATTCAGACAGAAGCTGCCACCTTTGAAGAATAAACAGCAACAAAAATATTCGTTTACCGCTCTGAAGCAGTGCAACCTGTAGAACCCTGTTAAAATGACTACTTTAAAAAAATAACGAAATGTTACCCATCAATGGGTTCGAGGAGGAATGAGGAATATGTCGTGAGAAAAGTTTTGAGTTTGAATGTGGATGGCTATAAGAGTAGGGGAAGACCAAAGATACGATGGTTAGACTGTGTGAAAGATGATGAATATGGCGAGCAAGGGCGTGACTACCGAGATGATGACTATATAAAAGAGAAACATGGATGAAAAGACATGTTGTGCCGACCTGTTGTGTTGTTGTGTGTGTTGTGCGGGGCAAAATAATGATAATGATCAATGGGTTCGTTCCATTAAATTGATCCACAATAGATAGGTACCTATCAAATCCTTATGGATTATATAAGTACCTATTGTGGATTCATTTTACAGGTGGAAATCAGGACCATAAATAGAAGAAAATGTGTGGTAAAAAGCAAATGTATATTAGTAATGTGTAGTGATCGGATATTCGGATGCATATTCACCTAAAGTTGAGATGTTGGCTAATATGGAATGCGCTTTTGTATTGAAAAAAAAAAATGTTGACGTGATGACGTCTTATAAATCGATGAACGCCGGCTGCACGCACGAAAAAGCTTGACTCATTGTCACGTTCCGCCTGAGCCGATGACGTTATCACGTAAAATTATCGTCCGTAAACCGAGTTTACAGACACCATTTTTTTTTTGTTTTAACTAACACTCACCACCCCTCCTCTTTCACCCTACAATCCCTACATACACATATTTGCATCAGGGGTTAAAAATTAATTTTAAATAAATATGCATCTGAATAATTATGCAATCGAAGAATCTCGGGGCTTTTTTTTTATTGTCGCGTCCATGCTATACACCCGACTAGTTATGCATTCACGATGATCCCAGGATCCTTATTACAACAAAAATATTTTAAGAAACCGCTTCCATACGTGAATTACCTAACATCGGCCCCAGAAACTGATCACATGTAGTATCCACCTGACAAAACGACTTACTAGCTTTTACGACGACCACACCAAGCTGCACGCCTATTCTTATCCCAACACACGTTCTAATAGCACACCGTATTCTCACAATCAAACAAACACAAACGCGCACGTTTACGTTACTTTAATTAACCGTTACCAGGAACACGACCAAAAAGTGAGTATTGTAGACCAAAACGTTGGCTCAGATTTACGAGTGACCAGTCATGGGAGGGGAATCCGAGGGTGGCTCGTATTTATAGAGCAAGTTGTCTAAGTGCATGGGAATTTATTGGTCGTGCAAGGGATTTAGAGGCACGACGACTGGAAGTAAAAAGATTATTGTGAGTACGACGCCTAATTGTAGATGCAAAGTACTGATATTATTTATAAGTTGTTTGTTATTAGCTTAAATAATTGGGGTTAGTCATGCCCATCTCCTTTGATGATCTGATGAAGAAATGGTCATAGTTTCTTTGATGCTGTTGGGTTGAAAAATAGCAGTCAGTATGAGCATCATAATATGTAAGTTATGTCAATAAAAGATAAGAGTTTGTTGTGTTCTTAAATATATTGGACGATGTTTAACCTTACTGACACACACGTGATATTGGGTAAAGCCGATGCACTTTATCAGAGTACATTCATTATTTATGAACCCTGACTGGTTTAAATGTCAAAGCACCTCTGCAGTAACTTATTTCCTTGTTAAATTGCAGACTATTAATTTGTCTCTTGGCTGATCTGGGACTTCAACAGTCTACTGTACTAGGTCCTTCAGTACAGTTGTCTGTATTTTCGATACGCTTTATTTCATTGAGGTACTAAATAATTATGTACTTTGTTAAGACGTTCACTATGTTATATTTTTGCGCTGAAACGGCCACATATGATAATTCGCCCTTATTCCAATTTATTTTGGGTCGGCGCAACATATATTATTCTACCTCTTTCTAGCCGTACGATCTTTCACACAGTCCATACTTTGTTTATTTGGTCTTCCTCTAATCTTATAGCCATCAACATTTAAACTGAAATTGCCATACAAAGATTAAAAATTGTTTCGTCTCCATGATAAACACATAAACAGTTCTTTAACTCCCCAAGCGTTTACTGCAAAGGTGCAACAATAACGTCCATATCACTACTCTCTCAACAAAGGCCCCGACGAAGTGGGTCACAGGATAGTACCCTACGTCTGTTTATAGACGCTACAAGACAGGCGCAAAGCGTGCTGTCAACACAAAATGCATCCTCCGTCTTACTTACAATACAATCTGTAGATACGATTGAAGTAATATGCAGTTTGTGACTTGTCGAATCTTCTTGTGGTATGTCTGAGAATTCTGAAGAGACGAGACGAAATGCTTCTACTATAAATGTATTTATAGTAAAAACATTAACCTGTCGCGCCGCTCTAATCGATCCACCACCACTATATCAGGCTTATTGGCAACAATAGTCCTGTCAGTGATGATGGATCGATCCCAGTACAATGTGATATGTCCATTTTCGAGAACTGGGTCGGGCACATACCTGTAGTACGGCACTTCCGATTCTACAAGGCTGTATTTCAGAGCAAGTTGCTGATGGATAATCCTGGCTACAAGGTTGTGTCTATGCAAGTACTCTTCGTTAGCTAGACGAGAACATCCGGAGATAATATGTCTGATTGATTCACCTGGACGGTGGCATGCCCGACAGATGTCAACCGTGCCGTCTTTCACAATAAATCTCCGGTAATTGTTTGTCATCATAACTTCGTCCATAATTGCACAGACAAAACCTTCGGTTGCTCCAAAGAGGTCACCGAAACGCAGCCAGGCTACGCTACGCTAATTATTATTATTAACAATAATCATGGCATAATGTTGTTTGCAGACGACACATCACTTTTAGTTAAACTCAAACGTCAGCAGCTGGATACTGACAATGTAAATAGCGCCCTCGCTAAAGTAGTTAACTAGTTTAATGTTAATAACCTACTTCTTAAGGCGCTTCCCTGACCAAACGACCTTGAGCGTCCGGTCCTTCTCTGTCCCGTCGCTGAGTTTCGCTCTGTCTCGCTCCCTCCGCACGCTCATTTATCATAAAATTCACAAAAATAATGAAATTACTTGAATAAAAAAAGACAAGTGAAGTTTTAGAATAAAATAAAACGTGTATTATTTAGATTTTTAAATTATCTATCCATTAGTGTAATCCTCAAATGAATAGAACGTCACCTTTAGCAAGAGATGCATGTAATCAATAATTTTAGTCACTTTTTTAGAAGGAGATTTCAGATGAATTTATAACACATACAAACAAATAAGAACGTGCAATGTGATGATAGGATATCGAACAATAATAATGTGCTTTTAGATGTAGTTTATTACCCATAGTGAATGAGTTAATAGCCTCTGAATAACGCACTTTGACAAGGTTTTGGTCGGGGTACCGCCTTAACAACTAAATGAATTAAGTTTACGATACCTCATGTTAGACATGTAAAAACTAGTGAGCTGAGAAAGGGTGAAGAGTTGAATCCCGAGATACCACAAACAACTATAAGGCATAATTTTGGAAGCCAAGCTCCAATAGGACCCCCATATAGATAAATTGTCAAAAAAGCTTAGCACTGCAGCATACGTTACGTTACGTTATACGTTAGAAAAAATCGTGATTTAACTGATTTAGCGACAGTATTTTTCATGTGATGTGGTACAGTAAACTATTGTGGGGAAATGCCACCGATATTCAGACAATTTTCGTTTTACAAAAAAGGGCAATTCGTTCAATTTATAAATTAAGTCCCAGACACTCCCTCAGAGACAAATATAAAGAGATTAATAAAATGACTGTGCCTTCTCAGTATATGTATGAAAGCCTTTTGTATGCACATAAAAATACTAAACTGTTTAAAAAATACAGTGATATCCATAACATAAATACTAGGAACAAACACAAATTTGTTATTCCTACAAACAGGCTCAAGAAAATAGGTGGCTCGTTTAGATGCCAATGTATACGTTTTTATAATAAACTTTTACCCATACAAGCCAAGAAAATCTTTTATAAAGCGGAAACTTGCCAGAAACCAGAAAGAAGCCTTTTATACTGTTATAGACTACATTGAGGACAAAAAGGCTTGGGATTTTGCTGCTCAAATAAATTTACACAGTGAATAGTTTTCTCTTTCTTTTGATAACATTTTTAATTATTTATTCCGTATGTATACCATTTTACATATACAATGACATGAATATTTACTTTGTAAAGTATATTATTTTAATTGTGAATGGGAGGACTATGTGGATCATTGTATTTTTCTTTTTTTTTTCTTTCAGCTAGTTTTAATGATGGTCTGGTTTTATGCGACCTACCCAAATGTTCGTTTTTTGGTATTTTTCGTCTAATCGTTGAGCTCCTTAAGTTCTGAGTTGAGCTGCATGATTAATGACAATGCGTGCACTGAGTGGACAGGTCCACTCAATCTGTGTGGTTCTTTCCTAAAAAGACCATTTCAGACACCAGTCTACATGGTCTTCACAATATGATCTGACCAAGATTTTGTCTGGACTTTAAAAGAGACTGTGACCTCTGAGTTTGTTTCGACCTTTCTTCTCAGAGTAGTCAGATAGGAAATGCCGACCGCATCTAGTTTTAAAAATAGGATTGACGTGTAAAAAAAAGTGTTTGTACAAACCATACACTTACAGAAATAAAATAATTTATTTATCATTTATAGTAAACACTACTTTAAAGAAAAAGTCTAAAATGCAAACATATATAAACTATACGACAATATAGATATGTCGCAAACTTCAAATTGATCTCATAAAAAATCTGATAAAAACGTTTGTTGTTGCTCAGAAAAAGCTTTAAAATAATGACATTATGATTTGTTTTGTAAAGGAAAGATGATTTCGGAGACATCCTGTGTGTGTTGTCCATGTTTCGATTACGCATTTCATACATTTATTTCATGAACAAACCGAGGTTCATCACATACCTACCTACCAAATTTTTTTTTCGTCATATTCATATTCATTTATTCACATTTAAATAGAGTAAGTACAATCGGTGGTTTCACATGTTACATTATTTGGTCTTATATTCTATTTAGCCTCAGTATGGCATGTGAAGCTTAATCATGCAAGATAATAATATTAATGTAGCTTATAGATAAATAAAAAATAAAATAAAAAGGCGTCTTGTTGATAAGAGTCAAAATGATAAAAACGAACACCTGAAACCATCACCACCATCTAAATAAAACACAAGATCTGTTTACCTCCTTCTCTCCCTGCGACTTGACGGCGTCTCCATGTATCTTGTCTCTCAAGGCCACCAGCTCCAGCGGCCAGCTCGACACCTCCGCGTCAGGGTCCGACAGAAGAACCTGCCAGAAAACGGTAGAGGTTAACATGGTTTGTCTTCATTCATGTTGTTTCTAAGTATTGAGTAAGGCATTCTCCAGATAGATAAAATCGGGTTTTCGCATCGATAAGAGCTATATGCAGCTATACCCGAGTTATAGCAGTGGTGGCCCAGTGGTATCGGCCCCGACTTACGAGTTGTAGGTCGTGGGTTCGAACCCATGCAGGCACTTTACTTAGTGTAAATAATTTC
Source organism: Griposia aprilina (assembly GCA_916610205.1). Classification (NCBI taxonomy): domain Eukaryota; kingdom Metazoa; phylum Arthropoda; class Insecta; order Lepidoptera; family Noctuidae; genus Griposia; species Griposia aprilina. The sequence continues at coordinate 21,415,993 of OU744302.1, read as the reverse complement.
ATCACCACTGCTCTCAAAACGGTGAAGGAAATCATCGTGAGGAAACCGGCATGTCCTAGAACCAAAACTTCGAAGATATGTGACATCTGCCTACCCTCACTGGGTCCGCGTGGTGATTATAGCCCACTCCCTCTCGAAGAGGAGGCCTGTGTCCCTGCAGTGGGAACATTTCAGGCTGATTATGAAGAGTTATACTAGAATAATTCATGCCGTATTTAAAGTCGGTTATCATAAAAAAAACTGCTGTTGCATAGAAAAGTGCAATACCTACGCGGTCAAAATGTATGGAACAGCCAATATTTCTTTTTAATAGCCGACGATAATTTTCAACGCATCGGGGTTCAGAATCATTTAATCCATGGTAACAGGTTGCGCGTCGATGTCCCTACCATCCTGTATAGCCACCGTCGTAATTTCTTTACCAGTTTTGACAACAATTCCTAGATAATTTAAACTTGACTAAGAATGGAAACTACGTAACTGCGTACGTACGTATATACAAATAGCCCTTGTCATTTTAGGACCTGCAAGTGACTTGGAACCTTGGGGCGATAAAGCAATTAATAGGCCGACTACACTTAATGTTTTTCTTAACTTTTTGTTTGCATTTAGGCCCTGAACTATGAAAAGCAGCAGGAAAGCTAATCTAAATAATTTGTGAGGATGGAAGGATGGATGGACGGATGGATGGTTGTTACTCTTTCACGCAAAAACTAGTGAACGAATTTGGATGGAATTTGGAACACAGATATTTTATAACCTGGATTAACACGTAGGATACTTTTTATCCCGGTAGTACGTTCCCGTGGGATAATTTCCAACCTACACGCGGGCGAAGCCGCGGGCAAAAGCTAGTCCTATATATACCTAATCCTACACCATTTTAAAAGTTGTTGGATGCATTGATTTGGTGTGATATTCAAACTTACAACTTACGAAGACAATAATAGAACGAATGCATCTCCCACAGTTGACGTTTTAAATTAAGCACTACTAAAGACTGCACTTGCATCAAACGCATAAAAGTCAGACACAACATGATAAAACAAGACTGCTGTCTAACAATACTTAAATGATCACTTACAAACAAATCGCCCATGATTTTAGCAAAATCCAATTTTTATGAAGAAATCACTTGTATAAATTACACAATCACAATAAATCACATAGAAATATTCCAACATTCACTAGAGCTGTGACTGCACTCGCATAAGGAAAATATATGACTGGTGCTGTGCCACTGTTGACCTCTTATCACGCAGATTGATAGCCCAAACGGAGCGCGTCTAAACAAAGGGAGTAAATGATGTTTGTGAGTGATTACTTAATGATACAATACTGTTATTAAGATGCTTTATGATTATTGTTTCTCTTAGAAAAGGATGCTAAAGACCTACCTTTCTTAAGAACTGGTTTGTTTACGTTATTGAAAAGTATTATTGAAATAGATTCTAGTAGCATCGCATTGGTTCTTAGCGTAATTAAGACGTTGTGTTTATTGCCTTATACAAAGGGTGCATTTACTTGACTATATAAAAGCCAGACCTACGTTTCGTTAGTCACGTTTATTTGTTGGGTACATAATTTTTGTTTATTTAATTTGTTAAGTTTTATTCATTCAGGAAGGACAACGAGAATGACGTAGATTTTGATAGTATCAATCGGTACTAACTTACGAAGTTACGATTACTTGTCATGTTAATAATTATTTAACGGTTTTAGATACAAAAAAATGAACTCAAAAACAATGTTGACCTAAAATAATATCCAGTTATATCTTATCATTTATCAGAATTACGTCACGTTTAAACTTGAACAGAATAATGAGCATATTAAATATATAACACAGGTCTGCAATGGTTTTCCCCTTTCAGTTTTGATGATTGATTTGAATAGATTTTGGGGCGCTGATTACGGGAAAAATATTTAAAAAATCCATCATGTCAGGATTTTTAGTTATTTAGCATCGTTTTTTTTTTGCCAAAGCTAGTTATTAATTAATATTTTATTTTAATCGCTTCTTAATGAACAAAAACAAACTGAATGGTTGCAGTAGACAATAATGAATAAGTTCTCATAACTAAAATTAGTTAAATATAACATAACATACCCTTATTATCAAAAAAAAAATGATTTTTAAGTCATTTGCTAAAGACCTCATTACTTGTAGACAAAGTTTTTTTTTTAATAGAAATTAACTTAAATCGTTAGAAGAGGATTAATGAAGGTAGATTAATATTTGTATAATTACCACCATCATTGTTTTTACAAAATCTGTACTTCCGTGCAATTCGTAACGCTTACTTGAAAAATGTCATCGCGAAAGTGTTTAAACTCTCCGGACCATTTTTGCTACATTTGTGGGCAGTTTATGCTGACAAATCAGCAGCATAACATTACCGGACTCATAAGCAACGTTTAATTATATTATGTATTTCGGCCTAGTAATCGCCAATCAAAATTAACAGTGGGCCCCACATAAAGTTGATGAAAGATACAGCTTTAGATGAAAAATTGAGTGTAATTGAATTAGAAGCCTGGAAATATTTTAAGGAAGTTTTGAGATATTTTTTAGGAAATCATAAAAGTCCAAATTATGAGGAAATTGTGAAGAAAATGATTGAAAATTTCAGAAAAATGGGATGTTCCATGAGTATTAAACTTCACTTCCTTAATTCGCATTTGGACTACTTTCCTGATAACTTGGGAGCTGTAAGTGAAAAGCAAGGCGAAAGATTTCACCAGGATTTGAAAGAGATGGAACGTCACTATCTGGGAAAGTGGAATAAAATAATGATGGCAGAATATTGTTGGCTGTAGTAAGACAGAGAGAGAGACAAGTAAGACAAGTAAGAAGTAAGTAAGACACATTAAGAAAACAATCCTACTAAAAAAAAAATATATAAAAAATAAAAATAAAAAACTTGTTGGCTGTTAAAGAGAGATGATCCAAGTCGGAATTTCAAGCAAAATCTCACAATCGGAGCTTCGGTGAAATAAAAGCAAGATACCATAAAAGTATTTTTAATATTTTTAATGTTCTAAAGTCATATAACTGTTCCTTAATTGTATTTCTTTTTTATTGTAAACTTTTTTTTGCGAATTCACACAAAGGGATTTTTCAAAAAAACTAAGTGTGATAGGAAAAATCCAAGTACATATTCGTATAATCAGCGCACCAAAATACCCCAAGATCAGCATTCAAATCCAAATGGATAAATAAGAGTTAAAATTTGCATACCTGTGTAATTTAAAATAAAATCATTGACATTCTACATAATTTTAAAACCAAAAACAAGCTTTCCCAACAGAACAGATCATTGACCCAAATAGGGGAAGAAAAAACGTCGTTCCTGAGACAGCGTGGGGCTTAAAAATGAGGTCAGAAGCGCGAAAAATGTCGACTATAGTCTGGAAACATGCCAGGGACAGATTGACAATATTTGTAAATGGCGATGAACTGCAGACGATGACTGTACATGTAAGAATATATTTAGAAGCCGTGAGTAATTTTTTTTGTTATATTTTTGTTTTTAGATAGGATTAAAGTTGGTGTTGCTATGCAGTATTGGTAAATGTGGTAGTCATTCAACCGAAAGCTGAATATTTAAATTCTTACTCCATCTTACGAATGGAAGACACATTAAGAAAACAATCCTACTAAAGAAACTTCGTTGACCACGTGTTATTCGGTTAATTACATATTTTTTTTCGAGTTAGCAGTTCGGGAAGTGATCTTAAAAGCATTTTGGAAAGAATACTTCGAAATACTCAAAGGCATTTGCTCATGTCACAAGTTCTTTATCGTCTGTTCCCAATAGGGGCTGGGCGGGACCAAAGCTTCTAAACAAACATGTCAACAAAAACAAAAAATAATCAACAATCTTGGAGCATTCTCTATTCAACATTCTTAAAAGAAACCAAGCTTTATATTTATCCATAACTATGTGAAATAAATCAATGAGAATTAGGTCAAGATGTCACTAAAGTATTCAAAAGCCATCACTCAACCCATAAACACCATTCAGTTTCACGTAAGTCGATAATGCTTTACATAAACGATGATACGTGATTTGTAAGAAATAATATTAGCTGTCGACATGTTTATTTAGTAGTTCTAAGAACTTTTTAAACTAATATCAATATGCTTATCAGTAATACAGGGCATAAGCCTCCTCTCCACCACTCTCCCCTGTCTTGTTTCAATTCTGTTCATTAGTGAATTTACAAAATAGAATAACAAATCGGATGTGAACGTACGGCCTCTGGAATACCACTTAGGCGCCGTACTCTTCAGGCAAGCAAGATTATTCTGGTATTGAAGCCAAGAATTGGCAAAGATAAATATAGGATGGCGATCAGCGGGAAAAAGGCACGCCTTTGTAGTGTCAGAACTTAATATTGAAGATGCTTGAAGATCTATCAATCGTAGAAACGACATTTGACTTCTTGTACCCCTATAGATGTCAGCAAGAACATAAGTGTGTACGTATGGATAAAACATAGGTACTTACTTTGACCGGCAGGAAATATAAGCACAACAGGTAAATAATAATCATAAACACGTGGTTTCTAAACGAACTGCAATATTGTTGGAAATTGATTCGGAATTTTGTCATTTGCATGCACAATTGAGCTTATGGAAATAATGTGTTAAAATTGAATCTTCTTCTGATAACAGGATTTAATCAATCTTTATAAAACAATACAGATAATAACTTACACGTCTCTTGTAAAATGGCAAATGATTTCGATCAGGCATTTCACATTATAATCACACACACACAAAAAAGGTCCAAATATCCAAAGTTCTATAAATATTTATATCTTCAATGACGAAGTCACTATCTCACAGTTCCTTCAAAATCACCAATTGATTTCATTATCCTACACAAAAGTATACACTTTTTTTTTAATAGTCACATTTTCATCACGAAAAATCCGCGGGAAATCAAAACTTTCACTTATAAAAGGGGGGAAACAGCTTGTTTACGATTTAATTTTTTTAACAGTGTTGTAGTGAATGAAGCGTGTTCCCGCCAACTGTGGGAAGAGCCTTGCTCTATTTGAGCCAGCATAGACCACGCTGGTGCGTCGGCCGCGTATTTATTAATGGTGTACAAAGATGGCACCAGGCCAATCCTTGGCCAGAGGGCAGAACCAGTACGTACTACGGAGTACTATGGGAGATTTGAAGAATAAAATCAATTTTATCGATATCTAGATTGATCGGAAACAATTTTTATTTAAAATAAGCCATAAATCAAAAAGTTAACCAAAGTTTGTGTCAATTTATAAACTTCGAATATTTAATTTACGGAAGAAAAAGCGACAAAATTATTACTTAACTCTTTCTGAAAACATTGTATTTATGCAATGCATTTTTACAGACCCTTAAACCCACAAAATATAACCCTTCATAATAAGCCCAAGTTTTATAACACCAGCACCAAATAGAAACCATTGTAACCCAAATAAATCAGTGCGAAAAATATCCAAGAGTACATAAAAATAATCACCCAAATTACTTCTCAGAAATCTTAGCCCATTAAATACGATATATGTGATGGGAATCAACGCGAAGTACTTATTCTAGTTAGTTCAGAGACAGTGGTTTAGACTCCATAAAATGTTTTAGGGGCATTTTAGTTGGTCTAATTATGTATGAAAGCGACTTTTGTACATTTATTACATATTTGTACATTTTATGCCAAATAGTGTCGGTAAAACTATGTTAGTTGAAAGCATTATTTACAATATAAAGTATAATGCCGAAGTACCTTATTGTGTATTTGTGTGCGAGAAGTTGAAATAAATAAATAAAGTATAAAGATGTATTTTCTTCCTTTGAAGCTGTGATGATGGCGTAGTTATTTCAACTCTCTTTAGTTTATAGTCACGCAACTCATCCCGAGATGTGAATGCCATATTTTGTGCTACAAAATGGAGGTTTTAAGTACTACCACTTTAATATTACTAATTAAGTATTTTTTCGTCTACATAACGCCAAACTATGAACAGACAAACGTTAACGAAGTGTAGTCAACCGTTGGAGTAACGCTTACTTTCAGTCTTTTCGGTCAAATACCCAGAATTAAAATATCGGCGGCCAACTGTCTGCTAACAGTGCCAGCTTAAACATCAAAATAATATAATGTAGATTGCTACATACAGCGACTAAACTCAACCATTTGACTCCATACGTAAGAAAATTCAAGATTACCTACTGTTCGTTAGGCTCCGGTCAGGCCGATAGAAGAGCAGAGCAGAATATTTTTTGATGACATTGAACGAGTAATTGGTTGGGGAAAAAGCTTTTTCGTATCTTATACTCATAAAGTTGTTGTAAAATCTCTTTGCCTGTACTGTTTGTTTCTGGCTGGTTTTTAACCGACTTCAAAAAAAAGGCGGAGGTTCTCAATCCGAATGTGTTTTTTTTTTTTATGTGTGTTCACTCAGAACTTTTGTCTGGGTGAACCGATTTGTATGATTTTTTTTTTTGTTGGAAAGGAGATATCCCAAGGGTGGTCCCATGTTAATATTATCCCATGGAAACCAGAATCTGATGATGGCATACCAGAGAAATCGAGGGGAACCTTCGAAAATCGTAGGGGCGACTAGTGCGTTTGTAAATTTTTTCATTAAGTATTTTATAGCACTACAATTTAATGAAGGTCTGGAGTCGATCTGCTGATGGAGCCGAAAGACAGTCGAGGGAATTCCTCAACGATTTACAGCAGTTACCTTGTGTTTGGGCTTGATAAATTTGTATTGATGAGAACTTTACACCTAGATGGGTTGTGACTGTCATTAGGGGTATGATGATAAAGACGAACTACAGTTAAGGGAACTCCTCAACGGTTTACAGTAGCTACCTTGTGTTTAGACTTAATTCATTTATATTGATGAGAACTTTGCACCCATATGGGTTATAAGTGCCATTACAGGTCTGATGATGGAGACCATAGACAGTCGAGGGAATTACTCAACGATTTACAGCAGTTACCTTTTGTTGGGCTTACTTCATACGGTTCAATATGCCAAAATATTCAGTTCGTACAAAAATAATATCTAATTAAGATTTAAGTTTTACACAGGACAACCACTACCTACTATTCATGCTGATGCGTCAATTTGAGACTGAATTTAAGTGCGTAATCGCGTCATCTCTAGCAATGCAGTTTCGTTGGTTGCTACGCAATTTATGCTTTTCACATTGCATATGGTGAAATGGAGCCGATTGTGGCTTCACCATCAGCTCCAGTTCTTCTGGTTTTTACCAAGAGAACTCCTCAACAATAACCTCCTCAATTCCTTGCATCAGGAAAAGAAATATTTTGTAAAAGGTGATGGGCAGTTGACATTAGGCTATTGTAACTTAGATAAATTAGTATCTAACCCACTAAAAAGAGAAAAATAAAAACCTTTTTACAAAAAAGCAGCCGACTTCCAAAAAAAACGCTACAAAGTGAAAAATAACTTTAATTTCGGAAGTTGGTGGCTTAAAACTAAAATATAGATCCAAAGACACGGAATAAAACAATAATATAGATGAAATTTTAAAATAAGATTTCCCGCCAATTTTCAATTGTTTTTCTGTCCGCCAAAATGAGTGAATATAGCGAAGAAATTCGATACATTTTGAAGTTTTGTTACAAAAAAGGGAAAAATGCGGAACAAGCCGCGAAAACAAATATTAGGTCTTTACCTATGAAATTGCCGTTCTGCAGTACTGGCCATTTCAAATCAAAATAATTTTTGTTTGGCTAAGAATTCTAATTTCAAATTAATTTTATTTTAAAAACATGGATTTTTTTTTCTAAAAGTAGTCATTTCTTTATTGATTAGTGTTACATTTTCATCGCATTTCAATCTTTTTCGTCATCATGGATACGTTAAAAATTCGAGTAATTATGGAATATGAGTACCGTCGTGGCAGCAACGCGGCACAAGCGGCACGCAACATCAACGACGTTTACGGAGCTAACACTACAAACCAACGCACCACCTGTTATTGGTTTGCTCGCTTCCGTTCTGGAAATTTCGACCTGAAAAATGAACCTCGCGGTCGTCCGAAGACTTTGGTCGACAATGACGAATTAAAGGCGATTGTGGAAGCTGATGATACACAATCTACGGCTGAATTAGCAGCAGCTTTCGACGTTAGCGTCAAAACAATATTGGTCCATTTGCGTCAAATTGGCAAGGTAAAAAAGCTTGACAAATGGGTGCCCCACGAACTCAATGATCGCCAGCGCGAAGTACGCGTCGAGACGTGCCTTGCACTGCTCAACAGACACACAAATGAAGGAATTTTGAACCGCATTGTTACCTGCGATGAAAAATGGATTCTGTTTGATAACCGTAAGCGCTCAGCAAGTTGGTTGGATCCTGGTTCAGCACCTAAACAATGCCCTAAACGAAAACTTACCCCTAGAAAAGTGATGGTCACTGTTTGGTGGTCTAGCGCCGGTGTGATTCATCACAGCTTCTTACCAAACGGGGTGAGCATTACTGCAGATGTGTACTGTGAAGAACTGAACACAATGATGGAGAAGCTGGCGCATCTCCAACCAGCATTGGTCAATCGCTCGTCTCCGCTGCTCCTGCACGACAACGCGCGACCTCATACTGCACAGCAGACGGTCTCCAAGTTGCAAGAACTGGGGTTGGAAGCTCTCCATCATCCGCCCTACTCACCAGACCTTGCGCCTACAGACTACTACTTTTTCCAGAATTTGGATAACTTCTTGGCGGGAAAAAAATTTAATACCCGAGAGGCAGTACAAAATGCCTTTGAAGAATTTGTTGCCTCCCGTCCAGCTGATTTCTTTAAGAAGGGCATCAATAAACTGCCACTGCGATGGCAAAGATGCATTGATTGCATGGGTGATTACTTCGATTAATACAAATAAAAAATTCATGAAAAAAATTCGTTTAAATTTTTTCATACAAAACGGCAATTTCATAGGTAAAGACCTATTATGTGACGTTTATGGACTTAACTCAATGTCAGTAAGAGTAGCGCAAGGTTGGTTCAAGCGTTTTCAGTCCGGGGATTTTGATTGTCAAAGACGCAGCTCGCTCTGGTCCCGTCGTGTCGTGTTACGGATAAAATCGATGCCATTTTTGAAAAAGTGGAGCAATGTCCACGAGGCGGTGGATATTAGTAGTTACGACATAGCTGAAGAGTTAGGGGTTGACAAGAAAACAGTTTTGACCCATTTGAAGAAGTCTGGGTAAACAAAAAAGCTCTATAATTGGGTGCCACGCGACTTCTTAGTCTTGAATTTGTATATAAAATACGAAAGAACTTTTTCTCCGACCTAATACTTTATCATTATTGCCATAAAATGCGAGCGCAGTACGGCGGTTTTCAGCGTCAATGCTCATACAAATTTGCACTCTACGCCATTGACACAAAGTTCATTGTCTAATGTCTTCAGAAAATCTAAACTTGTGCTTGTGTAAATTCGACTTTCTTTAGACTTTAGAAAGAAAACTAAGAACATAATCTCTACATACCTGCAACTGCTCCTGTAGATGGGTTACGACCTCCTGCCTGACCTCATCTCTCACTTCCTCCAGCCTCTCTTCCAATTGCACCTCCATCTTCTACGTTATGACGTAGTAGCGATGACGTCACGCCGTTTAGTCACACACGAGCGTGTTAGTGGCATTCCAAGCATGCAGGAGAGAGACAGAATGAGTTTTAATAAGTGGTTGAATAACTGAGGTGAATAGGGTGGTGGAGGGTGAAAGAGTTTTTTATTAAGTAGAATATTGTGGTACTGACGGATGGTGTCGTATGTGGGTTTTACGATACTAGAAGTGTGAGAATTATGAGTAAAACTAGTAAGAGATTGGATTTGCTATGGATTTATTACAATTATTTACAGTGCGAGTGGTCTTTTCAAAATAAAAGAGATCCAAGAATAACTTAATTAAATAACACAATACTTCGGTTTATATTATTATTTTAGTCAAAAACTGTGAGTTGCACTCTTTAAATACTTGTTAGTAACAAAGTCAAAAATCTAGAAACTACATAATATTTTCATTCACCATACATTCACTATTCAACCCCAGAAATTATAGTTTGTGCTATAGAAAATTAGACCTTTTTGCTATAGACATAAAAGTAATATTAAATTGTCATAATTACAAGTTTTCAATGTGCAAAGGGCCATATACAAAGGTGTTTCTCTCATTCTTTCTGTGATCATTAATCAATTGTAGGCCCGGGACTATATCCATGGAGCCAGGATATGTTTTAGCCTAAAGACATCACTTCACAAGACATGGCAGTTTGAAAAGATATGGGAACCAGAAACGAAGAAATGAAATATAAGGAGGGAAGTTTGAGGACTTAAAGAGTGCTTTTGGAAGTTCAAAACATCCTGATTTTTTGCCTCAATGAATGATTTTTGATATTGAATATAGTCCCGGTGTTTAGGTCTGCGTGGTCATAGCCAGAAAAAGATTTGCCAGCCATTAAAGGATAGATTACCTCAGGCTACCGTAAGCTTGATTGTCTTTCCCCTGCATGCGGTTATGTACACGATTATTTATTAGTAAATAACATATTTGCGGCCGCCTCAAGCAATATCCAGTTGTGGGCCATATGCCAGCGGACTATGAGAATTCGGAGAAGTTGTAGGTCAATTGACATAAAAACTTTGAAGCCAATATCGTCCAAAAAGGCTTTAATACTGCATGAGTTGAAGCCGTTTTTACATAGATTCAAATTACTGTAGCTTTTTTTACTCTTCCAAAAAGTAAGTGATGTGCTTTTAAAAGACACGATCCTCATTTTAACCGAAAAGACGCTCTTAGCTTTATATCTTCTTTCTGGCAAAGGCCTTTGCTTTCGAGTTATTATAGCAACACCAAGTTAAGTTCACAACACCAAGTAGGGGCCACACTGCACAACATTCAGCAACTAAAATGTTAATAATAAATCCAACAGATAAGTCTAACCTTCTCCAGCTCGAGGTCAATGTCCTGCTGGTAGAGCGACACATTCGTTTCAGTGTTCTCTGCTGTCTGTATGTGCGCTTTTAGTTGTGTTATCTGGAAAGAAGGGGCCTGTTTAGTATCTGCTTTTTATGTATCAGCATGAACTTATGAAGAATAGCGTACGAAGTGTCAATGTGGTCCTTATATTCGACAAGGGCCTTATATACTGTGGTTTCGAAAATGGTTTGTAACACCATACAATTTCTATCAATACAAATATACGTAAACTCACGCCTTCTTCCCATGGGCGTAGATAGAAACTACACAACGCCACCGGCTACGATCCTTTAACATTATTTTTGCCTCGTCTACGTTCATAATACATCTAGTCATACACGCACGCCGGTTGCGAGTACTACGCACCTAACCTTTCTGAAGAACATCACAAATAAGGTAACTATATCTTCTATTAGGTCGGCCCCTCACGGCATTCCTACTCACATCTGCCTAGTAAATACCTTTTGTTAGTCGCCTTTCATTAATCCCCTCAACATGACCAAACCATCTAAGCATACTCTTTTAAATTGTTGTCACTACATCTTCTTTTATACCGCACCATTGCCTTATCACATTAATACAAAATCGCTTTTAAATCTTGCATAAGTGTAACATATTAATGCTCGTGACTATACCTACATACCTATTAGTATCGCCACTTGTTGCAAGCTGAAGGAAATCAACAGGCACATGAATTCCTAAATGCATTGAATGCATGCCAACTGACAAACGTGTTTTTGACAAAGTTGTCGAGGCCTTAAAGACTGCGGAAAGATTATATATTACAAGTTGAATATCCTGACTGACGAGGCATGCCTTGTACTCCACGATATCTTATTTTACGTACAGGATCACGTCATGACATGGAGCTATCAGCTCACCTGTTCGTCCAGAGAAGCGACCGCCTCCCTGTGCGTGACTTGCAGCTCGTTCACATACGCGACGTGCTCCGCTTTTAACTCGTCTATTTGTTGCTCATACTTTTTACAGACCTGCCTCAGGGATTGTTCTAGTTGTGTTGACTGGAAAATAACGGATTTATTAGAAAATTCTGCTTGTTAGAAAATAGACAAATAAGAAGTTATGGAGCCGACTTTCTATCGACAGGGTGGCACATTATGTAGGACTTCTAAAGGTTTTATTAGAAAGAAAGAAAGAAAAAAATTTTTTTTGGGACATGAACAGGCAATACAAAGAGTAAAAAAAAACAAAAAGAAGGTACATTTAAAAATGACAAAATTAACAATAAACAAGTAAAAAATGAAAGACCCATTCGACCCCAAAAAGGCTCCTATCTCAGCATAATGCTACGATATTTAAAAAAATATCTACCGCAGCTCTGGTATTCTGATATTACGCTCACAGAGCCAAATCAATTGCTAGAATCTCCAACAGCAATGTAATTTACATAAATAAGGTTAAATTAAATTAGCTAGCAAGACAGACGTACATGTTTGAAACTTTGACTTTTGATTCAAGGTATCGATTATTATTGATGAATGACGGTAACAAAAAAAAAAAAACACTCATAATTTCAAGTAACTATATCTGATTACGAGTTCTACGGCCGCTGGTAGACCATCAATGTGTGAAGTTTCATCAGCTAATTTAATTCGATCTAGTCTATTATCTCTAAACTCAGTGAAGGCCAATCTGAGTGAACTTTCGTCAGCTAATTTAATTCGATCTAGTATATTACCTCTAAACTCAGTGAAGGTAGTTGAACGCTGCGCGTACGACGTCGCCCGCAGTCGCCGGCGGCGTCGGTGGGAGCGTCGAGCGACGTTGCAGATCCGCAAGGCGACGCACATGCCTTGTCACGCCATACCTCCTCTGAGTAGCTGCAATATTATAAAACAAATTAACTATTACAAACTGTGTGTGCGAGGGTTTATTTATCCTTTATTAAAAAGAACCTGGTTCTTATTAATTAATTACAATATAGACTTTAATACTAATAAGCAATTTTAATCTAACTTAAATTCTTTATGTTATAATTATAGAGTGAAAAAGATTTATTATTTCTGCCAAAGGAAAATAAAATTATGTATAACGCAAAAAGGGCGGATAACAGTTCATAATAGTCGACAGTAACGGCTCCTACCTAGCAACACTCTTTTTCACATATAAAAGGTCTGTTTAATTTGCCTTTAAATTTAAATAAAAATTCTTACAAGCTATTTCATTTGCAGTTTATGTTATACAAAAATAAATATCACTTCAGCATTCTAGCCAATCAGCCATAAAAACACGCTTTCAAATCCATTAAAAACATGATTACTACATTGGTAATAAAAGCAAAAGAAATACAAATGAAATGCATAATAATAAGGATTAGTACTCACCTTGGCTTTGGCCTTGGTTGCAACAAAGATAGCATATAATTAGTATTTCATAGGAACCTTGGTGTACTAAGGTAGACGGTAACCGAGCTATAAATACTTGATTAAGGTCTGAGCAATTAATAGCTCCTTAAATGTCAAGTACCTACAAGTTCAAGTGCCCACTTGGCATTTAGATGGATTTGTTAGGTTACATAATCAAAGAGATTTAAAAAGATAGTAACTAATCAACTCACCTCCTTTCCATATCTGAACATTTCTTCTCAAAGTAAGTCCTCAAATTCTCCATCTCTTTCTCATGTTTTATGTCTAACTCCTGTCTTAATGCCTCAATATCAGCATTACCAGCCTTCACAGAAGCAAGGAGTTCCCTCAACCGTATTGACTCTACAGTATAAGCTTGCTTGTCTTGCTGCAGCTGAGATTCCAACTCCTTGATCTCAGTATCATTGTCAATCCTCATCTTCCCTATTTCATCACACAAAACTTGTATCAGACTCTCCCTGAACTTGTTCCTCAGATTCTCTTCAATATAACTGTCGAACTTATTAATTATTGTTGCCAATTTATTTTCGAAACCAGTCTGGAATTCATCTGATACGTCTGACGATCGTAGATCAGATTTGGAGTAGTTGACAACAATTTCTTCTCTGTCCATGTCTTTTTCGCCGTTAGAACTTTGGATTGAGGATCCTCCGCTCATGATAGCCGAGTAGAACTTCGTGCTATCATCTTTGATGAGACTTTGGTACTTCATGAAGTCTGAAAGCTGAGCTTTAACTGTGTCATGCTCAGATTGAGATCTTTCCCCAACAATATGTTGCAGGTTCTGCACTTCATTGGTAAGGTGGTCATTTTCATGCCTAAGGTCATCTCGTTCATGGACCGATCGCTGTAATGAGACGGTCAGTTCTTCAATTAATTTGTCACGTTGCATTATAGCATCTTCCAAGTGCACAAGCTGAAAGGACAGAAAGCGTTCAATACATAACACATTCACATGTAAGCAGGTTTATAAAAAAGGTAATAAAGGCTCTTTTGAACACAAGAATTAACAAGTAGCCTGTGAAGGATTTCATGTAATACTTTTGAATAAAATCAAACAAATAAGTGTGCAATATTGAAGACATTCAAATAGTAACCAATCATTTTCATTTTTATGTGATACTTACAGAAAACATGGCTAATATAAAAAATTAGAATAAGAACATTTGTAAATAAAAGCTCAATAACAATCAAACTGATGAGAATGTCATTCACCAATACTGACAATAAATATTTTTTTGCATAAAAACTGCTTCCACTTTACTACTTGTTAAAGTTTATGCAAGCCAGCAATAGCTCACATAAATCCTTTTTTACGAAATTTTACTTTTGATACTTTTCTATATTCACAAATGAAATAGCTCACAGTAAAATTGAAAAATTGCACAACTTCACAATTTTAATGCAGGTTGACAATGCTATGACAACAGTAAACTAACTAATATCTTTCATAAAACTACATATTTAAAAGCAGTTAGCCAAATTAACCATTTATTCAAACATAAAGTAAAAAGAAGTTAATTAATGCTCTCGAGCAACATCACACTATGTAAGAACATAATATTTTGATATGTGTTCATAAAACAAGAAGTGTATGTTGTAAAGTGCCAGTACATAGCATGCCATTGGTGTGAGAAGCAGGATAAGGAAGCACAGTAATGTGAAACAAAGGCACACACAGAAGCAAAACCCATGTATAACAACAAGTACCTTCACATGATACTCTTCACATATTGTCTTATAGTCTGTCAATGTACTAAAAGACATAGTCTCTTCTGGTGGCATAGACTTCGGCATAGAGGTCTCCTCTGGCTTATCATACACCTTCTCCTTCAATTCATCCTCAACAGTAATTTCTTCTACCAACAAGTCTGCCTCAATTTTATCACTTGATAGACTTTGTTTGTCTGGTGACATTTGTAGTGAATTGTCAGTGGATAGGCTTTGTCTCTCAAGGGACAATCCCAATGATTTGTCACTGGATAAACTTTCTTTATCTGGTGATAGTTGTAGTGATTTACCTGGAGATGGCTCTTTAGACTTTGCTTGGTCATCAAAAAACTCTTCAACTTTCATACTGTCTCCAGCCCCAACAAGAAATGGCGATAACAAGTTTGGAAACACCGGGATAGGTTCAACATTGGAGTCAAGGACAGTCCCACCCTCAGGTGGTGGTCCGAATATAATTTTTGCAGATGGAAAGGGAAATTTTGGAGCACCCTGACCCCTTATATCAAGCTTGATCATCTCCTCAGACCCAGAACTCAATTTATCCGGGGAATCTATTTTATCTGAATTCTCTGCTGAATCTTGTAGGGATAAATCTGATTTATGGCTAGATTCATCATTTAGTGAATCCAGATATTTGTCACTTCTAGGAGATAGGTTTCTTGTGTCATGCTCACTTAGCTGTACCTTTTCATCTGATGTGTGTGATTTCTCATGAGTTTCTTTCGATAAGTCTGACAACAACACCAAATTAAAAGGGCTTTCTTCACTCAAAAGGTGAATATCAGAAACAGCATTAACATCTAAGGGCAAGGATAAGCTGACTTTACTAGGATCTTGCGTGCTTAGGTTGTCACTTGTGGGGGAGTGTGGTAATGGAATGTTTAGGGAGCTATGTTTAGAAGCCTTCTCCTGCTCAGGTTCCACTTTGAGGAGCCCCTGTGTTCTGCTCGCATGGTCGGAATCTGTCGAATATTCAATTTTGGAGGGAATATGTTCAGAAATAGACTCAGTTTTGCTGTCATCGACATCTTGTGAAATTGGGGTTCCTTCCGTGTTTTCACTGGCTTCTATACCTGTCTCTGTTTCGTTTGTAACACTTCCTATAGTAGGTATCTGTTGAGTATGCACGACATCCGGAAGAATGTTCTAAAAATAAATAAAAAAAATATAAATAAACGAAGGAAAATTGTGGTCACAGATAGATCGAAGGTAGGAAGTGTAATACAAATCTTGAATTAAAATGTTGGCAGTAAAAATGATCACACATTGTTGTAGCGCAGGTAATTCCAATGAAGACAGGTAAGGTGCTGCAGCTAAAACTATTTTTAAAGTATTATAAATATCTTGACGAGATTGATTTCGATTAAATAAATCAATTTCTTGTTAATTACGTACCTTTATTTCAGACGTATGTGGAGGAGACTGGTGGGGATCATCCATAATTTAATAAATTCATATTAAAATCAATCGAATAATTATAAAAAAGCCACCAAATTCGTTGTCAAGACGACGTAAGACGTTTCAGACATTCAAACAAAATACAAACGCCATTTAAAAAGTTGCGTTTCGTTAGCTGCAATGCAATGCTCCGGTCCAAGTAGAATGTTTAAAAATAAATGTACTTACTTCAGTATTGTGTACTGCAGTTGTAAGTTTTTCATTTATTTTAACATTATGAACAATTTCAGCATCATATTAACTGTTTATTTCTTAATATGTTTCTTGAAAAGATTTCTTGTTCTAGTAATGTAGGTATTTTTCTTTTTTTAGTATCGCGGTAAAATCCTGATCTTCCTCTTCCTCCTTCAGAATCCCAGAAATACTGCACCCTAATTGCGTAACACACTAACAATCACAATCTGAATAATTTTGAAGCCAATTGCTAATCTTTTGCTTCCTAAGTTTGTAAAAATTGTCTGCCCAACAACGTAAATAACGCAATGAATGTTGGTGAACAGTCAAAATGAAAACCATTTCAGGTGCGGAATTACCCGCTGATCAAAGCCAAATTAATGTTCATCTATGTATTTCAAAAACGGCTGTTTAAATAAAATTTGAAGCAAAGTTTCGGTTTGAATTGCCTAAAAATATCGAATCTGTTCTAAAGGAGTGAAGGGGTTGGTAGAAATGTGCAGCAAATCATAATTCAAAGCTTCTTAGCGTTACGAATACGAACGAAGGGCAATCTGAACTCCGAACTACGTTTTAAGTTTTATGAGAAAAGCATTATCAGCAAGAAGAGTTAACTACGTCCATTATTTCCTTTAGCGTGCAGGTATCGAGGTACGCACGACACAACGCTTACTGTCCGATCGTTTGCGGAACAGAACATTTTCTATTCCAGTCTTAACTTGCGATCAACCTAAATCCGAAATCCTAGGCATCAGCGCTCAACCAAAACTGATATCCGTATGTCTAAAATAAAGTACTCTATGGTCTAAAGTCAACCGAACATCAGTGGTAAGAATTTGACATGAACCGCTTTTATGGTGTAGCAATAAAGTTGATTTTGGTTGACTGGACTCTGGACATCTGTACGGGATTCGAAATTAAACGAAACGCACTAAAGTATCATATTTTTATTTACTATTTACACATACATTTTAGGAAAAGCCGCTTCTGTACAATCTCTATAATTATAAAATGCAACAACTTAATTTCGAATAAGGCCAATGTATGGTATGCATGAACGAATAACACAATATTTTATATTGCTTTGTATATTATTGTTATCAATTAATAAAGTATACAAAACTGTTCGACATACACACGAAACACAAGTCACAAAGCGAAATATAAATCTTGGCCCGCAGACGATATTGCGTGGTAGACAAGAAAAAAAGCTAAATCGACTTTAAACACGAGACGACCTAAAGGTAAAATATTAAATGCACGTTAAATAACATGAAGCCATAAGACAGCGGAAAAGATTGGAAGTATTACCAAACTAACGACCCCGCTACGTCTAGACGTTATAAAAAGAACAAAATATTTATTTGAAATCAGTTGCTGATTCTATGAAGACTCTAGAAAAGGTGAGCATTCAAAAACTGACGCCAGGTTTTACTTAATTCACACTGATTTACATGAAACAATACATTCAATACCCCAAAAAATCAAGATAATGTTCTTGTCACGAGCATCGACACAGTTGAAGTCAGCAGAATATCGTAGTTATGATCCTTACATCACACCACAGCACACGCTGCAGGGGCATGCCACACAACATTACTGCTGGCTAGATCGAGAGAACCAATAATAATCAAACTATTTAATTGAATGATTACTTTGAAATTTATACAGTTAATAACATTGATCAGTGTGAATTAAATATTCATGAATTAGGCAACACTAGTTTTTCCTGTCACTCGATCTTATTAACTATCGAAAATATTCAACCCATACATTCAAAAATATATTCTCAAACTGTATTTAATTTACAAGCCCTGTAATTTAATTTAACAAAGCGTCTATTCTTAATACATTTTACTTTGTATTCTCTAATGAAGTTACGTAGGTATAGACTTGCGGGGCACGTAGTTTTTTAGAAAATGCCTTTAGAACAATTAAACTTGAAATAAAATATTCTGAGTTACTGTTACTGTATTATTTGTATATTTTAGAAATAGTTTTACTGCTAAGTACATTTTATTTTTATTTTTGACAACACTTCTATGACGTCATAATGATAAAGTATCCTCATTTAGCGCCGACACAAGCCTGTACCAATGTAACACTCTTTACATTAAAACCATGCATGATACATCTAATTTATTATTTCGTTTTCATATCTATCTAATAATAGCGATAATTTATGTGTTAAAAATAATTATGTCCAGACTTAGGTACCTACTCACAACTAATATTACGTCACAGTGACAGCAGTCTAACAGACTAGTCGTATTTTATTTAATAAATAATTTAGACTTTATTGCTAAGACAGTAAGTACTGTTTCGAATTTGCGGCGTGTATACTAGATACATACAATAAACATTATGTTTATAACGTAGCACTTAAAACGGCCGTAAAACATCATGTTTTATTTATTAATAGCAGAAAATTTACTGAATTCGAGACAATTGTATTGATGTCTGAAGAAAAACAGCAAATAGCATTCCTATAACTTTATTTCAGACATTTTGGGAGATAGAAGCAGATTCTTAAATTCACATATTTCATGCGCAAAGTATAATTTCTTGGCACATAGCTTTATAATGATAAGTACATTATAAAATATAAAAAATAAATTACATCAAAATGTAACTGAGGGTTAAATCTGCCGATTTGTACAAAACGACAGTAGCTTATACAAGTATTACTTTGTTTTCTACAATAGGATGTAAAGATATATTTTCAATATAAATATATATTTTTCTATCTCATATACTCTGTAAAATGACTTTAAATACTTAATTATTAGTCTTCTTGCAGTGAATAAAGACAATATTTCTATTAAAACTAAGTGGTCACGTCATGCAGCCAGACTTGAAAACAAAATTATTGTTTATGGAATACAGGGTGCAAGGGATTTACTAACAATATTGATACGTACTATTAGTAGCAGAACATCATAAAATATAAACTAAAATGCAACAGACTGTTATTTTTTTTGTTAGGTCGGTACGTGATCTTAAATATGGGTCATCCCAAAAGCAAGATTTACCTGGGTTATTTAGCATTTAAGTAATGAAAAGCAGGTGCAATTATTATTTTATTTTCAAGTCAAGCTATCGAAATATTTAAATGGAAGCAAAATGTTCTATGTTGAACAAACTGTGAGAGTATGCGAGGATTTAAATGGCTTCCTTAACATAATATACCAAAAATTAAAAACCTTGTCCTAACCTATAAAACATAAATATTTGTACAAATATTTTGCGAAAAATCATCAACACTCAAGCATCGGTAAATACAAAGAAGTAAAGCCTGGCTTCAAGCTCACGACATTGTTTGAAAGTTCGGCTATTATTGATTGAAGACGTGTCTCACAATTTATTGTTCTGGCAACATTATTAACATTCTTGTCTTGAATTGGTAATTTGTAACAGTATTATATTACATAAGTATAATAAACACAAGAACAACAACATAATCACGATGCAATAAAAGATTGACTCGTATATTGCATTGTGTCTAGTAGCTGTATTGACCCACATTCAATGGGCATTTAAAAATATGGCATTTTTAGGATTGTCACGAAAAAGTGACATGTTTACTTTTCAATGGGGACGCAGTCTCCGTAAAATCGTGATAAAAAACAATTGGTTAGACAGACAAGGCCCCATGAAACATTTTTAGTACATCGTTAATAATTCGCTTTGGTAACAACCTTGATTTGAGTTAGCACATCCAAAATTCATTTGAACCGAATGAAAGAAACATGCGATGCCAATGGCGTAATTTTAGAACACATCGTGCTTTATTCTACTAAACTATATTTACGTACGTATTAATATTTACTCTTTTACGAAAATATGCAACCAAACTTTTTATTATAACATTACATGACATCTGTTAACATAGCTCTCACAAGGCCTTGTACGGGCGTAATGTATTGCCGTTGTGCGTGCACGTCACGCAGGTTTAATGTTTATGTTCCATACTAACTATAGAATAGTACAGAATAATTTATATCAGGTAGAATCATGTGAGGGTTAGGTTTACAGTTGTTTGAAAATATGTCGTTAGCGTCTTTACGATATTCAGGGATAATTTGGCTTCATAAACTTTCTTACTAATGAAATTTATACCTTATTGAAGCAAAATACCAAAAGTTCACAAACTATCCACTTTTGAATAATCCCGTTATGGTAATAACATGAAACACAATAGGCATAATTTTAGAGTGGGTAGTGGTCTTGGCTTTACTAAAATAGTAGGTATTTTGCTTCCCTGAGTAAGGCATAAATGCCTTTTAGAATGCCTTTTGGGGATAATCCAAGTGCTTTTCAGCAAAACATTAATTTTA
Source organism: Griposia aprilina (assembly GCA_916610205.1). NCBI lineage: Eukaryota > Metazoa > Arthropoda > Insecta > Lepidoptera > Noctuidae > Griposia > Griposia aprilina. The sequence goes on along the minus strand of OU744302.1, from coordinate 21,394,890 downwards.
GAACTGCTTACAGACAAAGAAGTACATTTATGTGGGAAGAACGAAGTGTTTTGAGCTCATCACAACAGCGTCGAACATTTATCTGGAAGTGACTGGTTACGTACCTACGAGTATTTGCTCAGCTTAATCATACTAGTGTCATGAAATCAGATATAGATCTGCGATGGATATGGATCCTTCACGATTGCGACAGCAGACTGTTGCGGTAGGTAGAAAACTGCGTAAGCATACGAGGGCGACACTGAAAGTTTTTAGAATTGCCCACTTGTAAACGATATAATAAAAAAATGAAAATGTGGAACTCTTTGCCAATATTATTGTGTATGAATTATGATGTATTATCATTTGTCCTTTGTTTACGATTTGGCGGCAAATTGAAAATTGTCTGTGTCACCGTGTTACGTCAGCATGAATTTAACGCGAGACCTCTGCCTAACCCTTCGGGGAATACAAGCGTGATGTTATGTATGTGTATGTAAAATTTTTGTACAATGAATTTTTTGACTTTCGATGTCATTTAAGTTAACAAGAAAGTTATGATAGACTTCGATTGGCTTTTCCCGATGAAGCCCCATCTTGTGCCACTGTTTAAAACTGGTTTAATGAGTTTAAACGTGGTCGCACTAATCTCACCGATGATCTGCGTGAGGGACGGCCTTCTACGGCGACGAGTAAAGATAACATCAGTGTTGTGCGGCGTACGATAGAGACTGACAAAAGAGTGTCTTATCAGCAGATTCGGACAAGCTTAGGCGTCGGTATGAATCAAGTGCACAAAATCCTCCATAAACATTTAGCGGTCAGGAAGCTTTGTGCTCGCTGGATACCGCATAATTTGACAGAAGCCCAAAAACTCCGTCGTGTTGATTGGTGTCGTGAACTGGTTCAAAGATTTAACGGAGGTGACTCAAGTGCTGTGTTCGACATACTTACGGGTGACGAACGCTGGATTTATTGTTATGATCCTGAAACTAAGAGACAGTCTGCTGTCTGGGTGTTTCCTTCCGAGGAGTTGCCAACTAAAGTGAAAAGAAGTCGAAGCGTGGGATAAAAGATAGTGCCGTCGTTCTTCGGAAGGACAGGTCTTTACGCAACAATTCTTTTAGAGGATCGAAAAACAGTTACCTACTGCGGAGTGGTACACTAACAATTGTTTGCCACTTGGCTTGGAAAAAGTTCGGGAGAAACGACCTCGCAGTGGATCCTCCTTCACCACGACAACACCTCGTCGCACACCGCCATGCAAACAATCGACTACTTGGCGATGTCAGACGTGGAATTACTGGGTCACCCGCCCTATAGCCCCGACCTCGCAGCTTGCGATTTTTATTTATTTCTGAAAATAAAAGAAAAACTTCGAGGAAAACGTTTGATGGACGCCGAGGAAGCTGCGTTTCAAAATGCCGCGAAGACACCCCTAAGGACGAGTGGGCAAAGTGCTTTTCTCAGTGGTTGCATCGGATGCAGCGATGTATTGATGTAAATGGACACTATTTTGAAAAGATATAACAAAACTAATAACTTGCTAGTTTGTTCAGTTTTTGATTTTCTAAGAACTTTTAGTGTCACCCTCGTATTATCACATTCAGTCTGGCTGACACCCAAACATTTTAATGGTCAAATCTGGCTACTGTTGAATTCTGGCAGTTCCTTTTGGCAACTAATATTTTAAAATACTCTCAATTTTGAACAGACATAGCATCCGGTATCGTAAAAGTGCCTTAAAGTTTTTAATACCTTGCAATGCCACAATATGGTGTTACAACACATAGTTACTCGTATTTCGCATTAAAATATTTTAAGCTACCTGAAATTACTAAAATTTCAACTGGGCTTTTACAAAACCTCTGTGCAAATGTTACCATATTCAAATCGCTCGCACAATCGATCATAATCTAAAGGCAAAATATTGTAAGACACTACACGACACTTCACCAAAAAAAAAACCGTTATTAACCCTGAATAAAGATTTCTACTTAATACTTTTTTAATGACGCACATAAAGGCGGGGGCACATTAGCGAGACGCCACGCCACCTCGCACGTGATCATTGGTCACTTGATATGGTGATGAGCATCAGTGAGTAATGATGATATGTGGGGTGTCGATAACATGTCCCTGGTTTAACTCGAGTTGGTACTTCTTTGACTACGCAGTGGTCGATGCTTGCTCGAAGCCTTGGTGCATGTTATGTACAAGTGCTTGCATGTGCTGCAGTCAGGTTTTCTGCTGTTCTTTTTCATCTTCCTCCTCTTCTTCTTCTGCCATCAGCTGCCTCGCTAGTTTTAGTGCCTGGAAGGAAAGTTTGGGTATATTAATATATTTGATTTGTTTGCAAAATAAGGGAACTAAAGTGTCAGAAGATTGGTCTGTTAGAATTGACTCGGTTTTAGTTTCTAATGCTAAAGTCATAAATTCGTAATTACTAGCTCACATCAATACACTTAAAATGAGGATGCAGTAATTTAAAAAAAAAACACGGGAATGAACACAATTTTCCTTGTGTTATGAATACTTATGAATTAAATTCTGAAATTACGGGTAGGTATTGCATGTTGGTAGGTTATTGGCTTTTTGTTCCAGAAACCTTTATTTGTCATCACAAATCATTATTTTCTGTTGCCTTGTATGAAAATCTCAAATATGTCACAGGTCTAAATGGACATTCACACAACATAATGGGCTCATCTACTCTACAAAAAGTGTAGCATTACAGCAATTAACACTTGAACCCCCCACTCCCGCTCATTTACGCGAGATATCTGGGATAAGAATCATTATCTCAGGTCACGACAATCAACCTCTAGTTGTAATAAGATCGGAGATGTGTACTAAAGCATATCTTCCAATTTAGATTTGAGTTACAAGTTGTGTCATCTGGCAATATGAGAAACAATTTATCACAAGGACTGGTGAAAATAACCCTTCAAATATATGGTGTTTTCATGATTATAAATAAAGACTTTTTCGTCTTAGAAACTCTGCATTTTATCACAATCAAATCTTACATTTGATCGCAAAAAATAAATAAATTATAGTTTTGGGCGATATGCCAACTGCGCGTGGAATATTAGTGAATAAAACTATGTTTTGAGGAAATTATATCAATACGGAAAAGCACCCTGTACATTGCTAAAATAAGCCACAAGTGGTTTAATGAAGTGGCTATGTCCATAAATTGTATCAGTACCTACATAAACGGATACTAGTCATCAAAGAAATCTATGAATAGCTCTCTTAAAACACTAGCAGGAAGTAGAGGGGACAAGTCCTATTTTTAGACAGTGACAATACGTCATTTTAAGAGGGGGATAGGAAACATTTATCACACTTTAAATGTTATTGTTCCGACAAGGCATACTTGCTGTGTGGACTCTCTAACTAAATATGGATTAGAACTGATAGAACCTTATGAGGACAAAGGATAGCCTTGATCAACACAGAGTTAATTAAGTTCATCAAGTTTTAATTTTAAATGTGCAAGCTTTACACAGTCCTTGATAAATATTTTCAATAGGAAGCTAATTGATTCAGTAGTATTCATTAGATAATTTACAAATGAAAAAAAACAAATTATGTGTAATTAAACAGAGCTGTGATAGTGGGAATGCTTCCAGATAAAAATGTAAACAAAAAATGGTTTGAAGAAAAGCAATCAGAATATAACTGGAATTATACTTCACTTAGTCAATCAGCAATCTACTTGAACTTTAGAGTTGAAGTATTAATAACTTATTTTAATGATGTTAGCCTCATTAAAATAATTTCTATAATGGCTTGCTTTTGCTTATCAGTTTTACATGCAAAAGAATCATGATGCACTAATCTATTCTGATAACTGCGAAAATGTAACCAACAAACTACTAAACCCGACGAATGTCATATGAACCACCAATTGTTCAAAAGAAAAATACACTGGCAAAGACTATCATAAGGCTTCTAGTTGGCGATTGTTTGATGGGTAAATAGTTATTATTGATTATATTTTAAATGTAATGAGAAAAACCATTTTATTATCTGAAGATACTAAACACGATCAGCTTCTACCTGTTACATCACAATTTATTGCATGTTCATGTTGAGATATAATATTTCATTTATCTACAAGTTTGACATTTACATGATCTATGTTTAGATAATAATCCTAGTGCAAATAAACTTGCTAGTGCAAGTTGGTTATCAGAGTCACAGAGAAAGGGTTACACATGTTCAAGTATATTCACAACATTTACAAAGTGCCAGTCTATCAATACTACTCTACATTTAATATTGGTCAACTCTAATTATATTTTATAGAATAGAGTAGAATACTCTATATTATGTACACCACACAAGTTACAGATATGAATTTAGAAATTTTACACAGGGTGACACATTGGTTGTCTTTATCACTAAAAGCGAGCATAATTTATTTCTGTATCTTTTATTTAACACTGTGACATCCAATAGTTTCTGAAAAAAAGACTATTCCACAAATTATGTGTAAATTAAATGCTAACCAAATCAAAATTACGTAAATTGTTGAGTGGCCCTTGCTTAGCAGCAGATGTTGACAACATTTGTGATATTATGATGTTTGTTATTGTTGAGTTCTAGAATAATTATTTAATCAACAATCTAATATAATAAGACCATCTTGTAGTTTTACAACAATAGGAAATGGAACATGTATGAAAATGTATAAAAACCTGTAGATGAGAGTACCTAAGAATGCTATAATGAAAACACTAATAACTGTGTACACCTCAGGTCATGACTAGAATATTAATAGCTTTACTTACAATGACAAACACCTATTTATGGAAGCATATAATAACTCATGAGTAGGCACTACAGTACACACACAGTAACCTATTAGTTTAGGCCGTAATACACTATGTCTAATTTATCAAGAATGAATGTGGGCTTGTACAATTATATTACTTTGAATAACATATTGAGATAAGAGAAATTTAAAATAGGTAAAGATGCAAATTTTCTGCAATAAAGATGTACACATACACACACATAAACTCACACTTTCTTCCCATGGGGGTAGGCAGAAACTACAGAACGCCACCTGCTACGATCCTTACATACTCCTTTTGTCTCGTTTACTTTCATACATCTGGTCGCATGTTAGTAATGATTTAACCTCTTGAATCTCGTGTAATGAGACACAGTGATTATCTATTGTGTATCGCTCGATTTTGAGACCTCGGAACTCAAAGCGCTAACCGACACACCTACTCCTGCATACGAATTTCGAAATTATTGTAATACCGCAAACGGTGACCTAATCGTGAGTTCACACTTTACACCCACAACATGCACTTGTAACTCACCTGGAACTCATTGTAGTGCATTTTCCGCTTCTTCTCAAACTCGATGCGCTTCTTGCGTTCCTGTTCGGGTTCGTCCATATCCTCATCACTAGCACCTGTATCTGAATCCGGTTCCAAACACTTCGGCGGTTTGTTCATACTGGCTGCCAACTTCGCCGCCAGTATGTTCGCGTCCAGTTCGTCAGTCGGCTCCAAATCACCGTCCACGGCTTCCGAATAAGGGGTCTTAGGCTCGTCCACCTTCATATGTCCATAATCTTTATTCGCCGGATGAAATGTTTCCATAATATTCATCTCGTCGAACCTTTGCTCTTTCGATCGCTTGCTTGTGGATGGCGTTCCTGAGGTCGCTGTGTCCTGCCCGTCAACACTCCGCGACGACTTCAAAATGCCCTTAGAGGGCTTTTTCTGTAAATTTTGTGCCATTGTGTTAATTTAACATTGACATCATAGGATTCTAGGCTTGGAATTTTAGACTGAATCTTTTATTTTTTCTGCATTGACAAGAGAACAAATTCTACCGTAACTGACAGATGACAGCCGGAGTTTGGGTTGCCACCTTTTTATATCAATTATTGTATTTTTGAATCTATTGCCCGTAAAAAAATATAGACGGCGATAAAATAAAAATTGTCAGTATGTTAAAAAAAACATAGATTTTGCGACTTTGAGCCTTTATAGAACAAGTTTTTTTCGCTTGTTCCCAACAAGTCACACCTCAACGGGTAACAGTGTGACTCGTTGGGAATGTTTTGGATAATAATTCCCAACGAGTCACAGTTACTGTTACACTGTTACTCGTTGAGATGATCCCACCTTGATTTAGGGTATCATTTAAGCTATCACCAATTTAATTAGTTTTGTGTTTCTTAAATAATAGGGTTTGTCCTCAAAATAGTAGATCTGTCACCAAAATGTAGTCACCAAACAATGCAAAATCAGTTCCACAATAAATCACCTAAAATCCTGAGATATAAGGTCTAGTACCAAATAAATGTTTTTGTATGTATTATAATAGGTGTGTCCTAATAAGTATTTCAACAATAATGAGGCGTAGCCGACGGAGTCCCGCTTCGCGGGACTCCTACTTCTGGGCGGTTTAAAAAAAAATAACCACGAAGGGGACGGCGGGGTCTTTCAGACCCCGCCGTCCCCTTCTAACCTAACCTGTCCGAGTCGGGGTGCCCCAAGTTGTACCAAATACCTGGGAACAATTTTTGTTTATCTGAGAACGAGTAACAGTATGACTGGTTGGGATTATTTTTAAAATTAATTCCCAACCGGTCACACTGTTACCCGTTGAGGTGTGACTCGTTGGGAACAAGCTGTTTTTTTTAATGTCTCATTACTATTATTAAACTCAAAAAATAAATTATGATTGAAACATTAGAGCCTTGGGTCACAGTGCTCATCAAATATTTTGGGACATAACCAAGCGGTTGGTCGACTCTTCACGCGACCAGAGGGCTGGCCTAATTTTAGCCCAAAGAATCAACATTGACATCCAACGTGGCAATGCTGCATGCGGACGAAATATTTTGATGCCCTATGAGTTCTTCTTCTTTTTTTTAATTATACACTTGTAAATAGTAGGTATATTTAATTTACTTTTAGCTTGTTTAATATAACCAATTATAGTTTATGGATTAGAACTTTATTTCTCAAAAAGGATTATTACATTCACTTAAATGAAAAAAAACTTATTTCAAAATATAATTCATCTCTAATTCACCTTTTACGAGATTTATACCGGCTCTATTGCACTCATCTCATCATTTGTATTCATCACTGAAAATATGCGCTCAGCAAAAGTTGAAGTTGCTGCTAAAGAAGGACTAATAAGATTTAAGTATTTCTGAATTTTACCAAAAAAAATATAACGACTGCGTTTCGATTTACATTTATTTTAATATAATAATGTTATTTAAATTTTCATCGAAATTATAGTAGTTTTTCATAATACGTTGTATGAATTTTTTTTTTTTAATTAACGGATACTATATTATATAATAGGGTTGGCAACCCTAACCGGAGCCGTTACTGTGAGTGTGGCAATATACAATTCGGTAGGAAAAAAGAAACTTTCGCCACTAATGCATACAATGCATGGTAATAATTATTACATTTCCAGTAATGTGTAGATAAATGTAAAAATAAGTGCTAAAATTCAGTTCAGGATCCAAAATGTATTTGCAACAACAAAATGTTGCTGTTGTGTAATGAAACGCAAGTATAGTGTCATATCTCTGAACTTTGAAGTTCGAAGAAATGTCTCAAACGTCATTGTCAAAACTCAAAACCGGATAGAATAATGGAGAATATTTGTTGATAATTCTCAATTGTATAATAATTATACGGCTTCTCGGTAATCTTTGCCCATCATAAGCTTATATTTCTTTGTTATAGATGTAAAATATAATCTATTGTAAATATATAGACATATGTACCGAAAATGGTGGAAGATTCGAGCTTGAATTCGAACAAATCAAAGGTAAACATAACTTAAAAAAAAATATTATGTTGTTTTGTTACGTGCTTGTTTCAAACTAAATCATCAACCAAGTTACTTGCAAGCTTACAGATAGGCCATTGTTACATTAACGTTGATAAACCATTGCTTTTCCAGACAAAAACAACCCGCCCAAAGGCGGTATACTTGTGGACGGAGGCCGACGTTCAGAAATGGCTACGACGGCACTGCAGCGACTATTATAGTCTATACTGGGAGAGGTTCCATGAGGTAAATACCTTTATTTTATACTCAGTTTAAAATCTGAACTAAAATAGGTCAGAAAATTATACACCCCTAATACAAAAACAAATAAGGACAATATACCACACAGTTTTTAGTTCAGCCAAGTATACTAAAGTAGATTAAACAAAGTCCATTTTGCAAGGATCAATCATGTTAACCTTAACTAGTCAGGCCGGAGGTGACCTGCTAGTGGGCCATAACAATAGATAATCAATTGTGTGTCATTAGCGATGCTTGATGAGTTAATATAAAAATAAATAAAAAGCATTGGAATGGTTTTAAACTTTGGAACACAAGTGTAATACTCATGTTTAATGCAACATGTTAAGATCATGACAAGATGTAGCATCAAGCTAGTTAATTAGCAATGGGTTCCAATAGAGCACAAAATAGCCTACTAGTCTTAAGTCTAACATGATCAAGTCTGTCATCCACTCTAGGTTTGGTGTTGTGTTTGTAAAATTGAGATATTTAAAAAGTATTCTTAATTTTTCAGCATGACATAACGGGCAGAGCTTTAGTCCGAATCAATGACAACACACTGTTACGCATGGGAATCACAAACAAAGAACACCGCGAGGCAATATGGAGGGAGATACTTAAATTAAGATTAAAGGCTGATATTGTGGAAATCAGAGACTTGGAGAGGAGGCACAACTATTTTAACTATGACTTGTGACAAAAAGATACTTGTGGTAGTGAAGGAAAAGTATGGAAGGACCGTTACCCATTATTGAAAAAATACTGTATAAACGGTAACATATACAATAAATGCAGTGCTGTAGCTCATCTCTACCGTGCCTTACTTATTATAATAAGAGTTGGTAAGAATATTAATAGATAATTCAAATGTTGCTATTTAAGAAATTCCTACTATATTAGTAGATTTTATTGATCAGTTGCTCATCTAAATATTGATGATATCCAGAAGTTTATTTCATAATAGTAATAAACACTTGTTATTATGAACACGTGAGGATGAATTTAGTGGTTTCATGTAAAAATAAATGTAATGTTGAAATTTTAATATTATGTAAAAAGAAAGGCAAAGAACACACTTTACCGGCATCATGGCGCTCCCTGCCAGCCCGGGGGTCCGCCGACACATTATGCAGAAATTTAATCGCGGAGCATCATATCTATTGAGTAAACAGAAACTCGGCGACCGTGCCGCCCAAGCTGATTTGCCTGGAGAATATGATTATCATGGCTACTTAGAAATTGCAGGAGTCAAACTCCATAAAGCCTTGTATATCCGTCGCTATCATAGACGATAAGAGGCTCAATATGAAAAAAATCCTGGTCCTTATAATGTACCTATTATGACAAGCAACAGGCTTAAGCATGCAACAGCAGCATTGTAAACACTGTCAAAATAAATGTGCTGTCGCGATAGCAGTGTTGCCAGTCATCAAAATTGTTTCAAATCATCTAATAGGTATTTTAAGGTCTTTAAAAATTTACCAGTTATTTTCAAAATTGAAAGAAATTGATAGGTGAAAATACATTTTCCATTGCTACCACTTTGAAGCTTATCCATAAAAGTGGTAAATAATAGTATAGAATACAATAATTGGTACAATGAATACGGTTTTTAAGTAGTCAAGTAACATGTAACATTAATGTAAATTGAAAATAAAACTGTTTTATAGTTTCCTAATCTTTGCTTTATTTAAATACCCTTTGCCTTTGTCATAAACAGATGCTGTCGTATACAAAGTCCCATCAGAAATATGGGATAGCCGGATCCTGAATGTCCAATAATATACTCTCGTCTTAATCTCCCATCGGTGTACTCACTCGACATGACAGTCTATTTTCAAAATACCAAAACAGTGGCTTTCTTGCCTAATAAAAAATCGCAAGAATGTCATATCGCCTGTTTAGCCATAACATTGAAGGTGCAGTTCGCCACTGTTTTACTTTATCGCCGTCTTTCTTCATCTTCAAGGCTTCAACAGCCTGCTGGGTTTATCTCGATTTTTTGATAATAAAAACGAAGTTTTTAAAATCAGCTCTTGAGAAGGGCCTACAAGGACATTTCTTTCAAACATACGAGTAGAACGTATAAAAATACATAACCCTGTCTTTGCTGTCGCGCAGTCGGGTAAAAAGAAAAAACAACCGACTTCCAAAAAAAACACTAAAAGACGTGAAAAATAACTTTAATTTCGGAAGTCGGTGCCTTTGGTTTTGTATTTTCGTGTTTGGCCACCGACTTCCGAAATTAAAGTTATTTTTCACGTCTTTTAGTGTTTTTTTTGGAAGTCGGTTGTTTTTTTGTAAAAAAGTTTTTATTTTTCACTTTTTAGTTGCGGTACCTACACCACATAAATTCGTATACCACTACTTGGTGTGTAAATAACAGTGACAGGAAATTATTAACACATCATCCATATAAACTAAGTGGAAAAAATCTGCAGTATTAAGGATAACTCAAAAACTACTGGTCAGACCTTGATCAAATTTAAATGGGACCACATGTGAAGCACCACCTATCAAATAAAAAAAGAATCATCCAAATCGGTTCACCCAGAAAAAAGTTATGAGCTAACACACATAAAAAAAAAAAAAAAAAAAAAAAAAAAAAAAAAAACATACAGACGAATTGAGAACCTCCTCCTTTTTGTGAAGTCGGTTAAAAACAATAGAAGTCTCCATTTTGTTGACCAAACATGCAACAATGCTGTGCTGAACATGGTCATGAACATACAAAGTGTGGCCAGTAATTATTAGGTTGTCGACCCAGTGTCCGCAACGTGCTTGTGGTGCACTTACATAACGCTTAAGTATTCTCAAATATAAATACATCGTATGCATTGATCTCATTGTCGTGCCAGAAATTGTTTGGTGTAAGCTACAAAAGGAGCGATTTTCTTGAACTGCTGCCGTGTAGAATGGAATAGCGAGGGATGCCCCCCTAGCTTGATGGACCGACGGCGACGTCCTTAATAAAGCGGCTGGGATTGGACGCAGAAGTGATTTTTTTTTTGTGTTGGGATGCAACTTGGGAGGGGCCAGTGTTCAGTTGTCTTGTGGACTGCGATAACCTGAGTTGATGATGATGACTGAAGGCTACAGGCTACGGGCTTTGTTCTATAAGTTAACTGCTGAACAATCGATGCATAGCGGAGCATATGAGGTACAAATATAACTATGGCATTAAGATAACTATGTGGGAAATGTGTGTGTCGCTTCTGTTTTTGTGTTTTCAGCGATCATGAAGGTTCTTTGAAGGTACTTCTACCTCAAGAGAAAATTATTAGTTACAACACAATACAATTTATAACAGTTGAGCTTTTAAGTTCGGTAAGGCACCAAATATCCATCTGAATCAGCTAGCCAGCTGGTGAGATAACTACATAATTAACAGCCACCATTATCGCTAGTCTCCTGTGCGTTACGCCAAGCCCGCTATAGCACCGCCTGCCTCTGCCTAGTTGGTCGCGCACAGACGCGTGGACGCTCAGAAATAGCCGTTTTAATGACCCTCCTTTGTTTATTATTCTTCCTGTACCCTCGTAGAGACAGCTCTATTATAAGAGCGGCCAGATTAGACTATAATTAATATGATGGCGGAATGCGCGACACTGATCAACGCTACGGACGCCGACGGCGATCGCCCTAATTTTACGATTTTTATAAAATGTTCGGACAACAGTTATGAAATTAACATTTTTGTTTATAGATGCCAATTGTATTTGAGAGAATTTCTTGATATACCTATCCATATCGCCGATTATCGCCTTATTTACAGGTCGTCGGCAAGAGTAACCTAATAGGGTAGTTTTAACTGAACTCGAAAATGTAGCTGTAGATTATTGGCCCTACCTCTCGTTGGTCTTATCAAGTGGTGGTGGTGTGGTCGGTGGTGGTGGTGGTGGTTCAGTCGTCGGGTTCCGGGTTTGATTCCTGGGTCGAGCACATATTTTTCATATTTCTTAGCGTGTGACTTATCTACCAATATTCCAAATAAAACTACAGAAACTATAAATTCCTCGCCCTCACTTGCTATTGATTTATTAATTAGGAGTGAATGTTTCAAACTGTCCTATGGTATTTAAATTTAAACATAAACCCTGTGGTCGTTGTAAAGGCATATATGCAATCTATTAATCTAATAATTCAATCTATTATTGAATCAATTGCACCATATTTAGCCTTAGTATCTAATTTGTGTTTCAGGAAGGTGTTTTAAAAAGTAATGTTAGTTCAAATGCTCAATAATTTTACTCGTAATAACATCCTACACGATCAACAGTATGGTTTCACCAAAGGATGTTGTACAAACGACGACAGTGTCACCTTATTAGAACACATCTTTAACGCATGGGAAGAGGCACAAGCAGTGATGTACAAGATACCTCAAAAAAAGTATCTGGAATACTAGATGCAAGATACCTCTAAGTAATGTATTTGTAATAACAGATACAAGATACTTTTGGAAATAGTAAATACAAAATTTGTATTTGCTAAATACTTTTTGATGTGAAATATCTATAGCCGCGGGTAAAACCGATTGTTGGCGTGGCGACGCGTCGCTACGTTATACGATGGTATATATAGATAGTATAAATTATATTTTCATGCATATTTTCTAAGTATACAAAATAGTTTCGATGTTTCACATCTGCCCGGCGTCCCGCGACGGCTTAATTTTTAAGATATAATATACTTTTTGAAAGAAAACATACATGTATTAATGTTAAGGTTTAGGTATTTAGCTCGTTTAAGTACTTATGAACAGTGATCAAGTGATTAATCGCGTAAATGTCAGAAAATATTATATTTTTTCGAACATTCAAACATTTTATCACTTATTTTTCTTCTATGAGGTCTCATTATCATCCCCCCAAAAGAGATGATCGCTCCACAGGGGCAGAACTCGGCAAACAGGTGTTATATTTGTAGGATACACATTTAAACTCTTTAGTCTAGAGTCTTTAGCGATTAAATTTTACATGTTTCAGCCAAGATAAGATCTTTGACATGTTCTTTGAGTGCATTTGGTACCCATTTAAAAAATGGATGTGAAACTGAAGCTAAAATAGCATCATTTGCTGCAGGCTGTAACTGCAAAAACTTTTTAATACGTCTAAGTATATAAGTTTTCTTCAATCAAATCTAGCAAAGTGCCGCAATATTTTAGGTTTTCCATTTTATGACTTTTGTGCACATGTCAGCACAGTAAAATCGGGCGCGGCGACGGCGACAGGCAAAAGTAACTAGACCTTACAGTCTTTTGTTATGTTGATAAATTAAAAATTTAAGAGTGCGTTCAATTTTGTCTATATGATGGGATGCCGTAGCGTAAAAAAAATGCATACGTAATTAATAAAAGTATTTAACCAAACTTAGTATTTACAAAATACTAAGATACCAAAAAAATATACCTAAATACAAGATACAAAATTAAAATTTAAAATAGTATTTCAGATATAAGATAAAAATACGTATTTTGTATCTTGTATTTGTATTTCAAATACTTGTATTTAAGTTAAGTCACATCTCTGGGCACAAGATACAATAGGCAACTTTTGTGACCTATCCAAGGCATTTGATTGCGTGAATCACGAAATACTGCTCTTGAAAGTTGAGCATTACGGATTGCGTAAACTTGCGCTTAGCATAGTAAAATCACATTTAGACTGCAGCAAGTTTTAATAAACGGAGTGAACTCATTGGGTTTAAAAGTCAAAATGGATTTACCGCAGAGCTCAATATTGGGTCCGTTCCTCTTTTTAGTATATACTAGCGAACCGTCCCGGCTTCGCACGGGTAGTAGAGCATAAACAGGCTGTTAGGCAGACGGTTGAACATACGAAAATGGCGGTTCCGTGGGGCCGCCTGCGACGTGTTTAGGCCCAATAACAAGATCTAGGCCACACGCTTTTTTTTAAAAAAAGTTTATCCGAAATTCAGCGTTGCTCAAACTTCAAATGTCAATAATTTATTAAAAAAAATAAGAAAACTTTCAATTTTTTTTTTGATTTTTCATCTATAATAATTGTAGAATCTTATAAAATTCGTATTTGACGCAGATGGTTACTAGAAAGTTAAATACGAACCCTTAAACTACGAACAAATTAAAAAAATATACCGCAAGCCCGACTTTGAATACGAGTGTGTACTTGCTTGCTGCTAGTAGTAGTTGCACGCGCGCGGATCCTGCTACACGTAGGTACTCCTGCGGCACTAAGCGTGCCGTTGCCTTTGGGGAATACGGATTTATGATTATTTTCTACTAAAAATAGGTTTAGTTTTTTTTTAAACAGCAAACAATCTCTACGATGTGTTTCACGCTTCTCCCTTGAAAAAATAAAGTTTCTTGCCTTGATACCGATTAGCTACCTCTAATGTAAATATTATTGTCATGAATTACGATGAACACTACATACTCGTATATAAATTATTGCCACACGTGGTTTCGAAGTTTATCGCACTTATGTAAGTATGTCCCTACTAGATTCACGTTCAGTGCCGGGACCCTCCTGGAGGGTCCACTAGTAGAATGAATGGCGGCATAGCATATAAGCTCTATAAAAATGCCGCGAATAGACTCGATTCGGGTATAGGTACGTTAAGATAGGTGGATATGTCAATGTTTCCTTTTCGAAGGTGAAGGTTATTAGCACGTTTGCTCCAGCCAGAAGCAAAAGAGGAGGTACCTATGGCTACCTATTTTGGCGTGACAACGACAAATTGCGAACGTGCGCTTGTGTAATTTCTAACGTGACGATAATTATTATCGTGGACGCCCACGCCCACGTCCATAAAACTAATGCAAATACGTGCACGTTATAACGTTGCCGTGGACGGATATTTAAAAACGTATTCATATATTTCCATACATTTTACTTCCCTGTGTTATCGTGATGACATGGACGTCGACATAATATTGGTCACGTTAGAAATTATAAAAACTCACATTGGCTGAGTTCTCTTCTCTCAAGTTCACACAAGCCACTAACTAACTGAGAATATCTCATTTGACATGGTGGAAAACCAGCTAGGCCAGCTACAATACAGCATTGTTAGCGGTTCCAACTACCCACGGTGCACTGGAAGGATATAGTAGTGTATTCCAATAATTTCAAAGAAAATGTTCTAGTTAGTCATATTTTTTAAAGCGATCCCATTTGTTCCGGAAATACCATCACCGTCCACTCAAATGATTCACGAATTCATCCAAGAACATTTGAAGGTTTAAACAAAAATTAAGCGGGCAAAACAATAAATTACCATTAAGAACTAAATATAACAACAGTTGGATATTGACGAACGAAACTTTCTGGGAAATTTCCTGTTTTTCAAATTGCTGCTTTGTTAGCAGCATCACACAAGTGTGGCTGCAATCATAAGCGTCCCGATTAAATAAATCAGCATGGTATGTGCTAAAGACTAATGGAATAGGGATGACCCCTAACTTAGTTTAAAATACTACCTACTATACGCAGCGTGTTGTGGCTTTGTGTCAGTCTATACCTACCTGCCCCTAAGGCTAAAACTATCCTTTATGGGATGTACATCCTAATGTAAGAAAAATCACTGGATCCAGATGAAGCCTTAAGTAGCTTTCGGGCAATTTTATAATTTTCACTTGCTGGCTTTGTGGTGGCTGATGCCTACATTGGCAATACCACTGTTTCTAATTCACATAAATACATACATAACATCACGCCTGTATTCCCCGAAGGGTTAGGCAGAGGTGTTCCTATAGCACACCCACATTTCGCCAGTTATGTTTAAGTCCCATGTAATAGGGGGCGAGCCTATTGCCACCAACCTAATTCTAATTCTGACATCTGAATCTTTAAAGAACCTTATTCTTATTTTGTAATAGCGGCCGAAATATAAAGAAAGAGAGAGATATATCTATAAATCAAACACAAAAACTGACACATTAATTACACAGAACACACTCGCGAAATAATTAAAGAGACTTAAAACGATCATAATTTTAATAGGTTACGTCCTTAACTATCAATTATAACATCAAAGGAAATCGTATTTTGTAGCCCGGCTAGTTCTCCAGAGCTGAGTAGGTAGGTCTGGTACTTCTTTGTCGTCATTAGGCTCAGGCTGGGGAGGCAAGGCGCGCGTCATTAAATTAATTAGGCATGCCACTGTTGCCAAATTAACTCCCAATAAATGCCCGCACATAGCAATCTGCTATGGTTATTACGAAAACGTCTCGTGGGCCGGTTAATTTTATTGTGTCAGTCCTCAGTCCGGCATAACAGTTCGTTGTGCCAGGGTAAACGGTCGTGCGCTCTAACCCTAAACTTTTTCCCGCCAGTTTTTTTTTGTGATGTGAGTGACAGCTTATTAAGACAAAATATATTTTTTATTATTGATTGAAGTGGCCAGTTATTTTTGTGGGATTGGATAAATAAGGTTTGTTTGAAACTTTTTTTTAAATTAGTTCTCTCATCTTAATATCAACTGTTACGATGTCTATGTACCTACGATGGCCATTGCTACATATATTATGAGTCCCTCATACTGAAAAAGAAAATGTAAGGTAGGTATATAATCCGTGCAAAGTTTTTAATAATATTATTGAGGACATTAAAGTAATAATGGATTAACTAACAAGAGTTAAAAAGTATTGCCAGGTGATACTTACAAAAGCAGTGCAATATCAACGATTTTCAAAATGCACCAAACGGAATGAATCCTGAAATCCCGATAAACTAGAATCTATTTACGAAATTCGGACGCAGCTAACAGAATAGATACCTAAATATCAGATAATCCTAGTATACTACTAAAGATACCGATGTCTAAAATTAAACCGAATTTATTGACTAAATATTAGTGTAATTCATCTGTAAAAGGAATTGCAAATCCAATACTTATGAGATTTGCGTTAGACGTGGAGTAACGCCAGCAGAAACATACACAAACATCCAATAACGATGCAACGTTACGTACGGTATGAAAAATAAATAAACAACGCGAATATTAAAATAAAATCAGATCAAACGCAGATATTAGTTTTTTTTTTATATTGACGTGGTAAAAGTACGTATTGAAAAAAAAATACACAAACAATGTGGAACCGTATATTAAACGGGGCGTTTTGTTTATTTTCATTCGATAAACTGTTTGAAATATTGCTCTAATTCTAAGTTTTTGTAAATTGTTGTTTTAATTAGCACGTGAGTTGGATTAATAGAAATAAAATATGCGCTTCTACAGTCAGTTACTCTTCACAAAATATTCATCAATAGTAATCAGATAATTTGAAGTCGCTATTCTGAAAAGAGCTTATCAAAAAATCCCCAAGGATATTTATAGGTGCTACGCGCTTTGAGGACCAAGCAGTGCTACGAAGCTACGAGCTACGCGCAAGGACAACTGACGTCGTAGCGCGTAGCACTTATTATTTTTTTGTGTTATGCAAATAGCTTTGCTAGTAAACGGATTGTTGAATGCAGTATCTCTTTATAATTAAAATAAGCATACCCAACAAAACACATATGAATGCAGAATAGTTGAAGTCAATGAAAATGATAGACGTTCTACCATTTCCTTTAGATTGACCGACATTTTAAAATATTATTATGTCTCACTTCTCGCGATATCTAGGAAAGTAAAGGAACAATGTAGGATTGGTTGCGATAGGGCTAATTGCTAATGCTGTTTGTATTCATTATGGGCTTATAATATTGTTTTTACTAATGTACGTGAAAATCTTAACATCGTCAGCACACGGTCACACGTGGATTCCTATCTACGTTGCAATGTAATTTCCATAAACATTAGATAATATCTCCATGAAAATTTATCACTTTATCTGCAGTCGGTATCTGAAGCGGCCGCCAATGCGTGTGCGCCTATCTATTGATGCTAGAGCCAAGTGCGGTGCAGTATGATTTATTATGACGGTACTTCAATAGTAGGTAGGTACCTACTTCATATGGAGCGAGGATAAATTGGAGGAGAGTATTTAACGGTAGAGGTCTCAAAAAAATTGATAGACCACCGTTAAAGAGCAAAACTGTGCTTTGGTTGAGTTGAGACTGGTCAAAAGCGTCTTCAATAGGTTACTTAATTAAGGTACTGTATCCTTAAACGGCAACGGCAACGGCAACAAGACTGCTGTAACTTAATTTAAATACCTAATTTAAGTGAGCTGTTGATTGCGGTTTACAGCTAAACATATACTTTCCCCAAGTTACCACAACATCCGGTCTAAACCATAATTTATTATCTATCTCCACCAAAAATCTTTCTTACGACACCAAACAACTGATACAATCTTCCTTTGATCCTAGACACAAGATAAAAGCAACTACATCATAAATATACACTACTCATAACATGTTCATACCACCTCGCGGCGTCTCGGGGACATCTCGGCAATGTCAGCGGTCGGGGATGACAGATTGCCTGCCGCGTTTTAACTAACAGCTCTTCATCATAATTTGCCAGCTGCTTCAGGAACAGTGACATTAGTTTGGTTAACAGCAGATCTTATTTGATCTTTTATAACTAATAACGGACTGGTTCGGAAATAGGAGAAAATAGAGGAAATAAAAGGAGAATTGTGTAGTTCTCATTTTAACATCTACTTCAAAAGTTTTCTTAATAGTTTTCACATGTTCTTCAAGTCAATTTGTAAATGAAATAGGTTAAGTAATATCTACTGCAGTGGTCTACTAGATTATTTGTATCAATTCAAAAGGTAGGTCTAGGACCAAAGCTAGGCCTAAGTAACATTGAACGAAACAACGGCCCTAGGGCCCAAGATTTCAAGATTGCAAAAAAAATATTCAATGTTTAAAAATCATTATCATCATTAAAATCACCCATTGTTGAACTAATTCACATGGCACATGACATACAGGATATAAGAAGTTCTAGGAGACCATGGCATCGAATCTTATCGAAATCTAAAGTAGTTGTCTGTACTGTAAGTCTGCAATTCAAAACTCATCTCTCGTTTTGCGGATGTTGTCATAGGTTGACATGTTTGTATTCTAGCTTTGAATTTTTACAACAGCTGCTGCTGTAACGTAAAATATTTCTACTCATAATTTGACAGAGGAAGACATAAATTAATCATGTCTCTTCACACAGAGCTATCAGCGTTATTAATAATATAAATAAAAGAATTCTGATCTACGATATGTTTGCTATTCCTAATATATTTAACTACAAATTCTTTAATATTCACAATTACTTATATTCCCGTTTCTTTTCGAGCAACCATAAATCCACAGTGGTATTGACCTAGGTCCTGTTAAATAACCCAAGGAATATCCGCCCTAATTGCGTAACTCTATCAATCACAATCTGAATCATTTTTGAAGGATATTGCTAAACCATTGCTTCATAGTTAGAAAAAATTGTCTGCTCAACAACGTAAATAACGTAATGAATGTTGTTGAACTGTCAAAATGCAAGCCATTCCTCCTGTTAATGTGTTACGAAATTACCCCGCTGATCTTGCCTTAGGTAAGAAGTAGCTGGTCTATTATGATAAGATCCCACATTACTATAATCTCAAAGAGTGGAGTCAGTTACGATAGGTGGCTTACTTTTAAACTCACACAGCTGGAAACACACAACAGCCCAGTAACTGCACTCCATACGTAAATGCCGCGATTAATTCTGTTTGTTTGACAGATCACAAGTTTCCGAAACCGTTATTTGTTTATACTTTCGAAAGGGAAACAACGATTAAATGGGAACTTTGCGCGCGTTGTGATGGCGGCCAAATGGCCCTGGACAATATACCCAATGGCCAGTTTATTTAAACGCGTTGGCAAACATTCAACGCCAAAATTTGATTTACATTACGGCTAAGGTTATGATAATATGGGAGATTGGATTTCCTCAATGTACGCACGTTGGGCGGTAATAAAATGGTACATTTGTTTTTATTTGATTGTTGTTTCAATTTCTGTATTAGATCGTGATGAATGCAGTATAAAACTGTTTGTAATAAAAGTTGAAAGTTATGTTTGATTTTGAGAAAGAATATAAAATATGTTCGAGTACAAATTGTCGATGAAATGAGGGAGGTATTCCTATATCAAGGAAGATCCACTTGAAACCGTATGGCAAGCTCTTGGTACGAAAAATAAAACTCTTTATTGAGTATCAGTACCTACCCACTAAACATGATTACGCCAGATTAGAGATTTAGCATCAAAGATAAACTCTTCAAGAATTTAATCTGTTGCTCAACTCAGCCAAAGATTTAACGAAGTCGTAACATTTTAAACCGGAAAACGCGTTCCAAAATTATTTACAACGCACCAAAAGTCAACATTTTAAACAGAGCAATGACAGACGGTCATCCAGCCTCTTTGTTGCTCACTTTACGGCCGTAAACAGAATCTATTAACAGTTCAAGATAAAAGGAAGAACAAACATGTTCGCGACAGCTTTAAATACAAAGTTATGTGAAGCTTTTAGTTTTAGTACGCTTTTGGCACATTGTGTTATGACTAAAATAGATTTTTTATTTTATTGCTGCATTACGTTCTTGATTTTTGTGTTTTGACACGGAGATGCGCAGTCAACAAAGCTTGAGGTGGTTCTTTAGGTACGTAACTGTGGTTGTCTTTAAAAGTTCGCATCCATTGTGTCACCCTATGAAAAATTTCTGCAAATAATAATATCTGCAATTCGTATGGTGTACATAATAAATAGTAATCTTTTCTATCATATTATTATTAACTAAATCGTCGGCGTCAGCGTAACACGTGACTATGGCATTGGCATCCTTTTTACGAGAAAACTCTTCCAATAAGAAAACTTTGTAATGCTATACTGCTATGATGTTATCTGAAGAGCCCCATGTGGTTTCTAAACATAGCTGATATTACTAGATCTCTAAACAATGACAATGTTTGAAGTTCTACTCACTGGTTATTGTTGCAACCTAGATTCTCAGCTGCGTACATTTCTAGTAAACAATCGTTCAACTCATTCGAATAGCGAAAAGCTTTTAAACTAAAATAAAGAAAAGCAAACAATTCCATCCTTCCTGTTCACTTCCCATCTCGGTTCCCATATTTAATTAGTAACAGTTGGTAAACATAACGTTTCGTAACGGTCCGATTTCTCGGCGTCAGACGCACGACACATTAAATTAAATTGAGACTACAGGAATTTAGAAGCGTGCCTTTTAACAAAAGCTTGAAGCAGTTAATTTTAAAACGATTTTATGTATAGCGTGACGGGTTTGATTTCGACGCGCTTGAGTAGAAGTTTTATTTGCACGTAGGCAGAGTAATATGTTTGCGATTAAGTTGTCTGTAGGGCTTCTAATTAAATGTGTTTGATTAATAGAATCCTCTCAATTACAATATTTCATGCTGTTTTGTGCTTATTATTATAAAAATGTACCTACACTGACATTTTCTGTCCACCATGGCAGTTACAAATTAATGATAATGAATTCATCATTTTTAGAACCTCGCACGATTTGTGTTGTTACAGTTTTTTTCATCATCATTAGTCCACAGCAGTCCACTGCTGGACCTAGGCCTCTTCAATTGTAAGCCATTCAGCTCGTTTCTTTGCAACTCTCACCCAGCTGCTACCAGCCACCCTGCGAAGATCGTCGCTCCACCTAGTCCGAGGGCGTCCTACCTTACGTTTGCCGATTCGCGGTCTCCACTCCACTATCCCAACGGTCATCGGTTCTACGGCTAATATGGCCGGCCCATTGCCACTTTAGCTTGCTTATTCTGTGAGCTATGTCGACAACTTTGATTCTCTGCCAGATCACCTCACTCTGGATTCTACCCTCACAGAGACTCCAAGCATAGCCCGTTCCATAGCTCGCTGAGCGAACTTGAATTTACGGACCAGCCGTACCGTGAGGGTCTGCGTTTCGGCTCCATAGGCAGGACGGACTGATTGAAGACTTTAGTCTTTAGGCTCTGCGTGATACGCGACGAGGAGACTCGACGAAGCTCAATACTCAATACTCAATATATTTATTGCTTCCACATGTGAACTTAGGTGGTAGGTAACAATTTAAGACCATTGTGGACCCTGTCGGGCACAGCAAAAGTAGGAGAGAGGAAGAGGGCTTTTATTTGACTACTTAGTTGTTAGTTACTGTAATTATAATTATTGTGATTATTTTATATAACATGTAGGTAATTTAAAATTTGTCATTTAAATATTCATTGATGTTGTAATAGCATTTTACTAATAGAAATCGTTTTAATTTATTTGTGAATGTGTTTAATTTTTTCTGGTAATTTATTATATATTTTCATGGACATGACTAGTGTACTTGTTGAGTGCATTTTTAGCTTAGAGCCTGGTAAGTTTAACTTATTATTATAGCGCAATGTATAATGTAGCTTCCCAAACGCTGCCCAGCCCAGCTGAATGCTTCTGCCAATCTCTTTCTCAAAGTTGTTATGTGCGATGGGTCGCACAGTGCGCTGGATTGGAGGGTGAAATTTCGACAGGACTATAGTCACTTAAATAAAAATACTATATTCTACTGTCAAAGGTACTGAAGTCTACTCAGCATATTGACTTGTATCAGATCTGGATCGGAACTAACTTTATTTGGACAAGCAAGGCACTTTTATATGCCCTAGTGGCGTCAGACACTACAATTTCGCACATTTTTTCTAGCAACAGTACTCGCTACGCTATCATTTATTTAAAACGATTGAAAACATATTTGGTGCAGATAACTATGCCCGCACAAAACTGTTACTAGGTACAAACTATTAAAAGTATTACTAAAGAAATGAATATTTTTATCTATGGGCGCAGACATTATTCTTCGTTTACTTTACCACAAAAAAACATTTAGAAAATAATAAAACAATGAATTTTACTACGACGCTCGGCAATAAGCAAATACAATACGTAACGTGACTCAAAATTCCCGAGCGACGCGCGCCGTAGGGTCTGTAACATCTGGTTACTTTCTAATGCTTATTATCTAAATGGTAGTACGAATTTGTTTTCATTACTATTTTCACTCTAAAGTTTAAACTATGGTATCTTGCACAGTTGTTTTCTTACCAAATTGCAGAGTTTGCCTAAGGCAAACGTAATCTCGAACAACCTTGAGAGCACCGTCATTGACAGCAATCGGTCCCGGAGTAACGTGTTCATTGGACATAACCTGGGTTTTATCCAAGTTAATATGGGGATCAATGCGTACAGAAGAATAAACTAGGTCCAGCATCTTCTGCTAGTCATGTAGCGATTCATCCAGTATGACAATGTCATCTGCAAATCTCAAGTGGGAGATGCACTGTGTGGATGTGTTTTATGTATCCTCCTCGAAACCCGGCCTGCTCTAGTGGCTGAAACTCGTCGAGTCTTCGCGCTGGCTGATTCGTGACGACTCTTGAAAACAACCTATACAGGGTGGCAGGGACATCGACGCGCAAACTGTAACCATAAATTCAGCACTTGATTCTAGACCCGTCTTTTTTCTTTTTTTTTTTGAGTGGGATATCATCAAATGACCTCTCCCGCTCTGGGCGGAGCGGAAGGGCGTGTCAGACTCTTACTGACTAAAACCCACCCGCCCCACACGCACTTCAGTTGCCTGTGCCCCAGGGCCACGGTAACTCTTTCGAACAATCCACGACCCCGACAGACATCGGCCGTATCGGACCCCGTCAATTATGCTGACATCTCTTTGAGGCGCGCGTGGAACACAACGCGCCGTCGACCCGGGCCTGGTCCTTACCGGACGGCGAGCTGCCCATTGCTCGCCGTCCGTAAGCCCGCGCCTACGGTGGCCGGGAGTCGGCTATCGACTCCCGACGCCCAGGATGGCTACTCCTGCGGTGACTAGGGGCGTGAGGGCGCAATGATTGCCTCTCCCTCACGCGCTCCGCCTCCTCCTTCTTGAGCATTACTGCTTCATTCTAGCCCCCTCTGCGATTAAATTTTTCGTAGGTTATTTAAAAATAGCTGCTAGCTGCCAACCTGTATGGCTTAGGAGCAGAATAGGGCTGTAATTCTTTAAAAGGGTCGTATCACCCTATTTAAAGAAGAGAACGACCATACTCCTTCGCCACGCTTCTGGAGTTCTTCCAGAGAACAGGACAGAGTTGAATAGCACCCGAAGCTCTTTCAAAACAGGACTTTCTCCCGCTTTCTAGAGGCCGGTCGTAATCTCATCCTCACCAGGGGCTTTTCCATTTTTAAGCTGTTTAAGAGCCGCTTCAATTTCGATTGGCTGACTTCTGGCAGGTCTTCCGTGGAATGGTGGGTTAAGGTGGCTCTGGAAACCTCATTTTCATGAACAGGTTGAGATGCACGCGATGCGTACAATTGGCCGTAGAAGTTTTCGACTTCCGAAAGGATCTCCGGCTTCGAAACGACGATATCCCCACTGGATTTGGGCAACTTCGTCAGGTGGCTCCTCCCAAGTGATTGGACGAATACTTTCGACCCTCGATTTTGCTCAATCGCTTCCTCTATAGAGCATGTTTTGGAGCGTTGGAGGTCGCGTCGTACCAATGTTCTAATATTTTTGTTGACTGCCCGTTGCTCTAACGAAGTGATAGGTGGGTGTTCATATCGTTCCGTCCTAAGCTCGAGTCTCTTCCGAAAGTTTGGTCTTCCGAATTTTACAAAATCGCGTATCTCCCTCCCTAAGGATTTCCACCATATGGTCGAGGGTCTCGTCGACGTCATTTGTGGTTTCCCCGGCAGCGAATCGGTTCTCCAGGTTTGACTAAAACGCTTCAGATCCTAGCATAGTTTGGAGCATGTTTGAACTTCATCAAACAAGTTCGCTCGAGCTTTAAGGGGGCGCAGCAAGACAGAAAAAAATCAAGTTTCACCCGCGCCTCTTTGCCTACCCCTCTCATCAAACATGACGAAAACAAAACACAATCCCTTCCCGCCAGCAGAAACTTTTCGCCCGGGATATATCTAGGCATTTGAATTTAACTCTTGTGTGTAGTATGTATACGCAAAATAATCAGATGAAACCGCTCTATTGAATGTACCATGATGTATGATTGCTGTGTATATACCTACAAGTAGGTATATTATTCAATATTATTGCATGTCCGTGAATCTGTTACCGATGCTGGTGGGTTGTTAAATAGGAGAGTAGACCGACTTGAATGAAATAAAGACTAAATGTTAATTCAAGATCGGCCTTTAAATTTTCGATTCCGAATTGAAAGACAAAGTTAACGTTGTAGTTGAGAAAATATGGTACCCTACATTATGTAATATAACATATAACAACAAATGAAGGATTTCCAGATATTTTCCTGTACCTATTTGTACTGTGAGACCTTGCTTCTTACCACATTTCGTGATTCGAGGTCAACCGGATGTATCTTATGGGTTTTAATTTGTTTGCGAGTGTCAAAATATGCGAAATGAATGACAATTTATGCCCAGATTCTAAGTAAACGTCTTAGAAACTCGATTTTTTTACAGCTCCAAATTAATGCAGTTCAATTTCAACTTGACACCGCCCGCGCATTCCTCAGAAAAGGGGTTAGACAGATGGATAACAAAGTGATTCTATAAGTGTTTCGAATTTTCCCTTTGAGGCACGGAACGCTAAAAAGCAAAGCACTTCCATCAAAGTCCTATACTACATACTCATGATACTACCTACATGATGATAAAAACAAACTCGATAAACTTGCTTTTTTGACGATATGAAATCGAATAATTTGATAATAATAATTTAATCGACTGATTTGTGAAACAAAAATATGCTTGAAGTTCCCGCAACGTGCGATGGAAAATGACTTCTTCCACGAATTAGAAACGTCGTAAGTGCATAAAGCTTATAGTCGTAATACAACTAAAAATAAAAGGATTTTCAAAAAACGCCTCCACAATTTTTTGCGCCTTGTATTAATACAGAAATTCATCAAACTTTTATCGTAATAGTCATTAGCATGTTAAGTACAAATTGAAAATACGAGAAAATTAGAGGTAACTTCGTGATGGCATTGCATTTAACAGTTTGTGTTTCTGTTCCACAAAAAGTTTGAAAATATCATGTAGTTATTCATATTATTTTTATTTTATACCTAAGTCATATTAATTTCATGAAAAATCAAATTGAAGATAGGCAATTTTGGTTACTACCCGTTCTTAAGTTTATATTCAGAGAGCCTCGAACAAGTCTGCGATCACTGCTGGTATTAAACCAGTTTATCACTGAGACATCCCTGAATTTATGCTTTTTATCCATTATGATGAAGTCTATCTCATTTTTCGTTGTTCGGACTTCGCCACGTCCACTTCCTTTGGGGCTGTTTCTTGAAGACGAAATTCGTCAAGAAAAGCCCTTCCTTTTCAAGAAAGTTGACAAACATTTGCTCCCTATGATTTCTGCTGCCAAACCCGTAGGATCCTACTACCGATTCGCTGCAATTCTCTTTTTACACTACTCCCACTTTAGCGTTTAAATCCCCCATGAGAAGGTTGTTGTTGGCCTTAATGGTGGAATGCAAGGCCTTGGAGATATCCTCGAACATTTCCTCCAATTCGTCATTCGAGTGTGCCGAGGCCGGTGCGACGACCTGAACAACCTTGAGGGTATACCTCTCGGTTAGCAAAAGCTACGAGTTACGCTACCCTGTTCGAGACACTGAAGACTTCCAAAACATTGTCACGTTACGACTTGTTCAGAGTTTATTGTGATCTCAAAGTATTACAGGGTGATAAAGGAATTATATTATTCGGTTGAGCAGCTGCCTCCATCTGTCCGCACTGTTAATATCATATAATACCGATCGTCAATCCGCCTGCCAAGTATGCCTACCTACCTAAGTAACTACCTAGTCAGTTAGTGTTTGCATTGTGTCTAATTTTAGAACTAGACAATGTATAGACGTTATTTGTCGCAGTTTGTAGACTATATAATGAGGACTAAAGTTCAGCAGTGGACATTTATTTCAGGCTGGTAGGATACAGTACATTTATGCAAAGG
This sequence comes from Griposia aprilina, assembly GCA_916610205.1. Lineage (NCBI taxonomy): Eukaryota > Metazoa > Arthropoda > Insecta > Lepidoptera > Noctuidae > Griposia > Griposia aprilina. The sequence goes on along the minus strand of OU744302.1, from coordinate 21,367,880 downwards.
AAGGAAAATTAAGTTAATTGATGTAATATATGAACAATATATTTTCGAGGTTTTTTTGACTATATTTTGACAATTCTTTTCTAATAATCTTCATTTTTCGGCACGAATTTTATCCAAAAGACACCTTGACTCCGTACGCAAACCCATGATTATTTTAACATGTTTTACTTTAACTCTTTTCTCATTAAGTATTTTCTTTCACTTTAATCTTTTTTCATTGCGTGATTAATTTACACCAGTCGGGCTATATTATTGTTACATTAAAGTTTGCGACGCCGAATATTTCCGAGTCGATTCGGGAGCGGGACTCGAGTGAAACAGCTGTGAGCCATTATGATACACGAGATTTGTGTATCAAAACATTCAACATCTTGTGTTCTATTGCAGGAAAGCGAGAGAGGTCAACATGAACAAGAAGTCTCATAAGAAAAAGGTTGGTGTTATTCAATTCAATTCAATCTCTTAACAATGTATAATTGCATAGCACATGTGTGAGCACTATGTACCTACTATAAAGCCACCATTTACTAGGCTCGTCTTTCATTGACTTGAATGTGCCCTGGCGGCTGAGAGTATGTCATGCTCACTCAAATGTTTCGCTGGTGGTGGCGTGTGTTGGATCATTAAGTTCCCTTCAAATTTTTGGATTGTTTTTTTTTTATCTTTTCATTACGGATACTATAAATGTGCACGTTTTTCTACATCGTTCTCACATTTTTAATTTGAACATGAATGATGTAAACAATTTGTTTTTTGTAACTATATGTTGATTTAAAAGAGTGTCCATGTTGTTTCTTGCCCGTTCTTCTCCATAGGTTCCAACTAGCTTCCTTTTTCTGACTGACTGACCCTTTGACAATTCAAAAGTGCCTGTAATTGGTTTATTTGAAATAAATGCTTTGAGTTTGAGTTTGAGTTTCGTTTATTTATTTTATTTAGTTTCTTATGCAGATAGAGATGACATTTTTTTTTATTAATCACTTTATCATAGTAGATAAGTACTATGATTAAGTGATTAATAAAAAAAAATGTCATCTTTCATCATTTTGAGCACAACGTTTGCGATGCGCAAAGAAAGGAAGAAAGAAAGAAAATAAATTTATTTCATACAGGTTAAGCACACAATAAACACACAAAATAAAAACAGAATAAACTTAGTTATAACAGTACTGGGTGCCTCATGACTGCGCAAATAGGACCAGTTCAGCATAAATGCCAGACAACTAGTGCCGGAAGCTGGTTTTCAATTGGACGTTGGACTGGTTTTCAAAGCATTTGAGGAAGAAGAAGAAATATCGATAACCAGAGTCACTGCAATGCCAATCTGCTATTAGGGTTTCCTCTCTTATTGTTGAGTTCAAGTTGAGTGAAGTTCAAACAAGATATCGCTCATTTGGAGAAACATCGACGCAACTGGTGCTGTTCCAGGAGATTGATTTAAAGTGTTTTAATTTTATGTAATGGGTTAACGTCTCGTTCTGAAATGTTGATAGATCCTCATTCATATTAAATATTTCACGCCTCTGCTCCTCTGAAAATTTGTTCGAACACAAATATCGATACCACTTTTTTTTGCGAAAAATTAAATTTTCCTCGGTGTTTCACCAAATGAACGATATCTCCTTCACCAACATCAATAAGCATTTTCCGCCAAACTCCGGCAGTCAAAAATTGTACTCAATAGAAAAAAAAAAGAAAATTCTCCGAACAAACAATTCCAATTTCAAATCAGTCTCACAAAGTGCCAGTACCACACACGAGCGGCTCGCAATGTGCCCCTCACGCGGCGGCATACCAGCCATATGCCGAGAACTATCGGCACGTTGGCACTTGGCAGCGTCGCCGGCGCTGGCAGCCGCGCTAGCACCACTGATTGATAACGTGCTGATATTGAGACTTGGACCCGAGTTGGTTATTGTGCAGCTTTTTGTTAAGTGTGATGTGACTTGTCGTCTTACTAGGTAGAACAGTTGTCTGTAAAAAGGGATCTGTGTCGTGGTAGTTTTATAATGAGGGTTTTTTTAAATCAACTTTTCCAACTACTACTGGAAGGAGTGTGTGTTATTGATCTAAAGTAAACCTTTCAAGAAGTGCCTTGGCACAATATCAGTCTTTTTTGTAATATCAGTTATTTCGAAAATTAAGCATAGAATAAATAGTAGCTACCTGGGCATCTCCAGTATCTCTTCCGGACCAACATTAGCCAAGAGAGTAAGAATTTTAGTTTGAAACACTTGTGATGTCTAGCATCTAGGTACTTACAAAGTTGTTAAACAGAATTTCATGTACTTTTTCGGTATAATGGGAAACTGTGTTTATCATAAATCTACTACATCCAAATTATCATTTTAAAACATGTTTGATTAGATTGCATCATGCTAGACAAGCAGCACCAATAATAAATGTTGTGCACATCAATCTATCTCGTGTAATCAGTCAGCTGTCACCTTCATTCAGTCAGACGACCGGTCTGTCCGTCTATCTGGACCAGAATGCTGGGAATCGAGCCGTCAATTAATCGAGATGAGTCGAGATGCGAGATGCAAATCATTTTCGATTTGATGGTAGATAAACTTTCGCAGTTTCTGCCCTCGGAAGAAATAAATACTGTATACTGAACAAATCAACACTGGTGAGACACCTCCAAAATACAATTTATTTTCGCTTTTCATTTTATAATCATCAGTTATCATCATAGTTTAGGAATCGTATGGCATGTATATGATTCCGATAGTATAGCAGAGTAGGTATGTCTGCTAAGAACAACAGACGGCATCACTAGTTCGTCTGCCAAACGACGTGCATTTCTTTACATATCAATGCCCAAGTGAACCGTGATGATTATGGCAATGGCCAATCATTGTTACAAAGATGATACCATTTTTACGCATAGGAGTTAAGAAAACAGATTAAGTATTATATATGTAGTATCGAGTTAGTTGCAAGCAGTTATGTAAATCGATCTGTTATGCTTCAGGTTATAGTGGATCGGAAAAGATAGTAAAAAGATATATTGTCTTTTTATATACGATATTATAAATACTAAACTACTATTACACTCACACACACACACACTCTCTCACACTCACAGAGACACACACACACTCTAAACTATTTTATTATTATAAATAACTTCTTGATGGTTGGCAATTGCAGTTGGTAATTGATGGATTAATTCTAAGTAGCATCATTAACTTTTTATCACAAAGTGTATCATCTCATTTTAATTACTTGGTCACAATTTTCACAGGTTTGCTAACCTCGATAATTACTTACGATAAACTAAATATAACTGCATTTTGGCATCATAAGTTCAATTAGCCCTTGGTTGAGGATTTAAGATAACAAGGTGAGTTATTTTCAGCCGGCAGCTACTGCGATGCAATTCGATATGAATGTTTACATCAAAAATGCATGCGTGGTATCATTACGATTTAAAAAATTTATGGTACTGTACCGATTCGACCTTGTGCATGCCTTTTTTACCCATACCTACAAGCTTTCATCCCCAATTAAACCCCTTTAGAGGCTGGATTTTCATAACTCCTTCTTTAGTGCTCAGTTTCGTTATTTATGGAACTCTTGCGCCAAATTTTATGCTGTTAGACCCAGCAGTTTAGCGTGTGCATTGTCTATTGGTGAATGAAATGCATTCAAGATTTTTATTAAGTAAGTAGATATTTAATTATTAGGATTTCCTTCTTACATCACGTTAAAGTTTATAAACGTTATGTTATTTTCCGTGTTGCTTTTGTGGAGTAACAGCTATTTATTTTGTCTCGATTTCGTTAACGTTGCAGTGATTACGAAATGACAGCTATCGATAAAACAAAAATGTTCATGGATTCAAATTCTAATTTTCGTAGTTGTTTGTAATGAAAGCTAATATTTATGTTTAAATAGCCTGAAAACCTGTCGATGAATCCGAGACAATAAGTACAGCAAAACGGCTCAGTAAAAGCTTACTTGCGAGCTTGTGAATCTCTACGCCGAATATCACATTATTGGTAGGTATGATAATAATTTTATTATTTGTGCTTTAAAGGGTGGCCGAAGATAGCTACTCGTATGTTCATAAATGTGTGTCTGTCCAGCAATTGACTGTTATACGTGGGGTAAACTGAAAGTTTTGCGTTACTCATAAATAAAACTATTTACATGTAAACTAATATAATTTACTGCTTTTCAAAGTATTTTCCATTACATTTTAAAGACTTTTTCATTCGTTCAAATCATTTTTGAAAACATGAGGATCATTGGTCTGAGGGCATGTTTTTCACGTGCTGGTTGAACGCTATCACGGCCTCTTCTTGCCCCGTAAATGTCAAACCTCTCATCAAACCTTTGGTTTTTGGGAAAATAAAGAAATCGCATGGCGCTAAGTCTGGACTATGTGCGGGATGGGTCACGAGCTCTACCTTCTCAGAAGCCAAAAATTACTTTGTCTTGTTCGCGATGTGCGCCGAAGCATTGTCATGGTACAATAAGATGCGACTTCTTGGTCGTTTTATCCAAAAATTTTCAAAGACACTGGGCAAACAAGTGGTGGTGTGCCACTCAGCATTAACTGTCTTGTGTTCTTCAAGTGAGATCGTGCAGACAGGACCCGTCTGGGAGAAGAAAAACGCAATAATTTTTTTGCAAACGTTTCTCGCCTGCATCAATTTTGTTGGTTTGCTGTCGCCTTCGAACACCCATACAGAAGACTGTTGCTTTCTTTCCGGTATGTAACAATATATCCATGTTTCATCTCCTGTCACAATGTCATACACAGCATTTGAACATCCGTGATTGTAGTTTAACAACATTTATTTACACCAATCAACTCGAGTCCGTTGTTGTTCTGGAGTGAGTACATGAGGAATCCAGTGGCAACAAAGTTTTGTAACTTTTAAAAGTTGATGTAAGATTTTTTGAATTTGGCTTTTACCTATCCCCAAATGTCCTCGAATCTCCTCATAGGTGATACGCCGGTTTTCTTCAATTAGTTGCCTGACAGAAGCCACATTTTCCTCAGTAATCGCAATTGAGGGCCGAAATTCACGAATTTCATCATGGAAAGAAACACGGCCACGATCAAATTCTGCGTACCAAACGGAGATAGTGAACTTTGAAAATCATAAAAAATCATCGGCCCAAAATCTTTTCGCGTTACTTCCATTTTTGCTACGGACGACGAACTTCAACATGTGAAAAATAATAAAAAATTGACACGTGATTTTCCGCCAAAACGTATTTTAATAATTGAATGAGTTTCTCATGTTTAATAAAATATAACATTCGAAATTCAAACATTTGTTTGAATTTCGAATGTTATATTTTATTAAACATGAGAAACTCATTCAATTATTAAAATACGCGGACAGGAGCGCAAAACTTTCAGTGTGATCTAAGTAGATTGACAATAAAATGGATGGAGAATTGTAGACAGATCAGAGGGTTCTACGTAAAACTGAATCGAAACTCGGTATTTTGAGAATAGTAATTATAAACGTTAGCGTTTATAAGAACAGAGCTTCAAGAGATTTAATAACAAAAAGTCCCGACTTAATGATAATTCGAAACATAAAAAATACGAATTCCGGTTATTAGAGTACGGATTAATTAGAATTCCGAAATAAACTATATGATTACCTAACCTAACCCATATGATTGACCAACAATAGAGGGATCCTGGCGTTAATGGCCACTGGTCTAACCTATCCTAATAATCCTAATAATTCAATACTTAAAACAGTAGAGGGTACCCGACGCAGGTATAAATATATAAGGAGAAGAAGAAAACACAACAAAAAATTATTAATACACAAATATTAATAACACAGTTGACGTTTAAACGTTACTTATAGATTTTGAATTTATATGCGTAACTGAATATTATAGGTACTAATTGAATCAGAATCAGAATCCTAATTTAGCAGTTTATTTCAAGTATTGAAAATCGGAATGCCGTTTTTCGGACCGACCAGGTACCTACTCATCGAGCATTTGATTCTTCGATCGTATGTAAATCGGAAAACAAAAAAATCGCATTACGACTTTCGGTAAAATAATTTTCGTGATTTTTAATAATAGACGTTATAATTCTTAGGTATTATGAAATTCGGACTTTTGAAAAACGGTACATTGAAATTCGGAATAAAATATCTCGGAGTATTTGGGTGTGCCCGTACAGTGGTTTACAGACATATACGAACACGCACTGGGTCCGCGGGGTGGTGTACGGCCCACTGCCTTACACAGAATGGAGCCCTGTCCCAGCAGTGGGAACGTTATATGCTAATTATTCATAGGTTTACAGTGGTTTAACTATTATGTTTAATGCGGTGTGCTGTAACGTGGTGTCATGTAATTATTTGGCAACAACGTGTCATGACATCATATCCAAAGAAGATGGAACTGAAATTATTTTAGCTCATTAGCACGTTAAACATATCCACAAGTCTTACAACACTGATATATAATAATTCTTATATAGCTTTTACGATATCTAGTAAGTACCTTACTTACTTTCAATCCATGCAGCAAGTTAAAGAGCAATCCGATTTATATCTTTGGAGCAAGCTATCTTGGGAGTTTTTAAGGAGAAGAGACTTTTCGAAAGTTACTTAAGTTAGGAAGCTAATTCTGCTGTTTGCGAGACACGGGTCTGTAAATAGAGTTAGACTACCACATAAGTCTAGAGTGCGATGCCCACTATAGATGATTTCTGAATAATAAGTTTCCTTTTACTGCACCCTGATAAAAAGTGAGAGTGAACTACAGTTCTACCATTTACCTGAAACCACACAGGTGCTAAGACAGACTATTTGACAGGCATAGGCGAAATAACAGAACACGGAATGCAGATAACCAGAGACGCCCGGATACAAACCCAACAAACAAATATGACAGTAATAATAATCCATTTACGAAAACAAACAGTATTTACTAGTCCATTAAAACATAATGCATCGTGTACACTATCATAATTCACGTCTGCGGGGACAGTTGGCACGGGGCCCGGTTGTGTGTCCTACATGACAGGCGTCGGTCCGCTGTCGCACAAAAACAATAGCCGATATCGTCCTAGTGGAAATAGAACTCGATTAAAATGATAGCCTTGATGATGACGATGTCGGGGAAACGAGTATGTTGAGGAAGTCGTTAAATTAAAATCTGAAAGCATTTTCCCACACAATGGGGAAGCAAGAAGTGTTATAATGGGATTAAAACTAGCATCCTTTCTGATAGTCCGTTCAATAGGTTTTTCAGACGTATGAAATATTTTATTAATGTTTCATCCCTGGTTACTTGAATCGTCTTTCTGGGCCCTCCAAAGATAGACTAAAAGGATAATCGTTATAACGAGTTAAATCAGGAACACAAATGTTCAAATGACTGTGTGTGAAAGGAAAATTTTCAGAGTCTTTTCTCTTGTCTCTTGAGAATTTGAGATGTATCAGAAATAGTTTCGTGACGTCACTAATTAGGCCACGGCCATGTTTTGCAAGTACGTAACGACGTAGAACATTAAGTACCATCTCCTTGCTATCTTGGCTTCAGACACAATTGACTGCTGAAGTGCTACCAATACACGATACTGAATCGAATCTGGAAGTTATTTTCAAACAGTGAAATGGAGAAAATTCTGTCAATAATGTTGAAAGTCAAATAGTTTTTAGAGTCATGACGTCAGTTAACATATAGACCTACAGTGGCACAGGTTCATATGTTCCTTACGTTGATTGAATTTCAAACATTCGTGTATAAGATTGACATGCAATTACCTCGGTTCCGGTTTACATGGGGGATGCTTGACAAAAAATAGACAGCCAAATTTATTTAGCTGAGTAAGAGTGAATTCGCCTGAAATAAAACAAAATAAAGCCGAGGAGTAAGTCTTGTTACTGTCTTGGATGGAGCAGAACTGGTGCTGTAAAAGGCACTTGAAGATGAGGCTTTTGGAAACTAAAGTAATCTTTTAGGTATGTTGGAAGAACTCTGAAATATTTAAGGAATGAAAGACAACTGCACTTTTCAAGGAAACCTTGCAGAATATCCAACATGATCCTTGCTCGCATCAGTTAGTGACAAAACCTTGGCAGGTCATCTTTTAAATTGGCTGAAACATTTATGCCACTTTTTCATCTGCAAAATACCAAGACTTCTAGAAATATAATCTTTGTCTAATGTATTTATAAATGAGGGTAGTTAGTATCAATATCGTGTGACTAGTATAATTAGCGTATTCGTCGGTCCGAGGCGCATCTGTCAATAGGCGCCGGCCGCCGATGACAGCTCATCAGCTGAGTGGAACATGGCGGGTGCTCGATAAACAAAACAAAATTTCGAAAGGTTGTTGCGTAGATTTGTATTAAATGGTTTACATATTGGGAATCGGAAATCAGTAAACTTAGTGAGATTAAAGCAATTCACTGGTGGAAATGAGACTATACTTAATATTATAAATTCGAAAGTAACTCTGTCCGTATGTTACCTTTTCACGCCTAAACCGCTTAACGGATTTCGATAAAATTTGGCAAGGAGATAGATGGCATCCTGGGGAAGGACATCGACTACTTTTTGTCCCAGTAGCATGTTTCCGTGGGATAATTTCCGACATCCACGCGGGCGAAGACACGGGCAGAAGCTAGTAGTCTACACGATTGTTGGTATTGAAGAGATAATTAGTTTGTATTACATTACTAACCTTGGTGTTTGTTGATTTAGACAGCAGTTAAAAGCATGGTCTTGCGGAAAGGCACTAAACCATAGGGTTTTCCTGACCCTCAACTATATTTAGTTGCCATGCGAAAAAACCCCACATAATTATTATGTACCTACTGGAAAGTTTTATGTATTCCGGATCTAAGTCGGACAGCTGTCTGCTCATAAAAGAGGAATGTGGTAGTTTGAAACTCTTCCCACACAAAAATGAAGTTCTTCTCACATCATCGATCCATCAAATTATAATGATATAAAGAGATCGTGTGAGGTACCCTCATAATCGAATATGATCCAATCTCCACTACTAATATAACAAACAGCTTCACTCGATCTAGTAGCTACACGAGGTACCTAAAGTAATATAACGTCATAAACACCCAAATACAGTTATGTGCAAATAAATCAAAACTCTTAGATGTTCAGTTTTATCGCGAAGTAAAAAGAAAAGCAGGAGAGAAGATCCATTCGAGATCCCAAGAATTTCCGCATGAAACTAAACGATTGCTAAATGCTCTTACTTACTACTCAATCACTATTAGTACGTACAGTACTGAGGATTGGTTTTATGTGAAATTTTTGACTGTATCTGAAGATTTAGGGACAAGTTATTAATGGAAAAATGGAATCTTTTATGTAAAAGTTGTCGGTCTTTATGCACCTGATAGTACCTATCAGGTAAATAGCTTGTTTCGCAAAGTTGTAACAGAAACGTAACATAATAACTAAGTTTAGCGTAACGATTTATTTAATGAACTATTGTAGTCCGTTGAATAAATTAAGTAGACCTTTTGAATTATCCCTTTTGTGGTTATGACGTACAAACAGATCAAATTCCCGACCACTTTCTATTTTTAGAAAGATATCATAAATCGTGTTGCAATTAGAATAGCGTGTGTATGATTCCCAGTTTATGATGTGATAAATGTATCGTTGTTAGGTATTGGGGTAAGTAGGGCAAGCTGGTTAAATATTGGTCTACGAAATGGGAGAGCAATAAGAGTGTAAAAAGATCAACCGTGGTCATGGTGAGCTCAACAGAAGCCTAATGTTGCTTTATAATTATGTAAGTTCTCCTAAAACCCATTTAAACCTACATTGTCTTCACATGTTATTATATTGAATACATACAAAATATTGTAACCATTTAAAAAAAATTGTAACTTTGGATTTTTTTGCCCATTTTTCTCCCTGCAAAAGACTTCCTTTTGGAAGGGGCACCTACTTGAAATAAATTATACTAAGTTGAAATTATTATCTGCACTTGTACAAGAAACGAGTGACGAGCTTTAAGGAGGCCAGTCACTTCCTACGGTTCCTACAAACGCACCTTTGCTGTTGCCAGCCCCGGATCTAGATATTTTTGAGGCGGGGCAAAAACTGCAATTTGCCGCCCCCCGACCCGCCAATCCTTTAACCTTTTACATGAAGCCTTATTTATTTAAATATACATGGACTTTTCGAACATTTATTTTAAGTAGGATAGGACAGGATATTTGAAAAAAATCGTAAGATTATAGCATACTAGCTTCTGTCCGCGACTTCGTCCGCGTGTCATTTCGGCCACCGGCCCACCGCGTCGCTGGGCATCACTCTTCCACGATATTACTTCCTTTTCGCTTAGCGTTCTTTCTGACTTTTTTTTACTGTCCGGTTTCTAAGGGTCGTATTGTGATGTTAAATAGCCTATAACCTTCAAGATTTTTTCAAATACGACTGCTAGTTCCAGAGATTAGCGAGTTCAAACAACAAGAAAAAAAACTCTTCAGCTTTATTATCGGTAGAAGATTGGAATAAAAGTTTTACTCTTTGAGCCTGGTGTTATGCAAAAAAATCAATGGCCTTGTCATAATGAATCTGATGGTCTTGTCATGATTTTGGATTGCTAAGATCGCGCCACTCGACTTATGCAGAAAAGCTTAACACCAATCAAGACAATGTAGAATGCACAAGCGAGCGCAGGGACCACAAACATTTTTGCACTTAAATTTTTTTTTAAGTCCTTAATCGACTTATACAGAAAAGTTTTAAGAATTAAGAGCTGCTAGGCTGTGAGAGCGAAGGGCACGCCACTATAGCGGCGGTAAGACCCTTTATGAGGGATTGGCTGGAGAGACGGCATGGCACCCTTACTTTCCGGCTGACACAGGTATTGTCCGAACACGGGTGCTTCGAAAAGTAACTGTGCCGCATAGGCCGGGAACTGACACCCGGATGCCACCATTGCAACTGTCTCTACGACACGACGCAGCACACCCTTGAGGAATGCCCTGCTTGGGCAGTGCAGCGCTGTGACCTTGTCGTGGTGGTTGGTGCTGCGGATACTCTCTCGCTTCCGGACATGGTCCAGTCCATAGTCGGAAGTGAGAGCTCGTGGGAAGCCGTCGCCTCCTTCTGTGAGGAATTGAAGATCGCGAAGGAGGCAGCGGAAAGGGAGAGAGAGAATACAACCTCCCTTCCAATCCATAGCAGACGCACCGGACGCCGGAGGGCGCAGAACAATCTCCGGCCGCCTTAGTGTGAGGCCTGCAGGCAACAGACTTGGGGAGTTTGTTGCGTGAATAGTGAAAGGCCCAAGACGGCGGCGCAACGTGTTTCGCGCGCGTCTCTCTCTAGAGGAATTGCAGCCGTATGCGGCTGTTGGGGGTGACGGGGTCCGCACGAATTCATGCGGGACAACACCTGGCCGGGGGAGCGTGATGAAATGCGCAAGCACTCCAGCACCCGGCTAAAGGTAGCAGAAGAACACCGTGCGATTTTAGTTAGTAAGAGTCTGACTGACCCCTCCACCCACCCCAGGGGTGGAGGGGACATCCATGAAGATTTCCAAACAATAAAAAAAAAAGCTTGTGAGAGCGAGGAAAGCGAGCTCCAATATTTTGCCAGAAATATATTAGTAAAATTTTATGGATATTGCTCCAATCTAACAGCTGCGCCAGCGCTGTGGTAAAAAGATTAAGGAAATCGTGTCGCTTTTGCACTTACAGACGTTGGAAAGGGCGAGACGCCCGGTGCCCCTGCTACGCGAAAGTAATATGTCTAAAATAAAGGATTTGTTTCTTAAATTTATGAACACAGAGGTGACAGAGGCGCTCATTCGCCTCAGGTTCGCCGCGGCATAGATCTGTTGCAAGAGATAGAAAGCTAACCATTTTATATCGCCAAATAAAAGTGGAGCATGTGGTTTAAAAATGGAGAGTTCCTGACTGAATTCGACTAGGTACTCCGCCAGCAACCCGCTCACACCGTTTGACGCCCTGTGCGCACGCTAATCATGTAGTGATTTTCTTAGTACGCACCCGCAGAGAGAGAGAAAGATAATAAGTGCTGCGCGTCTCACTTATCGCAGAGTTGAGGTGCGCTGGCCACTGGCTGGTGCACCTGTCTGCCACGCTTGAATTTGCCGCCCCCTGAAGTTGGCGCCCGGGGCATGGACCCCGGCTTGCCCACCCCTAGATCCGGGCCTGGCTGTTGCAAACACTAGAAAATACTCTGATTTGCGTAGTGCATTCAGGAATACTACAGCGATTACAAAGAAAACAATTTTACTTCAACAGTCACGTTTATAGATTTCTCACTACACGACAAACAACAAAATGTTCCCGTTTATTTTCCTAATATTTATTTTCTTCGGTGCTAAGCCAGCCGTGGAAAATGATAAAAGAATGCTCACAATATACAAGAGTAGTAATGAGAATGATTGTGTCGCTGGCAGGGCGCCATCGTTTGCCAATTAAAATTATATTTGGCGTTTTTTGGCTCGCGATTATCGTTGCTTTGTTTCACGTTTTGATTTGACGCCCGCGTAAATACTATTTGGGTTTAGCTATAAGTGCTATTAAAGCTTTTATACTCTTCAGGAGCTGAGGAAAAACCTTTGTTTACTGGAATTACGCCTTTGATTCATCTTTCATACATAATCAGCCTATAATGTTCCCACTGCTGGGACTCAGGCCTCCTCTCTTTGAGAGGGATCCTCTCATCTTTCATGAGTAAGAATATTTGCAAAAGGAGAGAAAATTAAGGAAAGGAATCTTTGCTTGATCCGTCAAGAAGCAGATAATATCGCCTTTTGTCAGGAAGACAAGGTGACAGATAAGATTATATTCTAATATACTCAACAAAAATTACAATTATTCAGATTTTTTCTCAAGCTGAAAGAAGTAACAGAAGAAATTCAGCACTACACAGACGGAACTACGGAGATGCTACACTATTACGTTTACTTAACTTAATCAGCCTATAATGTTCCCACTGCTGGGACACAGGCCTCCTCCCGGTGAGAGTGAGAGGGCTGTAATCCACCACGCGGGTCCAGTGCGGATTGGTAGATGTCACATGTCTTCGCATTTTTGGTTCTAGGACATGCCGGTTTATCACGATGTTTTCCTTCACCGTTTTGAGAGCAGTGGTGATGAAATAATTTTCACAAAGTAGGTAAAGCGTCTGTCTGGGTTCGCACCTACGGCCTACAACTCGTAAGTCGCGGCCGTAACCACTTGGCCACTACAGCAGCTGCTCTTGGCCACCACTACTACCTACTTACTATTAAATACAATGGATTTGAACTGTGTCCAACGCTCGTTGGGAACAATAGTGGACCAGGCACAGTTATTTCTAAACGGGTTAGCTTCTGCCAAGAATAATAGCACCAATAATCACAAATAAATGTTCATTTGTGATGTTAATATTTTTTTCTGGTAGAAATTGTGATGGTAAATAAATAGTAGGTAAATATTCCAACCTGGAAACGAAGGAGAAAATGAGCGACTGTCATGGAGAAGAAAAAACACCACAGAAAGATACTTACTATGAGTAAATTACTTACGCCAAGAAAAATTACAACATCATCTTGATTTATTGACACTGCTCAAGAGAATCTTTAGCTCTACCAGTGCTGGCATGTAGAAGCATTTGAGAGCACTGCTCAAGTATCCGTAGGGTTTTCTGAAACTTTTCCAATGCTATCACAATGTGCGGTTAGCAATTGGGTACCTAAGACTGCGATTAAAATAAATAAAATATTGGAACGAAGCGGATGTTTCTCCAAAACATTAATATTTCACATGCGACTTGATTTATGAGCTACTGCGTGTTTTTCATATTTTTAATCTTTTGAACGATCTCAGTTGACAACTATCATTTATTTGCAAATTGGCGATACCTACGTCTGCAAAAAACGTTCACAAAGTAAATGTGAGTTTTTATCGGAATTGAAAAATTTGTTCTAAGTATGCTGGATGTCTTTGATGAGTCATAAGTATTGACTTTCGAAACATGAAGCATTCGAAATAGTGCATCAGATAGATCATGCAGTTACTATTTGTAAACATTCCAAAGAAGAAATCGGATGATGAGTGGATGGTACAGGAATATTCCCGAACATTAAACACAAAATACCTAATCCTTGAAATTGCTCTCATTTCAATTATCACAGCAGTAAAATGCATCTTAAAACACATTTTCACAATTTCTTCACACTTTATTATATTTATTGATCCAGAAATTCTGTGTTTGCTCTTCGTGTTAAAAATTCTTTGGGAAATAAAACTAGACATTAATACATTGTCACCGGGACGGAATTAGAATCCATTGAGAAACTTTAACGTTCGTGGGGATGGCAGGGATATAAAATGAAGAGAAATGGTGGAGCAATCTTTAACACAGATTAATTGAATTGCCTATCCCGGAGGCTTTTATCTAGGTTTTAATTTAAGTTCTGTTTACATTTTTATTCCTGCTTGAGTATAGTTTTTAATGCTTTGTTGGTATATTGGCGTGTGCTAGCTGACATAATATGGCAAATAATTTAATGTAATGTTTTGCGTTTCGGTCAATTACTTTGCATACTATTGTATAGAATCAAGTTCTTCCAAAAATTCTAGACAGAACAGACAGTTGTGTTGCTGGGGAGTTTGTTGCGCCACTTCTTCTTCCCAGCCCGCCCTTCAGCACTTCCTAGTTCTTTAACGCTAGGAAGTGGTGAAGGGCGGGCGTTTTAAGGAATGTCTTACGTAATGATTAAGTTCAAAAAGTGCTGATTCTCAGCCTACTTTATATAAATGACTTTTGATTCTGAATTGAGACCGAGAGGACTCATTTTTATGGTGTACATAATAAAAAGTATTCTATTCTATTCATTTTATTCGCCGTAAAAACCAACCATTTATTGATTGATTTAGTGGATGCAATTGTTGAAATTATATCAATTGCTAGGCCAATGTAAATGGCACTGTGTGACGACGAAAGAAAAGAAAGTATTCGCAATTTTGTGTTAATCTTTGTTTTGTTCCTTGCAGTAGGTGTACTGAAAGGAGCCCATCCTTCAGTTTGAGTCAGTTTTTCGCCATTCATGGATTGGCAAAACAGTACTTACGGGCATCGAAAATATAAAACTCGGTTAGCAGTAATAATAACTCTATCTATCAACAAGCTTTAAATCCCGTAGAACATGTATATTGCAATAATATTTTACGCCATAATTACAATGTAACTCGTTAAGGTTTCCTTCACAACAGTTTTAAGACGTTTTCTATTATCTCGTGAAGAATGTTTCCGGTGTGTAATGGCGTTTAGTGGTCTGTCAGTCGCCCGCTGGACTGTAGCGACGTTTGTTATTCTCGTATTGTGATAGCAATAGTATTTGTCACGTTTATTGTCGAAGAAGAATTTGGTGGATTTATGTCGGCGTTGGCCCAGCCAAGCTAACACGCGCAGTGCGACAAAATGTTGTCGTCATACTTTCTCACACCGAAACGAGACATCACTATTGACTATGTGCATAGGCAAGGAAAAATAAATCTAAAATATGTATGTTACTACATGTATATTATTAAAGTCAATGCCAAGGCGCCAGTCCATCACTCGATAGAACTACGTACTTTGATGAATCTCTGGTATTACAAGTGGCGTCTAGAGTAGGTATGTGTGTATGTAATGGTAGATTTGTAGGGCTTAGACTACATTGGTACTGCTCTGTGCGAAATTATCCCACATTTATGTGAGCTGTGGAGTAGGTTCTAAACAGTTAAATATATTTTAAATAGTCAACGCTAAAAGCCGCTGAGCGTAACTTCTTCAGATTTCGTAAGATTTTTTTTTGTTTAATGAAATCTATTCAGTTGATATAAATAACGGCAATTTTTCTTGCTTTCGTCCCCATTCTGAATTGCCAAATAGTACTATATTAGATTCATTTTATTATATCTGCTGAATGATATAATATAGTTGAGTCTACGAAGGTAACCTCATTGTGATTATGATGATGGTAATGTCCTAGACGATGGACAAACATTCTTGAATTTCGTAATGTGCGGAACGACATTATATATTCCTTTTTTCACAACAAGTATATCATTGATACCGGAACTCTAGTATTTACATCTTTGGGGTGTTGAGAACCCAAGGATGTCGCATATATGCCCAATTCCTAAAGTCCATATATATCATGATTTAATTTGTCCTCAAAAAGTATTTTGAAAGCAATTTAACGCCAAACTATCAAAACTAAGCTTCGAATTCAGCTAAAATGTGAGAGAATTAGTTTTAGTCAATAACGCTCGGTACTTTACAAAATGGGGCATTGAAGTATTTATCATTTGCTATCCAGATACGGAAAACGATCTTTCTTGATTGAAATAAACAAACATACCTCCGTGTTACCAGCCCAGCGGCCGCCAACCTCAATTTCATGGTCATATAAGTCATTGACAGGCTTATGAAACAGATTTTTACATCGAGCCATTGGCACGGTCAGTCAAGTGGTGAACAAAAATACACCTAGACAACGCCTACCAGCATCCAGCCACATTCATTCATAACTCCAACGTCATCTGTATATCTCCTGTTGATACCAGCACGTCTGTGTTCATAAAAAATTGTCTCAACAAAGTCTCTGAAGTTGTTTGTTTACCTGACGGATGCTGCGATATATATTCTGCGTAAGAACTCATTTATTACAAAGCTACGTACCTATGTCTGATTTCTGAATTAATTTTGGAGATGTGATTAGGATCTGTTTTGTGTTTTGCAGCAGAAGAAACGAGGGAAAGGCGATGGAAAGAATAAGGAGAATATCATAGAAGACGTACATGATGGTAAAGATGAGGAGCAGACTCCGGAGCCTCCGGTGCAAAAGAAGAATGTTTGCTACGAGATTAGAGAGTCTGATATTATGGGCAGGTAAATAGAGCATTTTTATTACTTTTCAAGCACACCCAGAAGTGGACCTTAGTTAGATAATAATAAATTAAAACTTGTGTCTTCGCTTTTTGCAAAGGCCACATCTAATTCGTCTGCAAGCCGACCGACCTCAAAATACTTTGGAAAAGCTCTGATGACGTTGCTAGTATTTTCCCGCGCAACTGTCAGATTTAGGGATGTATTATGGTGTTACTAGACAATTTGGCGAGTAGCCCATCTCTATTTATGCATTATTTGGATTTCTCGACTAAATATGATAATGCACTTAGCCATGAATGTTAGAGGCAATTTTATGTACTGTTTGGAATTTACATTTTATAAATATGTATCTTACCCCTTTTGTGCTAAAGTTCAAAATCCTGTGGCAATATTGTAGATATCTGGTGGCAAACCGTGACATCCGACCTGGTGAAGTGATTATCGAAGAGCCAGCCATTGCTGTTGGACCCTGCACGGGTTGCGGTCTCATCTGTCTCGGATGCTATCGGGAACTGGACGAAACAAGTTTGGCAAAGTATGTTACTGCTCCTGTGTTCCTTAGCATCGATTTTTTTCTCAGACAATCACAGACTATCAAATAATGTCCATAAAAAACGATAGCCTCGTCGTGTAATTGTTTTCCCTTTTATACAGCAAATGGGTGTAAATTACTAGGTATCTCAATTTACCATTTTTGCAGATGTCAAGGTTGCAAATGGCCGATGTGCAGCAGTTCGTGTCCTGGTTCCGGGAAGTACACGGGACACTCCACATACGAGTGTGACACATTGAAGGGAATGCCACCAGACTACTCCAAACTTGAGGATCTGAAGGACTCTTATCAAGCTTTGATGCCGTTAAGGTAAATCCCAAACAATCTAACTATACAATCATCAATTTTTCTTTCTTTCGTTTTTCTTTTATTAATTATATTGTGTATGGAATGTTTTCTAGTTCTAGAAGAGTCGAAACTACTATATCGCTATTGCTAAAATAATTAAGCTTCGCTGTTCAATTCACTATAGATTGAGCATACAGTTTAGTGTTGGTTTCTGTTGAGTCTATCAAACAATCCAATTTTTTTTTAAAGTCGGCTTGCCCTCCATTTACTACCAACCTTCATTTAGAGGCCGTGAACGAAATTAACCCTGTGTTGTCAATTTCTTATCTAATTGTGACAAAACTTAAAATAATTTAGACTTAAGGTCCATGTGACTTTAAAATTACAGTTTTCGTGGCGCAAAACCATTCGTATCAGTCACAGTACCTACCTGTTAATACATAGTTCGATCACTCTCTTATTAGCGCTCTCAAAAATATAGTTTCATTTCGCCTTTGATTTACCTAATGACGACATTGTATTTTCATAAAATAAAATTTTGATTATATTTCTAGGATAGCTTTTGTGGATAGGATTTTGATTCCGATTTGTTACAGTAGTAATGGCAATCAAGTCATTTAGTCTAAATAGGCTTTTATTTTTATATAGATTCTTTTATATTTTGTGAATGTGAGAACGTTGTAGACCTAACCTGTAGACTAGATTTGTGGACCTTTTTATATTTTGTTGAGTACATGTTACTTGTTGACAGGCCTACACTGTCCTCCCATATTTATCAACACTGTAATTGGAAACATTGTAAAAGCCCCTTATTTTTAAAAGAGTAACCGTGGAATTTCTTGCCGGCTCTTCTCCATAGGAAACAACCAATTGGAACCGTGCACCTAGCTTCTGACGTTTCATAAGTGCCCATGTTGGTTTATGTGAAATAAAATATTTTGATTTGATTTGGAGCTGAAGTGATTTTTAAACTTGACAGTTTTGCTAAATAAGAAATCAACAAAATAACTTAAGAGAAAAGTTTTTTTCAAAATATTTTTTCGGATTTCTGCTCTTTTGAATCGAAGTTGAAAAAAGTGGTCGAGTCACATGCGAGGAGACCATTGAAGTGGATGATATTTTTTCATGGTAGAATCATATAAGTAGTTTCTTGTAAAAAGATGACCAAACGTTAGCCTTTAGTTACCGTGGCCCTTTTCTTTTTCTTTTTTTTTTTGTGTGGGAAATCATCAAATGACCTCTCCCGCTCTAGGCGGAGCGGAAGGGCATGTCAGTCTCTTACTGACTAAAACCCACCCGTGTTCCCTCAGTTGCCTGTGCGCCAGGGCCACGGTAACTCTTTCGAACAATCCGCGACCCCGGCAGGCATCGGCCCTATCGGACCCCATCAGTTATGCTGACATTTCTTTGAGGCGCGCGTGGAACACAACGCGCCGTCGACCCGGGCCTGGTCCTTACCGGACGGCGAGCTGGGTTACTGTGGCGCTGGCGCACAGGCTTCAGAAGGAACACGGGTGGGTTAAAAAAAAAACCCTCGCGTCATTTTTCGGAAAACTTGTTGCGAATTAGAGATTTTCCAATAATACTTAAATTATACGAAAAATCTGTTCCAGCCACGTGCAAAACTAAGAACTCGACTTGTCACATCACAAATAATTTTGTTGAAATTATTATTCCCTTTCTTACAAAGAGTGAACAAAATTGAACAAAATCAGTCGATTTCGTGCACGGCCCCGAATCTGTGGAGTTAAAACTTAAAACTGATAATTTCAGGTGTCTTCTCCTAAAGAAAGCAGACCCTGTGAAGTGGGCAGCGCTATCAGCGATGGAGTCCCACAACGAGTTGCGTCGAGCTAGGGGGGACATCTGGCCAATCAACGACAAGAACGTTGTGCAGAGGATAAAGAAGTGGGGACTTAAGTACGATGATGAGGAGATTCATACTGTTTGTGGGATTTTAGAAGTAAGATCAATTTTTGATTGTTCTTTACTTTCACAACTATTTTGACTCGATATGACTAGATCAACTTGATGTGCGAGCATACGAATACCTACATTCCTTCTGTACATTGATTTTGATACTTTCTTGTTAATACATTGAGGGTCTACCTCTTACTCTATTTCTCTAACTAGAGGAACATTCTGGCCATTCTTATTTAGAAACCACGCGGATAACTCACTTAGGTCACAATAATATCAGCAAGACATAAAATGAATATCGTGTTAATTTCAGGTGAACGCTTTTGAAGTCGGTGGCAGTGGCGCCAACGCCCGAGCTCTGTATGACAGAGCATACCTTCTCGCTCACGACTGCACACCTACCACTACACATACAGATGCTGAACGAGTTCCTGGTAGACCTCTCACTATCAGAGCTTCAGTACCACATAAAGCTGGAGATTTGATATCGTTGTGCTACGCATACACGCTGCAGGTAATAGGAAATACATAATACTCTAGCTTGGTAAAACCTAGGAGTCATCGGACGACTGCTAGCCAAGACCATCAAAGCAATATGGCGGCACCACCACTCACAAAATGATTAAACTTAGCTCCTGTTTGAGAATTATGGTCTCCAACAACTGAACATTTTGGAACATGAATCAAGATTATTTTAGCCTTCTTTATCCATGTTAGCAGCTGACAACAATATTACTAATACACTATTCTCTAAAAAGTAATTAGATGATAGAAGGAGAGATTGAGGGAAATTAAAAGTTCTAAGTATTCATTTACTCCACAATTTCCAGGGCACGCTCAAACGTCGGGAGCACATAAAGCACAGCAAGTTCTTCGACTGCTGCTGCCCGCGCTGCTCCGACCCCACGGAGCGCGGCACGCTGGCCAGCGCCTTCCGCTGCCCGCGCTGCGCCGGCGCCGTGCTGCCCGCCGCGCCGCTGTGCGCGCCCGCCGCCTGGCGCTGCGCGCGCGCCGCCTGCGACTACGTCATGGCGGCGCCCTCGGTACAGCTGCTGCTGAAAAGGTGACGTGAATATTTGTTTATCTTTGGCAAATCAGTGCTAGTTGTGTTAAAGTACCTCAAACTCTGACAGGCCCACCTCATAATTTTATGAATTTATCAAATCTAAATTAAACACTAAGAATCCCCTATCTTTTTTTTTCTCTTATCTCTTTATAAGAAGAGTCAAGTTTCCAGACAAAAATAAGATTGCCATTAGATGTAGAATCGCTAACGCTGCTAAGACTTATATAAATTATTCATCATTATCAGCATATACAGGTTGGACTTTTTTAAACTCACCTGGAGGGGAAATACTCTAAATACTAGAGATAGCAAATTTTATTTAAACGAAACATTCCTTTATTTTTGAAAATAAACACTTCTGCCTTTAAGATTTTCGAAAATTCACTTGCCACACTCGAGAATCGACTAAAATCCTGAAAAATATTAAATGAAAGGAAAATCATGAAATCTAAACTTATAAATTCAATGGGACAAGATAAAGCACTTTTATTCAAAGGTCCATCAGATTACTTATGTTAGTACCTAATTAACAATTATCTTTGACGTTATTTATTTATTAAAATAACGAAGAACTTTTTAGATAAGAAGATTGCAATTTGCACGTGTTTGTAATGCCGACTCTTTATTAGATGCGACATAACTGCGTGAGGCACGAGTAATTTAAATATGAAATGTTCCATTTGAAAATGGAATTCACATAGTAAAATAGGACGCCCTGCAACGATAGTCTTTTGTTATTCACATTTGATTGTTTTTACCATGATATAATAATATACTTCGCCAGGTATAGCATTCCGGTCACGGGGGTGACACAAGCCTACGTTACCAGTAATGTGTAATAATAACTGCCCAATCGCCTTTATTACCTGTGCGAATCCGATTTTAAATTGAATTGTTTCGTTTGATTAGAAAAATGAAACGATAATTTAAATGGTTTATATATATTTTTTAACAGAATAGTGACTGAAATTGTTTCCATAATTCGTGTTTTGATGCAATAAACTGGCAGCTGGATATTGACGTAAGCATGTGTCACTCCCGGAATGCTAGACCTTGTTTTTTTAGACCATGGTTTTTACAAATTATTTTATATATTGTCATCTGCAGAGTAGCTAACCGTAATAATGGCTTATCAAGAACAATTTGATTTATAGGAAGCTAATTTTTTAAATCAGAAAAAAGTTAATTTAGCTCTGCGATGGTATGGAGAGATATCGGGACAGACAAGAAAAATAGATATAGATAGTAGAGTAGAATGGTAGATAATTTAAAAAAAAAACTGGTAGTTACAAAAGGCGACATTATGCAACTGTAAACGAGTTAAGAACTGAGGGTCACACTAAGATTTTCAATATTCATCACAACACGCTATTAAAAGTTAAAATGGAGCTCATTTCGAGCGACTAATTAGTTAGTTCACCGTTTTTTTTTCGTTGGTTTAAAATAAGTTAAGATTTTATGGTTTTCCTTTCATTTAAATTATCATATTTTTTATAGAGATTTGATCCTTATGATTAAACCTATCGATTGATGCCATAAAAGTACAGGTTGTTATTTTTTTCGGATTTTATCCGGTTCGATTCCCAGGTGTGGCAAACCAATTTTCGAAAATCTTTGAATACAGATTTGTTTCTTTTTTAAAATAAAGGAATATTTCCTTTGAGCAAATATTTTCTATCTCCAGTATTTGAAGTACTTTCCCTCCATGTGAGATAAAACAAATCCACCCTGTATACACTCCAACCACACCACTATCCTATAATCCACTCTAGAAACAGGCGTCTTCTATTAAATGCCACACAAATATAATTGCTTACTATATATAGTACTGCTTACTATATATAGTATCTGGACTGGGAAGCGGCCTGCCATATATGGCAGGCCGCTTCCCAGTCCAGATATTAGTTCACAAATATCTTTTTAAATAAATGCCTTTCAAACTTTCCAGACTAACAGATGAATTCGAGCAGATAGACGTGAACGATGTCCGTGGGTACGAGAACTTCTTACACAAGTACAGGAATGTGATCCACGACACGCACTACCTGTGCTTGTCCGCCAAGCACTCGCTCTCGCAGCTGTACGGCAAGGTGGCCGACTACATGATACACGAGATGCCGGAGGCTGAGCTCAACAGGAAAATCGAGATCTGCAGGGATCTGATGAAGGCGTTTGATGTTATTGAGCCTGGGTATTCTAGGTTGAGAGGTAAGGGGAATTTGATTCCAGGATATACAACCATAAGGGCTTTAGTCAAATTGTTACTAGAACCAGTAAAATATGTACTTTGGATTTTATTCTTCATAAATCAGGGATACAAGAAATGAATTGAGGAACCGTAAAATTTAAGATAAAGTAAGAATTTATGTCAGTGAAAACAAGAACTATTTAAATATCAGCTGTGTTGTGATTTGTTCCAGGTGTAACGCTGTATGAACTGCACGCGCCTCTCATGATCCTCACCACGAGAGACTTCGAGAAGAAAGCGATCACCAAAGACAGCTTGAGGACTCGACTCAAAGAGGTAAAGTTTACACTATTCTGTACTTTATTTACTTTTTGCGTAATATTTCTGAAGACTGCTAAACATAAAACAACGCTTAGGTACTTGAAATAAGGCATTGATTTAATAATGCTTTGGTGTATCATTAGTAATATATTATGGTATGATTAAATTATGTAAGCCCAGAGGGTTTTTTAGCAAGCAGGGCGAAAAGTTGATAGCTAAGTAGGTGCGGCGTGACGAGAGAACACCGAAAATATATTTGAAAAGTTCAGATGGAGCCCCGTAGTCAGGAGTTCACTTTCAGATTTCGAAAATGGACCAAAAAATAAAGTGATCTTCAGAGCCATTGACTTTGGTATGATCGTGTGCGGCTTAATCCATAATGACTTAAACAGTCAAATCTGATAAATAAATTGTGGGCTTTCCCTAAATCTGGATGGAAAGTCATACTTACTTCCTCACTTACATCTTTGCCAGCTTTATCAAATAATTGACGGGCATCTCTGAATGTTTTTTTAATGTTGATAACTCGTTAGATAGCCCATAAGATGAGGATATTTTTCAAATAGTTGGTTTGCTTAGTGTCATAGTAAGTTTTTTAAATAATCAACTTTATTTTTGGTACTACTCTGACGATGTTTTCATTTTGCTACTTAACTTTTAATCATTAATTTTAAGTGTTTGTTATTTACAAACTTCTAAATGCCCGACAAATCTTCACAAAGGGGTCAGCTTCAAATTCCCATAGCAATCAAAGCTACTCGGCTCGTTGATTTAGAGATAAATGCAAAATTATACCCACTTTTGCGTAGTTTTGTGGATCACTGTCATATTTGTCAAAAGCATCCATCAATCCGTCAGATATTTATATATTCACTATCAAGACATGTAAGACTTATTGCACAGATTTTTTTTCTGTGCAATAAGTCTTACAAAAACTTTGATTCGCCCTGAGATCCTTTTAAAAATTGTCCAAAACTGAGTCTTCAAAATCGTCATATTTATTTATTTGGGATGTCCAACAAAGGATACACGCATACCTATACAATATAAATCAATATAAGAAAAAAGGTTGTTATACGTGTAATCCATCAATTATATGTTACCACAGCATGCACATATAGGTGTAAACACGATAAAAATAAAAATAAAGAAAATTTATTGATGAAAATAAATTATGTCTGAGAAAAAGAAAAAAAAATGGAAAATCCAAAAGTGCAGGCCTCATAATCTCATTCAATTCTATAAAAAATATACAACGAACGAAATGTCCAGTCGTATTTGTATACTACTAATTACAATTGCGTTAAAAAAAAAATGGACTCGATTAGTTAAGTTTTTCGGAAGTTATCGTGACCACGCCAGGATCCATTCATACAGACACACGGACGTCCATAGAATATTTTTTTAAACAGTTTTTTCATTATTTTAAATAGAAAAATGTCTTTTAAAAATAACATGAGTGTTGAAACTAGTATTTTTTCTTGAATATTATTTTACAAGTGCGATATGAAGTAAATAGAGACATTTTTAGCTCAAGGAATTACTTGTTTTTTGTAAGGCGAGAGTAGGTAGAGCACTACCTCACGCGTTTCGGTTATGAGGCGTGCAATAGTAGGTAGTATATCTGCAGATAGTTACTGAATGTGAACAGGTCATACACATAAACGTGCAAAGTAAGCACAATAAAAAATTAAAAAAGGATTTATCTAACTGACAGTTTGGAAGACCTCCTGAAAAGTGATTACAATACGCTCAGATTGATCGTTCTTCTTCATAGATTCTGCCATTACGCGCCCACAATTTGTAATCAAACTCTTTGGCTCGAAGTCTTGCCGCTGCGTGCAAGGGTTTGTTGCCTGCTGAGGCTGCTGATAGGTGTTCCACAACGTAGATTGGTGTTGGCTTATCTGTAGCGATACCGAGGTGGCTTAGTGTTCAACTTGTTGTTGGTGTTGTTTTTGTTGATGTTTATTGCCGCAGCGTGGAAAGACTCCCGTATGCGTGGGGCATTGAATTTTAAGAGAATTATTCTGGGTCGGGCAGTCTGGGTGTTTTTTAAAGTTTTATTGATACTGCCCAATTATTATAAATTTATTTACTTAATTGGCAGCAGCCTCCTATAAATGTATATTTGTACGCCAAATGGCAAAACTTAGAGGAACTTTAATACGAGTATAACAATTGTAACATCTTGCACACTGCGTTAACCTGTGTTTACAAAATAAATAAAGACTGATAAATCGATTGATTGATTGAATAATTTCAATATGTACCTACTTATTGATTTTGAGTTTTTCACACATTTAAGGCACATCTGTCTTCGATAACACTTTCACTTGTTTATTGTCCTTGTAGTAGCCGCAGTTTGATGATAGAAGGATGTAGACATTTACGTAAATCATTTTTTAATCTGCTGCAGCTGTTATTACATAGGTGTTCACCTAGTGGCGCCATGAATTGTCCATAGATTTAGGGAAAGCCCACAATTTCTACATCAGATTGGCCTATTTAAATATATAAGCCTAGTCTAGTCTATGTAAGTTTGTTTGTGGATTAGGCCGCACACGATCAAACCAAAATCAACAACTTTGAAGATCACTTTATTTTTGGTCCATTTTCAAAATCTGAATGTGGACTCCTGACCACGGAGCTCCTATCTGAAACTTTTCAAATATATTTTCGGTGTTCTATCGTCACCTACTGCACGTACTCAGCTATCAACTTTTTGCCCTGCATATGCTTGCTCAAAAACCCTCTGGGCTCCCGCTACCATTAGTAATATAATTAAGAAGTCGTCTGAAATGTTATTTATGGTTTCATATCAGCAGTCTTAAGTTTAGTATCTAACATATTTACGTTTATGTTCCAGATCGTCGGATACCTCACAGAATCAGCACTAATACTGGGCTTCGAGCCAGCCCAGTCCTCCGAAGGTCTGATGGCATCAGCCGCAAGAGACGCGCTGAAGAAGATCAAAACTTGGGAACAGATCATTGGAAAGATTTCATGATGATTCGTGGTCGTCATACATGTTCAGTTTTGGAGATTGTTGGCTGAATGAGTTCACTGAGCTTTAAATGTAATTCATGGTTTTTTTTGAAGATTGAACTTTAGTTCGTTTTTCAAATGATCCGCAAAATTAGGATCGAATAGAAATTTTTCATCAAAGAAAGTCAAGTATTTGTCTAATACAATATTAGTAATTTCATCAAAGAAATTATTTTATTTAAATTAGGTATTTTGTAACCTTAAGTATCGGGAAACTCATAAATTAATGTTCATAAAAATGTCATAGGTATATTTATTTGTGACTGATTATAATATCAATTTTCTAAAAATATTTAATTTGACTGTTTTCTTATTGGTAAAAAATAAAATTGGGTTTGTTTCCCTGTAACGGAAAAATC
The DNA here is from genome assembly GCA_916610205.1 of Griposia aprilina. Taxonomy (NCBI): domain Eukaryota; kingdom Metazoa; phylum Arthropoda; class Insecta; order Lepidoptera; family Noctuidae; genus Griposia; species Griposia aprilina. The sequence continues at coordinate 21,341,250 of OU744302.1, read as the reverse complement.
CCACGAAGAAAAAAATTGTAAAACTATACGATTTGGCTTATTTATTGTTTTGTGAATAAGATATAAGTACTTACTTCATTTTAAAAACTCATTTATTTCTTATAATTTATTCATTTAATTACTTACTTCATAATTATTATTTACATAAATAAAATTTTACATCTTCATATTTATTTATCTGCTATCTAATAATTATCATGTACATATTTATAATCAACTCATAATGTAAGTTCATTCTTGATAACATATCGGAAAATAATTATTTATTTTTGTAAAAGATTTATTTATTCATTCCTTCCACTAAAAGACATTATTATTGTGTGAAATATTTTTGTTATGAATTGTTTAACCTTCTCCAAACTAATTTAGCATTTAAAATAAATTATTTGATTTTTACATGCGTTTTTTTAAGTTTCTCATTATTTCCTGCTGCTGAAACTTACAGGCTGGTCTGTAAGCTTCCCATACATTTCCTGATTCATAAAGCTGCAAAAGCTAGGCAACAGGTTGTGGGTTCGATTCTAAGCATTTGACTATTGAGTATCGACATAACGCCCTCTCCCAAATCAATCGCCGAGTATTGTTTGTTAACAGAAACCTAAAACCACCAGACCAAAACCAAACCCTGGACTGTACAACCCAGTATTCTTATAAATATTATTAAAACAAAGTAACATGCCTATAGCTACGTTTTCCTCGTCGGGATAGGGCAGGTACATAAGGCACATTTCGCCACTTAGGTAGATACCAAACCGCCATGGTTTGTGCCTTTTAAGAAAAGTAAGATAATAGGTAATTTCATTTATGCACTGCGTCAAATTATGATAACAGGAATACGTCTATAGTTTCAAGTGTCAAATCGCGCGGTTTATTTTTACACCGCGCATGCGCAGCGGCGCCGGCTTGTGCGCGGTGCGCCGATCAGTCAGCCCGGTAGCTCGCACATGGGAGATATTCTGGAATTTTATTGTGATATTAAATTATTTCTGTAGACAATCGTGTCGAATACATTGTGACGTTTATGGAAATATCTAGAGTTTCACGTAAGTACCTACTTATTGTTAAAGTGTAGAGTACGTACGGGTTTATTGAACGGTATTTATAGCTAGAATTACCTCTTTGAAATTGTAATTCGAGAGTAGGAATTTGATTGTGCTATAGTACTACACGTAAATCTATATAAGTAAATACAAGTGATAGAAAAGTGATAAGTTAAAAACAAAATTGAGAGATTTAAAATGTTTGGCGCCTGATTTCACCGACGTAGCGATACGAGGAGTATTGCTAAGTCGGTGAAGTCAGGCGCCATCGCAGCCACTCCATCCACACTACAGTATGCATCCACACAACGGGTATAATGTAATGATAATGAAATCAGACCATAATCATAATCATCATTTATTGCATTCATGTAGTTTACAAGTTGTTATAAGTATATAGGTTTCATACATGAACCCTGCTAGGGCACAGCAATATTAGTTTAATGTGCTATAAATTATATTAATCAAATTTTATTTCGATATAAAAATAAAAATAAAAAAAAGATTTTAACAAAAGAAAAACCAAGGGTAAACAATCGGTCAGTGAGTCGTCTTAGGGGCCTCTTCATTCAGCATCATTATCATAATCATTTCAGCCCGGAATCACCCACAGCTGGGTATAGGCCTCCCCTCCCGTCTCATTAAACTTCATTTACTTTCTAGAATGGTAGAACAAGGCTCCTGCATAGTGTGCCTGTCCCCGGCCATCCAGAAGTGTTCAGGTTGTCAGAACGTGCACTACTGCTCCAAAGACCACCAGAAGCAGGACTGGAAGCAGCACAAGTTCCAGTGCACCCCCGCCAGGGTCAAGGAGAACGAGAAGTATGGCAGGTACCTGGAGGCGTCTAGGGACATAAAAGCTGGGGATATTCTGTTAAAGGAGAAACCTCTTATCACTGGGCCTGCACAGGTAAAGAAACTATAAGTAATATTATTACAGGAGTAAAGCTTTAATCCTTTATTTAAACCTGATCAGAAGTTCTCTTTAGCCTACGTAGTTTAAGTTATGATCATCATTTAAATCACGTGAAAAAAGTCCAATGCCATTTGGTTTACGTTCAAAGATTACTAGCCATACAGTTTGCCGATTATGGATTCCATCAACGAAACAGTTGTAGAACCCCTTTCTTCTTCTCTCATGATAATATCTGCCCAGTCAGCTAGTTTGATTTGGTAGGTACTTAGTTTTAACTAATATTAAACAATTTTTATTGGTCTACTGTGCCAGCAACTATAGATTGTCTACTAAATCTCATTTTCAATTTCAGGTCACTCCACCAGTCTGTCTCGGCTGCTACAAGCTGCTAGAGGAAGGGAAGACTGTGACATGTGAGAAGTGCGGCTGGCCCTTCTGTTCTACAGAATGTGTCGTCAAAGAGGTGCACGACCCTGAGTGTCATTATACACAGCAGAAAGGAGAAAAGGTAAGATTTAAATCATTTGCACAACTAAAATCTTTTTCAAACTGTTTGAAATAGCTAACTCCACATAGTCCAAGCAATAAGAATAGTTTAAACAAGTTGCAAACTGGAATTCTAGTGTCCGTCGAAATGGCGTTCACACCATGGAATTCAGGGTTGTTTAAAGTCCCACTGTCACTGTGCCCAATAGTCTGTGGCCAAGTTTCTTTGGAGTATCGATCAATGTACTTAATCGTAAGCTTTTTGAAAATTGACAACAGAAAAAGTGGTTCTAACGCCTTCTTCTGTATTCATCGCCTTTTCTCCGCATTTCACCAGGTCAATATCACCACTTACGGAATCCCTCACCCGAACTACCAGTGCATCACAGTTCTCCGCTGTTTATACCAGCGTGACCATGACCAGAAGCTCTGGAACAAGATCCAAGCGCTTCAGTCACATTGTGAAGACAGGAAGGACACTGACAAGTGGAACAATGATAAGAAGATGATCGCAGAGTTTATCTGGAAGTTCTTCAAGTTAGAGGAAACTTTCAGTGAGGAGGAGATTATGAAGTGCTGTGGGATTTTGCAGGTAAGATACTAGCAAGATTGGATGTGTGTGTTGTATACGGTATGTTTAGAACCAAAAGCTGGTGCATTCATCTTCTTTCCGTATCGATGGCAATCTACTGTAGTTTGGCAACTTCAGTAGCGTCCATCAGTTTGCATTCATAAAGCTTGAGATGATATAGTAGTAGTATTGACAGATAACTTGTACTCGTATGTGTGGTGCAAACTGTAAATATACGTTGGTCATTAATAAATAAATAAAATTCTTCATCGTTGTATTGCACACGATGTTCAACCGTAACTTTGTCAGTTTAATTGCTTAGTTGGCATGTCAAAGTTACCTGTTATAACTTATGCTATAGTTAGGGCTTAGTAGACAGGCTACCAGATGAGCCGTCGTGTTTAAACAGTTGTTAATTAAAACTTAAAATATTTTTTTGCATCTTCTTATAATAATTAACCGTCTTTTTTAAAACAACTAAACTTTGTACACGTTTCTTTTCCAGATCAACGGTCACGAGGTTCCTCTCATGGAGCCGGAGTATGTGGCTCTGTTCGACCGCATCTCCATGGTGGAGCACAACTGTCGCGCCAACTGCAACAAGAGCTTCACTTCGCAGGGCGATATTGTAAGTTATTTACTACTTTTATGATAACATGGGGTGGGATTACGAAAGAAATAACGACGTTAATAATATCAAAATCTGCTGGTGACCATTTTGCCATTTGTGGACTTTAATCTAGATCAGTGGTCGGATAACGCCATAATATTTCAATTAGCACACAAATTAATAGTTTTGACGATGTAAAGAATCCATTGTATTACGCAACCTGCAAGATTCATAAGCTGACTTGATAACTATTTGACTAGCTTGGTGCTTGTGTTCTTCTAACTGGTAATATCACTCAACTATCTTCTCACAAAGATAAAAAAAGTCTTATGAAACCGAAGACCTAAAGTTTATTCTAATCAATTCTTGTTCAAAATCTTCTAGATCCTCTGCGCTGGCGTGAACATCTCCTCAGGCTCCCACATCACGGTGTGCTACACAGACCCCATGTGGGGCACGGAGGCGCGGCGTCACCACCTCGCTGACTCCAAGTTCTTTGAGTGTACCTGCGAGAGGTGTTCCGATGTCACCGAGCTCGGGACTATGTATAGTGCTGTTAAGTGCAAGAAGAAGTGAGTACCCAAGACCCAAACCTTAGTGAATAATACATAAGAACATAAAAAGTATGTCTACCCGAAATTATGTAGTGGCTGAGTACCTTTTACGAGAATCAGTGCGTATCTCGAACTTGATCTTTCACAAAACATGAATTGTTTCTCTTTGGTGTACCATAATATTATTCCGGGTCTGAAGAGTTCTTAATTGAGATTTATAACTGTAAACACAACTACGATACAGCAGAAATCCAGTTTGCTATGTGTCGGATGATGCCTTATTTAAATAATATTTTGTTTCTTTAAGTAGATACACGTCATTCTTGTGTTCATCTTGTTTTTAGAGACTGCAAAGGCTACCTTCTCCCTGAGACCTTCATCCTCCCAATCTTACATAAGACGAAGAGCCCCAACCCTGAGACTCGCAACCTGGACAACAAGTTCTGGAAGTGCGACTCTTGCAAGGACGCTGTCTCCGATGCCATCATACAGCAGCTGGTACAGGACATCGGCAGGGAACTCAGCATCATGCCTAAAGGAGATCCTGAGGCTTGCGAGAGGTACATATGCAAGTACTTTACGAAACTTTCCTAGAGACTGTTAAATATCAAAATATCAAACATGCATAATAGCCATTCTTTTAATTTTCTTTATATACATATTATTGACATGTTAATATTTTTATAAAAACCTTATTGATCGAAGATTAAAACAGTAACAAAAAAAATTAAAACATAAAAATTGTAGCACTCTAAACAAACAAAATACCCTGCTCTATAATTATGGTACCAGTGGTTACTGTAGATTACACCACCTAACCCTACTACCAACCTTATTATGTCACCTTTCAGATTCGTTGGCCACTGCAGCAGCTACCTGCACCCATCCCACTTCTACATGACGGACGTGAGCTTGGCGCTGGCGCAGATGATAGGCCAGGAGGTGGAGCAGGGCCTGGCGATGGTCACGGATGACCGGCTCCTGCTTAAGACACAGCTGTGCAAGAAGCTCGCGGACCTACTTGAGACTTTGACACCAGGTATGCAGCTAGAGCTAGTTATATTTACTTTTTTTGAGATAATGATAATCTAAAAGAATCTCTAAACGATCGTATAACGGTTGAAATATTTTATTGATCGTTCTAAGATTTCTAGAACGATCGGTTCTGATTGAAGCTGTTGTAGGCTTGGAGGCTCTCTCTATGTAAATGAGAAAGATTTTAGTTTATATAGCAGGTGACGTCATCCCTTAGGTACTTAATCTTGACTTGATAGATGAGATTGATGAAGCTCATTTGGAGGGAGGCATAATTTTGACATCTACTGAAAACACAACTATGCGGTTGGTAAGTTAGTAGCTAATCACAGCCTATTTCTATTGTCCAGCTGAAACTCGTCTCCGAGGCACCATACTGTTCGAGCTGCATGCTGCCGTCGCCGAGACAGGAAGGAGGCAGGCTCTCATTGATGGACCAATGACGCTGCTAGGTTACGTCTCTGTAAGTAACCTAGATAATAGTATCTTATTCTGCACTGTTTTTACTCTAGTCACTTGTATAACTGACTAGAAGGCTCAAACTTTGGAACTAGTTATACTGGCGTACTATTAGAAAAATATACTGAACCGTGGTTCGTAGGAATGAAGATTCATGACTTAAGTTATCACGTTACTCCTCGTCAGTTTCAATATTACGCAACCACATGATAAGGGTCCTAATATCGCTACCATTGAATTAACAACATTCGGGTAATAAATGGACGTCATTAGGGGAAAATACTGATGATTGTTTGAATAAATTCCTGTTCTAACATCGGTAGCGGTTGTAAAAAAAAAACAGTTCAATTTAAAAGAAAAAACTAGTAACAGAACAGGACATAGGAGAAAAGAAAAGAAGAAAATAATGAGTCAACGCAGTGTCAACGTTAAAGCCATTGAAATAAATAATGTCTATAAGTAAGCGAATGCGACGTCACATCTTGAACGTCCCCGGTCTAAATATTTGATTATTAAATTAAGTGGACTTTGACAAAAACAATGCCTAAATAGGTAGATTTGATTTTGCCCTGTTTTGGATTCATTTTTCAATGAGCACTGATATTATTTCCTGAATTTAATCCTTGTTCAATTCGTAGTCGATCATCTGATTGAAATATAGATTTAGCCACATTTGGCTTAGAAACGAAAAAAAAATACCCTTCTAGTAGAAGCTTCTTCGTGTCTGCAGTAAACGTTTCATGTGAAATAATAATTTTAAAGATAATAAAAACAAAAATACAGCCTCTGACGTCTACAACGACGTATAAAGTGTCTACAAACGTAAGTATAACGCGTGATTTCCCATAATATAAACACTATCTAAATGTGATCTAAATATTGAGCACGCGACCACGGATCGCCCAAAATACGCCAGTTGTAATTACTCAGCACAAATTGAGAAAACAATTGTAAAACACGTAAGTTTATGAGTTGCTTCGTATGGGATTTTATTAGAAGGATAGCTTATTTCTTATCAGACGCACGAAAGCAGATAAATCCAGTAGGCCTAGTACGGATTATTATTGTGATGATTAGATTACAAAAACGAAATTAGCTAGGCTTACAAAACACAAAAAAAACCGACATTTGAAAATATGAACTACGAGTACTACTGAAAAATCCTTCCGGATCTAATTTAGCCATATCAAAAATTTGCTTTTATCATCTCAGCCTATCTCAGTCCACTCCTGTAGATATGCCTCTCCCAAGTTGCACCACAACGCCCCGGTTTTCGGGAATTGCTTACATAACGACATTTAAAAAAAGATAACAGGCTGACTGGTAGTATAATAACGTCAGCACAGTTTTAAAATCAACTGTGACGTAGCTAAGCGCTGCTTCAACCATTTATATTTTCAACCACAAGAGATGTTAAAATCGGAATTTATCAAAGCATACATCACAGTATTTTCCCCTAGAGACCTTACTTTATTACTGGTATAATTATGACCCTTGCAAGGGTTGTTTTTACGGAATGGTGTTATTAAGCAAACAGAAAAACACTGATTCCACGTACCAATTATATATAAGAACTCTTCGATGTCTACCTTCTTTGAAGAACATCGTCAGCATTTTAAGTGTTCAGGGATGATACAATTTCGTAGTGAATCCTGGGATTATTGCAAGTCGTTACTTTGGCTCAAATTCCTCACTGAGCTTGGTGCAGGGTAGAACAGTGATTTGTTCCACTTGTGTTGTGTTAAATCTTAAATAATGTTGCTGTGCAGTTACCAGAGAAATCAAGATTCTCTTCACGTAAACTTGACCGAACTAACAACCATTATTGAGCAAAAACTCGCTCTTAACTACTAAGTAAATACCAATCGTGGATCAACCAATTGTTTGTTTGTGCATCTTCGACTGTGATTCGTACCCATTTTATAGGGCCATGACGCCATGAGGTAGAATAGGACCTATAGGGTATACTTAGGTCCTTTTCTACCGTTCCTTGAGTATTGTCATTTGAGTCATTTCTTAGCTGCCACGGCTTATTTTAATTTAATTTAATATTTGAATTGCTTTTGTCTTTCTATTACGGACGCTTTTAACGTTCTGCATCGTTCTCACATGCATCATTTCAACATCAACGATGTAACCAATATTTTGTAACCATATTTTGATTTAAAAGAGTGTCCATGGAGCTTCTTGCCCGTTCTTCTCCATAGGTACCTACTACGCTTTGGAATGGGTAACTAGCTTCATCTTTCTGACTGACCGACCCCTTGACAATTCAAGAGTGCCTGTAATTGGTTTATTTGAAATAAATGCTTTGAGTTTGAGTTTGATTGGGCTGCTGACAGTAGCCAAAATTATTTACAGCATCTGTGTAGCTTAAAAGACAACATTTTTACTAACGAGGGGTTTCCTTTGGCTAAAGGGAAAGGCCGACATGCAAGATGCCAAAATCTGGTATTTAATTTAACTGTATCTGATCTATCTACAACTACAGAATAAAGTGCTATGGGTGCAACATAAAAAAAAAACATGTATATATCAAGTAAAGCCAGGTGAAGATGTTAGTGCCACCATAATTCAACCGGTGAATCTCCATTGACATCACATCTTAGACAAAAACATTCTTGTACGTGTCTGCTCGCGCCAGCAACTGGACCATCGTTCGCTCCAGTTACTCGCCCGAAATACTGACACTAATTCTGCTTGTTTTGAACTTTTTTTGTGAAATGTGCAAGTGTGTTGTGGGAGATATGCCAAGATGTTGTAAAAATAAAAACAATGTAAAAATGTGAAGCATGAGAACTATCTCAAACTCTCAAAGTAATTAAAAATAAGTCCCGCGCTTGTAGTGACATGAGTAGGAGTGACGCGTCTTTGCTTGTATTAATGAATATTTACTTATTACGGAGTATAAAATGTTTGTACGCTACATGAATCTGTCTCGTATCTTTCGTAAAACGCTACAACAAACCAAATATTTTAATTACTAATTTTCTTAAAAGAAAAGGACCACAAGCGGTGGGCAGGTCTAGCCAGATTAGGAGAAAATTGTAATGAGGTCGAGTAATGATCGAAAAGAAGAAGGATAAGGAGGAGGAGGAAGGGTGGTTTATACTACGCAGTGGGTCCGATAATGTTAAAAGAAATAGGCAATCATATAGTAGGTATTGTTGGAGATAAACCTAAGCAAGATAACCGTCATGGCAAATCACATCGAAGTACCCACATACATCGAAAACACACCGTTATGTTACGTCAGGAGCTACATTTACCTTGGAAAACAGATTTCATTTGACCGACAAAACAGTGAGATGGAAGTGGAAAGAAGAGTAAAAATACGTGGAAAAAGTTTTGGAGGCTTAAAGAAATGCTCAAAAGGGGTATGCCTATAAAAACTAAAAAAAGAGTCATGGATACCCGTCTAGCTGCCCTCATTAACATATTCCCCTTTATTCAAAAACTTTATGGTTAAACAGTCGCTAATCATTAGTTAACTTTAAGCCCCATAATGCTTGCCAGACATGTAAATTTACCCGTTGAATATAAACAGAAATAGCATCATGTCAAAGGCGAAAATACGAAGAATTCTAAAGATCGTGTTCGTTTAAGACTCAAAACAAAAGTCATAGATGCCCCTCAATTATTCGCAAAAGCTAAAATTGTTATAGGCAGGACATATTTCAAGACTCATTGACGACCGCTGGACTTCAAGATTAACGTCATGATCGGGCCTATCAGGCCAAAGAAAGAGAAGAAGGCCCAATACTCGCTGGGTTGATGACATTGTGAAAGTCGCTAGCACTTGCTGGATGCGCACAGCAGAAGATAGAGCTCGCGCGTCATCTCTGGAGGAGGCCTTCAACTTGTAATAAAAGGAGTTCTTGCTGTAAAAACTAAAAAAAATCGTTAAAATAATTATAAAAATAAAGTGTGACAATGTAAATAAATAATCTTAATCTTTATTATTAGAAAAATAATATATTTTTAATTTTCAATTGTGATACTTCTTAGATAGATAGTAAAGTTTAATGAGTTTGCCTATAAAATTAATGTTATATTATGAGTATTATGTTATTATGTAATGTTATATTATGATTGCATGCAGTATTTATAAATTTTTTTTGTAATTCAAAAAGCAAGAAATAATATATTTGACGGAGGATGTCTCTCTCGTTATTATCAGCCATATTTTAACTACTGTGGGCATACTTTGGGTAATGTTGGTTATTGGGCAATAGAAGAACCTTTTGCAGTTCAAATCAAATTATAATTTACGATCATATTAATCACACTCGCGAATCACACAGTACTGTAGGTACACGACATAACTAAACGGAACGCGTGACAGTTCCTAGGGTGGAGGTACTGATCTCCTGGAAGGCAGAATGGTAAGTGTCCACTCGTCCCATCAGCGCTCCTCCATCAGCCAGGCTCTGTCATAGCACGAAGTTAGCCGAGTATGCACGTCATCGCGACGGTGCTGCCACCTCCCGGAACTCGTGCTGCGCTTCGTTTAGTGTCCAAACCATAGATATCCGAGTCCAAACTAATGACCGTCTCCGACATATATATATATATTATTTTATTTATTTTTATTTAATAGTAAAGAAAAGTTATACAGAATAACTTTGCTTTCAAACAAAATAATGAAGCGCTGAGTATACGTACTCGTACATCTCGAAACCAAAAGCTTAATCATTCTGATTTCTATAAAAAATCCTGGTGCCTTGTGGCATTCCATTTTACGTTAATAAATACGTTTAATCCATCCATTCTTTAGATACCATGTTTAACTTTCTATTCTATTCTTCCCCAGGAATCCCGCAAGATCCTGTCAGAGTCAGCCCAGCTCCTCCGTCACGAGCCTCCAGAGCTACCGGAAGGTCGTCTGAACCGACAGGCTAGAATCAACCTAATCCAGATGGACGAACTCATCAGGAACTTGTCAGCTGCTCTACCGTCGCCCTTCTAAACTGGAATACATTTTTGTACTGATTGTTATTTTGGAGTTTTAATTTATCTCTATGGTAGGATTCAAAGTCGAGTCTTGAACGTTAAATTCCAATATCTTATAATTCTATCAAGTATATCAAAATTTTCCTTTTCATTAATAATTTTATAAAAAACCAATATAATGTTCTATAAAATGCTTTACAGTATCCTCCATAATCTTTTCTCTCAATAGTAGAGACAGATTATTTAATTTACTCTTTTAATTAAGAGTAAGACACTGGCTTTTCAACACCTTTACTTTCATATTGGAGCTGCATAACAATAATGTTTGATAAAGGTATTTGTGATTGAAGATGAGGGCTATGATTGCGGTAATGTTATGTTATAATATTAAAGACTTTCAAAGTTACCTGACCAAGACTGGGTCGTAGCACGATACAAAAATGCTTGATCTAAGTAGTGTCATAATGGCTCATATTGTTGCAAATATAATGAATAATTCGTGAGCTGCCTTTGCGCGGATAAGGCCCGTTAAAACAGGTACTTCGTCAGTATAAGGACTTAAAGTGTGCACTTTCGATCGGCATCGTGTTTAACGCTTATAATTGAATGTGTAATATAAAATATCAACGATCCCAGAGCGGAGAAAGCGGGTCGGCGCTCACGCAGGGGTAAAAAATAACCGTATTTGTGCAAGCGCACCGCGGGAGCTTTGTGCACCGCGGAGGCTTAGCTTATTTTTGTTATAGTTTGAGAGCCATTTTTATGAACATACTAAACCCCATTACAACAAAAAGAATACTGTATGGAAGAAATGATGAAGGTGGAAATATCCATTGTTTAGAAATTTTTGATCCTGTCATGAGTGTCGATGATACTGATCATGGTCCTTATAATGGACAAATTGATGAACATGAGGTGATTTCTTACGATAGGCAAACGAAATTGACACGTATCGATACTTGAACTTAGCGAAACTTTTTGCTCTTAAGAATGTACCTGCCTGTATGCCTGCCTAATGTGCCTGCATGAATTGGTAATCGGGGTTAACTAGTAGAGGGTGTCGGGTACTACGCAATTAGCAAAAGCGGCTGTAATAAGCGAAACTTCGAGTTGAGCTGCTGTCCATAAAAACAGTTATGTAGATATATTTTTTCTGCAATACATAGAAAATTTTTACTAACACTTACATAGATTTTGTCCGAAATAAAATGGAAATAATAATAATAATAACTCCATCATGTCTCCTTCTCAAAATGGATGTAGGAACGGGTCCCGTGGTACTAAGGAGCTACTCCTCATTGATATGGCCATTGGCCAACAGGTTCGTCGTTCCCGAAAGGATCTGTCGACATGTTGGATAGATTACAAGAAGGCCTATGACTCGGTGCCACATACATGGTTTGTGAGGGTGCTGGAGTTGTATAAAGTAAATGCAACTCTGCGCACCTTCCTGAAGTCATGTATGGGGCAATGGAGAACGGTCCTTCACTATCCAGGATTTCGAAATGTCCAGAGGAGTACCGAACCGATAAGGATCGAGCGAGGCATATTTCAGGGTGATAGTTTGAGTCCGCTTTGGTTCTGCTTAGCCTTGAATCCTCTAAGCACACTGTTGGAGGATTCAGGTCTAGGCTATCGGCTGAGGAGAGGTGGTCAGGTTATATCTCACCTCCTCTACATGGATGACCTAAAACTCTTTGCCGCCAACAATTTGCAACTGATGGAGCTACTGAAAGTAACTGAAACTTTCAGTAGCGCCTGAAAAAAGTATTTAATAGTCTTTTATCAGGCGGAAACAAGGTGCGCGCCTTTAACGGTTGGGTCATGCCGGTTTTGATGTACTCTTTCAGCATACTCAAATGGACTCAGACCGAACTCGACGCCCTGGATAGGAAGGTCCGTACACTACTGACTGCAAATGCTGAATGCTGAATGCATCACCCACGATCATCGGTAATGAGGCTGTATATCCCGCGAAAGTGTGGAGGTCGAGGCTTTTTAAATGCTAAGACCCTCCATAATCATGAGATATGCAGTCTCAGGGAATATTTCTTAGAAACCGACGTGAGTATGCATCGAGATGTAGTCACAGTGGACAAGGGCCTCACCCCGCTCTCCTTAGCTAAAGAGAACTAGCGCAAACCAGTTGTGCTTGACACTAATGATCGCATGGAAGTATGGCAGAGTAAGGAGCTTCACGGACGCTTTTTTCGGGCCCTACATGGACCTGATGTAGATCAACTAGCGTCCGTAGCCTGGCTGCGTTTCGGTGACCTCTTTGGAGAAACCGAAGGTTTTGTCTGTGCAATTATGGACGAAGTTATGATGACAAACAATTACCGGAGATTTGTTGTGAAAGACGGCACGGTTGACATCTGTCGGGCATGCCACCGTCCGGGTGAATCAATTAGACATATTATCTCCGCATGTTCTCGTCTAGCTAATGAAGAGTACTTGCATAGACACAACCTTGTAGCCAGGATTATCCATGAGCAACTTGCTCTGAAATACAGCCTTGTAGAATCGGAACTGCCGTACTACAGGTATGTGCCCGACCCAGTTCTCTAAAATGGACATATTACATTGTACTGGGATCGATTCATCATCACTGACAGGACTATTGTTGCCAATAAGCCTGATATAGTGGTGGTGAATCGATTAGAGCGGCGCGCAATGATTTTTGACATAACGGCATGACGGGAACCTCGTGAAAGCCGAGAAAGATAAACAAATCAAGTATCTTGACTTGGCTCGCGAGGTTGTCGACATATGGGATGTGGACTCAGCGATCATTGTGCCGATAGTCGTGACAGTCAATGGCTTAATAGCCAAGAGCCTCGACCAACACCTGAGGAAGCTCTCGTTGGGCAGCTGGATCAAGGGCTTGAATCAGAAAGCGGTACTTCTAGACACGGCTCGCATTGTAAGGAGGTTCCTCTCTCTGGAGCCCTGACCGCCGGTAGCTTGGACCGTGTTCCCGATACCGGTGGGTTACTATTTTTTATAATTTTAAATGTTTTTATATTTTTTATATTCTAACATTTAAAAATGTAATTTATATGTATATAATGGAATCAAGGAAATAATAATAATAGTTGCATATTGTTTTAGGTAGGTAGATACTGATCGATTTTGCAAAAGAAAGCGTCCACGGCCCGCTACCTTGCGCTTGCGCCGCGCGTCGCGGCTGTGGCTGAGTGACATAAAGGGAGCTCCGCAAACGGCGCGTTAATTGGAGCGATATCGACACTTCGCGGAATCGAACCTGTTGCCGTGAGACCTTTATTGGTTATTGATATTTTTTTAGTTACAGCTTCACCTCGATTCATCAAAATGAAGGCCGTAGAACTCCAGATTTTGGAATTCTGTACGTGAAATGAGGTACCAGGACGTTGCCCAAATTAATTTTGGATATTTACCTAAAAATTTAAGGTAGGTTTTTTAAATAGGTAGGTATCTGTAATGATCCTGCTGTTGACTAAGTTATCGACAGGTAGGAACTATTTCCAGAGCCACTCTAAGAAAAAAACTAAGTTGTTTTATTTCCTTCTCATATTTAAACAATAGGTAACTGCCATCACCACACATCTTATCAGAATATTAAGAAACACGTGTATCTCTCACTGAATTGGCTAAAACATAAAATAATATAAACTAAGAATAGTGTTGATCCCAAAACTAACAAGAAGAGTAAACTCAGTGTCAAGTTTGAGACTACGAGAGACGGCAGATTAGAGCAAATAAGTTAAGACGAATAAACACTACACGCCCGTATTCGCATGTTTCAAAAATAGAAACTGCTCAATTTAAACTGGCAAGAGTGGCTTTAATTCGGCGTCGGCACAGTTGGCGCTGTGGTTAAGCGATTGACTGCTGAGCTGCGTGTCGCGGGTTCGATTCCCGCACGGAACAAATATTTGTATGACCTACAAGTAGTTGTTCCGGGTCTGGCTGTTTGTGTATGTGAGTTTAAATGTTTGTAAACGCACCCACAATACAGGAGAAATTCCTAGTGTGGGGCAATGTTTAAAAAAAAAAAAAAAAAAACTAGTTCTGTAGGTAGAGACAACGACGGATATAACAAGTTGATAATAAACGTCACCTGCGGCCGTACTATTACGTGTTAAAGCCATCATTGTTCCAGCGTGAAAGAGCGACGGAGCTATATATGCCCGATAGCACTATCCCGTTTTCGCAATGGATCCATGATGGTATTAACACGTCATAGTATGGCTACAGCTCAACCGTCTCACGGAACGTTCGGTATTTGAATTGAACCCATGATGTGACTACTGAGCTTGGTTTCTGACTGACAAACGGAACTAATGACATGCACATCTCACCCAGGATGTGCATGTCATTATTTTCAGCAGGCAGGCTAGTTTGGCAACAGTAATTGTGGCGGAGGACTTTATGTCATGTTCAGTCATTCATTATCTGCACCGTATTTCTCCAACCTAAACTCTACCCAACCCTGTCATAGCTAACTACATCATATGCCATTATGAACCGTCGCCAGCAGGTCAAGCTACACGAAACTGTCAATTTTCTCGAAACGATTGTAAACCTTAAAATGTAGATGCTTAGGTTCAAAATCGAATGAGAAAATCTGAAAGTTTGTAGTAACTTGATGTGCTGGCGACTGTACATACTCCGATTTTCAAAGTCCTTTATAAAATAATTAAGTACCTAGTACTAAAAATCGCAAATGTGTCCTATTTCTTAAACACACCCAAATAATACATTAATAAAAACTACGTGGTAGGCGCCGGGCGCGACGCCGTCACACACACACAAAAATACGTAGTACCTACTTACACATTCACAAATAGGAACAATTTCTAAGCTTCTTCTTAATATTATCAGCCAGAATTATACCACTGCAGGCCAAAGGCCCCCTAAACTCCTTTCTAGGCATCTTCCAAAAGATGAAATTGCTGCTAAGCAATATATTTCAGGGATAAGAAGAATAAAATTACCCGTCTGATCATGGTGGTCCAAGAAACATGGACAAATGGATGGATGGATGGATCCACCAAACATGGATTTGAATTTTGAATTAAACGCTTCACAGAAAACATAAGAGATCTTTTAGAATTAGAATCGTTACAAAAATGCGTCGGACTTGAAATTTCAAAATAAATTCGCAATAAGTTTTCTATCATCAATTCATCACTAAAGGTGTCGAAAATTATTTCAAAACACACCTAAGAAAACTATTCACGTTTCATTATCATGTTGAATTAACACATTTTTATCTGTACTTCCCGCGTGAAGAAACTCAAGCGTCATCTGTCCAGTCTGTACACAATAAAATTAAAACTCATGAAAATCTTAATATCTGCTAACAACTAGCGTTGTTCCATTAGGATCGTCCTGTGGCTCGTTATCTTTACTAGTTATCACATGTAAATATCACAACCAATGACGGGGACACGCGAAAATCTTCGAGCAAACATTGCGAGTTTTCTACCTACATCCGAGCGGAACGTACGTTGCCAAAAGTGCTAAAAAAGTCCCAAAAGTGTTCGTTAAATTCATATATTTTCCTTGAAAATATGCCTTGAGGGCCGAGTGGGAGTGCACTTGTGGTATTGTTTTACTTGAAGCTCTGGCTGTTGTGCAAATGTAATCGAATGGCGTCAGTCAGCATCGTGTTTGCTGTTCACATTAACGGATATACTGTGTGCACGTTACATCGTGTTAAAGGTTTGTGAGAATTTTACTTGTGTTTTGTTAGAGAATAAATTATTCCATGAAACTTCGGAGAGGAATCGTTACGAATGCAAACGTTAAAACAGGGAGTGTTCAAGTTGTAAATGCATCTTCTACGCAATCCAAGGGAAGAGTCAAACTTAACCCACTGAAGAATAACTTAGTGATTTTGCTTTGCTGTGGCGTGTCTTTACGTAATAACTGACAACAGTTCTAAGAATAAGCAATGATGAACAGGCAGTGGTAAGTAGAGTGCTGGCCAGCTCCCACCTACCCTTCAAGGTTTTATGTCTCGTTAGCCATTCGTTACTCCTCAGTTATCCCTACTTCTACAAGCCTGGAGATGATCGCGGGCACCCGTCGCATAGATTCTCTGGCTTTAGACTTTATCATCTGTCAAAAAAGAACCTACTTGTGTCCTTCTTATCTTGTGCCTGTCTTGCTGTAATTTCTAGAGCACCTAAGTTTCCCAATGCGTAATAAAGATCACTAAGCCATAGGCATTCAGAAATCATCTATTTTTCTCATTCAAAGCGTTGTACTTCTTTGTCAATGTTTCATTGAACTTGCAAGCATTTGTCTGAATGTAAACAAAGCCAAAAACTCACTATCGTAATTCGTAAATTCAGCTTAAGCAAGCGAGCTTATCTTTGACTTAGATCAAGGCACTTCTCCTAAATCATACTTTGTGACAGTCTTCGACAAGGCATTAATTCAGATCAAAGCATGGCTTAGGTTATTTTTGGATACGTAGTAATTGGGTAAATAATATTACTGACGTAAATGGGTCGGTTCAATAATCTTTGACAAAAAATGAATGGCAAATGATCATTATAAAAACGAATCATTTGACAAACATCCCATTTCGCAAACATATTACTTTGTAATAGTAATCATTTTTACAAAAATATATCTATTAAATGATAGTCAATTAAAAAAAAACACGCTACCCTAATTAAGTAAAATAGGTAGAATTTGGTTCTGGCACTCGCCCGCCGCTGTCGCGGCACGCTCGCTTCGCTCGCTCGGCTCGTGCGTTGTGGTCGCAGTTCTAACTTAACCTAAACCTAGCCATTTCTGTTCAATTGACCTAAAGCAATGCATTTTGTCGAAGGGTATTTATGCTGTGCGTTGTTATACCAATTAACATGATTGTAAAAATATCAGTTTGTCAAATGATGTTTTGATGTAATGAAATGTATCTAATGTATGTCTTTCAATTATTTGTCAAAAGAGTTATTGACAGAAATAATAGTTTGTAAAGTTTAGTGATAACTTTATCAAGTATAAATTTACCTAACGTTACGCCCCACGCAATGGATACTTGATTGACAAAATACCTTCCTCACGTTTTGGTCACGAGTTCAGATAAAATAAATATCAATTTCTCGACCAAATATGTTCCATCGTAGTGACCATTTCTAAATACTTACATAGACAGTTAGACTATACAAGCCATGAAAATCTGCAGAAATCGTAATTTAATAACACCGGTTTCAGTATAGCCCAGTTAAAAACAACCTCCAACCATATACACGATGGATTTTTGAAATCGGGCAGTAAGGGCAGCTACCCTAACCATTGTAGCTACAGAATTAGTATTACAATTTATTAGTAGGTAGGCTTTACTTTTCACAAAACTTATTTTATGCCAATCGATCCTGTTTCTAATAAGGATCTAAAACCTCTATTGGACCAACTGAGGTTTGAGTACTATAAAAGTCGGAAATCACAAAAAACTTTTCCCATACAATTCGTAGGGAATGAGACTCCAACTTACTTTTTTACCATCGATTAACCGACAGCTACAAAAAAAGATCAATAGAAAAACAAATAAAAAATAATAACTTCTACTTTGGGTATTAATTCGCTTTAAAATAAAATTTTGAAAGTATACAAATCCATAGACACTAACTATTTGTGAATCAATACTAAGAGATATTTAAAGAGAGGTAAGTAATAAGGTGGGAAATTCCAAGTGTTGCACGTGCAAAATATGATCAAACAAATCCAAACAAACATTAAAGTGCTAAAATGTTTTTTTTTTATTCAGTCGAGACGTCGATATTCGTTAATGCTTAAATGCTTTCCTCTTCTTCCCTAGTCGGTTGAGATGACCGTGAATCCTTATTTTTTTTAATCAAAAGTTTAACTTAATCAGCATTGAAGTGAGTTCACAAACATCTGTTGTTAGAGTTGGGTTCCGAGATAATTGTTACAAGGAGTACTTGTAACTCATAGAAGAAGTAATGAGTTTGTCAAGTTATAGTGGTATTTTAATAGTTGACATTATTTGTAATGCAATAACTACAACAATAGAAATGTCGAAGGCAGATTATATGATTCGTCATTATACATAACGGCGTCGTCCTTCTGCATACTGCCGCCGTTATGTAAAATGCCTGTAGAAAATTGGTGACGCTTCTGATCGCATCCATTTCGTCAAGAGTCATAAACGTAATAATTGTTTATAGTATACTTCTTTAAAATCCCATGTTTCTTGGAACACACTTGTTTTCATCTTTATTTTCGGAAACAGATGCACTACTCGACGACATTTTTGTTGTTTTATTTAGCAGCGCCTCACGTGGTAGAAAATACGACTAGTTGTATCAATTCCTCTAGGCATTATGTATACGGCGATCGAATCATCAATTAAGTTTCAAAGACTTTTACATAATGCCTAGGCGTTATACAATTTGCCTTAGGCATTATACATAACGGCGACAATATGCAAACGGACGGCGCCTTATGTATACTGACGAATTCAACAATCTGCCTTCGACAGATATACAAGATGCTAAGCTGTTTGTTTGTCTTGACATCCTTATTCCTTTATGATGATTATCTTTTGATTGCTTCTCTAAATAACATTTGTCTCAATACGTCAACCTCAACAAGAACAATAGCGACACGAGATCATTGAACACATGTTTGATGGCAGAATTACCTTACATGGTGCTTCGTCACCTAGTTTCGTTCATTATCCTAACGATTGAGTTATGTGGTTCATGAAGCTAAGCCATATTCAGGAATCTTAAAGAATGATAATACACACGCACCAGTTTAGTAAAATTTCACATTAGTGGCAAAAAAATCTATTATTCCTTAATTCCTAGATGGCTACGAAAATTAACACGAAGATGCTAA
Source organism: Griposia aprilina (assembly GCA_916610205.1). Lineage (NCBI taxonomy): Eukaryota > Metazoa > Arthropoda > Insecta > Lepidoptera > Noctuidae > Griposia > Griposia aprilina. Next base: position 21,321,761 of record OU744302.1, on the reverse strand, counting down.
ATAAATAAACAAACAACAGTGTGAAGCAAATGATACAGTTTTGCGTCAGAAATGAAGCATATAGTTTCAGTCTTGTATGAATATACTTAATAAGTAAATTATAATATAAAGGTGACAGCGATCTCCTCCGTTTAGTTTATTATGCCATTGGCTCAATCGGTTATTGGTTACTGTAGTGTGATTTGGGAAGGTGTATGTAGAACGCATCTCTTATGCCTGGGAAGAGCGCAACGGTCCTTGCTAAAAACAATGTCATTCAAACCATACAGATTTCCCACGAAGACATTATCTGTACAGTAAGACAACTTTTTATTTTCCAGATAATTACTAAAAGAACACGTAGGTATCTACCCCTTATGGTCCAGGTAAACTTCAAAATAAGTGAACAACTCCAAACGTCTCTAACGAATCTATTCAATGTCTTTTGTAATACGACAAAAAGCTTTTCTTTCTGTATAAGACAACAAAATTTATAGAATCTTAAATTTTTATCCGCTAACACTACACGAAAGTAAACTTAAAGTAAATAACTGGCTCATAACTCTTGATTATGAGGATGTAGAGAAAGCTACAAAGGAACACATACTTACATAGAACATACCTTTCTTTCATACACCTACTCATACACAAACACGAACGGGAACCCAATAGCGTTGAAAATTGCGAAAGACACATTTTGTTTTTTTCGGAACTTTGTATCTTTCCTATAAAATACATGTAATGTTCGAAAAATCGAATTTCACGTTCGTCTGAAAAGGACAATCATACACGTATAATACTTGTTAAATACTGTGTATTTTTTCATATTTAAAAATACACAGTATTTTTTCATATTCAAAAATGCCCCTGTATTTTTCAATAAAATACAGACGTGTTTTATTGAAAAATACAGGGGCATTTGAAAGATACATGTATTTTACATGTTATTTTCATCGCTAGAACCCACCCACACGCACACGTAAACACCTCCTATACACAAACAGCAAGATATAATAATTTAAGAATAAATTATATTTTGATGTTTTTTCATATTTTTTCATGCTTTTCATTTCTGTTATTGTATTTTATTTTGTTTTGTTTTTACTTCTTTTAAAATTGTATTTTGTACCATACGTAAGTTTGTCTATTACTATGTTGACATTAGTATCTGAGCCAAATAAAAAGGGAGAGTGCGCTGACTCCTGACATACAGGTACACCTAGTTCAGGAGTCAGAGGCTTCATACAAGTTTCTGTAACCTATTAGGTATATCAATTAAGAATTATTATTCATAAATATAGTTTGGTTAGCAACGTTACTTTATCATCAGACCACCTCTTCATCCCTAACAAAAACAATTAATTCAAAAGTAATCACAATTAACCCACATTGCAATTCATTGAAGTCGATGTTTGTTCAGCCACAGACGGCATCACACATTGGTATCAGTTTGTGTAAGATTACACGCGCTGTGCTTAACAGATCACAACATGTATCGTGGAAGATTTGCTTCAATGGAAACTAACTGTTGTACTTTGGATACATTAGCGACTTTGCACTTAGAATTCAATTTACCAAATTCCAAATATCTTTTTTTATATCTTGATATGCGACTTGAGACTCCTATACTAACATGATGCATTAGTCTTTGTCACTTTCATATTTTTCTGGATACGAAAGCCCCTTCGCAAGAATTGAGCAGTTTTTCACTTATGAATGGCTCGAAGTTCATTAAAATTGGGCAATAAAAAAATTCACAACGACATATATGGAATTCTAGTAGAAAGTAGACCAAAAACATTAGTTATAGGATTTGATACGCTTTATTCTTATAATTATTTATGTCCAGTAGTAATTGGGTTTAACCCAAACGTGCCAGGCGTTTACGGAGACTTTGTTTTGCAATTCTGCAGTCCAGGCGATAAACATCTTTTTCAAGTCTTTTGGGATTAGGAGGAAAACTACGTTAAAAAAACGGCAAGAAGCCTTATTGCCTGTGTACCTTTGAAAAGAGTAATAGATTATCTTGATTCAAAATACCAATTAGAAGCTATTTTAAATCAATTCCCATTCAGAAACCATACCACCAATTTTATTTATATTTATATCCTAGTTCAAAACAGTGTTAATTTAGAAGTTCTCCTCCACCTCCACCACCTCACCCTCTATTACAAAAAGTTCAAACCTAACAACACTTTTTTCTATAATTTCAGAAAGAAAGTCATGTCAATAGCATACATCTGGCTCCTCCTATGCTACGCTCAATACGCGAGGACCAATCTGATGGACGAGTACAAGGAGTTCACCAACAACTTCCTCTATCCGAAAGACGATAAGACCGAAGAGCTTCCAATCCAGCTAGGGAAGGATTGGGCTTCTGGCTGCACCTGCAGGGCCACCTACCATCAAAAAGTCATCGTCTGCTTCGGGAACTACGAGTGTATGAAGTTTCCGAAGGTAGCTTTGATCTTGTGTTCTAAATTTATGACTATTAGAGCTAACGTGATGATTATACTAATTTGTAAATCAAAGACAATCAAAACCTTTGGTATTTCCAAATCCAAACACTTTTTGGTTTTACCCAACTTAGGATAGCGATCAGTGTCTAGTACTTAACTCTTGTGCTATAAAGGCACTTCTTCTTCTTTCATATCAGCAAAAGATTTAAATTCTGCAATAGCTCTTTCAGTGATTGAAAACCGAAGAAGTAAGAGTACGTGTGTCCCAATCTGTTTCCAATAATCCTATCGCACAACATTTCATCTTTAATCCAACCTGCGACGTAACAGCCTTTCAGTTTACCTTACTTTTCGCTATATCCTGTAAGACGTAGAATAATGAACACTCAGTTATCTCGGTGCACACACACAGATCTCACACAAACGGTGCCACTTCATGCATGTGTTTCATAACAGAACACAGACGTAATCATCGTCATATAATGTACACGAACTCACACAAATCTGATATGAAACTGTGAATAAATAGTGAAAATTGTGAGGATTTTAAGGCGTAGTTAGATAAATTTTACCATTTAGTAAATTGAGATAAAATTTGGTGTCGAAATGCTGCGATGAGATTTTGTTTTCATTACTGTCAATTGTTTGCTGAGAAGCGATATGATAAGCAGTTCTGGAGATAGTATTTTCTTTTAAGTTTCGCATTATGACAAAATAATACCTACATATATTATGGAGTTTATCATAAAACGTCAAGCAATATCGCGTAATCGTGAGATGAAAAACGAGGTCTGAAGTACAGCGAGCATCCCTTGGCTGAATAATGATGACGTTGAAGCTAAAGTAAACAAAAGATAGGCTACGTCAGGTGATAGAGATAGAATTTTCGGGGCTTTCGGTCAGGGTTAAGTTATTCACACACGATTGGAATTGAAATTTCTGTTCATATTATTAAATAAGTATGTTCGGAAATACGTTAAATCAATCGTTTGACTTTGACTAATCCGGACGCAAGCGTCACCAGGTGGCGCTCGACAGAGTCTTTAATGTAACGCTTGACCTCAGTTAAAGCAGAGTTTGTTGTTGGCAACCGCCAGCAACAAACAAAGCAAAGTTACATGCTCTGTGGTTAAGCAGTGAACACGTTTAGAAACTGTCGTGTACCTACAGTGTGTGATTCGCAAGTGTGATTAATTTGATCGTAAGTTATAATTCGATTTGAACTGTAAGTGGTTTTTCTATTGCGCAATAACCACCACTACCCACAGTACGCCCACAGTAGTTAAAATATGGCTGATGATAACGAGAGAAACGCACCTTCTCCGTCATGTACATACTCGTAATCAGGCCATATTAATTTAACCACCTATTTATGAATAAGAAATCAACCACCGCAAAATAACTAAGTATGTAACTATTTTACTTATCTCCAATAGTCAACAAATGTGAAATAATTATAACTATTAGATCAGGGGAAAAGTTCTTTCGTATTTTATATACAAATTCAAAACTAAGAGCTCCTGTGGCACCCAAATAACGAGGTTTTTTGTATACCTATACTTTATGAAATGGGTCAAAACTGTTGTGGTCAACCCGTCTTCAGCTATGTCGTAACTACTATGTCTTTATCCGTAACAGGGCGACCAAAGCGGCTGCATCTTTGTAATCGAAATTGCGGCACTGAAAACGCTTGAACCAACTTTGTACTAGTCTTACTGACACTGCGTTGAGTCCATAAATGTCACATATTTTCTTCGCGGCTTGTGTCCCATTTTCCCTTTTTTGTAATAACGTTAAATGTATCGAATTTCTTCGTTAGATTGACTCATTTTGGCGGACAAAAAAATAATTGAAAAATGGCGGTACGTCGTTTTTACTTTTTATTTTTCTTTTTTTAAATATCATCCATTTAATGGTATTAAAACCAGCCAAATACAAACATTACAGCCAAAGAGATTTTACTATAGACGGTCTTTAAAATACAAACGAAAAAAAAACCCCGCCCTACACACATCAAAGGTATCTAGGCTATCGTACGTTTTTGCTAGTTTCGCTACGTTTTTGCTAGTTTTTAAAAATCTGCTTTTTTAATTATATTTTTTTGTAACTCCTATGCATACTTTTTTAGTAAATTTCGTCATTTGAAAAGGGAATAGTTTGTGTTTTTCGGTCAAAAGATGAAAATCTGCTGTCAAGTCCTGTTCCTATACACTACTAATTTTTAATTAGTACAAATACTTAAATGACTTATTAGATAAGGTCTTGTTATTATATATGTAAAGTCTCAATAAATAATATTCATAAACAGCAAAGTTATTAGCGTTTATTTATATCCCAAAATCTCAGTCAATTTATGGAGATATTGTACAGGTCATTCATAATAGTATTCATTATTCATATTGTCTCGCTCTCGCGTTCGCGTATCTCGCTCAAACTTGCCCCGCCTCCAACAGCTGTTATTGTAATTGTAAGTAACTTAAACGCATCTTATGCTTTACGATTGAAAACTAAGAAAATGTAAAATAAAAGGTTCACGATAAATAATAGGCACATAATCAATTCAAACTTTTCCTTCATACTTTAATTGGGCTTAGGACCAACAAAATTACCAACTTTTTTACAATTAAAACAATCAGATGACGAAAGTAAAAATAAATTAAATTAAAGCTTTAGAACTTGTTTAAATTGTAATTTTGGCGTATTTAAAAAGGTTGAATCAGCTGATATTTACAATAATTAACGTATTTACAAAACTCAAAAAAAACTTACAGGTATTTTAATTGTCCTTCAAAATGTCCACCACCATTATCGATGCAAAGACAGGCACGTTTAATTAAATTGTTTTTTAATGATAATAGTATGTTTCGCTCACTTTTCACTTGGTCAAATGCGTCCAATATGCGCTGTTTTAATTGTTCGGTACTTGTTGGCTGACTAACGTACACTCGCCGTTTAATTTCACTCCACAAAAAAAAATCCAAGGGCGTGAGATCAGGTGAGCGTGGAGGCCATGCCACGGGGCCGCCTCGAGCAATCCACTGACTCCCGAACTCCTCCGTCAGGTACTCACGCTCTGCGGTATGGTAGTGCGGAGGCGCGCCGTCTTGCTGGAACCAGAGGCCTCGTAAGTTGGCTAATGGAATGTCATCTAACATTGAAGACACCATTGTCCGAATAACTTTCGCCATTAATACGCCCTTCAATAAAATAAGGGCCAACGATAGTGTCGTTTAAGATTCCTGTGCAGACATTTACAGAAAACCTGTGTTGAAAGGAGTTCTCCTTTGTTAGCATTGGATTTCGTAATGACCACCAGTGTTCATTGTGTTGGTTAAACAATCCGATACGAGTAAACATACACTCATCGGAGTATAATACATTTGCTTCTGTGTTGTTCAGTATTCACCTGCAGAACGCCATCCTTGGTTCAGTATGCACAGTGGTCAATTCTTGACCCTTTCTGTAATGGTATGGGTGAAATCCATACGAACTAATGATCCTCCATGCACAGTGCTGGCTAATATTAAAATGAAGAGCTGCGTCATTCGTACTTCGTCGGGGATCTTCTTCAAAGTAGGCCACTACATCGTCGTACAGGTTTTTGTCTTTCACGTCCTTGGCTATGGGCCGGTGCGTGGAAAGATCCATGGTCGATTAAACGCTGGTAAGCATTTACCACAGTCCGAACGTTTGGCTGGCGAACATTTGGATACAGTTACCTGTACATACATACAGTGGCACTCGCGTTCTCACAGACAAAAAGTACACACGCAACATAGCCGCATACTCCCGAAATGAAAACTGGTAAGGCATCGCGACAGTAAAAACGTGGGTAACAATTTGGCTAAAAGAAGCGCGCGCACACTTCCGCTAACAAATTACGACTGTCTTTTTCGTTTGTTGCACTCGCTTGCTCGAAAATGGATCGCTGGCCGGCTGGCGCGTGGCGGTAAGGTAGAGTAGCGCCGGCGCAAAAGGGGGCGTGGCTTGAGCTTAGATGGGAGTTTGCCGGAACTTATGAATTGCGAACTTGCGACCGAAATGGAAAAATACTATGCGTAGTATTTTCTAGTAGCAATTGTTATGAATGATTGATTCTATTATGAGTTTACCAATTATGTTGAATTTTTGTAGACAATTTTGGGATTTCGTTTTTTTGACTTTTTAACCGACTTCACAAAAAGGAGGAGGTTCTCAATTCGTCTGTATGTTTTTTTTTTTTTTTTTTTTTTTTTTTTTTTTTTATGTGTGTTAGCTCATAACTTTTTTCTGGGTGAACCGATTTGGATGATTCTTTTTTTATTTGATAGGTGGTGCTTCACATGTGGTCCCATTTAAATTTGATCAAGGTCTGACCAGTAGTTTTTGAGTTATCCTTAATACTGCATATTTTTTCCACTTAGTTTATATGGATGATGTGCTAATAATTTCCTATCACTGTTATTTACACACCAAGTAGTGGTATACGCGTTTGTGTGGGGTAGGTACCGCAACTAAAAAGTGAAAAATAAAAACTTTTTTACAAAAAAACAACCGACTTCCAAAAAAAACACTAAAAGACGTGAAAAATAACTTTAATTTCGGAAGTCGGTGGCCAAAAACGAAAATACAAAAGCAAAGACACCGACTTCCGAAATTAAAGTTATTTTTCACGTCTTTTAGTGTTTTTTTTGGAAGTCGGTTGTTTTTTTGTAAAAAAGTTTTTTGAATACAGAAATATGATCAGTAAAGGGTACGTATAGAGCCCCATTTTTTTTTGTACTAATTAAAAATTAGTCGTGTATAATCCTGCAACGGGTTTGAGGCCAAATCAGTAAAATTTCTGCCATACCTCTGAGTGGAATCAATACAAAAGAAGTTTATTATGGAGCGAAGACCTCATCTGAGCCGAGAAGAAATGGTCAGAGTCGTGAGAATGTTGGAAGCTGGTTATTGGCAACGTGCTGTGGCAATCGCTCTGGGCACTACGCAGAGTGTTATAAGTCGACTTTGGACACGTTACCGTATCACTGGCAGCGTGGCAGAGCAACATGGAGGTCGAGCTTGCATCACCACTCGCAGACAAGATCGTTACATATCGTTACTGCTCGACGAAATCGTACAATGACCGGGATGATGCTAAGCGATCAAACCGTAAGAAATCGCTTGCATGAAGTCAATCTCCGTTCCCGAAGACCGCTACGTGTACCACCTATTCAGTCCCGCAATCGCAGAGCCCTGCGATTAAAATGGACTTGTGAACACAGAAATTGGGCAGAAGAAAAGTGGCAGTTTGTGTGTTTTGCTGATTACTCTGGCTTTGGTATGAGGCCAGATACCAGACGTACACGGTATTGGAGCACCCCTAGCCGCCAGGAAGTCCATGCATACAGTGGTGTAACAATCATGATATCGGTGGGTATTTGGATCGGTTGAAAACCGAATTGATTTGAATCAGAGGCAATCTCAATGCACAGATTTACGCTGAAACGATTGTATCAGATGTTGTCACTCTTTTGCGGTTCCAACTTGATGCTTCGTCGCGTCCACACATTGCCAGAATTATTGCAAACACACTTGCGGCAGCTAATATCAACGTCCTACCGTCCGCCAGCTCAATCTCCAGACTTGAATCCCATTGAGCACGCATGGAATATACTTCAAAGAGGAGCTCTGCCAAATATGGATGCTGTACACACACCAGAAAATCTTTTACAATGGACGTGGGTGGCCATTCCGCGACGTAATTTAGATGATCTCATATCGAGCATACGGAATCGTTGCATTTATGTTTTTTTTTTTTTTGAGATGGTTTGTCTCTTGACTCTAGTCTAGGTCAGAGATGACAGACAAAGTCGACGATGGAGTGAGCTGACCCAGAAGAAGCCTGTTCACTCTCACTTTGAACAGATTTGGGTTGTATGCGGTCGGGAACACAGACGCCGCAGGTAGAGAGTTCCACTCTTTTGCTGTGCGCATTATAAAGGACATTTGGAAGCGCTTAGTGCAAATTGGTGGAATAACAACTAGGTAGGGATGGTAACTTACAGTGTGTCTAGATGTCCGATGGTAGAAGGGGGCCGATGGAATGAGGTCGTGGAGTTCTTGGGCACACTCACCGAAGTACAATTTGTAGAAGACCGACAAGCAGGCAATCTTGCGGCGATGAGCCAAGCTGTGAAGCTTGGCATCCACCAGTTTTATGTCGCCAATGAACCTCTTAGCTCTGCGTGCCACCGAGTCAAGCGCGGCAAGTTGGTATTTAGCTGAGCCATCCCAAGGGTGGCTGCAATACTCCATGCAGGATCGGACTTGCGCTTTGTAAAGGGTTAAAAGCTGTCCAGGCGTAAAGTATCGCTTCAACCTATTTAGGATGCCCAGCTTCTTGGCCGCAGTTTGGGCTTTGTACACGATGGTGGCGCCGAAGTTGAGACCAGATGTCAACTCCATGCCTAGGAGCTCGGTCCGATCAGTTACAGGAACAGATGTACCCCGAAAAGTAGGAGATTGGTCGTAACGACTCCTTTTAGCGGTAAAAAGACACGCCTGTGTTTTGAGACCAGATTATCATCACCCCACTGGGAGACAAGGCTTAAGGTCAAATCTGTCCACTCTACCATGCGGGTTAAAGGCGGGAATACAGACTACTAATAGTTTATTTTACGCAATAAAAACTTTAAAATAAAAGAAAGAAAAATAGAGAAATATAGGTGTATTTTCCACAGAAACACGTGCATACAAAAAAGATAAGTAGCTATAATCATAAAGAAAAAAAAACTAAATAGATCTATAATCATCAGCACAAAACAGAAATACTCGACAGTGGCACGTCAAACAAAAAAAAAATCGTCGCTGTCGTAAATCTTAATTTTTTTATCACATTTGAATGTCAGGATTAACTATGGTGAAAAATCCAGCATAGCGAAAAGTCGCGAAGTCTTTATTAATGCAAAAGCAGAGAGTACTTCGTCGATCTGCACATACGAAAACATTTTATTTAATCAATATAGACATTTTTATTTATGTCAATGCCCTAGTGAATTTTTTTCTTACCTTTATCCCGAGACACTTTTGTGTGTGTATTATTATTATACTAAACAATTGTAATATGAATGCTCAATCTTGACATGTTATTTTTTGTTTTTTTTCGCAAGTTTCATCATTTATTTTCTCTATTTTTATTTTTATTCTGTTCACAAGTAGTTATAAGTATGTGCATGCTGTCGTGTCCAGTAAATGAAGGAGCAGACGTGAAAGATCCTTTACTAAAAAAATTTATTATTATGAATAATTATTTTTTATTATTATTGTTAAATTTTACTTACTTACTTACTTACTATTATTGTGATTTATATTGTATAGGTGTATTCTTTGTTGGAGATCAAAGTTGGAGTTGGAGTAGAAATAACTAAATAGTGTAGAGGACATATTAATAAAAGCACTTTCTATTTCTTTTCAGGTAAAAGTACGAAGTGAAGTTTTAAGAGTAAGAACTACAGCCATCACTGAAATCCTCAAAGGAGAACTGGATTTTCTGTACTACTTGAAAGTGTTAGAAATAGAAGCAAATCATCAGCTGCGCTACATAGAACCGGGAGTATTCTCCAACTTAACTAACTTAGAACAGCTGTCAATATCCTACAATACGTTGCTTCAATCAATCCACGAGACAACATTTAAGGGACTCACCAACCTCCACAACTTGACTTTAGTTAACAACGGATTTGGGTCAGTTCTACAGTTGACACCATCGTTTAAACCCAGTATACTACCATCATTGCGAAGGCTGGATTTATCTGAAAATACTTTGGAAACAATCCCAGAAGACGCCTTCAAACCTATGGAAGGAACTACTTTAAGAAAACTCGATCTGAATTTATGTAGATTAGACCATATACATCCGAACAGTTTTCTGCCATTGAAGCATCTGAAAAACCTCCACATTGGGGACAACGATCTAAACTCGACATTAATAGAAACCTTTCTTACAACATTGATTGAAAATAATATCAATTTACTATACCTGGATTTATCAGGAATGGGGTTCAGGAAACAACCACCGAGGAAACTTTTGGATATCATAGCAAATTCTACGATACAAAGTTTAATTCTAGCAAGGAATCAATTTGAAGTTATAAGCGACGATGCTTTCCCCAAAATGGTCAATATACAATTGATGGATTTAAGAAAAGTCTCCACTATCATGGTGGGTCCTCTGGCTTTCACTCCTGAAATGTTTCCGAACCTAAGGTTTCTATTATTGAGTGGTAACAACTTGCCCGGGATTCACGGGACTCACTTGTCCAATCAACTGATGCTTTTAGATCTATCTGATAATAGAGGACATGCCAACAATCCTGTTTATTATGAAATAGACAGAGATACTTTCACAGAAAGTAAAAATCTGCAAGTATTGAATCTATCTTTCAATGGAATAAGAGCAATATTTAATTATACATTTACAGGATTAGAAAGTCTAAAAATATTAAGTATGGAAAATGGTACTATCTATCACATAGGAGCCGGAAGTTTTAAACCTACGAAACATTTAGAAATACTCAATTTAGCAAATAACCCTTTAACAGCTAACGAAAACTTAACATCTTCACTGTTTGACGGACTGAACGAATTAAAAATTCTAATTTTAGAAAATTGTGGAATCAAAAATTTCTATGAAGACGACAACTTGTATGAGATGATGCCGAACTTGACTCATCTAGTGCTTAGAAATAACCAACTTTATTACATAACGGCTGAAATACTGAAACCTTTGAAAATGCTACAGTTTTTGGATTTAAGTGAGAATTTGCTCATGTCTTGGTGGAAACCCATATTCTTGGCTTCGGGTGTAAAGCCGAATAGATTATACTTGACAAATAACAAAATATCGCATTTCTCACTGAGCATGATTCAAGACATCGGATACTTATTGGAAGCGAGCAAAGGTGATATAGTCATTGATCTAATGAACAATATTTTCGTGTGTGATTGTAATTCATTGTTTACTACTTACCGCTGGCTCCAAGCTAACGCCACCAAAGCTTTAAAACAATACATATTCAGTTCAAAGTTTCAGTGCAGTAGTCCCGACTTGTGGGAAGACAGGAGAGTGTCGGAATACTTAACTTCCGTCAAAAGCTTACACTGCTTGATGTACGAGAAGATATCAAACATAATGTTGCTGGTATGGACTGCACCGTCGCTGGTCACCATATCTCTAGTCGTATTGATAATAGCTGTTGTTTACAAATTTAGAATGTACATACGCTACTGGATGTTCATAGCCAAAGTAGCGCTAGGAAGAAACTTTCAGAAGAAACAAGTAAAACCGGATGGAGGGAAAACGTATAAATATGACGCCTTTGTATCATATTGTAACGAAGACAGAGACTTTGTTCATGAAATGATAGCTCAGCTGGAGTCGAAGCCACCTTTTCTGAAATTGTGTGTTTATGAGCGAGACTTTGAAATAGGTTCGTTTATATCAGAAGCAGTATTAACTAGTATTAACGAGAGCAAGTATGTAATTTTAATAATAAGCAATAGTTTTGCGAAGTCGCAATGGTGTCGTTGGGAGACACAACTAGCGGAATACCACAGGATATTTCTAGAAGATGGGACGTCGTACGATCCTCTGGTGTTGATAAGAATAGGGGAGATACAGAACAAGTACCTGACGATGACGTTGAAGTACTTGCTGAAAACGAAGATATACCACTCCTGGGACCAGAGGAACAAGGAGGAGTTCTGGAAGAAACTGAGGGGCGTAATAGTTAAGAAGTGAAGTGATGTAAATATTTTATAAGTGATTAAAATTTTAATAATTTGTTTGTTCAGTTTGATTTAAAATCCTATTCATTTCGGTCGCCCCCTACCTAACCAATCAATCTACAGTATTATAAAGGGTGACAGGGACATTGACGCGCAAACTGAAACCATCAATTCAGCACATGATTCTAGACGGGTAGTGCAAAAATAATGAGTCGGTTATTTAAAAAAAACTGCTGCTGCTGTTTCGTAGAAAAGTGAAATACCTACGCAACTAACAATTTAAAAAAAAAATACCAACGAAAAGTTTGAACGCATTGGGATTCAGAATCATGTACTGAATCCATGGTGACAGGTTGCGCGTCGCTGTCCCTATCACCCTATAAAGGCTAACCAAGGTATCTTTCGTCTGATTAAGAGCGCATAAACGGGTCCCCTAGCGCCACTCCTTTAAAAAAATATTATCTCGTGACTGAGAAGGAATTTTAAAAAACGACTCAATAAGCGACCTCGGTAAGTGTGTCAAGATTTTTCTAATTCCTTTTATAAACTTTCCTAATGAGACACGAAGCAACAAAATTCGATCTAAACAAAAGCGGCCACATTCATTTAGATCGTATTTTGTTGCTTCGTGTCTCACTATAAAAGTTTATAAAAGGTATTAGAAAATTCTAGACACACTTACCGAGGTCGCTTATTGAGCCGTTTTTCAAAATTCGTTCTCAGTCACGAGCTAATAATTTTTTAAAGGAGTGGCGCTAGTGCACCCGTGTATACGCTCTTAACCTACTCAACTCATTGTTAGTCTTGTATCATTCTTAGAAGTATTGTATGTAGTTGTAAAAGTAAAAAAAAAAAACTATAGAGCTAGAAACTTAACTAACTTAAAAAAAAACATTACGTAATTTGTGATATAGAGAAAAGCAGATTAGAGCAGAAGAATAATTACATTTACAATTACAACTAACATGTTCACTATTGCTTAAAATACTGTTTTGATTAAATTTATCAAATATATCATGCTTTCCTCTTGGTCTATTATTTGGTCTTGAAATATATTCCTTTTATTTAGTAGATAATATTCAAATAGAAAACACTTTCCGTTACGCTTTTCAATGGAATTTCAATAATAATTATATAAGTGCATTAATTGCAGATAATAGGCTTACTTAACATTTATGTTAATAAAGGAGGAAAATAATTGGTGGAGAGTTAACAATCCTAAGAAGTTATAAAAGTTTCAATTTTGTATATAAACAACATAATAACGATTCAAAATAAAAAAGTAAAAGCAGATCCGTATTATGAAATATTTAACAATCAGTTATGGCTACAGGCGCATATTACTGGTAGACATTGCATCGATTGGTTATCGAAGATTATATGAAGTTTCTAATTTAATTAAAGTTGCATAATATTTTGGTCTTGAATTTCTGAGTAAGTAATACCTGTATGTACCTAGAATTAAATTTAAAAAAAACAGAAAAATTACGTAACATCTGAGATCATAAAAATAACTGACTTAATGTTCAGCTTTATATATATAAATATTGGCTGATATGATATTTAGGGTTCCGTACCCAAAGGGTGCGAACGGAACCTTATTACTGAGCCTCCTCTGTCCACCCATCTGTCTGTCAGCGGACTGTATCTCATGAACCGTACGAGGTAGACAGTTGAAATTTTCAGTGTATTTCTATTCCCGCAACAACAAATAATAACAATAAAATAAAGTTAAAAATTAAAGGGTAAATCATACAAGAAACGTGTTTAAAAAAACTGTTATCGCGCTTCCCTGACCAAACGACCTTGGGCGTTTGGTCCTTCTCTGTTCCGTCGCTGAGTCTCGCTCTGTCCCGCTCCCTGCGCGCGCCCATTTATCATAGAATTCTCTAACATTGTGTAATTATTTTAATAAAAAAAGACAAGTGAGCTTTTGAAATAAAAAAACACGACAATTATTTAGATTTTTAAACTATCTATCTATCCATTAGTGTAATCCTTAAATTATTAGAACGTCACCTTTAAGAAAAGATGCATGCAATCAATAATTTTAGTCAGTTTTTTATAAGGAGATTTTAAATGTGTGCTCGTCCTTATTTGTTTTATGTGTTGTAAACACATAAAACAAATAAGGACGAGCAATGTGATGATAGGATAATGAACATTAATAATGTGCTTTTAGGTGTAGTTTATTACCCATAGTGAATGAGTTAATAGCTTCTGAATAACGCACTATGGCAAGGTTTTGGTCGGGGTACCGCCTTAATATATTGTAGAATGGTACGAAATCCTTGGTGTGCGAGTCCTACTCGCACTTGGCCGATTTTTTCTCACTGTATACTCTCTAGTTCTCATAGTTTCCGACTAAATTAAATTTTGAATGGCCATGAAGGGAAGGGAATTGGAACCGGTGAATTCACTTCAAAACAGAGGTCGATATACTCGTATTCCAATCCTCAATCATATTATTTATTCTTTAGAATTTCTAGTACTAGACTCACTACGTGTACCTTATTTTATTTATAGTAAAAACCACCATCCATCAGTATTCATTTGAGTTTTCCTCATTTCGCACGCTTTCTTATCAGACACCGCGAAAGTTGTATCGCTATATCCTTGAGAAAGTCAAATATCAGTAATGGCGGTGCATAAAAGTTAATATTTATCGACGACTTATATGTACATTACAGTACAATTTCACTTCAGCTTTCTACTGGAGATGAAGGTTTTCATTTATCGGTGATAGACAAATGAGATGGAATTGTATAAGAAAGTTAAACGATGTTCCATACTGACTTGGAAAAGTTTGATAGTTCCAAGATTCGTATTGGATAGGCTGTATCGATTAAGGATTCTATTGACAAGTTGAGAAATTATGCCTAGGCACGGGAGATAAAGGTAAGAAAAGGTAGTAAAGTAGAAGTTAAGTACTGTCAAACAATTATCAACACCACTTTAAGCCTCCTTAAGTCGCAGCAAATATCTTCACCAAACAGACATTTAACACTAAACACTAAACTAAGTAACCTCTTCATTACTACGTCTTAATTCTATCGTTTACTCTCACCGTTTGCATAGCTCACACTCAATCTTAAATAGGTTAAAATATATGAGAATGATCGCTGCTGTACAGTTGGTCAAATATGTAAGTGCATGTATCAATAGAGTTTAGACATTCGCTAGACATTTACTTGAGTGAATGTTTTCTTAAGTCATTATTTTCTGCCTACATCGATTAGTGAGAATTTTAGGCCTCCAATCTCCAAAGTGTGCAGATCTGATTAGCAGCTAGTATTTCTGCCTAGAAGTGTATGCAAAGCCATTGTTGTCTTATTACTTATTAGCTCCGAACTCAACTAAATACTAAACAGTTTCCGAAATAATAATTATCTGTCCTCATTTACTTTCGAAGATGGTCCGCGTTGAAAATTTTGGGTAAGTACTAGATAGGCATAAGATTGACTGATCAACAGGTGAACTTCGCAGGAATCCGTTGAACGCGGGAAGCACGGGAGCAGTCGTTGTGGCGACGCTTGGAGCTGGCCTATGTCCAGCAATGGATGCTTTCAGCTGGATGATAACGATGATGATGCTGGACCTTGTTAAACGCTGCAGTAAGTAATACAAGCGTCAAGGAACGAAAGTGACTGTCGGAAACACACTTGCATAGGCCTTGGAGCTGAGGTAATATAATTCTCTTAGTAGGAAAGTAGGTCTGTTTACATTAGGATTCAGACCTTCGCTAGACACTCATTTGTGTTTGATGTTTAATCAATTTATTATTGCCAAATGTAGGACAGTATATTAATAGTATCTTTTGAAAAGCTAGTGTGAATTGTGGCACTACCACTGCCATCGAAGTGTTCAGGAAAGAAAAATGAGAACCTCTTCAGAGAAATCTACGAAGTAGTTTTAAAAAGCTAACTTGGCGCTCTTCATCTGAAAAAGGGCATATTTTCATACTACCTGCAGGATTACATTATTTCTGTTCTAGAATAATAGTATTCATGTCTGGAAAGACCACAGAAAATATCACAATTGATAGCATAATCTGGCTACAAAACACTGTGTATGCAATGGTTTTGAAACATTACCATTCGCGGTCGTGGACTACATCAGCAGTGGCAGTTTGTAGAATGGGGCTATATATCAACCATATGAAGAACCTAATAATGTACTGATAGCATTAAAACATTACTAGTCAAGACCACATCGAGGTCATACATTATGTTACCTGTAGCAGCCCTTGTTCAGACACATACAGGTTCTTATTTATGTGCCACATGAGGTAATACCATAAAATTTATATTCAGCGCATCCAGAACCACTCAATGTATAGCTATCGTGGAGTGGCATATTGATGGAATGCCAATATCTGGTAATGCATGCACCCTTTCCGCGATTCCTGATTGATTCGTATTCATCAATATTGATCGCATATTCCTCATAGTGCATAGGTATAAACTAAGTGTTCCGCTGGCTAGTTACACCTTAACAAGATTGTCCACTTATTTTACTAGTTCTTTGATGCTTACAGTTAACACTGGAAGTAACCCCAACCTTCCGTCTCCAGGAAATTATTATTTAAATTACTTACCATTTAAATGTGTGGTACACGATCGCTTTATTCATTATCCGCATAATATTCAGGCGGCACCACAATGAGTACGAATACCGTTTTAGACACGTTTTACTAAATAACCGAACGCCGAATTACAACAAACAGTACAGCCCGCAAAAAAAGTCTAAACAGCAATTAAGTACACAATTAAAATGGCCGCCCACGGCATAATGAGCGAACTCTACATAAATTAAACGCATTCAATTAACTCAATTAGTGCACCTTTCGTTTTTAAAGGTACGTCTTGGGCGCCTTTGTTTTGGCGCGGGAGAAAACACCATCTTCATTCAAGATATCGTCGCGGGATAACGGTGCGGCGCACGCGCTCACGACCCATCCCTGTCACGCATACAGACATTTTCCATGTAAGAAAGAGACAGGCAACAGACAGTGGCTGGCAAACGATTACTCGACTGACCCACTCAATAGCACACACTCTTTCTCGGCAGCAAACGAAACCTAATTTTTATATCGTGTGAATTTGCAATGAAACGCGATGCTCTTGTGTATCTAATACCGTGAAATAACAGAAATTATAATGATTGATGATTGATCGGGGCGAATTCTTTAATGCAACGCAGTTTTATATTATGAGTTTAGAAATTGATTGATAGTAGAGTAAGATATTCATTTAGATTTTGATTGATTTGATTGGATGCGTATTGATAAAATAGAAGTGTAGAGTTACTCATCGTTAATTATATTCATGTCTAACTCAATAAAAATCTGTTAAAGGTTATAGAGGTGATGCATGAATTCAAAACATAAATGGACTGAAAGAAATAACATGCCTACTTATAACAATATCAACACAGAACATAACAGTCTGAAATCTAGGGCTGTTATATTTTTTACATCAAATAAACTTATTATCTACTTTTGGCTCACTGCACAACTCAATCACAGACATGGGAAACAAAATTCGGCATGAAAAGCCAGGTAAAAATAAGCCACATTATAAACATCTTACTGGCCGTTATAAAACTTAAACTTAATTAAAACCCGTACATAAAGCCCTTATATCTGCAGTTCTCAATCTAAAAGCCCGAGAGCATACACCCCCATTATCTCGTTGTTCTGAAACTTTCAAATATTCAGAGCACGCTCAGCACTACTCCGGCGGCGGCGCTTCCTCGGAAATCGCTCATAAAACCCATAAAAGTGCACCAGCAACCTCTCAAGGAGCACGCGGACCACGCTTGACATCGACAAGTGCAACAGATGCAGTCCTTGAGATTGGCGATGGGAAAGTTAGTCAGTGAGCAACCGTGGTGGCGGCCGCTCGTCTCCACGATGCTTGTGTGCGCGTACGTAGTGAAAGTTCGTTAGGCTGCGAAATGCGGTTTGCTATCGCCTTTCTGTTTGTGGTGAGTGCTAATTACGTTAAAAGTGTTAATGGAGGGTGCTCTCTCTTTGCAAATGGATGCTACGCGTGATTAATGTAGGGCTACACTTACAGTTTCAAGAAGATTAAGGTGGTATGTTTGACGGCTCGTAACTGGAGTATTTCATATAGGTATTATTAAAGATCTGCGGATAATGCTAAAAAACTAAATGGTCCAGAAGTATTACAAAATACAGTTTTCTATTGTACCTATCTTGGAAGTGATGATGCCAATCGATAGTGTTGATAGAACGTGTTTTAGCGCGCAAAAATTGTACGACTCTTCGAAACGGGGGCATCTACAGAATTGGCTAGACACAACTGTTGCTAAATAAAAAACTGAACCATCGCATTTGATGATATTATGGAAAACTCATTATGAAACAGTATATCGTTCAAGTGAATTCAATAAAGCATATTATGATAACAAACTACTTAATAGAATTGATGCGTCAGTAATAGCAGAAGCAAAAGGTAAGCTTTTGGCTATAAAAGGTTAAAATTTATTATAGATACAAAAAAGAAAAACAGTTCTGCTGCTAATCTAAACAGTACAGGCAGCAAAAAAACTTAACAAGGGTAAAAAAGGTGAACATAGTCATAACAATAATTAAAGATAACACTTGGAATATTTAAAGCGTTTCCAAAGATGTTAGGTTAGTGAACCTACCACTGAGGCGCACAATTGTTGTCAAACCTCCGGTAACCCACACGTAAGTAGGTTGGTAATGAGTTAAACAATTAACTATTGGTACATTGTAAAATGAGCTGAATATGTTTGACGGGTGTCTAACAAAACATTGTGGAGCCTGACACAAGGAGATGTATCAAAGTGTTCAACTCTGTAAATCGTTGATTTCCAAGCTGTATTTTCGTATCAGGTGATTTCATATTCATATTCATTTATTGTATTCCATATTGTATTGTATTGTTTTTCTTTATTGTTTCTCTTTCGTATTCTTGGTATTTCGACCGGTTGTTTAGTTTTGGTCTAATTATATTTTCTAGCTCTTTGGCTAATTTTGACGTTACCGCAAAAAGTACCTATTATTTGGCCTGTCCAAATCTTAACTATTTTTTTAAAGATTGTGGCAGTATTGCTAAAATGCAGCTGATATTCTAATCAATTCGATAACTGCAACAATTCGCTAAAATAAATAAAAACAGTTTTTAAAAATAATACAAAATTATGTCAAACAAAACCGGCGCGGCGGTGCTATGGATAACAATCTTTCTAGAAAAGCCATAATTTATGGGCCATTATAATATGAATTATAGAGCTCTTCAATAAAAATCACAATAAATACAAAATTTCTCGTTTTACAAGGAAAATTACAAGAAGGCTCGTTCCTTCGAAAAAACGAAAGCTTCCAAAGTCTACCTAGTCTAAAATGGCAAGTCTAAGGTTGTAAAAACTAGTGTAACTAGTGTAAGCGAACCAGGACGAGCGGTACCGTCAACAAGAGCAACGCCGCGTGGGAAGCGGGCCGGGTGCCTCACCCACTTTAATTGCTTTTCACACAAACCGTACCGTGTAGGGCTGCTAACCGTACTTTATAAACCACGCTGTATAAATATCGATGAGTGATCGCGCGATTCATATGATTTTTACCTTGTAGCGTCAGCAGAAACACCTTAATACTTTTATAAAATAATTGCGTTGTCATCTATTTTCTTTCATTCCTGTACATTCCTAAGCTCTAGTATTGCAACATTATTTTCAGTCATAGCGACAACCTTAGCACCGCGCTCAACTTGGCCCAAACAACAAAATCTCGTAATGAGTTGCCGTGAAACAGACTCCGGTATCTTTAACGATCATGTTAACTGATAATTAATTGGAAGCAGATTACATTTTTGTGTGAAAATATTAAAGTTAATAATTTCGCAATTACTTATTATGTAGAGCATAGAGTTATATTTCGCGAAGAACTTTCGTATTATATTGAAGATTCTAATATGAATTCCCCGACGTCGTAATCATCATAAACTACGTGTGTAAGTGTATCATCTTTGAATACCTGGCATGCTTATTTGTTTGATGATTTTTTTCCACTTCCCTAGTTAATACGACGCCGACTGTGTTTAACTTAAATCTAAAGATACTGTAAAGTCTATTCTAATCCTTGTTTTCAATTGATGTTGTTTCCATTTTACATTAGGTTAAAATACATGAGGTCGATTTCGGAATGTCTAGTACAGTGATCTGCACAGCAGTGGTAACCATTTGGTATTAACAGCTCCTTTATATCGTAGGAGTAATGCTAGTGTTTCGTAGTGTATGTGTGATCATTATGATCAATGATATGTGGTTGATTGTACTATTGAAAAGATCAAATAATAATAAAAAGTTGAAAAAGTTAAATAGTTATGTTTAATAATTGTTTTTATGTTTTACCAAAACTACAGTTATTTATTATTTATTTATTTATTCAGTATCAGAAGAACACATGCATTATATATTTAAGTTGGTGCCAACATAAACTCATTAGAGCTTTACCGTGCACCAAAATACACAACACACACATATGCACACATTAGTTTACATGTTTGGAAACGAAATCGTGAACTTAGTATAAATGGGTTCTCTATGTAATAATAAAGCCTTTTTAAGTGTCTCTTCAGTTCCGAACTAAATAGTAGATTTCAATAGGAACATATAATATTGTCAAGAGACAGTGAAGTGTCTCCAGGTTTCTGATTACAATACAAAGCTCGATTGAGCTTTACTTCATTCTAGCCTTAAGTATGACAACCTATGTGAATACCATTAACAACCATGATGGAACAAATCTAGAATTTTGTATTTTTCGGCACTGGCAAGAGGAGATGAATAGTAATAAATAAAATAAATAAATAATCTTTCCTTACAAATAATACATGCCTACTTACTAAATTCATTTAATCGATTCTAACTTGTAATTGAATGATCGGCAACTGGATGTTTGAGTGGAACAGCTTGTCTGTCGACAAAGGCCTCCTCTAAAGATTTCCACGTCTCTCGCTAAACGGGTCCATTAGATGAATAGTAATTATGATCAAATAGATATAGTTACACTCTTAAACAAATCCCAACCTGTCATGCCCGTATCTAGGAGGCCGCGCCGCTGAATGTTGGGCCGAACAAGTTTAAACGTTTTGCCAGCGATACGCTAGAAGAAGAAGAAGTATCCACACACGACATTCTGAATATGACAGTAGCAATAACTGTGATTCAACTTCCTATAATTGTCCAATCATTTATTTTTATATATGTCTTAACCATTGTTGTCCGTTACAGCAAACATAAATTCAACACGTTAAATTAATAAATCTCACAGTCCAAAATGAGGCCTGACGATTTCGTGCATTTAAAATTCAAGTAGTGCCAACTGTGCCTATATAAACAGCGGCGCCATTGCAATGCAAATAACTTTGATTGTTTCTCAGTAATATCATTCAAGTAGGACACAATTTATTCGGTTATTGGTTTGGTAGGAAACACTGAACATAAATGTAGGCTGCAACTTAAATTTGGAAAGTCCTCAGTCTCTCATTACCTTGGACTGCTTGATAGATTTAATTCGAGACAAGAACTTGACAGTTGTAAAAGTAAATTGTGGCTTGAGTGAAGAAAATGAACTGCGCAGCAGCCGATTAATTTTCTGCGGTTTATCAGACTAGATAGCTAAACTTATAATTTGTAGTGATCAAAACCTAAGGACAGTATCGGGTACACCATCATCGTTTCTTTAACTTGAAATACGTTGAAGTACAGTGAGACTGGACGAAATTAAAAAAAAGGCAATATAATGACATACCATTCTTATAATATTCATTACTTATTTAAAAGTGACTCTGCTAAAACGATCAGCACAGACCCGCACAGACCGGCAAAGACAGGCACAGACCGGCACACAATCTAACCCGCATGCACATAATCTCAGCATAACGGCATAACAGCGACATTCCGAATATTGCCCAAATGCCGTCCAATGTCAAGTTCACATTAGCACAGCTCTAAACATTGTTTACTATGACATAACTGGCATAACCTGCGCCTGCGCCGGACGAGAAAATCGTGATTTACGTCAGCTGGGCCACATGTATGGGGAAAGTTTGACTAGGCTGATTTCACCGACGTTGGTTGGGTAATAACCCCGTTCTGTCTTTGAATGGTTTTGCATACTTACTGCGTAGATTGTCTGTTGTTTTGTATTGTTTTGTTTTGTTTTTTTAATTCTTGATGTTTGACATTCACGTTCACCAACAATCATTTACTGAATTTGGCTCGTCCTGCAAGAATCTCTAAACATTTAAATATGTGTGTATGTTCTGTATAAAACCTTTACCATTGCAAACAATAATTTAGGATTTCTAAATGACAATAAACTTTTATGATGGCCGATTTACTGAACCAACAATATCATACTTATCTTGCACTGTTTATGTTGGTTTATTTTGAACACTAACTTTGCAAACCTTGTCAAACGCTTTCTATTGAGCCAAAACAAAACAGGGACAAAAACTTTACCTATACCTACATTTACAGCAATGATGTGTATTCTTCTATAATATAATCCTTCCATAGCTATACGAGTACATATTGCAACCAACGTGCATCCATTCAATTAAATACACTTGACGTCACAATTCAGTCGATCAGATAACAAATGGCCACGCACTGACAACGTCATATAACCTGCTCCCAAATACAATCAGTCACTTTCACTTGCATGCCTGTCTGTCCGCCGTTGCGACGGACTGATAATATCTAACACCTCACATATTTAGTTACGGCTCTCAAAACTATATTGATATGTCGAGATTTTTTTGCTGACCGTACTGACAAGATGATTTTAATCTACTGCAATGAATAAAGGAAAATAATGTCAGTTTGTAAAATTACGGTAAAATTCCATAAAAAGCTAGGTTTGATCGATTTAGGAGGATCTAGGTGCAGGAATCATGAGGTAATTTTAATTAGGCCAATAACCACCCTACACATATCAAAAGTGTCTAGGGATCAAGGTATTTATAAATAAATAAAACCCTATTGAAATTAAATAAAAATGTAAGTATATGTAATGTAAAATACGATTTTTTTTTATTTAATCAATCTAAATACTAGGTGTTTAGATTATTATTATTAAAGACTGCGATTTTTGCTTATGTTGGGTTTGATATTAGAATAAGATAAAAGAAAAGTTTTTAAAGGTTTTTAGTGCGTAAAGTAAACAATTAGTACTTCGTCTGTATTTCCGCCGTTAACGCGTAAATACGATCGCAGCGATTCGGCATACTCAATAAGAGTTCATCCAAATCTCGTTGCGGAATGACCGCCAGGCGACAAAGATTTTCTGGTGTGTGTACTATACAGCATCCATATTTAGCAGAGCTCTTCTTTGAAGCATATCCCATGCGTGCTCAATGGGATTCAGTCTGGCGATTGAGCAGGCTATGGTAGGACGTTGAAATTAGCTGCCGCAAGTGTGTTTGCAACGACTTTGGCAGTGTGTGGACGTGCATTATTATGCATAAGCAGAAACGAAGCACCAAATTGGGTACGCAAAGGAATGACAATATCTGATACAAACGTTTCAGCGTAAATCTGTAATTATACCTATTGCCTCTGATCCAAATCAGTTCGGTTCATCCGCCGATCCCAATACCCGCTCATATCATGATTGTTCCACCACTGTATGCATGGACTTCCTGGCATGATTTTAAACGTTCTTGGCGTCCAGGGGTCCTCCAATACCGTGTACGTCTAGTATCTGGCCTCATACCAAAGCCAGATTCGTCAGTAAATCATACAAAACGCCAACTATCTTCTTCTGCCCAATTTCTGTGTTCACGAGCCCACTGTGAACGGGCTCTGCGATTGCTGGGCTCAATAGTCGTATACGTAGCGGCCTTCGGGAACGGAGATTGACTTCATGCAAGCGATTTCTTATAGTTTGGTCGCTTACTAACATCCCTGAAGAGCTATGAAGCCTCGTAACCAACATCATCGCGGTCATTGTACGATTTCGTCGAGCAGTAATTTGTATGTAACGATCTTGTCTCCACTGTCTGTCTGTCTTGTCTGTCTGTGTCTGTGTTCTTGTCACTCTGCGTAGTTCCCAGAGCGATTGCCACAGCACGTTGCCGAGAACCAGCTTCCAACATCCCCACGACTCTGACCATTTCTTCTCGGCTCAAATGACGTCTTCTCTCCATAATAACGTTCTTTTGTATTGATTCCACTCAGAAGTATTGCAGAAATTTTACTGATTTGGCTTCGAACCCGTTGCAGGATTATATAGGAATACGACTTGATAGAAGATTTTTATCTTTTGACCGAAATTCAAAATCCGTTTTTCAAATGACGAAATTTTTTGCTAAAAAAGTATCCATAGTAGGTAGTTTCAAAAAATAGAATTTAAAAAGCTGATTTTTAGTAACCAGCAAAAACACGCTTAATCCTTAGACACTTTTGATGTGTTTTTTTAAATGTAAATGATAGTATCTACACTCAAAGAGCTTAGCAAAATCTCCACCAAAATAATGGATATATAATTATGAGCATATCACACCTACATACGAATCGATA
Organism: Griposia aprilina; assembly: GCA_916610205.1. Lineage (NCBI taxonomy): Eukaryota > Metazoa > Arthropoda > Insecta > Lepidoptera > Noctuidae > Griposia > Griposia aprilina. The sequence continues at coordinate 21,296,994 of OU744302.1, read as the reverse complement.
CATAGCCGTTCCGAAAATGGGGCAGTATCCGTAGTCAAGACAGTAAGACAACAGACAACAAGCAGGCTCGTAATCATAGCCAGGCTCACATTTGCACAGATCTTGTTTCCTTTGTCCCAAGTGTTGTGAGGAAATGGTCACGTTTATGTAAATGTAAATGGAACTGTTTCACGCGATGAATCTTTCTCAGGACGGGTCACGCATGGTTTACGTGCTGGCTGAAAGCCAATAGCTTATAAATCGACCACAGACGCACTGGTTGTTGTTAAAACTCATGCCTTGGGAAAGCGGAGTAAGCTGTTTCAGTTCGAATATTACTTAGTAGTAGAATATTAAATGTACATACATGATCATGGTATCAACATTGTATACTAGGTATGGCTACGAAAAGAATTGATTAAAAGCTTTTGTTGGAATCAAATTTGAATATCAGTGGAAAGTTGATCCTTGAAATATTTCACAGGAAAAACACTTATGATATGAATGCCGAATGAAGCTGACCATTAAGATTGAGAAGCTTTTTACTGATTCCACATAAAGTATTATAAATTCTAAGTATAGCATCAAAACAGTCATATGCAATCCAAATCATGAATTTATCAAAACACGAAACATTGACAACAACGAAATACTCCCAAAGGGAAATATTCTGATGCATTACTACCACAATCACAGTGCTTGGCAGATTTATGATCGCAAAACCACGCGGCAAGTCATAAAATAAACAAGATATAATTAAAACTGGTTCGTTTGTATAGACGATGGGCAGGCAACCTGTCACAACGTGTTCACTGTTACGGTATTCACTCCAAATATTGTGGCTTTTGTCATAATCGAATAACTTTTGGGAAATTAATTGGGTTATGAAGAAACTATTGCGAAATTCGCCAGTGCAACTCACAAAAATACACGCACACACAACAGCAATACTCTTCGCGATAGCCTATTCTAGGTTTATTCTAGAATCCGTTTTATCTGCTTCAATAATGATTTCCTTCCGTAATCGCGTGAATGAAAAGTTTAATGCTGTTCATAGAACAAATATTAGAATTTCTCATATTATTATGACAACGGAAAGACAAGCTCAAACAGGACCATTGTTTACTTTTTGGAAAAAGAACTCTCTTCTTGGCATTAATACCTACCCGAAATACTAAAAGGTCAATTTGATATTAAACACGCGCTGGATACCCTACCGCACTTTGCTTTGCTAACGGTACCGCCATGCCTACACGTAGCGATATTTGGGCAAGATCATTGTCATAAACATCTTCATTTCGGGCACAAAGGAGGTTAACAAGTTACATTAGGCTGTGTCAGAATTTTAATGGATCATACATACAGAAAAGGGATGTTGTGATTGATGAAATGGGAGACACGGATTGAATGAGGATGATAATATAAATGATTTGGCATGGTAACAAATCCAGTTGAAGATTGAATCCAAATAAATAAACAAAATGATAACTTCTGTGATACTTCAAAATCATTGTTCTAAAATAGTTTGACTACCCTATTTCTGTCATCCGGTTACATCATCATCATGTTTGCTACATTAATAAGAATGTCAAATTGCTTTTAATCAAATTCGCCACCATACTAGAAAAATACATAGTTTAGGAGTCCTAACCAATGTTTATTTCTGGCATGGCCTGTCCTAACTTGGGACAGACGGTTCTATCCTTTCCTCACATGTACGAGTACGTGCATACAAACGTATACTAGGCAATCCTTCCTTATTAGCAAATCTTTAACAACCATTCGGTAACCCTATCAATGGCCTCAGGACTTTCTCTTTTAGCACCTCTGGTATTACTCATCCATCCATATCTTAGGCTGTTGATAATCCTTCTTGCGCAACAGCACCCCTAAAAGAGTGTGTACGTGTGTTTTTCGAAGAGAGTAGAAAGTTCGACGTGCAAAAGTGAAAACGGCTAGGATCTCAATAAACGACGTGCGATCGCCCGCGGCTCCGCTCCACATCCGTTTGTCAGTATAAGTAATGGTTTTAGTTGACGGATCACAAAAAGGTGCACTTATAAAGTGGTAATGCTGTATGCAGGCAAAAAAGAACGGCTCAATTTGTGCTAAAGTGCGGCAGGTCACGAATGTTTGTCGCTCTCTCCGATTCTTTCTCGGTCGCCGACGTGGGTGCGCGTTGATGTCTTATATAGTTCCTGTTTTATTTCTCTTTTTATCACTCTTTAATGACGTTTTATTTTATTTATCGAACTAGTGTTGGTGGGCACTCATCTTGCATAGGCCAGAACGCCACAACTTTTAATATATTCTACAATACCACCTAACAATATCCAATTTTGGGGTGCATTGTACCTAAGAGCCAACGCGCGTGCAGTGACTCCGGCTACTAAAACGGTAGTCTCCTCTCAGTTCTTTCTTAACACAAATGTTTCCTTAGTGCCGACACTAGACACTACAGTACCAATAAATTTTCGCGTACATATTTATTTACTACGCTATAAAGTGTTTGATAGGTTTTAGCGTAGAAACCGCGTACGATAGTACGGAGCGAAGAGATCTAATAGTGAAGTGGAAGGTTATTAACCTGTTACCTAGTAGCACCAATAAACAAGCTGTCTCTCACTGGTATTAATATATTCTTATATTTCATGTGTATTGGACAAAGATAGTAATCATCATTAAAACATTAATGAACCAGCTGCGGCTGAGATAGCCCAGCTATATAAGCTAGTTATAAATCTTTTCCCCATGCTAGGTTTTATAATAGCCTATCAAGTCTTGTTTTGCATAGTTAAGAATACACAAACTTTGCAGTCCTAATGAGAGTTCCACAGGTTCGAGAATACGCTTATGTCATATCTCACATCTGTATCTCGCATCAGGTAACAATTATTAAAAACCATAGGTAGATTCACCGCGATTCAAAATTTACTTCGTTCTATTAAATAATACCTTAACCAATTAATTGATGCTCTCTCGCCAATTGCACCTATTTTAGGAATTCATTAGCGTGTTTTTGTGAACATCATTATGATAAAGCCATTGATGATGATCAACATCAACTTTATACTAGATAACTAAATAAAAACACTCCATCGCCGAGGGTAAGAAAATCATGATCAGACGATAAGAATCCTCCAAAATTATTAGCTTTAACAACTCAAAAATAATCGAGAAAAGAGATAAATTTAAACAATACCATTTACAATGCTAATAGTGTCTGTGGGCGTAACTTTCATTCACGGCTCGGAACAGGTGTGTCACTTACATATGATACGACGAAACTTACACCTATAGACACTTCAAATATACGAGGTTAAAATAATATATTTTGAAGTTGTTACGTTCGAAACTGAGAAAGTGTGTATTTCACATTATATTTTACGGGTCAATTACGAGCAACCATCAACTACCCTCTTGAATCTACTGTTGTTGTACAGATAGGTACCTATCTCTCTTCCATGTGTTTTTATTCTATGACCTATATCCATGACCTATATCCATCTATATCCATCTCCACAATTACAGGTGACATGGACAGCAGGGCAGTGCGCGGGGTTCGACTACGCGTCGGCATGTGCACGACCCAACAGGTCCAGTCGGGGCCGGGCGTTACCTGATGCACCATGCGACCTCTCCAAACACACCTACTGCACCACGCCCGGGAAGAACTATCCCTGGCCTGCGATCCGGAGATTCGTTAGGGAGAACCAGGTGAGAAAAAGTACATTTTGACAAAAGCCAGCAGGCAGAGTGTTCTCGACATTTCGTAGAACTGTTTGTAACCTGTCACTCATCAAAATGCAAATAATTTCAGGGTCTGATGAGGAGAATGTACGGCGAAGAACGTCAAATATCAATAATAAAAGCAGAATTAGAAAACTTCATAGAAGATGAAGATGATGAAGACTTTGACGGAAAGTCAGCAGACTTCGCAGAAGACATCATCAAAACTAAGATGATGTACACTAAAATGAGTCAAGGACGAGCCATGAGAGACAAACCACACTTCAGACCAATCAATAGCGAGAAGAACAAAAAAATTGACAATGACACGCTCAAAGTGAAACCTCTAGAAACAAACCATACAAAGGTGAGCAACACGGACAACGACACCAAAACTGAGATGAGCAACGAAACGGTAAATGAAAAAGGTATATCATATAAAACAAAACTTGAAAGTATAGCGAATATAGAAATAAATAACTTAGACCCAGATGTTATTACTTTAGAGGCTGTTATAAAACAAAATATTGAAACTAATAGCATATACCCAAAAAAAACCGGTAATACTAAAGTTGAGGCGGTTAGTGAGTCAAAGAATAGTACAGACAAAAATGCGACTACTACAGAAAGTATTAATAATACAGAGACTACAACTGACGGGTATGACTCGACGACCGAAGCGGGGAAGGACGCCTGGCGGCCGATGAACGTAGACACCTCGACGTTACCGCCCACGCTCCTGTTCTCGGAGCACGAGAAGGTTAAGATAACTGACCGGATAGATACGAAGCTGTCGGATAAGAAGGAGGAGTTCCACCCCAAGCCGGTGCAGCATCAGGAGACGATGAGGCCGTCTGTTATAAAGTTACGAGGAGCGTAAGTCTTTTTCCATTATTTTATTATAATCAAGCTTACAGTCAGAATCGAATAAGTTTTTTGATTGGACTAATTATATGAAAATGCTCAAAAATAGATTTGAGACATTGATTGTAATACGATTTCATTTCTTAATTTTCCAGTAACGCATGTGAGTCCAAGGAGCAGATAGCAGCTCCGTTCTGGGCGAACAGCACGCGCGGAGAACAACTAGCCCTGCTCAACATGTACCCCTACGAGCAGTACATACATCTGGAGACCTGCGTACATGAGCGCAAGCAGATGTACTGCCGGGAGGGATGCAGGTACTGACAATACTTTTTCATAATGTGTGATATTATATTACACACACATCATCATCATTATTAGTGTGTGATTTGGTGTTTTGTGTGCTGGGTTGTGTGTGAGAACATCAAACATGGTTTTAGATTTGGCCCAAAGCTATAAAGAAGACGACACGACTTAGAAATTAGCTTGAACAATTTAGAAGATTTAACAACCACAAAATCAGCGTAAAATGTTTCCACTAATGGGACTCAGGCCTCCTCTTTGGGAGAGGGAGTGGGTCATAATAATAGATGATATAGATAGGTATAGATTCAGGTTGTACCTTGGTTTTGGATAAGTAAACAGCTGGAATTTATGGTAGAGTTACCAACTCTTAGTAATCAATTAAAGACTAATTCGGTCAAGTCTCATGAAGCTTATCTGCCATTCACTATCCCATCCCCCTTAAGTAACATTCACTATCCCATCCCCCTTAAGTAACATTACTGGACAATTTTGTCGTTACATCGCTAAAACACGCAATCTCTACAGCCTACTATTTCTCATATTCCAGATGTGAACAGCAGTTCCGTCTCCATCGCCTGCTAGCCTACGACCCTCGCAACGAGTGCCGCGGCATCTTCGCCGAGTGGTTCAAATTTCCCTCGTGCTGCGTCTGTAAGTGCTACGACGTTCCCCTGGAGTTCAGGGCCCGCTCCCCCAGGATACTACACCCTCAGTATGATGAAGAGGTCAAGAGGGTGATTTACGAAGATGTGGCCAGGGACTGGTACTCCATGTCGGCTTACGGCGATGATGATGATGATGATTTGTTTTAATGTGAGTTTTAAACTTATTGTTTTAAACTTATTGTTTTTAAGGTTCCGTACATAAAGGGTGTTCACGGGACCTTGTTACTAAGACTACGACTGTCTGTGAATCTGTCTGACAAAGGGCTGTATCTTTGAAACTGTAATGACTCGCCAGAGCCACTTCAATTTTTCACAGAATACGTGTAACTTTAGCTGCATTCGTAGAAAATGATTCCAAGGGGAATTCTTAAATCAGAAAACACAAAAAAACCTTACATGCTTAGGTATAAAAATATTACATAGGTATTTTCAGTTTTATTTTACAATACGTGTACAGAAACTAGCAAATATTAAACCTATACTCGAAAGGTTTAGGTAGTTAAATAATGGTAAACAACAAAAACCACGTGACTCATAGATGTTAAACCTTTTATTTCAAATGTTAAAATCATATTATTTTGAGTCCCATAATAATAGGCTCTATTCTGAATCTGAATTTGAGGAACTATCTGTCACATTCATAATAAAGCGCTTAGTGGTATCATGAATTATTTTGTCTATTTTAAACATTTTCTGTTCTTCTTTTATTACATGACCCTCGCAACTTTTCCAATTCTCAGCAGTCACATTAGCTAATGGCTCTGGCAAAAGAATGTTTAGGTTAGACATTTTAAAAGTTTTATTTTTCTCGGCTACAAACCCTTAAACTTGAGCCCATATTAACTCAATTGAATTGCGCTCACAGTGGTATGGTGGCAGCCGCAATACAGTGACACCATATAACATGTTTTCTAATTCATCCACAACTTATAAGGCATCTGGTTAACCGACTAATCGTAATACCTGCTACTTCAGTTACCATACTACGTCACAGGAGTACTCTTCAATTTGGCAACGTTATCTAATTCGTTGTATTTGCTAAAAGGTTTATGGAACCTGTCTTTTTGGGCTCTTTACAATAGACAGATTACAAAATAATATACTATTTTACAAATATAATAAAAAAAATTGTGCTCAAGCAATTACATGTAAGAAAAGTATAGTTTACGAATAAATGATAAAGTTTAACATACATTAATAAAAGAAGAAACTATCGTATAAATCGCAAATAACTTTGATTTTGTTGTAACGTATTTTTAAACAAGAAAGTGTCAACTATAAAAATCCCTTTTTATGATTTGTCTACCTTTATTTAACTAGCTAAACCTTTCGAGTATAGTAGGTTCCGCCTTAAAAATTATTTGTAAATTTCTTCTTTCAGATTTTATTTCAATCAGACTGATACGTACCTACGGAAAACATCAGATTATTTTTAGACAACCCACCAGGATTTATTTTATAAACAATTCTAAACAGATTTTTTTTTAATATTTTGTTGTGCCCATATTACGTTTATCACTATAATTTATTATTTATTTGTGATTATTAAGCGCCCAGTTAAATTATTTTAATTGTTATTTCTCTTGATAGTTTAATAAGTGTAAATAAAAATAATGTATATTTAAAAGAAATAGTTTTATAAAATATAACAATTATTTTGTAAGGCTAGTGAAAATGTTGTAAAGAAATGTTAACATAATAATACGCGTTGATTTTATAATTTATATTATTATCATTAAAGTTATATTTTTATAATATTTGTTTCGTCATTTTCCCCTGTTTCTATGAAAAATATTGGTAGGTATGTTTTACAAAATACTCATATATTCTAGTGGAAATAAATGTCAGTATCCATAAAAATGGTGGAAGAATTCAGGAATATTATTTGATCAACTTGTACTGTGGAACCAACTCATTACGTCATGTTCATTACTAACATTATTCATGCGTAGGTACCTACTATGCGGTGCCTTCTCAGCGGCATTATGGGAACACAATACTCCGCTAGGAGTATATCAAGGGTTCACGGATTATTTGTATTATGCAACATTTTTGGAACTTTACAGGAGAGCATTTCAAAGTTTCATTTTTAGGAAAAAAAAAATATATAAAAAAAGTACCTACCTACCTATTGATATTTCGACGAAAAAGTGGTCTTTGTTGTTTTCCTTTACAAACACCGCACAATTTAGTCTAGTTTTCTTATAAAGCTGCTGTTGCCAGAAATAAATGTCACTTAATACAAAATTACCTTACATCACTTTTATTTCGAAACAGGCTGAATGATTCAAGCGCCTTATACTGTAAATAATAAGTTCAGTGAAAAGGATTTAAGCGACACTCGCGTGTTGTTTTAGTGTAAGGCTAAATGTATTAACAACCATCGCGATGATAAAATAGAATCCAGGCTATTCAGCTTAAGCAGCTGAAGTATCATAAAGTAGTTGCAGATCAAAATGATTTATGTAGCACTTTACATTAAGAGTGAATGGTTTGAAATTACATTTTTAAGCGACATTAAGGTATCAATTTCAGGTGCAGGCAAAATGTTTTAAGCGACATCAAGTATGGATTTCAGATGCAGGCAAAACGATCCAAACGCTCTAAGTTACGAAATGCATGGCAGGACCAATATATTAAGTCAAAATCACAAAATATTTTGTCTGTATGAAGTCCATCTTTTGTCAAATTATATAAGATTTGTGTCGCATACTCGCATCCATCAAATTATTCAAACTAGACCCAATCTGATGTTTCTAGCGACAAAAAAGTGCTCAGGTCGCTACGAAACCGGATTCAAACGACGCACAAAAATCTGGCGATTCCAAATACGTAGGTATATAACTCAATATCGGCCAGGATGTCTCTTAATACAAATAGCCCGTGAACCCTCGATATATGTGTTCTGTGATTAAGAGTTCGCAGTAGTTTCCTCTCAAGTTCACTCAATAAATGCTGCATAGTGAAATCAACAATATTTGTATATCTGTAAAGACTGATTTACTAGAAGTCATTTCATTTGCTAAATTCTAATTATGTGGTTTTTTTTTGCCTGTTTGTACTGTATTCTAAAAACCTGTGAACCAAGTGAATGAGGTCACAGAGGTCATCCTACAAAAGAGAGTAGAATGACCCCTGCCGAAATAACCGAACTCATCAAAAAACAGACTAAAAAGACTACGCCCATCACTACTGTTGTTCTACGGTAACTGATATAGTTGTCTCTTTCTTATTCTCTACTAGCCTATAACACTATCTCTTTTTAATACTTTTCATTCTCACACATTAAAATCTGGAACATTACACCATAAACTAAAGTTTATAAAAAATGGCGGGTGCAGAATATGCCATCAACTGTCAGTCACTCTAAAGTCACGTAAATTCATTCACAACGGTAGCGTCGTTTTTAATTATTGGTTATTATTTGTTTAGTTATTTCGAACGAATTTCAATTGCAATTGCATTCGTTTTTAGTGGCATTCGATGTCGTTTTGTTAATTGTGCTAAATAAAATTGAATCAATATGGCTGGGCGAGTAAAAAAGGCAGCGCCGAAAAGGAAAGCCGCTGGTTATAAGATGCCAGCTCCTATTCCTACTGGAGAAGTTATAAAAGACACTCTCTTTAAAAAAGAATGGCGGATAGGACCGTCAATTGGTGTCGGAGGCTTCGGAGAAATATATTCAGCCTGTGACCACACCTTAAAGGCCAAAGGATCTGATTACCCCTTTGCCATCAAAATCGTAAGTACACTCTAATAGATGGATAAGTAGATGGTATCTACATACTGCTAAACAAGAAGATAATGATTAAGAATGCATTTTCCAACAGGAGCCTCATGAGAATGGGCCGCTTTTTGTGGAAATTAATTTTTATCTCAGGAACGCCAACAAAGATGATAGTAAGTACTCATCAAAATTGTTTTATTTTATACACACCAATTTATTTGTGTATTTATTTTCTTCAAGTCACAAATATTATAGAACATACTTGAAATAAATTAATGTTATGAGTTTGTTGAGTACCCAGTTTCTGCTTATCAGTGCTATTGTATTCTTATGACCCCCTGACTGTATTGTTTCATGGAGATTTAGATATAAATATTATGCATAGCTCTTCCTGGTTTTAATGATAAACTATTCTGAAGCATAAAAATAATAAAAGGGAGATTCTCTAGAATAATAAAAAGTTGTCAAATGATTTGTTGAGAGTGCAATTATTGTATTGGGTTTGCCAAGCTTTATGATAATGGTTATATTCATTGGGATGGTGATTGGAAATTTTAAATACAGATAGACAACTAATTACAAGATTATATTATAACATCATAAAATAACTTGTGTAGATCATCAACAAAGTATTACCAGCAATCTCACAACTGCTTGCAATATTCTCAATCTGATGACCCCATTATGTGTATTTGTATACTGACAATGTCAATATTCTGTTATCTTAATGCTGAAATAAATACTCGAAACACTTGTTTCAACAATATTGGAGGTTTTCCTTACACAATTTGATTTAGTTTTTTCTGTTTGTCATCCATAAATTATGTTACATACACATACATACATATACTCACGCCTTCTTCCCATGGGGGTAGGGAATTATGTTACTCTGTATAATATCTTTTAACAAAACCAAACCCCTTAATATTGCATCTTTTGGAATTTCTACATTTATATCTGGAATATATAAGGTGTACATAATAAATAGTATTCTATTCTTTCTTTTTATATATATTTTATTGGCTTTGATTTGAGATGATGAACTAGTTGTTTCCAAATGGATTTCCACTTGTGATGCATTCAAGTCTTGGATACTTGAGTTAAATCTTTGATGTATACTCATACATCAATGTTACTAACACAACAGTTACGACTAACACGCACTCATATGACTGTTGTGTTAGTAATATTGAAATACTATTGTGCAGTCAACGTTAAGCATTAATCCCATGGACAATCTTAGGGAAACAATTTCAATACGCATGTATTTAATTGAACATAGAATAATTCCCAATTTGCTTTCCTAAAAATATTGAACACCAATATAATGTTTGCACCTCTTTTTCTGAATCTCCAATAATTCCTATTTTGAGGTCCTAAATTTAATTTAATTCATTTATTTATTTGATTTACATAAAAATACTAAATAGCCAAGTAACTGTGATCAACTTGGATGTGGCGCTCGCCGGCCGCTTCCTCGGCACCACTCGCTTTGCTCGCTCGGCCCGCGCTTGATTGGGGTGTCTTAGCTTATTTACTGTGACCAATTTGGCTCGCACATGTGTTAGTCTCAGTTCTAAACTAACCTACCCCGTTTGGTTCTGGTACCTATCTTATTTAGCGACAGAAAATTAAAAAGAGGCTCATTCATAAAAAAAAGTATGCATCATTAGAAGATCGATAAATTTTTAGAGGATCAGTTTAATATTTCCTATTTCAATGTCATAATTTTTACATAGTCTGATATCTTAGTTTAGAATATTGGGATATGTGATTGGGTCACAGACAATTGTGTTCACTACACAATATTAACAACAAAATCTAAGGCATGTTTTCTTTATTCAATAACATATTGTTTTCTAATGATTTTAGTTGCGAAATTCATGCAAAGCAAGAAGTTATCAAGCCTGGGCATGCCGACATACTTCGGCAAGGGGTGTCACGAGAGCAATGGAGTTACCTACAGATACTTAGTCATGGAACGCTTTGGTAAAGATGTGTGGAGCCTCTTCACAGATGCTGGAAAGTCTTTCCAGCCAGCCACTGTCTTCCAATTAGGTTTACAAATGGTAAAGAGTAATCATAATTTCTTACAAGCCATTTTAGGGTGGTAAAGCATTGTATATAATTATAAACTTATTGGTGTTTCATGATTTGTCACAATCATTCTTAACCTCTCGTATGCTGAAACATAGATCCACGCAAGACACAATGGCTTTTTAATTGTGTATGTAATTACGGCATTCAATCGGTTAATAAAGTTTGAAACATTTTTTTTTCTAACCATTGTGTAGCATAAAATCGCTATTGTAAAAACAACTTGTAACTATTCTTTTTTTCTACAGATAAGACAAAGTTGCTAATGAGTACCATTTAAATGTGATATTTGTATGCTGTTTCGGAAACTATGTCCTTGAATTCCAGCAGTGAACGTAACTAGCAACAACAAAACTAAAATAATTTAAACAGAATTTAATTAAAATCTTTTCTGTTTCATTGACTGAAGGCTTTGAAGTATACTTAGCAACATATTAAACTTTTCCAGTTAGACGTATTAGAGTACATCCACAGCCGTGGCTATGTCCATGCAGACATCAAGGGTGCCAACATGCTCCTAGGTCTGAAGAAAGCCAAAAACCAGGTGTACCTAGTGGACTTTGGTCTGGCCACGCGACTGAAGGAGGACCAGCCCTTTACTCCAGACCCGAAAAGCGCACACAATGGTACCATCGAGTATACGAGCAGGGATGCGCATTTGGGAGGTAAACATTTAAAAAACCAGAATCATTCATTTGCATAAAATGTAGTAGGTACAAGAGACCGATCTGATCAGATTGTTTCTTAGCTGTTTAAAATATTTTGTTGGTAGAAACAAGGTGGAAAAACTGTCAAAACAAAGGCGGCATCAGAAGTTTATTTTAGCATTTATATCCAAGCTTGTTATTATAAGACATAAACTCTTTATACTTATGCAATGAGCTAACTCGACAAGGTGGCTGAATTAGGCAAGCATCTTCCAGACATTTCTCGCCACTGTTTTAAACCTTATTGGAAGTGAGAAGCAGTTGTAACAGAGGCCTGACTAAACCTGAGTAGCAGATAAGGGGACCACTTTCCTTAGCGGACTAGTATACAAGCAGAACATTGCTTTTGGTGAACTTAGGGTGTACAAAATCGAAACTGTGATGCGTTCTTTACGCAGAGTCGTAGGAGCTCTCAATTAGAATTGATTATTTTGTTAAAATAAATAAATTGTCAATTATTGACTACCAAAGCAAGATTTCTATTCCTAGATTATATTAAAAACTGTAAGGCTGATTCTAAATTAAAATTAGTAACAAAGGTTACGATTTCTTTTTAAGCATATATATATGAACAAAGTAAAGCGCCGACCAGCCGGCGCTTTTTGTCGACTAGTCAGTATATATCAAATTTTCGTCATACTCAAAAATTTTTTTTTTTTTCTCAAGACCCCACAATGCGCGGTGACCTTGAGATTCTAGGCTACAACATGCTACAGTGGCTGACCAGTGAGCTGCCGTGGGAGAAATCGCTCAAGCAGCCCAAGACTGTGCAGTCAATGAAGGAGACTTTCATGAAGAGTGTGAGGACCAGCATCAAGTCTAGTAATGTACCTGGTGAGTTTTAGTCGATTATTTATTATTTTCATTAAGTTTTTAAACAAAACTTGAATGCTGTCACACTTTGCTAGAATTAACAAATGCATAAAATTATTATTTATTTTAACTGGCTCTTATCAGCAAATTGGATAGAGCTTTCGAACTTTTCTGACTTACCTGGGTTAAACAAACTATACTTAGTTAATAAAAATAAAAAAAGAATCTTGTAAAAACAAGAATTTTGTTAGAGTATTAGTCGCGCGTCATTTTCTAGTTGGTCGATTTGTCTGAATAACATTGCACAAATAAAATAAAAACGCAATTGATAAAATGCACGTAATCTTATAATTTTACAGAAAGCCTAATCAAATTCTTCGAATACATAAACACAATGAAACCAAAAGAAATCCCAGATTACAAGAAGTGTCGGAAACTGTTTGAGGACTACCTAAAGACCGAAGGCAAGACTAGAAATAGTACCCTAGACTTCTCTCCAAAGAAAGTCAAATCGCCCACCAAAGCCAGAACAAACAGAGTTATTGCTGTAGACAGTGACGCCTCTGATGAAGAAACTGAAGAACTGGTGGAGGTTACCAAACAGAATGGAGAGATGCCAAAGAAACGGGCAAGGAAACCCAAGGCTACGGAAGTGGACACAGAGAACAAGGTCCCAGAAAAGGAGAAGGTAACTAAAAAAAACGTGAAAAGGAAATCGTCGGAATCAGCCGTGCTGGTCAGAGTTAAGAAGACGAGGTTGAACCCAGTGGCCACGCCGCCTGCTAAAGACAACCACACAAATATCGCCACACAAACCTCCATTGAGAAATTAAGATACAGTCCTAGACTGAATTCCTCCAGACATGTATCCTTCGACAGTCCAATCAGCGAAATTGTCGGCGAAAATCACAAAGACAGTCGATCCATCAATTCAAGTGCCGACATCTTCGATGATTCCTTCACCATCAAAGAGGTAAAAGTTAAGAAACCTAGGAGAAAATTGTTGTCAAATGAAGAGGTAGTTGTAAAGAGGGTAGTCAGGAAAAAAGTGACAGCTGTCAAAAAACCGGGTAGGTCGTGGAAAGATTTACCTACTGTTGTAAATGGTCGGTCGCCACCGAAGTAAGAGACTAATGATGGTAATTATAATAATTATGGTCACATAATACTTACTTTTTAAACCCGCCATTGGCTGTGCAAGTGTGTAGTTGAGAAAAATGATTATGGGATAGGTTTTCTCAATAATTGAGAAGTAAAGCAAATGCGTAACAAGAAATAAGGACTTAGAATTATGTTTTCCTTCTCATATAAAATGAAAATATAAGCCCCTCTGTAAAGATAAGTACGCAACTTACTCGTAATAAATCTATCATTGAAATACTCTTGCATAACCAATTAACACATACTGAAACATTTGACAGCAATTATTTAATATTCTGTGCCATTAAACAATTTAATCCCACTTAAGTAGCTTTAAAATGTTTCCATAATCTACCAGATACCTTGATTTTTGTTGATTGGTAAGGGATAGGAAACGAAACTCCAATTTAAAGGGATTCTTGTAGCCAAAAAATGTGATTAATGTAGGCCACATTAATCACATTTTTTGGCTACAAGAAAAAAACTCATAGCAGTTTTATCCATTACCAAACAATGAAATGTTTTTTTTACTTTCCCTTTAATTAACGTTAATATATTTTAATCTTATCAAAAATATCTGTTTTGTTGAAGCAAATTCTGTGATTATTTGAATACATACTTTCTTTAATACTAACCCTTTATAGTTTGCATTGAAATACATATTCATCATATAATCGAAATATCTAATATTATATTATTATGTGATAGAATAATAATGATATCTATGTAAATATTATTATAGTTGTTTCAATTTTTATAAACTTTTTTAAGCAACTCTAACCTAACTAGAGGAACTGTATTGCATAATATTTTAGTATGGCTTGCATAAAAAAAAACAGTAGATTTTTCATTCATTGATTTTTTATGTTATTTAGAATGGATGAACAAAGGGGTAAAGAACAAAATAAATTTTATCACTTAATATTTTCCACCGTAATACCTAATTTAATGTATAGTAGAATTGGTTTTAAATACAATTTGTACCTTCAGTTATAATTTTAAGAGTCAAAATTCAATGTCACCGAATATCGCGCATGAAAAACTGCGTAAAATATCTGTGCCATTGGATTTCCCACCCGAATTGATACTTACTCTGTTTTAATTATATTAATATAATTATTGAATTAATTATTAATATTTTACTGTATTTGTTGATAGTTTAACAACTCACTAAAACAGTTTGCGATCCTTTGTGTGTTGAAATGTAGTAAGAAATTTATTGGTTATAGTAGTTAATTAGTGAACGCACCAGGACTTACAGCTTAGTACGGCCGTTATTCCAAATGCGTCCAGTGTGGCTATGTCTGAGACAATCGAGCCTGGTACCTAATAGCTACCTAAGACCCTACTGACTAAGAACCTAGCCCTATAGAAATACCAGCACCCTAGTTGGGCTAACGCCTTAACCTACCATACAAACCGTACCAAACGGAAGTTACGTTGGTTTTACGTGCGGGAAGTCTGTTCCAAAGAGACCTACGGTAACAGACGGAATTTGGGAAGCAATAGGGGTTTCTGTACGTCGTGCAATGTACGCGGGAAATGGTTTTCTCACTGCCTATCCCACAGACTCATAGGACCGATGATGGCTAAAGGTGTCTTGGCCACAGTAAGAGAAGGTATAGGAGATGAATCAAACCTGAGTCCAGCTTGATGACTAATTTATTACAATAGTTAACTTAATTATATACAAGTTTCGTGGTCAATACACATTGATACATATTTACATGTCTGTTGTGTGTGTATTGAGCCGATGAAGCGAGGACTCAGTAGGTCACTTCTCAGCGCTGACGGTGCAATCCTGTTGCTTATTCAAGGTTGAAAATTAGCATTTTGATTATGATAAGTTAATTGTTGATCATTGATGTGTGCAAGTTTATACTGTTTGTTAAACTTGTTATAAATCAAGATAGTTTCTTAGAGAAACTGATGAACGACACTAGCAAGATACAAAATGCTGAGTGATTTTATTTAGTTACGCCAATTTCAGCCGTATGAGAAAGTAACTAAAGTTAAGCTTTATGTTCGTCTGCCGTGACCCTAACTGAATTTATGCAGTGGCGGACATTAAAACAAGTTAAGTGCATAATAAGCTAGACTTTTGTAGTTGCAGTCGTTACGTTTTGATAGTGTATTAATTTTTATCATAAGCACCCTGTTTTAGTGAGCGGGTTTGGTGTTGATATGCATTTGTTTTATTTGTGTGATCAATCTGTAATTATTATGTAAAATAAACAGTATTTCTTTATTTTCTAGTTTTAATTTGACTGGTGCAAACGTTGTTCGCATTGTTTGGAGAGACCAATTTATTTGCATTAGGTATATTGCTGGTTCAACAGATGGGGATGGTGGTGCTAGAGGTGGAAGCTAGCCAGTTATGGCCACAGCCATTTTTTACACGCTCTAAATTAGCTTCACTTGTATGTTTGTAACCGACTCCTTTGAACGCTATTTTGACCTACTTGTCTACTACTTGTTGAGTGAGCGGGTACTGGGGCTCTTACCTTACACAAAAGTGTTTGTACAAACCTACTTACAGAAATAAAATCACATTACTAATTTGGAAAATAATTACAGTTACTTAGAGTTATCAGGGAATTGATAGTAGATTAGATCAAACAGTTTATAAAAATTTAAAAAAAACGCTCTTATAAATAAACCAAACTAAAAAGTAGAAAATAAATAATAGTTTAAAATAACTAAAAAACACGCTTTATATAGAAAACCCAACTAAAAAATAGAAAATAAATTTTAATAATTTTGAATTAAGAATAGTGTAAAAAATTCTAATAAATATGAATGAATTATAGTGTAAATAAGAAAAAAAAAAATTTATATAAAAGCGTGGGGTGCTTTTTAAGATATTATCGAAATGATAATCCTTCTCATATCTGTCAATGAACTATTGACCCATGCACCCCACGATTTATTTTTTTCTTTTTTACACTATTATTCATTTATATTTATTAGAATTTTTTACACTATTCTTAATTGAAAATTATTAAAATTTATTTTCTATATAAAGCGTGTTTTTTAGTTTTGTTTAAACTATTATTTTTTTAGAACGAACATTAGCCAGCATAGCGGCTTGCGGCGTGTACACTTGTACAGACGAGTGTAATGTAACGCGAATTGTGCAAGTGGACGGGGCTACGAGCAATAGTTATAACGCTCGCGCTGATCCATCGGTTGGTTTTCAGCGTAAACAAAGGCTCTCGCAGTCGAACACAACAGGATTCGCGTTGAGTTTGTATGCCGTCCACACTATTCGCATTATATTACACGCTTCTGTCGCCATTCATCGGTCGTCAGATCAACGCCACCAGCAGTCGAGCAGTCATGTATTGTTACAGGTGTGTGTGCAGCACAGTACTTTAAACTATACTGGAAGTGTGCAGTGTGTTACTGCTCAATTAGAGATGAAGTTAGGTTCTATTCACTACGGACACAATAAATAAACAAATGCGCAAATCCAAAGCTTTTATTTTTCGTTTTATTTACAACAATATGAAAGTAAACAAAATTTAATGTACCAAAGAAATTAGTTTTCTATATATTTTTATATAATTTAACGGCGGACACGCCGACCGAGTGGCACGCATCGATCAACGAGTCTCTAAACACGATTGACATTGTGATACTTTATAGTGCACTGACTTGTAACTGCCAACTGGGTGGCAGCAGAGTGCGCGTGGCGTACGCACTGAGATAAATGAATTAAATGTTTCAGTAAGATGTCGGCAACCCAGTTCGCGAGTTACAAGTGCAGGGGTCGCGAACAACGTTGCAAGTTACAAAAGCTATGACTACAGCTAGTTCTAATGTACGCTCAGTGTGGTGATGTTCACTATGTCTATAACAGATTGTGATATGCGCGCGCGTCTCACGCGCCACGCAACGGTACTTCACATTATCAACATGGCAGTAGGAGCGGCTAAGCTATCATCGACTAAAACACAAAACGGTAGCACCATTTGTAAAAAAATATAATATTTTTTTCCATTTCAAAACAACAGAATTTGCCTCATCGTGTGATCGCGTCGTGTGACGCCCGTGACTCGGCAAGCGCTCGCAGCGTAGCGTGGCGACTCATCCCAGGTACTAATACACTATTATACAAACTGTTCTAGACGTTAAAATAGTTAAACTTATATTTAAACCTTATAAAAAAAACCTTTACGCCGTTTACAGGAACATTTTTATGCAAAAATTCTGTTTAACTTGCAATGGGACTAGTATAGATTTCTTAAAAAAACAACTCCATCTTGTCATGACGTAACACGCGGAGTTTGGTAAATTATTTTGTATATTTTATAATATATTAAAATAAGGCCGCATTCACACTAGCTTTCGATGTCGCATAATACAAGTCACACCAATGTAAATGTAGCCAAAATCTCTTTTTAGAATATGCTTCGCGTGTATGTCTCCTGTACAGTGTACACCTATGTTTTGTGACCTTGCTGTGTTGGCGAAGAAAGGGCATGCTCGTACGGAGCTGACATTGGCAACGTACGACAATCTCAATGAAAACAATAGCAACTTGTATAATTTATCTAATTCACGAACAAAAATACAATCAGCTACAAAAGTGTTACGATTCTTCGACTTCTAAGATTGTAAATCACTAAATGAATCTTAAAGCACGTCTCATAAAATAATTTTAATCAATTTAAAAAAGATCTAATATGATTCTGTCATATTACAGGATTTAAAAAAAAACCAGTTCAGTTAGAATCGACTGCATGCCAAAAATTAGTCCTCGAACATACCCAAAATCCTGCTCCACTTTTAATTACCGAAGTTTGTTGACATATTTTAAAAGGAGATTCTATCCAATGTTCTACACAACGCTATCGTCTGTACCCGTTTATCCTTACACCTATGTTAAACTCAACACTTCTTACGCTACGTGGAATAAAGTAAATGTATAATATAATATGTATGTATATAATCATATATTAGTGTTACAATATGTATCTAAACATGGTACTACGTAACTGCGAGGTGGCACTAGCAATCTGCGAATTGGCTCTAGATTAGCTGGTTGAGATGTAGCAGGGGATTTTCTGAAAATAAATGTGGTAGAAATAAATTATCGATCGGTTTAAAGTTTTAAGAGGAAAAGTAACTTCAAATTACGACTTAAAATTCAAATAGCTTAACTTTAATATTTCCTATGTTAAACCGGGGAATCAAATCTGTTTCCTAATTTTTCACTGGTATCTCCATGTTAAAATTAATGTTCCCGTGTCTGCGACTTTTCTATTCAAATTAAATTTTTCTATTCAACCCCCGAGATGTTGAAATACTTACTTTTCTTCAAATTATACGAGTTTTGACTCTCAACCAGCATGTTACAGACAACCGCTCAAACAAAGAGCGAGTATTTCGTCCTAAAAAATATTTAAATACAAAAATGTAAAACAGTGGCCTTGCCAAATTGTACTATACTACTATACGATCCGTTATATACAACGTCGATAACAGCGATGAATCGGGACTAATATCGTTCGGGCTCTTAGGAATACCGTCTTCATGCTGGAGTTTTCCTAATAAAAATATTTGGAAAAATGCAATTTTGTCATCGATTGTACACAGACATTAGAGCTTTACATATCGAGTTGGTTGTTCTATTGAATTGAGACCAATGTTAATGATTTTTGCCATCCCAATGTCTGAACTTTTGAACCTCAATGATATTTTTAAATTCCGCAGTAAAGAAAACTCCAGCATTTCACAAGAAAAATACATTCCTAAGCGACATACAACTATAATTCTATTTAAAAAAAAACTTGTGCTGATTTTCATTCAGCGTACTTAAAGCTTACATGTTATAGTACAATCAGAGAGAAAAGATTTTCACGTTTCACAAGAGACTTCTCGCTCTTATTTACGCGGGAATAAATAACATTGTTTTTTAATATAAAAAATTTGGTGTTGACTCAGTCACGCATTATTATACAGGTCCCATTACTTTTCTTTTTAATAAATCGAGCGCGGGTAAAGGAAGCTTGTTTTCTATTACTACGTTACATTGGTTTTAGGAAGTATTTGAACACAGGAGGCTAGTCGATTGTTTAAGTCGGAATGTGGAACATTCTCTATTTTTTATCTCAATTGAATTTTCGTGAGACGCGTTTGTTTTGGTTTGGCGGCGTGCTGAGAAAAGTTTAGTTTTACTAAAAACTTTTTATCTTATAAAAACCTTACAATTTCGCATAATTATGAATTCAATTTGTAAATACAAATAAACGAAGAACCAGTTTTTTTTTATAAGATAGACCACCTGCAACTGGTGATTTCAAAGATTTCTGCTAAACAATGGGATTTATTGTTTTGGATTCTTCTAACAAACTTTCTTCAGCACACCATTTTTGTAATTGCACTTATTTAACGGAAATCGTCGCAACTTGATTTATGCTACGACGATCATCTACAGCTATGCCCGTAAGTAGTTAACGATACAATTCCATCTACTCGACAACGAGGTTGTGTTGTCGCTGCCTTCTCTTGTTACTGAAGCTTCGCAGTTTTTGTTTAACATACATAGCTATTGTTTTTGTAACTTCATAAAATAATAACGAGGAATAAAACACATTTATGAGTCATTTTCACAAACACTACCAGCCATATTGCCGGATGAATATCTTGTTGATATTTCAAACTAAAATTGAGTGACTCTAAATCGCACTAATGCAAAACAATTTAATTATAGAATTTAGGTGCGGGGCGCATAATTTTAGTTTGAAAATCTCTAGTGTGACAACTGGTTCAAACACAATAATAAAGAAAAAATATGTTTGACAAACAATTACACAACTTTATTTCAACACAAATAAACGAATACAAAAATAATAACTTGAACGTAAATACTCTTTAGTCAACAAAATATAACATTCGACTTCTGTCAGTATTAACGTCCATTTAAAATATAACATCGCAGCGAAGCCCCGTAACAAGATAATAATTAATAGTAAATAATAATAATAATATGTAATATCGAGCTATGTAGTTGAAAATGTCAACGTTTTTGTTTCTTTAAAAATACTCCTATAATAATGTTTCGGATATAAACAGCAGTCATAAGATAAAAACAGATTTGTATTGAACACATAATTTACGTAGCTCAGGTTATTTGAGCTTGCTTATCAAACAGTGAAAAAAAAAAACACGAAATTCTAGTTTATGCACTTTGAAACTGGTATACTCTTTAAGACCTATACACGGATTGCAGCGCACTCATTCTACCTACTTTTCAGTAGTTATATATGGTTTATGTGATGAATATTTGCATGAAAATAAAATTATTTTGTCTATGATTTTTCTTTCTATTTGTGGTGGAACACGGCCCACTCCCTCTCACAGAGGCCTATGTTCAGTTATGTTGTTTATATCCTAAAGATAAACCTCAGAGCTAATAAAATAAAGCATTATTTTGAACAGTTTTATAGCAAGCTCAAATGACTGAGTCTATAAGATTGTCTAAGTTCACTGTCAGCTCGACAAGCAATCGTTATGTTGAATTGAATACGATTACTTATCAAGCCACAAAGATGTTCCGTTCGGGATTATCTATTAACTCTCCAACATTACATGACAACGGATATCTATTGATTATGGACTTTATATTAATAATACTTCACAATTTATTGATTTGGAATATTAATTTTAAATATAGACTAACATCAGATGGAAACTTTTAACGTCCGTTTTGATAGCTCGCTTTATAAACAGTCCTTGTAGGTCAAAACGCGCGTTGATTATTTTCAGCTGATTTCAGCCTGTTTATCGATTATAATTATCTTAGTTACATAATATATTTTGGTATCGGTATAACCACGAACGGAACACAAAACTGCAGATAACAAACAATAACAGTGTAGAAATAACATTTATATTGTGTTTAAAATTGCACAGAGTATTCTAAGAACACAGTAGGCAGTATATCACCGCAACATAATGTGTATGTGTGGTACCTACTACTGTTAGGCCTCTCTCACAACCGTGGCATTATAATTATTAATAAAATTTACTTTTAAAAGTTCACGACGGAACCGACGCGTCAACACTTCACTGAAACATTCCCGTGCACGAACATTATAATTTTATTTCTTAATGATTTTTTCCGCGATTGTACTAGAGAGATATACTAAGATCTAGAGAAATAAATATTTAATTACAAATGAATAAAATAACATGATAATGTATTAATTAATTTAGTGAAAACTTTTGGAGTTAGGCTTGGTATAATTTCTTATAAGTGTCATATCATATATTTATATGTTTGCTATACAAACGTATCACTGAAGTCTCATAACAATAATAATAAAAAATATAATAAGAATAAAATTAATAACAAAATGTTGGTACTATTATATAGTAACAGAAGCAAGCGACATCGAGTCGTAATACAAGTTACAGGCAAGCCTAGAAGATTGTATACTAAACTATTATTATTTCACTATGTATACTAGATTCTTAACAAGAGTGTATATTTAGATATACATCTTCTAGACTCGCCTAGAAAATAAGTGAAGGATATCGCTCTGTATAATATACTATCAAACTGCCTCTAACATACAGGCTGACGATGAATGATAAAGCAGCGGTGATCTCATTACTTGCAGCCTTTGAGGTGCACCATATCTAACCATCATTATTTTTATAGGATAATAAGTTTAAAAGTTATCACAAAAAAGTTAAAACAAAATAAATCCGTAAAGAAAATACTAAAATCCAAATCACGTCTATTCCAAACATTTTTATAAATCACGAATCAACATTAATCATAGTTTATTTACACTTATTTAGTTTAAAATTTTGTTGAAACAATTCGGTTACTGACCAAATCGCTGAGCAGTTTTTTTTTCAGTTGCATTTTACTGAATATTTTCCTGTTGCTTATATTAAAATATCATTTTTAACAATTTTCTTGTTTCTTTTTTTGTACACGTATGGCCCACCTCAACGGCCCTAGTAGTTAATGCGGCGTGCACGCCGGTCGTAAGTGCTATCCATCAACACTGCATCTATAACGCACAGCGTGCCTACTAGTCTATGTCGATAAGTCATGCCAAGCTGACAGCTCCGCCATCTTGATCATGGACAAATTAAGGAATAAGTAATAAACGCACTGGGATAAACTAAATTGCTTTCGGCAATGTAAGGAATATATACGACTCTTCTATAGCTAAAGTAATCATGAATCGAATTCCTATAAGAGAATAATTATGTGTGTACACTATACAAGGTTATTTCTCCAAGCTCTAAAATTATAATAAAACGAGTTTATATTTTGTGCTGAAAACAAAAGAAGGCTCAACTTATCGACATAAAACGTCAAAACCGCGACAAAAGATTCAGTCTGACGCATTAATTTGACACATTCACAGTTTAAGAATACGGCAACCGAATTTCACTATTGCTATGGGCCATCTCGGGCCTAATGTCACTAGGCTTAACTTAAATGGCAGTCGGCTACATAAGTAGGAGCGTCCTAATCGCTAAACGCGGCAGACTCGTCACTTGCAAACAGTTCAATTTCATTCAACTGTTTTGCTTTTCACTTGAACTTTTGAAGATGGTTTCAATATTATAACGTTTAGTCTTGAAACTTGCGTATAGATCGCCTAATTTGAAATCGCGCGCTCCTAAATAGCATTTGACAGTTGCAAAGTATGACTTTATACATATAACGCTTTTTACATATTATAACACTCGAATTCGTCTCCATCACGGTCTTCAGTTGTTCAGTCACTGTCGTTGACAGTGTCAGTCAGCAACAGTGAGTGTTGCCATGGTTACCAAAGTGACAGGAACTGAATAGTCAGTTAGAATGCCCAATGAATTTGAATGCAAAAGCAGTGGAGGAGCGCGCAATTTAAAATTAGAACACAAAAATGTTCATCGGTTCGTGTGTGTAGTGTGACACGCGTCTACGTGGCGTCGGCGGCGTGTAGCTTCTCGCTGCGTATGAAGTCTATCTGCGTGTAGGCCCTCTGCGCCGGCGCGGGCGCGGCGCGGCGCGGCTCCAGGTCCAGCGCCGCGTAGTTGAGCGGCGCGGGCGCGTCGCCCAGGCTGAAGCGCGCGGCCGCGCCGCCGCCCGCCACCACCAGCGTCGCTGTGGCTGTTGTTTCAGCTGAAACAATACAATTCACTTAATCCAACACAGACTCACAACATTTTTTTTAAATAAACCAATTACAGGCACTTTTTAATTGTCAATGGGTCGGTCAGTCAGAAAGATGAAGCTAGTTGCCCATTCCAAAGGGTAATAGGTATCTATGGAGAAGAACGGGCAAGAAACTCCATCGACACTCTTTTAAATCAAAATATGGTTACAAAATATTGGTTACATCATTCATGTTGAAATTACGCATGTGAGAACGATGCAGAACGTTATAAGCGTCCGAAATAAAAATACAAAACAATTCTAAAATTAAATTAAAATATGCCGTGGCAGTTAAGAAATGACCAGTTCTTACTGACCAGTCTCTACCACATTGACTTATTCCACTTCTGTTATTTTATTCGATCACACTTTTGTTGTTCGCATTTGTAGGATTTACCGCCTCTCCTAGGCCCACCATACACGTATTGCCACAACGTTGAACAACAACGCCGAGCCACAGGCGGCGGTGAAATAACCTGTACTAGGCTACCATAAACCTGGAGAAGTTAAATGACCTCCAAAAGAATGGCTATAGCACCTAGGAAAAGTGTTATATGTACCTTCCAACCTAACAAAATGAAAATGTCGAATAATGAGAGTGTATTGTCATGCGCTCCGGCTAACCCCGGCGCTCACAGGTGCCCGGGCCTGAATGTGTGAAATCTGTTACCGAAGACTCCTCAGGGTTAGGCGACCAAGCCCTTGTGTCAATAAATGCTTCTGGCTGCACTAACAAAAAATTTGTTCAGCAAGCAGTCCACCCGAGCGTACTTTCCTACAGAAACGGAACCCGATAAAATAGAGATCCATGGTACAGAGGATGTTGCACCTGCTCCTCCTTGGCAACAAATGCCCGTTAGTCATACGTTAAGAAAGGAGCAAGTGACCAATCATTCCACCTCAAACCAGGGGCCAAGAACTCCTGAACAAAGGCAGAAAAGGTACCGATCCTTGAGTGAAAGGAAGCATCATCAAAGATGACCAAAGAGAGAGAACAAATCTTGAGTGATCCAAGAGGCATTATCACAGACAAAACTGCCCAGATATCACCACCAGCAATCGAAACATCGATGGTTAAGATCATAATGCTACTCCAGACAAAAGAACAAGGAAACCCTCGAAACCTCCACCCCATAACTGTATGGTATAGATGACCTCCAAAAATTAACGAGTTTTATTGAAGAAGTTATGGAAAAGAGTGACTATACGTATCGTATAAAGTGGTGTCTAGAAATAAATTTGTAATCTCTTCTCAGTCCGTCGAAAAGTACAAAACTGACATAGAACACGTCCAAAGCAAAGGATTAATAGGCTACACATTTACTGAAAAACATGAAACATGTATGAGAATTGTGACATTGTTGACATTTTAACAAACCCAAAGAGGCAATTGTGGAAGCCTTAGAGGAAACCAAGTGAAAGGAGAAATAGTAACTGCTCGTAAAAGAGGCACCAAGCAGCCTTCAAATATATTCTTTCTTAAATACTCCCATATCAAAACAACAAGTGTGTTAAAGAAATAAAATATATTTACAACCAAAGGGTTATAATTGAAGATCCAAGAAGAAAACCACAATAGTCCAATGTACCAGATGTCAACAATATGGACACACAAAGAATACTGTATGGGACCGTACAGGTGTGTGAAGTGTGCAGGGCCGCACAATACCACAAAGTGTACTATAGATCAGAACATACAGGCATTTTGCGCTCTATGCTCTGTAAGCCATCCTACCAGCTACAAGGGTTGTAAAATCTATAAGGAAATCTTCACCAAGAATCAAGATACCAACAAGATACAGAAACAACAGAGACCAAAAGTACAAAAACCGATAGATCTAAATTTACTTGCTCTGACTACTAGATCTGAGTATACAAACAATACAAGAATGACAAAATATTTATTTTATTCTGTTTTTTTAGTATTTGTTGTTAAAGCGCCAACAGAAATACATCATCTGTGAAAATTTCAACTGTCAAACTATCACGGTTCATGAGACAATCGTGAGACGGTTCAGCCTGGTGACATAATCAGATTGGTGTTTCAAGAAATATCAAACAATTTCACTATAAAGTTATAAGTAGAATTTCTTACCTCTCGTCTCAATAGGGTCAGGTACCCTCGCGATAGTCTTATTAGCGGTGGGGTTACAAGACAACTCATCACCACAAGGTTCTGGCGTTTTAGGTGGCGCCGCAGACAGAGCCAACGTCACATACTGCGGCGAGACCGACACTTCAGGGCTCCGTCGAGGTACCACCACTGTTACCTCAGGGCTTCGTCGACCATCTTCGGAAATCTCCCTGACTGTTGTTAACGAATGATGAGGAGGATCTTCTTCAAGGACGTCGGTGGTTTCAATGTCTTGAGGCGAAGCAGGTGAGTCTAAAGACATATCGAAGAGCGTTTGGGAGCCGTGCGGGGTACGGGCATCGCGCAAGCGACGTCGCTCGTCGGGCGACGCGGCCAGCGGCGGGGCGGCCCGGCTGGACGCGATCGCGATCGGCCGCGTCGGCGCCCTGCCGTAGTTCATCTCCACGTAGCCGTCGGGGGTGGCCGGGGCGGCCGGGGCAATGGGGGCGGGCGGGCTGCGCGGCCGGGGCTCGCCGGGCCGCATCTCCACGTAGCCCGCGTTGCGAGGGGACATGTCCACGTACTCGTCCACGTTAGTCTTAGGCCGAGGTTCCATTAAACACGCTGTTGGTGGGGTGCGGGACATCACCTGGGGAAACAAATACATGGATAGTAATATGTACAGTCTAAATATAAGTATAATGCCCGCTTTCCACTGCGAGCCGAGCGGGCTTCGTACGGACTCCGTTTAACCCGCAACGGCAATTTTCATAGAAGTGCTTCCACTGTGAATAGGCGAACGGAGCGGAGCAAAAGAGTACAAAGAGTTACTAAAGTGGTCACAGAGTTGAGCGGATTTCTATCGGACTCGGTAAGGACTTCGCTCGACTCGCAACGCAAAATTTCTTAAAAATGCTTCCACCGTGAACGAGTAAGCGAAGCGGACTGAGCGAGTTAAAATGAGTCCGCTGTGTCATTGTGTCGCGCACTAGTTTTGAACGGACTCTGCTTACAACTGCGCCCCCTTCGCCATCCCTGCCCTTTCCTCGCCCGCTTTCGTCCTTTGTCAGTCAGTTCAGGACGCTTGCGCTTGCGAAACGTGTCCACATGGAACTGTTCATTGAAGCAGCGCTCGCATTCTGCGCCTCCTCGCTCATGGCTGCTGGCAATGGAAGGCAAACAACTCGCTCATCTGACTTCTCTCATTTTCCGCCTAGCTCACTCTTCGAAACTCGCCGGCAATAGAAGTCAAAACCTATTTTTCACTGAAACTCTTTCGATGGTGAGGACTACTCCTTTCCGCTCAGCTATTTCCCACTCATTCTCAGTGCTTTCGCAGTGGAAGGGGGGGCATAAAAAAAACCAACCCGCATTAGGCTCTCGTGATGGATTATGACCCACTCCCTCTCACAGAGTGGAGGCCTGTGCAACGGGGCAGGAGGCCTCAGCAGTGGGAACATTATAAGCTGATTGTGTTGTGTTAAAAGCAACGGACTAAAATTAGATACTTATATGTTAGTTTTTATTCGGAAACACGAAGATTGTCGAGACGCATTTTATTGTACCCGACATAGCCCAAAGACTAAGCAAGCTGAAGTCGTAATGGGCTGGGCACATCTCTCGCAGAACCGACAATCGTTGGGAAAACGAGTTCTATACTGGAAACCGCGTTTAGGCAAATGTAGTGTGGGACGCCCGCCGGCTAGGTAGAGTGACGACTTGCGAAAGGCTGCTGCAAGAAACTGGATGAGGCGAGCCGAGGATCGGGCTCAGTGGCGTTCACTAGGAGAGGCCTACATCCAGCAGTGGACGAATATAGGCTGATGATAATGATTTTATTGTAGTATTATTTGTGTGTGGATTATTCCGTTGCTATGATGAAACAAATTGAAATGGAACAGCAGGTTGAGGTATGACACTGAAGATACTGGCTTACTTAGTTTAGGGCTAAATGTCACCGCGATATTTTTTATGATTCACAAGGATCACTCACCCTATTAGCCGGCGAGTTGTTCGAGAAGTCAATCTCCATGTGGTCGTCCGTGGCGGCGCGCGCGTGCGGGTGGCGCGGCGGGCGCGCGCGCGCCCCCACGCTGTAGGCGCGGTGGCGCGCTTCGGGCGCGGCCGTGCCCGCGGGCCGCGAGCCCACGCTGTAGGCGCGCGGTGGCCGGCACTCCATGCCGATGTGGGACGTCGCTGGCTCCAGCTGGTACTCGCTGTGATGGTACTTACACGGTGAGTTTTAGTCAACACTCAGTGATGGCATAAAATTCGAATACTCGAGACAAATTGAAGCAAACCGAAACAAAAGACTGCTAAATACGTTTTATTGTTATTTTCATTGTCCTTTTTTATGATTGTGTTTAGTTTAGTTTGTGATAATCCTGTGCGAGTCCCAATAAATACTTTTTCTTTATTTCTTTAGTTAAAAAGTTTAGTAATCACAAACATATTGCATACACCGACCTTTTCTTACGATCTATATACAGTACGGATACCACAAATATGCAATAAATGAAATCACATACTTGTTACCGCTATTGCTGACGTAAACAAAAAAATAATAAATATCGGTCCAATAATTAAGTCAAAAAGGAGTTTTTTTTTTTTAGCAAATTTTATTACTGTATAAATGGATCACCACGTCAATGGTTCAATGAACTGGAATCCTTGAACATTGAAAGGCGACGTTACCACGCAGTACAAACTATCACGGCGGTGCTACGTATTAATGTTATGATGCTACCTTGCCAATTCATTTATGCAAACATCTAAATATTTTTAATAGAATAAGTGATAGACATAATCTTAATATTAGAAATAAAGATAAAATGAACTACCATTTTTTAGATTATCCAAAGTAAGTACAAACATCTTTTACTGTGTTAAATGTTACAACAAAATACTTTGCAATTAAACGAAAAAAAAAACACATGTATTAAAAGTACACTTTGTAAAGAAGCATATTACAAACTACTAATTAAGAATGCTTGGAAACATGCTGGTCCTGTTCCATAGGACAATCTAGAGTCTAGGCAAAATCAAACTGGTTGCCAATTTCAATGAACAATTTATAATTTTTATGACACTGATTCCATTCCATCATTTCCATTCTGTAATTACTTTAAATCACACACTAAATTATTACTTGTTAAAATTTTAGAAAAATCATCTATCTTTAAAATATTTGTAGCTATGTGAACACCATGTATCTATCACATAGTTAATTTACCTGTCATTGCCTTATATTTATTTCTTTTTACCTATAGTGGTATACTAACTTTATTCTAGGTGTATCGTCTTCACATATAATTATATAATTAATGTATACAAAATATTGTAAAACATTTTAAAAGAGTAACGGTGGAATTTCTTGCACATTCTTCTCCATACGAAACTATCTTTTGAAAAGGGCAACTAGAATCAATTCTATTTTTTTTTGTAAATTTTGTCTTTTACAAGTGCCTTTTCATGTGCATATTTGAAATCAATGATATGACTTTTTTTACTTTTACGTATTCTACTTATTTGGCTAAAATGTAAAATAAGTACACTTAAACGACAGGCTGGAATTTAATGTAATACATTTTAATTAAGGGGGGCTGGCTGTGGTTAAGAAATAACAGCCGCACGGGTCGATCGATCAGGTTAAGCTACGCTTGCCGTGGTTGGTCCGTGGATGGGTGAACATCTTTTCACACCAAGACCCCTCAGTGACTCGTGAAAAACGTTAAGCCGTCGGTCCCGGCTGTCATTCATGGATATTTGACAGTCGTTACGGGTCGTCAGAAGCCCGAAAGTCTGACAACCAGTGTTACCAAGGGGTACCGTATTACCCAGGAACTGGGTTGTGGAGGTCAGATAAGAATCATTGTAGGCTGGTTATTAAAATTTTATGTTGTTTTTTTTTTGGTTCATTGTTACTTGGAATTTCCTAGTAATGAGGCGGTTAGACTTAAGTTTGCAATGTCCAAATTTTAACGTAACCGTTTACTCATTCCTGACGACTGGGTCGCGCCTGCATTTCCTGCGAGTGAACACTACCATCGGCGTCTTTAGGCGGTTTCTTTAAACAGGCGGCACGAGGCACGCGGCGTTCTTTGAAAGCGACGGCGGACATGTGCGCGCGCCTTCCCCGTAGGGTAGGACACCTGTTAACGACTATTAGCTTCTTTTAAAGGCAGTAATGTTCGACAACAAGCTCCGCAGCATACGGTGTTAGAAAAATTCGTAATTTAACCGACACAGAGACAGCCCGTTTAGTGTACTTTAGCTATTTTCATAGTGTTATGTCGTATGGTATTCTGTTATGGGGAAATGCCGCCGACATTCAGACTATTTTTATTTTGCAGAAAAGAGCTGTTCGATCAATTTATAAATTAAGTCAGAGACAATCTCTCAGAGAGAAATTTAAGGAGATTAATGTAATGACTGTGCCTTCTCAATATATTTATGAAAATCTTTTATATGCACATAAACATATAAAATTGATTAAAAAATACAGTGATATCCATAATATAAATACTAGGAATAAACACAAATTTGTTGTACCTACAACAAGGCTCAAAAAAATAGGCGGCTCGTTCAGGTGTCAATGTATTCGCTTTTATAATAAACTTCCAAGCCACGTTCAAGATCTAAGCCTTAATAAATTCAAATCATTAATTAAACGTAAGTTGTGCCAGAAAGCTTTTTATACCGTTAAGAATTATATTGAGGACAAAAAGGCTTGGGATTGAGTTGCTCCAATTTTTGCATACTGAATGTTGTTTTTGTTTGATTATTTTATATTTTTGCTAATTTTTTTAGTTTTTTATTTTACATAAATATTGACATTTTGATAATTATTATATATACAATTTCATGACAATTTACTTTGTGAAGTATAGTATTATTATTTATTTATTGTGAATGTGAGGACTATGTAGGTAACTTTTATTTTTTATTTTAATTTTTCACTTTCTTAGGTAGTTTCAATGATAATCTGGCAGTTTGAGTGCTTTATGCGGCCTACCCAAATGTCCTTTCTTTGGTATTGTTCGTCGAGTGGTTGAGCTCTTTAAGTTCTGAGTTGAGCTCCACGATTAGTGACAAATGCGTGCACTGACTGGACAGGTCCACTCATTCTGTGTGGTTTTTCCTCAAAAGACCATTTCAGACATAAATCTACATGGTCTTCACATGATCTGACCAAGATTATGTCTGGACTTTAAAAGAGACTGTGACCTCTGAGTTTGTTTCGGCCTTTCTTCTCAGAGTAGTCAGATAGGAAACGCCGACCTCATCTAGTTTTAAAAATATGATTGACGTGTAAAAGTGTTTGTCTTACAGAAAAAAAACAAAAAAAAAAAGCTGTCATGATAATTCTAAAAACACTACGCCTTCAGTTTAAAAGCTAAAAAGCTTTTTTGTTTCAGTGTAAATACACACATACATAACACCACGCCTGTATTCCCCGAAGAGTAAGGCAGAGGTGTACCTATAGCACACCCATATTTCGCCAGTTATGTTTAATTCCCATGTAATAGGGGGCGAGCCTATTGCCATCAACCGGGCACAAATCCTGACTCCGGGCTGCTACCGAGAAATTTCAGATGGAAAAACCCGATAACACTTTGCACGACCCGGGAATCGAACCCAGGACCTCATGCTCAGCAATAGCGCTTGCGACCACTAGCCAACGAGGCAGTCAAGTTCAGGTTTCAGTGTATTCTTATTAAATATTAGGTCTTTACCTATGAAATTGCCGTTCTGCAGTACTGGCCATTTCAAATCAAAATAATTTTTGTTTGGCTAAGAATTCTAATTTCAAATTAATTTTATTTTAAAAACATGGATTTTTTTTTCTAAAAGTAGTCATTTCTTTATTGATTAGTGTTACATTTTCATCGCATTTCAATCTTTTTCGTCATCATGGATACGTTAAAAATTCGAGTAATTATGGAATATGAGTACCGTCGTGGCAGCAACGCGGCACAAGCGGCACGCAACATCAACGACGTTTACGGAGCTAACACTACAAACCAACGCACCACCTGTTATTGGTTTGCTCGCTTCCGTTCTGGAAATTTCGACCTGAAAAATGAACCTCGCGGTCGTCCGAAGACTTTGGTCGACAATGACGAATTAAAGGCGATTGTGGAAGCTGATGATACACAATCTACGGCTGAATTAGCAGCAGCTTTCGACGTTAGCGTCAAAACAATATTGGTCCATTTGCGTCAAATTGGCAAGGTAAAAAAGCTTGACAAATGGGTGCCCCACGAACTCAATGATCGCCAGCGCGAAGTACGCGTCGAGACGTGCCTTGCACTGCTCAACAGACACACAAATGAAGGAATTTTGAACCGCATTGTTACCTGCGATGAAAAATGGATTCTGTTTGATAACCGTAAGCGCTCAGCAAGTTGGTTGGATCCTGGTTCAGCACCTAAACAATGCCCTAAACGAAAACTTACCCCTAGAAAAGTGATGGTCACTGTTTGGTGGTCTAGCGCCGGTGTGATTCATCACAGCTTCTTACCAAACGGGGTGAGCATTACTGCAGATGTGTACTGTGAAGAACTGAACACAATGATGGAGAAGCTGGCGCATCTCCAACCAGCATTGGTCAATCGCTCGTCTCCGCTGCTCCTGCACGACAACGCGCGACCTCATACTGCACAGCAGACGGTCTCCAAGTTGCAAGAACTGGGGTTGGAAG
This sequence comes from Griposia aprilina, assembly GCA_916610205.1. NCBI lineage: Eukaryota > Metazoa > Arthropoda > Insecta > Lepidoptera > Noctuidae > Griposia > Griposia aprilina. The sequence goes on along the minus strand of OU744302.1, from coordinate 21,264,016 downwards.
CTCTCCGTCATCCGCCCTACTCACCAGACCTTGCGCCTACAGACTACTACTTTTTCCAGAATTTGGATAACTTCTTGGCGGGAAAAAAATTTAATACCCGAGAGGCAGTACAAAATGCCTTTGAAGAATTTGTTGCCTCCCGTCCAGCTGATTTCTTTAAGAAGGGCATCAATAAACTGCCACTGCGATGGCAAAGATGCATTGATTGCATGGGTGATTACTTCGATTAATACAAATAAAAAATTCATGAAAAAAATTCGTTTAAATTTTTTCATACAAAACGGCAATTTCATAGGTAAAGACCTATTATTATTAAGTAGATTTAGAGATAATGAATTGTTTTTGCATGTTACGTATAGGAAGCAACCTATTAACAAAATCGTACTTACATACCCGTTTGCTTCTCAGGAAGTCACTCTCGAAACGGTTGTTTCTAAGTTCAATCGCAAGTAGTGTACAAAAAAAAACATTTTTTAAATAGTTTATCCAATCTATAAACTTTTAATTGCTAAAAATATTAAAACATTCGAACAACACAAAAATACTTGTATTTTAATGCCTTGTTTAGGTAGTAGGTAAGTGTAAAAAGTATCGATAAACGATAATTGTGCCGTTTGCCCTATTTATGACTTAAATTTTTTCGCCATTTTGGAAGTCCCGCTTCATTGTCAGTTCACCGTGAATCTTCCGGGATAGTGTGTGTGCGTTTCACTACTTGCGTGCATTGCTTCAAGTGATTTTAGCAAGTTAAAGTAATAAATACAACTATACTCGAAAGGTTTAGGTAGTTAAATAAAGGTAAATAAATCGTAAAAAGGGTTTTTTATAGTTGACACTTTCTTGTTTAAAAATACGTTACAGCAAAATTAAAGTTTTTTGCGATTTATACGATAGTTTCCTCTTTGATTAATGTATGTTAAACTTTATCATTTATTCGTAAACTACTCTTCGTACATGTAGTTGCTTGAGCACCATTTTTTTGTTAGATTTATAAAATAGTATAATATTTTGTAATCTGTCCATTGTAAAGAGCCCAAAAAGACAGGTTCCCTAAACCTTTTAGAAAATACAACGAATTAGATAACGATGCTAAATTGAAGAGTACACCTGTGACGTAGAATGGCAAATGAAGTAGCAGGTATTACGTTTAGTCGGTTAACCAGATGCCTTTTATGTTGTGGATGAATTAGAAAAAATGTTAAATGGTGTGACTGTATTGCGGCTGGCACCATACCACTGTGAGCGCAATTCAATTGAGTTAATATGGGCTCAAGTTAAAGGGTTTGTAGCCGAGAAAAATAAAACTTTTAAAATGTCTGACCTAAACATTCTTTTGCCAGAGGCTTTAGTTAATGTGACTGCTGAGAATTGGAAAAGTTGCGAGGGTCATGTAATAAAAGAAGAACAAAAAATGTTTAAATTAGACAAAATAATTGATGATACCACTGAACGCTTTACTATTAATGTGACAGATAGTTCCTCAAATTCAGATTCAGAATAGAGCATATTATTATGGGACTCAAAATAATATGATTTTAACATTTGAAATAAAAGGTTTAACATCTATGAGTCACGAGGTTTTTTTTGGTTACCTTTATTTAACTACCTAAACCTTTCGAGTATAGTTAAAAATAAAACGGTGAAATGGACACTTATTACCTACTGGACTTGTGTAAATTGTGTTTTTAAGTTTAATTGTATTAATTTTTACGGTGACGCTAATTGATTTTTGTGTGTACGCGTGTGTTTTTTGAACAAAATGCCAAGACAACAGCATTTTTACAGTGCTGCAGAGTATACTGACATTGTTTTATTATATGGCGAATGCCGGCAAAATTCAGCGTTAACTCTACGTTCTTAACGTGAGACATACGGCGCAACTCGTGTCTGCCCTACTAGCGTCCAGAAAATTCTGGGAAAAATCTGGAAAAAACAGCTGGTGCCCAACACTCGTGAAGCAGTTGCTCCACGTCACGTTCCATCCTCTTTTGAACAACAAGTATTAGACTATTTCGATCGGAACCCAACCTGCAGCCTTAGACACGCTGGGCGTGTGTATAGAGTGAGCCATAGAACATTGCATCGATTTCAGTTCAGTTATCGCGAAATAAAAACGTGGCGGTAATAATAAACTTAGTGAATTTTAATTTTTTCGGATATCGTCAAACTAATTAAAGCCGGCGCCGAAACAAAAACGCCGCCATGCCGCCCGCGTGCATCGTTACCACTCTTCTTCCAGGAGTCAAAGTACGCTGTCTAAACAGTGTGTTTACTTTTACTGAATCTATTTTATCTTTTTTAATTTACGGTTTTTAATTTAATATTTAATTTTGCTATACTTCTGTGGACTAGTATTTCTTGTGGTTTCATTTATTGCATATATATGTCGTTTCCATACTGTATACGTATGTATATAAAAATCAATTGCCGTGTGTTAGTCTCGCAAAAACACGAAAATAGCTCGACTGATTCTGAAGAAGCTTTGAGATTCCTAACAAAAAAAAAAGGTAATGCAACACATCAGCTAGTATCTGATACATATCCATTCAAAAATTCGCTCCCAATTTCTGCCAAAAAGCCATCAATGTTTCACTCACCTAAACCTGGGATCAGTGGAAGGGGTCCCGCTGCACAACGACCCACTGGAGGCGGAGATGAGACCAGCCATGTGGTCATGTCCGGGCGCCATAGGTAAGTAACCCTCACCCACTGATGACGTTCGTGAATGGGCTACTGACCCGGCGCCCACTATTGATGAACTGGGAATAATATTTTAACGTTAATAAAATACTCTTGATATTAAAGATGATTTTGTACGTCTAAACACAAAAGAAAAACACAAATATGAATTTATTTGTGAACCAATTCAACGAAGTTGGATATCGGCTTTCGCCATCTTTAACTCGCGGTCGAAATGATCGAAAAAATAAATGAAATGAGCAGAAGAACGTTCATTTGTATGTAATTTTGTCAGTGCCGCGATACGAACGGAATGGAACAAAAATGAATATTTAATCGAGTGAACCTTCACAAGAGTAAAGCGTCTGATATCAGCTTACAGCCATACAATGAATCTTTAGGCGCGTGGTCAAAATCGGAACTAATGCCGCCATGTTGTTTTTTCAATTTATTTCACAAAACAATTGCACAAATGTTTACTAACAGCGCCCCCCTTACAACGTCATTTCAACCCCAAAAGATCCTCATAGCAGTGTAATTATAATAATAGTATGTATGTACTTAGTTGCATCCTGATTTACAGTTTTAATTTCTGAGGTTGTCTGATTTACACTTCATGGTACAAGCTGAACCAAAAATTCGTACAAAGCGTGGTAGTATGCTAAAAAAGTACTGACCACATAAAATCTCTAGATATGTCGCAACAGTCTGGTTCCTCAGGGATGCGCGGCGTTCGGTACCAGTCGTTCACCGCATCGGTCTCGTCACGTGAAACTTCCAATCCTGTATAAATACATAATAATATTAATTATTTTGATTGGAGACGGGAAAGTGCTTCCGTGGTGGCTGGTATATCAAAACATAACTTGGATTATATAATGTTAAATAACTACATTCTGTGTGATAGATGGCAGCAAAAACGCCCAATAACATCTGTTTTTAAATGGTTTTGAAGAGTCTGAGGGCCAAGTTTATCCAACTCTGTTCGTTATTACAGGGGAATATTTAGTTGATCCTCTAAAACTCATTCATATTTTAATGATGTTCGCCTTTTAAACTGATTGATCGATCTTCTTTTAACTTACTGGTCATATTAAAGAGTACATACTTTGAACTTATCTGGATATGTAGAAACAGGCCTGTCTCCAAAATAAATCAACATTTCAATAAAGTTTCTTACCATCAAGTTCAGGGTATCTCGGCGGAGCCCTATCCACCTCGAACGACGAGCTCGCTCGGGATGGCATACTAACGCAGCGATTACGTAGCGTTTCTGCGTCTGTAGGCAAACGTCATTCATGCTTAGATATTAGTGTTGATGTAATGTGAACTTTTTGCTGTCGCTGTAAGGTTTAGTTTGAGTTGTGTTTTGTTTTGGAGAAGGATAGTGTTTTAGTGTAAAGTAAATTCAATTTTTATGTTATAGAATTCAATTATATTTGTGGTTTTATTGGTATTTGGTTAAGATAGGTGTTTTGTGGTTGTTATACTAATTTAGAAGGAAGTTTGTGACAGGCAGATGCAAGGTAATGTGGAAAAGATTGGGACTGTAACATTACATTTTTTACTGTATATAAATGTTTTAAAAGTTAAATTATTAATCTGAATTCAAGCCATAGGAGAGTGCTTGTGTCTTCTGCCAAGCACCTAATACAGAGTGATATTCGCATTGCAAAAAAAAAATATCATTAAGCTAACGTTATTTATGTTAGATAAAATTACTAACATGTTTTTTTTATTTGTTTACAAAAGGTGAGTTTGGAGTACAATTACTTCTACCCAAGCAGTCCAAAAAGATTTTCTACATGGGAAAACATTCTACAGAACAACAACTTTGTTAATATTGATAATAAGAGCAAAGCATTAGAATATGGAAACATAAAGAGACATAGAGAATTGGTAAAAATACAAGTAGAAAAGAAAAAAATAATAAGGTTTGATTAGCAATAAGAAAATTAAATCTATTTTAGGGCGTATCATTCTAAAATGGCTTAAGAATAATTTACAAAAAAGAAACGCAATTATATTATGGCCAAGAAGCAACTTAACCGTAGGAGTTTTATTAAGAAATACAACTGTTGTAAGGTAAAAGAAAAATTAATAATATTATCAAGAAACAGTGTAGGCATTTCATAAGAGATTCTTATTATACTTACCTCATTAGAGATTTAACTATGAATAATTCTGTACAAGACGGTATTTAATACTACCATAACAACGACACAAGAAAGCAGACAGAAAGCCATGCACACACACAAAATTTGTCCGTCCGTCTGTCTGTCAACGTGCTCACACAACGCCACGAAAACAATCAACACAAGAGAGTTGCCAGTTGACAAAATATTATTGTCATCGGGCAACTCGAGACGAAACAAAACGAGGTTAGTAATGTGCAGTGCAATGTACGGTTAATATGGATTTGCACGAGACTCGGGAGCGTCCATATTATGCTAACGCCTTTCAGGATACATTTAACAAAATTATTTAATTTAGGAAAAAACCTTTCGTACAATCAAAGATTTATAAAAGAATCTCATTCAAAAATTAAATATAAGTAGTAAAAAAAACATAAAGTCGCTATGAACGCCCCCAAAAAATACATACTCTTAGTATGAGCCGGCGACAGTTTATGCAACCGCGTTCCCGTACTCGCTCGGCGTGACCATTGCGTCTTCTTCGCCACCGTGTCCGTTCCATTGATTGCTTTACACGACGAATGGGTCACCCCCTTCTCAACGAGCACTCGATCTACTTCCTCCCCCGTCAAAGGCTCAGACCTCGTCCGTCCATGACAGATCTTCAACGGCTCTTGGAACAGAGGGTACCCAGGCAACGATTCTGTCCGATGGTGTTTGATTACCCGTACTGGGTTGTCTGTTTTATCAGTTAGTGTGTTATTCTGGTTGTCGGCTGTGAAAGACAATGATAAGCGACAAGTAAAACATATGGCACCCAGTCCACCCGGTGCGGTTATGATGGTATGTGATGTGAACGATGGCGGTTTAGCGCTTCATTTTTAATGATTGTTCTATTTTTAATACTTTTTCTACATTTTTTTGTGGCGATAAATGATGTTTTGTGTAAGAGAAAATTCTAGTCTTTTTTTAAAATTGATAGCAAGCTCGCGGAATCTGCTAGCTATATCTACTTAGCGCCATTGCCCACATCTGGTTACAATGCTTTCACAAAGATGTGACATAATGTTTCTTTTTTTAAGCCTTTTGAAGGAACAGTCAATTCAAACGAATTTTATAATACCCGCCATGATTGATTTTTATGATTGAAACCGTATGCCACATCTTTAGAAACGTCATCATGAAGAATGTTCGGAACCCGGCAAAATTACTTAACCTATCTTTATTATTTCAGTTTATTACAGGAAGGATAAAAATTTAAACATTACACAAAAAGTTATGATAAAGGATTTAATAAAAAATGTCTGAAAGAAAAAATACACACTTCGTATTCAGACCTACATTAAGAATTTCAATTACTACCTCCTTCAATTTAGTCTCAAAATTTTGCCAGACCGTAATGTAAACTTATATTAATGAGTATGAAAGTATGAACACTGCTACGAGGATTTTTTGGCGCTCCAATGACATTGGCAGGGAGGCGCTGTTGGTTAACACTTGTGTTGTGAAATGTAATGAAAAAACAAGATGGCGACGTTAGTTCCAATTTTAGCCACGCGCCAAAAGGTCCTTGTACAGCATACAGGGTGGCAGGGACATCGACGTTTCGACGGGTCATCGACGGGTTTCAGAATCATGTAGGTACTGAATCCACGGTAACAGGTTGCGTGTCAATGTCCCTACCACCGTGTATATGATAATGTAGACGCAGACAACACGACATCGGTCCAATACCACCACGTCATGCGACAACAACCGTACATGATGCTCCGACAATGTCATGCAAGCCAAATTAAACTTAATTTCAATCAACATTGAGTTCCAATTCATGTTCTATTGAGATTTTCTGTCCACTATAGCGTTGTGTATGTATCAAATCATAATTATGTTCTGCTTTCTTTGTTGTTATCACTAAATAGTATTTATTTTAATTTACAGTCACTTTAACATCTTTTTATAACTGACACCCTAAGATCAAATAAATATTTCTCGTAAGAAAATAATATCGAAGTTTTATGTCTTCAAATCGATATCAATAAACACGCATTTCAATGAATAACTCGTCTCAATTCGCTCAAGTGGACAGTACCTTGTAAGCGAAAGCATATGAGTTTTACAGCAGTATGAACCTAACGCAACAGTCTTATGGTTCATATTAGTACTTACGTAAAACTACGTTATTAAACATTTGGTAAGCACATCTTTCGTGCGATCGATATAAAAAGCTATTTTTATACGACACTCGTCTTTATTGAAGCTCTTTTCATATACTGTATATTGTTAATTACGGCGGCCACATTGTTAATTCATATTGGGTCAATAATTCCGATGCTTAAAAGTTATTATATTATGTGTAGAAAATAACACTACACTTTTGTCAGCAGTTTTCTCGTTTCATAACAGGTTCTTGCACAAAAATATTCGATTCTGGTTTTCCAAACAACAAAATGTTCATTAAAATATCATTTTATTACTTGAAAACCATTATTTAAACCGTTTTACTTGTATAGTTTTAATTATTGACCCTAAAAACTTATATTACAAAATTAGTAGAGCGCAAATTAATTAGTAATACTCTTAATTCGAAAGCTGGGCAAGCGGCTGGTTAAGTGTAGTTTTGACACAATGATAGTCGAATGTTAGTCACAAAACATCTCGCGAAGGAGGAGGCGGAGCGCGTGAGGGTGAAACAGTCGTTGCGCCCTCACGCCCCTAGTCGCCGCAGGAGGATACACCTTGGGCGTCGGGAGTCGATAGCCGGCTCCCGGCCACCGTAGGCGCGGGCCTGCGGACGGCGAGCAATGGGCAGCTTGCCGTCCGGTAAGGACTAGGCCCGGGTCGACGGCGCGTTGTGTTCCACTCGCGCCCCAAAGAGATATCAGCATAATTGACGGGGTCCGATAGGGCCGATGCCTGCCGGGGTCGCGGATTATTCGAAAGAGTTGGCGTGGCCCTGGCGCACAGGCAACTGAAGGAACACGGGTGGGTTTTAGTCAGCAAAAGTGTGACACGCCCTCTCGCTCCACCCAGAGCGGGAGAAGTCATTTGATGATTTCCCACCCAAAAATAAAAAAGTCACAAAACATAGAATGTGGAGATTTATGTTGGATTACTAAACAGGTAAGTATCACCGAACAGTGAATGATTACTGTGAAGAAAGAATTTACTTTGAATACTTATACTTCTATGTAAACTACTGGTATTCCGTTGCATCCGGTTAGATTAGCAGCCTACTGTAACATAGGGGAAAGGCTAGTCAGATTGATTGATTTAGAATACTTCCTTATGTAAAGGTAAGTATGGAAAGGTAAGTGTGAAAAGTCGCACAAAACAAAGGACGATCACAGAACTCACAGTACTATGTGATGAAATGTTCGGAAAAAGGGAACCTTATGACCGTTTTCAGTAACACTATGGAATGGGCAACTAGCTTCATATTTCTGACTGACCGACCCCTTGACAATCCAAAACTGCCTGTAATTGGTTTGAAATAAATGTTTTGAGTTTGAGTATGTGACACATAAATTAAAGCGCACATTTGGATTTCCAACAGTGCAATAATATTTAGGCGTTTATTCAGATGTTTCAGTGTCAGTGAAAACGGGCATTAGTGGGTACAGTAGATTAAGTGACACACTTCACTTCACAACTTTTTAAAAGAGAAAGTAAAATAGTACTGAAAAGAGTCTTATAAGAGCGACAATACAACAAAAAAATAAATACAAAATGCTAAAGGTTGTAACTATCATTCAAGTATCAGTAAATCAAAAGCCACACACGTCCAGTCTCGTAGGAACCTAACGCCAAACTGACTATGTCAGGGAGCATACTCATTCATGTTACTGGAGGACCTCATATTCAGAAACTACTGGTTTCACTTATTCTGCTATTTTTACTTCAAACATGAAGATGTTGTTGTTAAAACATTATTTTCACTTTTTTATTTTTTTCTATTTGTTATTTGTGTTTCACGAACTGTGTCCAAATAAACGTTATTCTTTCTTTCTTTATGACCAGTTATTGGGTCCAAAAAGTTACTTCAAGTTGTAATGTGAACACGATAGAGGAAGACGAAACATACACTCAAGCTATTGAGCCAGAAGTAGTTACATTACAAATCCAATATCTATATATATAAAAATGAATCCCTATTTCCCTTGGTCACGCCATCACGCGTGAACGGCTGGACCGATTTCACTAAAAAAATGTTTGTTGTGTTCGTTATTGTCAGGAGAAGGATCTTATGAAATGAAAAAATAAGGAAGTTGATCGAAACGTTACAAAATTTAAGAAAACTTAACGCCAATATTAATTTTACATAACTGTCAGTTGTTTGAAATAACTGTCAGCGATGGACAGAATGCGCGCTGCAAATATCGTTTAACACAGATGGATCGGTTGATAAATGAGTCGTAGTTTTAGTTTTAGTTAATAGTCAAAACTAAAAGTAAACGACATATGACATTCATAGTTAAGACAGGACAACGTCTGTCGGGTCAGCTTGTATTTGATAAAAAAAAACATTTTAATAACCCTTTAAAAAAAACTATATGCCATCGATTGATGGAAGGAAATATGTATATGATGGGCGTTAAACGCACTGAAAGTCATGAAGATAAACAGTCTGTAAAATTGCATTCAAATCTTTCGCAGTAACTTATCCATACTAATATTATAAAGGCGAAAGTCTGTGTGTCGTTTACCTTCTCACGTCATAACGGATTTTGATGTAGTTTGACAAGCGAGTAGACCATGACCAGCACCCTAAATTCGTATCACACTATCAAAAATAATCTGAATCATTGAGATATTACTAATTCATTGCTTCATGTGTTCGAAGCATTTGTCTGCTCCAAACGTAAATAACGCAATGAATGTTGTTGAACTGCCAAAAGGAAAGCCATTCCTACTGTTAGTGTGTTACGCAATTACCTGGTTGGGTTAGGACATACGATATTTTATATCCCGGTAGTACAATCCCGTGGGATAATTTCCTCCATCACTACTGCATTTTGTTACATTAAGTTTGGAAATACTTAAGTGAAAAAATCTTACAATTCTTACACCAGACTAGCTGTACCAATATTACTAACAACAAAAGCAACATTCATGAAACCAGTATAGTATCTGTATACAGGGTGCCGCAGTAGCAGTACAGTGGTACAGAATATATAGGATGTGTACCGTTGAGCGGCGGCGGCAGCGGTTCGTCGATGGAGTAGGAAGCACTGGCGCACACGCACTGCCTAATGCACGACCCAACGCACAAGCCCTTCTCTGCAAGAGACCATCGCTGCCAGGTTAGCCCTTACATCCTTACCAATAGAGTTCGTTTTCCAATAATTCGTCTTTGTTACTTGTGACGTTTTTCTTTTTACCTTGTGTGTTGACTGAAATGTCTTTTAACTAAACATAATTATAATGAGGATTCATATCACAAGTACACACAAATGATTTTTACTCCTTCGGAAAATCTTGAATACAAAATATGATACGGTACTAGTTTTATAATCAATTTAAATTAAAAAATTATGTAAGGGCCCATTTCTGCTTCAATTCATCTTCACATTTTACACAAAATTTTATTGACACAATTATTGACGTAGAACAAAATGTTAGTCACTGCTCACTACAAGATATCTAAACTAAAACAAGCATCTAACTTCTACAGGTGAAATGAATGCAAGCAAAAGATACTAAACTACATGTACAAATGTTTTGTCAAAAGAAAGTAGCCCTTAAGACGATCATGATACGAACTAATGTGGACTAACTAAATGAGTTACAAAATACATGGCCATTTCACTATATAGTCTGTATACGGAGCGAGATTTAAAACGAGAACATTTGGTTGAGTTACAAATTCCAGAGATGTAAGTATAAAATCGTCAAGGATAGAATTCAAAGTTCTATAGCTAAAAATGAGACGGCAACTGATCATAATTAGAGTTGCAACTGATAGTGATTTGGCCGGATACCGGATGCCGGATATCCGGTGACTGCTGAAGCTGGATAGCCGGACATCCGGCCGAAGTGAACATCATGCATGCAGTAGTATCTACTGTGAAAGATTTTGTTCCGAAGCTAGTTTGGTATATCAGAATAAACGAAATCCATTATTATCTTGTTTATATTTTTAAAATATACAGGTTGATTTTCGAAATTAGTAGTATTATTTATCAGGTTATTACGAAAATAAGACTAAGTATCCGGCTAGCCAGATATCCGGCGCAAGTTGGCATTCCGGCCGGGCGCCGGATAGGCCGGATACCGGATAGTGGCCGAATATCCGTTGCAACTCTAGTCGTAATGCCTAAATCTGCGCGTTCAATGCTTACTTTTGACGCGTTGTAAATTCATACCCCCATCGTTTTGAGTGAAAAAGAGGACTCAAAATGATTATGACTTAAAATTTCAAAATTTCACTCATAAACATTAATCCAAATTATTATACGGATATTTATAATAAAAAAATATACGAAAAAAACTGTACAAAATCCCATTCTCGCTCCGGATACAAACCCCCCTTTCCCCTGCAACTGCCAACCGACTTACCATTGGTCAATCCGGCGTGACTGGCCCGCCCGTCCGAATACGATTGCCGTCGGGCCGGTAGTGCGTTGTCGCCTGACTTTGGAAGGACGATGTGGTCGCGCTCGTTCTCTGTCTCTTTCGCACAGTCGCGCATCGCACTGGAAGGTTAGGGAGATGAGTTGAGATGGAAAAAAATGTAACTCAGACTATTGCAGTCACTTTTGAACATAAGCCTTTACCAAGTTGCGCCACAGCACCCGGTTTTCCGCCTTCAACATCCGTTGTCAATTCATTAAACATATTTGAATCGTTTCCATAAGCCAGTAACATTATTACTACTCTACCAGTAGCAAAGGGTCAATTTTTGTAAGAGGTAAGCCGGGGTACATATCTTTTATTTATATTATTTGTCTATAGAATTCAGACTGCCATTTATCAAAGGGAAGCCGGTAGGAATCGAGTTGAATGGAACCTTCGCCACTGTACTGTATATGTACAATGACCGCTACAAGTGACAGTCAGAAACGATATTCTTATGAACCACACTGTGCAGATAGCTAGGTGATAGGTATTAGCTGTAGGAAACCGATGCATACTGCTGTACATCGCGACTGAGCCCCGTAAGGTGCCTTTTCCCGCACCCGCGACTGTGGAGCGTCGGTTTATGCTGGCTGCCACACGGAGAGACATATAAGTCTTTTTTCAGCAGTGGTCAGAAAAAGGCTAATTATAAGGATGTTGATGAGAATTAAGTAGTGGCATACTGGTAAATAGTGGAGTGCATGCTCTGTGCGATGTTGGAGTCATCAGTGTGCATCCACAGCTCTCCCGCGCCGGTCGTGGTCTGCCGGCCTACCTCCATGTAGAAGAAACGCTCGGAATCACCACATCTGAAACATAAGGCTCATTTTTAATATCGCTTTATTAGTAGAACATTCGTAATGTAATCATTACGAATAGATTGATAATCAATATTGAACTTTAACACCCGCGTTTTCAGGTTCAATATTTTAACAAGTTCTTTCACTTTAGGCCTTGTGAATTTTGTAAACCACTCTTAACAGACAACAAAGCTTAGAAGACGAAGAGGCAGTGGAGAAAACTTGTACACTAAAACACTTTCTTACAAAAAAAAAATTACTTCAAAGTGAAAAGTAACTTTAAGTAATTTCGGAAGTCGGTGTCTCTGATTTTGTATTTTCGTTTTTTGCCACCGACTTCTGAAATTACTCAAGTTATTTTTCACTTTGTAGTGTTTTTTTTGGAATTCGGATGTTTTTTTTTAAACGTTTTTATTTTTCTCTTTTTAGTTGTTGTACCTGCCCCACACAAATTCGTATACCACTACTTGCTTCCTTGTTATTAGAACATCATCAATATACACTAAGTGGAAAAAATACGTATTATTGAAGCTAACTGAAAAACTACCGAAGAAAAGTTAATAAAACTTATATGGGACCACCCCTGAGGCATACCCTATCTATTAAAAAATAATTTTCGAAATCGATCCACAATTGCCGGAGATATCGCGTAACAAACATACAAAAAAAAAACATACCGACGAATTGACCTCCTTTTTGAAGTCGGTTAAAAAGTTACCTATAGTTGTATACCTATTACGTTCCTTGTGTTTAATAAGGCTTTGGTCATAGAACAGACACAATTCCAATTAACCACTTCCACATTCCAATTCCACATAAATAATGATGCGAAAATACTTGGATTGCGGCCCCTCCGATGCGTCATAAAATCAGCAAACAAGAAATGCGATTAAAAAAAAAACACTCGCAGTTATCATCCTATTTACGCAGGTTTACCTTGTGAGAAGATAAATACATTCATAACAAATGCACGACCACGACGGTGCAATTCCGAGAAAACGAACGTCATATGTTACACAAATACAACAAGGATTTGAAAACAATTAATCATCATTCTGAGAATAACGCATATTATTGAACTTTTTGATTGGTTTATATGAATCCGAGTTCAGTAAATAAACTTAGACTTTGCCCTAGTTTAAGGCTTCGTCCTCCGACATAGCGGAGGCGGAGAATTCACTTCTTAGCCGCGTCGCCCTAGTATTGCTTTTCTCATGGTATATCTCAATGCTTAGGTACTACTTCTTGGTCAGCCAAAAGTAATATTATCTCCCTTATTTCAGTTAAATACTTGTAAATTACATCTTTAAAATATTTTTATAAAAGAAAACATTTTTAAATATAAAAAATACAAGCCCACCGGTATCGGGAACAGGGTCCGACCTACCGGGAGTTAGAGCTTCAGAGAGAGGAACCTCCTAACAATGCGAGCTGTGTCCAGAAGTACCGCTTTCTTAATCAAGCCCTTGATCCTGCTGCCTAACGAGAGCCTCCTCAGGTGGTGGTCAAGGCTCTTGGCTATTTACTAAGCCATTGGCTGTCACGACTATCGGCTCAACTATCGCTGAGTCCACATTCAACATGTCAACAACCTCGTGAGCCAAGTCAAGATACTTGATTTGTTTATTTTCCTCGGTTTTCACGAGGTTCCCGTCATGAAAAAGCGTTCGTGAAGCTCCTTACTCTGCCATACTTCCATGCGATCATTAGTGTCAAGTATTACAGACTTGTGCCAGTTCTCTTTAGCCTGGGAGAGCGGGGCGAGGCTATTGTTTGCGACCACATCTCGATGCATCCCCACGTCGAATTCTAGGAAATATACTCTCTGAGACTGCATATCTTGCGCTTGTGAAAGGCCTTAGCGTTTAAAAAGCTTCGACCTCCACACTCTCGCGGGATATACCGCCTCATTACCAATGACCGTGGGTGATGCCTTCGATTTGCAGTCAGCAGCGTACGGACCTTCCTATCCAGAATGTCGAGTTCGGTTTGAGTCCATTTGAGTATGCCGAAAGAGTACATCAAAACCGGCATGACCCAACCGTTGAAGGCGCGCACCTTGGGTCCGACTGATAGAAGACTATTCAATACTTTCTTCAGGCGGCCAAAGAAGCGCTCCTTTCACGATGGCTTCATGTCAGTACCATTGATGCCCAACGCTTGTTTTTTCCTACCAGTTTTATTATTGGAACGAAGTTCCTTATCGCGCATTGCGAAAGGGAGCTAGACGGAAAAAATTAAGACCAAAAGTTGTAACGACACTTTTTGCTATAGTTGTAAGCCGTGCGGCGTGCGCGTGTTTCTCTGTCTGTCTGTCTCTCTCTCTCTCTGTCTCTCTCTCATAGAAAGCAAGCCAGTTTTTTTTTTTAAATGTAACTTCGTTCCATCCGGGTGTCCCTTGACACCTCTCAAGTTTTTTTATTATTTGCCAGGTAGTTTTTATTTATCATCAGCTGATTTTATTTTATTGCTAATACAAGGTGCAGTTTTGGACCTGCAAAACATTTTAGGAGGTAATTATGTTAGTGATTCTCGACCCGAATCAACAATAAAATGGGCAGGTATTTTTTTTTCATTTTATTCTTATTTACGGAAATCGGTAAGCGTGAACTCCCCTTTTTAAAACGCGGCCAATCTGTACGTGTCCTTAAACTGCGCTTTCACACACACACACACACACACACACACACACACATACAAACGCAACCGACATTTCTTTCATAGATCCAAAGCACCAACCACCGCCCGCTCCCTCTCCCACTAGCCACGCCCCCGCGGCCATCGCAACTCGCAAGCACATAAATCGGGTCAATTTATTAGTGTAATTGATGACGCCGGTGTGTGCATACGCTTGCAAATTCCGCCCCTCAAGGGCGCCTTCGATTAACGTCGCGATAGGTACCTATTAAAGTACAAAGTTGTAAAAATGACGGACCAATTCTCCAATGTAGAGTTGGTGGAGATGGTCCGCTTGTATGCCATCAGTGGAGACAATGTATCTCGAGCCATCGAAATGTTCGCGGAGTTATTCCCCAATCGACAACGTGCCTCACACTGGGTAATGCTGGCTGCTACGCAGAGACTGCACGATCATCGGCAGTTCGACGTTCCCCTGCATGCTGAAGGTCGCGGCAACGAAGGCCTGCCCGTCGCCTTGCAGGAAGATATCCTGGAATTCTTCCGGCGAGAGCCACGGGCAAGCACGCGGGAGGCTGGTCGACGGTTTGGAGTGCACCACTCCACAGTGTGGCGGCTACTGCACAAAGAAATGCAGCACCCCTTTCATTACCGCAAAGTACAGGATCTCCACCAACACGATAACGCCGCGCGAGTTACATTTTGTCGCTGGTTGCTGGAACACCAAGACATCCACATCACCAGTGTAACCTAACTAAGTGCAAAAGTGATCAGTGCTTTCGACACAATAAAAATGAATGTGTTTGTGTTACGTAAGCTGATGGAAAACCAGCAACGTCGTGCTAGACTGTGCCTGGAGTGTAACGGTGGAAACTTTGAACAATACCTCCAGGTAACTTATGTAGGTAATTTATTTATTTGTACATAGACAATAATTTGTAAATACGATGTTAGCTAAATCAACTTGATTAGTGTAAATACGTTGATTTAAATTTTTTAACTACTTACGCCAAAAATACCTATCAGACAAAATTAATCACTTAAAATCCCTAACACATGGGTACCTACCTACTTAACTAGCACAAATTATCTTGAGGTATTTTGTCGGTCCTCACTCCTCAGCCCGTTAAAAAGTAGGAAAGCAAATCTTAAATCAACCAATTTAATCTACAAATAAAAACGAAAACCGTCCTTGGGGCTGAATTTACCTACAGAGCGCGCCGACTGCGCCGAGTACCTACATGCCTTATTATTATTACTAGGTGCCTACCTTAATCCCGCGCACGCGCTATGTAAGGTTTATTTATCTCCGCCTATCATTCTATTCATCAGCTGATAGGTAGGTAACTGACGACGCCAACGTGAACTTTTTTTTAGCGCAGTTGTATCTACTATTATTATTTATCGTAATAGTCCAGTGGTTAAAGCGTTCTACTCTCATGCATGAGGTTGCGGGTTCGTAACTGAGCAAGTACCACTGTGTTATTTTTTTAATTCATAATGATGTAAGTACTTTTTAAATTTATCTAGGACATCATTGAAATCCCGTGTTTCGGCAAGCACTTAATTAAAGCCTTTGGTTCGAATTGATTTGTAGCTCTCGGACAGTCGTTAGGTACCACACGGGTCGGTACGGGTCAACGACCTTACAGCCCTGCCATATGATCGTTGGTATGGGTAGTCAAAAGCCAGAAAGTCTGACAATTACTCTAACAAATGGGTATCGTGTTATCAACTGGTTTTTTGAGTCTGATACGCAGTCGCCCTACGTGATTCACTGGCACTCCATGTAATGAGCTGCATACAGTTAGACTGAAAGCCGACCTTAACATTGTTCGGAACAGGCTCGGCAGATGATGAATATTTTCGCATTGTAATGATGCTTAAAAATGAGTTATTATTTAGCGAAATTTATAACAATAATGTGATTGTGGTACATTGTGATTTTCAAATTCGAACTACATCTAAGGTTAAATTATTTGCTATAAGTTTTTGTGGCTACAACAACTTGTACAGATCGCGGCAAGATGGTTGAACCTTCAATGCGCAGTAACAGATTTTCGAGTCTCAATCGAAGTGCGGGGGTGTAGTGCTCGCGGGGGCTGCGTGTAACCATAGCAACGACCGCCATTTTAGTGCAATGTACGTGACGCGTTCGTTTCGTAGAAATGTGGGCGGAGCCTCGTACATGTTGTCGTCACTGGTCATCGCATTCACGCACACAGTGACATGACGCGCGATACATCGCAATGGGTGATTCTGTTTTTTTGAACAGGGTTATTAAGAGAGTTATTCTGAAAAACAATCAAATTAAAAAAATCGAAAATAAAAAGTTTTATTGATTATTGACTTGGTATCGTATTGTTATATGATTATTAACGAGTCTCATAACAACCTCCTGAAATGTTTTGCAGGTTCAAAACTGCACCTTGTATAAAGAGCGTTAGCATTTTGCACACACTTTTAAAAGTTTTTGAATATTTTGCAACACACATACTGATGAAAGCTTGTATTATTCATATGTTGCTTTAGTAAGACCATAAAGTTCAAATAGTTTTTTCCTGCTTTTACGAATACCTGGAGTCGCCCATTCACTAAATAAAAACTTTGTGTAAAAAGTTTTAGTCTTTAGTGGAAAAGTGTCATTATATCGCGTGTTTAATAGTGAAAGGAACTCCGCGTAGAACTCGTTTGGGTCACCTATATTATTTAAACCCTGATCACATAATGTACTGGCCAAAGAATTATTAAATTTCTCAAGACATTTACATGTAATTGGCCTAAACCTTATTTTTTTGTAAAGGTATGTAGGAGAACATGTTATTGTTTCTCCACTGTGATCAGATGGCAACTTATTTACAATTTGTTTGTGTAAGTAATCACAATTACAAAAAAAAATTATCTATACAAGTGGCGAAGGTGTCACAAGGGTTGGTTCAATAAAAACATTTGACAAATCAAATGACCCAAAAAGACTTAATAATCTGACAGTATTCGAGTTATTTTCTAATAAATTAATATCAAATTCACCACTACGATTATTGACTTATTATTGTAAAGTTTCTTTAGCACATATTCCATTACAGAATCAAACACAGATAGATTCTGGTAACTTGGAGGTCTGTATAAGACTATAAGCATAGGTACTACAACGGGCTTACCAAGTTCAACAGACAGTCCGATGATGTATTTCGTTCTTTCGATTTAATTGATTTTTTTATTAATATTAATGACCCGCCATGTATCATACGTTTTCGGCTGAAATGGCTATCTACACAATAATTTTCATAATTAATTGACATTACTTATAGATCTTTTAAACAAATGACATCAAACTTAGTATTTTTAACCGACTTCACAAAAAGGAGGAGGTTCACAATTCGTCTGTATGTTTTTATTTTATTAATTTTTTTATGTGTGTTAGCTCATAACTTTTTTCTGGGTGAACCGATTTGGATGATTCTTTTTTATTTGATAGGTGGTGCTTCACATGTGGTCCCATTTAAATTTGATCACGGTCTGAACAGTAGTTTTTGAGTTATCCTTAATGCATATTTTTTCCACTTAGTTTATATGGATGATGTGTTAATAATTTCCTGTCACTGTTATTTACACACCAAGTAGTGGTATACGAATTTGTGTGGGGTAGGTACCGTAACTAAAAAATGCAAAATAAAAACTTTTTTACAAAAAAACAACCGACTTCCAAAAAAAACACTAAAATACATGAAAAATAACTTTAATTTCGGAAGTCGGTGGTCAAAAACGAAAATACAAAACCAAAGACACCGACTTCCGAAATTAAAGTTATTTTTCACGTCCTTTAGTGTTTTTTTTTGGAAGTCGGTTGTTTTTTTGTAAAAAAGTTTTTGTCCAAAATAAATTCTATTTCCAGTAATTTAGAAGTGCAACCTTGGATATTTTGATTAAATAATTTGAAGTATGTTGCACTCCATTTGGTATTTTATTATTATGAGTTATATTGCCAGAAGATACCTTTTATTAAAAAGGTCAGGTGCGTAGTACTCGCAACCAGCGTACGTGTATGAACAGATGTATGAACGTAAACGAGACAAAAGGAGTATGTAAGGATCGTAGCAAGTGGCGTTCTGTAGTTTGCCTACCCCCATGGGAAGAAGGCGTGAGTTTATTTATTTTATTTTATTATTTATGTAGACACAGTAAAATAGATACAGATACGGCATATTAGTATTAAGTACAAAGGTACTGCTTATTTCTTAAGAAATTTCTTCCAGCAGACCTGCGAAAGGAGAAATGAAAAAAATAAAAACTTTTTTACAAAAAAACAGCCGACTTCCAAAAAAAACACTAAAAGACGTGAAAAATAACTTTAATTTCGGAAGACGGTGGCCAAAAACGAAAATACAAAACCAAAGACACCGAATGTTGTTGTTTTTTTGTAAAAGTTTTTATTTTTCACTTTTTAGTTGCGGTATATACCCCACACAAATTCGTATAACACTACTTGGGGTGTAAATAACAGTAACAGGAAATTATTAACACATCATCCATATAAACTAAGTGGAAAAAATATGCAGTATTAAGGATAACTCAAAAACTACTGGTCAGTCCTTGATCAAATTTAAATGGGACCACATGTGAAGCACCACCTATCAAATAAAAAAGAATCATCCAAATCGGTTCACCCAGAAAAAAGTTATGAGCTAACACACAATTGAGCACCTCCTCCTTTTTGTGAAGTCGGTTAAAAAGAAATGTAGACAATAGTGTGTGAGAACAAGAAGAGAAAAATTTGATTGGTGACGTCTTAAACTAGAATATTAAATATACTTACATACGAAGGCGGGTCAATAAGTCCGTGACTTTTGGAATAAAACACAGATTTTTTGATAAAAAAATAATTTTATTTTTCAACGTAGTCTCCCTTGAGCTCTATACACTTTGTCCAACGCTTCTCCAATTTTTTTATCCCTTCCAAAAAAAATGATTTGTCGAGGTCCTCAAAATAGGCCTTTGTTTGCGAGATGACTTCATCATTGGAGTCAAATCTTTTTCCACCAAGCCATTTCTTCAGGTTTGGGAACAAGAAGTAGTCGCTCGGAGCCAAATCTGGAGAATAGGGCGGATGAGGGAGCAATTCATAGCCCAATTCATGGATTTTTGCCATGGCAACTGCACATGTGTGCACCCTTGCATTGTCTTGGTGGAAAAGAACTTTTTTCTTGGCCAAATGAGGTCGGTTTTTTTTCAAATCGTCATTGAATCGGTCCAATAAGTTGGTATAATATTCCCCATTGATTGTTCTTCCCTTTTGAGGGTAGTCAATGTGGATTATCCCGCGTGCATCCCAAAAAACAGTCGCCATAACTTTATTGGGTGACAAACCCACCTTGGCCTTCTTCGGCGCCGATTCACCCTTAGAAACCCACTGTTTTGACTGTTGTTTGGTCTCTGGTGTGTTGTGATGGATCCATGTTTCGTCCACGGTTACAAAACGGCGCAAAAACTCCTCCATATTGCGATTAAACAACGCCAAACCTTCCTGTGAAGTTGTTACGATTGCGTTTGTGGTCGACTGTGAGCAAACGCGGCACCCATCTTGCGGAAAGCTTTCTCATGCCCAAGTGATCATTCAAAATTGAAACCACTGAGCCATGCGAGATCCCTACGGCTTCCACAATCTCTCGCACTTTCAATCTTCGGTCGGCCAACACCATATCGTGAATTTTTTCGATTGTTTCAGGTGTAGAGACCTCAACTGGGCGTCCAGGACGTTCGGCATCTTCAGTGCTTGTACGGCCACAACGAAATTCAGTAAACCACTTTTTTACCATTGAAATCGATGGTGCAGAGTCCCCATAGTATTTATCAAGCTTAGCCTTGGTCTCGGTAATGGTTTTTTTTCGCAAGAAATAATGCTTAATAAGCACACGAAATTCACTTTTTTCCATTTTCTCCTCAAATTAGTGAGTATTCTGATAAAAATAACTGTCAAACACAAACTAACTGACGCAGCAAGTTTAAATTTTGACAGGAGTCAACTGACAGATGCCTGTTGACAGGAGCAGTGTTGCTGTTTCAGTAAAGAGGTCAGAAATTCAAAAAGTCACGGACTTATTGACCCGCCCTCGTATAATACAAAAATAAATAACAATAACATATACTTAAATAACTACATAATGCTAAAATAAATAAACATATATATAAAAATATAAATTCTCACAGTTAAATGAAAAGGTAATGATCTTTTACTCGGTATTTGAAATGAGAAATAGATTTTAAATCTCGAATGCTAGGCGGGAGTGCGTTCCATAATCTTACAGCATGAACAGAGAAGGAATAAGAATAGTATCTTGTTTTATGAGGATGGGATTTGAGGAGGGTTCTAAGATGAGATCTACACGGTGCGTCGCTAGGGTGAGCGTAAGAAAATCGCTCACGCAGGTAGGAAGGATAAGACGGGTTGTGTAAGATGTTGAAGAGGAGACATAAAATCCGAGTGAATCCGAGTTTATGTATGTGTATACCTTTTCTTATTCTCTAATAATAATTGGTTATTTGAAGGGGTAGTATCTGTTGTCTTACTGACTAGTTTAAATAATTATCCGGAGTGACCTTCACACTGAAGAGTTCCAGTAGGCAGAGAATACCCTATCTGACCGGTAGTGACCTCCAAGGATGTTGGTATTATAGGTAGATCCTCCTCCGTACAACATAATGATTCATAATTAATCACTAGTTGTTAGTATAACGAGGCAACACATACTCGTCACTAATACTACAAGTTGTTATATTATTTATAACCTTATTAATATTATAAGCTATCAACATAGCAATCAGATGTCTACATTCCCAACTTCCCAAGACAGAAATAAAGTTCTCGGAGTTAACTTAAAACCACTAACAAGCTTGTTAGTGTCAAAATACAATAATTTGTCACTATCACAACATGTCAGCTTGTGAACAGTATTATTCAAGTTATAAATATAATTATTTTCGTCATCTGATGAAGTATCATAGTAAGGAAAAGCACACAACATCAGCTTTCCTACATTTAACTTTACTAAGGTGTTCATACCATCCACTATGTCTTTTCAGGTAATACCAGTACTATTACCTAATAGCAAAACCATAGTAGAATAATGATCCAGGTTTGCGTTTGATTCTTTTAATCATTTGTTTAAAACTTTTGTTATGATAACTATGATTCGTAAAACTATGGTTAAGGTAATTGAGTAACTTTTTGTTCAAAACCTGAACGAAATTCATAACAAAATTAATAAAAAACTGTGTATTAACACAGATCTCTGCTGGAAGAGCCAACACCGGAGTGGGCAAGTCAGGTTGAGGCTGAAGTGGTTGTGATTGCTTGGACATGAGAGATTATTAGTCAAGAGTCTCATACCTCTCAGTGTTGCACTTCAACAAATCCAGTAGTTCCCCAGCCTCAAACAAGCGGTCACTTAGTTGTTGTTGTCAAGTCTCATATTTTTCAAAAGTATCCTTCAGCAAGTGCTCCTTGTGTAATTTTATCATTATAGAGGAGCTGGATATCAGTGTCATACATTCCCCAACATTTATCTAACTCAATAGTACAAATATTTAAACTTTTTGATAGAACAAAACATTCCTTTCTAAGCAAAAGATTATTTTTTTTACAGTTTTTTTCTTAATTGCTCTCTGAGGCCGTTTATTTAATTTCTTGATTTTAATGTATTTCTTCAATTTTTTGTGACTCATAATAAAAGGACATAATGGTATGGTATCATCACCAGTCAAATCTTTCGTTACAGCTGGCTCACATACTAATTTTGACGCACTACCTACCGACTTATGAAATAGATTACTGTTGCTAGCAACCTGTTTGCTGACTTTGATACACTCTGAGAGAGATATTGCCTTTTGGGCTTCACACAATTTCTGTTCCAGTTCTGTAGTTCGATTCAAATCCAGTTCGTAAGTGTCACTGCACTCTTGAAATGCTGACACTAGATGTTGTAGTTAACTGTGCTGGTCGGCTAAGTCCATGTTTTGTATGTGTAGCTGAGACAGCTCATTCTTGAGGGAGGACCATCTCTCCTCAGCCGATAACCTAGACCTGAATCCTCCAGCATATCTGAGTGGATTCAAAGCTAAGTAAGCAGAACCAAAACGGACTCATGGCCATACCAACAAGGAGCAGCTCCTTCTAAGCAGCTGCTCTTCGTTCAAAAAAAAAATACTAAAATACAGATCCAAAGACACCGACATCCGAAATTAAAGTTATTTTTTACTTTGTAGTGTTTCTTTGGGAGTATGTTGCTTTTTTAGCTCTCAAAATGGATGTAAGAACTCTATAGAACGTCGGTAGACAAGTGATCGGTCTATAAGTTTTGGGCTTTTGGGAAACTAGCTCCTGCCCGCGTGAAATTTCTGGTTCCCCGGACACACCCCGTCGCATCGCATCATCTGCCTGCGCTATTGCTTCGTTTTCGCTTAGCGTTCTTTCTGTCTTTTTGCTTGGCTCCCAAGGGTCCTAGCGTGATGTTAAATACCCTATAGCCTTACTCAAGAATTGGGCTATCAAATGCATTTTTTTTTAAATCCAACTGGTAGTTCCTGAGATTACCCCCTACATACAAACTTACAAACAAACTAGTTAGTATAGATATCGGCCCACTGCAACAAAAAAAGGCCTATTCTTTCCTTCCATTTTTCCTTATCTAGGTACTGGTTTTTGATGCCAAACCCTTATGAAAAAAGTCGAGTTCATCCAGAAGTAGTAGGTTTATTCTTTAATAATAAACATTGCTTGGATTGTCTTAATCGGCAAAGAATGGCCGCCTCTAATGTATTATTAAAAAAAAAAACGATAAAAAGAATATATATACCGGTAAAACGGGGTGAATAGGAACGGTAGGGGTGAATCGTAACGAAACTTTAAAAGGGATTTTAACATTGAAATATTATAGTCTGTCGCCAAAAAGGACTCTAACGTGTATACTGTATTATAATTAACGATTACGTGTCCCTGTTGGCAACAAATTATATTATTTAAATGTTAAAATTCCTTTTAAAGTTTCGTTACGATTCACCCCTGCCGTTCCTATTCACCCCGTTTTACGGTAATAATTATATATATATAATTATTAATTAATAAATATGATATGTTAAATTTATTATTATTTTAATAATTGTACAACTTTTAATTTTTGGGTACGAGGCTTTTGGCTACTTTGTATGTCGGTATTTTTATTAATGTCATTTATTTGTGATGTGCGTTTTGTTTGTGCAGAATAAACTATTTTTCTTTCTTTCTTTTCAAGACTGGCAATAAATTAATTAAATTAATTTCTTGGCCATTACTTTTGAGGGACGGGAACTTAGTTATAGAATTTGCAATACGTATAATCAAAGCTTACATTGATTTTATCAATCAGCTACAGACGCAATCACCCGCGACTAACCACTGAACTAGCGTCACTAACTATGTAAGTAAATAATTATGAGTAAACAATTATCACTTCATTACCGTAAACATTTGTTTATCATTTCAACGTTGGGGGTTTACGCGGTAAACCATAATAAACAAATGAGGACAAAATAATAAAATACATTTTTTCCTCAATGAGATTCTAGTGCTATTGGGCCTATCTTGTACTTGTACAAAATTGTAGGATAAAGCTATGATTATAATGCTACCGCTGGAAAACAGGTAACATTGGACTAGTTTTCAAGACATTGCAGGAATCATCATTACATTAGAATCTACGGAATAGGTTTTCTTATCTCACTAGGTGGTCGCAAGCGTGACTACTGAGAGTGGGGTCCTGGGTTCGATTCCCAGGTCGGGCATAAGCGTTATTAAGTTATTCGTTGCGCGTTGCGTCGCTGGCTAGTCTCCGCTGAGATTGGCCGCCATGGCCAAAATCGGTCTGAAGAATTCTTCTAGAATAACTTCTGATCGCGACTTCGTCCGTGTAAAACTTCTCATTTTTGCCTTACTTTTGCCCGCGGCTTCGCCCGCGTGGATGTCGGAACGTACTACCGGGATAAAAAGTATCCTACATGTTAATCCAGGTTATAAACTATCTGTTCCAAATTCCATCCAAATCCGTTCAGTAGTTTTTGCGTGAAACAGTAACAAACATCCATCCATCCTCACAAACTTTCACATTTATAATATTAGTAGGATAGCTGTGGCCCGTTACTTCGTTTTCGCTTAGCGTTCTTTCTAACTTTTTTTCTTTTTGCTAAGGTCCTAAGGGTTGTAGACTCGTAGCGTGTTGTTAGCCTACACCTTCCTCAAGAATTGGGATATCAAATGCAAAAAGATTGTCTAATCCGACTTGTGTCCAGGAATTAGCGCGTTTAAACCAACAAACAAAGTCTTCAGCTTTATTAAATTAGTATAGATATTGGCCCCTCATGCACGAGGTTGTCTGTTCAAATCCGGGCAAGTACTTATGTGACCTTTTAGATTCATATTATGAACTTTCTCTGTTTATCTTGGACATCACTGACATCGGTAAAGGGAAACATCGTGAGGAAACATGGACATATTTATTGATATAAGTCTGAAATCGCCAATCCGCCCTAAACAAGCCTGGTGATCAATGCCTTCTCTGTATGAGAAGAAGCTTTTGCCCTGCAGTGAGACAATATAAGGCTGCTATTAATATAATATTAACTCAGGCCGTAATTAAACGATTAGCCAGTCAGCGTGTGAGTGTAGCGGACAAATACGTGGTACCGTCAGTCGTAGAGGCAATAATGTGTGACTGAATGACTGGAATTTATTGTATTACTTTTACTTTTTGCAGAAAATGTTGAAGGACAATCTCCAAAATACCAACTCGGTAAATATTCTCAATACTTTTTAATATCGTGTATTCTCCCGTTTCGATAGCGACTCTGGTATTTTCCCTCGATTAAGGATAAAACCGCTATGCCACTGAATATTAAAAATACCTAAAATACTCAGAACTTTTAGTTAATCATTGAAAAGTAAGATTACTAATATTTTACATTTAAAACTATAATACCTTATATTACATACATTGGTAACATTATAATTATAATGACAAGGAAATATGATCGATAAACTTTTTTGATGTTTGTGCAACCAGAAGGAAAAACCGTTAAACAGGACTCAAAAGATACTATAAGGATCGAGACTCGAAACTTCAAGGTAATAATATACGGTAAGCCCTGGTTGAATGCTCAAACGTGTCCTTGAAGCGTCGATGCTAACTTGGTCAAGTTCAATGCTACTAGGACCCACGCGTGTCTGTTTTCCGATAAACGGACTCAATTTCAACTGACTTCAACTTTCCCAGAGACAAAGTGTCTCATCTGCCTGTAATTACATTACTCAAACCCTTCAAATCTGAAAACACGCCGCATGGCAGCATAAATAGCAAAGAAGAACCTCCCCGAACGAGCATTTTCATACAAGCTTTACTACTTCTTCGTCTTACTACTAATGAATAAGTACGTCCAGTATCGCGTTTTAGAAAAAGTTTGGTTTTGTAGAGCCTCGTCTGTCATTCATACCGTGTATGACAGTATCTCTAAAGCCTGATGTGTCATATTATCGCTCGGGCCCTGTAAGTTGCGTGTACAAACCTCCGAATGTTCTTCAATGAGTACTCGACGCGCTCCAGCAGACCCAAATCGCTGATGACATTGTTGTGACTCTTGATCTTGACGAGAGTCAGCGTCTTGTCGGTCAGGCACAGGTTGTACAGACCCTGGATGTTCTTCGTGGCACCCAGACCTTTCTTCTGGACATTCACTTGCCATACGTGTTCTGGAAAAGTAATAAATGTTCTTTGTTTAATATTCACTCTCCTCGGAAACAATTATCTATTGCAATGGTTACAAAAGGGGTCCATATAAAAATCTGTGAGTGCGTGGGGCTGTAAGAAGGGGGTTAACTGTGGGCTGTTAGCTCACACACCACCAGCTTCTGATTACCCAATCTTTTCATCACATAATAGATTATACTGAAGTAGTTTAGCTTGTGCCAAAACGGAAGAAGATCAATTGTGGAAAGAATCTTTTAGCAGACTTAATGGTGGAGGATCCCTAAGGCACCTTAGCGAGCGCTATTCGACAAAAGTCGATCGACGGTCTTTCACTTCCAGACTACCCAACTTTCGTGGGGACATTGCGAGAACTTGCTACTTAATAGATACCTACATTGAACCCACAAACACATTTATCTTATTAGTAGGTAGCATGAAGTAGTCACATGCAATTATTATTTATTATTTACCTATATAAACAAGTGCATATTAGGGAAAAATAACCAACTTGGAAAACACGGCGTTTCTAAATAAAATTGATGAAATTAAGTAATACTGATGTATTTTTTTCCTCTAAAATTTTGTTTACTTCGCTCCGCCTACCTATTGTTTATTTGCAGGCTTGTCAAAATATTTTTATTTGTTCTGTAGTAATTTATTGGTCCCAAATGTCGAAATATTATTTTACCTGGAGACCGTTGGAAAAAAAGGCGTACATTTAGTAAATATTAAATTAATGACGCAAAAATCCCTATTACAGAATTTGTTATCTAAAATTAGAAGTAAAATATCAAAAAACAGTTCACATAGGTAACAACATCATACTAACATATTTAAGTAATTACTTATTAGCAAGAAACTTACGGAAACAAAAATCTAAACATCTGAAGTATTCGAACAAAAACAGCTTTGATACCTCGCAGAATATTCCCAAGCGTGCCAATCTAGATATAACTATACAATGCCTAGGTCATTAGCGTTTAGCTGTGACCTAATGACCTACAAAGTTGATTTAGAATTATCATCATCGTGTATTCATAGCTCTGGAGCCCATTTATAACTTTGTTACGATATACGGATTGTTGTTATAGAATGGATAAAATAAGGAAATATTTCACTAGAAACTAAGTTTATCTATGGCATTATTATTATTATCTACGAATTTCAATGAACATCGAATGTTCTCCAGCAAATTTTTGACAAGGCGAGATGCTTACTGAAAACGGGTTCAAGGTTTGAAGAACTGACACCCTTGTCGGTAACCCATAGGTTCTAGGGGCTAGAATCTAGGGAATCAGAAGCCTGCCGTCATTAATATTTTAAGGTGCTCACTGAGACGTAGTCCCTATTGGGGGCTTGTTGCGAGAATGAACGCTATTTAGGCTAAGACCACACAAATACCGGACCTAGTCCAGTTCTAAAAACTCTTCATACGGAGAGTGCAGACCATGTGTCCTTTAATTCCGAGCATACGTATCGTTTACTTCCGAACTCCTAAACTAAAAATCGACAGCATCCGAAGATTCGAACAGGCAGCATCAGTGCGTCAAGTCATTCGCACGTGCCCTATGATGGGTGATTGAGTTATCTACGCTATAGCTTTGGTACGGCAACTGACAGTGTGGCGCAGTTAATCAAAAGGTTTTATATGATATTGATGAACCTCTGTAGTCTCGACGTTATATAAACGTAGTGTTAGAAAGAACGGTGCACTTTAATTAGTTTAATTAGCTACTATATAAGGTGATACGCAGATAAACAGTTCTTATGACGTAACTGTTGTTGTTGTTGCGCTTCTGTTTACGTGGCCTAGAATGGTGTGAATATATTGGGAGGGTTTCCTTTTAGAAATGTGATAAACACAAAAGACAAATGAACTCAGGGTTGATACCCATAGCCCCCAGGTTTGAAAAAGCGGGGTTATGGGCGAGTGACGGGATAGATTTGCTGCAGGTTCCATATAGGCAGAATGCGCGAGGGAATACCGTCGTCAAAACCAGGGGAATCTGAGAATTTAATTTCGTATCCCCTGTGGCGGAATAACAACTCGAGGATGGAGTGGTCCATTTAAAAAGAATTGATAAGTCATCTGACAGGTTTTGCGTCATATTTATAAGAGTTTACTAGTTTAACTTAACTCCAGTATGTAGTTTGAAAACATTACAAAATCAGCCTACCCTCTCCAGAATCAAAAGCGTAACAGTGTGTTACGTGTGATAAGATAACAATGTATCAGCTGATTGTCCTTGCACCGACTGTCGAAGGAAATTATTTGTTATTGTAGTTCATTATCATCATATCAACGCATGAATGTTACGAACATTTATTATGGTCCTTCTATATGTATAACTGTTTGAAGTAAGTTTCAATATTTATGGGACCGTCAATAAATTCTAGAATGTGGACGCACATAATCATGGCGAGCGGCAAAGAAGAAAGAAGGCACCCAGTAGAGAATAATTCCGGGTTGAAATGATGATGAGATTTCTTCCAAGTTTCTATTATCAGCTATTAAAAATGCCAAGAAACGAAGAAACAATATGAAATGGAAACTATTCGCGGTTCTGCGCATCAATTCGCAACAAAGGTCATCTGATGCGTAGTGCGTGGGCAACGGAACTCCGTGTAGAAATACAAAGCAACAGTTTGTTTACATGAGTGAATGAACAAGGCAAGACCAAGGCTTATGTTCTGCTGGCATTGTGTTATTATAGAACTGAACATTGCACTGGCCTTGATTGAGAACGTGTACATTTCAGCCGAAAGACGTCCACATCTAGACATACGAGTAAATCTCCCCTGAACATTGCCATAGCGACCGAAACTGTTTAGCCCGCATCCAGCGGATTCCCTCGACCTATACTAGGTCGTAGGTCCGCCCTGTCACAAAGGGGGCCTTCTCAAAACTCAAAAAACTCAAAGCATCAAGTCTGAATCAATTAGATGTGATTGCGGAGCAGGAGCAGTATTGAGCCACGCATTTTTATCAGCGATGTAATCACCTAACTTATCATACAGGCTGCCTGCATAGTGTGCGTTTTATACAAGATTTGAATTTCTTTTCATTCAGTTAAAGTATGTGGGAAGGTATTTTATTGTAACATTTTAAACAGTACTTACCCCATGAAAGATGAGTCTACTTTAGCCAGTCTGAAACCTGGTTGAACTAATAGGTCCTTATTTCTAGTACTATATTTATGTCTTTTACCTCTTTTAATAAAGAGATGTAATAAAAATCTTACGTACCTACATTATGTTTTCATATATTGACAAGGTACCGTCATGATCTTAATATCCTTAAACAGTTCCCTTAGAGAATCGCGCATGCTAAGATTATACATGGCTCTGATGGCTCTTTTCTGCAGAATAAAAATAGAATCGATGTCTGCAGCCCGTCCCCAAAGTAAAATACCGTAAGACTTGATACTGTGAAAGTAACTAAAATAGACTAGCCTCGCTACATATTCACATTGCGCTTTTGTAACTAACTTTAGTACTAGTTTAGCTTGCGTTAGCTAAACTCGATTCAACTAAATTTTGATATCCAAAACGTCACGATAAGGCGAAAGGTCAACCCTATTCTTATTCCAATCCCATCATCCATTTATTAATATTCCAAAGAAAAACATGACGTCCACGTGTTCAATTGAAACGGCAAACGTATCACATATAGGTACATCTACGTAGGTAATACACGTTGCTATGTTTGCAGTTCACGTGCCGCGATCAGTAAACACAATCGTTTACGGACATCACAATAAACAATACAATTAATCATTGCACTAGTAAACACAAATTAGTTAGCAAACAAATATGAGATCACGCGCTGACCTATGCGTGGTCGACATTTTGTGCTTGCGTGTTCTTTTACATTAAAATATGGGCCTTGAATTGGCGAAAGGGCGATTTTGGATGTAGGTTTCCTAAAATCTGCTATTTCTAATCGGCAAGCCAAAGGAAATGTCCTCGACCTACTACTGTGAGTGGACCAGCAAGTTTGCGCAAAATACTAATAATGGCGTTAAAGTAGGAAACTAATGCCTTGCTGTTGGTTAAGAAGAATGGGAAAGATGCTGAATGTAATCCCAACGGTAATTTGTAATCGTAGTACTATGATGTTATAGCGCAGGAGTTGAAAATCTCAAGAGCACGAAGTGTTGGGAGTCCTGGAAGATATCCTGCTTAACATAACCCGTTTCATTGCCAATGTAGTACAATCTAGTAGTATCTTTCATTCTCAAATGAGAAACGAAACAGACAACAAACAAAAATTTGTCGAAGATCATTTAACAACGTTCATCTTCTATCTATGAACCATGTTTTTAAATATGACAGAGTCAGACTATGATCTCATGGTGTTTACTTATCGAAACCGTAACCGGCGCTACAGACTCCTGAACTACTGGGTTTTTCTTATGATAGCATGGCAGTGGCCAGGGGCCAAAGCCCGGTCATAAACTCATAAGTATGTTCTACACGAGCTGTTCTGTGTTCTCTGAGCTGCACGATTACTGACAAATGCGTGCACTGACTGGACAGGTCCACTCAATCTGTGTGGTTCTTTCCTCGAAAGACCATTTCAGATACCAATCTACATGGTCTTCACATGATCTGACCAAGATTATGTCTGGACTTTAAAAGAGACTGTGACCTCTGAGCCTGTTTCGGCCTTTCTTCTCAGAGTAGTCAGATAGGAAACGTCGACCTCATCTAGTTTAAAAATATGATTGACCTGTAAAAGTGTTTGTACAAACCTACTTACAGAAATAAAATCATTTATCATTTACTTTAGGCCACTAAGCTTAGGTATTATGGCCCCGGTCGTTGTTCTAGAGTAGACGGAATCATCAACATGACAGGTTTGTAAATGTATAGGAAACGGAAATGTACTGGTTCTCGTGTAGTACTAGCCGAAAAAAAATTACGCCAGCGAAAGAACCGAGTTCGCCACCCCTACCATGGTACTGGGGTACTGACGATTAAACATCGAGTATTGAGGCGAGATTCGAGAGACCTGTGGACTGCGGTAGTCTGAGTTGATTGATCGCTTCATACGATCGAATAACCGCGAGGCCCTGAGGCTAGACCGCCTGCTACGTCACAAGTGCAAAAACCGTAAAAATACCACAACACATCGGACGAACCGCGTCAATGTAGTCTGCTAAAATACTAATAAAAAAATCCCCGTAACGTAAACGTCGAGCAACCAATGACTAATCACGACAGCATGATAATCAATCAATCATAATATCATCATAATGATATCAGCATTTTTCAGTAATCTCGAACAGCGCAAAATGGTGATCTAAAAATCAAAACTACCGGTGACCCTACAATCGTAACGTGTGAAAAGGGCCGTCGCTCGCTTCCGACGAGTTCGCATTAAGATTAATGATTGTATACGTATGTTTACCCACAGCATCACAATATTAGTGGGGGTCAACGACATCGGCTCTTACGTACGCGCTTAAATTTCCATAGTACATGATCGTGCTTTGGCTTTTTTATGGCATGTTCGCAGTCACTTATTATTGTCTGATGCGAAGTAACTTACTAGGATTTTGTTTTAATGTTTATTTATTGTCTATAGTGCCCGCGGCTCCGCCCGTGTGCGTTGCTTTTCCGCTAAAACGCAATAGACTCCGAATTACGTTTCCTACGCAGTTCTGTCGTTCATATTCGAGTTTAAAGGTACAAGTTCGTAGCCGACTGCAGGCAGCAGCAGCAGGCGACTTGTCGTCGCGACACTAATGGTTTCTATGTGTTTTTATGAAAACGATGTGTCGCTAGCTACGGAACGTATTTCATAGAAATACATAGACACCAGGAGTGTCGCGGCGACACGTCGCCTGCTGCTGTTGCCTGCAGTCGGGCTAACTTGTACCTTAAAAATTCTGTTTCGTTTTTAGGGCGCTAGAATCAATGTTTTATGATTATTAAGTATTCTACCGTTGAGTAGATGCTCCAGTATTTGGGCGAGTAAATAGACTATTAATTTAAAAAACCTATTTATGAAGTCTAAAAGAAAAGTCAAGATTTCCTAAAATCGGTACCGTACAGATGAAATAGAAAAAAAAAATGTGTTATTGAACTCACAAAGTGTATAGATCCCATGATGCTACTTTAATTATTTTCTTACATGCATGAAGTCCAGTTAGGTAGTAATTGAAGCTAATAAAAGATACAAATGATATTTTTCTGCAAATATCTTATTTCCTGAATGAGCACATTTGATTCACTTTATTAAATAAATTGATAAAACCATCAACACAACAATAAACCTTGATAAAAATTAAATGCAGTAGCTATAATATCAACATATTATAATTATATCTATCTACTATATTTTTATATTTAGCTGATTTCAACTCCAATACAAACGTTTGCTAGAAGTTACTTCCTAAGCAGGACTAGATATTGAATATTGCCCAAGCTAACACAAATATTTTAGTGTATTGGATTAAAATATTGTGGTCAAGTTCATAGCTTCACGGAGAGGATGCCTGTGTCCCAGCAGTGGGAAGGTTATGGGCTGCTTATGTTAAGTTCACAGCTGATAACTATTCAACCTAGAGCTCATAAATTAAGTAAATAACGAAAATTGTTCACTTGGTATTTGATATGTCTACTTAAAGGTAAATTCTTCTGGACCGATTTTGATGAAATTTTTAGTGTGAATGGGTCCCTGGATGTTTTAGATTCACAATTGGACCTGGTACGTGGCGCGGGCGAAGCCGCGAGCAGAAGCTAG
The DNA here is from genome assembly GCA_916610205.1 of Griposia aprilina. NCBI lineage: Eukaryota > Metazoa > Arthropoda > Insecta > Lepidoptera > Noctuidae > Griposia > Griposia aprilina. Next base: position 21,230,628 of record OU744302.1, on the reverse strand, counting down.
CTTTCTATAAAACTTTATTCATACGTAGTTTGGTTGTTCATTGAGCTAGGAATTTCATTCACAAGCTCAACATATTCTACAATTTCCACATAATATTACTGTTGTATTTGTGAACCTTTTTCTTTAGATTTGATTTTAGATTAATAAAAAATTGGTAATAAGGATGCCATATGAAGCACCAACTTGTGAATGGACAATGTGAATAGGTAGGTATTTAATTCAGTTACTAGTAACTTCTAGAACAAATAAATTTGGTGGACTCTAGTATTTAGCTAACCAATTCCCATCATGAACATACAGAATGATGTTATGATTAGTATTTATTTTAGTTTTTACTTATACTAAGTGCTAACTAAAAAGGAAAAATACATTCTCATTCAAACAGAATTACTTTAATGATGGGAATGACTTTGAGGCAATAAATTATGATGTTTTTGTATATTTAACAATTCAGACATTAAAACAAATACTGATTATATTATGAGTTGAATCTACATAAATGCGAGAGAATTTTAAATTATAAGATTTTTTGTGAGATTTCGCAAAAAAATTAGGCACATATTTAGCATGTATTTGCAAAAGAACAGATAAACATGTTTATTTTATGAGAACACAAAGTAATTGGAAACTAATTTGATTTACTAAAGTATTTGAAAACAAGAAATATTAGCATGGTTCACATTTGCCAAAGCAGCCCCATAATAAATAGTGAATGCTCAAAGTGTTACACTTGAACATGACATTGGTACCTACATAACCTTAAACATTCCAGCATGTACTCATGTTTTAGTAAACATTGTGGGAAAATTCAAGAGGAAAGTGTTCAGACTTACGTATTGGGTGCAGCAGCTCGTCGCTGGCGTCCTCGGTGCGGTGCTGCTTCAGGATGGCAGTCAGCCAGGCGTGCAGGTCCTGCTCGTTCTCCGCCACCACGCAGAACTGCTCCTCCCTGGTGAACAGCGCGATGACATGCTTTTGCTTGAGGTCCAGCCGCCGCATGATGTTGTAGCAGCTCTTCAGCGGCAGCACGCGGCGCGGCGCCACTCCCGCGCGGAACTTCTTCTCCGACTCATAGTACTCCAGCCGCGCCGAGCACTCCGGGGTCTCCGCACGCAGCACGAAGTACTTCTTCTTCATCGTCTTCAGCTTCCGCAGCTGCCCTTGGCGCACCACGGCGCCCGCGCCCCCGCCTCCCGCCGCCGACATCACTCCTGCATCCCAGTCCCACACCTAACGACTCTGGCACATGCCAACCGATAACCTTGAAGTTGTTTACACCAATGATGAAAGTCACCCTAATAAACGACGAATAGTAAAACACCGTCGACGGACACGCGCCACGACTAAAAATACTTATAATAATCAGTAATCACCATATAGTGCGTAAATAGTACCTCGTTATGATAAATCGAACTGCGTAACGAATCCGACGTAGTACCATAAGAATTTATTCCGTGGGCAGTGCCGCGGCGATTCCGCACTAACACGATAACACTAATGTTAAAATCTTATCTTTGCGAAATAATCATAATACATCAACAACAAACACTATTTCAATCCATAATTTGGTACGCTCGCTGTTACACTCGGTCATTCACAGACACTCGAGTTTAGAAAGAGATAAAATCATTCATAGTAAACGTAATTCGCACCGCACGCCCTTCCGTAGGTACGCAGTACGCAGGGCATGGAAGTCATGCCGTGGTCATGCCTCGCGATATCAAAACATTCGATTTTCACGTTATCACTCACTGCTAAGACACATCACTGTTTTGCAAACCGTTACAAATGATATACGAGGAAATGTTTTTGTGTTTGACCACTTAATTTATAAAAAAACACGTATTTGCGCCTCGTTTTTTATTGGTTCTTCACTATTGCGTGTCATTTATTTGTACGACGAAATAGTACTCCGTCGCGCTATGTATACGGCATGTTATCTGTATGTTTGTCGCGTAACCACTAACCAATCCAAGCGTAGTATTCCGCTACGGCATAGAACATTTTCTACATCGTCTAATAGATTGTCTGTGCTATTATATTATTAGCCAATCATAGCCTACGATTCCTGAGCTGTAGCATCGATTGTGATGAGACCGTATACTGCCACAGTAAAGAGTATTGTAGTACATTGAACACTTCCTTGCAAACGGTCTTCCGCCTTTAAAAAAAAAACACGCAAGCTATATTCACAGCTAATAAAATAGGTATGAGAAATGATTCCACAGCAAAAAAAAAAATGTTTAAGAAAAAGCACAGTTTAATACAAGGAAACACAATTCAAAAATATTTTTTCCTAGATTATAACTCAAAAAGTTATGACGAATTTTACTAAACAGTGATACATAATAATTTAAGAGAAAGTTGTTTTCACTTGTGGTCAGAAGTTAAGTTATGTAGCAATACTAAAGTTTGAAAAGATGGTTAATTTACTCATTTTCCTATTTTTGTTCCTTTGCTAGGTTTTTTATTGAATCTTTTGGTTTTCGGTGTTGGATGAAAAAAATGTAATGCTGTTGTTCCCATTAATTAAAATATAAACAACCTGGAACGTTTCAGTTAATTGACAGTTCCTGATGACAGTTCTTAAAATGTTTGGATACACAGAGTCACAGACAAACTGTGTTTTTAATTTTTTAATTTTGTAAACACAATAGTAATAAAATAGTAGAACTAAAATCAGCTTTTATTGTTTTAAAAAATTAGGTAGTATCTGTAATTTTACTCATAATGATCGTATTTTTACTTGTCGATTCGGTTTCAGGTAAGCCCGAGGCTAATTATCCGATTATTGCTGGTGACACTGGTTCAATATGTCCGACGACGTCCGTCATTCATTCATTCATTTGCCTTGCTAAAAAAGGTAGAAACGAGAAATGTTGGCAAATTAGTGACGATAATACGTGTTATCTTTCTTGTTCAAGTTATTATTGCTTTTGTTTTACACAAATACTCGTGAATCGGGACGCGCATTGTTGATTATGAGTCGCTTTGGTAATACTCAATATGTTTACATTGTGAAATAAGTTCGTAGACAGTTCTGTCGCCGTGAAAACCATATTCATAGCGAAAGGAGAGTTTTTTTGTTGCGCTTACTGTGTTTGATAAGTGATTTGGGTGTGCGGCGACGTTGATAGACCGTGTCTGTGTACTGTTAGTCGATAATTGTGTGATGTGAAGGTGTTCCATGTTTCGTTGTTCGTTTGTCGTGTGCAATCGCAACAGTCCCCGCTTTGCGGTGCAGTTTTGTAATAGTCATTAGAGCGTAGAAAATATGTCAAGTGGATTGACCCTAGTAAATATTCTAATTTTACAGTAATCTCGTTTACTAGGCAATGCTGCTTATCTGTTTAGAGTAATGCTATTGTGTTATATTTTATAACTTGTTATATTTTACACAGGGCCCAAAGTATAGCTGTGAAGTGAAACAATGGATTTAAAATTCTAATCAACAAGGTAATAATGATTTGTTTTTACTGGCTTCTTATTGTGTTGAGTGCCCAGGGACACTAACAATAAGTATGAATATGTATAAAAAGTGATTGTCTGTCACAAAGTTTATGAGAAAAAATGCTTGAGTTGTTATGCTCAGTATGTACACAACATAACAGGAAGTAAATGAAAGAGTAATGCTGAATCAAAGTTATAAAGTGAACCATTATACTATTGTAAATACCTATTGACAATTGATTTCCTTTTATGTTTATTTTCATTCATTATATGGACTTGTTACTATCAATAAATGGAAATAGAATTACAGGATAGTTCTGATTATTAACTAGTTTGATTGCACACAATATTTCTCATATGATTCACACAGATTACTGGTGAAACTTAATATTATTAATGTTTAGTTTAGAAGAATACCTTCTTTCATGCAACACAACTTCAAAACAGAAGTTTTTTGCAGACATAACTGACCAAAAGTTCAATCATGCATTGTAATTATTGCTTATTGCAAACTTACACTTATTTTTTATTTAATGTGAAATTGTGTCAACCAATGAGGCATCTCTAGCAATACATCCACCAAGATAAAAAAAAGGTATCATTTCCTTGGATTTCTCTAAGACCCATGATAAGTTTAAAACTACAAAGTTTGGTAACTGAATTGTTTATCTGCATGACACTGTCTTGGTCCAGTCTCGTGATCTCTATCTCCCACAGGAAGAGAGTCCAACCAACTGTAGGTATTGTGTAACACACTGACAAGCACAATTACTGTTCTTACCTATTATTTTGGCAGTCCAAAAATAGCAGTTACATTGATCAAGAGGCATTTGGTGCAATTTAAAATATCATTAATAAATTTTTAGCGAATGTCCTCTTTTGGACATAGATGTCTTTAAAGAATGGCCACCATTGAGCTGTCAAAAGGATAGCTGTTGTAATAGTATAAACAATGCAGCTGCTTATGTATTATTAAAGTAATCATTTTGTTCTATAGTGCCTTCACATGGCTAACCCATAATATGAAAACTAGAAAAAAATTCATTGTTTTGTTAATTTACATAATATTTTATGTTGGTGTTGGTTATGTCTAGATTTCAGACTCACGCTAAGATGATGTATGGGCCTCTGGATGATTAACTTACCTCTCACCATGAAATATCATTCATTCAATGGTTACAGTACTATAACACCTTCCAAAACTATTTAAAGCTATTTATCTTAATTTTCAGATATATTATGGCATCTGGGACATCATCTTTAGAAAGTAATGGCAGTAATGGTGGGTATTGCTTCAAATAGTTTATTCTCTACATTTTTTGTCACTAATATATATATTTTATTTCATAATTTTACTAATCTCATTAATTGCTGCTCCTTTCCTAGGAAAATCCATAGAAATAATGCATTTACATTTTAACTAGTCAGGCCCGAGGTGGCTCGCTAGAGGGCCATTGCGATTCTTGACTAGTTAAAGTACAAACCTAGAATAAGAAGTTTAGGTAAAAGATGTATAAGATAAACCTATCAAACAAACTAAGTTTAAGTTTGAAAGGGGTAATAGTTCGAAAAATTTAATATTTTGTGGTGTTGACTGTATAATCTGGTCCTTTGGATCTTACTAATAAAATAATTTTACACAATAAACTTAAATTTGCTTCTTATTCAAACTATGTGCTGATAATTTATTTGTCTGTGTGTGTTTCATGGGATTTTGATCAGATTTATTATCTTTTCCATGATGCAGCAGAGAAAGAAAAAAACACTAGTTATCAAATTAAGGTTTTTGATTAGAACAGGCCCTCAAAACCTATGAGATTAGATAAGTCACAGATAATCTTGTATTACATAGAATTGTCTAATCTATGACTATATACTGTTGTTTAGATATTTGATTAAAACGAAATAAACAATGACATGACATGTGTTTTTCCACAATTGGATGTTATACCTCCTAGTAATGAAATATTTGTTATTTTTTTAAAGTTCTTTCCTTAAGATTTATTGAATCATGGGATCAGAATGTCCAGAGTTTCTATCTAGTAGGTAGCACAAATCTAGCCTAGCCTAACACTTCTGCTGCATTTTGAATAATTTACTACATTTTTTTTTATAACTGCAATCAAAATATCAACAAAGTTCCATTACAAGATCCAAGTATTTTGGTTCTCGTAAGTTTCTGACACCTTTTTTATGGTAGCCTGTAGTGTCCCGCTCCTATCATCTTTTGCGATCGTCCCGTTCTAACATTATTTAAAGGAAAACACATCTTTCAGCTGTTTGGCCGTCACCAAAACTACAATAATGACTGAGGTTTGACTTCAAAGAGTGGTGTTTCCTCGTTCATATAAATGGGAGAGACTACTCCCATATATACAACCTTTGAACCTTGCTAGTTTTCATGTTTTAAAGCACCTGCTAAACCCAAAACATCTTGTTCCAGAATCAATATCCCACAATTACGTGAGCACAGAGCGTCACACCACCGCTCAACTGCCGACCATCCCAATCCCGATCGAGTACGACGTGCTGACCTCGAACCAATGCTACGAGAAACAGAACTACACGGTCAAGTCGCACGGTGCGCACGTCATGAGCGGACCGTACGAGCCGCTGCAGTATGACGTCATCAGGTGGGTGCTAATAGCAGTTTACCACGGCAATAGGCTTGGCCGAGTTGGCCCCCCAGTTACATGGGACTTAACAGGTGAAATGTGCTCCATGAAATGAAATGTAATGTGATGAAATGTACTCCAAACCTCTGCTTACCCCAAGGACTAACTACCTGTTTCAGTTATTATCTTGTTGCTACCCAAGGATGGTCTGGTAGACATCGCTTTCTGCTATAAAACCCTTGAAATTAACGATGTTGTATATGAGCTGTTACAGTTCTGGTGTGCTTAATATTTTATTGCTTGGTATACATACAGCTAACTTGTAACGGCTTTTTAACAATGTTGAGAGTGTGCTATGTAGTAAATTCTTTTACATCACTTATAAGTATGCCTTTTACGAACACAACAAAAAAAAACCTGCTAAGTGCGAGTCGGACTCGCACGGCAAGGGTTCCGTACCACCGTACAATATTTGTCATTACATAATTTAAAAAAACGCCGAATAAAACACGTTTCTTGTATGGACACCGTTTTTTTTTTTTTTTTTTTTTTTTTTTTTTAATATTTGTTGTATTAGCGGCAATAGAAATACACACTATAGGAAAATTTCAACTGTCTATCTATTACGGTTCATGAGGTACAGCCTGCTGACATACAGACGGACGGATGGACAGCGGAGGCTTAGTAATAGGGTTCCGTTGGCACCCTTTGGGTACGGAACCCTAATGCATATTGTCAGTGTAGTGGAAAGATGAATATTTTAGCGTGTATTCCAAATAGCTTGTTTGACTTTGACAATAATGTATGTTCTCTCTATCTGTCTATTAGTAAACAGAACAACGAGAGCTTGAAGCAGCAGTGCGAGAAGGCGCTGCATGATCTCAATCAGTTGCGGCGACAGCATACGGAGACGTCGCGGAGGTGTGAGCATGTTATGAAAGTGAGTTTTTAACCCGATTTTTCTTTTTTGTTTTTAAAAGAGGGGTGTTATAAGTTTGACCGCTATGTGTGTGTCTGTAGCATCGTAGCTCTTAAACGGGTGAACCGATTTGGATGCGGTTTTTTTATTTGAAAGCAGGATTTCTAGTTGTGGTTCTTAAACATGTTTTTATCAAAATCGGTTCAGCCGTTTCAAGGTCATCAGCTCTTTTCTGTGTCAGGGGTGTTTCATTTTACCTATTATTGAAACTTATACCATGAGGCTCATCATGATCCTGCCCTTCTCCCATGTTACTTGTGTACAGTGCAACACGTTTCCTCCTCCGTTCTCCCCTGTCAACCGTCACGCTATTATTCACTCCCTTCTCTTTCATGTCATTCCTCACACAATCCATCATTTCTTTGGCCTTCCTCGCCGTCCTCGCGCTCCTTCTCGCCCACGGCGACTTTATTTAGCGATGCAGTAGCGATGTTGTCGCGCATGTGTATCGATACAACCGCGATGCTGTCGCTGACTGTGTTCCTTCGCCCAGATTCTGTATCGCTACTATCGCGATGCTGTCGCGCTTCAGTCGCGATGCAAACGCGAATAAGCATCGACACAGAAGGTCGCCCACGGCGGCTTTCACACTTTGACAACATTCGTCAGCATCCCTCCCTCCGTTCTTCACCCTTCGTTCCCCCGATGTCGTCAGAAACGGTCGCGCGTTTGCATCGATACAGTCGCGATGCTGTCGCGCATGTGTATCGACACAGCCGTGCGTTTGCATCGTTTCTGTAGCACGTTGCAAACACGACTAACGCGAGATAATAGCGATGCTGTCGCGCGTTTTGGCGCCGTGGGCGAGGGGGCCTTATATTCATCACTCTCTTAGTCACATGCATGGGATACTTATCACATGCCCATACCAAGCCAAATGACTTCCTTTCAACTTTTCCGACACTGGCGTCACTTTCCACCTTCTCCTTATATACTCACTAGCTCCTGTCCGCGGCTTCGCCAGTGTGGATGTTGGAAATTATCCCACGGGAACGCGCTAAAAAACAAGCGCGCGCGCGTACGTGATAAATAGTATCCTCTCATTCAAATCCATGCAACCGTTAAAGCGTGAAAAGGTTACAGACAGACAGATAATAAATGCAAATTATCTTTATTTTATTTTATTGAACAGGTTTTATAAGATTCCAAATGTCTAACTTAAAAATAATAATATTTCATTCTAATATTATCATCGTTAATTTGAAATACTCTAGCGCCACCATTGACCACGGCACGCCAAGTATTACCTACATATTAGCCAACTAGCTTAACATATTTAGCATATTTTATAATTTCACATTGTAATAAATTTTAAGTGGGTGGACTGATTTAAATGAAATAAATAGTAAAATAAATAATATTGGGTCCTTACATATGAAATTGATGTTTTACAGAAAGAAAGAAAGAAAGAATATGAACTGAATGAATGAACAGGCCACTTAGATCTCAAAAAGCCGGCGTTTGGTTAAGAATTCCAAATTCAAATTTATTTCAATTTAAAGCGTGTTTATTTGTGTTTCGAATGTAATAATTAATTTGTTTTCGCGCCATTTAATTTTGCTTTGACATCGTTCTGTGCTCAATATGGAAAACATAAAATATCGCATTATTTTCGAATACGAATTCCATCGTGGCACTAGCGCTGCAGAAACAGCTCGAAGGATTAATAATTTGTACGGAGAAGCTATTGTAAAAGAAAACACAGTACATTTTTGGTTCCAACGCTTTCGCTCTGGAAATTTTGACCTCCAGAACAAACCTCGTGGACGGCCGGAGACCCTAGTTGTCAATAAGGAATTGAAAGTGATCGTGGAAGCGGATCCATCCCAAACCACGTCAGAGTTAGCTGCAGGCTTCGGTGTGAGTGATAAAACCATTTTGAATCATTTGAAACAAATTGGAAAAGTGAAAAAGCTTGAAAAATGGGTACTGCATGAACTAAGTGAAGCAAACCAACAAACACGAGTCGACTGCTGCGTCACGTTACTCAACCGTCACAATAACGAGGGGATTTTGTTTTTTGATCGTTTTGATTTTTTTCTCTTGTGATGAAAAATGGATCCTATACGATAATCGGAAACGCTCATCACAGTGGTTAAATCCAGGAGAACCGGCTAAATCCTGCCCCAAGCGAAAGTTGACTCAAAAAAAGGCACTGGTTAGTGTCTGGTGGACCAGCGTTGGTGTCATCCACTACAGCTTCCTAAGATCTGGTCAGACGATTACGGCAGATCTGTATTGCCGACAATTGGAAACCATGATGGAAAAGCTAGCCGTTAAACAGCCCAGATTGGTCAACCGCTCTAGCCCACTGCTGCTTCAGTACAACGCTAGACCACACACTGCACAACAGATGGTGGCGAAACTAGAGGAGCTAGGATTGGAATGTCTCCGTCACCCACCATAGTCCCCGGACCTTGCTCCAACCGATTACCACTTTTTTCGGAATTTGGATAATTTCTTAATTGAAAAAAAAAAACAATTCAAATGAGGCAGTCCAAAACACCTGTAAAGATTTTGTTGATTCTCGCTCCCGAATTTTTTTCAGCAAAGGAATCAATGGACTCCCTATAAAATTGCAAAAGTGCATAGATCACAACGGTACCTACTTTGATTGATTAAATTTAAAAAATGTAAAAAAAAAGTTAGTTTTGCTTTTTCCATATAAAACATCAATTTAAAACCAAAAATAAAACCTAAGTAAAAAATTTATTTAAATTTCGGAAGTCGGTGGCAAAAAACGAAAATACAAAACCAAAGACACAGACACGGCAAGGATTATTTTTGAGACATAAAGTAGCCTATGTCCTTCCCCAGGATGCCAGCTATCTCGTTGCTAAATTTTTATCGAAATTCGTTCCGTGATTTAGGCGTGAAAAGGTACACAGAGAGACAGTCAGAGTTACTTTCGAATTTATAATATTAATATAGATTTTCGTCGCTCCACACATCCATCTCACTGTATGCAATCTTTTGTCATCCGTCTTCTTCACGGCCCAGCTTTTCGAGTCTATATCCCTTAAGTTGTAGAACGTCTTCCTAGCTTGATTGTTACTGATTCGTAGGTCTAATTAGTAGGTCATTAAGCCCCATCCAAATAAATAGCTGGACCAAAATTGCAACTTATAGCTAATGACCGAGAAACATGGCAATCTTTGGAAGACACTTTTGACTTAAGACTTTGACCCTGTTACACAATAACTATATCCTTAATATTAATCAAAAACTTTTTAAAACTTACTTATTTAAAGCTATGTAAAAGCTGTATTTATGTATAAAATAAAAAGGTTTTTTTTATTAAGATCCATCCACTTGTCAAGTTTTTAGATAGCATTTCCTACTTGTTTTCTTGCCAAATATAGCGTGTCTCTGGAGTACCCGTGCGTATTGATACATAGAGCTTTAAATAAGACTCACATTCAGGTATGAGTGACGAAGACGACGGTCTGCAAAGCTAACTTTTTTCCAAATTCGAAGGACCTCGAAAATATAAAAAAAATGATTCACATCGTGATGATGTTGATAAATGTAGTTTACTGCCAGGTATTGTAACTTAACTTATAAGATAAGGCTTGGAATGACAACAGTATTATATTAATTTGCCTTTGTTTAATGCCTGACTTCTAACTGTGATGGTCCAACTACTATTTATAAAAACATTTGCTATTGTGGATCACCACAACGTGGGCCTGAAACCGTCTAACGTCACCGCGGCAGACCCAGGCCTAGATGGCGGGAGCTTGACGCTTGTAGTTGGGATTGGTCCATTTTGGCGCAGGATCGAGTTGAGTGGGAAAAGGAAAGGGAGGCCTGTGCCCTGCAGTGGCACAACACAGGTTGATTGATTTATTTATTGTATCAGGAGTTGGAGTACTTCCGCGGACAGCACAGAGCAGCTATGAACCAGTTGGAGGTGTCAGCACAGGAGGCCAGCAGTTTGCGCGGCAAATACGGCGACCTGCTCAACGACAACCAGCGGTAAGAGCTCCATACCTGCCTGCTTTTACTTTACTTTTACTTGCATCACAAATCAGTAAGTGCGTGTATTTATTAGCGAGCTTGCCCGCGACTTCGTCCGCGTGAAATTTCTTGTTCCTCCGACCCACCCGTTCGCAATGCATAGCCCGGCTGCGCTATTACTTTGTTTACGCTTAGCGTTCTTTCTGTTTTTTTTTCTTTTTGCTCGCCTCCTAAGCGTCCTATCGTGATGTTAAATAGCTTATAGCCTTCCCCAAGAATTGGGCTATCAAAAATGCCGGTTTTTTTTTCAAATCCGACTGGAAGTTCCAGAGATTAGCGCGTTCAAACAAACAAACGAAACAACAAACAAACTCTTCATGTTTATTATTAGTATTAGTATAGACTATTAGTATAGATTCACAAGGTGCACAATATTGGTATCACCCAAGCGTAATCGCAAAAAGTGACAAGCAACAACAATAATAATGATGGTAACTACAGTGAAAAGATAAGTTTACAAAATTACCGCTACAAGATTTGCACTAAACGCATTTAAAACATAGTTCCGTTTCTGTCAATCGTTTGAAGATGATAGAGAGATAATGATTAAATATGTTTAGCGTTAAACGCATTTAAGGTGAAAGCGCCAGGTTGCCCTCGAAATTCAATTTACCTTACGTTTTTTGCAATTTGCAGGTCAGTGTCAGGTTATCTGTAAGAGAACTTAAATAAATTTGAATTTCGCGGGCTACGGCTAGTGATTTGTGGTACAAGCGAGCTTTAGGAATCGGTCCGGCAGCCCAAAAAAGCGCAGTACAGCGGTTTACTATCAAAGAAATATCAACTCTAAATATGTTGAAATAAAGGCGAACTTTACCATCATCGGCTAACTAGAGTATGAAAGCAGATAGCGGCATTATTATTAGTAAGGGCCGGTGGACACCAGAAGAAGCTCAGCGCAGTACGGATTCTACAGAATAACCATTTCAAAATACACGCCTTCTACCAGTTTGAACCTTAAATTGTTTTGCTAACACCCGGTTTCTGGAACGAAAATTATGGACCTGTCAAAGTCAAGTCACCTGACTGGCTGTCGATAATTTTGTTAATCAATCACAGCACTTGAAGCGCGCTTGACAAAATTGACAGAAATTGGGCGTCAGACATACTGTTAAAATCATGTGAATGCCTTAGAATACATTTCCTCTTCTTTCCTCCAGCTTGGAGCGCGAGGTGCAGCACCTGCAGCAGACCAGCAACCCCGAGGGCAGCTCGGACGCGCTCGTGCACACGCTGAGGAAGTATGAAGCGCTCAAGGAAGAACTCGAATGTTTTCAGAAGAGGTGGGTGCTTGCTGATATTTGTTGAGTTTGTATGACTTTTCATGTTCGATGAAAATATAGGCAAATTCGCGGTTAAAGTGTTGCAAGGATGTTTTACCGCTTAAATGACATTAACTATTGGTAAACATTTATGAAATTGTAAAGAAAAAGATGACAGTGATAGTTCCGATTTTGGCCACGCGCTATAATAACCTTTTTTATGACAACTTAGGAAACACCTAATAATAAACAAAACTACATTTCGAGCGCGCCAATCTTACAGCTTGAACAACCCATTGCAATACACCATAATTATATTACACTAATAAATAAGATAAACAAAACTGGATATTTAATAGATATTGCTATACCGAATACACATAACGTGCAAACAGCAATAGCAGAGAAACTGAGCAAATACACTAAATTAAAAGATGAAGTAGCCCGACTTTGGCATCTGCAAAATGTTACAATAGTACCAATAGTTTTGTCTACAACAGGAGTAATACCGAAACAACTTCACCATACCCGAAATTCCCTTAACTTACCTCCAAATACCTATCATCTGCTGCAGAAATCAGTGACACTAAACACATACAGACTCGTGAGCAAGTTTCTGCAATGTGAATCAGAAAACCCACATCAAAACACAAATACGCTACCATCTTCTGTGCAATTTTTTCCACGTGACCGCACTTAATCCAACTGATAATCACTTGGCTTAGCCCCGTGTTATCAATTCTTTCCGGCTAGCCGAGAATATAAAATAAGTTTCAAGAAAATAAAATTAATTTTAACAAAAAATCGACCTTCATGTTTATGCTTTGTTGCAGATATGATGACCTAATAGAAACACACAATACAACATTAGAAAAACTACGAAACGTTCAAGAAGAGAACAGCAGACTGAAAACACAATGCCACGACTTGACGCAAGAGAGGAATGCCGTTGTAAGTATAGCCTCTTTTCTTTGAATCTGTTCCATACACGGAGTATAGAAAGAAGATTCCATCCAATACAACGTGGATTATAACTCGTTCTCCAATGACGTTGTTGCAAATGTTCAAAGCAATTCCGTCGAACAATGTTTTGCTGATCCAGCAATCCGTAGAGCTGCACAAAATTTAGTCTACAATTGGACAGTTTTAATAATATAGGTTAGTAAACAGACTTGTTGAATGTCCAAAAGAGTTATTTAGCAAAACAGATGTATGTCGCTTCCCCTACATTTTTCGTCCTTCGAGCCGGATTCAATCCTTCGCGAACGCGAACTCAAATGAAGTGATTATGTATTGAAACTATTAGTGATACTACACAGTGCTCCGCAAAGCGGTCTGTTGATTATTTTGGTGTTCATATTATAAAGGGTGTGTTAAAAGACGCTCAATGAAGCCGAAAGACACTTCGTTCATTGTGATATTTTTTTATTCTGGGCAATATCTGTGAACCTTCTGGTTAAGGAGGTCAAAGTTTCAACATTTCTTGACATAAGCTTGTCAAAAGCAAACTAGTTATAAATTAACTTAAAACTCCCACATCCCCTGTACCGTTGCATGCATCCATATGCACATTCTTTTATGTTCGTTACATTGCCCGCTACTGTGTCAGTCAGTGATTTTTCACCAAAAATAAAAGTAATTTCCCAGCATTTTTTTTTTACAATGTTTTATTGCACAAAAACATTGTTATGATTTTTACCATCGAAATATGGTCAGTTCTGGCCTCTCTGCAACGATGTCGAATTGACTGGCGCTATATTGAAGTGTTGAGGTGTTTGTTTTTCGCTGCCACTATGACTGTCCAGATCTAGGATAAGACAACAAGCCCCATCCAACTGCTCAGAAGGGTGAGGCAGGGGGATGTGATATCCCCAAAACTGTTTACCAATGCGTTGGAGGACGTCTTTAAGACGCTGGACTGGACTGGACAGGGTATCAACATTACGGCGAGTACATCTCACACCTTTGCTTTGCCGATGACATCGTCACAATGGCAGAGACACTGGAACAGTTAGACTAAATGCTGCATAGCCTTAATGGAGCCTCTCGGTGGGTTGGCCTCGGCATGAATTTGGACGTCGCACGTCTTGGGGAGTCCAATACATATCGAAGGGTCGCTTCTCGAAGTTGTAAAGAAGTCTACCTAGGGCAAGTCGTCCAGCTCGGTAGACACAACTTTGAAAAAGAAGCCGACAGGATGATCCAGTTGGGTTCGGCAGCGATTGGAAAACTACGTCAAGTCTTTTCGAGGCCTATCCCGTAATATTTGAAGACTAATGTCTTGCTCGTTATGACATACGGTGCCGAAACATAGACAGTCAGGCTGGTCCACAAATTTAAGGTCGCCGAGCGCACAGTGCTCGGAGTTTCTTTGAAGAATTAAAATCAGCAATTAATCTATCCGGAAAAGAACCGGAGTTACCGACATAGCTTGCAGAGTGAGCAAGCTAAAGTGGTAGTGGGCTGGCCATGTTTGTCGAAGGACCGATGGCCGGTGGAATAGACGAGTCCTGGAGTGGAGACCGCGTGTCGGCAAGCGTAGTGTGGGACGTCCCTAAGCTACATGGACCGAAAATCTTACAAAGGTGGTACAGAGGGACAAGGCGGAGAACAGAGTGTGTGGTATTTCGTTTCATCGAAACCACGACTTTAGTTTATTTACTAATATATTGAAATGGGCTGTTTGTGTACCTGAATCTTTTACACAGAACATTCATTTTACTCACATTTCTGAACACTGATTATGATTGTAAAACAAACCTTTAGTTATTTTCAATTATCTTTCACTGATTTTACCTCTAAATTCCGTATTCATACCATTATTTTCATCCTTTTGTAATCTTAGAATATTTTTATACATTGACATTTATATTGTAAATTGTCATCTGTCAGTTTATGTTTTTTTTATATAGCTAAAAAGTAAAGCCACTAATAAGGTCAAGTTCTCTATGTAAATCGCTTTATTGTTTCTTGCCGACAATCTATTAAGAAGTATTTAGATATGTGTTTAAAATGTTTAAAATAAGTCAAATGTCATTTTGAGAAGACTAAAAAGAAGGAGGGACAGAAAGTGCGGAGGCGAGAGTGTCAGTGTTGACTCTGAAAGAACTCTTGGTGGAACCATTAGATTTATTTCGGATAATTGTTAATCTTCTTCAAATTTAAAATATATTATTGATCGTTAAAAGAAGACTTGTTTTCCTTTAAAAGTGTCGTCATATAAAGTGTGTGACTCAAATTCCTCCTCTACCTCCGGCCCTCTCTCATCTACGACTATGAGAGGGACCTTACATTGAGAATATTGATGTGATACTGTATTTCTCTTAGAATTTGGTGACTTACGGTTGGATCTCTTGAGATAGTCAAGAGGTCTAACCGTAACGTTACAAGTGTTGTGGAGCAGGCTTTATTGTTTCCGGGATGGCATGTGTTGCGAAGTGCGACGCAGACGCGGGTTTTGCGTTTTGTTTCGTGTAATTTCACGCATCCATGCAACAAGTGTGAGGAAGCTAATTAGTCCTTGTTTATGTTTAGATCCGAGAACGGAATGCCCTGAAGCAGCAAGTGGCGCACGTGGTGCGGCAGTGGGAGGGCGGCGCGCGCGAGCGGGCCGACGTCAAGCGCCTCACGGACGAGCGCAACGCCGCCATGGCCGAGTACACGCTCATCATGAGCGAGAGGTAACGTATACGCGCACTAAAAAAAAATAACACCCTAACCTACCAAATCATCCACACAAACACCCGCTCTAGAGAATTCACACACCCTTTACATGCTGTAAAAAAAGTGCCTAGCCGATAGCCGAGCCTTTCAACTTTTAGAAAAAAGAAATGGCTTTGTAAAACATCATCTCTGTCTCTCTTCCTAAACGATAAATGATTTTATTTCTGTAAGTAGATTGGTTTAAAGCTTGATGTGTACTATTATTGCCCGAGTACTGAATAGTTTTACAAAAATCTTTTGGCCCGTGGCTAAAATCGGAATTAACGACGCCATCTTGTTTTTTTAAAATACAATATCACAAATGTTTACCAACAACGCCCCCGCAGTCCTGTCAATGTAATTCAAGCGCCAAAAGATCCTTTTAGTACTGTCCCTATGCTTCTATGATAGAAACTGCAGTAGTTGGTAATATGCACTGTGTATCACCAGGGACACAGTTCATAAAGAGATGGAGAAGCTGTCGGATGACCTCCAAGCGGCGCTCAAACGTGTCGCCGCGCTGGAGTCCGCGCTGCAAGCTTCTCGTGAAGAACAGAGAGCCACCGCGCTACAGGTAACAAATATTGGACTTTAACCCCACGGCATAAGGCACAAAATAGCCCATAGTTCCTTATGTCAAATTGTCGTCTAAGTGGTGTAGGTGCGATTCCGAGTTTTCCTAAAGCAGCTCAGGATATGAGATTGACATGATTATTGACGCTGTAGATTTTAAAGTGAAACTTTTATTACATCGTCTCAAACTTTTTCGTCTGTGTGTTGCATGTCGCGTGACGGTCGGCCGCGGAGTAGGGATAAAGTGAAAGGAAGGAGGTTTTTAGTTAAGTCTATAATGTGAAAACAAGTTTCACTTTTACCGTGGTTTCATAAAACCACACAATGCTTTTTTTTTAAGGATTTTAATTTTGTTGGTTAAAGCACGTTGAATTACGAAAACCTCAGGAAAACCGACGCTTCCAAGGTTGAACTCTTCCCATTAACGTTCGGTTGACTTGAATGAAAATGAGTTTCAGTATGTTAGCAATGATTGTAACCCCCCATCTTTTCAAAGGCCTAATAATCTATCAAAATGCTGTCCCCTCACTTTATTTCATGGAATGTATGATCTTAGGCGGAGAGTCTACGTCGCGAGATCGAGTCTGCGTTGGTGGACCGTGACCGCGCCATCAAAGAGTGCTCCGATCTCAAGACACCGCAGAACACCTCCACACTAGGGAAGTCCAGGTATGTACTGTTAGATCATTTATTATTGTTTTGGATCATAACATTTGCAAGAGTATACAAGCTCATAAATAACATCAGATGTAGTTGTAGTAAATTACTATATCAAAATATGCGCTGACTGTGGTTTTAGTTAAATTTTTTATCGTTTTCAATCGATTTAAATCGATTAATGATTGATTTCGAAGTAATCTACAATCGGTTTTGACATTTTGATTTGATGATCGGTTTCAATTGATATTAGATCGACTTTGTTAATTATCGAAAATTTCAGGTAAACCAAATAACTCCTTTGTTTTTTTTGTTAGTTTTTTATTTTTCTATATTTTTAATTTTGTTCAACAGACAAGACACCTCGGCATACCACCACTTGGGGCTAGCAAGTGTTGTGGGCAATGATGGATTTCTCACCGGACAACACTCCAATGACCCATCATTGGATAAGTTGCAAGGTAAATATGACATCATCATAAAACAGTAAATTACTACTATGAGGAAACGATACTTTATTACAATCGCTTACGCGCTTTTAGTGATAATATTATTATTTCCTTTATTTCATTATTTACATATAAATTACATTTTTAAATATTAGAATATAAAAAAATATAAAAACATTTAAAAATATAAAAAATAGTAGCCCACCGGTATCGGGAACAGGGTCCAAGCTACCGGCGGTCAGGGCTCCAGAGAGAGGAACCTCCTAACAATGCGAGCCGTTTCCAGAAGTACCGCTTTCTGAATCAAGCCCTTGATCCAGCTGTCCAACGAGAGCCTCCTCAGGTGTTGGTCGAGGCTCTTGGCTATTAAGCCATTGGCTGTCACGACTATCGGCACAATGATCGCTGAGTCCACATCCCACAATATTATTATTATTATTATTATATTAGAAAATATATGTTACTGCAGAACATGGACTTGAACATTTCCCCACGAGGCGAGGCTTCAAATTGCTTTCCTCTTTTTAGTTGTACTGACATTTTTATTTGAATCTTTCAGACTAGATTTTACCGTCTGCTGACATTTTTTATTTACCACCATCATTTAAGCTTAATTATTGACTGATTCTTCATTTAGTAGTGGTATTAAAAGTATAGTAAAAGTAGTATTATTATTCAGTTCTTGGTACACAAGATACAGGTTTGCCTAGTTTGGGGCCAATTTGGAACCCTTGTAATCTTTTGGACAATCAAGTTTTTATTTATTTCCTCTGTGCATCTCATGCTGTCTTCCTTGTCCAGGTCTAGTGGGCATGGTGGTAGATGCCGTGGACAAGGAGCGCGTGGACAACCTGGAGCAAGCCAACCAGGAGCTCGAGCGTCTGCGCAAACAGATCGACAGGCTGCAGAATGAGCTCAACGACGCGCAGAGAGAGGCCGAGGTATGTAACATAATAATATACCCAGTAACATTGATATTATAAGTAAAAATACAAACATACACTGCTGAAGACATAACTCTTTCATTTGGCTTTGCCGTAGTTGGGTAAAAAGAGAGATAGGTTACCTACGCAAAATTCGATCTTCAAAAGCGGCACACTAGCGCACATATAAATAACGTAATATTGTAATTTCACACTATATTAGATGAGTCGTGGAAGTAGGACGGCATGTCGTAATTATCGGGACTGAGAAAGGGCCAAGCATATTATGTTGCTTCCGTTGGCAGGACACTCGAGTTCAGGTTTGCTAACTAGCCAAGTTTTTACGTGCCACTTGCGGAGTGCGTACAACCCATCTACATCGTTTTAGTTATAATATCACTAGGTTCTGCCCGCGACTTCGTCCGATTGAAATTTTGTTTCAACATAATATATATCCGATAGCATCGCATCGTCCGCCCACGATATTACTTCGTTTTCGCTTAGTGTTCTTTCCGTTTTTTTTTTCCGTCTCTTAATGGTTGTAGCGTGGTGTTAAATGGCCTATAACCTTGCTCAAGAATTGGGCTAAAATATGCAAAAATATTTTTTTCGAATCCGACGGGTAGTTCCAAAGATTAACGCGTTCAAACAAACAAAAAACAAACAAACACTTCAGGTTTATTAGTATATATATAGAAGATAGATAGATTGCCTAGAAATGACATTGATTCAAGCAGTATGTTGTATACACTACTACTACTTTCTTTTTTTTGATTCAAGCAGTATGTTGTATACACTACTACACTACTAGACTGTCTAAATATAATAGTAACTGCTTGGCAATGTGTGTGTGCATTTATAATAAAATACCAAGGCATTTCAAAGCTTTAAATACAAAATTATTTAAAATTAAATTTCATAAGTGGTTACTCGAGTGTAGTTTTTATAGTTTAAAAGAATTTATAGATAAAAAATGTTGAACGATTTTTGTTGCTTGTCTTTAAAATTTTTGCATGCTGTGATTTATCCTAGCTAAACATGCTTGTGCCTGAATTTATATTTAACACCCTTGTATACCATGTTTTACGCAAATAAATATTCTATTCTATTCTTTTCTATTCTACTTGACCATACAAAACCTCTTTATTTTATATATGATGAAAATGACACTGAGGAAATCAAATATGTTGTATAGTTGACCGTATAAAACCTCTTTATTTTATATATGATGAAAACCTCTAAGAAAATATATAGCAATTTTATTTTGCATAATCATTCATGCAAAATAAAATTGCTACATATCTAATATTTCTGCTTCTCGTGAAGCAGAAATATTAGATGAAAAGTTAAGTGTACAAAAAAGTTAAAATGAATAAACGATTATACTGCGCTAGCAGCATGCGAAAACAGTTTCGACGTTGCTATTCCAAACTAAGGCCGTTTGTCCACCGCCACCGTCAACGGGACGTCAACGAGCACGACATGACGGTACCGAAGTAGCGACACACACTTTACTATAGCCGCGTCTCCACCGGACGTCCGTCACCCGAGCTCCGTCATCCCGGCCACCGAAGTTTCGAGTAGTTGGGCGCGACCGCTAGAACTCTGTCCGAGATTGTGACGGGCCTATGTGCCAGTAATAAAAAAGCACGTTTGATCTTATCCACACACTGCCGTCGCACCGGCGCCGCCGTACGCCCGGCTTTTGTTTTGTCTATTATAACATACTGAACCACCGAGTTCGGTCGCGATTAACAAACGATCGCCGTCACCGGGACGTCAAGTTCGGTTCGAATAATCTAGTTTCTCGGTGACGTGCCGTTGACGGCTTCAGTGGACCGACGCCGTAAGGTTGAATGTCACTTAACTCGTCACAAAACGAAAAGAGTTATTTTTGCATCAAGACCAGTGTGACACATTCACCTAGTGAAGTTTAAATTTATTGAAAGTTTTTGTCAAAAGTGGTAAAGCAATTACGAAGTCAACAATTAATTAGTGAAAGATGTGAAAGAGATAGTCGTAAAATTCTTTTACTATTGTCTCTGCTGGCTCTCTCGCAGTCTCAAACATTAATATTAGGCTGGTAACGTCAAATAATCATATAAACTTTTGTGTTTTTTCCTTCAGGTTTCGAAACGGCGAAGAGATTGGGCTTTCTCAGAAAGAGACAAGCTGTTGCAAGAGCGAGAAAGTGTCAAGGCACTCTGCAATCGACTGAGAAAGGTAAGTCGACCTTAAAAATATCACGTACACCCGTATTCCCCTAAGTGTTGAGCAGAGATGTATGTACAGTCAGCTTCCATAATATGTATAAGTCAACAAGAATGTATGTATTATTATTTATTTAATTGTCTATAATCTTTGTCCTATATTATTGTATCAATGTGTATTCGCAAAACATATTACAATTTGGGTACCTATTTAATTGTAGCTAGATTCTTATCGATGTATACAACTTTTTGAGGCTGACTGTACCATAGATATACGTCATATTAATTACAGTTAGTTATTTTATTTAAAAAAACGGAACTCTAGTCTCTAGAGAAACTGTAGACTCGATATTAACTTTCGATTATTTGTAATCAATGAGGGTTTACTGAAATGTCGTTCACTAGGTGGCAGCACTGAGATTTCAGGTCCGGCCACTTGTCAAATGTGTCAAAGCGCCAAAGCGACTATATTTTCTTTAGTCGTGACTGAATGATGAACGAATGATGAATGTCATCATATATTTTATATTCAATAGAATAGAAGACTCTTTATTATGTACTTAAGTTACGGAGTAATTTTTTGGGGCAATTCAACAAACAAGAATGTAATTTTTAAAACCCAAAAAAGGTGCCTTAGAACTATGTTTGGAGTTCATGTTACTGACAGCTGTAAACCATTTATAAAAATATATAAAATATTAACCCTTCCATCCATGTACATTTTAGAGACCATTATGTTTGTCAAATCGAACCCACACCTATTCCCCCTATTGTCAGATAACGTTATTCGAAACAGACGCGACAATAGCAAACTTTGCATTCTTAGATCCAGGACAGCTCTACTGAGTAAGGGGCCATTCAATTATCACGTAAGCAGAATTTAAGTAATTTTTAACCCCCCAAATGTCAGCAAAAGTAAGCAAAGCTCTTACCTATGCGTGCTATGCTTACGTAAACATTTTTTTTTTTTAATATTTAAGGTTTATTTATTGTTATTTATGAGTCTATAAATAAGGAATGTATAGACTATTTTAATGGCCATTTAAATAATTTCCCTACAGGAGTTCTTTCTAACTTAACTATAAAACACCGCTTAAGAGTGAGTAAGAAATATCAATTATTTTGGGGAATCCCTGAACATGCTTTTCGCTTTCGAACAAGTAGGGTTGCCATATTTATTCAAAACAGAATTCCTAAATTTTGCAGAAAAATCAGAAAATGTAAATAAATATTGCTGACGTAATCACCATCCATTCCCCCCGTTCCCATCAAAAATAAGCAAAGCAAAGGCCCCTCCACCCCCCTTGATGCTTACGTAATTCTTGAATGGTCCCTAAAAGTATATTTTGTATGGCGCCGATCCTTTATAATACGTTGCCAAAATATTGGAGGGAATATACAAAAGGAAAATTAAGAAGCACTGACGAATTTCTGACTGATAAATTATTCTGACTTGTGTGAAATATCTAGATTTTGTTCCTATTTACTTTGACATTTAATTGCTATTTTATTGTACATTTTCTATAATGAGTTGATTTGATGACACTATGATGAAGTATATTGTAATTTCTATGTTCTATTATTTGTAATGCTTTGAATAATGGTAAATTTGTAATTGTTTGATGTTTACCTATTTATATTTGTTTTACATTTTCTATAATGAGTTGATTTGATGACACTATGATGAAGTATATTGTAATTTCTATGTTCTATTATTTGTAATGCTTTGAATAATGGTAAATTTGTAATTATTTGATGTTTACCTATTTATATTTGTACGCCGTTGAGGCAAAACATGACTGTGATTAATTTAATGTAACATCTTGCATGCCATGGTATTGTGTGTAAACTCATGTTTTGGACAAATAAATTATCTTATCTTATCTTGTACACCATAAAAACTGTAAATTCATTGTCAAAATGGAAGACCTCTTGTCAAAGTGGCGCCAACTGGTGGCGTGAATTTTCATAAAAACCCTAATTTAGGCTAGACGCCGATCGATCGATGGCGAGATTCTATTGTATTGGAGAGTTTTGATTGATCGGTTAAATTCGTTTTCCCTTTCATAGGAGCGCGACCAAATGGTAGGCGAGTTAGCGGACGCCCGTCGCCATGGCAACAAGAAGGAAGGCAAAGAGAAGCGCAACACTATGGTCGACGATGACGAACGGAAGGACTGCAGGAGACACGCGCATTCCAGAGATTCTGCTGTTGATGCTGATGTGCAGGTAAACGGACTTAGCTTAGACATGGTCTACTTAGGTTAGGACTGGACAAGTCTTGCTAGGTGTTAACCCCTCAATCAGCGTAAAAGAAAGAAAGAAAACATGTTTCTTTGGCATATGTCATAATTACACACAAGGAAACAATAAAAAAAAAAATGCCTAAATATTATTATTTTTCTTTCAGTGTCAATAGATGAAATCATATTAGGTCCAAGCAATATAGCGACCTGGAAGTAGCGTAGTTATGAGTAAATTGAGTCCTGGGTAACCGGTTGTTGATTTGATTCTCGCACTGTATAAATAATATGAATGTAGAAAAGATATTCTCAGGGTGTGTGTTGGGTCTATTTAAATGATTGGAACCTATGTTTAACGGTAAAAGTATTTAATAATTGTAAAACACAGTATAAGCCCACGTTCACACGGACGTACAAATATCGCGGCGGGATATTATCGCGCACTGGATTTTCAACTCTCGGTGTTCAGCCGAGCGTTGAAAACCCGGCCGCGATATTTTACGTCCGCGCGAACGTGGTCTTATGGGGCACAACAAATGAAACTGTTATGAGCGCGTCGCGAACGTGGCGTACGGACTCGCGATCCTTCGTTCCAACTCACACGTTAAGATTTAAGTTCGTTAAGTAGTTTGTTTATTTGTATGACTTTTATTGTTGCTCTGGGTTTAGGTGTTTCTGAAATTTTGTTCGGGGATATCGTAGCCCCTACCCATTCTCACCCATAGCTATCCCACAATGGTTTTCTAAAATATCCCCTGGTGACCATTTTTACAACCAGACCACGATCTGGATTCACTCTTGAGAATTATCTTGCCCTTATTCCAATATGATTATAAAAGAGTTTAAAAAAAATGTAGAACATTGTTTATAATACCTCCTTATTACTTTCTACAGGATTTCGAATGGGAGATAATCGACGTGGAGCTCTCAGGCCTAAACAAAGACGGCGAGTTAGGTTTCGAACTGGCGGGCGGGAGGGAAGAGCCCTACTATCCCAACGACTGCAGTATTTATGTGACGGCTGTGAAGAAGGGTTCCATCGCTGACGGGAAGATCAAGTAAGTACAATTAAACCAGAAAAGGTATGCGCTTCGGTAATCTTAGTGTTTTCGCATGAACATCGCGTCCCAGAGTAACCCCCCACAGAAGCCAAGCTTCAACATGTTGTGCTGCCGCACTTTGTAGTAGTGCGCCTGTCAGTGCGCGTTTATATGAAGTTTTGTCTCTGTCGGGTTACTCCGTAACAGCTCTATATTAGCGGTCGTAACAACTCTATATTAGAACTCATCATCGCGCGTTCGTATTTCCGAAGACAGACGATGATTCCCGAAGCGCATACTTTTCTTGGGATGTACTAGCAGTGGCGTGACTAGGTGTCAAAATTAGGGTAAGCCGACATATTTTTCTGATAAAATAAAAACACTACCTAAAGTATCTATCGAATCTCCTGGCAAGTAGCAAAGCTGCGACTACCGAATGGGCCGTTCGTCTAAAGTTTAGAGTTGAAGAACGGCGCATAGACGTCGTTCAGAGTCTATCTTCATTGTTTCTCGGCTTAAGCATTTGTTGGTGAAAAGCTTCTTTACAGAACAGTAATTGTTTGCATCTAAATTATTCTTAGTTTGTATTTGTCAATCGTGTAATATTTATTTCCTAATTTATGTTATAGGTATTTGACCAACCTTTACTCTTTTTTGGTTTTCTAATTCTAGTGTTTATCAGTGGAAACTTGTAAATGGCCTTCAATTGCATATTATTTAGGAATACTGTATAAGTTAGCTGCAAGTTTCCCGAATAAAATAAAATTAAATAAACGAACGGCACAGTCGGTAGTCGCAGCAGTATTAGTAAGTACCTACTTAAGTACTTACTAATATTCGTATTTCACAATTGTAAGTATTGCTATTAGCTATTATAAGTTTTTTCTTACTAGGTATACTTACATAAATATTTAGTTGTAGCTAGGTAGGTATACCTCTGACTAACCCTTCGGGGGATACAGACGTGATGTTATAAATGAATATAAAAATACGAACAGTACTGGTAATCCTCTAAAATAAAATCACAACTATGTATATTTCAAGCTATCTGTTTCGTGTAAATATAAATATGAAACAGCCATATGACAGACCCATGCTAACTTTAAAAGTTCCATATAGGCATCCTGAAGGCAATCCTCATGAAACTAATCATATTAAAACTCGAAATATTAACCTTTACGATTGCACACATTTCAATCCTTCACAAGGAACAATTGCATGTGTTTCCGAATAAATTTTATTGATAAGAAACTTATTATTCACTTCAAAACAAAGATAATCATAGCAATTACGAAACACAAAACTTAAAATCACAGAAAGTGAATTAAAAAGATTACAACAAACAAATGCACCAGTCACCACTCAAAACAATTTTAAATTTGTATCATTCTATCAAAATTTGCGCTAGGCGCCGCTTTTTCGCGCATGCTCTCGTAAACTTACGCACACTTTTCGTTCTGTTCATGCCAATGACCAAAGCCGGGCTTAGAAATCAGAAAAAAATGCAAAATGAGTACATACTAATGTTATCACAACAACGTCAACATTTTCTTTGCAAAAAATTTGAGGTCTAGAAGCCCCATAAGAAGCCGGAGCGTGTGATCGACAAAGCATTATGTAATGTATCACAGACTTGACGTCTTCATTCATTGATGCGATCTCGCATCTTGCTTAACGGTATAGAGTTCGAGCGAGATCGCAACTGCGGCATCTATACTTTGCCAACAGTACGTGATACAAACGGCGCGGAATTTAAATATTATTCTTTCAGTACGAGGGCGACACTGAAAGTTTTTAGAACTAGCCACGATAAAATAAAAAATATTAGGTCCTTACATACGAAATTGATGTTTTATATAGAAAAAGCAAAACAATTTTTTTTTTACATATTTTTTTTTTAATCAATCAAGGTAGGTACCGTTGTGATCTATGCACTTTTGCCATTTTATAGGGAGTTCATTGATTCCTTTGCTGAAAAAATTGCGGGAGCGAGAATCAACAAAATCTATGAAGGTGTTTTGGACTGCTGAAAAAATTGCGGGAGCGAGAATCAACAAAATCTATGAAGGTGTTTTGGACTGCCTAATCTGAATTGTTTTTTTTCCAATTAAGAAATTATCCAAATTCCGAAAAAAGTGGTAATCGGTTGGAGCAAGGTCCGGGGAGTATGGTGGGTGGCGCGAGACATTCCAATCCTAGCTCCTCTAGTTTCGTCACCGTCTGTTGTGCAGTGTGTGGTCTAGCGTTGTCCTGAAGCAGCAGTGGGCTAGAGCGGTTGACCAATCTCGGCTGTTTAACGGCTAGCTTTTCCATCATGGTTTCCAATTGTCGGCAATACAGGTCTGCTGTAATCGTCTGACTAGATCCTAGGAAGCTGTAGTGGATGACACCAACGCTGGTCCACCAGACACTAACCAGTACCTTTTTTTGAGTCAACTTTCGCTTGGGGCAGGATTTAGCCGGTTCTCCTGGATTTAACCACTGTGAAGAGCGTTTCCGATTATCGTATAGGATCCATTTTTCATCACAAGAGAAAAAAAAACAAGACGATCAAAAAACAAAATCCCCTCGTTATTGTGACGGTTGAGTAACGTGACGCAGCAGTCGACTCGTGTTTGTTGGTTTGCTTCACTTAGTTCTTGCAGTACCCATTTTTCACGCTTTTTCACTTTTCCAATTTGTTTCAAATGATTCAAAATGGTTTTATCACTCACACCGAAGCCTGCAGCTAACTCTGACGTGGTTTGAAATGGATCCGCTTCCACGATCACTTTCAATTCCTTTTTGACAACTAGGGTCTCCGACCGTCGAAGAGGTTTGTTCTGGAGGTCAAAATTTTCATAGCGAAAGCGTTGGAACCAAAAATGTACTGTGTTTTCTTTTACAATAGCTTCTCCGTACACATTATTAATCCTTCGAGCTGTTTCTGCAGCGCTAGTGCCACGATGGAATTCGTATTCGAAAATAATGCGATATTTTATGTTTTCCATACTGAGCACAGAACGATGTCAAAGCAAAATGAAATGGCGCGAAAACAAATGAATTATTACATTCGAAAGTCATTTAAAAAAAAAAAAAAAAAAGAATTTGGAATTCTTAACCAAACGCTTTTTGAGATCAAAGTGGCCAGTTCTATAAAACATCAATTTCATATGTAAGGACCTAATATAATAAACGATATAATAAAAAAATAAGTTCAAATTTTGAAAATGGAACTCTTTGCCAATATTATTGTGTATGTATTGTATTCATTTGTCATTTGTTTACGATTTGGCGGCAAATGGAAAATTATCTGTGTCACGTCAGCATGAATTTAACGCGAGAAAATATTCGTACCATAAATGTTTCGATGTCATTTAAGTCAACAAGAAAGTTATGATAGACTTCGATTGGCCTTTCACGATGAACCCCATCTCATGCCACTGTTTATAACTGGTTTAATGAGTTTAAACGTAGTCGCACTAATCTCACCGATGACCTGCGTGAAGGACGGCCTTCTACGGCAACGACTAAAGATAACATCAGTGTTGTGCGGCGTATGATAGACACTGACAAAAGAGTGACTTATCACCAGATTCGGACATGCTTAGGCATCGGTATGAGTCAAGTGCAGGAGGTGACTCAAATGCTGTGTTCGACATACTTATGGGTGAAGAAAGCTGGATTTATTGTTATAATCCTGAAACTAAGAGACAGTCTGCTGTCTGGGTGTTTCCTTCCGAGGAGTTGCCAACTAAAGTGAAGAGAGGTCAAAGCTTGGGAAAAATTATGGTGGCGTCGTTCTTCGGAAGGACAGGTCATTACGCAATAATTGTTTTAGAGGATCGAAAAACAGTTACTGCGGAGTGGTACACTAACAATTGTTTGCCACTTGTCTTGGAAAAAGTTCAGGAGAAACGACCTCGCAGTAGGATCCTCCTTCACCACGACTACGCCTCGCAGCACACCACCAAGCAAACAATCGACTACTTGGCGACGTCAGACGTGGAATTACTGGGTCACCCGCCCTATAGCCCCGACCTCGCACCTTGCGATTTTTATTTATTTCCGAAAATAAAAGAAAAACTTCGACGAAAACGTATTATGGACGCCGACGAATCAGTGGCTGCGTTTCAAAATGTCGTCGAAGATGTTTTCCATGTTTGCTATGTGTGCGGGAAGCGTGTGGTAGCGACTTTATAGCGCGGATGAGGTGCATGTCGCCGCCTTCAAGGCGCTGTGCATGCAAGCGTGTGGTCTGAAAGATGAACGAGCACGGGCTGATGGTCAGACCACAGCTCGTCGTCTAATACGTCTTGCGCGATCTGGCAGATAAGGCCTCTGAGAACGACTATATCCGGTACATCGGGTATAAGAGTGTTGTTGTCCGGGTAGTGCGTGGGAGCTTCCGCGGTCCTCTGCGTCGGCGAAGAGTCGTCTTCCCGCTTTATTTGTGCTGCAGCAGTTTCACGCTGCAGTTGCGCTTGCAGTTTAGGACGTGTCCTGGCGTTACCGTCCCGATGTTTATATTCTCCCTCTCCCGCAGAGTGTGCGACCGCGTGACTGAGGCGTGCGGCGTGTGCGTGTGGGCCAGCGGGCAGGCGGCGGGCGCGGCGTTGCGCGGTGCGCTGGCGCGTGCGCCGGCCGCGCTGCGCCTGCAGCGGGTGCGCGCGCGCCGCCTGCGCCTGACGCTGGGGGACGCGCGGGGCGTGGCGCTGCAGCACGGTGAGCACTACACGTTCACTATATAACATTCAGCGCGGCGCGTGCGCCGGCCGCGCTGCGCCTGCAGCGGGTGCGCGCGCGCCGCCTGCGCCTGACGCTGGGGGACGCGCGGGGCGTGGCGCTGCAGCACGGTGAGCACTACACGTTCACTATATAACATTCAGCGCGGCGCGTGCGCCGGCCGCGCTGCGCCTGCAGCGGGTGCGCGCGCGCCGCCTGCGCCTGACGCTGGGGGACGCGCGGGGCGTGGCGCTGCAGCACGGTGAGCACTACACGTTCACTATATAACATTCAGCGCGGCGCGTGCGCCGGCCGCGCTGCGCCTGCAGCGGGTGCGCGCGCGCCGCCTGCGCCTGACGCTGGGGGACGCGCGGGGCGTGGCGCTGCAGCACGGTGAGCACTACACGTTCACTATATAACATTCAGCGCGGCGCGTGCGCCGGCCGCGCTGCGCCTGCAGCGGGTGCGCGCGCGCCGCCTGCGCCTGACGCTGGGGGACGCGCGGGGCGTGGCGCTGCAGCACGGTGAGCACTACACGTTCACTATATAACATTCAGCGCGGCGCGTGCGCCGGCCGCGCTGCGCCTGCAGCGGGTGCGCGCGCGCCGCCTGCGCCTGACGCTGGGGGACGCGCGGGGCGTGGCGCTGCAGCACGGTGAGCACTACACGTTCACTATATAACATTCAGCGCGGCGCGTGCGCCGGCCGCGCTGCGCCTGCAGCGGGTGCGCGCGCGCCGCCTGCGCCTGACGCTGGGGGACGCGCGGGGCGTGGCGCTGCAGCACGGTGAGCACTACACGTTCACTATATAACATTCAGCGCGGCGCGTGCGCCGGCCGCGCTGCGCCTGCAGCGGGTGCGCGCGCGCCGCCTGCGCCTGACGCTGGGGGACGCGCGGGGCGTGGCGCTGCAGCACGGTGAGCACTACACGTTCACTATATAACATTCAGCGCGGCGCGTGCGCCGGCCGCGCTGCGCCTGCAGCGGGTGCGCGCGCGCCGCCTGCGCCTGACGCTGGGGGACGCGCGGGGCGTGGCGCTGCAGCACGGTGAGCACTACACGTTCACTATATAACATTCAGCGCGGCGCGTGCGCCGGCCGCGCTGCGCCTGCAGCGGGTGCGCGCGCGCCGCCTGCGCCTGACGCTGGGGGACGCGCGGGGCGTGGCGCTGCAGCACGGTGAGCACTACACGTTCACTATATAACATTCAGCGCGGCGCGTGCGCCGGCCGCGCTGCGCCTGCAGCGGGTGCGCGCGCGCCGCCTGCGCCTGACGCTGGGGGACGCGCGGGGCGTGGCGCTGCAGCACGGTGAGCACTACACGTTGACTATATAACAGTCAGCGCGGCGCGTGCGCCGGCCGCGCTGCGCCTGCAGCGGGTGCGCGCGCGCCGCCTGCGCCTGACGCTGGGGGACGCGCGGGGCGTGGCGCTGCAGCACGGTGAGCACTACACGTTCACTATATAACATTCAGCGCGGCGCGTGCGCCGGCCGCGCTGCGCCTGCAGCGGGTGCGCGCGCGCCGCCTGCGCCTGACGCTGGGGGACGCGCGGGGCGTGGCGCTGCAGCACGGTGAGCACTATACGTTGACTATATAACATTCAGCGCGGCGCGTGCGCCGGCCGCGCTGCGCCTGCAGCGGGTGCGCGCGCGCCGCCTGCGCCTGACGCTGGGGGACGCGCGGGGCGTGGCGCTGCAGCACGGTGAGCACTACACGTTCACTATATAACATTCAGCGCGGCGCGTGCGCCGGCCGCGCTGCGCCTGCAGCGGGTGCGCGCGCGCCGCCTGCGCCTGACGCTGGGGGACGCGCGGGGCGTGGCGCTGCAGCACGGTGAGCACTACACGTTCACTATATAACATTCAGCGCGGCGCGTGCGCCGGCCGCGCTGCGCCTGCAGCGGGTGCGCGCGCGCCGCCTGCGCCTGACGCTGGGGGACGCGCGGGGCGTGGCGCTGCAGCACGGTGAGCACTACACGTTCACTATATAACATTCAGCGCGGCGCGTGCGCCGGCCGCGCTGCGCCTGCAGCGGGTGCGCGCGCGCCGCCTGCGCCTGACGCTGGGGGACGCGCGGGGCGTGGCGCTGCAGCACGGTGAGCACTACACGTTCACTATATAACATTCAGCGCGGCGCGTGCGCCGGCCGCGCTGCGCCTGCAGCGGGTGCGCGCGCGCCGCCTGCGCCTGACGCTGGGGGACGCGCGGGGCGTGGCGCTGCAGCACGGTGAGCACTACACGTTCACTATATAACATTCAGCGCGGCGCGTGCGCCGGCCGCGCTGCGCCTGCAGCGGGTGCGCGCGCGCCGCCTGCGCCTGACGCTGGGGGACGCGCGGGGCGTGGCGCTGCAGCACGGTGAGCACTACACGTTGACTATATAACATTCAGCGCGGCGCGTGCGCCGGCCGCGCTGCGCCTGCAGCGGGTGCGCGCGCGCCGCCTGCGCCTGACGCTGGGGGACGCGCGGGGCGTGGCGCTGCAGCACGGTGAGCACTACACGTTGACTATATAACATTCAGCGCGGCGCGTGCGCCGGCCGCGCTGCGCCTGCAGCGGGTGCGCGCGCGCCGCCTGCGCCTGACGCTGGGGGACGCGCGGGGCGTGGCGCTGCAGCACGGTGAGCACTACACGTTCACTATATAACATTCAGCGCGGCGCGTGCGCCGGCCGCGCTGCGCCTGCAGCGGGTGCGCGCGCGCCGCCTGCGCCTGACGCTGGGGTACGCGCGGGGCGTGGCGCTGCAGCACGGTGAGCACTACACGTTCACTATATAACATTCAGCGCGGCGCGTGCGCCGGCCGCGCTGCGCCTGCAGCGGGTGCGCGCGCGCCGCCTGCGCCTGACGCTGGGGGACGCGCGGGGCGTGGCGCTGCAGCACGGTGAGCACTACACGTTCACTATATAACATTCAGCGCGGCGCGTGCGCCGGCCGCGCTGCGCCTGCAGCGGGTGCGCGCGCGCCGCCTGCGCCTGACGCTGGGGGACGCGCGGGGCGTGGCGCTGCAGCACGGTGAGCACTACACGTTCACTATATAACATTCAGCGCGGCGCGTGCGCCGGCCGCGCTGCGCCTGCAGCGGGTGCGCGCGCGCCGCCTGCGCCTGACGCTGGGGGACGCGCGGGGCGTGGCGCTGCAGCACGGTGAGCACTACACGTTCACTATATAACATTCAGCGCGGCGCGTGCGCCGGCCGCGCTGCGCCTGCAGCGGGTGCGCGCGCGCCGCCTGCGCCTGACGCTGGGGGACGCGCGGGGCGTGGCGCTGCAGCACGGTGAGCACTACACGTTCACTATATAACATTCAGCGCGGCGCGTGCGCCGGCCGCGCTGCGCCTGCAGCGGGTGCGCGCGCGCCGCCTGCGCCTGACGCTGGGGGACGCGCGGGGCGTGGCGCTGCAGCACGGTGAGCACTACACGTTCACTATATAACATTCAGCGCGGCGCGTGCGCCGGCCGCGCTGCGCCTGCAGCGGGTGCGCGCGCGCCGCCTGCGCCTGACGCTGGGGGACGCGCGGGGCGTGGCGCTGCAGCACGGTGAGCACTACACGTTCACTATATAACATTCAGCGCGGCGCGTGCGCCGGCCGCGCTGCGCCTGCAGCGGGTGCGCGCGCGCCGCCTGCGCCTGACGCTGGGGGACGCGCGGGGCGTGGCGCTGCAGCACGGTGAGCACTACACGTTCACTATATAACATTCAGCGCGGCGCGTGCGCCGGCCGCGCTGCGCCTGCAGCGGGTGCGCGCGCGCCGCCTGCGCCTGACGCTGGGGGACGCGCGGGGCGTGGCGCTGCAGCACGGTGAGCACTACACGTTCACTATATAACATTCAGCGCGGCGCGTGCGCCGGCCGCGCTGCGCCTGCAGCGGGTGCGCGCGCGCCGCCTGCGCCTGACGCTGGGGGACGCGCGGGGCGTGGCGCTGCAGCACGGTGAGCACTACACGTTCACTATATAACATTCAGCGCGGCGCGTGCGCCGGCCGCGCTGCGCCTGCAGCGGGTGCGCGCGCGCCGCCTGCGCCTGACGCTGGGGGACGCGCGGGGCGTGGCGCTGCAGCACGGTGAGCACTACACGTTCACTATATAACATTCAGCGCGGCGCGTGCGCCGGCCGCGCTGCGCCTGCAGCGGGTGCGCGCGCGCCGCCTGCGCCTGACGCTGGGGGACGCGCGGGGCGTGGCGCTGCAGCACGGTGAGCACTACACGTTCACTATATAACATTCAGCGCGGCGCGTGCGCCGGCCGCGCTGCGCCTGCAGCGGGTGCGCGCGCGCCGCCTGCGCCTGACGCTGGGGGACGCGCGGGGCGTGGCGCTGCAGCACGGTGAGCACTACACGTTCACTATAACATTCATGATCGATGATTTATTTCTGTATGTGGGTTTCTACAATCACGTTTACACGTCAAAAGTAAATGAAGTATTAAAACTAGAAGAGTTTGGTGATTCCATCCAGGCATATGAGGACCATGATAACTAATGTCCGAGATGGTCTTTTGAGGAAAGAAACATTCACTTTTGAGTGGACTTGTGCAGTCAGTGCACGCATAATCTGTTCTGGTGCTTAAACCTGCTAGTTTTTCCGCATGGATAAGCAACAGCCAAGATTTGGACACTTACTTGCACCACATGTAATAAAGGCATGACAAAAAAGTGATTGCTTGTTTTTAATTCAAACTTCAAAATATTATTATTAACAAAACAATTTGTTCATAGGTATTTTCATAAGCAAAATTGCGAACGGCAGTGCTGCTGCCAAAGAAGGCAACCTCTACGTCGGCGACCGCGTTGTCAGTGTAAGTAAATTATGTAAAAAAAATATACCTAAAAGCAATGGCTATTAAGATAACAGTGTCAGTCCGTTTATTACGAGGCGATCACGGCTATAAAATTTGCGAGTAAGAAGGTAAATAATGAGTGCGTTATTTCTCAAAACTTTTTTCTGAGGGTCTAATATCTTGTCATCCCGCTTCCACATTTTATGACCGCAGCTGCTACTAACTGTAGTCTATAATATGATCTAACAGATACCGCGCAAAAGCAAACCTATCTCTACAACAACAACATTTTTAAAAAGCAAATCTTCCTATACCTTCCAGATAAACAACGTATCACTGGAAGGCGTAAAGAGCGTATCGGAAGCGATGGCGCTACTCAACGAGTGCCAGTATGAGTCTGTGACTCTGACGCTGCTGAGACCGCTGTATACCTGCTGCAATAACACTAGAGACAGGTAAATATAATGATGTGTTTTCCCTCCGTACAGAAAAGTCCTAAACGCAAATGCATGCAATAGCAAAACGACACTTTAGTAAATGGTCCTAAAACAAAACAGCGGAAATGGTAGTCATAACACACATACATATGACATTTTTAAAGGAATAATTTTATTTAAATATCTTCTGCTCAAAACATTAAAATAAAATAAACAAAAAAAATTAAAACGGACCTTTTTTTTTTTTGGTTTATTCAGGCGACTTGGTAAAATATTTTTAAAGCATACAGGCGACTACAGCAGTAGTTGCTAAATTGCTGCCACACTGTTCCGTTCTCTATCTCCGAAGATTATAAAGGTAGGCCAGGTCATTCTGGACTGTAAATATATCAAACGCTACCTCCGCCCCCGCGAATTTAGCGCGACGTGTTTATTTACCGTCACCCACCCATCGTCGCTCTACCTCAAATCTGAGCAACGTGTACAAGCTGGTCTCGAGAGTGGTTACGAACCGTCTCGCCAGGAGACTTGACGAGTTCCAGCCGCTAGAACAAGCGGTTTTCGAAAAGGCTTCAGTATCGTAAATCACATCCACACTGTTCGGCAAATTGTACAGAAGACCGCAAAAGGCAATCAGCCGCCGTGTATGGCATATGTGGATTACGAGAAAGCCTTCGATACCATCGAAATTTGGGCAGTTCTGGCCTCAAACACTATGTGGAAAGAAACTGGTGTCATGTCATACATATTGGATTCGTGCAGAAGCAAGAATAATTATATGAATGCGACAAACATAAAATAAAACGGATAGTAGTACCCTTTCAAACAAAAACAAATAAATGGAATCATTTCATATTTGTGAAAGTTATAACAGAACACAAACGGCAGGATACAGGTGATTTAAAGAAACTACTCTTTTTGAATTTGGTTATAAAAAAAAAACTAACAGTATTTTTTTTTAATTTCTATTGTTTCAATAAATGCTATAATGAGCCATGAGGATAACAACCGATAGTGATTTCTCAGTATTACTGTACTTAACAAATAGGACGTTCTGCTAACAGGACGTTCTGCTCGCAGGACGATTTGCTAATAGGACGTTTTGCTATTACGATTATTTGCGTTTAGAACTTTTTTTTCTAGGTCTGCACATCTTGACAGTTCATACAAAGTGACGCTGCTTTCAAAGCCAATTCTTTATTACATCATAGAATAGTATCAGTAATCATAGAATATAGGCATAGAATAGTATATTGGCACAGGTATATAGCAGATATTGGTCTGACTGATGTAATTACTGAACAGAAGTCCCTAGCAAACCATGTCATTAACCTAAACCCCTTCCAAAAATAAACCTAGATCCTTTAAAAATGGTAGAGCTGAATGGCGCTGTTCCATGCGTCATGTTCGTTAACGGGCGTCGTCAGCAGGGACTGGTCATCTCTTAGCTGCCACGGCTTATTTTAATTTAATATTTGAATTGTTTATCAAGGACGCTTATAACGTTCTGTATCGTTCTCACATGCATAATTTCAACATGAATGATGTAACCAATATTTTGACCATATTTTGATTTAAAAGAGTTTCCGTAGAGTTTCTAGACTATTCTTCTCCATAGGTACCTACTACGCTTTGGAATGCGCAACTGGCTTCATCTTTCTGACTGACCGACCCCTTGACAATTCAAAAGTGCCTGTATTTGGTTTATTTGAAATAAATGCTTTGACTTTAACCTAACTTTTTGCAAATCGATTGCAGTTCTCAAAGTTCATGGCTGGCTAAATATCTCCTAAAAGTGGCACCACAGGCCGCCAACATGTACACCCAGTTTCTGTTTCGGGTTTTATCAAATGCGCCATACCTTTTAATGTTTATCTTTTACTCAATATCCGTTTCTGTTCAGTTTTCTTTTTACACTTCGCAGTTCACATTTCTTTTACTCAATATCCGTTTCAGTTCACCCTTGTTTACCAATACCTGAACTTTGTGATCATTTTTGCACGCGTACAATGTGAAACATCCGTTACACAAATATTTGAGATAAAGGTCGAGAATCAAGATAACAGTGGCAGATAGATCTATAGTATCATTTGAGTAGTGATATTGAGTAGGGGAAGTACTGTCGTACATCTTTTGTACATTTCATTTTCTGTTTTCCAGGTTTTGTCCATATGTTTGTGACCTTGACTTCCTTGATAAGCCCTATGCTTATCTGTGTTTTTAGTGATTGAAGACGTATTTCGCGTTGACGTGTTGCAACCTGCATAATTGATTATTAGGTTATCGTACTTTCTTATATGCTAGTTCGATTTGAAGTTAGCTATATATATAGCAAAATGTTTGTTTTATATTTATATAGGACTGGTAAGTTATCCCATTTAATGTCTAACCTCTGTTTTAACCAACCCAAATATAAACTATGCTAGAACAACAAATATTTTATGTTGCATATATTACTATTATAACCAGTGATCGGAGTAGGTAGATTGATTTTTAGTACTTGTATCATAAATGCACACAGAAAGAATAACATGGATAAGCCATTTTTCCGGAAAGTAATTCCGGTATTTCCGGATTCAATTAAATATTGTTAATGTTGGTAGTGATATTATTACTACTCAATTCAAAATTTAAAGGAAGGTATCAAAACTAAATTAATTCATTATTTATCTGTTGAATAATAAAAATAGGAAGAATAATAAAGAATAAAATTGCTCATTTTATTACAATTCCTACCTTTTTTTTGAGGGTGGCAAATCATCAAATGACTCCTTCCACTCTGGCAGAATACAATTCCTACATAAGTTCCGTTTTTTTTTTAATAATCCACCAATTCCGGAGGAATGTCCATAGTAATATATACGTTTCGGATCAATGACCCCAGTTCAATCTACCTACTCCGATCACTGATTATAACACAATATATTAACATAACATCACGCTTGTTGAGCCTGAAGGTTAAGGCAGAGGTGTACCTATAGTACACCTACATTTTCCCAGCTATTTTTAAGTCCTATGTAGTTATTGTTATAAAGTGTTGTTATTTCTTATCAACAGGGTGTCAATGTACGATCACTCACGTTCGTACTCTGATAGTAAGATGGTGAACATCTGCTCTCAGACTGACGAGTCTTGGTGCCAGTTTGTGCAGCCTCCCTCCGATACTAAAGTAAGTACTATTACAATTAAACTGGTTCTGTGTCTAGTATGTTATAAGATTGTAAGAAAATGAAAGGTCCGGAACATAAGGCATTCTAAAAGTCAAATACTTACCTGTTTTGATTAATTTGTCTATTTGCGACGTTCCCAAATTTAACTTTAAGAAGGCTCGCTCTTAAGAATAAATCTCTTGGCCGGTCAATCATTTGCCGTCGCTGATAAAAATGTCGGCTACCACTACGCCTATCTATCTAGCCCAATTGATTTGATCAACACACTGTACTTTCTAAAGAGCTCGGTGGCCCAGTGGTAACGGCCCCGACTTACGAGTTGTAGGCCGTGGTTTAACCCAGCCAGGCGCTTTACTTTGTGTAAATAATTTCATCACCACTGGTCTCAAACGGTGAAAGAAAACATCGTTAGAAAACCGGCATGTCATAGAACCAAAAAATCGAAGACACGTGACACCTGCCTACCCGCACTGGGCACGCGTGTTGGATTACAGCCCACTGCCTCTCGAAGAGAGGAGGCCTGTGTCCCAGCAGTACGAACATTGTAGGGTGGTTATGCTTATGCTGCTCTCTAAAAACCCTCGTAAAGTAAGTCCACTTTTTCTTTAAATCAAACGAGTAGCGAAAATTATTTACTTAAGTGAAGTTACTTTATGTATTCTCAGTAGTAACGATATGTATTATTCACTTCTAGGTTCACATAGATCACGGTATGCCAGACTTTGACAGAAGATACGTGTACCATGTCGCTGCGGGGAGTCAGGGGAAAATACCACAAGAGAGAGGTATATATATTCGTATTCATATCTTTATTTGCATTCCATAATGTTAACGAGATCTTACAATGGCTTAAAGCTAAGGTACAATTACGGACCCAGTATAGCGCAGCAAAGATTTTTTGAATATTTATTAAAAGAAAATTTTTGATAACAATTATCAATTTTTAGATATTAATAGATATTAGTCTCCGACGGAAATACGATTTTCAGCCGAAACCGTAACCGAATCTTCGGCTCCTCTTCTAGTTTGCAATATCAGTTTTTTTTTACTCAAAGATAAAATTGACTTTTGGCAGATTTTGTGTAACTGTAATATTTTTTTAATGGTAGTCGAAACTTCAGGCCTAACTTAAATAAAGGCATTAGCAGACTTGCTACTATTAGCATCTGCGATTAGCAATTAAGTCGTTTTCAGAAGTTCGACACAGCGGCTAAGGTAAACACCGTAAAATTTTAGCCGAGTCGCCAAAAAGCGATGCAGCATTGAAGTAATCGCTGAAACGTGTGATTTTGCCATCGCTACCGAACGCAGAGTCACTAAGATGCATCTGCTGTGATCCCTACGCGCTAATACTAAAAACAGTATGTCTGCTAAGAAACTAAATGGCTTCCATTTATAAGGTTTTGTACAAAAAGGGTGAAAACTCTACCCCATTACTAAGTCTTCACCGTCTGTACATCAGTCAAATATTTTTGTATATCTATTCTATTAAAACCGACAGGTAACGAACGCCAGTTTCACTCGGGCCACTTTTTGGCCGAAACCGAACCTTCGTTCGGACACTAATAGATATTAACATTATTTAAGTAAATTATAACATTTATTTTTTATTAAGATCAGTTATAAGTTACTTTTTGATGTCATACTTTAAGCTTAGACCGTTTCTATACCGTAGTTATATCCTCAGTTCAATTTAAGTTTATTCGTTAAAAATATTATGTTATTTCATGTTTTGGTATAATAGAGCAGATTTTTTTTTTACAACATCTAGCATTAAATAATCATCAATTTTGGACAGAACCTAAATCCATAGAAGGGTTCATAACAACTATCATGAGTATTTACCCATACTGTTTTAATGCTTTCACCCCTTAAAGTACTTCCAACTCCACTTTTCCTGCAAAGAAAACAAATATTAACATCACCAACAAAACGTACAAATAATAAAATAATCTCTAGATACAGCTCCGTAACTTCAAAACAAACTAGCCCCACTTGACGTGTGTATCGATACGATAAGATATCGATAAGAATCGATAAGATATCGATCCATTGATGTTCACAGGGACGTGGGACATGATCCGCGGAAAAATCGAGGCGGTCACCGGACGCAGCAAGTCGAAAGATAAACAGAATAAGGTAAGATTGTATTTATAAAGTATTTTTTGTGCGCGAATTACTCGTCAACAGTATAACACAGCGTATGTACTTTTCTGAGACTCCGATTGCTTTAATTCTTGTCACCTACAATAATAGTATTTTGTTGTGCGAAAGTGAATGTATGTTTGGCACAATTTCTCCTATCAATTTTGAGTTTTGGTAGAATTTGACAATGTGGCAGCAACCCGGTAGTTAAAAAGGGCATCAATTACCGGAAAATTAAAAAATATTACACACGACCGGCATGGCACCGCGATCATTGCTATGTGAAGATTTCAGGAAAAATGTTTCTTTGAAGTATTTAAATCGAGACATAGGAATCAAGTTAACTTGTCGAATGTTGTATCACTGATTCGAAAAGAAGATAACGAATATGTTTTGACAACATTTAAGGTGGTAGGAACATCGACGCGCAAACTGAAACCATGAAA
The DNA here is from genome assembly GCA_916610205.1 of Griposia aprilina. Classification (NCBI taxonomy): domain Eukaryota; kingdom Metazoa; phylum Arthropoda; class Insecta; order Lepidoptera; family Noctuidae; genus Griposia; species Griposia aprilina. The sequence goes on along the minus strand of OU744302.1, from coordinate 21,190,827 downwards.
TCAACACAGACCCCCCTAGCGTAGAATTTATAGTCAGTTATCAAAATCAGACACCATCGTACACTAAACCACCGTCATTCGTATATTTATCTTAACCAGTGAAGCTTCTCGTAAAGTTGGTCGGATGTAGTTGGTATTATGTTGTTCTCTTGTTCGGTTATCGTAAAAAGTTATTGTCAAATCTGATACGAAAATACGCGAAAGTATAACATCAAGCATGCTCGTGCGTCATTCCGTGATGATCTATTATATATATTAAATAAAAATTTAATGCTGTTAGTTGGTAAGCGCATCACTTAAGAACGGCTGTACCGTTCTGAAATGTTTGTAATAGCCCGAATTATGTTTTATGGAAAGAAAAATTGGAAAAGTTAAAAAAAAAATAGGTAAAAACTGAACGTCGTTTGTTCTATGAGATTTTTATACAAATTATTGAAATTTGGACACGACAACGTCGCTATATTATAATATAACTAGCTTTTGCCCGCGGCTTCGCCCGCGTGGATGTCGGGAATTATCCCACGGGAACGAACGGGATAAAAAGTATCCTACATGTTAATCCAGGTTATAAACTATCTGTGTTCAAAATTCCATCCAAATCCATTCAGTAGTTTTTGCGTGAAAGAGTAATAAACATCCATCCATCCATCCATCCTCACGAACTTTTACATGTACAGCCTTACTAATAAAGATTTACACACTTCGTATACCGGAGTTATAACGCTAACTCTACCAATAAAAGATATTTGACACTTCAGTTGTACACATCTGGTATAGCGGGTGTTGTTATTGTATGAGAAGTTACACAACTGTTATTCAGTCCTCAACCCTTGTTTAGTGAGCGTGTAACCGTAGTAACTGGACATCTGGCCGGCAATTTTACTAACTTTTAGGACAAAAATCGTTTCGATCCTTTTACTTTATGAGATACAGACTTTTGTATGAAATTTAGATTCAGTAAAATATATGTATGGACGTAAAATACATTTTTTTAGTTAGAAGTTTAGTTAGTTAGAAGTGATATCGAACTGCAAGCTCGTGATGGCGGGCTGGCTGTAGAACTTCAAGTTTGTATTGCTCTCAAGACGTGGGCTAGGCAAGAAGTTCAAGATGACGCAACAGACATTCATGGACTTAGCTATCAGTCCATTACGAATGTATGCCGAAGAATGGCTCTCGCTTTGGCAAATAAAGCGGCACAATGTATACGCATGCCTGGGACTCTTGAAGAGTAAGAACAAGTAGTTACTGGATTTAGAAACATTTGTGGCATCAGAAATGTGATTGGTGCTATAAAAAAACACACAACACACACACACACACAATCGATTGCACACATATTAAAATTGGGACAATAGTTTAACATTTGAAAGGTGCGTTCTTAAATGACGAACTTAGAAAGTACGTTTCATTCTTTCTTTCGTTTTACCGTAAAAAGAAAGAAGGGTAAATGCGGGAAATAAAGTGAATGGTGCTACACATGCAATTGTAACCAACCAGTTGATGTTCAAAAAAGTACGACTGGCTGTTCACAATGGTGTGCTGGTGCCTACGCTTATGTATGGAAGTGAGTGTTGGGTGTGGCAAAAGAAGCATGAAAGTAGAATAAATGCTGTGGAAATGCGTTCCTTGCGAAGCATGTGTGGTGTGACTATGAATGATAGACTGAAGAATGATATGTTAAGGCAACGGTGCGGTTTAAAGGCAGATGTAGTGACAAAAATTGAAAAGAGTATGCTAAGATGGTTTGGTCATGTTGAGAGGATGAATGAAGGGCGATTAACAAAAGGTATTTACAAGGCAGATGTGAGTGGAAACGCCGGGAGGGGACGCCCTAGGAAGACATATAGTGACCTTATTGGTGACGTTCTTCAGAAAGGTCAGGTGCGTAGTACTCACAACCGGCGTGCGTGTATGACTAGTTGTATGAACGTAAACGAGGCAAAAGGAGTATGTATGGATCGTAGCAGGTGGCGTTCTGTAGTTTCTGCCTACCCCCATGGGAAGAAGGCGTGAGTTTATGTATGTGTAAAAATACAATTATTTTTAAATACATTTTGAAACAACATTTTGGGAACAATTTGTATTATTTAATAAAAATAATAATTTTTTATGCTGTTTAAAAGGTTTTCTAAATGTCTCTACAATTTGGTAATTTAGTTTCAAAACGTTTCCGAAGAATGTTGCCAGTGACTTTTGTTATAACGAATTTATAACTATACAATGCTTACACACCCATTATTGGTAAAGGGAGTGTGTAACTCTTATCCATAGCTTATACATTGTATAAATAACTATACAGTTGTTAAGCGAGTGTGTTAAATATTTTTATTAGTAAGGCTGTTATAATATAAGTAGGTTATATAATAATAATATTATAAAGCATTAACATTTTTTGGTTGTTTGTAAGTTGGTATGTAGGGGGTAATCTCTGGAACTATCGCTCGGATTTGGAATCTTTTTATTATTATAAAATATATATATTAATATATATATATTTGAATTTGGTTTAACATCACGCTATAGCCCTTAGGAGCTTAACAAAAAGAAAATAAAGCTGATTGAGCGCTAAGCGAAAACCTAGTAATAGCGGGGGCAGGCGATGCGACGGGGTGGGTCGGGGAATAAGAAATTTCACGCGTACAAAGTCGCGGGCAGAAGCTAGTTAGTTATAAATATGATCGATTATTCTATTCCTTTTTAAGTTTAACTCATTGGTTAAATTTGATATGTTGCTCCAATTAACCTACTATTGATAAAACTATCTTGAGTGGCGTTCTTTTTCAAGTGTATTACGATTAAAAGCACATGCATATTTACTTTTTACGGGGAAGTACTTGTTTCTGCTTTGTCCGTCGTTTTATGACTGTCTGACTGTCGATGTTCAGCTTATCACAAAACTTCTAAAGATACCAAAAAATTTCTCCAATAAATATCCAACTGCAAATCAAAGCCCTCTTCACATTAAGGACGAATTTTACCAATACAACTGAACGTAATCAGCACATAAAAGCCGCGTTCAAGAGCTGTCAGTGATATCATTGTTGTGGAATATTGACACGGGCGGTTCTTGAACGCGGTTTAGATTTGCTGATTGCGTTCAGTTTCATTGGTGAAATTCGCTCTTAGAAAAGGAAGGAATATTCATCACCACCCTTTCACACTACATACTTATTTATTATTATTTATTTATCATGTTTGTCAAGTGCGTCATGTTCGTGAACGGGTGCCGTCAGTAAGGACTGGTAATCTCTTAGCTGCCACGGCTTATTTTATTTTGGCGGCGGCGCTTTTAAGTTTCTGCATCGTTCTCACATGCATACTTTCAATATGAATGATGTAACCAATATTTGGTAACCATATTTTGATTTAAAAGAGTGCCCGTGGAGTTTCTTGCCCGTTCTTCTTCTTTGGTGCCTACTACGCTTTGGAATGGGCAACTAGCTTCATCTTTCTGACTGACCGACCCCTTGACAGTTCAAAAGTGCCTGTATTTGGTTTATTTAAAATAAATGCTTTGAGTTTTGAGTTTATAGTTAATTAAAACGATACAACGGTACCTAGCCGTCACATCAGTTTTCTTTCTACGCAAGTCACCATTATGTAACATAATACATAATACATATGTGACGTCATAATACTCATTAACATAATGTCAATCTAGAAAATAGTGTCGTATAAATGAATGTTTTTTTATTTGCACAGGTGCCGGAATCTGATGCGATCGCGGAGCTGGACTCTGTTATCGACAGTTATCATGGAAAAACAAGTGAGTAATAGTGTATTAATTACATAACAATATGTATTTGTGAATAGGGTTACAAAATGGCAGTATTTAGTGTCTAAAAAACGCTTTCATGAATAAAGTAATAAAAATTAAAAATGTCGTTGTTCCTTTACTAAATATTGTTATATCAGTTAATTTGAATTACTAAAATTAATTTGAATTATAAATTAAATTGTTTTTTTCCAGTAAAAGAAACCAGCAGTGTACAAAAACGTTCGCGGAGAAAGAACAAAGAGTCTCAGAGCGACTCTAAAAATGGCGGCACGTGGCCCAAAGCGCGGGCCAACTTCATCCTAGACGAGAACTCCACTGGCACCATCGTACAACCACGTTCGAGGAAAGAGAGGCCACCTCTCTCCATCCTGCTCAGTCCGCCTACAAAACTACCCCCAGAACCACAGAGATCGAACACCAACCGAAACTCGAACCCCATACCACTGGGGCACGCGCCTCTCACACAAGTCACCACACCAGCTCGTCACTCAGTGTACAAGTCTATAGAGTCCTCCCCAGCCATCGAACACTTTCCAAAACCTGCCCCTTTAGCCATACACAACCCTTTCGCCTCCCCGAACAGCATGAACTTCGAGAAGATTCGCACTTTAGAAAAGGACAAGATGTCCATCAGCGACTATTCCGAGCATGACGTCACTCCGAACAGACTGAGCTTAGTTCTAAACCCTTCCGACGACTCCTTGGACTACCAGCCTGTGACCCGCAGCCGGACCAAAAGCCCGCACTCCTTAGACTACATGCTCAACAACAAGGGCCCAAGCTCTCTGGATTTCGTCACGAGGAAATCACCCAGTTCCCTTGACCACCACTCGATTAAAAATCACCCAGGAAAAGACTTACTAGAGCAATATTATTCGAATAAGAAATCGTCGTCGCCGAAAACTGTGAACAAGTACCCGTCGGACAGTGATAGCTTTGGACCTGACAGTCTGAACAGCAACGCAAATTTTCCTATGACGGGGGGAACATTGCCGTCGCAATCGCGGCTTCAAGCTTCACAGTATTACAGAGGCCCTTTTGTGAATTCAAACCCTCATACTTCAAATAGATACCCGCACTTAGCGAGCCCGACAAACATCCCTCAGAGTCAGTCAGGCGAGAGTATTGGGACAAGTTACGACATGCACTCGTTCACATCCCACACACACAACATGTCTGATCTCCAACCAGTTCCACGAACCAACAGAGCAGGCGACTACCACCACACATACGAAGGTGGAACATTTCCTCGTAAGAAAGAAAACCAGCGATTTCGTATCCCCTCGAACCCGAGCGTCACGTCAAAAAACTCAGCGGGAAAACTAAGCACAGGCTCTATAGAGAGAAGTTCTGAACGAAACTCTCCGATGCCGACATTTCACGTTGAAGTATTGTCACCAGGGCGAGGGGCGAAGCAACTGACGCACAAAACTAGGAACTCCATGCCTGAATACTGTGGTCTAGGGTGGAATAAGCCTTTACCGGGGGAGTTAAGAAGAGTCCATATTGATAAGAGTCAACAACCTCTCGGGATACAGATCTACTGTCCACCAAGCAGTGGAGGTGTATTCGTATCTACTGTTAACGACAATTCTCTTGCCAGTCAAGTTGGTCTTCAAGTTGGCGACCAACTTTTAGAAGTGTGTGGGATCAACATGCGTTCAGCGACCTACACGCTCGCCGCTCGGGTACTCCGACAAATCGGAAACTCGATAACTATGCTTGTGCAATACAGTCCTGAGAAATATAAGGACGAGGTTGAAGTACCAGGAAGTTCGTCGTCTGGAGAAAGTTCGCATGATGAAGAAGTCTCTTTGTCAGGCTCACCGACGCCTAGAAATTCTCCTGGACCTCAACAATCTATTCGGTTAGAACAGCCTTCGACTGAAGTAACAACCTTACGGCAGTCACAAACCAATAAGGATTTGCCTAGATTTCTACTCATAGAGATGAGGAATTGTTCTGACCTCGGTATAAGCTTGGTCGGAGGTAATGCCGTGGGTATATATGTGCATAGCGTGCAGATTGAGTCGCCGGCGTATAATGCGGGGTTGAGAACCGGGGATCAGATACTGGAGTACAATAATGTGGATCTCAGGAGGGCTACTGCTGAGCAAGCTGCGTTGGAGTTGGCTAAGCCAGCAGACAAAGTAAGATATTGATATCCTTATAATTTAATTTACTTGCAGTTTCTTTCTTTTTGGATCTCGAATGAAGCACTTTTCACATTCTAGTTCAAGATTCCAATGAAAGATTGTCACAAACTTGCAAGCAGAATAATATGTATAAAGTTATTTCGCCATTCATTTTTGCACCTATGCAAGAAAAACGTAACACAGTTTGCTGAAATATTAGGTCTTTACCTATGAAATTGCCGTTCTGCAGTACTGGCCATTTCAAATCAAAATAATTTTTGTTTGGCTAAGAATTCTAATTTCAAATTAATTTTATTTTAAAAACATGGATTTTTTTTTCTAAAAGTAGTCATTTCTTTATTGATTAGTGTTACATTTTCATCGCATTTCAATCTTTTTCGTCATCATGGATACGTTAAAAATTCGAGTAATTATGGAATATGAGTACCGTCGTGGCAGCAACGCGGCACAAGCGGCACGCAACATCAACGACGTTTACGGAGCTAACACTACAAACCAACGCACCACCTGTTATTGGTTTGCTCGCTTCCGTTCTGGAAATTTCGACCTGAAAAATGAACCTCGCGGTCGTCCGAAGACTTTGGTCGACAATGACGAATTAAAGGCGATTGTGGAAGCTGATGATACACAATCTACGGCTGAATTAGCAGCAGCTTTCGACGTTAGCGTCAAAACAATATTGGTCCATTTGCGTCAAATTGGCAAGGTAAAAAAGCTTGACAAATGGGTGCCCCACGAACTCAATGATCGCCAGCGCGAAGTACGCGTCGAGACGTGCCTTGCACTGCTCAACAGACACACAAATGAAGGAATTTTGAACCGCATTGTTACCTGCGATGAAAAATGGATTCTGTTTGATAACCGTAAGCGCTCAGCAAGTTGGTTGGATCCTGGTTCAGCACCTAAACAATGCCCTAAACGAAAACTTACCCCTAGAAAAGTGATGGTCACTGTTTGGTGGTCTAGCGCCGGTGTGATTCATCACAGCTTCTTACCAAACGGGGTGAGCATTACTGCAGATGTGTACTGTGAAGAACTGAACACAATGATGGAGAAGCTGGCGCATCTCCAACCAGCATTGGTCAATCGCTCGTCTCCGCTGCTCCTGCACGACAACGCGCGACCTCATACTGCACAGCAGACGGTCTCCAAGTTGCAAGAACTGGGGTTGGAAGCTCTCCGTCATCCGCCCTACTCACCAGACCTTGCGCCTACAGACTACTACTTTTTCCAGAATTTGGATAACTTCTTGGCGGGAAAAAAATTTAATACCCGAGAGGCAGTACAAAATGCCTTTGAAGAATTTGTTGCCTCCCGTCCAGCTGATTTCTTTAAGAAGGGCATCAATAAACTGCCACTGCGATGGCAAAGATGCATTGATTGCATGGGTGATTACTTCGATTAATACAAATAAAAAATTCATGAAAAAAATTCGTTTAAATTTTTTCATACAAAACGGCAATTTCATAGGTAAAGACCTATTATTTAATCAAATATTATTTTCCTGATCTCGATTCTTCCTTCCTTGGCAGCTTGTTTTGTTTGGCAACCTGTCACTGGGCAGCCTGCGTTCGAATTTATTTCTATTCTCACGTTTTACAGGAAATTAAACCTATTCTACTTCCCAGGTAAGCGTCCTAGTCCGCCACGACCTTCAACAATACCACGACATAAAGGACAAGCCCGGCGATGCGTTCTACATCCGCGCGGGCTTCGACCGTTGCGCCAAGATCACGTCGATAGGCATGGACACGATAGACGAGTACTCTCTATGGTTCGGAAAGGACGAGGTGTTGTTTGTGGATAATACGCTGTTCAACGGATCGCCCGGCCTTTGGAGGGCATGGCAACTCGATTGTAAGGGGTCGAAACGACATTGGGGGACCATTCCTAGTAAATTCAAGTGAGTTGTCTTAATTTTACATAGTTTTGAAGGTTTTAATATTATTTGTTCTGCAAAGAAATCACTTTATTTTATGTTTTTATCCTTGTATAGTCAACATCGTAATTGCTAAAGTAGACTAATTTTTCATGGGGCCCTGTTTACAATGTTACAATAATAAAATACCTCTCCCACATACTTCAACTGAATGAGGTGAAATTCAAATCTTGTGTAAAACGCACACTATGCAGGCAGGCTATATTAGAAGTTAGGGGATTACATTGCTGATAAAAATGTTTGGTCCAATGCTGCTCCTGCTCCACAACCACACTTGAAAATACTGTTGGAGCTGCTGAAGATTGTTAGACTATCTTTGCATTGTATAAACTCAATCTCCTTTGTATTATATAATTGCATAGCACAGGTGTGAGTACTATGTACTATTGAGCTACCATGTACCGAGTAATATGTTTTTCATTGTCTTGAATGTATCCCGGCGGCTGATAGTATGTCATGCTCACTCAAATGTCTCGCTGACGGTGGTGCGTCTGTTGGATCATTTAGCTCCCTCCAAAATGGTTGAGCTGAATGCGCTGCTCCATCCAATTTAAAAGAGTGTCCGTGGAGTTTCTTGCCTGTTCTGCTCCATAGGTACTTACTACGCTTTGGAATGGGCAACTAGAATAGAATAGAATACTCTTTATTATGTACACAATAAAAATTACAGATATAAATGTAGAAATTTTACATAGGGTGACACAATAGGCGGGCTTATCGCTTAAAGCGATCTTTTACAGTCCACCAAACTACACAAACAAACAATCTAGCTTCATATTTCTGACTGAACGTTTCCTTGACAGTTCAAAAGTGCCTGTAAATGGTTTAATTGGAGTTTGTGGTAGTTAGTTAGATAGTTTAATTTTCAACCTTAGTGATGTTTAAAATTTCTAGGAGTTTTTGTCGAAAGTGGTAAAGCAATTACGAGGTTGACTTACGCATATTTTGTTGATAAATCTGATCTTATACAATTTTGGACATTATTGTGTTCCCATTATAACAGAATTTTGTATGAAGATTTCCAAAACTTAGTCTTAAATCTAAATCTATCTGCCTGCCTTTTCCCCACTATGTCGGGGTCGGCCACCAGTCTAACAGAATGCAGCTAAATACCAGTATTTTACATGGAGCGACTGCCTATCTGACCTCCACAACCCAGTAACTGGGTGACACGATACCCCTTGCTAAGACTGCTTGTCAGACTTTTTGGGTTTCTGACGACCCGTAACGACTGTCAAAGATCTACGAATGACTGCCAAGACCAACGGCTTAACGGAGGGGTCTCGATAAGTAATGGATGGTCACCTATCCACGAACCGATCACTGCAAGCGTAGCTTAACCTTCAATGGACATGGCTGTTATTATTTAGCCACAAGGCCCTAAAACTTAGTATTAAATGAGGGTCCATAAAAGTGACTCGACAGTTTAGTCATCAAATTCAATTTACAAGACCTTTCCTTTTTTGTTATCCAGGGTAGAAGAAATCCTCCGGCGCTCAATGGGCACGCTGGAAGGTGACGCCCAACGCCGCGCCTCCACCACAGCCCGACGTTCCTTCTTCCGTCGCAAGAAACACCGCGACAGCAAGGAGCTAGCTTCCTTCTCCAACACAGAGTTAGGATGCTGGAGCGATAGTGGAACCTTGGCTGATGATGTGCCTGTCTTATCTTATCAGAGAGTCGAAAGACTGCACTGTGAGTTATATTTAAGTATGTCGTTTTTTTCTTTTATTCTTTTTTAAAAATTTTGGGATATGTTTGTGGTATTTACTAACCGTGGAGTCTTTGAAGACTGTTAGGCTCTAGAGAAACCAAGGAGTTCATCAATATAAAACCTGAAATATGGGGAAGCGTTATCAATGACAAAAATCTTGATCAGTATCTACTAAGACTATTTAAAGTTGTAACGAAAATATTTGTCCATTGTAAAATGCTTTTATGGAACTAAATAATTGGTTTTTAGATTCATAAGTGATGCCGACTATAAGGAAAATAGAGACATTAATCTTTACATAGTATAAAGCAAAGTCGCTTTTTGTCTGTACACTTATATATAATAGGTCTTTACCTATGAAATTGCCGTTTTGTATGAAAAAATTTTAACGAATTTTTTTCATGAATTTTTTATTTGTATTAATCGAAGTAATCACCCATGCAATCAATGCATCTTTGCCATCGCAGTGGCAGTTTATTGATGCCCTTCTTAAAGAAATCAGCTGGACGGGAAGCAACAAATTCTTCAAAGGCATTTTGTACTGCCTCTCGGGTATTAAATTTTTTTCCCGCCAAGAAGTTATCCAAATTCTGGAAAAAGTAGTAGTCTGTAGGCGCAAGGTCTGGTGAGTAGGGCGGATGACGGAGAGCTTCCAACCCCAGTTCTTGCAACTTGGAGACCGTCTGCTGTGCAGTATGAGGTCGCGCGTTGTCGTGCAGGAGCAGCGGAGACGAGCGATTGACCAATGCTGGTTGGAGATGCGCCAGCTTCTCCATCATTGTGTTCAGTTCTTCACAGTACACATCTGCAGTAATGCTCACCCCGTTTGGTAAGAAGCTGTGATGAATCACACCGGCGCTAGACCACCAAACAGTGACCATCACTTTTCTAGGGGTAAGTTTTCGTTTAGGGCATTGTTTAGGTGCTGAACCAGGATCCAACCAACTTGCTGAGCGCTTACGGTTATCAAACAGAATCCATTTTTCATCGCAGGTAACAATGCGGTTCAAAATTCCTTCATTTGTGTGTCTGTTGAGCAGTGCAAGGCACGTCTCGACGCGTACTTCGCGCTGGCGATCATTGAGTTCGTGGGGCACCCATTTGTCAAGCTTTTTTACCTTGCCAATTTGACGCAAATGGACCAATATTGTTTTGACGCTAACGTCGAAAGCTGCTGCTAATTCAGCCGTAGATTGTGTATCATCAGCTTCCACAATCGCCTTTAATTCGTCATTGTCGACCAAAGTCTTCGGACGACCGCGAGGTTCATTTTTCAGGTCGAAATTTCCAGAACGGAAGCGAGCAAACCAATAACAGGTGGTGCGTTGGTTTGTAGTGTTAGCTCCGTAAACGTCGTTGATGTTGCGTGCCGCTTGTGCCGCGTTGCTGCCACGACGGTACTCATATTCCATAATTACTCGAATTTTTAACGTATCCATGATGACGAAAAAGATTGAAATGCGATGAAAATGTAACACTAATCAATAAAGAAATGACTACTTTTAGAAAAAAAAATCCATGTTTTTAAAATAAAATTAATTTGAAATTAGAATTCTTAGCCAAACAAAAATTATTTTGATTTGAAATGGCCAGTACTGCAGAACGGCAATTTCATAGGTAAAGACCTAATATTAAACTTCGCAACGGATTTTAATGCGGTTTGCATCAATAGACAGAGTGATTCAAGAGGAAGGTTTATGTGTATAATACATGCATATTAGTTAGTAGAGAAAAGCCGAGAATTTCAAGGAGTTGTAATGTGATGTCGTAAAAACATATTTTTGTGCGCTTACATTGCAAACGTTGGCTAAACCTTACGAGATAGATCAAAATAATGTACCACGGAATTATGTATCTTAAAAAGATCTACAAAAAAGTTCGCGTGTGCATATGTCTATCTCCTAATGATAACCCACAGTCACTATTAAAAATAATGGGTAATTTACAAAGCTATTTTAAACAATACAGTATTATTCCTTATCTAATTAAATACATTAGATACGTTGTGCATGTAATGTAGATTAAAATTGCCCTTTACAGCTTATCATTAAAATGAATATCTTAGAAGATATCAGAGATTTAAAGTGCGGGGGCAGAGTGGCCGTCAGGCTGCACGTCCGTCCGGTGATGGCGCCCGGTGGGCGCGGCGTGTGCACATAAATCAATCCAATATGTTACTTAATTATTAGTAACATAAATTATTAATTACTCCACACTGACACCGCATTAGTATCTACATTGCACACGTGCGAAGCCGGGGCGGGTCGTTAGTCTTTTCATAAAATGTGATTGTAGAATTGGCTTTTTTATTATATTGTTATCAACTAGAAGACCAATTCTCGTACTTAAAAAACGTTCAAATTCAAGTCGCAATCTCGTCTTAAAAATTAAATTAATTTCGATAAAATTTAATTCGGTCTAAAGAAGAGCGACCACATTCCTCTAGATCGTATTTTGTTGCTTCGTGTATCAATAGTCTCAGTAGTTTATAAAAGGTATTAGAAAATTCTAGACACCTATCGCGGGGGTTTATTGAGCCGTTATTCAAAATTCCTTCTCAGTCACGAGATAATATTTTTTTAAAGGAGTGGCGCTAGTGGACCGGTGTGTGCCCTCTTAACGAAAATCGAACACATAAAAACTTTTATTGAAAAAAATAATACTAAACTTTTTTACAAAAAAACAACCGACATTGAAAAAAACAGTAAAAAACGTGAAAAAAACAAAAAAAAATCGGATGTCGGTGTATTTGGTATGGTATTTTCGTTTTTTGCCACCGACTTCCGAAATTAAAGTTATCTTTCACATTTTATTGTATTGTTTTTATTTTTCACCTTTTAGTTGTGGTAGATACCCTACATAAATTCGTGTACCACTACTTGATGTGTAAATAACAGTGACAGAAAATTATTAAAACATCATGAAAATAAACTAAGTGGAAAAATATGCAGTATTAAGGATTACTCAAAAACGACCCACTAGTCAGACCCACAAGAGAAGCACCAGCTTTCAAATAAAAAAAGAATCATCCAAATCGGTTCATCTAGAAAAAAAAACTGAGCTAACACAAAAAAAAAAAAAAAAAGCTTACCACAAAACCGGGTAGCTCTGTGGGCACCAAGACAACATTGACTCCAATTTTCCCTTCATACTTATCGGGCTTAGGGCCGTCAGAAATTGTAACTGAAGTTAATTTAATTGGACGTGATCCAGTAACCGCTGTGTAGCTGCCAGTATTGTAGCAGGTGTGGGAATCTGCGGGTTTAAGATTCCTCCCGCCGCTAAATAGTCTGGTTGAGAGTATATGCGCCTATCTTCCACCAGATTGTTACCAGCAATTGCGTAAAAACGCACTATATCCAACCACTCCACATTTGAATAGTTTGAACTCATTTTCACAAAAAACGCGCGATGCGTGCATGTGACGTAAATACATCGGATGTATATGCGTCGCTCGCTCGAGAGATTTCGATAAACTGGCTACCGCCCGGGCGGCTCAGGCGGCCGGGCCGTGCTTCGCGCGATTGCATGTCATTGGCCAATGATTAATTTGCATTTCGGCCCGCATTCGCCAGACATCCTTGTAGTCCACGAAGACTCCTCACAGCTCTTTTGAATGCCATATCGCTACCGCGATGAGTACTTTGATGTTACGGTTTATGTTTGAACTCGTTTGAGTAACATAAGACTAATTTGAGTATGCCTGGTTTAGTTTGTTTTAATAACATATTTGATGCTATAGAGTGGAGTAGGGTGGTGGTATCATGGTCTGAACTACGTTTGTTCTAGCAAAACTGTGATTAAAATGTCACCGTGTATAATAGGCTAAACCGAGCACTTATTAAAGCGATGCTCCTCCCACAGACGGGTCGCAGCGCCCCGTGGTGGTGCTGGGCCCGCTGGCGCGCGCGGTGGCGGCGCGCCTGGCGTCGGACTGGCCGCACGCCTTCGCCATGGCGCGCCCCGCCGCGCTGCCCGTGGCCGGCGCCGCGCCCGCGCTGCAGAGGGGCACCCACCTGGAGCCGCGGTTACGACCTGATTGCACGCACATAGACTGCATCCCGCTGCATGCCATCAGGGACTTGGCGGAGAAGGTAAGCTCGTAAGCTGTAACGTTAAACACTACCATATTAAAGACAATGGCTGGCCTTTAATAAGGCACATCGAGATTTAGGAAGTGTCGACCCTCGCAGCATATTGTACAATCATAGCTCGCGTGACACAAACATTGTCATTATGGGAACAAAATGTTCACGCCATCATAAAGCTTCTTAAAAGCTCTGAGTTTGTTTCGGTCTTTCTTCTCAGAGAATTCGGATAGGAAACCGCGAACATAATTTATTTTTGACGTATATCCGTGTTTTTTTTAAACCTATTTATAAAATAAATATCAAGATCATACATACATACATAAACTCACGCTTTCATGGGGTTAGGCAGAAACTACAGAACGTCACCTGATACGATCCTTACATACTCCTTTTGCCTCGTTTACGTTCATACATCTGGTCATACACGCACGCCGGTTGTGAGTACTACGCACCTGACCTTTCTGAAGAACATCACCAATAAGGTCACTATATGTCTTCCTAGGGCGTCCCTTCCCGGCGTTTCCACTCACATCTGCCTTGTAAATACCTTTTGTTAGTCGCCCTTCATTCATCCTCTCAACATGACCAAACCATCTTAGCATTCTCTTTTCAATTTTTGTCACTACATCTTTTAAACCGCACCGTTGCCTTACCACATCATTCTTCAGTCTATCATTCATAGTTACACCACACATGCTTCGCATGCTTTGGTTGTGGCATGTTTTGCTTTCGTTTTGCTTTTTGCTTTTATCATGATTATCATTTATCAAAAGAAAATGATAATGATTACAACCAAATTATGAAGTTATAAGAGTGTTGTGTATAAGTGTTATCTTTTTGCAATAAAACAATTCAACAATTTACCGAAAAACACCCTCAAAACTGTAAAGAACATGATAATCCATTGAATCACCTAAAGTCCCCGTCACGAGAAGCTGTACATTTTGTAAATTTTATAAAGAACTTCTATTATGTTACGTAGCGACAATTCAACCAACAACAAATAATCCCAATTTTAATCAACTCAAAAGTAACATACGTGTAATATGAAACTAACGAGCAATTTCACTTGGTCGGGTTATATTTTAGCGATATAAAGCGCTGCCGTCTAATGTTTTCTGGTACTGGAACGTGTCTGACTCATGGAACGTAAACATTTGGGCCGCCATTTTGAAGTAAGTTCACGCTAACGCTTTCAATGCTGTCATTCGAGTTTCGAATGCGTCTCAGTTTGTTTGTGTTGTTTTGGCTAATTAAGTTATATTGCTTGTTATAAGAATTATATCCCTATATAATAATAAAAATCATTACAAAACTGTTCTTTTTTTATTTGATCCAAAGGTTGAGAACCCCTGAATGTGTGTTTACAAAATGTGTAGCTTCTCGTGACGGGGACTTTAGGTACATCACATAATAACGTGTTTCCACTAAACGAAACGAACGAAACGTATCAATTCAATTTTTTTGTAAATTTTGACGTTCAAAAGTGCCTTTTATGTGCCTATTTGAAATAAATGATTTGACTTTGACTTTAAATCATTGCCAGCTGTGTATTTGTTACCCGTGTATAACTTTTTTTTCTCATCCTCAGGGCATCCACTGTATCCTAGACATAAGCGTAGCGACAATAGAAAAGCTACACAAACAACAGATATACCCGATAGTCCTGTTCATCAAGTTCAAGTCATTCAAGCAAATCAAAGAGGTCAAAGACACGAGGCACGCGGACAAAGTGTCTGCTAAGGCCGCTAAGGAGATGTATGAGCATGGACTGAAGGTCGAAAATGAGTATAGGAGTTATATTTCAGGTATGAATCTAAATTTAAAATCTTTTATTTTTTGACTAAGGCCCATTTGCACCAGAATTGACTAAATACGTCCAACGCCAAACCTATTTAAAACATCGCTCTGTCTCTGTCAATCTTCAAACGATCTCCCACAAGTATTAAAATGTACGCAATTCCGGAACTAAATTCCAATACCGGAGATCTGATTCCGGAATTCCGGAACTGGTAACTTTTAATTGTCTCTAATAGAGAAACCATCTCTACCTAGGAATAGAAAAAGGTTTGTTTCAAATCAAACAAGATTTATAATTATATCAGTCTTTTAGGGCCAGTTTCACCATACTGTATTTATTCTAAATGTCCCGTTATTATTTGATGGATTGTCTCACTACGAAAAATAGTCCGTCAAAATGCTTAGCGTAGCATTTAGGAAGAGCAGAGTTTGGTAAAATTGGTGCTTAATAATTTTTAGTAACATCCAAAATTAAACATATTTGGTCATCTTTCTCGCTTATTACTCTAATCTCTAAGTGTCTAACTTAAACAATACAATCAACAAGGCTATCACAATAGAATTAAACGTGAAATATTATGAATAAAAAACATACGATACCTATTTGAATCGGAAATTCTTTCATTATTGCGTTTAGGAAAGGTATCGTCCACTGCTTCTGCAGAGAAGTCTTCCGGATTGTGTAAATAGTGTAGCACATCTGCTAATAGTAGTCGTCTTTGTTTTATACGACTTCGCAAGTTCATCGGAAGTTTTGAACCCAAAAAGCTGTTCTGTTCAAGTTTCTTGAGCATAAAATGAAACGTGGTAGGATCCAATAGCAACCTCATTGTCACGACCATAAAAATCATTGTGAATTTTACAAACTTGTCAATGGCAGCAATCCAATAGCAACCTTATTGCAACGGCAATAAAGATCACTGTGATTCTGACAGTGATATAAATTCAGAGCTAAAATAACTGTGAACGGACTGTAGGCATGGTTGGCTAGCTGCTTGGAAAGTTACACAGACGTTAGAAAGTTGCGTTCAGAAAAAAAATAAAAAACAATGAATTTGAAACACTGTATGAATATCGGAATTACGATATTACTCCTCTCAATTCCGGAGTTGAGATATCAGACAAATTGTAAAGAAATTCCGGAATTACGAAATTCCGATATTTCGGAATTGCATGCCGTACTTACAGCTAATGAACAATTTAAAATTAAGAAATAAGAATAAAACGTGGTATTTTGGTAAGTTTGTGAATTTGTTTGTGGATTTATCTTATGCGTTTGTGGGTGTGATATACGAGTTGTGCTTGTGATTTGCACAACTCGTATATCACTCGTGATTGGGTGTGTGTGTAGTGCATGTGTGTTATACTTCTCTGTAACCGTACAAAGCAGTCTACACACCAAACCTGCCGACCCGCCGACACGGGCTGTGACGGCGGCTTAATTTCAAAAGAATCATGTCGGAGACCTCACCCGCGCGTGTCGACGACTCTATGTCGGCGGGTCGGCGGGGTTGGTGTGTAGACCGCTTTACAGTTTCTTCGTATCGCCATAGGTTAGGAGCCATCTTCAGACCTTACGCCTGCATTAAATTTTCGTTACTGGATAAATAGTAAGCAGCTTGTTTGCAATATTATACAGACGTGGCCCTTGGAAAAAGAAGAAGTATCGGCTGAACCACGTCCTAGCTGGTCACAATGATATTATTGTAGTTTACTTTATCGAAGACTTATTGTTTGATATGCTGTTGTTATTTTTAGTTTCCGGACGGAAAACTACTGCTTCGTGGTCGGTTATGGCCGAGTTAAGTATAAGTTATAACGAGGGTTACTTTGTTTTAATAAGGACGTGATCAATACAGCTTTTCGATCTATTTAGTTGGAATGTCGAAAGCTGGGATTAATCTGTGGAATGTTAGTAGTTAGAGATAACGGGACGCGTTTTTATTTGAGTCAAGTATATATTCATGTCGCAGATGATAAGGATATTTTTGAAGGATGATAATTTCGTTAGCAGTTGGTCCAATGAATTTAGGAAATTCTCACAATTTTTGAAGCAGTGCGGTCTGTATAAAGCAATTGTAGCCGTTTCATTATTTCCTTTTCAATGGCTATACAATTTGCGTCGCTGAAAGAGGGGTCATCTACATGATAATTCAGGTGTTTACTAATATAGATAACCAGTCCGTCATTTTGGTTGTAGTGTTTAGTGGTGCTAAAAGAATCGTACTCATCGATAGAAGGCAAGTTGTTTGTACAAGGCAACCGATTCTGAATGATAATATCACTGTTTACCTATATTAGTTTTAGTAGGATACATAAGTTATCATAACTGTTTATACTGCGAATGTTTCGATGTAGAATGTTAGTGTATAATTCAGGAATTTTAATTATGTTTTCACTTTTTCAGTTTGTTCAAGCTGACAAATTAACGTTTCGCTTATACTGAAGTTATCTAAATTGTTAATTATGTTTTTTATGTCCGAGAATACACTTTTTCGCATTTAAAATTCTCGGACATAAATAACATAATTAACAATTTAGATAACTTCAGTATAAGCGAAACGCTAATTTTTCGCATTTAAGCTATGTATATTATAAAAAAAAGCGAAAAATAAAACCATTTTTACAAAAAAACAACCGACTTCCAAAAAAAACACAAAAAAACGTGAAAAATAACCTTAATTTCAGAAGTCGGTGGCCAAAAACGAAAATACAAAACCAAAGACTTCCGAAATTAAAGTTATTTTTCACGTTTTTTTGTGTTTTTTTTGGAAGTCGGTTTTATAATACACATAGCTTAAATGCGAAAAATTGACGTTTCGCTTTTAGTTGTGGTACATACCCCACACAAATTCGTATACCACTACTTGATATGTAAATAACAGTGACAGGAAATTGTTAAAACATCATCAATATAAACTAAGTGGAAAAAATATGCATTATTAAGGACGAATTTGTGTAGGGTAGGTACCGCAACTAAAAAGTGAAAAATAAAAACATGTTTACAAAAAAACAACCGACTTCCAAAAAAAACACTAAAATACGTGAAAAATTACTTTAATTTCGGAAGTCGGTGGCCAAAAACGAAAATACAAAACCAAAGACACCGACTTCCGAAATTGAAGTTATTTTTCACGTCTTTTAGTGTTTTTTTTTAAATCGGTTGGTTTTTTTTTAAAAATGTTTTTGTGAACATTATTTTACCATTGGTTTTTATTAGATTGGTTACATATAGAAGTATTATGTTGTGAGAGTGTAATTGTAGAGGATGCGGGAAGTTGTAACTGTGTGTGAGTTTGTGTAAAAGGTATTATAAATTAGTAACACACAGCGATTTTTGCATTTAGACAATTTTTAACATACATTTGAGCCACACAACACACACATATTTTCGGGCAATACAGGCGTGATGTTATGTTATGTTATATTTGAGCCATAATGTGCTTGACAGATTGACAGAAACATCGTTTAGGGCATATTTAGTGTATTGTGGTGCAAGCGGGCCTAAGTAGAAGCAGTTTTTGAATGTTTTTCAACACTTCCTAGTATTTGAATTGGGAAGAATCGGCGCAACCAGTTCACACTCCCAAGTTATCATTGTAAAATGGCATTAAAAGCATCGTTGGCCAATCGAAGCGTCTGCTATGGTCTCAAATTATTACTGAAGTGTCAAAATTGATTTCGATTTAGATATTTAAAAACCATGTGCCCAGGTTCAACAAAAATATTCTGCACGTCGCTCTAATATGAAATATGTTTTACAGCGGAGATCCCAGCGGGCGTGAACATCGCGTACACGTGCACGCAGATTAAAGCGGCCGTCGAAGAGGAACAGAACAAGACGCTGTGGGTGCCGTCCGTGCAGGCCTGACCCCTGCCGCCCGCGCCGCGCGCCGGCCGCGCGCGCGCCGTGCGCCTGCGCCGCCGCGTGACGTTCTGCGCGCACCGCCAGGCTGCGCGCGCGCCGCCCAAGCCGCGCCGCGCGCCCGCCTACTACTCCGACCCCGGCCGGGAGGACGGCCCCGCCCGCCAGAAGGAACAGCCCCGCAGTGATTCCACCGACTCGGACGTCAGGTACTACTCCGAGCCCGACGCCAAGTACTTCGAAATTGATTACGAGTTCCTCAAAGAACTCCGGCGTATCGCACGCAACAACTGCCCCAAGTGTCGCAGAAAACGATCCAGACGGAACGACCGCGGGGACTATAAAGAGAAGTCCTCCAAAGAAAAGTCTAAAACGCCGAAAAGCTCTCGGCTCAAAGACAACTACGTATACTGCAACGGTAGGTACCACAGTGATAAGGAACACTGTCAACTTTGCTGTAGAGTCTGCAACCGATCCACAGACACGCTCGACTCCATCGACGACGACCAATACTCGATGGTATCGAAAAGTTACAGCCAACCCAAGGTCACATCTCGCTCGAAATCGACACCCAGAAACTCTCGCGAGCGCAAAAACTCGATACAATCAAACAAATCGGTATCGTTCTTTGGATCAAGTAACGATGGCGACGAATCGATTAGGGAAGAACCAAATTACACGGCTAAGAGCTTCACAAATGATCTAAAGAAGTTCTTGTTGAAGCCGTCGGCGCCGCGACAAAGTTTACGTGACAAATTCATCACGAGTTTCAAACAAGAGTTCGAGGCTACGAAAAAGTCACCCAAACTCAAAGCTATAAAAGGTCTCTGGAAGTCTTACTGAAATACGGTTTTTGAGCATTGACAGCAAAGCTACGGTTTTCTAAAAGCGGTTCCGTCATATTATAACGGCCGTCATGAAAATCGTATCATTTTCACCAGTATTTGTCATTAGTGTCTAAAAACACTCTGTTTTTGGACAGCGGACATTATTGTGTGACCGTTCACCGCTCTCTTAGGAAACCAAATCTTTATCGATGCGACGTCATGTACATTTTTATATGTGTGCCAACTTTCTCTTAGATTGTTCCGAAGATATAAAATATGATATTGTGTTTCACGGGGTTCTAATATAGATTTCCCTCTGGTATTGATTAGTAGTCGCTTCATGATCGATTGCCTAAACAGTTTTGAGGTAAATCGTGGTGAATATTTATCGATAGGAGAGCTTCATCGATACTATAGTATGTATTGACTCAAACTGTCGATCTTTGTACTAAGTTTATTTATTTTCTTTTTGGTGCTTTTATGACTTTATAGAGCCAGTTTTCAAATTAATGACATGTCTTGAATCCTACGCACATTTGCTGTTAATCGATAATCGTTTATTCGAGATTTAATAGTTGGAATACGTTGATAAATCACTAATTCGGAAATAGGTTCTATGTTCATATATTTCTTATAAAAACGTAAGTGTTCATAAATGGTCTAAAGGAAACTGAAATCCAAGGTTTCGGTGCTAGTGGAGAAAGCGTTATACAACTTTACAAAGGTATTATACTTCACATTATACTCCGATAGTATATACATAGACAAATATACGTATGTGTGCAATAATTTATTATATGGCGGATGGGTTTATATTGCATTGGGATTGAAGGATTAGGAAGAATGAGAGGAGACAGAGGGTTAACTTTCGTTTTTAATTGTAAATTCTGGCAAATGAGGGATAATGATAAAATAAAGAAGCAATGTCTCATCGAAAAATAAAGAAAAACGTTCAGTAAACGGTTTTCAGTACATTTTTGTTTATTTTTGTCACCTTTTCCTTTGTTTTTCATTCCGATGCAATATGAATCAATCCTTTTATAACACAGTTTTTCTTATACTTATAAATAAATATATAAGATATTGAAATATCATCACTTTTTACAACTACTATGGAATTAATGCACATGATATGAATAATCTTGGCCTATAATCTAACGCACCAGAGTTACAATAATTAGATATTTTGTGAAACGGGCCTTTGCCTATCAAGATGAAAGGAGGATGTTAAAAAAGTTTAGTAAACATTTTAGAGAAAAAAAAAAACTAGTATGTCTTTTAATTGTATGGTGAAAATTAGTGAGAACTGGACTGTTCTATACTTAGCTACTGTTTGGTGTATCGTAGAGGATCTTGATAGATGATTATTACTTAGCGGGCCACTAGCAAGTGCATGCGTCCTTATTATATCATTATTACAAGTGAGTTGAGACTGTCATATTGTAATATTCCAAAAACTTAAAAAAGGAAATAGAAAGAATGAGAAATGTATTTTTCCTAGAGACGAGTTTGGCATGATCAGGTAAACCGCAGAATAAAGCGTTTAAAAACCTGACCGCCGGGTATTTCGTTAAAATAAATCTCTAGAGATTTTACCAATCAATGGAACCTGGGCTATATTTTGCACTGATAATACAATATTGTTGTAACTCAAAATATGTAAAATTTGAGATAACATCATATTAAAAGAAATAATGAAGTGAATAATCATTTTTTTCGTCGATTCTGAAAAAAAGTCACATTTTGAGTTACAACAGTATTGTATTATCAGTGCGATATATTTAACAGAATAGATACTTTCACCGATATCTTTCCTGTATCGTTTAGGCTGGAAAAAATAAATGAATAGGTACTATGAGAGATCGAATTATATAATTCTTGGAAAAACGTAATAGCTACGATGGCATTTTACAGTATGACGCGAATTGACTTGACTGTTACTGATATAAAGTAGTACCGTAGGGATCACCTAGTGACGGAATAGTTACATTTTGTTGTTTATACATACATACTAGTGTTTTAGCTAAATATATAGACTTTTATATAGTCACTATATGCATGAATTAGTACCTTAACGGTGAAGTGATTTCAAAGTCCTAATTATTTGTGTAGGAATATTCTTATTTTCTGGGGTTGCCATCTTCAAATGGTAGAATGTAGTCGAAAGAAAAAAAGTTTCTTTTTTTTACAAAGTTATATTAGTATCAATCGATTGTCTCGACTATTATTTAATGGTAAGATATAAGCAACGCCTATGAAGGTGTTTTAACGACGCGATAATAATATTTACTCAAGAACTTTGCCAATTAATTGTGTTGTTAATACGATTATATAATTTTCCGCCCCAACTCTAGTTCTAATATTTTCTTATACTTACGTGAACGTTGTACGATGGAGTGAAATCAACTTTAGGGATTAGTATTTATATTTTAAACATTGAGTCAGGAAATCATTAGCAAAGAACTGAAAACCTTTATTGTTTTATCGAGTCTCTTAACAAATCTACTGTTTCTGTTGTGATTGGTCGACCAAAATATCAACAACTAATCATATAAATTGTCAAGAAATAATTTATTCTGCACAAATAAAACGCACATTACAAAAAAAAAAAAAACAATACGCTGTAATACTCAAGCCGAAAGACTAATCAAAAAGTTAAATTTATTTAAATGTATTGGCTTTCAGATTCGTGGGTACATTAGACAAAAACAATGTATTGAGGAATATTAGCGTATTATTAATCCATAAAGTTGATTTAATTTTAAGTCAAAATAATAATTATGCGACTTCTTAAGACTGTAGTACTTCGTGTAAAGTAGTTTGTATTGTAACGACGCCGCGCCGTCTTCTAAACACATGTTAATTCTTTATAGTTTCATTTATGTACATATTTCTTCTTCTATAGATACTTTAATTAACGAGTTGTATGAAAAACTCCTTTTGTACTGTATATGCTAAAACCCGATTTCAGTATTTTCTTTTCTATAAGGTTTATACTACTTTTTTCTACTATTTTTACTCATTTTATATATTGCATTTTCTTCAAGTATGTGTTTTTATTACTTGAGGAGTTTATTCAATGAAGTTTGCAATTAAACATGTTAAAAGTTTTCAGTACATATTTTTTTTCTACGTATAATAGATTTTGTGATTATAAAGGAATGAATTCTTGCGTTGATCAGGGGAAACATCAACTGCACGAAAATAGTCGCGTGGAAGGGACGGTTTTAGTAATTATGAAATAAATATTGTCTACAAAGCGAGATGAAATCTGGCGTTAGCATACTATAGTATTATTTAAATAAACTTTCTAAAATCAAAGACCTATATCAGGTGACAAATGATTTTTGAAAATTTTAGTCAATTGACTAAGTTATATCGGCCGTCAACTTTATTTTGTACTCGACTGTACGTCGGTCGGTTCCTGTGTCCAGGTGTATACCTCAAGTATTTAAAACGAATCAAGTACATTGCGGTTTTTCAAAGACAATCTCTCCAATGAGGTTTATCGTGCTATAGAAATACCGCAATGGAAGAAAAGCAGCTTTCGAGCGAGTTTCCAGGAAGACTTTTGTTTTAAACAAATTGCGATTTTTTTATTGAAACTGAGCTGAGTACTCCAGTGTTTTAACGCGATATAAAGCGATCTCATTGATATTAACGTGTGATGAGGCTCATTGACACAGATTTTTTTAATAATTTCAGCACATATTTTGTAGTTTAAGTTTTTTTGTACAGACATTTTTGATATTATGTTGTTTCAATGCTATAAGATTACGAATGTTCTACTGGTGTCGGCAGAAGCAAAAATGCTACGCAGGAAAATTCTCATTTACTTTATGGAAGTATCTACAGACGAAAGTGGATACTTTATGCCGAAACAAAAATAAATATTCGCACAATCAAGGGTGCTTGTCTTTGTCGAGTTCATATCCATTGAAGATCGTGGTTTGTTCTTAAGTAAGAGATATTCCTCAGAAAAAAAGCTTTTACCGTCAATCATAATACATTCGTAATAAGCTTTTTCGCAGTTTTTTTTTATTCCAGCTTCAAGCTTTTAGTTAAGCCTAACAACGGCATTTAAAAAATATGATTTATTAACATTGATCGAAATAAGGTCGCTGTGACCGGTTCTAGGACTGGTGGGTTAATTTTAACTGTAGTTAAAGTTTACTCAGTTTTAGGCGTTAGGAGTTTCCTTACAGTTAGTTTAATTTTCGGTAAAGAAAGTGTATTTTCTATTTGATAAAAAACACCTAGACAAAATGGAGAAGTGTGTTAGCAGTTGCTATTGTAAATGCATCAGTAAATAGTATTGAAAGTATTCCGGATGACAAGCAGTTTAGTGTTTAATTTAAAATCATTACAGATGATATTGTTTGTATTGCCAGCTATATCTCTTGATGGTTTTTGTGTCTGACTATTGAATTTTGTTACTACATTATTAAACATTTCTAAATTATTTTCTCTTTGGACAATATTCATTCTACAAATAAATAATTGTAAGTAAACTCTTTACTTTTGATTTTGTTAACTTTTGAACGGATTTGGAGAAATAGTTACCATATTATAATTTGTTTACAAAAACCGATTGCACAAAAGTAACAGTTCAATTTATTAAGTTTAATAGTTTACTATAATTTTGATCTGATTAAGTTAAACATTAGTTGGTTGCTATGTTGCTAACATTATTATTTTTAAAACTATACATATTATTATATACACTATTTGTAAATTTAAATAAATTATATACTTAGTAGTGATGTTAATTGACGTATTTTAAAAATTTGACAATAAAATAAAAGCAGTATTTAAATTATTGAACTTGAATGTAAATTTTAGTGTTGTGAGTTTTCCGCAAAGATTTTATGATCACTCAAAGTGTAATTTCGTGTAATATAGAAGTTTTGCGAACACCTCACATCTGTAATTCAATTTTCTTGTTTTGGAGATATATTTATATTATCTGTTGATGTTTGACTATTCTGTATTTGCATTGGTATTATTTTTTTTTTGTTTAATTTTTAAGCCCATGTATATTTCTACGGCCAAGTAGGTGATTAAGAGATAATTCAACGAATTGTTTACAATATAAAACGAAGCAATAAATAATGAAACTAGATACTCGAGTTTTATTAAGTTTTCTAATTTCGGACTAACTATTTTACGATAGCATTGTTTTCAATGTTATGATGTAATGTAAGCTATTAAATAACTAATTTAAAAAAAAAAATATTGCATGATTGACTTCTGTTGAGTAACAGTCCTGAGCCATTGAGTAAAAGTACAAAGTTACATCAATTAGGTAGACAGTAGATAGATCTCCGCGTTATGTATACTATACCGATGATAATCTTAGTTGAAATTCAGGTCAAACGCACATGGCTCTGAAAGTAATGTGTCTGACTGACCGCACGCAATGCTGCTAATGAACGTATAATGATGATCTTGAATCGCACGCAAATATTATTATCTAAAATACAAATGCATGAGCTAGAAAAGAAGTTTCACTTTCTATGACAAACATAATTTTTCCACATAATCTAAATATGTGCTTCGACTGTTTCAAGTTCAAATGTTTATTTTCGATAACGTCCAATTAAGGGGTCAATTCCCAGAACGACGCTTTTCCGGAATAACCAATTGCAAGAATGCCCATTTCCCAAACTCTGAGAGCCATGAAATGTACCTACGTATGGGATGGTACGCAAAATTTCAACTTCAAAATTTGCTAGCCTGATCAAAAAAACTATGTCCAAAGATAAAATATTCAAGTACCTACCTACCTATTCAGTCCAAATAGGTAGGTAGCTACCGTCGGAAGGCAGAAAATAGTTTTCCAATGATATTATTGGTTCAATCATGCTACTCGAAACCAGTAAAAATGTAAATCATGTTACAAAATTGTCTTCCCGATGTGTTTAGATTCGACAAAATGGCAAAAAATATTGTTTAGAATGGAAAATAATTAAGCCAATACTAATTTTAGACCCCAGTGAGTAGGGTTGTGTGCAAGATCGCTAAGATTGTGCCTGTCGTGTAGGAGTCGTGTCAAAGCCTCTACAAGTTGGAATGAATAAATTATATCGAGGGAGAGGCATGTAGTTATAATCCGGCTTACGAAGCGAACAAGCAAAACCTCGCAGAGTTGTGACAAGTCTTGGGAGACTTGGGCTTATATTGAGGGTAGGTAGGAATGTATTTTCATATAAATATTGGAACATATGAAGCTAAAATTGGTTTGCGTTATAAAAATATCCTTGTTTTTTTGCAGGTAGTATGTAAAGCAATCCAAGTATCAAAGCGTAACGAGATGAGTAGGAAAAGGGCTTTTTCTAGAGTCAGTAGGTGCCTAAATCTATTTATTTTTAGGTACTTACTACTTAAATCACCTCTACGTTCGTATCTCTTTTATGCAAATAAACATGATTTTACAAGAGTCAAGTGCTACAACACTCCTTCATAAATATCACAACAGAACTAAGATGTAGATTAAATTATCTCAAACATCAACTTAAGGTTAAGGCCAATCCCTGTCGTCTACATGACTTACTGAGTACCACATTAATGAAAATGTTCAAGTTATATCTATTTAATGACGTAGGTAGCCATCTATCTAATAGTTTCGCTCCACAAATGTAAACGTCCGCATCCTGTGGACGCGAGTTGCCAAAGTAATTAGAGAAAGCGTGCGGCCGCGGCCGTACGGCACGCAATAGGAAAAATAAAACTGATATGCTCTCCAGACCTTCGCGCGTCGGTACAAAATGGCTGACTTTTTACTTTTTTGTTGGTTTTTGAGGAGGCAAAGGTGAGTCATGTTGCTGTGAATGAAAGTGAGCTGTTTTTCTTTTCATAGCTTCATCACGGGCCTTTAACGCTGCAAAAGTGCCGGGTACATAGCGTTGGATTGTGTTGTGTGGTTCCTGACTCATAAGAAAATATTGCTAACAGTGGATGTCTAACTTACCAGAAGAGATTGCTTAGGTTCAATAAGAATAACTTTATTCTTACATATCTACTGTCTATAGTGTCTATTATTAGGTAGGTAGGTGAACTAATCAAGGCACGATTCTACCTGCTACGATTTAAGTAAATTAATTACAATTTATTGCCTGTAGCTAATTTGTACCCTGTTTGCATCTGATTGTAGTCAGCTGTTAAGATACTTGACAGCTAATTAGGCCAAATAACCTGGCTCACTATCCGACACGCAGGAAGTAAAGTTGTCGACTCGTGCCCCTCGTGCCACCAGTTTAGCACACTGGGGGAGCTCGTATCACGTTTGTATCCCGTATTGAAGGTAGTGCTGTATTATATACCTGCGTTCCATTTTTTGTTATATACCTACCTCCTTCGTTTAAAACATATTCAACCTGTTTTAGGATTTACTTAACCGGCAATTGCACATTGCAGAAAAAATCGTCGAACCAAATCGTTGGTTTATTTTTTGATTATGTTGAAAATCCCCTAAG
Source organism: Griposia aprilina (assembly GCA_916610205.1). NCBI lineage: Eukaryota > Metazoa > Arthropoda > Insecta > Lepidoptera > Noctuidae > Griposia > Griposia aprilina. The sequence continues at coordinate 21,163,179 of OU744302.1, read as the reverse complement.
TCAAAATTCCTCTAGTGGCATACAATAATGAAGTCGATGTAAGAGCGCTTACACGGGTCCACTAGCGCCACTCCTTTAAAAAAATATTATCTCGTGACTGAGAAGGAATTTTGAAAAACAGCTCCTTAGGCTACCTCGGTAAGTGTGTCTAGAATTTTCTAATATCTTTTATAAACTTTCATATTGAGACATGAAGCAACAAAATACGATCTAAATGAATGTGGCCGTTTTTGTTTAGATCGAATTTTGTCGCTTCGTGTCTCAATATGAAAGTTTATAAAAGGTATTAGAAAAATCGGTCGATTTATCTAATGAAGTTATTAGTTATTCCGTTGTAAACTGGGTACGTATTCTTTCTTATTCATTCAAATTATCGAAACCGGTCTGTTCGTCTCGATATTATGTTTTATTTCTTTGCCATAGGAACGTTCAGTGAACGCTTTGCTTCGAGTGCCATAAAGCAATAAGAATCCTTATCTTCGACAAAACTATATGTAAATTTTCTCGTCTTCTGTAGCACAAAAAAATCTGCTTATATCGCAGTATTTATCTCCTATTATTTGTCTTAGGTATTGACCGTGTTTATCAAGCCGAATATCGGTCTCACCCCCCGGGCTAATTGTCTAGCCTGTGAGTCGTAATAAATAACCTTTCGGCCTGCGACGAGTCTACAATACTTAACCTGGTATTCCTGTGTCCACGGCATACCACGCGTCGTATGCCGTTTCACTACCTGAAATGAGTAACCGACCCGGAAGACCACAAAAATTCTTTGAAGATGCAAGCGAGAGAATAAAAAGGGCGGTTTCATCAGCTCTGATACATCGAGCCAGGAAGAGTTATCGATGGCAACTGAGGTACGCTTTCGCCAAGCTGGAAAAGAAGGTTCAGCAGCTATTGTAAGAGAGTTTTGTTTCTTTTCACCACAAAGAGGTACAAAACTTACAAAGTCGTGTAGGAGTTCTGCATGCACAAAACATTAGATAAGATAGATAGATTTGAGCTTTGTTTTTTAATTATTTTTAACAACCATAATTTTATTCTCAGCTCTCAAAACGGTGAAGGAAAACATCGTGAGGAAACCGGCATGTCCTAGAACCAAAAATACGAAGACATGTGACATCTACCAACCCGCACTGGGCCCGCGTGGTAGATTACAGCCCATTCCCTCCCAAAGAGAGGAGGCCTGTGTCCCAGCAGTGGAAACATTATAGGCTGATTATGCAATTGCAGTAATAAAAATGTAAAATGTAAATCTATAGTGCATGTGGTGTTAGCCTGTAAGTAATTGTTGCACTTATAAATGTATATCGTGCACTTTTAAATGTAATGTATGTGTAAACAATTGTAAGCTAACCTATTCATCATCATCAGCTAACCTATTAATAAATAAATATAACAAGCTCTATCATCCATGATAGATGCAAATCTCTCATCATATCAATATGATGTTATACGCCAGCAAATAAAAGAACTGAATAAAAAAAAATTCCACATTATTATAAAGTTGAAGCGGTAAAACAAATGTGCTATCATATTTTTCTTTTTTTTTGGGTGGGAAATCATCAAATGACCTCTCCAGCTATGGGCGGAGCGGAAGGGCGTGTCAGACTTTTACTGACTAAAGCCCACTCGTGTTCCTAGTAGTCCTAGTAGTATTAATGTCACTGAGACGCAAGCTGAAATTAAACTACAATCTTTAAAGGATCACACGATGACACGAGGCAAAGTACAAGAAGATTAGAAGGGGTCTTGAAGACTTTAACCGACTTGAGAAATCTGGATATAATTATGAAATGGAGTTGTGATGGAGCGGAACAAACCAGATACAAACAAAAAAAAAATCGGAAGAACATTGCAATAATGCCAGTTTTTTCAGTATTTCGATGGTGCCTATCCAAATCATCCAAATGTATGCAGTGAGTGACCAAGATATCAAAACAATTAGGTATGTGGGCAAAATTCTTCCACGTCTTGTACTAGATATTGTAGAAACATATAGTTGGTAGGTATTTGTCAAGGAATCTGTGGATATGATTGTTACGGAAGTTGACAAAGTTAAGGAGCAAGTAACTACGTTGTCACCTACTATTTTTTTTGTAAATGACAAGTCTTTGTAAAACCAACATTAATATTCTGCATGATTGATGGCAACATGCCGAAACTTCGTGTGCGTCCACACAGACCTGTTATTTATGTTGTGCAAAGCCTAGGGAAATGAACAACGAAAGGCTGATGTTAAAAAAGACGTTAAATAGCGAGTTTCTCTCAATGGGCCTGTTCCTTCTGCATTCTTGGATAAGATTTTTTGAATGCATCTTACTTATCGTCTTGATATTAAACATGGCAGGCTTGGGGAGCCAATAATAACAATAAAGTGGCTGAGAAAAAGAAAAGCGTTCAAGAAAAGTTTAGGCGAGAGTTGGGCTTATTGGTACTTATGCCTTACAACAGACAGGAAAAACATTACGGCAGCATGGCTCGCAAGCTTTTCAGATATGCTAAAATGTCAGCGGAAATAACAGGTGTTAATGTTGAGCTTATCAATCGCTTCCGTGTCATATTAAAATGTATAAATAGCGGGTTACCGATAAATGTCGATAAACATGAATACGCTAAGGGGCCGTTCATAAAATACGTTCACAAGAGGAGGGGGGGGGGGGGGGTGGGGGGGTGTCGCTTAGCGCGACAAGGTGGACGGGGGATCTAAGGGAACGTGACGTTCGCAGTTCCTTAAACAATTTTACTTTAACTTTTCTCTCGACTTGGTTTAATTTTTGTAAATATATAAATATTTTTACGTATATATTTCCGTCCTAATAGCTTATAACTTGTTATATTTACTCCTGTTTGTTTTTCGACATCGGCGCTAGCGTTGCACTTCGTCACAATCGGTTTAATCTAATCGGTCTAAAATAATTTAATCGGTCAATATAATGTTTTCTTCAAATCCCACCTTTAAGTTTCAACTAATTTGTTACCCGGGCATTTTGAGAGGTGCTTGAGAGCTTTAGGGGGTTTACCTATTCATAAATATTCAATTCACTCGTCATTCAGCAGTCAACAATTACAGGCGCTCTCTACATTTTTTAATTTTATGCTCGTTATTACGTGAACTCAGTCTCCGTTAACCTCTTGACTGCTCGACTTCCGTTATAGAACATAATGTAAAGAATATGGTCTAAGTATATCACACGTCTCATAAAATTTTAATGCAACATTAAAAAAAAATACACTCGAAGCGAATCCAAAAAGATCAGGTGTTTCGTCGTATACGAGTAAAACCAAGTCGTATCGCAGCTCATCGAGCTGGAGAGCTATTAAGCATATTAGGGGATGAAAGCGCTTGTACAGAAAATGCAAAGTGGATAGATGAAGATGAAGTAAATGGTAGTTCCGAAGATAAAGAAGAAAAAAATACTGCAATGTCTTTTATAAATATTTCTGAGCATTTAAAGAATCCTTGGACTTATGATTAATAACAAAATTATTTAAATAATTATCTAAATAATATATAAATTAATTATATTTTCAAAATAATATATTAATTATTCGTTATTATAGATATTTATTAATTTGTTTGGATAAAAATAATGTGTGTGGATATGTGTGGTGTGTTGTATTATTTTATTTTTTATTTTGTTTTTATTTTTTTGTTTGAAAATAATTAATGTTTAAAAATATCAAAATTCGTGTAGGTACTGTTAATTGTAAGGTATCATGTACAGAAGGGGATCTATTACGTAATAATATACGTAATATTTATAGGGTTGGTCGCAGAAAATGTGACGCAGCGTGACGAAGGGGGGTAGGGGTCTGAAAAAGCAAAATTTTGAGTGACGTATTTTATGAAGGGCCACTAAGGAAACAAGTAAGTTGTATATTAGAGAGTACTCATGGTACACAATGGTGCCGATTCTCTTGTACACCGAACTAAACTAACTAAACTATCACAAAAATTCCTTACTTTTGGCTATTTGAATCATAAAGCTATTCTGCAATAAAATATCTCTAAATTTAAAAATCATTTTGACGCAACTAAAATTTAATTTGACAATCGCGACTCCACATGGTACTTGTTTGCCCTACCCCGTGAATTTTTTTTAGAGCCGGAGGCGCGCATCGGTTGCAGCCTCGGCGTGTTTTATATGGAATTTTTCACTTTTTGTATGGAAAATATTTAAAAAAAATACCTACATGTAGAGTTATATGGGTTTAAGGGTCTCATAAAGGGGGTCGAAACTTTCATTATTTTTGCGATAGGACACACCGTTTACGAGATATAAGCAAACAAAAAAAAATACAGTACTGTTTTTGCCCCTGAAGTCGAGGTGTTGTGGTGAATCTTAGTTCATGACAACTAATTTTATTCCACACCTTTTTAATCGCGATTAAAAATAGCCAGATTTAGTTAAGACAACCAAAATTTTAGGTGAAAAACGTCAAATTCAGAACAGCAAAATTGCCATTTTCACTAAACTAATAAATCAGTACCATCTTAGTGCTGTCAAACTAAAATATAGCTAAGTTGTGTCACTTTAGTCTATTTCAGAATGAGAAATCGTCTTTTGACAGGAATAAACAAATTTTTAGTGATTTTTAGTCTAGTTTAGAGAATTTTTTGACAAGAGAATCTGCACCAATGCCTGTAAGCGTACATAAAATACTTTTCCACGGAAAATATTCATTGCTGTTCTTCCAATCGGACAATTTTCGGAAGAAGCACAAGAGGCTAGAAATAACCACAATAGGAAATTCAGAGAAGAAAGACGTCAAGAGTTGATACGAACACTGATTTATTAAATAGATTGCTTGTGTCATAAGTATAGATCGGATATTCGGATGCATATTCACCTAAAGTTAAGATGTTGGCTAACATGGTATGCGCGTTTGTATCGTTTTTTTGTTTTTTTTTTGTTTTACCTAACATAGACCACCCCTCCTCTTACACCCTACATACACATATTGCATCGGGAGTTAAAAATTAATTTTAAATAAACTTACTAATGGCTTTTGTAGATAAGATAAGATAAGATATTTATTTCGCAAATATGGGTACAAAACACGGTGACATAAAACATATAATTAGCAACAGCCATATTTCACCAGAAGGCATGCAAAAGTACAGATACACGAGTGATACTAAGAACATTATAATAAAGTTATACAATTTCCATAATAAAAATTGAATAACTGTAATTCAAATTTAATTTTGAAGTGCTTCTATTACATTATACACAACAGTCAACTTATTTTATATTAGAATTAAATTAAAATTAAATAAAATAAAAATTAAATGTCATATTTTCAATTAATTTTAGAAGTCATCAAGAAATTCCTTTATCGATTAAAAATTCCGTCACACTATAATACGCTTTGTCTACTAAAAAAATTCGAAGTTTCCTTTTAAATAACGTCAAGTTTAATTCTTTCCAACTCTTCGGTAATTTATTATAAATGACTGGCGCCATGTAGCAGACACTTTTGCGCATTAAAGTCGTTCTCGCACTAGGGAGACATAGCCTACTATTATCACGCCTATTTCGTGGAAATAAGTCACCTATGCAGTCAAAACGATCAGGGTTCAACTTTACAAACACTGCCATTTCTAAAATATATATGCATGGTAAAGTTAATAATTTATTCTGTTTAAAATATGGCACGCAGCTATCAGTTGTTTACAGTTTTAAAATGGACCGTATGCATCTTTTCTGTGCTTTGAATGCAGATTCTCTTTCAGTGGAGTTGCCCCAAAAGATAACACCGTATCGTAGGTGGCATTCAACTAAACCATAGTATGCAGTCAGCAGCGCGTCCAGATTTATAATAGACGACAAAATATGTAACGCGTAAGCGGATGTGCTTAGTTTTTTGCAAAGTGACTCTATGTGTTGTTTCCAATTAAGTTTTTTGTCTATTTCTAGCCCTAGAAATTTAGTACTTAGTACATCATTAACTGTGTCATTATTATATTGCACATGCAGATTGCTCTTATCTGGCATGCGTTGGTTAAAATGCATTATCTTTGTTTTGCTTAAATTTATCCTTAAGTTATTTTCGTCTAACAATTTTATTATTGATTTTAAAGAAATATTCATGTCACTTTCGTATGTATCTACACTTTTCGAAGGTATTGTCATGGTACTGTCATCTGCAAATAGGGTCAATGGTTGGTCAATGGATTCCGGTAAGTCATTAATATATCATATAAATAGCAACGGACCCACCACACTCCCCTGCGGTACCCCGTAACTAACTATTCGCTCGTCTGATCTAAACGTTTCGTCTTGTTTATTAGTTAAATTGATTCTATTAATTTCAGTTATTTGTCGTCTATTATGTAAATAAGACTGAAACAGGTCTAGAACATTACCCCTTATACCATAAGCTTCGAGTTTCTTCAGAAGTGTAGGATGGTGGACATAATCAAACGCCTGCGTCATGTCACAGAAAATGTAGACATGATTTTAATTCAGATTTGTCATGTCATTTGGTTTAAATAGGCTTTTATTAACCGACTTCAAAAAAAGGAGCAGGTTCTCAATTCGCCTGTACGTTTTTTTTTTTTTTTTTATGTGTGTTAGCTCAGAACTCTTTCCTGGGTGAACCGATTTGGATGATTCTTTTTTTGTTAGAAAGGACATACCTCAAGGGTGGTCCCATGATAAGGAAACCAGGATCTGATGATGGGATCCCGGAGAAATCGAGGGGAACCTTTGAAAATCGTAGGAGCGCCTAGTGCATTTGTTAATTTTTTCATTAAGTATTTTAAAGAACTACAATTTAATGAAGGTCTGGAATCGATCTGATGATGGAGCCGAAAGACAGTCGAGGGAATTCCTCAATGATTTACAGCAGGTACTTTGTGTTTGGGCTTGATTAATTTGTATTTATGAGAACTTTACACCTGAAGGGTTGTGACTGTCATTAGGGGTCTGATGATGAAGACGAAGGACAGTTAAGGGAACTCCTCAACGGTTTACAGTAGCTACCTTGTGATTCGACTTAATTCATTTATATTGATGAGAACTTTGCACCCATATGGGTTATAAGTGCCATTACAGGTCTGATGATGGAGACCATAGGCAGTTGAAGGAATTCCTGAACGATTTACAGCAGTTACCTTGTGTTTGGGCTTGATTAATTTGTATTGATGAGAATTTTACACCTAGATGGGTTGTGACTGTCATTAGGGGTCTGATGATAAAGACGAAGGACAGTTAAGGGAACTCCTCAACGGTTTACAGTAGCTACCTTGTGATTCGACTTAATTCATTTATATTGATGAGAACTTTGCACCCATATGGGTTATAAGTGCCATTACAGGTCTGATGATGGAGACCATAGACAGTTGAGGGAATTTCTCAACGATTTACAGTAGTTACCTTGTGTTTGGGCTTGATTAATTTGTATTGATGAGAATTTTACACCTAGATAGGTTGTGACTGTCATTTGGGGTCTGATGATAAAGACGAAGGACAGTTAAGGGAACTCCTCAACGGTTTATAGTAGCTACCTTGTGATTCGTTTTAATTCATTTATATTGATGAGAACTTTGCACTCATATAGGTTATAAGTGCCATTACAGGTCTGATGATGGAGACCATAGACAGTTGAAGGAATTCCTCAACGATTTACAGCAGTTACCTTGTGTTTATGCTTGATTAATTTGTATTGATGAGAACTTTACACCTAGATGGGTTGTGACTGCCATTAGGGGTCTGATGATGAATACGAAGGACAGTTAAGGGAACTCCTCAACGGTTTACAGTAGCTACCTTGTGTTTGGACTTAATTCATTTATATTGATGAGAACTTTGCACCCATATGGGTTATAAGTGCCATTACAGGTCTGATGACCATAGACAGTCGAGGGAATTCCTCAACGATTTACAGCAGTTACCTTTTGTTGGGCTTACTTCATACGGTTCAATATTCCAAAATATTCAGGTCGTACAAAAATAATACCCAATTAAGATTGAAGTTTTTCATAGGGCAACCGCCACCTACTAGTCATGCTGATGCGTCAATTTGAGACTGAATTTAAGTTGCGTAATCGCGTCATCTCTAGCAATGCTCTTTCGTTGGTTGCTAAGCAATTTATGCTTGTCACAATGCATATGGTGATATGGAGCTGATGGTGAAGCCACCATCAGCTCCAGTTCTTCTGGTTTTTACCAAGAGAAATCCTCAACAATAAACTCCTCAATTCCTTGCATCGGGAAACGAAATATTTTGTAAAAGGTGATGAGCAGTTGACATTAGGCTATTGTAACTTCGATAAATTATTATCTAACCCACTAAAAAGTGAAAAATAAAAACTTTTTGACAAAAAAAACAACCGACTTCCAAAAAATACACTACAAAGTGAAAAATAACTTTAATTTCGGAAGTCGGTGGCAAAAAACTAAATTATAGATCCAAAAAGACACCGACTTCCGAAATTAAAGTTATTTTTCACTTTGTAGTGTATTTTTTGGAAGTCGGTTGTTTTTTTAGTCAAAAAGTTTTTGTGAATGTGAGAACGTTGTAGGCCTAACTTGCAGACCTTTTTCTATTTTATTGAGTACCTGTTACTTGTAAACAGGCCTACACTGTCCTCCCATACTTATTGACACTGTAATTTGAAAACATTGTAAAAGCCCCTTATTTTTAATGAGTAACCGTGGAGTTTCTTGCCAGCTTTTCTCCATAGGAAACAACCAATTGGAACCGTGCACCTAGCTTCTGACGGTTCATAAGTGCCCATGTAGGTTTATGTGAAATAAAATATTTTGATTTTGAATAGTTATGCAATCCGGTTTTTTTTTAAATAAATATATTTTATAAGCGCTTCCATGCTATACACTATTTATGTATTTCTGGTGTTTTTTTTACAAAAAAATATTTTTTAATAAGCCGCTTCTATACTTTCATAGCTAAAAACTAACTTTAGGTAAATATGCATCCGAATATCGGATCTCTGGTCACCAGATCCATTCATTGCAAGTTTAAGGACTCCTCCAAAAACTAAACGGCGTCAAATAACTAAATAAATAAATTTGATGAAGATTCTGAAACATCTGATAGAGATTCAGAATCTCTATCAAATGTTTCAGATTCTGATGATGATTCTGACTGATAGGTATCTAATTTATGTATTTATGAAAACAATATCTGTATATTTTGTAATATTATGTTGAAATATAATGTTTTAAACCTTCCCAATATGTTAAATTTTAATTTAATACGTACTTGATTAACTGTTAGGGTATTCCATTCACATATTATATTGTTTTAAATAATTTTGTTGTCTAGAATTCTAGATCATTAAAATACTACAGTGTGCGACGGTTGGAGGATGTACCAGATATTTCTATTTAGTTCTAAACTCTTTAACAATTCCAAACAAGTCTTTTACCTCTTAATTTAAGACCGTACCCTATCCACGGTTTAACTTAGCGCCGTGTATCAAACAGTATAATTATTTCCTATAAACCTTATATTTAACGTGTGCGTCCTTAGAATACCAATTGCAAACGAGCTCTTTAGCTATTACGTATAGCGAAAACAACAAAGGCATTAACGATCTTGTGCATCTAAATTTTCCTCGTGTAATTCTTTTTTTATAAAAAATATCGACAACCACATCTGCATTTTTTTTACTTGATTACTTGTAAAAAAGAAACTTTTTATTTTTTTGTAATTCCGGTGTATTTTTTAACAATTAGGTAGGTAATAGTTTGTTGAAAATAGAATCGCCAATCGAGTGATAACAACGAGTCTGCGTATGTATCAAATGTTAAACATTAAAAAATGAGAGCTAGGGTAAACAGGTAATCAGCGTGCCAATAGATATTTTTCTTTGGGTCAGGTAGGTAGGTACCTGCAGACTACAAGTTGTTGTGGCCAGGTTTGGTCTGGAAGTCTGCCTCAATTCGGTATTCAAGTTTCAACACACGGCCCTAATTGTAGATCAAAATGAAAAACGTGTAATTTGAAGCATCTTCAGTGTTCACACGTTTTAAGACGCAGGCATCTGGGTAGATCTAATTGATAAGATTTATTCGCCTGCGGGGACTTACGAAACGGGACAAGCAGGTTTTGCGCTGGCAAAGTTGCGGGACATCCTCAATTTATATTAATCGTTGTCGGTATGAGACGATGAGCGGGTTTAAAATGAGTAAAATACAAAATGAGGGCCTCATTAAATAACTTGTTAAAGCATTATTAGCGAAACTTTCGTTAATTAACGTAGGCTGGTAAGAAAAACGAACGGAAACATCAGCCCATAAGATAAGAAATCAAAACTTCCGTAATGTAATGGGACCACATTCCTAATCATGTTTCGACCATAACCTTTCCTAAGTCCAAGGCCGTAAAAAAAAATAAAGATAACTATCTCTTCGAGACGCTTTTCTGTAATTTTGAACGAGCCCGTATCCAATCGCAGTGCGACCGTCGACACAGCGCATGCGCCGCGCGTTCCGCGAAAATGACCAGCGCGAATTTTACCCGCGAAACGGAAAAAATATTCAATAAAAGTAAAAGTGAAAATTATGTATTAGTAGAAATAAGTATTTATTTATAATTATTATTATTTCTATCAAAGATTTGTTCGTTTACAATTATGAAACGATTAAAATGTGCTCGCAATCGGATTGTTACAAAGTGATATTTATAGTGATATTAGTTTTGGTATGGAATGCTGAATGTAGCAGTACTATTAATAAGTTAAGAAGGACCAGTGGAGTGCAAAATGCGTGGAACCATTTACAAAGTGCGGATAAAAATTCGACTGTCAAGGAACAGGGCAGAGGATTTTTCGGTAAGTTTAAATTACTTACCTGTTATTAATTAGATTAGATTAGCACATAAAAAACTTTATTACAAAAAAAAAACAACGGGCTTCAAAAAAAGCACACTACAAAGTGAAATATAACTTTATGTCGTAAGTCGGTGTCTTTGGATCTGTATTTTAGTTTTTTGCCACCGACTTCCGAAATTAAAGTTATTTTTCACTTTGTAGTGTGTGTTTCTTTAAGTCGGTTGTTTTTTGTTTGCAAAAAAGTTTTTTATTTTTCACTTTTTAGTGAGTCAGTTATCAATTTATCTAAGTTATAATAGCCTAATGTCAACTGCTCATCACCTTTTACAAAATATTCCTTTTCCCGATGCAGGGACGTTAATTGTTGAGGAGTTCTCCTGGTAAGTACCAAAAGAACTGGAACTGATGGTGAAGCCACCAACAGCTCCATTTCAACATATACATTGTGACGAGCATAAATTGCTTAGCAAACATCTTAACGTAAGCTTAAAGGGGATGCACCGAGGTAGCCCGCGAAATTTAATTTTTCTTACGTTTTTTGCAATTTGCAGGTCAGTATATGATTCGCGGCCGTCAAATATGGCTTTACAGAATTATAATCATTAGAATCAGCAATACATCTCTATAAGTTCATATTACCCTATTGAATGACTATTTCATGAAATCATGACATTTGAGGGCAATTCTAACATAAGGAGGTGTATTGCTGATTCTAATGATTATAATTCTATAAAGCCATATTTGATTCGGTCGCGAATCATATTTAGATCACCATACAACCTGACAGTGACCTGCAAATTGCAAAAAACCTAAGAAAATTTGAATTTCTCGGGTTACCCTGAAGGTTCCGCCTTAATCGAATCGCAACCCGTGAAATACTTATTGTTGAGTAGTTCCGGTTGCCACCAATGGCCTTCATCATCAGGTGCACTTCACCGAATGGTGCTTTCCGATAGCAAATGCACGAGTTACTGTAAAATATACCCAAATCGCTATAGGTGTGCCCTTTTTAGGATTTCCCTCGATTTCCATGGGATCCCCTCATCAGATTCTGACTTGGTGACAATGGGACCACGTGGAGAGCACCCCCTTTCGAACAAAAAAAGAATTTTGCAATTCCGTCTATATATGACAGAGTTATGCCCGAACATACATAAAAAGAAATATATATATAAACATTCGAATTGATAACCTCCTCCTTTTTGAAGTCGGTTAAAAATAATTTCATTTATTCAGTATCCTGGCGAACATTATTATAATCTTAACGAAATATACTAGGTACGTAGGTACCTACCCTACTTAAGTCAGTAGGTAGGCAATTAAAATAACAATGCAAACGAAACTACCACAGCACTTATTTTATCAAAGCACGTTCACGTAGTCTGTCTGTAATAATTAACAATAGGTTACCTACGATTTTTGATGTACTTTGTAATTTTCCATTGAAAAACTTCAGGCCTCCGAAAATGTCTTCAGCGGAAAAATATAAGCTGTCGAAGCTGGTAGAGCGGTAGAGGTTTAGATTGTTATGATGAAGAGAAGTTCATTCAACTAGGTATTAAATAGATAGGTAGAGGTTGACGTCGGTACTTATTCTTACTGAAGTATGAAATATTTTATTGTACTTTAGCTTTACCTACTTTATTTAAGCTAGACAAACCCGTACTTTAAAACTTTCTTGAGGAAAAAAAACTACAGTTTTAAAAGCCCTATTGCGTACTTACAACACATTAGTCACATCATTACCTCCGGGCACCGAAGACCCATCCCATATCTCTACCTACCGACATAACTTTCCAACTAAAGACGACACCAGTTGTTTTTTCTTTTTTCCCGAATTCACGAGGAACTTTAAAAGACTATAATTTACCGGCAAAGTGTCCATGTCGTTGTTACTGTGCCAAAGGGTCAGTGTGATGGCCGCCCACTCGGTACGACAAGGCTAATGGAAAAATATAAAGTGCTCATCTTCCTTTTGGTGGAGAAAGCGGTTGCGTGAGTTTTGGGTTATTTTATCTGCATGATTTTCTCCTGTGATTGAGAAAAAATATGTGGTGATTTTCATAATACTACCTAATTAAAATTTGAGATGAAGACACGTCTATTTACCCACCACATTTGACGAAGTCAAAATTTTTATAGTCGAAATACGCTGAGAACTACGAAGCTACAATAGATTTAGATAGCCCTCGATTAACCCGTTGCGCTACTCAAAACAAAGTATCTAATAATAATATGTCTTCTAATCAGCTCTATTCCATCAAAAACATTTTATTACTTGATTTATAATCTATTTATCGAACTAGAAAAAAAAAACCTGTATCTTAGGTACTTATATTAATTTCCAAAGCAAAAAAAAACATATCGAGGAAAAATCCAGAAATTCAATATCTCCTAAAGGTATTGAAGACGCGACGAAAACAAATTACGTTTAAGTAGCCATACAGTCAATAATTTGTTGTGACGCCTTGCAGCTCGTAAACTTGTTTACAGACTCCCTTTACGGGCTTGCAGGTTAACAATGTACTTAAACGATACCTTCAATATGTGTGCGATGTGCTGGGATATGCTAATTCCGATAAAACCAATGCCAATGCAGAACCTATACAATAAGCTTTGCTTGGAACAGGTGCAAAATTAAGTAGGAATTTTGTTGAAAATGTATCTATGTGTTTAATACTTCAGGAAATACGGTATTTTTCTATATTTTTTCTTCTTTCTTCTTTTTAGTGTATAGATTTACGCAATTTAAATATTAGTCGCGTGTTGCCTTTTCCCTACTTATTATGAAACATCCAGGATTTGCCTGCCTCTTCCCAATTTCGTTAGGGTCAACTTCCAGTCTAACTAGATGCAGCTGAAATCCCTATTATAAAACATTCACAAAAAATATTAGATTGTAATAGGTACTCGATTCTTTTATAAATCTCAAAATAAATTCTTAGAGAAAGACATTTCATTCCATTTGTGTTCCCTTAACAACGATAGGTATGAGATATGTTTTCGAAAAATCAGATGGAGTCTACTTTTATTCGAAAAGCAGCTGATACATTGCATTCTAACATGTTCTCTTTAATGTATTCCTAGATCAACATGGACATGAAAGTTAAATTCCAATAAAAATAGAACGGATCGAGATAGTTTCGCCAGATAATTTCAATACAAGGCACTTTCAAAAGTTTTTAAATCAATTTCAATGAGTTGCGTTTGTATGTAGTACATACCTACTCCAGACGTCGTCGAGTAGTAATCTATTATTATTTAGATGAGAGAGTGGATTTAGTGCTTGATGTTATGACTACTAGAGTGTTTAACTTTACTGTGTAGGTAATAATGAGAGACGCTTTTAGAATCACAAACATTGAATGTTAGATGCTTAATTAATTTAGATTTTCTAACCAGTTACTCATCAACTCATTGATTTAAGTTACCTACAAAATCTATGTGTAATTCACCCTTAGGTTCTAATTCTCTTATTTATTTGTTATTTTATTTAACCATTTATGTACAAACATCTAAACAGACAAAAAGAAAATAACAGGAAAATACGTACAAAGGCGATGCTTAAGTATTTCTAAAGAAATATCTTCCAGCATACCTGCGATAGAAAAGTAGATAGTTAGGTACCTAAAGATATATACATATACACACTGTGAGAGAAAATAAAATAATAAATAATGTGAGAATATACTTACACATATACATACTTACTTCTAAAATAAATAACACTAGAATATTAAACCAATATACTAGTAAATGGGACGGAATTGGATCTTGTGGACACCACTGTGTTCTTAGGTGTTACTTTGGACTCGAAGCTACAGTGGGGCCCACATATAACCAAATTGTCGAAGCGGCTAAGCTCTGCAGCCTACGCGGTCTATAAAATCCGTAATTTGACTGATGTCGAAACAGCCCGATTAGTATATTTTATTTATTTCCATACGTTAATGTCGTACGGCATTTTGCTGTGGGGAAATGCAGCCGACATTCAGGCTATATTTGTGCTGCAGAAACGAGCCTTTCGAGCAATTTATAACTTTAGTTGTAGGCATTCACTGACATTTAAGGAAATAAACATAACGACTGTCGCATCTCAATATGTATATGAGAACCTAATTTATGTAAAAAAGAATATGAATGTATATTCTAAACACAGCGACATTAATAACATAAATACTAGAAACAAAGATTTACTTATTGTGCCCACGACTAGGCTCCAAAAAATTGTAATTCATTTAAGTGCCAAAGTATACGTTTTAACTGAGCCTCAATAAATTTAAATCATTTATTAAACAGAAACTCTGTTAAAAAGGTTTGTATAAAGTTTAAGATTACTTGGGTGACAAAAAGGCTTGGGATTAATTAAGCTATTTCAATGTAACCCCAAGCAACAATCCATTTTATACTGTGTTTATGTGTTTTAGAATTAATAATGTAATTTTTATGGTTCCGTAGCCAAATGGCAAAAAACGGAACCCTTATGGATTCGTCATGTCTGTCTGTCTGTCTGTATACTGTTGAAACTTGGAAAGAATTGGATTTGTATTCTGTAAATCGCATTAAGATTTTCATACAACGGAACACAATAGGAAAAAAACAATAAATTTTGGGGGTTCCCCATACTTAGAACTGAAACTCAAAAATATTTTTTCATCAAACCCATACGTGTGGGGTATCTAGGGGTAGGTCTTCAAAAATGACATTGAGGTTTCTAATATCATTTTTTTCTAAACTGAATAGTTTGCGCGAGAGACACTTCCAAAGTGGTAAAATGTGTCCCCTGTAACTTTTAAAATAAGAGAATGATAAAACTAAAAAAAAATATGATTTACATTAGCATGTAAACTTCCACCTAAAATTGGTTTGAACGAGATCTAGTAAGTAGTTTTGTTTTAATACGTCATTAATCGTAAACCGCAATTTACCTTTCATTCAATCAAATCAATAGATAATGGTACGGAACCCTTCATACGCGAGTCCGACTCGCACTTGGCCGGTTTTTATTGATTTTTTATAATATAACATAGATATTTTTGATGCCATTTAAAGAGAAACCTGTCTGTGAATGTGAGTAGCATGCAGGCTAGATTAAATACATGATTATTATTTTAATATTGTGAATGTGAAGACTATGTGGCTCATTGTTGCTTTTGTTTTCCTCTCAGCTAGTTTTAATAATAGTCTGGCAGTTTGAGTAATTTTTGTGGCCTACCCAAATGTCCTTTCTTTGGTATAGTTCGTCGAATCGTTGAGCTCCTTAAGTTCTGAGTTGAGCTGCACGATTACTGACAAATGCGTGTACTGACTGGACAGGTCCACTCAATCTGTGTGGTTTTTCCTCAAAAGACCATTTCAGACACAAATCTACATGGTCTTCACATGATCTGACCAAGATTATGTCTGGACTTTAAAAGAGACTGTGACCTCTGAGTTTGTTTCGGCCTTTCTTTTCAAAGTAGTCAGATAGGAAACGCCGACCTCATCTAGTTTTTAAAATATGATTGACGTGTAAAAGTGTTTGTACAAATCTATTAACAGAAATAAAACCATTTATCATTTAATAATTATAAGTTATGTAATTTAAAGGAATAAATGTATGTATGTGTATTATAAGTTTAATGTACTTGTGTACCCTATTTAATTTATAAATTATCATAATATATTTTTAATAGTTTTTTATCATTGCTCCTCTCAACCAAAGTACCTGTCATCTAATCTCTTCATCACCCCTGGTTAACTGGTTGAAAATGCTTTTGTATTTTTGTTTATTTTTGGGTGGGAAATCATCAAATGATGTCTCCCGCTCTGGGCGGAGTGGGGGGGCGTGTCAGACTCTTACTGACTAAAACCCACCCGTGTTCCTTCAGTTGCCTGTGCGCCAGGGCCACAAAACAATATGCATTTATGATAAGTATACCTTTGATGTGGGTTTTGAACTTTCCATCGTTAAGTTCTGTAACTGACTTTGGCAACTTGTTATAAAAGCGAATACTAATAATGAGAAACTGACTTGCTTGTTCTATTTAATCTAAATTTGGGTAATACAATTTCATTTTTGCTACGTGTATTTATATTATGGAAATCGCTTCTTATTTTGAAAAGTTCTAAGTTTTTGCGAACATACAAAATACTTTCTAAGATATAAAGAGATCAATTATGACAAGCTCAAAGGTTACAAGTAATTACTTTCAAAGTGGTTACTGGTAGTATTGTTAAAATAAACTTTTAATTTGATCTGAACCGCTACTCCGGGTCTTGATAAGTTTCTTTTGCATTATTATTTACTCAAAGAGTAAAGTAGCCTGTGTCAACTGTTTAGTGACCATGTCAAACACTGAAGTAACACGCCGCGCAGTCGATCCGGGCCTGGTCCATAACGGACGGCGAGCTGCACGTTGCTCGCCGTCCGCAAGCCCGCGCCTACCGTGGCCGGGAGTCGGCTATCGACTCCCGACGCCCAGGGTGTCTCCTTCTGCGGCGACTAGGGGCGTGAAGGCGCAACGATTGCCTCACCCTCACGCGCTCCGCCACCTCCTTCGCGAGTATTATTGCTTCGCAGAAGGAGGTGCATATGCCCAAGGCTGCATTAAGTCAGCCTTTGTAACTTATTGTGTGCGAGAAGTTTAAATAAACAAATAAATTATATGTACATACGCAAGTATCACGAAGTGGAAAGATAGTGTCTTTCACTCTTATTTTCTCTATAAGCACTTATTTTCCTTGCTAAGATAAAATAATATTAATTTATCATTTTCTGATTAATAAAAGTATTTATTAGTTTATTTTAACGCAAGTTTTCCCGTACTAACCGTGTCTGGTTAATAAAGTTGCTACTGCACCGCGCAAAGCGACGTGCATTCAAGCGATAAGTGGATAAAGACCCTAATTGTGTTATTAACTTAATATGTTAAAGTTTGCTAAATACATACATTAAACTCACGAAAATTGCAAAAATAAAAAAAAAAAGAGTTTTGTTTGTAAAAGTTACGCTGATCAACGTAGGGAAACTGTCTTTTTTTGTATTTGGCCAAGCTCATCTACTTATTAGTTTTTTTCTCAAAAAATCAGCAGTTTCATAAGTTTCTAGAATACGTACCTAATTATATTTACCCTCTAGGTAGATATTAACTATATAAGGGTAGAGCGGTGTTGCCAACAAATCACTAAGTTAATAAATCCTATCGCTATAATTCACTGGCGCAACTGATACGGACCCGACCTTCCCCATCCAACATTAGTATTCCCAACTCGTCTTCAAAGTGACACAAATAGAAATAAAACACCGAAACTGGTACGTATCGAGGTTTCGGGGTTGTCCAACAAGGACATGCCCATAAATATGCATTTTACCGAAAAAGTATTGAAAACGTCAAATAAATAATGTAAATATTAAGGTGGGGTCGCATTATTGGAATCGCGAAGCGCGATGTGATACGCGATTAATCGTTTCTTCATGCGTCAATTAGAAAGTAAATATTACTTTTAAAAGTTCTATAAAACTGTTTGAAAGGTAGGTTATTAAATTCAGTGCTCCCAAAGTCTTTCTATTTCTTCGACCACAAGGTTTTGTTTCAATGTTTTGCTGGCTTTTGTGGTTTTCCATAGAGATTACTTGTATAGTGAAGTTACCAGACTATACCTACCTCAGATACATACCTTGGTAAACAACAACAAAAGGGAAATGTCTATATTTATTCCTATCAGTATAAAATACATCCTCCATAAAAATTACAAATAAGCGGGAAAAAATGTAAATGCTCAATATATTTTATGAATCTTAGCATGTTGGAGCAGTGAACTGCGCAGATTATAAAATGTTGCGTACCTACATTTTTATAATGACGCGGTCCGGATATAATGTGGCCGCACCTTTAAATATTGAAGAAGGACTTTTATACATTAATAATGTTCTTGAATGGTTTTTTAATGTATGGAGATGCAATTTTACGATATTGTAACACGACTGCCCAAAAAAGGAGTGTTATATGTTTTTATATGTGTTATGGTTTTTAATGTATCGGTGGTGGAGTTTTCTTTGAGGCCATAAGGTGACCTTATGGCCGATGACTTTCTTTTGTGGCTTGTTTTATCAATATCGAATCAATATAATTTACAAAAGGACGCTTGGAAAATGAAAAGAAATCCTATTTTCATTTCTGTGTGAGGTACTATAAGGCCTGCATTGCATGTATGACCACTGCCCAAGATCAGCTCTAAAACTCAGTTTAAATATTTTGATCATTTGTCCAAGAATGCATTGGTTAAATTAATTAGGTACCACTTTGACTCAAGACAGGACTTCAATCAAAGCTGCTGAAGTAGCTGCTCTTCTAAACTTACACACTTCAGCTACATTTTAGACGCGAATGTAGTTAAAGGCTAAGATCGCAGAAATAACATAGAGAAATATGGAATAGATACTTAGAGAGATATGGAATGCAAATAAAGATATGAATATTATGAAACTTGTCCGAATACCTTGCAGGATGGTCGTAACTACAGGATACAGAATTTGATACGAGGGCTTCTACTGTGACATTAATAGTGAACTTAAGAGAGACAAGACCATGACTAAAGTGCTACAGCTAAATAACCCTGCGATTTGCACGATCAGGCTACTGAACGTACGAGTACTTGACGTTTCAAACTAGGCTATCACGAAATGCAGTCGGACCAAAGAACTCACATGGTAATCATAATATTTAATTTCCATTGTACTACTCTAGTTTAAAAGTATCAAAAAAATAGTATCAAGTTATATTGCTATCCTATATATCCCTTCTTCTATGATGCGAGCTAACCGACCACTACCTCCTTACATGGGGGCAGCACAACTTGCGGCAACTTTGTAACTTCGCCTGTGGGAGTCCCTACGGAGTACAGATCAACTGATTGAACTAGTATGGTAGCCCAAGTTGGTAAGCTAGATATACTTTTATCAGGGCAATTGAAAGTTAGATGTTTTTGATATTTTTGTCTATCTAGTTATCTGTCTTATCTATTTAGTTCGTAACTTGTCACTGCTGGGCACAGGCGTCCCTTTCCCTTAAGCTGGTTTTATAGGAGGAGAGAAAATACGAAGTTAATTTGTTTCTAGTAATTTAATCGTCGCGTCGTGGAGTTTCTTGCCGGTTCTTGTCCATAGAAAACGACCAATTGGAACTGTGCATCTAGCTTCTGACATTTCATAAGTGCCCATGTAGGATTATGTGAAATAAATTATATTAATTTGAATCAAGAGAAAAAATTGTATAGTGCTTAGATCTACAGAGATAGGAATAGGTTCACGTTTGATATGTTGTACATACCTGCATTGCAACAGGGCTGTGTTATAACTGAGCACCTCTTACACACTAGCCCAGAGAATCCGTTGACCTGTTGCCTATTTAATGTGCGACAAATATTCAAGGCTGAGCCAATAAAACCCTCCGTATATGAGACTATTGTACGTATTCACTCAGTAGCGGAGAATCCAATCACTTAACTATTGTGTTAATTGGACCTAAACTATTCAGTCTAGACTAAATAGGTATACATTTTTCAGAGTATAAATTCTACTGTCTGGCTGGTCTAGCAAGACCCACTTAAAACCTCGCGTGTTGCACTATTGACTGAACTGGTAAACTTACCCCTATTATAATTACGTTAGAAAAGACAAACAATAATATTAGTAATGTTATGGAATGTATTAGTAATGCAACTCAACAAAGTTTTATAATTTTTAACGTGACGATATCGTTTTTATGGACGTTATGGACGTTGACGTCCACGTCCATAAAATGTATGGAAATACGTGCACGTTATAACGTTATCGTGGACGGAAATACGTGCACGTTATAACGTTATCGTGAACGGAAATACGTTCACGTTATAACGTTATCGTGGACGGAAAATTAAAAGCATCTACATAATATTTCCGTACATTTTACTTACCCGTGTTATTGCGATGCCATGCCGTGGACGTCCGCGGTAATATTGTCACGTTAGAAATGATAAAAGCGCATAACAAAAGCATTATATTTACTGCTTCAAAATTAAAAGAAGTCAGTAAACTCATTTCGAACCGATCAATAGTTCATTAACAGTCTCCGTAGAGCTGTAAACTGTGCTGGCTTCATTTTTGCAATCAACTCTGAATTAGATTTACCTTTGCAGCTGAACTTGCTTGTCTGTCGCAGACTTAATCGCATTGCCGACGATCTACCAGCAGTCTCGTTGCCAATTACAACTTTATTTCTTTTATATTTGTTAAGGAAACTGGTACGAAGTTTGTTTTAATCTGATTAAAAAGCTAGCTAGAACACAATACTTAATCATGTTTAATCTCATCGCTAACTTATAGAACATCATATATAGGTTTATTGGTTATATATCGGCAATCCCTTAAGGCGATGTAGGAGAAGCCACTTGCAACAAAATTACCCCTGATGACCCCTATGCAACAGTTAACCAGTTTCGAGTAATTTGACATTTTATATAAAAAAAACATGACATCACATCATCACCATCATGTTTGTGATTGTGCTACTTTACTATGTAGCACAATGACATAGTCACAGCATTTTGAATTCATAGTAGCTAATAGCCACAGTTTTTTATGTTCACAAATACAATAACAGTAACACAAGCAATAACATTAATGCCTAATTCGTTAAGTCCATTAAGTATCACAATTCCCTCATTTAAAATACCTCTGAAATAAGTATAGCAAGCAATCACGTCATTATCTTTACTATCATTTCTATGCAACGGTATTCTACGTTTTTTCTGTACGGGTTATAAATAAAGAACACCCGTAGAACAATAATTATACAATGAGCTAATCTTTTATCTGTATTTTTTTTATTCTGGCTATGCATTGCCGCCGCCGGTACGGTTTCACTGTCGTAAAAATGTGTAACAGTATAATTGTGTAAGTATTTACTTAGAAGATGAAAGTTGCGCCAATTATATTTGAAGTATTCGTTTGACGCGTTGTCTAGCGTGTTTGAGAATAGTGTAACAGTGTTAGAATCTAGACAAAGTTTATCTTTTGGATCTTAGAATTCTACCCAAGGCACTAGGCAGTTTAACTTTGATTTACTCATGATTTTTTTAGGTTCTCTGTCAATCTTTGGGATGCCAACGCGTCCATTAATTACTACGGCTATTTTTGCCTGTTGAAGGAATGTGTTCCGTTATGCATAAATCTTAAAAAATCATAAAATATTACGGAGCTGTCGTGATTTCCACGACCAGTTTATTCCTGATTACGTCATCATCATCATTCTGTTGCTCTCATTCGTTTTTTTGGGGTTCTCGCAGCTCTTCCTGATCACATCAATCTTCCATATTAATCTTTTCACTCCTCTTGCTAAAAAAGTCCGTCATTGTAGCGTACCAGAGCGGAGATAAAATAGCATATTTTCCTCTACGGAAAAAAAGTTTTATTTTTTTAATTTGTTCTATTACCAACGAGCCTACAAAAACGAAAGTTTTTATTCATAAGTAGAATAATCATGAATAAAGACTCTATTTATTATTTCATAAAAAAAGAACATTTTATTTTTGAAAATGGAACTAAAACCGGCGATCTCTTCGGTAGAATACATGCATTGCATTGCGGCTACAGAAGAAATTAAAAAAAAAACTATTTAATATTGTTTTGGATTATTTTATTTTCTCGCAATCGTAGTGAAAAGTAGAGTGTAACACGGCGCTAAAAACCCATTACATCTAGGTTTCTATTTACTCCCTCGCTAAAGCTAAAACTACCTCGTATATAATGGGTCATTTTAACCCCTTATATAACAATCTACTATTATTTTTCTATATACAAATATGAACATAGGACATACATATTTCTAGATACTACTTATTATTCAACACATGTTATTGTAATATTGTGATCATTGACATAAACTAGTCGGTAACTGATTATCATAATCGAATGTTACTTACGTTACATAAGCGAAGTCGCACAGAAATACAATATCATTGCCGACCCTGACCCAAGCTTCGAGAAAGGGCAACCCAAATACCGTGTCGAGAGTGAAAACTTTTGTTAGAAAACTTCGCAAATTAGACTATTATACTATCAAGATAAGGATAAAAGACTAATTAACTTGATTATTTCAAATATTCATGGGCCGCAAATTGCTTAAAATTAGACAATAATTGCCACCATAACAGGACAATGTTATTTGGATCTATGGTTATTCGCAAGTCTTGCAGTCATTTTGTAACACACCATCTCAAATCAAGGTCAATGGCAGATTCTATAAATGTAGGCACACTAATATGACAATTATTAAAAGTATTTATAATAAAACTTAACAAACAGAATTGATTAACTTTGTGGACAAAGTCTAAACAGATAAATCGATTCCTAGTCACAGCGCTTACGGTCAGTAAATTATCTACGCCTAAGACTTAGTTGCAATTTTAATTGCACAGTACTTCTCTCAGAAAGTTATCGTTCTCGCGAAGCTAATAAAAAACTGCCATTTCTTTAAGTTGGATTGCTAATTCCAAAACCTAAGCCGGTATACCGGTTTCAAATCGGCCAAGAACCTGCTGGGACCTGGTACAACTGAACTATTGGCCGATAAAAAACTGCTACGTGCATTGACTCTAGACCTACATTGAGAGATGATGGCTCAGGTCCATCTACTCTCTATAGTTTCATCGAAACCGCAATTTCATTCACGATTTTATTACTTACACGATGTAGCCTCAAGGGAGACTACATCGTGTAAGTAATACATGGATTTATGATACCTATGCATTACAATTTAATTGAAGATTACTGATTAAAAGTGCAATTGCCTGGTATATTTTGTCCGCGTAGAGAGATAGAAAGTAATAGAGTATTACTATTCCAAAAAAAAAAAACTGTTTGCAAACTTTTTCCTCATTTACGTGTTTTGGATATTTCTAAGTACAAAATGTTGCAAATTTTTTGCATTGTCACGTTATTCTATGCTTTTGTTCCTGTCCTAGTTTCCACAGCACAATATTATGTAGTGAAAGTTGAAGGAGCGAGAGGTCACGGGGGACGCTCCAGTTTGTGCACTGAAATTACTCTATTTACTATGTACCATGTACCTATTTGTTGCAAGATAAAAAAAGACACCCAGATATAAAGTTATATTTCAAATGTTCAGCGGGATTATATATGGTATACCTACAAATAATATATAGGTAAGGAGAAAATGCAATTGTCATCATGATGAGACGAATCAGAGATATCTGTGTTGTAATTAGCAGGCAGGGGTGAGTGTCCAGAATAGCATCGTCCCGTCTCGTTATAATAATTGGCATATTATTATCTATCATCCTCATTGTGTCACATAATTCCTACAATCATTAGCCTCAATATTAGCAAACTGAGCGATTATACGCTAAGTGCATTCCCTGTGGGGTACGCACCTCGGCATAGGGCGTCGCTAGGGGGAGGTTCCATTCCAGGTCATGGTGTAGTGTGCCAAATCCGTTCAACTGTTCAGGCGTGATAAGGTAACAGTCAGACAGACAGTTACTTTCGCATTTATAATATATATGAAACTTTGGATGTTGGGATAGTACACAATCAATGCATAGAAATCAACTATCGGTGAATAATGTGAATATGCTAATTGGATACGTGTGACCAGTACAGGGTGCTAATTGTAAAGGCACTGGTCAACGGCCTCCAGCCTGTACACACCCTGGCAATAAGCCAAGCAAACATTTCATGGAATTGCAAATGTTGAACTACGACTTGCGTTTGAATAACGAGGTTTTACGATTTAATACACAACGTGTTGTAGGAACTATTTATGTTCATAAACCTTTGCATAGACATTGCCTATATAGTCCTCGTCTTCTTTACTCATGAACTTAGCTGTTCTACGAGTCAGGTGTTAACATCAGAGCAACTGGTTCAACTAGAGTTTTCCTTGTAACTGCGAATCTGAAGGATACTCTTACATTTTCACTTACACCAACAAAAAACAAGTGTTAACAGCACTCAACTCAAAGGAAAACGTTAATAAAATCTTCAAGTGCCCATAAAAAATGATCAACAGAGAAACCGGTAAAGCAAACGGCACACGGACTCATCTCATAAGTGTACCAGGTGAAATGGGGAACCTGTCTGTGGTATAGTTATGTAGGAATGCTGTCACGGCCTTAGCCACAAACAGGACAGGGTCCCGATAAGACAGACCACACGTGGTGGCTACAGTCAGAGCAGGCGGCGGACAGCGTGAGAAGTGATTGAAATGTGACAGTTTGCAAGAGAGAATACTGCTTTAAATCGCGGTAAATGCGTATACACTATCAGTAGCAAAGGCTTTCAATTTGACATTTCAACAACATTAATTGCGTTATTTACGTTGTTGAGCGGACATTTTTCGAACATATGAAGCAATGTTGTTCAAAATGATTGAGATTGTGATTGATAGTATGTTACCCAATTAGGGTGCAGATCATAACTTAGATAAGAATTTACTAGACTAGGTTATGCTGTGATGATAAGATTATACAAGTAGCAAATTTGGTAGTGGGAATTCTCACGGTGGACGTACGTAGTTATTTTAATTCATGCAAGTAGGTCTTTTGAACAATAAAAGTTTATGTTATTTTTTAATTATACATTTAGCAAAATAATCTACTGATGCGGACTTAATGCCTTAGGAAATTTCTATTATTTCACCCTTGAAGTTGATTGTAGTTGTTATTTTTAAGTCTTCTTCTTTCAAAAGATAAAGGAAATAATTTTCCCAATAATGCTAGACGAATCGCTTCCGCTCATCACAGTGTGATCTCTACCTAAGGGCGAAGATGTCTCACGGTTCATCATTTCCATCCTTAATGAGCAACGCAATAGTTTCTACTGAGATTTAGCATAAAATTACGATAAAATCGTAGATAGACATTTATTTCATTAGAAAGGATCAGGAGTCACTGGGTTCATTATATGCCATAACTTTGGTACTTTAACAGCTATATAATTATATAATTATATTTTATGACGTAGGTGGCCAAGTCATAAACACGAATCAGAATATAGATTCTGATTCGTGTTTATTGACTTGGCCAAAATGTTCATAATCTTTAGAATGAAGACGATAATATTATTTAGTTTATGTTCGATTCTTTGTATGATTATTTATTTAAGATATAAAAAACCTATCAAGTGTAATGAAATATTGATAGACACCTATTATTTTTCGTTTTGACTGGTCATTGTCATAATTATTATGGACGGTGTCAAAATTGTGTTGTGCGTCCGTAGTTACTTTGTATCCGCATACAGAAGTAAGTTTGAGGTTAGCTACAATTAATTAAGGTTAGGTTACAATTAAATAAATGGTGACTGAGGCATCTATAACTAAATGACATTATCAGTACATAACGTTCCCACTGCTGGGATACAGGCCTATTCTATGGAGAGGGAGCGGGCCGCTTCACAGGAACCAAAAGTTCGAAGACACGGACATGTCTTAGAATGTTTGGTTTTAGGACATGCCGGATTCCTCACCTTCTATAACCAGATAGGTACTGGGATACAAATCTATAAGCTAAGCTACATAATAATTATACCTACATAATTGAGTTTGAAGCTCAATGTGCGATAATTACAACCGTGTCTCCGGGCGATGTTCCAGCAAGTTGAACAATTAGACGCCATTAAATTTAACATGTCATTACTAGTACATTATACATGATTTCACGCCCCAATAGCTGGCTGATATTAGTCCTAGGTATTACTGAGTATGGGGCTATGGCGTGTCGGTCTCTAGGTATTAATCTAGTAGGTTTAATAAAACATGCTTGTGTTAGTTAAGGCAATCGTTACAAGGAAGGTAGAGTGCTTGCAAAAACCTTTCTACTTTCATACAGTGAAATGGTTTATGTACCCAATATAATATCCTATCCTACTGATATTATAAATGTGAAAGTTTGTGAGGATGGATGGCTGGATGGATGGATGGATGTTTGTTACTCTTTCACCCAAAAAATAGTGAACGGATTTGGATGGAATTTGGAACACAGATAGTTTATAACCTGGATTAACACGTAGGATAGTTTTTATCCCGGTAGTACGTTCCCGTGGGATAATTTCCGACATCCACGCGGGCAAAAGCTAGTATTTTTAATAAATTGAAGACTGGCTACTTACTTACATAGCTATCTGTAAAAGAATTCTTCTGCCTTAATCTTTGTATGGTTCGCAGAGGTATCGGCCTGTAATTATGCTACCAGAGCCTTCTTCTCATTCAGAAAATGTACATTAATTACTATGCTCACTGCATAATGGTGATTTCAGACCACTTTCACTTTAACGTTATGTTTCCTTCGCTATTTTCTACTCATAATTTATCATCATCAGTCTTCGACCAAAATAAAAACCTAATCTATAACTAAATTAAACCGTTCATAAACTATGATTGACTGGGACTTCGCTTCTTCAACTTTCTAACCACCAGATAGAAGCAGAAAGGTGAAGTTTTAAGACACTTATGTACAACTTTTTCCTTGTAAATGTTGAGTGAGGAATATATAATGAGATAAATAACCGGACCGGCTGGCAGGCTAGACTCGAGTCATCAATTTGCTAAACTTTTGGGAAACCCAAGCGTGATTAGACTTCTGCAACCTAATTACGTAACAAACTATCAATTACAATCTGAATCGTTTTGAAACCTATTGCTAATCCATTGCTTCGTATGTTCGAAAAATTTATCCGCTCAACCACGTAAATAACATTTGTTGAACTGTCAAAATGAAAGCTAATCCTATAGTTAGTGTGTTACGCAATTACCCCACCGGTATCTTAAATCACATTTTCTAATTATTTCTAGCGTCTGAGATTAGGCAGGAAAAACCGTGTGACTAGGTTAAAAATGACTCAATTATGCACTGTCTATGTAACTATATAATTGGCAACTTTACCGGCAAGACTCCTGCTGGAGTCTATATCTATACATAACATCAGCAATTGTTTTTTTATTTTATCTTCTATTATTATGAATTTAATTTGCGAAAATAAATTTCCTGTTTTTCCCACTCATTAGCAAATAAACCATAGTTTACCATGCTATCTCATGATTTCAAAATATATATTCAGTGGCTATTTCGAACCTACATAAGGCAAACCACAGGAAAATGTGTAGGCATTCGGTATTATTACGTTCGTACGGCTATTATTGTGTGGCTATTTTCCATAATGCGGTGAGCAACAAACTATTTGGAAAGACACTGTGTAGGCCACGTCCAACTAAGATGTATCCTACGTGTTATTGCATTGAGCACTTGAGCCAAATATAAAGTGAAAAAGTATGTATAGTCCTACCTATTTGTACCCTTGAAACTGGAACACAGCAATACTTCTTGGCAAAGAAAATGGGTTACATTTGGTGGTATTCCCTAGGGCGAACTCTTTCAGATCTAGTTATATATTTTTACTCTAGAGGATTTTTATTTTTTGGTTGGGTAATCATCAAATGACCTCTCCCGCTATGGGCGGAGCGGGAGGGCGTGTCAGACTCATACTGACTAAAACCACCCGTTTTTCTTCAGTTGCCTGTGCGCCAGGCCACGCCAACTCTTTCGAACAATCCGCGACCCCAGCAGGCATCGGCCCTATCAGACCCCGTCAATGGTGCTGACATCTCTTTGAGCCGCGCGTGGTTCTCTAGAGGCTGCCGACTGCACAACACATAAACTTACGCCTTCTACCCCTTTTGCTTCGCTTGGGTACGTTCACACATCTGGTCATACACGCACGCCAGTTGCGAGTACTATGCACCTGACCTTTCTGAAGAACATCACTAAAAGGGTCATCAACAATCTTATGTTCTTCTAACACAAGCTATACGAATGTTCACCTAGAAGTAAAGCCGTGAAGAAAAGATTAATCAGTCAGCAACGTTGGCAGCGACGTTTACTTACCCAGAGTGCGTCAGGAGTGGACGTTATTAAGTCACTCTCTCTCCATTTATTTCAGGTCATTTTCAAAGTCCATCAAAGTCAGACCATCAAATAGCGTAAATAACATAACATAACATCACGCCTGTATTCCCCAAAATAGTTAGGCAGAGATACCATATTTCGCCAGTTATGTTTTAATCCCATGTAATAGGGGGCGAGCCTATTGCCATCAACCGGGCAAAAATCCAGACTCCGGGCTGCTACTGAGAAATTCCAGATGGTAAAACCTAATAACACTTTGCCCGACCCAGGAATCGAGCCCATGACCTCGTGCCCAACAGTAGCGCTTGCGACCACTAGACCAACGAGGCAGTCGGCTTTAAATAAATTGAATTAATTTTCAGATTGTTTTAGATGGTACGTACTTCTATCAAAGGTTTACGATACAAAGTCTTATCAGTTATTAACGATGTTCCATCGATTCGATTCCTGCGAGACATTCTTGTGGCTCTACTCAGATATTCTATAACTTTGTAATATTGTGGCTTTTATATCTTGCGATGCGATTAGTCGGACCCTTAGTATAAGCATAAGCATAATCAGCCAATAATGTTCCCACTGCTGGGACACAGGCCCCTCTAAGTGAGAGGGAATTGGTAGATGTCACTTGTCTTCCGAGTTTTTCATGCCGGTTTCCTCAAGATGTTCTCCTTCACCGTTTTGAGAGCAGTGGTAATGAAATAATTTACACAAAGTAAAGCGCCGGATCGTATTAAGCGTATTTAAGTCGGACCCTTAAATAATGTTTTCTTTTTGTCACTCTTTTTTCTCATATTAAATTTGGAGGAAATATAGATCTTAGACCATAACATTAATTGTTTGATACTTTTAGAAACGACAGAAAATATCAGCAAGTAGGTAGGTAAAGG
Organism: Griposia aprilina; assembly: GCA_916610205.1. Lineage (NCBI taxonomy): Eukaryota > Metazoa > Arthropoda > Insecta > Lepidoptera > Noctuidae > Griposia > Griposia aprilina. The sequence continues at coordinate 21,133,542 of OU744302.1, read as the reverse complement.
TTGGATGGACTATCCATACTTATATAGTATTCGAAAGTAACTCTGTCTGTATGTTACCCTTCCACGCCTAAACCACTGAGCGGATTTCGATAAAATTTGGTAAGGAGATAGATGGCATTTCAGAAAAGGAAAACGCCTACGTTTTTTATCTCGGTAGCACGTCCCCGTGTGATAATTTTCTGATGTCCACGCGGGCAAAGCCGCGGGCAGAAGCTACTGTGAAATATGACATTGCAAGAATGAGGTTAAATACTGAGATGAGAGTTCGATAGAGAGACGATTAAGAGAAGTAGATTAATGCGCTGACTCCAAATTAACTGGGTTATAAGTAGGAGGATGAATAGGGAACTCTTAGATCCCACAGCTAACAAAATCAGCATTATAGCTGAAGCAAACAGGCACGATGCGACTCTAGTAGAACAATTCCTATGGCTACTTCATGGAAATTGTTCTACAAGTTGCGTCGTGTCGTCGCGTCTGTATCCTTTAGATCTACACCAATTGAGTTTATACAAAAACAAAATAGTACAACAATAGAATCGTGACGCAACATTTAAATACAACCATTACATAAATTCAAAGTGATTTGGAGCATCGAAATATCGAAGACATAATTACATTGATCCGTTCTTACGTTCTAATGAGCTCTGCTCCGAGTATTTATAATCGGATTAATGGTATCTTTGACTAACTTTGTGGTATCCACTTGGCATTACCAAGCTTTTAAGTCAGTAATTGCCTGGGGGTTTGTGTAATTGTACTTATAAAAAGTTGCCAAGAGAGATTCGGTGTTGATAGTGATTAATGTTTTAAGGAGCTGTGTATGCCACCTACTCGTGCATAGGTACTTAGTAAGTATGTGTGGGTTGATAAGTAGCTACACCGACAGATGTCTGCGGCTAAAGAAAGGCCCGGCTGAAATCCACCATAACTAATGATCTTGTGAGATAATCTTGTAATCACCTTCCTTGGGACCGTATTTTTTGGTAGGGTCGATATTTTTGGGTGGACGGAGAAAAAAATATGTTTTTTGTCAATTTTCTAAAAACCGTTAGTAGAAGGCCAATACGTAGTCTCGTAAGTACTTAAAATTCTTAAAAACGTTCAAATCCAAGTCGTAATCTCATCTCAACGAAGATTGTCAAAAACGTGTCAAACATTTAGATGAGTAAATGAGAGCAATTAAAGGTATTTGTGACAGATTGAGACTGAGATTTGAATGCGATAACGTTCTTAAAAATAAGAGAATTGCCCCTCAGACGTTAAACCTATTCAGGCATGCCGTTTTCAAAATACTTTCGTCCATTTTTAACCCTCGATGAAAAAAGAGGGGTGCTATAAACTTATAACACTCCTCTAAAACGTTAAACGTTAAACTTAACGTGTGCATCTGTGTGTCTGATTTATAACCACTGCCGGAAAAAGAGGGGTCTTTAAAGTGTGTATCTGTGTATCTGTCTACGGCATCGTAGCCCCCAAACGGCTGAACCGATTTTGTTTGTTTGTTTTGTTTTAATGGTGACTCAATAGAGAGTTCTTAGTTAAACACTATTTTTACAAAAAAAACAAAAGTTATTTTTCACTTTGCAGTGTCTTTTTGCAAAAAAGTTTTAATTTTTCACTTTAGTGAGTCAGTTATTAATAAATCTATACTCGAAAGGTTTAGGTAGTTAAATAAAGGTAAACAAATCGTAAAAAGGGTTTTTTATAGTTGACACTTTCTTGTTTAAAAATACGTTATAACAAAATTAAAGTTATTTGCGATTTATACGATAGTTTCCCCCATTGTATGTTAAACTTAATCATTTATTCGTAAACTATACTCTTTGTACATGTGATTGCTTGAGCACATTTTTTTTGTTAGATTTATAAAATAGTATAATATTTTGTAATCTGTCTATTGTAAAGAGCCCAAAAAGACAGGTTCCTGAAACCTTTTAGAAAATACAACGAATTAGATAACGTTGCAAAATTGAAGAGTACACCTGTGACGTAGTATGGCGACAGAAGTAGCAGGTATTACGTTTAGTCGGTTAACCAGATGCCTTTTATGTTATGGATGAATTAGAAAAAAAAATTAATGGTGTCATAGTGTTGCGGCTGCCACCATACCACTGTGAGCTCAATTCAATTGAGTTAATATGGGCTCAAGTTTAAGGGTTTTGTAACCGCGAAAAATAAAACTTTTAAAATGTCTGACCTAAACATTCTTTTGCCAGAGGCTTTAACTAATGTGACTGCTGAGAATTGGAAAAATTGCGAGGGTCATGTAATCAAAGAAGAACAGAAAGTGTTTAAATTAGACAAAATAACTGATGATACCACTGAACGCTTTATTATTAATGTGACAGATAGTTCCTCAAATTCAGAAGAGCCTATTAGCCTGTGACTAAAAATAACATGAATTAACATTTGAAAGAAAAGGTTCAGCATCTATGAGTCACGTGTTTTTTTTTATTTACCTTTATTTAACTACCTAAACCTTTCGAGAATAAGTTACAATAGCCTAATGTCAACTGCTCACCACCTTTTACAAAATATTCCTTTTCCCGACGCAGGGACGTTAATTGTTGAGGAGTGCTCCGTTAAGGAACCAAATCCACTGGAGCCGATGGTGAAGCCACCATCAGCTCCATTTCACCGTATGCATTGTGACGAGCATAAATTGCTTAGCAACCATATTAAAATCGAATGGCAACCCGTGAAATACTTATTAATCTTATTATTGAGAAGTTCCGGTGGCCACCTCTGGTCATCATCAGCTCCACTTCACTGAATGGTACTTTCCAAGAGTAAATGCACGAGTTACTATAAAAGATACCCAAATCGCTATACGTTTGCCTATAAAAAGACAATGTCCAAAATCGCCCTGTGCAATAAAAGCATCAGACATACACGATAATTAATTGTCTATTTTATTAAATAAGTTGAAAATACTTTTATAACACGGACTAGCTGCATGCCAAAATGAAAATTAAAAGTATTTTACGCGACTAATATCATTAATCACCGCCATCTTTGGGTGCGTTCCGAATTGCACTGTAATCGATTTGAGCGTGCTTACACCCGTTTCGAATTAGCCTGAGCGCGATAACGATGTCCCGTGAATCATTATAGATGACGTAAAGACATGCGCCATCTTGCGTTAATGCCGACCATGCCTTTTAATAATATCATCGTGAGCGCTGTCAAAAATTACAGTTGTGCGTTGTATTGTTGAGTTGTTTTGAGTCGCATCTTCGGTCTGATACATCTCAACCAACAAAACAGAAGTGCCAATGCGTTGAACTTCTATTTTCCAGAAAATATCTAGTCGGTCTTTCTTTCTTGTACAAGGTTTGGGGTTGACGTTGAGCGAGCACAGTGAGCAGTGTGAGTGCGTTCACAAACGTTCCGAATTGTTGACAGCTCGCAGCTGTCATAATCGTGATATCTAAATCGGAACGGAAATTATTGTTGTGAGCGCAGTGAGCGATTATAGCGTAATTCGGAATGCCCCCTTCGCCAAACGTTATGTCATGTCGTGTCGAATAAGATTAGGGATGCCCAATCAATTTTAATCGATGTTTTGCTTTTTTTTAACTGTTGCAATTTTTTTAATCGGAATCATATTTTGAATTTATTTCGTTTATAGTGCAAATAGAACCATTAAATCACCATTCCATTATTATTATATTTATTTTTATTTTAGATGGGTTTGCTCTTGACTCTAGTCTTGGTCAGAGATGTCAGAGACAAAGTCGACGATGGAGTGAGCTTACCCAGAAGAAGCCTGTTCACTCTCACTTTGAAGAGATTTGGGTTGTATGCGGTCGGAAACACAGGCGCAGGTAGAGAATTCCACTCTTTTGCTGTGCGCATTATAAAAGATGTTTGGAAGTAAGCTTATTGCGAATTGGTGGAATAGCAACTAGGTAGGGATGGTAACTTGCAGTGCGATTAGATGTCCGATGGTAGAAGGTATTATTAATCACTAAAAGTATAATTAATAGGTAGGTGGGTACGTAGTAGTTTTAAATAGGTAGTAAGAATAATGCTGAAGTGAACAAAACCTACATATTTCATCATCATAATTATTCAGGGTTTTCTAAGATCGTTTAGAAAAGTGTGTGGTTTACTTCTAACTAAACGATCACTTACGAGTTTAGGACGATTAATATAAAAAAGATACTTAACGTTACTTGATGAATTATAAATGTGTTCTTTAAAAAAACTATATTGCACACTAGATACGGATGTTATTATTAATATTGTTACAATTATAGAAGAAGTAGAGAAGTATGGTTTTATTATAAGTGGTACATTGTCATACTTGTAATGGTATTAATATTATCGGATGACAAAAGTTGATGTAATAATGTTTGTAAGGTATGTCCACAGTAAATCTTAGGAAATATCGTTTTTAACGTATCGTATTCAGCACACCTATATTTAACGTCACTAAATGGTCACTTGTCACATTATTACTTAGGTTGTATACCTAATTATCTAGGTAGGTATTTAAAATAGCTAAACGCATTAGGATATTGTTTTTCAGTTTCTTAAAAATCACTCGGAGTCACGGAGTTATGAAAAACCATAATATTCGAGGTGCGATTATAACCTCAAAATCTGATACTTTTTTTGAAATTTATCTATTCTTTAGCTAGTCCGTTATAAATATAACATCTTATAGGAATTTACTAATGATTGCCAATACAACACATAATTTTCCGATGCTCTTGGTTCCAGGGCGAACAATGTATGGGCGCAGAGCAATATCCTTTGAGGATTTCCCTCGATTTCTATGGGATCCCCTCATCAGATTCTGACTTGGTGACAATGGGACCACCTCGAGAGTATATCCTTTCAAACAACAAAAAATATTTTGAAAATCGGTCCACAATTGACGGAGAAATCGGTAAACATACATAAAAAAAAAAACATACATACAGTCGAACATATAACCTCCTCCTTTTTGGAAGTCGGTTAAAAACAAAGAAAATATGGTCAGCCGTTTAAAGAGGTATTTTAAATCTTTAAATGTATATAAAAATGAATCCCTATTTCCCTTGGTCACGCCATCACGCGTGAACCGCTGGACCGTTTTCACTTTTTTTTTTTTTGTTGTGTTCGTTATTGTCAGGAGAAGGATCTTATGAAATAAAAAAATAAGGAAGTTGATCGGAACGTTACAAATTTAAGAAAACTTAACGCCAATACTAATTTTACATAACTGTCAGTTGTTTGAAATAACTGTCAGCGATTGACAGAATGCGCGCTGCAAATATCGTTTAACACAGATGGATCGGTTGATAAATGAGTCGATAGTTTTAGTTTTAGATAATAGTCAAAACTAAAACTAAACGACATATGACATTCATAGTTAAGACAGGACAACGTCTGTCGGGTCAGCTTGTTTATAATAAAAAAAAAAACATTAAGTGTTTCATTTAGTTGACAGAATGCCGCGCGGTTGAAACGCCTCATAATCACTTTATTAAGTTAAACAGTGAGAAGAAGAAAGGTAATAGTAGCTTTATGAAGTAGTTTAGTGTAGTCGGCCTCGCAAGGTTGAATGTCACTTGTATGTTTTAAAACGACAAGGTAATTTGAAACATAGTAAAGTTTCAATGTACTAGGAGTTGGTGTCAAAGGTGTTACAGTACTTTTATCTCAGGAAATGACGCGCGCTTTAATTGTGGTTACCAAGTGTACAAACACGCTGTGAATGTGTGTGTAAACGCAGGAGCTCTCGGCAAGAGCTCTCGGAACTGTCCGAGACAATGGCGAAGTCGGAAGTGTGTGGGTGCGTGTTATGTGCTGACGTTACTCGGCTTCATATGTCTTCAAAATAATATAGGTGTACAGCAATTAGTAGGACGACTAGACGTAATGTGTTGTATAATTCATTATTGATATAGGTTGCCAGAATCAATATCATGACACTTACTATAACCATTTATAAAGCTGCAAACACGCTACTAAGGTAACATTCAGTGGGGCCCACATAAAGATAAATCGTCAAAAAAGCTAAGCACCACAGCATACGCTGGTAGAAAAATCGTAATTTAACTGATATAGAGACAGCCCTTTAGTGTACTTTAGCTATTTTCATAGTGTTATGTCGTACGATATTCTGTTGTGGGGAAATGCCGCCGACATTCAGACTATCTTTTTTTTGTAGAAAAGAGTCAAAATAATCAATCTTGAATCTTGATCTTGTTGAATCTCTTCAAAGTGAGAGTGAACAGGCTTCTTCTGAGTAAGCTCACTCCATCGTCAACTTTGTCTCTGTCATCTCTGACCACTAGAGTCAAGAGCAAACCCATCTAAAATAAAAATAAAAAAGAGCTGTTCGATCAATTTATAAATTAAGTCCGAGACAATCTCTCAGAGAGAAATTTAAGGAGATTAATTTAATGACTATGACTTCTCAGTATATTTTAAAAAAATCTTTTAAATGCCTATACAAATATAAAATTATTTAAAAAAATACAGTGATATCCATGATATAAATACTAGTAAAAAACTTATATTTGTTGTACCTGCAACAAGGCTCAAGAAAATAGGTGGCTCGATTAATATATACGCTTTTATAATAAACTTGCAAGCCACGTTCAAGATCTAAGCCTTAATAAATTCAAATCATTAATTAAACATAAGTTGTGCCAGAAAGCCTTTTATACCGTTAAAGATTATATTGAGGACAAAAAAGCTTGGGATTGAGTTGCTCCAATTTTTACATACTGAATGATTTTTTATATTCTATTTTATTTTATATATCTACACTTTGACATATGATAATTATTACAATGACAACAACAACAATGATAAAATGACATGAAAATTTACTTTGCGTAGTATAATATTATTATTTAATTAAAGTTTTAATGATAATCTGATAGTTTGAGTGCTTTACGCAGCCTACCCAAATGTCATTTCTTTCCGTTCAAATGCGTGCACTGACTGGACAGGTCCACTCAAATCTTTATGGTTCTTTCCTCAAAAGACCATTGCAGACATCAATCTAACATAGTCCTCAAACGATCTGACCAAGATTATTTCCGGATTTTTTATATACCTACACATTGACATTGTTAAATTTTATAAATACATTGTCATTAATATTTACGGTTAGAATCTCTTTTACAGAAATAAATACAAAAAATTACCTACTTAATTTATACTTTCTTTCTATTTACTTTGTAAAATAGTATATTATTGTAATTATGGTGAATGGCAAGACTATGTGGGTTATTGTTTTTTTTATTTTCTTGTTAGTTAGTTATCATGGTCTGGCAGTTTGCGTAATTTGTGCGGCCTACCCAAATGTCCTTTCTTTGGTATTGTTCGTCGAATCGTTGAGCTCCTTAAGTTCTGAGTTGAGCTGCACAATTACTGACAAATGCGTGCACTGACTGGACAGGTCCACTCAATTTGTGTGGTTTTTCCTCAAAATAAAATTTCAGACACAAATCTACTTGGTCTTCACATGATCTGACCAAGATTATATCTGGACTTTAAAAGAGACTGTGGCCTCTGAGTTTGTTTCGCCCTTTCTTCTCAGAGTAGTCAGATAGGAAACGGCGACCGCGTCTAGTTTTAAAATTTGATTGACGTGTAAAAGTGTAAACCTATTTACAGAAATAAAATCAATTATCATAATATATCATGAAATATTATTGCTCTACATGCCGTAATGGCACTACAGACGCAGCCTAATGGCTTGCGTGGATTGGCGAAATTGAATCGTCCTTCTAACTTCTTTCGAAGCTGTTTTGTTTATATCAATAATTGTAGTCAATAAGGAATTGTTTTTAGATGCTTTTGTTCAAAGACTGGCAGTCAAAGCTCACATAAAAATAATAATTCTCACATATGGTCTTCAGGGCGATTGTTAACGATTTTCCAAAAGATGCCTCTTCTAACCCTTGCTTAATAAACCTGACATGGCAATCCCCAGATTCCCATGTCAGGTTTATAACATAACACACATACCTGTTTTCCCCGAAGGCTTGGGTAGAGGTCTACCTAGTAAATACACCCACACGTCGTTTTTTGTTTATGTTGAAGCTTGTCAGCCTTATTTATTTTCTTTATTTAGGCAACCAACAGCGATACAAAGGTATATATTACAAAGTACATATATTACCGTATTGTATTGCTATAGGTAATAGGTTTCCCGGTATAACTAGGATAAGTATAAAACATGCGAACCGACTACTAAGAATTATTTAGATATAAAAGCTTCAATCTTGTACATTATTTATGCTTAGCTAATTTTAAATCAGTCTTGCTGGACAGCTCACCTCTAGGTAGTTATTATCACTTATTAATGGACCTGCAACTTCGAAGCGATTGCTGATGGGTTCCTAAAAATGTTTCTCCTAACCCTTGCAATCCTCATGTCAGGTTTATCTTTATTTAATTATTCTGTCTGCAGACTGTACAGTGCTTGTATGTCTCCTCGTCCAGGATAATAAACGTGCACTACACCTTGTGTTTCATTATTAAATCAAGTTTAATGTTCACCCACGGCGCTGTCCCGACCTGTCGTCAGCACAAGCTGCAGATTTTAACTAATAATACATTGCTACTTGTACGTCAGGCGTTACTTTCGTATTAATGTCGCTTGGGGCAAACCTCTGTTATACACTTTGAGGAGGCGAATTATGCAGCAGCCGACTGCACGAGGAATTTCGAAAGATAATAAGGAAATTAGCACTTTCGGGATGGCACGGGAACAGAACAGACATTTCTTTCAGGTAAAACCCATAGAACTGGTTTTTCTAAACTCATTACTATTTTAAGTAACTGCGGACATTGAACTCGTAGTTGCTTGAAATATGAGTTTAGTAAATATTTTCTTCTTGTTTTATCCTGTTTTGATGTCGATGAAGTCTACGTCCACGTCTATGAAGTTTCGCCAGCTTATTTAATTGAATCCTCTATTATGTTGCTGTACATACACAACCATCAATGCGACGCGACGCTCTGCTGGAGTCTAGCAGAGCGTCGATAGTGGCGTGGCGGCTGTATTTTGATGACAGATGATTTCAGGGGAGCCGCTGTCGTACCAACCATATCCACGATGAACTGCTATATTCCGACACAATCCTTATGATATTCAAGCTGCTGAACCACTCATACGATGACCACTTCTGGTAAAGGCTATCCTGCGCCGTTACATTTAACAAACAAAGAAGTAATAAGTGCGCCATTTCCATCAGAATTAACACAATAATTCAACATTTGCGCAAAGAAATTTCTTTCAAAAGTTGTCACAACAAACATCCATCCGAATTCTACCCGTGAAATTCCAATAACATTTTACCAAACATGACACATTGGCGCCACCTATCTTCGTTTTCAGGTCATTACACACGCCACCTTTTATTGGGAACGTGTGCTTTTACTTCCGAAGTATATTTTATTTACTGCTTCATGTTAACTATTTCGAGCTGAAACTGTCTTTTTGTCCAAGTATCAAGTTTTAATGCAATCAAAACATCGGATAATGTTTTGGTTTCAATTCCTTACATGAAGAGCAAGTCCTTTATTGTCGTCTAGAATCTGGGTGGTGCAGATTGACTTGACTTAAAGTATTGCTAACGTTAACTGTTTAATTAAGTCCAGCCGATGACCAACAGGATCAGCAGCAAGAACCCTGAGCCCTTTCGAATTAGCACAGCGACCAGATTATTAAGCGTCAATCTTTCTTTGATATGTAGGTAACATATTTTCGGCAAATCCGATCCGACTTTTTTGACCTTCTATCTTAGTGATGCCAATTTTTGTTAATATCGATGTTATACATAGGTGATCAGAATTCGAAATCACAGAGATCATCCACCGGCGCTTCATCCTTCCCTGAATAACTATGAGTGTTCCGTACCCACCGACCACGGAACTCTAAATCGTTGGGCTACATTAGGTACCGCCGCGATTACATAAAGCTTAATGTCTCGTGCCCGAAATTAAAGAACAGAATACGATCACTGAGAGATTTTAGCTTGATTATTTTTCGTTTAAAAGTGTGGTAATTTTGGGTCAAGTTTTTCTTTTGAAAGGTTTTCGCTTATGTAGGATCACTTCCTTTAACTGTCAGTTAAAGGCGTAAGTCTGGTTATCCTGCGCAGGCGCCTACCTACGTATCTACGTGTGAATAATATTTTACTGATTAAACACTTTTAAAAATAAAGCACCTACTAGTACATGAAATAATTAAGAAGTAATGCATTTAAACGATGAGCACGTTGCAAGGATCGTTAACGTTTCGGTAGAACCGATATTCCTTTGCAAGTTTCCCAGTGTTAACACAATTTTGTACCCTAAATACTTTTTCCGAAAAGTTAAAAACATAAATTAACCCTGCCCTGTGCCGAACAACTAAAATACATTTCCCAAACTTCAAAAATATCAACAAACAAATTCTCTGTTTTCTCAGAACTTAAAGGATCCATCACATCAACAACATTCAATATGCAATACATTTACGATGAGCTGCGTAATGGAATCCCTCACTTTGAAGAGAAGGGACTCGGTTTAAATTCAAATTTATTTTTATGTTATGCCGTGGTCATCGGACCGTAGTCTATCGTCTACAGCGGCGTGTGGGTTTTGATGCTGATCTGTGTTTATTATGGAGATAGGTTTTACTTTGGGTATTACGATTGTAGGTACGAGTAGGTACTACGGTTGGGAAATATTAGGTTTCTATATGAAAGATCATTCAGATGATTCAACAGTATCGTTTACGTTTAAAATTAAACTTTTACTTCCATTATTTCAATAGGATTTTTTTCATTTTTAAATAGGCCTTTTGCCTATACTCAAAGAACTGACGTTAAACGACGTGGCTACCATTTGGTTCACCAAAAAATTGTAAATCGTGTCATTAGGAAAAAATAAAACACACATGATAGTAACCACAATCTCTGTTATGGGCAGAATGACCGAGATACTTTCAATGAAATAGAGCGAAAAGAAAACAAACATTAATTCAAATGCTTTTAACATTCCAGTCATCAAGCTATTATTTAAATTATATCTTTCACTTCTAACCATCGTAACAAATTATGGTTTAAATGAAGGTAAAAGTGACGAACTTAATACCAGCATATTGTAGTGAAAGTGATTCAGAGTAGACGATGCCCCAGTGAGGTCGGGAAATAAGAAAAAGACTGATAGTAATAGGTACATGGTTCCGTAGTTTTTAATGGCGAGTTGTTATTTACTTACCGTGAAAGGTCTTGATGAACTTCAACTTCTTGTTCTAATTTGATATTGTCAGGGACCACAAAAGGACAAAATCAAAATCAAAATATTTTATTTCACATAAACCTACATGGGCACTTATGAAACGTCAGAAGCTAGGTGCACGGTTCCAGTTGGTTGTTTCCTATGGAGAAGAGCCGGCAAGAAACTCCCCGGTTACTCTTTTAAAAATAAGGGGCTTTTACAATGTTTCCAATTACAGTGTTGATAGATATGGGAGGACAGTGTAGGCCTGTCAACAAGTAACATGTACTCAACAAAATATAAAAAGGTCCACAAATCTAGTCTACAAGTTAGGTCTACAACGTTCTCACATTCACAAAATATAAAAGAATCTATATAAAAATAAAAGCCTATTTAGACTAAATGACATGATTGCCATTACTACTGTAACAAATCGGAATCAAAATCCTATCCACAAAAGCCATAAATAAGGAGTTGAAATAAGAATCCGTAGTATATAATGTCAAATAATGAGAAGTAAGTAAAAAGAAACAAAAAACTTCGTAATTTGGGAACAGTTAATATACATTTACTTAGTGATGCCGTTAATGTGGTACCAGGGAAGCCACATGTGCAGAAGGAATTATTGCCAAACTTCCTTGTCTTCAACGTAGTCTTTAACAGTTTAATATGCGGTCGTAAAAATATTAGTCAATGTGGTAGTCACCTGCTCTAGTGGCCCTGATGATTAAAGGTGCAGCAGAAGTACATTTTAAGTATTCTCAGTTTCGTAGGCTATGGAAAGATAATATTTTTTCTTAAAATTTATAACGGTATCACGATTATCCTAGGCATCGTAAAGGCTACGTAGGTTAAGATAAAGAAACACATCACCCAAAAACACACTCAAACTGCTCAAAGCATTTGCCTATAGGCTTTCAAGTTGACAATCAGATTGACCGTGTACCTGATTATCAGATCCACGGTGAGTTTGACAGAGATAAGACATTAAATTAAGCCGTTCTTAATTACCCGTCGTAGTTCCTATGATAACGTTATAACCATTCTGACATGAAAGTGTAAGACCGGTTAATTAGAAAAGTTGAGGGATCAAGCTTTGGTAAAACGGCTGTTCGCAATATGTAAGCTTGTATGCTTGTAGAGGTCAGAGTTCCAATTAAATCCGTTGCGCAATTTATAACTTTTGTAACCTTTTCAGGAGGGATTTCGTTTTGGGAGTATGTAGAACAAAATACTGTTTTATTGACCGGTGAGTTAGCTCATCCTGTTCAAGGATGGAAAGTATTAGGTAGGTATAGCTGCTGTGGTGTATCCTATATATAGGTTATTTCCTAGCTTTTGCTTTTGCGTGAAGGTTAGAAATTATTCTACCGTAATGTACCTACTACAGTAAGTATCCTATTTACTAACCCAGGTCATGGTCAATCCGGCTCAAAAATGTCATTTAAATCTGTCAAGGCATTTAAAGGTAACAGACTGACGGACTAGCAGACAGATAAATGAAGGTAGGAGTACCTACTTATCTTATGGTCCCATGTTACACTCTGATGGAGGTAATAAAAAAATAATTATTATTAGGGATTCATAAATGAGAAAAGGATAATATCGAGAAATATTGCTAAATCCAACAACCTCTCCTTTGACTTACAAATGAGGCATCATAGAGATTATTCCGTCGCCATTCAAAGGACTATTTACTTAGCACGAACAACGTGTCAGCCACGTCATCGTCACGGTGAATGCACAATGTTCTCTGTGCTGGACATGACTTTGAGTAGAACATGCTCTTAGATTAGCTGCGATGACAATCAATGCACATTGCACAGTTTGCTTAGCTTTGTTACACTTAGCTTACATCGTGTCGCATTGTTGCATGAGACGTGGTTAGATCAACGTGAGACATGGAGCATTTGTTAAAAGATAAGGATGACTACCTAGTACCTAAGACCTAAGTACAGGTTTTTAAATCAATTGTCTGAATAATTACAACACCTACCTCTTCCAGTTTAGGATATTTTGGGAGACGTTCAGTGAAATCTTTTTTGAGGTAACAAATTGTAAGTTGCGTGTTAGGAAACCACTCGAAAATGTTACTTTGCGACATGCTTTATCAGGTGTGGAGCAGAGGTTAAAATAAAAAGAGACAAAATCAATCGGTGTCATAAATGTTTTTTTTGTTTTTATGCTCCGTCTTCTTTTAATGCCTTGCTGTTCTGGTGTCCTAACAGATTGTATAATTATTAGACCATGCATTAAAAAAAAAAGCGTGCAACAATGTCAGCCATTTTCAGCGCGTGACACGCATCAAACACGGCCTATCAACGCGATAAGGTTAATCAGAGTAACAGGGTTAATAATAAGCCTCAACCTTAACTCATCAATCCGCGTTCAGCAGAGCGTCATCGCCACGCATCAAATGTGAGAACTTAACCTTAATTCTGAGAGGTTTTCTAGCGCTAATTAAGGTCAAGTTCAAATAAAGACTCGCTCGTTCTTTGTTCAAAAAATGGCGAGCTTTTTTTTTTGAAAGGCATCTTATTATAATATTGTAAGTACATTTTAATTATTATGTAGACACGGAACTCTAAAGGTGTCTAGCGAACCGTTCGGAAAGTCCAATGCCAGTTGCTTTTTTTTGTGTGGTCTAATTTTGGACGATGATAGGGGTGTGCCAACTGAGTTTTTTTTTTGTTATTATCTGTAAAGGAGATGAATTCGATCTCATTAATGAAGGCATTGCAACTTGTAGGTACAAATTGATTTCAAAAGGTCGAATTTTGTTAATTTGATTTATGTTCGTTTTTCAAAGCATGAACAATGGAACAAACTGTGATTAAATTCATTCAGAAATGTTACGATTGATAGCTTCCTTAATAGTACCTACCTACTTTTTCTAAATAATCTAAATTAATCAAAAAGTTTTTTAATACCAAAATATTCCTGATGTATTAAGGGGACTACATGACCTAAACGCAAATTTATAATGCCTAAAAATATATGATCCACTGCAGTAACCAAAATCAGAAAACTATATGATATTCTTCTGGATATATGCTAGTTAGATAGTATGTTGAAAACATAATACAATTAACTTGATATGATAGAAAAAAAACACGAAGATACGTCTAAAAAAATATTTTAACTATTAAAAACCATACTAATATACATGCAAACATTCAGATTTTTTGTCAGATTATTCTACAAGTTACATACTAATGTAGTGTTTGAATTTTTTAGTACAATGAATAGATTTTTTGTAAATCCATAATTGCTTCATATTTTGCAATAAATTACCAGCGTTGTGTCATCGCGCGTCTCTTTCTTTTCTATGCAATCCGACAGTGACCGCGCTTTAGCTCTTGTAAGCCTCTTAACACTTCTCCTTTGTTGTTTAGAAAATATGTTTTGTTTTATTTATTGGGCGTAGTAATTTCATTGATATATCAGCTACAACATAATATTTATTCATCCACATTTATTTTCTACGACCATTTTCATTATAAGTCTCTTACAAAAGAGAATTGCTTATATTTGTTATTACTTAGATGTTCTTAATACATAATTAACTATTCTATTTGAAAGTAAATTCAGGGTTTTCGGTAACACGCTCTACATATCTGATACTGAGTGTTACAAACAAGCAAATGAAATTCAATAACGTTACTATTAAACTACTGGCTGACCGTACTTAATAGAATTAAACATTATTTTACTCTGTGGAACTACCCTCTTTTAACATTAACTAGTTTCCTTGGAATGTAAACTAAAACAATTACATTTTACTGGAGTTCTTTTCTTTCGCAAAAGCAAAAGAAAATAAAACTAAAGCTAAAGCAATTAGCAAATTGTGTTATAAGAAAATCTAAATCTGTAGGAATTGCCTATCTCTCGTTTAAAGTAAGTAAAATTCCTGGTTTTTGTTGGGTATTTCATCGAATAATTAATAAAGCAAAGTTAAAAAGTGCGCTAAAATCATCATCGTTTACTAATTACACTACATTTAAGTACATACTTTGATAATACTAAACACAAAAAAGCTCGCAACACAACGCTATATTTGAATGCTGCAAAATAAACGACATCGGAAAAACAACAAGTTGAAAAAGTTGTTCTCCAAACCATAAATAAAATAAACAGTTTTCGGTAACTTTGACAAAATGACAAGTGGAGTGGCAGCCCTATCCCACGGTATATGATATCGACGTCGACGGGTGCACAATTGGCTAGAAGGTAACAAAATAAAGAAAAACAACAGTTAACTGTTCTATCTAACTGTCCATTTTGATCGGGAATTTCACTTTAGAGCAAACATGTTTATAAATAAATTGTTTCTCTGAGTTTGGCAGTTTATTTAGAGATTTGTTTGAATTTGAATTGGACTTTTTAGCTTTTTTGATTGGTTGCACTGCCGCTATTTTTTTTTTGTCTGGAACAGTACCAACCTGCTTTTGTATAAATTCGAAAGTAACTCTGTCGTCTGTTTGTCTGTCGGTATGTTGCCTTTTCAGGCCTAAATCACTGAACGGATTTCTATAAAATTTGGCAAGAAGATAGACAGCATCCTGGGGAAAGACATAGGCTACTTTTTGTCTCAAAAATTATTCTAAAAGTGGTGATGAAAATTTGTATGGGAAACAGCATTTCTTAAGTTAGGGATTTGAAAATTTTTATTTATGCATTTTGTAAGAAATTAAAAATATGTACCAGCGTTTTTGTATTTTTTTCCCCCAAGGAGGTAAAATAGGGGTGATTTAAAATTCACATGCTTATTGAAATTTTTGTGTACCTACCTTTTTTTAAGACACTTAGGAATTGGCAATAGAGTCAGAACCCGTATCTTGAGGTATTATTTATTTTAGTATTTGTTTAATTTAAGAGACAGGAGCTTGTGGCTAAGTATTAAGAGGCTTACAAGAGCTAAAGCGCGGTCACTGTCGGTCGGTGTCTGTCTGATTGCATGGAAAAGAAAGAGACGTGCGATGACACAACGCTGGTAATTTATTGTAAAATATGAAGCAATTATGGATTTACAAAAAATCTATTCATTGGACTAAAAAATTAAAACACTATTACGTTAGTATGTTAGTTGTAGAATAATCTGACAAAAAACAACTGAATGTTTGCATGTATATTAGTATGGCTTTTAATCGTTAAAATATTATTTTAGAGGTATCTTCGTGTTTTTTTTCTATCATATCAAGTTAATTGTATTATGTTTTCAATACACTATCTAACTAGCATATATCCAGAAGAATATCATATATTTTTCTGATTTTGGTTACTGCAGTGGATCATATATTTTTAGGCATTATAAATTTGCGTTTAGGTCATGTAGTCCCCTTAACAGCCGCCGAAAATCACGTTGGTCCCTGCTGTCATTCCTGAATCCTTGACTGTCGTCAGAAGGCCGAAAGTCTGACAGCCAGTCTTACCAAGGGGTAAGTACCAGTAACTGGGTTGTGGAGGTCAGGTAGGCAGCCGCTCCATGTAAAATACTCGAAGCCAGCTGCATCCGGTTAGACTGGAAGCCAACCCCAATATGGTTGCAAAAAGGTTAAGCAGATTCATTTCATTTAAATCGGTCCACCCGCTTAAAAGTTATTAAAATTAGAAATTATAAAATAACTTAGCTAATATGTAGGTAATATCTACGTGGTCAATGGCGGCGCTAGAGTATTTCAAATGAATGATAATAATATTAAAATAAAGAAGAGAGAGAGATAATAATATTAAATATAGAAGAGGTTCCAGAATCAGATTTACTGATAATTTTACAATGTCAGTACGAATTTCAGCATAACCAGTCGCTTTAGAATCATTTAGATACATCACATTTTTTTTTTATAGTTACTGGCGTATTGATATCCTGCCAGAGTCGTGGTTTTGTCCGAAAGGGCTACCGTGGCCCTAGCGCACAGGTAACTGAAGGAACACGGGTGGGTTTTAGACAGTAAAAGTCTGACACGCCCTCCCGCTTCACCCAGAGCGGGAGAAGTTATTCCAAAATTTCCCACCCAAGAAAAAAAGGATACAGAAATTGCCTATTGAATCAATATTTTCCATAAGATTTAAACTAGAATGTTCAATACTCAGTAGGTACTCAATTCTTTATTGCATTCCATTATGTATTACATAGATGGTCTTACAAAGTAAAAGATCAATATGGACCATGTTGGGCCCAGCAAAATTAAGAGAGAGGATGTTCAGCAGGCCTAGCATGAAGCTTTCTATTGCTAGTCTACTGTAGAATAGAAATCGCGTGTCAGCCGAAAATGTTCTACTGTCTACACGGAAACGTCATTTTTGTCTACTCTTACGTCGACAAAACGCTTCTCTACGCGCGTGCTAAGTTTGCTGTACTGTCGGGGCTATTCTTGGTAACGGTGTTACTGAAAAATTATAAAAATGATTTGCAATAGCATCAAAGCTTACATTATCATTGTTGTCAATAGTATTTTTTTATATTCATTTATTTCTTAAAATATGTATAAGTATGTTTTTCATCACATTCCACGCTGCTTGAAGGCTCCCAAACAGGCGCGACGCGACAGCCAAAGGCGCTGACCGTCGCGCTGCACGCGGTGCCTTTGTGTCACGCTGTCGCGTCGCGCCCGTGTGCACGAGCCTTAACGCTTACTTATTTAGAGCTTTATTTATGTAATTTGTATTATTATTTTTTCGTGGCGTCAAAATGCATCTTTTCAATAAATTACAATATTTTTATTACTTACCTCTTCTTTTGAGGTTAATTATTTCTGTGTTTTAATTTGTAGTGGAATTGACTTTTGTTTTTACAACTTACTTTTATTCTTTTAGTAAGCCAATTTAATTTATTTAATGGTTTATTAGTAATTTATGCGCGAATGGTAGGAAAATGTAGGTAGAAAATAATAAAAACGAAATGCTTCGTTCGTTGAGATTTCTTCTAATACGTCATTAAAAGACAAACATGAAGTTGTTTTTAAAGACTTACCTATCTTTATTTTCATCACGATAATCTCGTTGGAGTTGCTGCTTCCGCTTTGTGACAGGCCAGAATAGGATTGGGCTGAGTGATATGATAAACCAAAATCGTGTACCTACTTTTGCACACAAGGTTGTGTCCTTTCTGTTACTCGAGTAGGCGTTAAGATAGTATGTTTTATGTTGAAGTAATGATATTCTTTAATTTCCTTAGATTGTTTTTAAATATCTATAGTTGTATCTCCGCACACGATAATTTAATTCTCGTACTACGACAGAGCGTTCTTAAAAGAGTGTCTATTTTATTAAGAAAAATCGTTAAATTAGACGAAGGGGTTCTATGAAGACAAAAAAAAAGAGTATGCTAAGATGGTTTGGTCATGTTGAGTGGATGACTGAAGGGCGACTAACAAAAGGTATTTACAAGGCAGATGTGAGTGGAAACGCCAGGAGGGGACGCCCTAGGAAGACATATAGTGACCTTATTGGTGATGTTCTTCAGAAAGGTCAGGTGCGTAGTACTCACAACCGGCGTGCGTGTATAACCGGATGTATGAACGTAAACGAGGCAAAAGGAGTATGTAAGGATCGTAGCAGGTGGCGTTCTGTAGTTTCTGCCTACCCACATGGGAAGAAGGCCTGAGTTTATGTATGTATGTATGTGTTCTATAAAGACAGATTAATATTATACCTTATTGAATTAGTTCCAAACCACAGCATTTGAATACACATGTTTAGCTTATTTTTAGTATTTCATGTATAACTTTAAATTAAATGTATTTTTTTTGAAGAGTACTGAAGTGGTTTTTGCTTTTCGTGGTGACAATTTCAGTAAAAGCTATTAAATTTTACTTGTAAGAAAAAATATCTTAGCGACATTAAAATGCCAACATCATTGATCATTAAATTGTTTATAACCACTTTCCGATACAATTTAGAAAGTACTTAGCTCATAATTAATCTGTCAATAACATTTTAGCGACTTTTGGGCCGAAAACCACAACCATTAAAATGGTAGGTACTGGTTTATTTTATAGTAATATTTAACCTAAATTGAAGTACTTTCATGGTGCAATAAACTTTACCGCAAGCCGTGGTTTTGTGTTAAAACAGTCAGTGTCATCAACGAAACAAAAAAGTTAATCCAACGACTCTGTCGATACGAGGTAATGGTGCCGATTCTCTTGTACACCGAACTAAACTAACTAAACTATCACTAAAATTCCTTACTTTTGGCTATGAGAATCTTAATGCTATTCTGCAAAAAAAAATCTCTAAATTTAAAAATAATTTTGACGCAACTAAAATTTAATTTGGCAATCGCGACTCCACGTTACACACAGGACTAAACTAAATTTTAGTTATTTTTAGTCTAGTTTAGAGAATTTTGTGACAAGAGAATCGGCACCATTATAGAAGAATAGACAAAGACTTATAGGTAACTGTGTCAGAACGTACCTAAATCCAAATTTCGTCGAAAAAAATTGATGAAAAAAGCGTTATAAAAGGCTCTATTTTAATGCAAACACCGAATTAGAATAATCATCAATCACAACACAACTGCTTTTAAGCCCACATCATAGGAGGTACCTAAATAACTTTTCTAAATAAAGTATACCTATAATAACTTTAATACAATTCTGCCTGTCACTTCGGAGAATGAAGATCCTAACTAATATTATAAATGCCAAAGTAAGTTTGTTTGTTACCTTTTCACGCCTAAACCACTGAACCGATCATCCTGAAATTTTGCATACACGTTGTCAGGTGTACAGAAACGGACATAGGGTACCTTTCATACCGAAAAAAGTTCTGTTCCCGAGGAAAACAACAATAACGTTCTTCTGATAATAGATGGCGCCACGTGTCTTTCGAATCATGATCGAATTGTAACCCGAATTGATTGTTAAAGTCTAAATTAACGCGAGCGAAGCCGCGGGAAAATGCTAGTAGTAAATAAAATAGGCAAGATTAATCTAAGCATGTAGTAGGTATGCGTACATTTATGATTATATATGTAACACACATACATTAATTAACTTTGTTACGATTACTTCAAAAAAAAAAATGCTTGGCGGTGCGTAATGCGGCAAACTTGATTTTTTTCATGGTATAATTGAAGTATAGCAGTCGCACGGGTCGATCGATCAGGCTAAGTTACGCTTGCCGCGGTTTGCCCGTGGATGAGTGACCATCTTAACATAGCAAGACCCCACCGTACCTCGGAAAGCACTGATCTCAGCTGTCATTCGTGGATCTTTAGCAGTCGTTACAGGTCGTCAAAAGCCCGAAAGTTAACAACCAGTCTTACCAAGGGGTATCGTATTACCCAGTAACTGGGTTGTGGAGGTCAGATAGGTAGTCGCTCCATGTAAAATACTGGTACTCAGCTTCATCCGGTTAGACTGGAAGGCGACCCCAACATAGATGGGTACAGGCAGGCAGATGTGCAGTATTTATTTATTTATTTTATAAATATAAAATTAAATTGTAATTCAGTAGTGCCTTTGTTGTCCAAGATTATGAGTTGACTTTTAGGGTTTGGTATTCTTCTGCATCTCTGGCTTTGAAAATAAATTAATGTAGAACCTTAGTTTTGAATTACTCTAAACTCTATAATATAATCACAATAAATTCTTTATATAGTAAGCTTAAGTGCTATGTTAGTTTATTTTATTTACATCTACTTAATCCCATGGGAGATGGCACTACAGTGTTTGATATAAATGCAATCGAGCCTGCTAGCGATCATTTTCAGGATATTGTTGGAGCTGGCCCGTACTCTGCGCACCAGGGATGCACACCTCATTCGCATCGTTACGTAAAAGCAATTTATATGTGCGTCCGCGACGATTCCCGATACACTACAGAAACGGGGCAGCCCCACCAATACGCTGAAAGCGTTGTTGTATTGGACACGAAAGGCGTTGTACGACCGTTGGGTAAATCTAGCCCACAGGCTGCACGTGTAAAACATTGTGCAATAAGCTCGAAACAGAGTAAGTGAGCAGCGTGCAAACCTGCGAGCCAGCATGTTCGCCCGTATCGACAATGCCCTCCACTCCCGCTCAACATCGAGTCCGTCGTTGAGGTCCGGGGTCTATATAAAAGACCAAGATATTTAAACTTAAATACTCTTTCTAGTGGAGTCCTAATGTGTAATGCAGGCGGGACATAACCCGTACTACCCCCAGCCTCAAAGATCATGATCTCCGATTTCTTTGAGTTCTATATCAATCCATGTTTTTTGGCATACTCGTTACATTTGGCAACCCCTATGGGACCAACCCTAAAAACGTGAAAAAAAATCAGCTGTCCCATACATTTTGTGGATTTTTGTAAACATAAATGTACTGAAAACTCTTTTCGCGATTTGAAGGTTGATCCCATAGAAAACTTGTTCATAATGATGAGCATTACGACCCGTTAAAACGTTTAGGGATAAGAAAACTAAGGTTGTATGTATATAGGGTGTATATACTAACTTAGTTTAAAATCTAGCCATTGTGCTATCGCCTAAGCTACAGCAGTTCAACTATTCTTAGCAGGTCAAACCCTAACGCCACGAATTCCAATTCACGATTTAGTCCAATGCACTCAACGTCCCCTTTTTAGACAAACAAGACTTTCAAGTAACTTTGTTACACAATATTTACCTCACCGCAAAATCCATGCACTCCGTAAAACCTTGTAACATTATTACTTTACATACTTATTTCTAAGCAAAAATCCACGCCAGCTGCCCAGCTATAAGGCAGGCATTTAGACCACATTTTCTATGTGCCAAACTTGAGGTACCGTCAGGGAAATTAAATGTGAAGCAAATTGACCACCTACATCAATGTGCCGTATTGCCGTGTTATAGCCAATTCATACAACTGTCAAATAATGACATTTGTGATTTGACAATACGTGATAATTTGGTGTGTAGTCAATTTGCTTAACAATTTATTTCCATGACTTTACCTACGTCGCACTGGAAATATAAGAAGCTAAGAAGTAAAATCTATATATAACTATATACAGGGTGAACATTTTACGGCGACTCGCTCGACATGCATTGGCAAGGAGTACCTCGAGGCATTACTTGCATGTGGACAGTGGCGGATTTAGGATTAATGTGAAAAGGCGTTTTAAGGAAGCATAGAACAGACACTGTAGAGGTTGTCGATTTCAGTCTGTGCTTACCTTTCACAGATGTTGAAAGGTAGAGTGATATTAGAGAGAAGACTCAAACTCAACTCAAACTCAAAGCATTTATTTCAAATAAACCAATTACAGGCACTTTTGAATTGTCTAGGGGTCGGTCAGTTAGAAAGATGAAGCTAGTTGCCCATTCGAAAGCGTGGTACCAATACATTTGTCACTCGCATTCTAAGCTCGCTAAACTCCTTGGTGAGTGCAATTTGTACTGTTATTGCGTTGTACTGAGAATTTGACTTGTATTGTGTTTCTAATAATGACTTTGTACAGTCTCAGTTTTTTCAGCGGTTCATGTATTTTCCAGTTAATCAAATGATAAATGAATATTAATCATTTGTTGGTAAATCAAGAGTCAGTTGGATACTTTAAAAACATCTACGCTCATTTCAGCACTTAGTTTCAGAATAAGAACAAAAATGCTAAATCCGACTGGCCTAAATCCACAAACTCTGTTTTTAATTATCTGTATTGTTACTTAGGCTAAGTAACAATACAGATAATTAAAAACAGATTCAGATAAAAACTAAACTCATTTATATAAATTGCGATGTAGAGCCAAACTGTAATTAGTTATTAACTATCGGCGCAAAAGTAATCCTAATGCAATTGGATATTAAGGTTATATTCGTATAACGCATTCTTTGTATTAATTGTATTGTCGGCGTATTACAAGAAAAAACGCTTCTGGCAAAAAATCTGTCCTCATTAGTTTGATTTAATTTCTCGTGAAATATTTGGGATATGATATACATACTCTACACCTTCCTAATCAATTTTCTATTATTTTGCATTCCTACCTAATGGTTACTTTTATAATACATAGCTACGAGTTACGTAACAAAATAGACCAAGCCTTTTTTAACAACCATTTCGGTTAGGTATACGAATTTCGTTACAATAATTTTTTTTCCAGAATATTCACATTTGCAAACAGATATAAAAGAAACAGAAAACCGTGAAGATTTTATATTTATTTGCTAACCAAGCTACAGGTGCTAAGAATAAAAATATTTTACGACAACACGGCGTGTTTATTTTGCGTTGACGCGTACCACCGTCGTCAGCTTCCCTTAATCCGGCCCTGTTAACACCCATATTTTTCGCGAATATTCCCCAGCTTAGCACGCGCCGTAGTATCACCCAAGGGCCTTAAATATTGTTGTTTTTTTTAAAGATGGTCTTACTTTACCTCCAAACGAGATGGTTTTCTTATGCAAATTCCTGAGAGGCGTGAATTAAACACTTCTATCAAGATCTTTTTGATATGATGGACTTTTCTTTCTCCGGTCGTGTCGGATTGCGTGCCGTTCCATCGGACTATGAGAGTGAGGGACTATGACAGTGCACCAGTGTCTGCGCACACAATTGTGCTCTATAATGTCTCCCGCGCCGAAGGCTAGTCTCCGTTGCGATTGGCCGCCATGGTCGAAATACGGTCTGGAGGACTATTATTATTATTATTTGTACATTTGTAAATGTCGGGACCATGGATCACGGTCCTTTGGGAGGCGTACGAGGGGCTGAAGCCAACTCGTAGAAGCCGTTAGATGTTTTGCATGAAATGGGGCACCAACCGATGATTATCCCCCGAAGTCCGTCTATAGTCCGTCGATTATGTATGCAATATGCAAGTGCTTTGAAGGACAACCCCCGGTTGGTGCAGGACTATTGCAGAACATTGAAACAAAACATATTGGGCTATGGGTTTGGGTGGCTATAGTGGATTGGTTACCTTGAACTATGGAAGAACTATATCCCCTATCTGACCAATGTTCTATAATATCCACGGATAAAACGGCAGAGGGTGACTTGCACACTCAATTATGGGCCCCGGGAAACTGTCGCTAGCACATAGTGACGTAGTGACAAGGGAGCAACATGTCCTAAGGTGCTTGAGGAGTGGAGAGATATTTCACGGTTATCAGAACAATCCCTGAGCCCGGAATATGGTCTAGATCCCTACCAGCACTTACTGGAATACTTTCATCCACCGAGCACATTTGCTCTTGCGAATCTCCACTCCAGCCGGCCAATAAACGCAAGGTGAGGAACAAGACTACTCCCGGGAGATAGGATCCCAGGGGGTCGCTACTGCCCAACAGCTCACCACATGCCCTGCGGGTTTCTGTATCTCTCTCGGTCTGACTCCGCAACCTAAACTTGTTCCGGAAAAGTAAACTCTACCGGCACAGACATAGAGTTCGGAGCGCACAAGCCCCACCACGACGTCAATGTAGAGGTACGGCGCGGCGGTGGGGTTTATTATTATCTATTTAATTTAACCTTTGAAACTTCGAAAATGTTAAAGACACCAAATTTTGAGTTTCTATATGTAAAGATTGTTAGCTGTAAATAATCCTGCAAATACTTCGCTTTGGAGTTCTTTGGAGTTTATTGTTGACAGCACCAAAGATATCTATAACGAAGTTGTAAGTCTGTTTGATGTCTTTGAAGATTTCAGTCACCTTTGTTCTTGCGTATCGATTGAAGGAACTCTGTGTTGTTTGGACAACGTCACAGGCTCACACAGCCAAATCAATAATTATTCCCACCTAGATTTAGAACAGAAATGTTACGATTATCAAAAAGTGATGTCGAGGTATTCCACATAGGGCAGCGATTTGAACTGTACCTGATCGAACGGGTACGCTATTCCACTTACGGCACCTATCAATTTTTAAGGCGTAATTCGTGGAATAGGGTCAAAATCACTATAATAGATTGTTTGCGTTCGTGTACACAAAATTGATCTTAATTTTTCGTTCCAGGAGGCCTGTTGTCCCTGGGCAAAGTCCTCAACTTCTTCCCGGTCGGAGGGGAGCGGGAGTGCCAACCCGAAGGTCACAACATCGCGAAGGCAGGCATCTGCATCAACCAGTACGACTGCCGACAGAGGGACGGCAGGGCTTCCGGCGACTGTGCTGACGGACTTGGCGTGTGCTGTGTGTGTAAGTATAGACGTTTTTGGCTTGCTCTAGAATTTAGATGTAAACTATGTATTGCAGCAATGCGACTATCATTTGAAATGGCAAATGCGGAACGATTAGGGCTTAGACATTGAAAATTGAGGTTTGCTAAAGTCTGCCGTCGAGGCTGGCCCAGGAACAGCTGGCGAGATGACTTGGACACATAGGTACCCTGAGGGCTGGTTCGAGATGACGGTGCCGGGGGACGGACCTGGAAGGAATTGGGGGAGGCCTTTGCCCAGCAGTGGGACAGAAATGGCTA
Organism: Griposia aprilina; assembly: GCA_916610205.1. Classification (NCBI taxonomy): domain Eukaryota; kingdom Metazoa; phylum Arthropoda; class Insecta; order Lepidoptera; family Noctuidae; genus Griposia; species Griposia aprilina. Next base: position 21,107,925 of record OU744302.1, on the reverse strand, counting down.
GTGTAGCGTTGCGATATAATAAACTAAAGCATTGCCGCACGTCCGCAGAGTGGTCACTTGCTTGCTGCCGCCCGCACGATGAACACGTGTGACCTCCGCTGTTGTACAGTGAATTGTTGTTTAATTTACCTTCTCGAATACTTCCTATAACGTAGTGAACACCACCGCTAGTTAAAAAAAAAGTAACTGTGCCTTCAGTATCTACGTGTTATAACGCGTTAATTGTATTAAGTTCTGCCATCATGCATCAGTTAACTTGACTGAAAATGGACCGGGTGGATTAATTGCAGAATTCAAGTTACAAAAATCTTATACCTATTGGAATTAAATTAACAACAACAACGGGCATCAGCCCGTTGTTGTTGTTAATTTAATTCCAATGTGGTGCTTAACAAAATACAATTACCCACCTACAGAAAAACAGTGTATTGAAATAATACCAAGAAACAATAATGTAAGACCAAGATGGCCTACTTGAAAGTGGTACAATAAGTAGCTACAAACTTGTGGCGATACTTATTTAGTTGGAAACTTGTTCACAATCGGAAAAGTTTCGCAATGTAATCAAGAACGATGTAAAACTATTCAACAGAGATAGTGATTAATCTAGATAATTTAAGTTAGATGGAGAAAGATGGTAACGTGGTATAGGTAACAACGGAAATTTTATTTTGAAAGTTTCAATGTATATCAATAAGTTATTTTAATGTAAATACAATTGAAAAGAAAATTAGAAGATAAAATCACGTTAGGTAGTGTAACGCAGGGTTTTGCAAGAAGAAGGTTAAAAAACTTTTTTACAAAAAAACAACCGACTTCCAAAAAAACACTAAAAGACGTGAAAAATAACTTTAATTTCGGAAGTCGGTGCCTTTGGTTTTGTATTTTCGTGTTTGGCCACCGACTTCCGAAATTAAAGTTATTTTTCACGTCTTTTAGTGTTTTTTTTGGAAGTCGGTTGTTTTTTTGTAAAAAAGTTTTTATTTTTCACTTTTTAGTTGCGGTACCTACCCCACACAAATTCGTATACCACTACTTGGTGTGTAAATAACAGTGACAGGAAATTATTAACACATCATTCATATAAACTAAGTGGAAAAAATCTGCAGTATTAAGGATAACTCAAAAACTACTGGTCAGACCTTGATCAAATTTAAATGGGACCACATGTGAAGCACCACCTATCAAATAAAAAAAGAATCATCCAAATCGGTTCACCCAGAAAAAAGTTATGAGCTAACACACATAAAAAAAAAAAAAAAATACAGACGAATTGAGGACCTCCTCCTTTTTGTGAAGTCGGTTAAAAAGACTCATAAACTCTCACAATAGTGAATACCCAAAAACTTACATACTTACTTGAAGTTAACAGGGATACAAAACTATTGCGTTAACAGAATCCCTACAGATTAATCCAAACTAAACTATCCCTAAGAAAATCAGACTTCCGTAGCTAAGCAAAAATCTAAATAAGTTCCGCAAAAAAGATTATGCTGAAAAGATTACTATATCCTTAGTGTTCTTGTTGGAGCTAAAACTTGCCCTGAACTTACTAATGAGAATAAACTGACAGCCCGATACTGGAAAAGTACTAACAACAAAAAAGAAGTCTTATAAAACTAGGAAAAAATGAAACGGCTTACAGAGAGTGTTTTTTGGCAATTCTTTTGAGCGTGAATTTGATTTTGAATACTTATATACTGTTATGCAGTCAATTGAACTTTATTAGTTTTCAATGAAACTTATCTTCTATTTCGTAGAAGCTGACTGATACTCAGAAATATTACTGGAGTTGGTGGCTAAGCGATTGATTTCTGCGCTATGGGTCGCAAGTTCGATGCGATATATTTTAATAGCTTCCAGGTAGTTATTGGAGGTCAGTGTTATTAGTATAGGTATTTGAGATTTGTGTTTATAACCCACAATAAAGTAGAGATTCATACATTATGACAATGCTGAAATATAGTAATTAATATCGCTCTAAAGGCATGCACATATATTACAGCTGCTTCGCGCCGCAGGGTATCACATTTCAATAGAAAAAAACCAGCCAAGTGCGAGTCGGACTCGCACACGAAGGGTTCCGTACCACCGTATAATATTTAAAAATACATATAAAAAACACGTTTCTTGTATGGGGACCCCCTTTCATTTTTAACTTTATTTTATTTTTATTACTTTTTCTTATAGCGGCAATAGAAATACATATTCTGTGAAAATTTCAACTGTCTACTTATTACAGTTCATGATATACAGCCCTCTGACAGACAGACGGACGAATGGACGGCCAGCGGACGCTTAGTGGATAGGGTCCCGTTGGCACCCTTTGGGTACGGAACCCTAAAAAGTGCGGTACTTGTAGTGTGCTATGTTTCATACAAAATATGCGAAAGTGATGTAGGAGGATTTATGCGTTGCCAGACAGGCGCGACGTGACTCTTGTAGAACAATTTCCATGAAGTTTTCATAAAAGAAATTGTTCTGCTAGAGTCGCGTGGCACCTGTTTGTGGGAGCTTTTAGCCTTAAGGCGGTACCCCGACCTAAACCTTGCCATAGTGCGTTATTCAGAGGCTATTAACTCATTCACTATGGGTAATAAACTACATCTAAAAGAAAATTATTAATGTTCGATATCCTATCATCACATTGCACGTTCTTATTTGTTTTTATGTGTTATAGATACATTTAATATATATAATATAATAATGATTTATTTATACCTTGGTGACAAAAAACAATTGTACAATAATTTGATACAGAGATGTGAGACTAATTAATCTCCTGGCTCGCAAACTAGGTTTATTGCCTGTGACTTGGGAGTCAGTGAATTTAGTCTCCTTGTAAAAAAGTGGCTGAAATTATTGATTGCATGCATCTTTTGCTAAAGGTGACGTTCTATTAATTTGAGGATTACACTAATGGATAGATAATTTAAACATCTAAATAATTCACGTTTTATTTTATTTCAAAACATCGCTGCCTCTTTTTTAAATTATTTCATTTTTTTTTGTGAATTCTATGATAAATGAGTGTGCGCAGGGAGCGAGACAAAGCCAGACTCAGCGACGGGACAGAGAAGGACCGAACGCTGAAGGTCGTTTGGTCGGGGAAGCGCCTTAATAGATCAGCCTGCGCCAATACTAAACCTAGAACTAAAGATACAGGGATAAGTACCATCCCAGTAAAGTCCAAGTCTTCAAGTTAATTGCCACTTACCATAAAAGATGTGGAATGGCAGACAACAATTGAGCTTCCTGCTACGTACGGTTTTATTGAACGATGGGACGACTGTAGATACGAGTTAGTCTGAAATGGTTATGACGATACGATGGGTGCAGTATGGAGTATGTCTATTATGATCTTTGTGAGTCTATAGAACATTCTGTAGATAGATTTATGTAGTCCAGAAATTTTTGATGACCTAAAGCCATTGGGGACTGTTGCTATTACCAGATTGATGACGTTCGTAAAAAGTAAAAAACGTTTTTTACAAAAAAACAACCGTCTTCCAAAAAAAACACTAAAAGACGTGAAATATAACTTTAATTTCGGAAGTCGGTGCCTTTGGTTTTGTATTTTCGTTTTTGGCCACCGACTTCCGAAATTAAAATTATTTTTCACGTCTTTTAGTGTTTTTTTTGGAAGTCGGTTGTTTTTTGGTAAAAAGTTTTTATTTTTCACTTTTTAGTTGCGGTACCTACCCCACACAAATTCATATACCACTACTTGGTGTGTAAATAACAGTGACAGGAAATTATTAACACATCATCCATATAAACTAAGTGGAAAAAATATGCAGTAATAAGGATAACTCAAAAACTACTGGTCAGACCTTGATCAAATTTAAATGGGACCACATGTGAAGCACCACCTATCAAATAAAAAAAGAATCATCCAAATCGGTTCACCCAGAAAAAAGTTCTGAGCTAACACACATAAAACATACAGACGAATTGAGAAACTCCTCCTTTTTGTGAAGTCGGTTAAAAATATAACGTAATCGTGGAAGTCAATATGAGGTTGCATTTGTTTTGCAGAGTACAAAGGGTGCAAATTGAAACTACTACAAGCTAGAAATGAAAAATGAATGATGAATGAATGATGTGTAATTCCGGAATGAGTTCACTCCTCAACTGGCATAATTTCGTTCAATGAAGTCAAAGAAATTTTAGGTAAAATAAAACTTGAGAAGTAGGTAGGTACCATTAAATATATGGATTTATTTTCATTTTCACCGCACATACACATCAATATTATGGCTAATTCTGTACACCTTACAGCCAAGTTGTCAACTCTTACCTATCGGTGAGTCCCGCTTTCACACCGTTCTAAACTTATTGACGTTCTGCTTTATGACACATTGTTTTCAAATGCTTCTTAGAATTTCTATACTACAACTCTCTTTAACCGCCAGTGTACCCAGATTTAGAATCAATGTGGTTGTAAGTAGCTTCGCCTACCCGTTAACGAATATTGTTTAAGAGGCTTACAAGAGCTAAAGCGCAGTCACTGTCGGATTGCATAGAAAAGAAAGAGACGCGCGATGACACAACGCTGTTAATTTATTGCAAAATATCTATTCATTGGACTAAAAAATTAAAACACTATTACGTTAGTATGTTGCTTGTAGAATAATCTGACAAACAATCTGAATGTTTGCATGTATATTAGTATGGTTTTTAATCGTTAAAATAAGTTTTTAGAGATATCTTCGTGATTTTTTTCTATCATATCAAGTTAATTGTATTATGTTTTCAACATACTAACTAGCATATATCCAGAAGAATATCATATATATTTCTGATTTTGGTTACTGCAGTGGATCATAATATATTTTTAGGCATTATAAATTTACGTTTAGGTAATGTAGTCCCCTTAAGAAATTTATTGGGTAGGGGCTAGAGTTTCCACTTATGAGCAGTGGTAGCCCAATGGCTCTGACTTACGAGTTGTAGGTCGTGGGTTCGAACCCCGGTAAGCCCTTTACTTTGTGTAAATAATTTCATCACCACAGCTCTCAAAATGGTGAAGGAAAACATCGTGAGGAAACCGGCATGTCTTAGAACCAAAAATTAAAAAACATGTGACATCTACCAACCCGCACTGGGCCCGTGTGGTAGATTACAGCCCACTCCCTCTAGAGGAGATAAGGCCTGTATCTCAGCAGTGGTAACATTATAGGCTGATTATGGTAGTTTCCACCGAAAAGGTATCTAAGAATCCTTTCCGAAACTGATGCAGAAATGAACCATTGTTATATTATAAATTTATAATTCTACATAATCGTACTTATAAAACGTTTTATTGATCGGTTTGTGTCGTTATAAGCAGATGGCAGCCTCAGAAATACTGATCCCTATTCTATAGATTCCAAAACCCAATCTTTACCATACTAATTACTCAGAATGAGAACTTTTCTTAGAAAGTAGTATTTATTTACAAATTTCCCGAACTGTCTTAAACCTCGATTCAGAAGACTTTCACGACGATTGCATACCTACTTATCTGACTATCCAATAGATACAATAATTTTCTTTCACCACTTACCTCAGTAACCGTTTCGCGATAACCATTAATATTTAACGACGCGACGACCTATAAAACATTAATATAGAAACACAAAGTAATTTGCATGATAGTCTCCATCTTGCTTAGATGTGCTTAGAGGATGAATGAAAACAATTAACAAAATGAATCTGTCAGACGGATTATAGTAAAAATATTCTAGAAGGACACACTGACATTATTGGTGAAGTCTTTGAAAACGGTCAGGTGAGTATTACTCGCAATTGTAAAGGTAATGTATGAGAATGGACGAAGCAAAAGGAGTATGTAAGAATCGTAGCAGGTGGTCTTCTGCAGTTCCTACCTGCCTATGTAGGAACTGCATAACACCACCTGCTGCGATAATAATGTATATGGGAAAGAGACTTTATAGTGTCTGCTACAACACGACATAAAAGTTTCATCGGTAAAATGCTTCAAACAAAACGAACCTTAGGCATGCCATCTCATACTTAGTCGATCAATTATGCGCATCGGGGGAACCTTTAAGTTGTGTCGAGCTATATTCCTCTATGTTACTAGTAGGTACTCCCCGTTATCGACGCAGCTAGTATGTACGTCTGTTGCGGTTTGAAACGATTTCAGCAATGTTCTGAGTGTCCGGACATTGGCGTCTAGTGCCGAATGTGCCGTGCCGTCGTTATGTGCGGCTGGAACTAAGTGCTGTCCGGTATTGTCGGTTGGGGTGATAGCTGTTCGGTGTATGGTTAGATTTACGGTTATACGTACAGCAGTTTGAGCCAGTATTGAAAGTCGTATGGTGAATATGTAAAGATTTATTTATCTTTAAAACATGAAAGGCAATTTAAATTAGTAGGACATTGGCACCATGCAGTGAACACTAACAAAAAAAACAGTATGGCGATTTGCCTATCTCATTGTTTCCTGTTTGGACATGCTTTCTAGCTAGCCTATGAAGGAATAATACTAGCGGGGTAATTACGTAACACACTACCAGTAGGAATGGGTTTCATTTTGACAGTTCAACAACATTCATTGCGTTATTTATGTTGTTCAGGAGACAATTTTTTCCCACATATGAAGCAACGGATTAGCAATAGGCTTCCAAATGATTCAGATTGTGACAGTAGTGTGTTACGTCATTAGGCTGCTGGTTTCATGCCTTATTAGTACTGAACTGAAGTAGATAGACATGCCTTGTTCTATACTATAGGGTAAGATTAGATGCAAAACAAATAACAATGTATGTAATAAGTTTTATTCATATGCATTATGGTGTCTTATCACTTTATCAGTGATAGCGATATCTTATACCATTCAATCTCAGGTCGGACAGGAAAGATAATATATTTTAGACAGCTCTGTAGCTCCAAATCCTTTGTCTTATTTCATCGTACTTGCGACTATCTCAAGTATATAAATCTTCATAGAATACTCAAATACTGAATAAAATACATATTCACCTATATTTTTTAATTCCCAGTTTTCCACAGAAATAAAAGCAAACTGCTCTAAAATAGTAGTGGAGAAGTTAACGTCAGACTTTGGACAGTAATAGCTTATGTCAGCCACAATGTATGCTAGTTATTCGAGACCGTTATAGCATGAACTAAAAGGATTCAGAAGTTTTATTCTATATCAAGCAAAAGCACGTTGTTAAAGGGCTGGCTCCTTGAATGAAGAATGCACGCTGATTTAGTCTTAATATAAATAAAATCACGCCTGTAATTACCGAAGGATTAAGCAGAGGTGCATATTAGTACACCTAGATTTCGCTAGTCAGGTTTCGAGTTTTATGAGCCTTACCATCAACCAGGCACAAATCCAGACTAAGGGCTGATACTGCAAAATTCCTATAATTCCCCATGAGCAGTCGTAGTTATACTAAGGCCCGCTTGCACCCCAAATCACCAAATGCGTTTAGCGCTAAACGTATTTAAATCATCGTTCTGTTCCTGTCAATCGTTTGAAGATTACAGAGACAGAGTGGTGTTAGTCATCAGAAGTATAAAAGTTTTTAGAGGTTAATTTATTTAAAAAAGCGGTAACATACATCATTAGAAGGTGAATACGTTTTTAGAGTAAAAAATAAAATTTCCCCTTTTAAAAACTTAATTAAAAAAAGAATGTGGTGATGTGCTTGCCCGTTCTTTTTCCATTAAAAATAATCAAAATTAAACTTCCAATGATAAGAAATTAGAATTTTTTCGGCATTACCGTACTTTACAAATAGGATGTTCTGCTAATAGAGCATACTGCTCGCAGGACGATTTGTTAATAGATAGGACGTTTTGCTAAAGTGTCGTTCTGATTACACATAGGTAGGTCGTTTTGCTATTACGAACATTTGCGTTGAGGAGTTTTTGATATGGAAGGGGTTTTAAATATGTTAAACGCATGAAGTGATTTGGTGCAAGCGGGCCTTGTATTGGTTTAGTAGGTAATTAAGCATTCATGGCAGGGCAGTTCTATTCCTAACCCTATTGAGGATAGGCAGCGGCTAAATCGTTTACTTTCACCAACCTGCGGGGTAATTGCGTAACACACTAACAGTAGGAATGACTTTCATTTTGACAGTTCAACAACATTCATTGCGTTATTTACGTTGTTGAGCAAACAATTTTTTCAAACATATGAAGCAATGGATTAGCAATATCCTTCAAAATGGTTCAGATTCTGAATGATAGTGTGCTACACAATTGGGGTGCTGCTTGCAAAACGTGCTGATTATAACAGTCATTATTTACTTTTCATTGTAGCGGTAATGGGGAATTCCATATTCAGCAGTATCCGTTCTATGTGATGCAGATTAACGTTTAACCACCAACCAACCACCAATCAACCTACATTTATGCTTGTTAAAGTTATACATTACAGCTACCCTTAACTTTACTTAATATCTAATAACTTAGATATTAAGTAAAGTTAAACGCTAAACGTTAACACGTTTAGCTTTTCTCTTTTTTCGTTTCATTGATACGAATAAGGTAAAAAAAATATTAGAGGTCTGGAAAGTTCTCAGTGTGTACGCATTCCTCTTTAAAAAATGTTCAGCCGAAAGACTTCATATGCTAGACATACGCCTACACTGAGCATCGCCAAAATGACTGTGCCTTCCGCACTCAGCGGAAACCCGCTATCTTCACGAGGTCTTCGGTCATGCAACTGTTGGGTATATTATAGTAAATAATAACATAAAATAACATCACGCCCGTATTACCTGGAGAGTCAGCAGAAGTGCACCTATAGTACACCTACATTTCGCCAGTTATGTTTAAGTCCCATGTAACAGGGGGCGAGCCTATTGCCTGTTTACTAAATAATATGTATATAGAAATATGTTATTTGCTAACCTTCTGAAGCTCTCCTTATGGTGGCAATAGAGACAACCAAATTGGGAGTTATTTCAAGATCTTAAGTGCTGGCCATGCGTTTTGGTTTAGAGTCATCCTGTTTATCTTTAAACTTAAAGTTAGGTCAGTTTGCAAATATCCGTTTTATTACTATGAGATTGTGCACGGTACCTAATGAGGACTACGTCAAGTCCAGGCTTAGAATAAGGCACTGCATCTAAGAATCTCTTTGATAAAGGTATATACCTAATTTAAACAGGTAGGTACAGCACAGACATTAAAAAAAATTGGCAGTAGTTCATAAAACATTGAAAACTAGTTTAAAAAAAATGAAAAGTGAAAGCATTATTTAATCATTATATAAATTATTTGTTCAAGACCCCCAAAGTGCGTACTCTCAATACTGTTGTAGGATACAATATTGTAGACTCGTAGTAACACTTACTGATCCCTGTATAGGGAAAAAAAAGTATAGATAAGTATATTGATGAATCTTGTACTAAATCATCTGAAATTGGCAACACACGGTAGAACAAGACCTAGATAACCGACTTAGCTCGAAAAATTGCCAAACTTATGTGAGTGACAGTGTGCAGGGCACATTTCTCGCAAAACGGATGGCCAACTAGACCGAAAGATTCTGGAGTAGCGAACACGTAGCGATAGGCGCAGCGTTGGTAGGGCAAAAGGTGGACCGATGACTTGAAGGCAGAAATGATGAAGATGATGAGCAGTGAACAAACGTGGTAATAAATGCTCATTTTTAATCTATAGCTACAGGAATGCAATAACAGGATCCCACCAAAAACATTTACGTACTTTAGAAACTAAATATTCGCATCACCTCTACGACGGTAGCGAAACGGCCAAGCCATACATTTTTACTGATATGTAGAATTTGTGAAGTTAGGGTCGGTAGAGTTAGGCCTTGTAGATTCAGAAGCTTGGCTCTACATGAGATCTGATATCTTTTTCACAGGGCAAACCTTATGTGGTCGTCTTGGCAACATTTTACATGAAATGTTTTTGGTGGGATTTCAGTTCTTTTTGTAAGTTGCGAGGCAGTTATTTTAGTGTTTATTTTTTTCTTCTTTTTTTTCAGTTTATCTGGGGGCACGGTAGTGTTTTTTTGTATACTGAACTTTGTTTACATACCAAATTTCGGCTTTACTAGCACTTCAGGAAGTACCCTAACATTTTGATGATCATCAGTGTGTCAGTGTATCAGAGAGTGTGTCAGTGACGAAATCGGTGTATTTTAGATATCAATAAAATCTAAAGTATTAGAGCTATTCAATTGAGACTTTGTATGTTTAATTAGTCTATTATTGACATAATATCCTGAGAATATGAACTATCTGGTACATCGGAAACCAACTCTATGAGGGTTCAAAAAGACGACGAAACACTTCGAGAAAAGGTGGGTAGTGCCCTTGCGCTTCGCTTGGCTCGTCTTGGCGGGGGCACTACCGTGCCCCCAGATAAGTCTATCATTAATTCTTTAAGCATGTGATTTCCGATTCTGGAGTTAAAATATTTGGCGAAAAAACTTTTTTTGTAAACAATTTTTTTATTTTTCACTTTTTAGTGAGTCAGTTATTAATTTGTCTAAGTTACAATAGCCTAATGTCAAGTGCTCATCACCTTTTACAAAATATTCCTTTTCCCGATGCAGGGACGTTAATTGTTGAGGAGTTCTCCTGGTAAGAACCAAAAGAACTGGAGCTGATGGTGAAGCCACCATCAGCTCCATTTCAACATATACATTGTGACGAGCACAAATTGCTTCGCAAACATATTAAAGTAATCGAATCGCAACCGGTGAAATACTTATTATTGAGTATTTCCGGTTAACACCACTGGCCTTTATCACCAGGTCCACTTCACAGAATGGTGCTTTCCGACAGCAAATGCCCGAGTTACTATAAAAAAAAATACCCAAATCGCCATAGGTGTGCCTATAAAAATTGAGGATTTCCCTCGATTTTGCAAATCCGTCTATGTATGAAGGAGTTATGCCCGCCCGAACATACATAAAAAATAAAAAAAAAATAAACATCCGAATTGATAACCTCCTCCTTTTTGAAGTCGGTTAAAAACAGCCAACACTTAGAATGGTCGTCACAGTCAACGATTATTAAAGTAGTTTGTTTTGTTAATAAATTATATTATAGAGGTACGGCCTGGTCAAGTAACGGATTATTTTATGTGTAACACGTACTTACAGACGAACATTGTCAAAAACTAGTTGCAATTCTGTACCAGTTTACTTGTTCTAAATAATCTACTTTCACTACATCTGGTTCAATGTACTGCAGTCATTTTAAAAACAGGTGACAGTGATCATTGATGGTTATGTAGCACGTTTTTTTAGTTTTTTTTTGGTTTTAGGATTCTTGACACCTTTTTTATCTGTTGAAAATTTTATTGGACGTTTTTACCCAGCCTGTTCAGCGTATAAATCTTTTGCTCCGAGTCTAAATATCTTCACCATAACAAATCTGAACTAAATGGGCAACAGCCCATCTACTTCTAAAAATATAAAATCCTCAATTAACGAAAATATATTTAAATGGAACACTTTTTAAATATAATTTCGTTACATAAGGATTTCTTTCCACACACTTCTTCAGTTTCTGATGAAGATACTTTTGCTAGTATGACTAAGCATAATTTGCATTATTCTGACGTCATTCCTAAAGGCAACAAAAGGACTGTGAAGGCATTATAGAGGTATGAGGAACAGGGTGTAAAGTTCACACATACTATAGAAAAGGGAGGATCCTCTGACCAGACGGGTGTCATGTCTGGTGGGCAGCTGCCCGACGGTTGATGTCGGGACGTTGTATATATGCTAGTTGCGCGGCAAACACGGCTTTCGCGATGCAGGATTTGCGTGACGTCAGCGTGACGTGTAGCTCGCATGTAGCGGTATAAATACCGCTACAGCATAATAATCCTTTAATTACCAAAAATATTATTATCCTATGATAAATACAACCAATTATAATAAATCCGCTTACGTTAAGTTTTGAAGTAACAAGCGCGGCGCTTCATAAATTATGATAATAATCACAGGGTAATAAAATCGACTTCATACCGTTGGCCTACTGCAAAATAGGTTTGTGTGACGATCAAATTATTCATACATTATTCTTATATTTTACGTATGTTGTATTTGTTTAGGTATTGCTAGTCTGTGTCAAATGGCAGTTTAATCAGGATTTACCTATAAAATACTTTTTTTTACGAATCTTGTAATATCACGTCTTAACATACTTCAAACGCTATGAAGATCTTAATTCGTTGGTTTATTAATCAAAAAAATAACATCTTGTTTGCAGAATATTAAACTCGAATTAGAATGTAATTTTCGCACAGATAGAACCAACATTAATCATCGCTCTTCAATAAACTAATATTTTCGGCTGCCAACAAGGAATAAAATCACATAATATTGTTAAAATCTAGGTTAACCTAGAAAAAATTATATTATTTTAGGTGAACTACGTTTTCTATCAGATTCACAATATCATAAACGAACATCTCTGCTATTACCGTAAATATCCTGTTTGATGAACCACAATCAATAATGAGTTCCTCTCTAATTACCTATTTGATGGTAAAGTTTCCGGTATTCAGAAAGTTTACCTTATGCCATAAGGTATATTTGTGGTAACCCGAAACAAGTAGAAATAGATAATTGTAGTTTGCTAAGTTGTGTGTTTTCGTATTTATCAGTTTGCTTAATGCCCAAATTTCTATTTTTATACAAAACTAGCTGCGCCTCGCGGTTCCATCCGCATAGATCTCGATACCATAGAAATATCGGGATAAAAAGTATTCTATGTCCTAATCCAGGTCATGGGCTACCAATGTGTCATATTTCATCAAAATCCGTTTAGCCGTTTTAACGTGAAAGCGTAACAAACAAACATACACAAAATCAAATATTTTCTCTTTAGGTCATAGGTCAGGGAAAAGTTTTTTCGTATTTTATAGGTATAAAGTTGTGGTAAAATCTCACTCGCTGTACTGTTTGTAATCTGGTTGGTTTTGATATCATTTCGATACGATGATGACGGTAAAAAATAAATGATATCCCGCCACTTTTTTCTTTCTGTCAGCCAATACGAGTGAATCTAACAGAGAAATTCGATACATTTTGTAATTTTATTACAAAAAATGGAAAAATGCGACACAAGCCGTGACAAAAAGATATGACGTTTAAGCCGCGATTCCATTTGGCAAGTCTTGCATGCAAGTATGATGTCACATTTGCGTACAAGTCCCTTTCATTGGAAACATTTTTTCCAGAGTGTGCAAATTGCATACGGGTTTTACTTGCATACAAGTGAAGATCTTCCACAATTGCGTAGGACATTATCATTGGAAGACGTGCTGCTGTGGTCGGTGCTGCTTGCCGAGTCATTTCTGAGATAATAATATATTACCGATTGAATAAAAAAATGCATCCGGAACATGCAACTAACGTTTGTGCGTTAAATTTGCACGTCACTTGAATAAAAAATTTACAAGTTCAAACTACCTCATACAAGTTGTAGCTTGTATGCAGGTTTGTTCAAGTTGTATGCAATTTGCAACTTGTATACAATTATGTTGCCTAATGGAATAGCGGCTTTATGGACTTAACGCAGTGTCAGTAAGAGTAGCACAAAGTTGGTTCAAGCGATTTCAGTCCGGGAATTTTGATGTCAAAGATGCAGCTCACTCTGGTCGCCCTATTACGGAAACCATTTTTGTAAAATTGGAGCATGATATTAGTAGTTACGACATAGCTGAAGAGTTAGGGGTTGGCCACAAAACAGTTTTGAACCATTTGTAAAAGTCTGGGTATACAAAAAAACTCGAATTTGGGTGCTACACGAGCTCTTAGCCTTGAATTTGTATATAAAATACGAAATAACTTTTCCTCGATCGAGATGTACTGTGCATTAACCTTGTAAGTATTACGATTTTTTTCTGTATCGTTGGTGCGTCTGTAGATATTATTACCACAAGCACAAATACAATGAAATCATACTTCAACCAATTATATAGAATTAAAACGAGTTTTTTTTTTTTTAAATCCCGGGTGTCCTTAAGCAGTCGAGTTTGGACCACTACTAGACCAAGGAAGCAGTCAAACTGTAATATAATCATATATCCTTCAATTCAAATTACTTAACTTCAATCTGCACAACTTCACAATTTCCCTTCAAAAAAGAAAGTACTCTGAACCCATTTTAATCGAATGAAAATAAATGAGAGTTTCAAAGCTGATGTAATAACAACGGCATAATGACATTAGACCCATATTATGAAACACTGTTGGATTCGATTAAATTTGCGTCCTTTACCGTGAATGAAATTTTAAAAAAGGTTACAGGTTCGTGTGGCCAGTAGAAGCTTGCTTAATGACCATCTTGTCTAGTATATTTTATATCATATTTTACACAACGTTTTTCGTTTTACTTAAAGCACTGGATCACATATTCAATAGCAAGCTCATTAGAGCATTAGAGCATTAGCTAGAGTTTAAAAATTTTTATACGAAGTTTCTTAACATTACCGCCGTGGGCCATCATAATAATCTACATAAATCTCAGATTTAAAAACAGTCAACATTATATTCATGTTGATTAATTGTAGTCTTACGTAATAATCTTGTTATTCTCTAGTCGTCAGTGAAAGTGTCCCAAGGGAAAGGATAGTTTCGATATTGACTAACAAACCAAGACATATCTCACATTTTGTCTAGCATACTTTGCCACTGGCATTGATAAATGCAAACAAAAGCATCGTGGTTGTGGTGGGATACTGAATAATTATGAAAGGTTCATGCGACACGATACTCTGCCAAAATTTTCACAACTTCTACTTTCTTTTTTCAACTTTTCACTTTTCATCATCTGCCTTTTTCCAACAATGTTGGGGTCGGCTTCCAGTCTAACCGGATGCAGCTAAACACCAACCGGCTACCAAGGATTGGTTTCACAAAATACTAGTTTGTTTTAATCATTGATTCATCAATTTTGAAAACGAGTCTCCTAGTAATATATAGATAACTGCTTATACATAACTCGTTTTAAAATATTTTTGTACGGTAACATAATGAAGTAGGTATCTATAAATGAGTTGAGTTGCACGATTACTGACAAATGCGTGCACTGACTGGACAGGTCCACTCATTCTGTGTGGTTTTTCCTCCAAAGACCATTTCAGACACAAATCTACATGGTCTTCACATGATCTGACCAAGATTATGTCTGGACTTTTAAAGAAACTGTGACCTCTGAGTTTATTTCGGCCTTTCTTCTCAGAATAGTCAGATAGGAAAAGTCGACCTCATCTAGTTTTAAAAATATGATTGACGTGTAAAAGTGTTTGTACAAATCTACTTACAGAAATAAAATCATTTATCATTATCATTATCATTATATATTTGTTGCAGTCGAGGTGTCCTGTGGCGGTACGGTGCAGAATAACCTGACTTACTTCATGTCGCCCGGCTTCCCCGAGCTCTGGGGCGGCGAGCAGGACTGCAACATTACCATAGAGAAGACCCACGCTGGCATCATGCAGCTCAGGATCGACTTCCTGCACTTTACTATTGTAAGTATTTGCCTTATATTAATTTAGAGATCTAGATAAAATAAATCTGTCTTCCTGTTGCTGTTACGATGCTAAATAGGGTATTTAGGGCGAGCCATGAATTGAAATAAAAAAATAAAATGACTGTACTCCCATTGAAAACACTAAATAATTTCGTTCTTTCTATTTTAGGGTCAACCAAATAGAACCACAGGAGACTGCGATGAGGATGCCATGGTCTTGGGGGACGCAGACAGCAATTTCACCTTGTGTGGACAGAACCATGGACAACACGGTGATTTTTTTAAATGAATCTTTTGTATTTTGTCATGCTAATTTATGATGGCACTTGGTGCAGACAGATTTTCTCCTATACATAGGTACTGCAATTAGCGTGCAGGTAAGTACTAGTAGAAGTTGATAATTATATAGTTTTGTGTCACATAAGAGTAGAGTAGGCTAGAATCGCTACAACCAAGATAGTTTCTGGAGCGTATTGAAATCGAAAGAGGTTTTATTCAGCTTCAGCAGGTTTTTTACTTACCCAAGTATCTCATTATTTCCAGTATACTACACTGTATCAACGGACAGTGAGAAGCGCGAGGCCGGTGACCTGCCCGGCACTAAGACTATCAACCTATCAATGCGCATGCGTGGCGGCGACATGCCGCGCATCTGGCTCATGCGACTCGCACAGATGCCGCTCGCTAACACCGCACCGCATCATTGTCTGCAGTACTATATGAATGACAATGGTAAATAGTACTTATATTCTTAATACTGTGATGGAGAATAGAAATATACAGACGGAGAGACGTAAGGTAGATCGGCGTCATGCTAGGAGTGACGATCTTCTCAGGGTGGCTGGTAGCAGCTGGATGAGAGTTGCTGAAATCGAGTTAAATGACGTACAATTCGTCTGTGGAGCAGCGTGTTGCTTTTGGCTGATGATAATGATGACCGACAGAGTGAAATGTCCTGGAGGATGTTACCACGGCTTGTTATGTGAGCTTTGCCTATGATTCATGGTCGTTACGCTGCAGGTCATGAAATCATCACATCTTGCATGTTTAGATTGCAATCCTAGCTATTTTCATAGATCATTTTTCCCACTCAACAGGAACAATTAGAACATTCAACTATGCGTCAAACGGGCGACACCTAGCCAGTCAAGACTACAAGGCATGTATCAGACGGAACACTGGCTTCTGTTCTGTTAGATACAGTCCGTGTGACAGCCGCTCCTTCAGGATAGGACCTGGTAGTGGGACCCCACTAGTTATGGACCCAGTTGGTAAGTAAACGTTAACTGTATGAATGCTTTTCTACTAGGAATAATTAATGTATGGTATTATTTCATAGTGCGTTTAAATTCTCAAATCATCGCAAAAAGAAACAGCGTTCTGATTGTCTAAGAGAGTTGTACACTGTATACACGCTGTACTTACCAGCACATCGTCTATAATTATGATAGCCACTCCTTATGTGAAAAACACCTTCTTGTAAAATACACTCTGTATACATTAAATAATCGGTCATACAACATGTATAGAAATAAGAGAAATCAAAACCATTTGATAAAAAAATAAGTATTTATAACTTTATTTCTGTGACCGCTCCCATCTGACCTCTATAACCTTTAGGCGAAACAGACAAACCCTTTGACATGCAAATCGTAAAAACAGAAGGTATTCTGTTGAACATTATTATTCATGTTTATTATACTACCATTCATATTCCAGTTAACTTTTCCAACAAAGCCCATTTGTTACTAACTGTATGCTGGTCTGATTTGAACTTGCGACCTTCGTGAGCCCTGGCAGTAGTGGCTGAGTTATGGCATATTACTACACGCTTTTCCTTGCTTTTAATGCATGGTGTTTAAAACTTCCTTGTTACGGCGTAAGGGGGCGTAATACTTATCCATGTTTACTACAGGAGTGCCCGGCTTATAGATAGACCAATTTGATCTTTTGTCAAAACCAGAGTAGTAAGTAAAATATACAAAAATCCTCCCCAGATGTAACTATTGTTTCAACAGATTTAGCTTTAAAATTAAAATGGTGGGTCATGAATGAAAACCTGGGAAGCGACCATATGACAATTAAGACTTGCTTAGAATATAATAAATCAGATATGTTTAAAACACGGAGGAACTTTAAGAAAGCCGATTGGCTAGGTTACACTGGAAAAATAGAATCAGAATTAACAAACTTGGAGCTACCTTTAGACTATCAATCTGCATATAACACATTTATAGATATAGTAAACTCTGCAGCTGATCAGTATATACCAATGATTAGAGTGAACGAGAGTCCACTTCGGTCAGATAAATTCATACCAAAACCATATTGGAATAAAAAATTATCACGTATTGTTGCACAGAGACGCCTTGCACTGGCCATTTTTAGAGGCAATCCCAACCCACAAAATCTTGAGACTACAAAGGAAAGTGAGTGAGACGCAAAGACTAATACGACAAGACAGGAATAAATCCTTTCAGGGATTTTGCAGTGACATAGATAGTGTAACTTCTTCATGAGAAATGTGGAAGCGCATGAGATGGATCAAAGGGCACAAATCAGCTACATCTTTTGTTGACCAAGGTAAAGCCGAAGGATTGTTGCGGAGTCTCGCTCCAGATTACGTATCTCCACCAACTCCTACATTTACCTCTTGTAATACGTAATTGGCCAACCCGGTTTCGATACAGGCAGTAATTAACTCAATAAAAAAAACAGATTCAGCTCAAGGTCATGATAATATTTCATATTCTATGATAAAAAATCTACCCCATGTTGCTAAAATTATGTTGACTTCCATTTACAATAAGTTTATGTTATCCGGATTCGTACCAGAGCAGTGGAAAAAAGTTAAAATTATTCCTATACGAGTACCAAAGCCGGGAGGTGATCCAGGATCAAGTGCGGATGTTAGACCTATTGCGCTTATATCTTGCTTTTGTAAGATACTTCATACCACCATAACACGCAGGCTTGAATGGTTTCTAGAGAAAAATAATTTGTTATCCCATGACACCACGGGCTTCCGAAGATTTAAGTCGTGTTATGATGGTCTATCTAGGTTGGTTACACGGGTTGAAACTGGTTTTTCTGAAAGTGTGCCAGCTGTTGCCTGTTTCATGGACATAAAGTGCCTACAATAACATAAACTTGACATCTCTTTTAGGTATTTTGGATAACTTGGGAGTGGGCTCTGTTCTTTGTAATTATCTTTGGCAGTATCTCCATCAGAGACATTTATTCATTGAATTACGGGATAACAGCCTAATATGTCGAATTACGACTGCCTCGTTGGTCTAGTGGTCGCAAGCGCTACTGCTGAGCATGAGGTCCTGGGTTCGATTTCCGGGTCGGGCAGTGTTTTCGGGTTTTTCCATCTGAAATTTCTCGGTAGCAGCCCGGAGTCTGGATTTGTGCCCGGTTGATGGCAATAGGCTCGCCCCCTATTACATGGGACTTAAACATAACTGGCGAAATGTGGGTGTGCTATAGGTACACCTCTGCCTAACCCTTCGGGGAATACAGGCGTGATGTTATGTTATGTTATGTCGAATTACTGGTATAGGCATTGCTCAAGGAGACCTTTTATCCCCTTTACTATTTAATGCGGCCACAATTAATGTTTGTAGAAGCATAACTAATGTTTACATTTCGCAATATGCTGACGACTTCATTTTATATGATATACAGAAGAGATTATCTGATTCAGTATCCCATGTACAAAACGCGTTACATATTTTTCAAGGTTTGATGACAGATTTAGGTCTAAATATTTCCCATAAGAAAACAAAGGTGTGCCTTTTTAGTAGAGGGAGAAGAAGGAATAATATCCATCTAACTGTTAAAAACAGCCTTATTGAACAAGTCAATTATGTCAGATACCTAGGAATGTGGTTGGACAGTTCCTTAAAGTGGGGTAAACATGTAAACGAAATCCGGGAAAAAGTTTGTCGTTTCTTAAATCTTTTTAAAGTATTAGCAAGTACTAAATGGGGTGTACATCCCTTACATCTTAGAAGGCTATACACAGCTATAATTCGAAGTAGGATGGATTATGGTAGCTTTTTGTACGGAAACTGTGCCAACTGTCATCTTCTTATTTATTTATTTATTTATTAAAACTTCTCGCACACAATAGTATACAAAGGCGGACTTAATGCCAAAGTGCAAAATCAAGCAATGAGAATCATAGGAGGAATTATTAGAAGCACGCCTATCCATGTGATGGAAAGTGAGCTGTGCCTCCAGCCGTTATTTGTTCGAAGACTGTTTCTAGCCGGTAAATTTTATTTAAGATCAAAATCGGTTCGTAACAGTATTCTTGTACCTTGTACCTTCTAGTACCTTGGGGGAGCTGTCTGACCAATGCCAGGGTTTATACTGGAGAAACAAAAAACTACCATTGTTAGTGGATGTCCATAGAGTTTATTCAGAAATGCCTCTGTACTCTAGCCCGATACAAGATATTTATTCTTTGGACACTTGGGTAACCAATATAGATTTATCTGATGTAATAAGCGATACAATTAAGGGTATAAGTTCGGCAAAAAGACTGATTAATGTAACTGATCTTAACAATACGTGTGTAAAAATGATAGACGATAAGTTTAGTCGACACTATAAAATATTTACAGACGGTTCCAAGGATGGTTCAGACATGGGAGCTGCTTTTTTTGATCCTCAACTTGATACTAAAGCTAAATTCAAAATTAATGCCAACATTTCTATTATGTATTGTGAGCTCATAGCTATCTCTGAAGCCCTGTTGTATTTACTGAGTATAGATCAAGAGAACTTTGTCATATTTTCGGATTCAAAAAGCAGCCTCCAACTTTTGGCTCGAGTACCCTCGAGTCTTCGAGGGATCCCGAGAGCCATAATGATTTTAGACTCAATTTGTAAGATGCAGTCTATGAATAAAACCGTCACTATTCAATGGATTCCCTCACACATTGCAATCATGGGTAACGAGGAAGCAGACTTAGCTGCCCAACAAGCATCGTATGAGGGTATTAATTACAAATGCACACCGTTATACTCAGATTGGCTTGGTCATGTCAAGGATCTATGCAGACAAAGATGGCACGAATATTTTGATGAACGATCAAAGTTAAAGGGAATCTGGTATAAAACCATACAGTCTGAACCGCTTCGTTACCCATAGTTTGAAGGAAGGGCGATAGGTAGGAAATATGTAGTAGCTCTGTTGAGGATGCATTCAGGTCACATTCCATCGAATAAGTTTAAATATTTAATGGGTAAAAGTACCTCACCAAACTGCGAAGTTTGTGGGGTGATTGAGGATATTTACCACGTGCTGATGGAATGTGACCGGAACATACAAGATAGACAATATTCGCTTGGTGTGGGATTTGAAGCGGGGGCATGTAACAGTATCCTAGCATCCCCTATGTCTGACGAGGCTAGGATGTTGTGCCGACTGTTGTTGGTTATTTACTAAAAACGAATAGGAACAACACTATTAAGGAGGTCATAATTATAATAATAACTGTTTATTATCCATTGTTTAGTTTTAAGTTGTTGAATGTTTTCTGTTACGAGGGTGACATTATTAAACCCTTTCTAATAAATAAAGATTTAAAAAAAAAAAAGTAGTAAGCAAGATATGGCGAACTGTGATATGATAGATTCCATTAAAGTTATTTTCCTGTTAAATTGTAGGGACCTATCCCCAGCTTTATCCCATCTCGATTTATAATGACATCCCATAGATACACAGCAAGAAGAAATGATGCCAGCAGACGACACGCAGACACAGGAAGACGAGATGGAGGGTTCTGGCAACGACCCTCAGATGGACGCCGCCGAGCCACCACAAACTGGCCTCGTCTCTAGGGTAAGCGAGACTAAGATGTAGCCTTGATTGAAAGAGAATGTTCTCTTTAGATCAAGACACCTTAAATACTATTCAATAATACATTTAGAATTTATCGTAATACCCAAATGAGAACTTTCCCATTTGAAGATTGTGATACAGGTACAATAACTACATTTATGTACTATACATGATCAGTTAAAAAGTAGGGAAATTCTAATAATATGTTCATACAAACTTGTAAGGAGGTGCAAAAATTCTAAGCAGCTATAGTATTATTTATTTAATCCCGTAAAGCAGAATAAATCTTGTAAACGAAATTATGATAAACTGAGTTTTCAGAGACCAAACCGTTTAAAATACTTACCTCACACATTCAATTTATCGTTTCAAATCTAAAGGAACTCCTTACAACTTTTGAAAGTGTAAACAAGCTCCACACTTTTACGGACGGTCTCAACAGTGCCATAAATTGTTAGCAAACTCTGCAACATGCGACTCTGCAGCTGACTTACTTTATGGTTTACTCACTTCGTAAAGACTGTGCATACACGAAATATCTGGAGTAAGGAACTTTTTCACTTCAACCGAAGTTCGTTTTGCTGCAACGAGGATTTATTTTGGGTTGCGTCAAAGGATAAGATTGAAATCCGAGGCGCTTTTAAGTTTAGTGATGCGTCTTCAGAAGCGCAGATTATGAGAGTTTGTAATTTGTGAGAAAGTGAAGAATATAGAAAAGTATTAGCTGCTTTGGTAATTGTACCTTTTAGATTTTACTGAGTACTTTTTAAGATCCTAAAATAAGGTACGAAAAATTGTTTAACTATTGAAAAGTCCACTAAATATAGTACTATTCGGGAGAGTACTTATATTTGACATTAATAGGCGCTCTATCATCTTGTCATTATTGTGTGCAATTAACCTCAAACCATGGGTAGGTACCCAAAGCTTTGGAAACACATTATTAATTACCATCATTGTACTAAACTGCCTAACTAAGAATAAATTATGATATTTTATAAGATAAGATCCCTATATTGTATTTGTACCCAGAAAAGGCTTATTAAACAAAATATGGATAAGGTTCATTCCCCTTAAATATAATTATTATAACACTATGGAAACCTACCTATGATAAAAAAGTATACATACACTATTTCCAACAATTCCAATTATTTTAATATTGTTGCCATAATGGAGAAGTTCGATTTTATTTTCCAATTTATCACAGTAACCTCATTAACTTTAAATATTCTCGACAACTCACAAGATTGCTTACATTAAAACTTGTTTTTGTTATAAATGTTTTACGTCTCTAAAATCTCTCATCAGAATACATCCTTTACAATTTCAAGATGGACCAATTTCAAAGGACTATTTAGTAAAAACAATACTACGAACCAAACTAGGGACCCAACTTGCATTAGACTAGTTTCTAATGTCTTTTAAACGATGTCCTACTCGTATATTTAACTAGTATGTGAAGACATTCCACTTTATGTACTCAGTGAAGCGAAGGAATGTGTTACGTATTGCTCTTAGATCCTCTTCAGCGAATTGACGATCACAGATTAAAACTTCTCTTCGTTATTGAAACATTTTATTTCCGTATTTTATTAAAATTCTGATTCTATTAAGATCCAATATGATTGTTGAAATTTCAATTTTATTAGTATACTTAATCCTGTGTCAAAATAATTTTCTTTAGTAAAAAATCTCCAAACTCTTATCAAATTCATTTGAAAAATAATAACTTAAACAAATATTACCTACACAAGATCGAGCTCCTCCGTTATATCTATATTCATTTATATACAACCCTACCCCGTAGCTAGTTTAACCCTCACTAACCACATCTAGATCTGGACGTATATCTCGTCTTGGATGTGGGGTCAGGCCAGGGCTTCCAGCTGGTCCCGCTGGTCGCCATACACGCAGCACTACCCTGAAGAAGATGACAGGTTCCGGTACTTCGGTTATGGGAACTACGGAATAGGCCTCACAGGCTTTGGGAGACAACGCTGTGACGACAGGGTCACTATACCCTGTGAGAACGAGTATTTTATATCGGTGAGTTGTATAGACGATGTTATGATTTTTGTAAGCTTTATTCAGTCATGCATGATTTAAATTGTTTTTGGTCATTCGATGCAAGCAACTCTTCAATTAGCAAGTTCGATATTAGATGGTCAAGTTTTCAAGAAACTTTGAACAAAAGTAAAGTTTTTAATATTTCAGTATCAATTTGAATTTCTTCTCAAAGTTATGAACTTCGGGTTTGAAGAGTCTAATTATAATAGTATGAAAGCTTAGGATTTCCATTAAAGGCTGTAGTATAAAAGAGAAACTTCAGAGTACTTGTGAAGTTAATAATCAGGAACGGAAGTAATATTGTTAAGTTCTCTAAAGAATGACCCGCTTTATACAGTGTTGGTCTAGAGTTGGTTAATACTAAGCGGAAAGTACTGAGAAATATTCTTTGCTAACTTCTTGAATAGTAAAATGGTAAGGGTTTCTTTAGACTCTAATTAAGACGAGAACTATGTTAGAATGATAAAAAGGTGTTTGCCATTAAGGTCGAATAAAAGCATAAATAAATCAAATCGACGTTGATATTTTCTTAAAATATAGAAGCTAAAGGCTCAAGCTCTATTTCTCAATAACTCCAGTAATTAAAACTACCTCATGTAATATTTCCGATAGAAATAATTGATTGATAATTCGAGGGCAAACTTCCTGAAGCTTTTCCAGTTTATATATATTGAACCAATAATGTTACATCAACTTTACGAAAGACTCTAAGTAAAATAAACATCTATCATGTTTGTTTTCAGGGAGCTACGTAAACACGATCATATACTAATTAGTGTGGCTTTAAAATGCTCACGCTTTTCAAATACTGTTTTTAGATTTCATGTTGGAAACTATTAGTATCAAATTACACAGCTTTTAGAGTGATTCTCAGTTGTATACGAATATTTATGAAATCATTTTCTATGAGAACGTTCGCTTTAAATACGTTCTAGAATTGAGTGTAGATTTAGATTAAGGATTATGTTCTAGCTCAAAAAAACATAAACTAAAATTTGAACCTAGATTTGAGAATAGATTCGTTTTAAACATATTTTAGATTAATCAATAAATCAAATATTAATTAATAATATTTTCTTGGTTTTTTTTTTTAGGTATCAAAAGCTTTGTGCTCATGATCTTTGGCATCATCTTTGCAAAATAATAGTAGGTATCCTGCAACTAGCATATTACGAGTATGTCAGACCTATGTTCACAAGTGCAAACGTTATAGATCTATTTTTTGTAACCATATTTTGATTTAAAAGAGTGTCCATATAGTTTCTTGCCCGTTCTTCTCCATAGGTACCTATTACGCTTTGGAATTACTAGATTCATCTTTCTGACTGACCGACCCCTTGACAATTCAAAAGTGCCTGTGATTGGTTTATTTGAAATAAATGCTTTGAGTTTGAGTTTGAATACATATTATAAAGTCAATTTTGGCTTTTGTATGTGTGACCGCGTTGTACCTACTACTTAACTATGCAATGGATTTTAATGCGGGTTTCACCATAGAGAACTAGGGTTATGTGTATATACATATAAATAAAAATTACAATTTAAAAAAAAAGTGAAATGTGATCTGGTTGTTTTGTCAAGTCGTAAACACCGTGCAAAGCAGGGGCGGGTCGCTAGTACTGTATTTATGTTTAATTGTACAACAAGTATTATTTCTATCTTCCAGAGCTCCTACCTCGGTGCAGGAGTGTGCGACCCTCATCATTGCGGCAACACCTTCTGCCCGGGACAACAACGCGGAGACTGTCACGTCGAGACCTCGATCACACCATTCGCTGTGTCAGTGCACTTCGGACCACCAACGATCAAGAGGAGTCCAGAGGAGAATATAGGAATGTGTTTGAGATATACGCAGTTGCCTTGTGATTCGTGAAGGACGAAATAATTTAAACAGTGAAATATGTGATATCCATTTGAATAAGCATGAGAGTATAATTATGAAAAAATGATGTAAGGTCTTTATAGAAAGCGTTCTTTAGATGAAAGACAGCTTCTCTCTAGCAGAGAAAATTGGTAAGTACTATTGATCTTAAAACTAGATTAGTAAAAGTACACATCAAAATGTTTTATCAATACAGTAACAGAACTGTTAACAATAAATAATAAAATATTTCTGACGCTGTGTCTTCAGTAACAATGTTACACAAAAATGATGAAATCGAATTAGATAAACGACACGACGATGGAACGATCAAAATGTTTTGATATTAAATGACATAGGGGCGCGAAATGGCGAATCATTAGGGAGTGAGTCTCGGGAACCTTCTCCCTCGAGGGTCATAAGTGTGAAACGGTATGACAAGAATACGAAATATATACCTTTAAAAAGTAAAATGTTTAAGAAAATGTTTCGATTTAAAAGAAATGTGGAATTAATTTGAACATATTATTATAAATTATTATGTATCTTTCGTTGATACAGTAAACAATAGGTCAGTTAGATTGGAAACACGAATATATCTTTTTGTAAAACGTTTTATTCAGTTTCCAGAAATTCCATTTCTAACCGACTGATTTCCAGCAAAATATCCTCAATAAGTATCTGTTTCTTCATCCAATAAATCCAATTCAGAGAATCGTCTTTTTCGCAAGAACTTAATCTCACTTGATGAATTACATTATTTGTAAACCTGTCTTGAGGCTACACCACAGAATAAATAGGTACAGAAGGGTCTTTGAGATGAGCGAAAACACACGCACACATAGCCACGCTATAGGTACAGCAAGTGCAAGCGCACTCGTAATTGGCAATCCACTGAGATCACCACTCGTACTATAGTTTTTTACAAAAGTATCTCATGAAAGTGTAAACAAATTCAAATTCAATCACTCACTAAAGGGAATTATTAACATATTTATCTGTAGAAGGTTTCAACTTTATATATCACTACTTTATCCAACAGTTATTGTTTGAATAACATTATTAAATTGTAATTGAAAAAACATCGACAAAAATTGAGGTTTTTAATTAATCTCAATTGCCAAAGACAAAACATCTTTATGGTGATTGATTTAAATATTGAATTTCGAGTTTTTAAGTATTCAAATAATCAAATCAAAGCACTCAATTTGTACAAATTGGCATCCACAGGTACTACAGCTACTTTAGGAATAGACCATTATACGAGTCTATCTGCGCGTGCGTCTATTTTCTTGTGTTGTATGGAGCTAACCTTCTGTCCTATCTATTTTGTGTCCCACGGCCACTGAATACAAATGAATCGATATAAACTCTATTGCTAACTAATTGAGGATTCAACGAATTCGTTTTAGCTCGGTGAAACTAATTGATATTTAGTACCGACAAGGACTTTTTAACTAATTGTTTTGTAAATATATTATTTAGGGAATTGTTTTATAATCTTGTTAATGGCTTTTGTATCTCTATCTGATCTGTGTATCCATTGTTGTTATAATTTAATATTCAATAATTTCAGTTATAAAACGCTCATTCGTTTTGCGTCTGTGTTTTTTCTTAGCCTTATGGTTTTACCGCAAATAAACGTATTTTCTTTCCTGATAAGAATTATTGAAGTTTTAAGATTGTTTTTCAGACATTTCATTTGATTGTAGGGTATTATAACAATTTTGTAAAGAAGTCCTGTTTTCCGATTCATTTTAAGTAGATTGTTTTCTTTAATTCGAAGCTTTTTTATATGTAAAATGTGTATAAAAGGCGTAATGATGCTGTGTATTGCTCAAATTAGTTTTATTATATATAAAAAGTTTTCCCTTTAAGTAGATAGTATTCCCTGAAGGGTTGGGCAGTGGTGGCCTAACCCTTCAGGGAGTACTAGCATGATGTTATTTTGTTGTAAAAAATTTGAAGATATGAAAATAATCCACAAAATTATCACTTTGTTAATTGTTCAAATTACGAAAATCTAGTTAATTAAGATAATAGATTGATTTAGTTCCTATGATTCGGATAATTTATTTTGGTTGTAAATAATTTTCAATGTTTTATATTGTATCAAGAGTCTGTATTTATATACGTAAACTAATTTAATACAAAACGTAGTGAGTATTTTTTATTGATACTAATTATATTAGTTTTTTCTATTTATTTTATTGTACTAAGTAGCTGTGCCATCGTAGAAGAATTATTTAATAACCAAAAAATAACAGTTTTGTAAAAACATGTTATTCTTAGTTATCTGTGACTGTAAATATTAATGTAACTTGTTTCTTCTTTGTTTCATAGACTTTCTTTTAAGGAATTTTGTATTTATAAAAAAAGTGATTTATTTATTAAATTATTTATTTTTCGACAAGATAACACTAACGTGTTCTATTTATTTTACCTCGCGCACTGATATCGTAGTAGCAATGTTAATTGTTAGATACTTTTTCTTCTTCATTGTTGGCCTAAAATTTCGCAACTTCCTATACGTACCTCTAAGTATGTTTCTCACTTTATTATTTATGTTGTACGTTTAATAATAATAAATAATGTACAAGTTCTTCATCATCCTACTCTTATCCCAATACCTATTTGAGATCGGCGCGGGCGCACCAGTTTTTTTTCTTCCATCATTCATCTCTATCTACCGTTATCTAAGTTAACGTCTTCGCACTATCAACCTGCAGGCTTAGCACGAGCACCGGTTTGTCGACGGAAGAGTAGACAAAAATGAAATTATGTATAGACAGTGTAGAAAGTTTTCTACTGTCTTTAGCATGGCGATTACAAAATCAAATTGTCTTCACTACCTTAGACAACTGTCAGTTGTCAGTGTGACTTTGACAGTTTGGGATTGCGATGTCAAAAATGGCTAAACGAAATGTCACTATGTGTGTGTGAAGAGCAGCGTCTATTCTTCGTAGAAATAAAAAGCGTCATGCTAAGCCTGCTGCATGTTAAGTGATGGTTAATCTTTTACTACGGCCTATGCTAATATTATCGAATAGATTGCATCGTCTCGATAGAAGAAAGAACTACTACCCGATTCTTTACCAGGTCCAAAGTCATTCAACGTTCATTTCTGTTTCCCACTCAACACAATAAGCAGGCCATTTAGCTATCGATACCTGGTAACGTTGCAAACGTTTTGATTGCTGTTACGGCCGCCAGTAACACGTTATCGTCATGTTAACACATGCGATACTGTAACCTATTATGTAACAGCATTATGTTGGTAATTGAAGTACTAATGGGGTACTTGTGTATGTATACATATTGTAGGTACACCTGTTTCTTACTGAAACGGGTAGGTAATCTGTAGTTACGAGAGTGGTGAAAAGAATAGCCATTATTTGGTTCAATTGTAATTTTTGCATTTTGCTGCGATAGTGCGCCACATCAGTTTCTAAGCCAAACGCAGGACACTCAGGCCGAAATCTATAAACGTTACTTACCACGTACTTTGGCTAAGCGTTATTCCTGTGACTTTTTCATAACTTCATAACATAACTTTTCATAAGTGCTAAATAGAGACGGGAACAATACATGTATAAGACAAAGCCCATGATAAGTAAGGCTATTTTGCGTTTTAAATAAATCATCTGAACACCTTCATACAAGTTACTTGAATTTCGTCCTGCATTCGGATTTGCCTCAGTTTGGCCAGGACTTTAGACCAGGTGTTGTTGTACTTGTACTTTATTCGTATACCAATACCCATTCATGGTGTTTAATTACCCGACTGCGCGATAGCAAAGAGAGGGTTATTTCTTTAGTGGTTTAGGTTTCATTGTCTTTTAGTCACTCAGTCTTCTGAATTGTTTTTGTTTTTATGTTTTTTTATTATGGGCGCTTTTAACGTGCACGTCTTTTAACATCGTTATGTAACCAATTTTTTGTAAAAATACACTGTTTACGCTGTTTTGATTCAAAACAGTGTCCGTGTAGTTTCTTGTCCGTTCTTCTCCATAAGTACCTACTACGCTTTGGAATGGGCAACTAGCTCCATCTTTCTGACTGACCGATCCCTTGTCAATTCAAAAGTGCCTGTAATTGGTTTATTTGAAATAAACGCTTTGAGTTTGGAGTTTGAGTTCAGTCACGGCACTGATTTATACTACCTATATTCAATACACAACCAAAATTAATATAATTCCACCCCTGCTAAATCAACATAGCTAGCATCGTATTCTCCTCACTGTAATGAAGGCAGTAATCGAATACTATTGGAGCTGTAACAAAGCACGCCGTATCGAGATATTACTGATCAGCTCATTGTTTAGATGTGGGACAAACCGATATTAGATTAGCTATCTATGTGAGTCTGTGCGGAGTTTAATTAGATCAAGGAGTTTCTATGGATCTATAGGGGTGTCTGTTGGTCTTCCTCCGATTACTAAGACAGGTTTTGCTAGACTTCTCTATAAATGTTGGCTTACGGTTCAGAATCTGAAGTGGAGGTCAGCAGTTTAACGGATATCCTGAAAATCTTCCAACTTATATAAAACATGGTAGTTATAGAAGCGGCTGTTCTTCTATAGTGCAACTGGTGGGGCTCAAACATGCCCAGTTTGTTTTTCTAAGTACATATCTATATCTATAATAAATCGTACTAATATTATAAATGTGAAAGTTTGTGAGGATGGATGGATGGATGGATGGATGAATGCGTGTTACTCTTTTACGCAAAAATTACTGATCGGATTTGAATGGAATTTGGAACACAGATAGTTTATAACCTGGATTAACACGTAGGATACTTTTTATCCCGGTAGTACGCTCCCATGGGATCATTTCTGACATCCACGCGGGTGAAGCCGCAGGTAAAAGCTAGTAAATATTTATATTTGTTGGTGACAGTATCAGATTAAAATCGTAACAGGATTGGTAGGTACTGGGGGCTCATGTTCTTGCAGGAAAATTTAATAAGTTTTTTTGTTGCAAGTGACAGGACATCGAGTTGTGGCGAAGTCTTCATAGCATGATATCTTTCGGATTTAATTACTAAACATGGCAATTACTTGGGACTATAAAGTTCGGCACATATTTTGGAACCATCTTCCCTAATTGCAGTTTTCACGCTTCACTACTAGCACAGTCCGTTCAATTACTTCAGAATGTGCGAAACACAGCCAAGACATGACCTAAATATGTAAATCAGGGCGCATCACCTGAGCCCTGTGTATAGGCAATCATCTGCACTAATCTATTGGATATTGGCTCGACACAATGGCTGCTAGTCAGAGTTACTGCGTTAACATTGTTTGATTACATGCAGAACTCCCACTCACTCCATCGTCGACTTTGTCTCTGTCATCTCTGACCTAGACTAGAGTCAAGAGCAAACCCATCTAAAAAAAAAAAAAAAGTACTAACTATTACAACGACAGATAGTTTAAGGGTGCAGAGTGGTGAGCGGAATAGGTGAAGACAACAATTGTCTGTAATTTTGAAGATCTAGCATTAAAATGGCTTGCAAATCTACAGAACTGCTAGGAAGGAACCTATAATGTAATTCCGGTCTTTTAAGGGCTGATGAATAGGTACTTATGTAAATCAATTAAATAAACAAAAACATAATACGAACTTAGGATGGACCTTTTACTATTCTCCCCACTGCCTTGTCCTTTTCTGTAATTCCAAAATAAAAATAAATTGTACAGTCAGGGAAATTAATTGTTAAGCAAATTGACAGCCTACTTAAATTTTCAGTGTTATAGCCATTTCATAGACCTGTCGTAGACTGACAGTTGTGATCTGAATATACGAAAAATTTAAATTGGCAGTCACTTTGTTCAACAATTGATATACCTGACTGTACTTAAATAAACTATAATTATTATATTAATGGGTATTACAATTATTATAATTATTAAGTGTAATTAACATGATATAACTGTGGCGCAGACACAATAATTAATACCATGATGGATTGATGCATAACTGATTCGAAACTACGAACTGAATTAGTCTCGTCAATAATTACTGGTTTCTGCCGCCGCAGTCGGCTTCAGCCGGAGTAGGCTTTAGTTGGGAACAATAATTAGCTAGAGGGTTCATTTAGGTAATTAGTACTGTTAATTGGTAGACTTGAAAATGGCGCACAGCTACCACTGTTTTAGTGAAGTGCTGTAGACGTTTTCAGCTTTCTTATGGGCGTGTAAATAGTCAGAAACGTTTAATTTACCTATGTCCTGCTGTTTGTTTTTTTAACAATCTTTTAGTCCGACGTTCTATTCACAATTTTAAATTGAGGAATTTCTCCTGACAGCGTTTATAAGAGTCAATATGTGCGGCGCTGCTCTACGTTTTGCTCACCAACTTGGCAATCACATCCGGGTTGCCAAACTAACTACCGAAATTGCCGTCAATGATTATAAATGAAGATATAAACAAGAGGACGTTGCAAGAGCGAGCGAAGCGAGCGAAGCGAGCTCGGGAATCGCGGTAGTTAGTTCGGCGTTGATGACTAGCACTTGATTCGCTTCAATAAAATGCTTATTTTGATAAAGATTTTATTTTTATTTTACTTAGTACAAAAAAAAAAAAACCAGGCGAAGCTCTGCTGAGATTTGTATGACTCCTATTTGACAAGTAATCTATAGGTTCAGTACACACTCATATACTCGTACTCTTTCTGTACCGCAAAACGATAGGTACTTTATTCTTAGTACAGGCATCTGAATCATTGTGAAATTGAAACACAAAATGACCATCGGATAAATAACTTTTCATCCATTCGTACAATTTTGATCCTTGTCTACAGTTTTATGGGAAGATCTTTTTATTTTGACGACAGCTATCATATTATTCCTCAAACAGAGAAAATAAAATTATAACTGCCATTAAATACATATCTCTTCTTCCGCCTCCCCTTACCCTAACTATTAATTTAACTCCTTCGCTTTGTCCATGTCCATTTACGGCCAGACGATGCTTTCTATCCAGGGCACGTAGTATATGACTCTGGTGTATATACCGGGGCGTGGAGCGATACCGCATTGACTGCCATATGATGTCACGCCAATGATAGTAAAGATGCAGGATAATTTATCTGAATAATCGTTCTGGTCGTACTGAAGTGGTCCACCGCTGTCACCCTGGATGACAAAATAATTGAAGTCTGTACTAATTATTATCTTTTTTATTTATTAATTAATAACCAACTTATATTTACAGTTTGCAACACACATACAAGTTATCAGTCAATACTAGTAATTTACACATTTATAATCATAAAATTAGGCTAACTTACATAAAATTAGACAAAATTTGATGACGTTAAATGAAATTAGACAAAATTAGATAAAAGTTGATAATATTAGATAAAATTAGAGATTTTTTTTTAAAGAATTGTGACTAAATTGGAATAAAATTATTAATAACATATTTACTCCAAGGAGATTGTACTAGGAGTAGCAATGGACCCACCCCAGCGGGGTAATTACGTTACACACTAACAGTAGGAATGGGTTTCATTTTGACAGTTCAACAACATTCATTGCGTTATTTACGTTGGTGAGCAGACAAATTTTTCGAACATATGAAGCAATAGATTAGCAATAAGCTTCAAAATGATTCAGATTGTGATAGGTAGTGTGATACAGTCCAGGTGTATTTGAGTGCTGTGCCACTGAGCTTGTTAGCTATAAGATTATTGTCGTTTGTATTTATAGAGTACCAAATGTAAATAATTTAAATGAATGTTTCAATAGGCTTCAGACACTGCTACAAGATATATCAAAGACCAGCTATAAGAATATTGTAATTGCTGGAGATTTTAACATAGATATACTAAAGTCGAATAGGATTTCCGCTACGCTTGAATGTCTACTGTTAAGTTTTAATTTAAAACTGGAATTTAAACAGCCGACTCGCATGGCTAGCCAGACATGTATCGACAACTTTGCGCACAATTATAATAAGTCATGTAAAGGCGAAGTAATAGAGTTTGCTCTATCGGATCACACAGCGCAGTTGTTTCAATGCCCCGTAAAAAAAACGTGTTCTATTAACTATTGGTACACGACCACGACCACTACTATAATACAGAGAACATAGCTAAGTTCAAAGACTGTATAAAAAAATATTCTTTTTCGGAGATCTACGAGACAAATGATCCCAATATAGCCTATAATGCATTTATCGACACTTTCAAGTTGTTTTATGATTTGTGTTTCCCGATTAGCCGTGTCAAAATTAATATTATAAATAAAACTAAGTGGTTGTCCAAAGGTGTTAAATTATGCAGCAGAGAAAATACACCTTCTGTGGCAACTGAGGTTAAATCCTAGTCAGGTCAATAAAACCAAGTTTGAAAACTTTTGTAAATTGACACAAAAGGCTCAAAACGATTACAAAATAACGAAAGCCAAAAACATGGCAAAAACTACCTGGCAAATCATAAACCAGAAAAAAACACAATAATCCCAGCCAGCGTATTGATAAAATTAAATTTAGTAATAAAATTATAACAAATCCAAAGAACATTTGAAATACATTTAATAACTACTTTGTTGATAAAATACAGCCCAAATTAATGGAAGGCAGCCAATCTAAAGCAAGTAGGAAAATAGGCACAAGAAGGGCACCAAGCATACCAGAAGATATACATAAAATAATAATGTCACTGAAAAATACAAATAGCGTAGGTTACGATGGCCTCTCTACAAGGATTTTTAAATCTGTAGCTAATGAGATATGTGTACACTTAAGTTACATACTTAATCTTAGTATAAGTGCTGGCATATATCTAGACGCTTTAAAAACATCCATTATAAAACCAATATTTAAGAGGGAGAATAGAGAGTTAATGGAAAATTATAGGCCAATCTCATTGATTCCGATTATATCAAAATAAATTGAGAAGTTTATTTACAAAGAGCTATACCAATAGTTAGCAAAAAAACAATATTTTGTGTGAACAACAAAAAGGATTTAGACCCAGCAGAACAATAAATATGGCGATTTTTGATTTTATGCAGAATGTCATTAATAATGTAGATAAACGAAACCCAGTCTGCGCCATTTTCTGTGACATGACGCAGGCGTTTGATTATGTCCCCCATCCTACACTTCTGAAGAAACTCGAAGCTTATGGTATAAGGGGTAATGTTCTAGACCTGTTTCAGTCTTATTTACATAATAGACGACAAATAACTGAAATTAATAGAATCAATTTAGCTAATAAACAAGACGAGATATTTAGATCAGAAGAGCGAATAGTTTTTTTTTTTTTTTAAAACGTTGCCCCACTCTAGGAATTTTTTCCTGTATTGTGGGTGCGTTTACAAACATTTAAACTCACATATACAAACAGCCAGACCCGGAGCAACTATTTGTAGGTCTTACAAATATTTGTTCCGTGCGGGAATCGAACCCGCGACACGCAGCGCAGCAGTAAATCGCTTAACCACTGCGCCAACCGTGCCGTGAGTTAGTTACGGGTTACCGCAGGGGAGTGTGGTGGGTCCTTTACTATTTATATTATATATTAATGACTTACCGGAATCCATTGACCAACCATTGACCCTATATGCAGATGACAGTACCGTGACAATACCTTCGAAAAGTGTAGATACATACGAAAGTGACATAAATATTTCTTTAAAATCAATAATAAAATGGTTAGACGAAAATAACTTAAGAATAAATTTAAGCAAAACAAAGATAATGCATTTTAACCAACGCATGCCAGATAAGAGCTATCTGCATGTACAATATAATAATGACACAGTTAACGATGTAGTAAGTACTAAATTTCTAGGGCTAGAAATAGACAAAAAACTTAATTGGAAACAACACATAGAGTCACTTTGCAAAAAACTAAGCATATCCGCTTACGCTTTACATACTTTGTCGTCTATTGTAAATCTGGACGCGCTGATGACTGCATGCTATGGTTTAGTTGAATGCCACCTACGATACGGTGTTATC
Source organism: Griposia aprilina (assembly GCA_916610205.1). Taxonomy (NCBI): domain Eukaryota; kingdom Metazoa; phylum Arthropoda; class Insecta; order Lepidoptera; family Noctuidae; genus Griposia; species Griposia aprilina. The sequence continues at coordinate 21,072,662 of OU744302.1, read as the reverse complement.
TTTTGGGGCAACTCCACTGAAAGAGAATCTGCATTCAAAGCACAGAAAAGATGCATACGGTCAATAAAACTGCAAACAACTGATAGCTGCGTGCCATATTTTAAACAAAATAAATTATTAACTTTACCATGCATATATACGAGGGCGGGTCAATAAGTCCGTGACTTTTGGAATAAAACACAGATTTTTTGATAAAAAAATAATTTTATTTTTCAACGTAGTCTCCCTTGAGCTCTATACACTTTGTCCAACGCTTCTCCAATTTTTTTATCCCTTCCAAAAAAAATGATTTGTCGAGGTCCTCAAAATAGGCCTTTGTTTGCGAGATGACTTCATCATTGGAGTCAAATCTTTTTCCACCAAGCCATTTCTTCAGGTTTGGGAACAAGAAGTAGTCGCTCGGAGCCAAATCTGGAGAATAGGGCGGATGAGGGAGCAATTCATAGCCCAATTCATGGATTTTTGCCATGGCAACTGCACATGTGTGCACCCTTGCATTGTCTTGGTGGAAAAGAACTTTTTTCTTGGCCAAATGAGGTCGGTTTTTTTTCAAATCGTCATTGAATCGGTCCAATAAGTTGGCATAATATTCCCCATTGATTGTTCTTCCCTTTTGAAGGTAGTCAATGTGGATTATCCCGCGTGCATCCCAAAAAACAGTCGCCATAACTTTATTGGCTGACAAACCCACCTTGGCCTTCTTCGGCGCCGATTCACCCTTAGAAACCCACTGTTTTGACTGTTGTTTGGTCTCTGGTGTGTTGTGATGGATCCATGTTTCGTCCACGGTTACAAAACGGCGCAAAAACTCCTCCATATTGCGATTAAACAACGCCAAACCTTCCTGTGAAGTTGTTACACGATTGCGTTTGTGGTCGACTGTGAGCAAACGCGGCACCCATCTTGCGGAAAGCTTTCTCATGCCCAAGTGATCATTCAAAATTGAAACCACTGAGCCATGCGAGATCCCTACGGCTTCCACAATCTCTCGCACTTTCAATCTTCGGTCGGCCAACACCATATCGTGAATTTTTTCGATTGTTTCGGGTGTAGAGACCTCAACTGGGCGTCCAGGACGTTCGGCATCTTCAGTGCTTGTACGGCCACAACGAAATTCAGTAAACCACTTTTTTACCATTGAAATCGATGGTGCAGAGTCCCCATAGTATTTATCAAGCTTAGCCTTGGTCTCGGTAATGGTTTTTTTTCGCAAGAAATAATGCTTAATAAGCACACGAAATTCACTTTTTTCCATTTTCTCCTCAAATTAGTGAGTATTCTGATAAAAATAGCTGTCAAACACAAACTAACTGACGCAGCAAGTTTAAATTTTGACAGGAGTCAACTGACAGATGCCTGTTGACAGGAGCAGTGTTGCTGTTTCAGTAAAGAGGTCAGAAATTCAAAAAGTCACGGACTTATTGACCCGCCCTCGTATTTTAGAAATGGCAGTGTTTGTAAAGTTGAATCCTGATCGTTTTGACTGCATAGGTGACTTATTTCCACGAAATAGGCGTGATAGTAGTAGGCTATGTCTCCCTAGTGCTAGAACGACTTTAATGCGCAAAAGTGTCTGCTACATGGCGCCAGTCATTTATAATAATTTACCGAACAGTTGGAAAAAATTAAACCTGACGTTAATTAAAAGAAAACTTCGATTTTTTTTAGTAGACAAAGCGTATTATAGTGTGACGGAATTTTTAATGGATAAAGGAATTTCTTGATAACTTCTTACAAAGTAGGAGGCCTCGAAATTCTCGCCAGCTTCGAACTACTGCTGCTAGATGGTGCGAATTTGCTAGATGCAAGTAGCAGAAGATTGATCGATGTGGCTACGCTTGACGCAGGCCTACGTCCAGCAGTGGACGTCTTTTGGTTGTAATGATGATCATGATTGAAATAGATGAGTTTGAGACAGGGTACAGCAGAAAATAGTTACATAAAGACAAAAAAAGGGCCCTGAATTCTAACAATCGCTCACAAGGGGCACAACTATTCATTATTAATGGTCAAATCCTCACAGTCTGTAAAGTGTCAGCCAGCTCTCTTTTGTATCCCAGCGCTCCCCAGCCAAGGGCAGTAGAATAATATTCTCCTGCCTCCCCAGCTGCGTGAAGACAAGCACGTAGCACTTGCCTACTGAAGATGATCCTGAAATGTTAAAATATACTTTATTTCTAGGATTTTGGTTTAACTTGAAATAAGCCAATGAATCAAATGACAAAACCGGCGAAGAGTGAATCGTCTTGTACCACAAATACATTTGCGGTCGTATTAAAAATAATGGTTTATTCTTTAGACATTATTTAAACCATCGAGCTAGTTTTTGAAATAAGAACTTAACTTTGATTGAGATTGTATACATTAACTATATTTGGAGACGATGTACCTGGAATAAAATTACTATACTAGAAAAGGTACAGAGTATCAACAATTAAGCAATGACAGATAAATTAATTATTTTGATACACGGTGTTCGAGCTCATATATTAACAAATTTTTAAACGGTAGGCGATTTTTCCGAACATGTTAACAAATAATGAATAATTGTGTAAGTTAAGGTACTCAAAGAATGTAAAATTAATGGCATACAAATAATAAATTAGGTTATTAAATTAGCAACCAGTTTGATTTTGTCCAGACTCGAGATTGTCGTATGAAGCAGGACCAGCATGGTCCCAAGCATTTATCTTGATTTATAATCATCTAATTTGTAATATACTTGTTTAGAAAGTGTACTTTTTAATACAAGTTAAAAAAATCCGTTTCGTTATGATGATGAGAGATACTATTTTTTCCCATTTGATGCAAAATTATTAGCATTCAAGCAAATTTGACTAATTTGGACCTGCAGTAGGGCGTTATTTACGTCGTCAACATTTGATGCACATCTATTTATCTGAAAAATTAAGGAAGTATATAAATGGGTTGCTCAATAATTTATCGCACTGATAATACAATAGTGTTGTAACTCAAAATGTGACTTTTTTTCAGAATCGACGAAAAAATGATTATTCACTTCTATATTTCTTTTAATATGATGTTTTCGCAAATTTTACATATTTTGAGTTACAACAGTATTATATTATCAGTGCGATATACTAAAAAGAAGAAAGGACCTAATATCGAGCTTTGTGGAACACCCATTTTTACTTTTAACCCGAGTGAATTGCCACCATTTCTTGAAACTTGCTGTAGTCTATAATTTAAATAAGTTTTCACTAAACTGAGCGCAGGTTTACCTTATAGAGGTAGGAAGAACAGGGTGTAAAGTTCACTCATACCTCCATAAAAAAAGGTAGGATCCTCCGACCGGACGGGTGTTGTGTCTGGTGTATATATGCTAGTTGCGCGGTAAACTGCTTGCGCGATGCAGGATTTTGCATGACGTCAGTATGTTGCGAAGTTCGCATGTGGCATTGTAGATGCTGCCACAACCTAGTCCGCAAGTTTCCAGAGTGAGTTTTCGTGATTTACGCAGTCAAATACCTTGGCGAGGTCGCAAAAAATTCCTATGGCAACTTGTGCCTCTTCCCACGCTGTAAATATGTATTATTTTTTTAAGGTGACAGCGTCGTCAGTCATACAACGTCCTTTGGTGAAAACAAATTGCTGTAAGATTTTATTGGTGTTAAGAACTTTACATAGTTCAAAATACAAAAACTGGTTCGTAGGTTTAAGCTGGCGCTAAAGTAAGATCTCATTTTCTAATCAGATGGTAAGGTTATTCAAATTATAATGTGGAATGCTAATGTGATTTATAAGAATCTCTTTTACTGTAAGCTCTTCATCACACTTTATTTTCTTAACTCACTCAATATCAGTCTCGAGCAGGGCGATGTCGTGGTACTTGGAGGGTGGTTTGTACTCCGGATGAGGGATCCTCTTCTTCACGTTGTATATCTGCCACAGCTCAGGAAGGTCCGAGCGTTTTAGTATACCTAGAGTTGCATACTTTACAAGCCCTCTGAAAATATCAAAGCTTTCCACTTGTATTAAATGGAAATTGCATAGAAATGGGGGTAAAACTTGGATAGGGCTGGCACAGGAGCGTGCGGGTTGGTACAAGAGAGGGGCCTATGTCCAGCACTGGGTGAAGTCAGGCTTTGGATGAATATTAATGAAATAGTTCTTTATGATACTAGTGCGGTAAGTTGGTTTTTACAAAGTAGTAGACGAATATAAGACCGAGACAAAGTCGAGGCCTTACCATAGTCACGAGTTTATGAGGACCAATTTCCGCACGTGTGCCATACAACGTTTTTCACCACATTTGCGAGAAAACAGTACAATATCCATATTGGATTTCTTGCTTGAACTCTTATTATTATTTTGTTTAAAAATTTCAGTTGGAAAGTCGCCACAGTCTTTGATGTTTCTAATATAAAAAAGGCGTGACTTTGCAAATGGCGCCACGTGCGCTTGGTGAAAATTAGAACTGCATTTTTCGTTTCATTTTCTCTTTAGATTTGAAGTGAGACAAAAGTATTGAGCAAAAGTGCTTCCAAGGAGGTTCGATTATTCAGCTTATTTATTCTCGTAATGTAAAATTCCGTGGTGGATTTTTTTAATATTTTTTATGCAAATTAGTAAAAAACGTTTTGGATACACGCACGGCGCTATAAAAACAGAGTATGCGGTAAAACAGGTACTTAGGTGAGGGTACCTATTTTACAGAACATTCCGTTGTATGGTGCGTAATTTTTAACTTTCGAACAATGTATACAGGCTTCGTTAATGCATTTATTGAGCAAATGTGTTAAAAAAAATCTTTTGTGTCGAACTGATTTTCAAACTGATAATGCCATAATTAATTTAGTTTATATTTCATGCCTAATTACTGGCAATTCTAATTATCTAATTAGTATCTGTGCGACACAAAAATTCCTTCCACCTTCCCTCTCCCTTCCGCAACACTTATAATGCCTGGGCGAGAGCGAGAAAGAAGATTCGCGAACCGCAAACGCTGCCGCTATGAAGAAAAACGCGCCAGTTTTCTCAACCGACAACGAGACTTGTGGTCAAAAATAAACCCAAAGTCGAAAGGGACTCAAATATCACCGCGAAGAACGAAGATTGTTATTAAACTGTGCAAGTGCGTGTCTTTGTGTTGTGGACAGTGCAGATTCTCGTGCGTACGTGACATCCTGGACGCGCCGCCGCCACATGGCTAAGGAAACCCTCTTCACCGTGTCTCCGCTCCGTCACAGCTCACCAAGGAGGTACCATCATCATTTTCCCACACCACCACAACACCTACTTGCATCATCGAACCGCCGCTTATATAGTCCACTAAGAAAATTTCGATTTTCACACCAAGGCTTTAAGCCGCCGCATCACAATCACTTTTAAAGATCCTGCATCAATCCTAAAGACTAACGTTATTTTGGAACGATTGGTAAGCTGCTGCAGAATAAATCAAAATATACAAGGTATCGTTAACGTGAAGGGGGTTTTGGTCTCAAATAGTTTCCGTGGCCAACCGTCATTGCACACATTCCGTGTTAATAATATACCTACACCAGGGTACCTCTTCACTCAGCCTTAAATTACGTTGAGCTTATTAGGTAGGTAAGTCCTTACGATTTGGGACTTAACAAGCAGTGACCGGCAGACAGAATGAATCTTTCACTGATGACAGAGCCTCCGCAGAGCCAGTCAGCTGTCCTGACATCGTCACCATACCCCAGCAAAGCCTGGTTTAGGAAATATTTTTATATTTTATGCTTTTTTTGTAACGCTATAACAGTAACTAAGTAATATTGAAACAATAAAAATATTGATTACTATTGCAATATCCGTACTAATATTATAACTGCAAAAGTAACTCTGTCTGTCCGTTTGTTATTCTATCACGCCTTAACGGTTGAACGGATGTCGTTGAAATTTAGAAGACAGGTATATTATGATCTGACCAGCACCCTAATGCGCGTTTCCACGGCCCGTTAACCGACGGGCTGCACCAGGCGTTCCTACGCCTGTCGAGACCTGTTGTGGCCCGTGCCGAGGATTCTTATACAAACAAAAGAAAAAGAAACGCACTCGTACAGGCCGTACAGGCCGCGCCATGCCCGCCGTACCTTAGAACTTCTCGACTTCCGACGGATCGGATGATTCGGATGGGCGGGCGAGACGCCGCCGCAGGCCTCATCGGATGAGACGGTTTCCATGGCCTGGCGCGGCGCGGCCTGTGTCAAAGCGGACCGTGGGAACGCGGCTTTAGCAATCCGATTGATTTTGAACGAAATTGCTAATCCGATAACGTAAAGAAAGTTGTTGAACTGTCAAAATGAAAGACATTGCCATTATAAGCGTGTTACGCAACTATCCTACTCGGTTTGCTCCGGGCAGTACGTTCCCTTAGTATGTACGACGTCCTCGGGCATAACCAAAGGACAAAAGCTCATCGCTCAGCTCTGATCTATTAATAATTTTAGAGTTCAATGTGTTCTTCTTTAAGGTTATGGTTTCCGCACTTAGTCCTTCATGTGGACCATTGTGCGTGGGCCATGGCGGACGCCGGTGGTTGTTCCAACCAGCCCACCTCCCTCCAGAAGTTAATGATGTCTCCTGGTCTGCTGAGAGCATCTGTGTAGGATCTGAGTGCCCCGAGGGTTTGTGACCTAATTTGGGTGACGCCTGTACATTCAAAGAGCACAAGCGCAACGGTTTCTTCAGCCTCCATGCAGGCCCTGCATAGAGGACTGTCCGTTATGCCTATAGTGTGGAAGTGTTGTTCAATATGTTTTACAACATAAAAATTACTTACCATATGTGGAAATTCGTCTCTTTTAGCGTCAGTGCCTCCAACCCCTCCCCCAAACTTAACTAGCTTAACATTTATTTTAACTTCATGGCAGTTAGTGTCGGGCTTGTAAACTCGTGTCATTGTAGCGTTATATAAATGTTTACAAAAGTAATCCAGTCTATGTATGTTTTCAATGCATTCTGTAATAAAGCAAATAAAACATTTTGACGGGACTTGCACTGGCAAATAGCTGATGTTATAAATAGTAACTTCAGCAACTTTAATTTTTTTTTAATAATTAGGAAAGAGACAAAATATTATTGTATTCCAACATCCATGCGAACGAAGTCTCGGGCACAGCTATGTCCGCTATACGATTGAATCAGCCCTTGCACTCAAACGATCAATTATTTCCACGCAATAACATTGAAGGCCCATCGTGAGCACATCGCACACGGTTTGCAGTTGCACCCTGCCAACAGTAGGTATAGGAAAATATTGCGTAATACTGAACCCACACGGTTCAATGAAAATATTGTGCAGCAATTTATCATTTAAAACCTCACAAACTTTTGTTCAATCATTGCACGATTTTCAATATTAACAGCCTTAATATTATCCGTAGGTGTAGGGCCGCCTAAGTTGTTTAAAGATTACATTTTTATTGCGGACAGTCAAAAACTTACGCGGATGCTAATTGCATGAAATAATCTACTTACTGTCATGAACTTTATTTCCAGTCTTGTGAATGATACCCACATGTGGATTTATTACCAAGTTTCTGTAACCAAAGAAACGACTTTGAACACATAAAAAAAACATAACCTCCAGCCCTTGTCTTGCTAACAGAAGCTCCCAGGACGATCATGATTCATCATGAGCATGCTCATGTGTTAGGTAGGTGAAGTCAGGGAAATTAATTGCTAAGCAAAATAATTAGGTGCCAACTGAAACTATCCAAATACGTACGGTACGTATGGTGTACATAATAAAGAGTATTCTATTCTATTCTATTCTATTCTATATTCAAATCACAACTGTCATTCTTTGACGGTTGTGATTAAAAATATATAAATAAATTGCCCTGACTACGTTCCCCTATATTGGTTAAAGGCGAAACTTTGTGTTCATACCTTGTATCATTGAAGGTGCAGTCAGTACAGCATAGGATCGGCTCTTTGCCTCGCAAAGAAAATATCTGTAATTGAATCAGTGATGATAACATAAAAATAAAATAAAAACCTGTTTTAATGAACAATATTTTATTTCAGTAATAATGTAGCTAAATAAAATAGATGTCGCTACAAGCTTCAACGTCAAATTATCCAGCGAAGCGGGTTTGCGCCTATTTGTATGTTATCTTTGTGGCCTCCCAGTTGCATTATTCTTGTTCACATGGTCAATATAACTGCTTAAACAATTATATATGCTCACGCACTTTCCGGAGACATTATTCCTCATGCATGTAGATACTGCAAATTTAATGACATTTTAAAACAATGAACGTGTCCGCAAACAATTACGCCCGCCGCACCTGCTCACACTCGCATCGGTCATGCAGTGCTATTCTCTAAGGATACAGCCTTGCTCGCAGCGCTGCCGCAGCGGCGAAACAGCAGCGAAACAAGTTGTTTCGCCGCTGCTTCGCCGCTGCGGCAGCGCTGCGCACAAGGCTGTATGCAAATAAATAAAAAATGCAAACACATGCATCTGTATTTAGAAGGTTTTAACCTCCCCACGTACTCCAACTGAATGAAACGAAATTTAAATCTTGTATAAAACGCACACTATGCAGCCAAGCATATTATAAGTTGTGGGCTTACATTGCTGATAATGCTTGGCTCAACACTGGTCCTGCTCCACAGGGGCGCATAAACTAATTGATTAGCATTCGAAAATATTGTTGGAGCTGCTGAAAATTGTAAAAAGTATCTTTGCATTCTATATATTCAATCTTTATGTATTGTAAGTATATTACATAGCTCATGTTTGCGAGCACTATGTATCTACTATAAAGCTACCATTTAATGGTTTCGTCTTCATTGAATTGAATGTGCTGTGGCGGGTGAGAGTATGTCATGCTCACTCAAATGTCTTGCTGGTGGTGGCGTGTGTGTTGGATCATTAAGTTCCCTTCAAAATGGTTGAGCTGAATGTTGCTGATCCATAATATTATGTTCGCGAACGGGCACCGTCAGTAGGGACTGGTCATCTCTTAGCTGCCACGGCTTATTTTAATTTCCGTTTTTTTTTTTTGTTTTTATCTTTTTTTATTACGGACGCTTTTTACTTGCACGTCTTTCTACATCATTCACGTGTATAATTTCAACATGAATGATGTAAGCAATTATTTGTAACAATATTTTGATTTAAAAGAGTGTCCGTGGAGTTTCCTGCCCGTTTTTCTCCATAGGTGCCTGCCTACTACGCTTTGGAATGGACATCATTCACATTCATTTTTCTGATTGACTGACCCCTTGACAATTCAAAAGTGCCTGTAATTGGTTTATTTGACACAAATGCTTTGAGTTTTAAGTTAAAGTTTGAACGCAGGCGTTCATTATTTTACTAAAAACGAAAAACTTCGCAAGCGATGGGCAAGGGAGAGGGTGTTGACCTCAGGACGAGCTGCTTCTCACACGGACAATTGTACGTCGCTTGCTCCCGCGTCACCAGTCCTGACTCTCTTCATAATTTGGCTGCTGAGACCATAACTACAAACGGGACAATTACAGGAAAGTTTTATAAAAATGTAGCTGTTACTTTAGTATATTATGGTGTCTTACGACTTCCACGCGAAGCGAAGCGAGCTCGGGACTTGGGGCACCCCGACTCGGACAAGTTAGGTTCGAAGGGGATGGCGGGGTTTACTGAGTGAGCGAAGCGAGCAAACAAAGACTCTGCCGTTCCGTTCGCGGGTATTTTTTTTTAAATCATTTAGAACTAGGAGCCCTATAGTTAAAAAAATATATTTAAAAGCCAATGTTATTTATTTAATCCTACACTAATAAAATTTATACATATATCATTCTATATATTAATCAATGATTTTATCAAACTATATCTTTAAAACTCTTGTCAGGCGTGTGATGTAGTATAGTTTGGAACCAGGACGCGCGCGTCAACGTTACAAACCATACATGAGCAGTACGCAAAATTTGTGTATAAATTGTAATCACAGATTTTAAAATAGCATTACAATGTATACGCGAGCAGTTTCCTATGGCTGCGTTTTGGCATTGTATAAATTGGTAAGACGCAACGAAGTCGCGTGCAGAAGAGTTGTTTGAATAAAATAACTTAATGTTGTAATTGAATAACCAACGACGAAAATTAAGTTTATAAAATTATCCTCAAATAAAAATCAAATCATTTTTAAGGTGATTTTAAATTACAGTTTCGTGTCTGAGTATTCAAATAATCAAATCAAAGCACTCAATTTGGCAGTGGCATTCCACAGGTACGTTTTCTGATCCATTTGGAAAAAACTATAGATGTCTTCATTTGGTAAAAAATATATCACTATAATGACACACCTTCACGCAAATTCAATAGCTTAATCGTCACATAAGAACTACTTAAGAACAACAGCACAATTAAATGACGTAACATCTTGCTAAAACAAGATCCGACTCAAACATATAGCGCGCGGCTCGTTCCACCTAACCGTTGAGAATCAACTACATTATATCGGCAGTAAAAACTTGTTTTTATTATTTAACATAAAAATTATGCAAAAGGTGGGTTTAGCTTCGTTGAAAAGGATTCTATCTATCTATAACATAGATAGATAGAATACCTACATAGGATACATACCTGCTATAATTATAAATTACTAGCTTTTGCCCGCGGCTTCGCTCGCGTGGATGTCTGAAATTATCCCACGAGAACGTACTACCGGGATAAAAAGTATTCTACGTGTTAATCCAGGTTATAAACTATCTGTGTTCCAAATTCCATCCAAATCCGTTCAGTAGTTTTTGCGTGAAAGAGTAACAAACATCCATCCATCCATCCATCCATCCATGCATCCATCCTCACAAACTTTCTCATTTATAATATTAGTAGGATATAGATTCTATATCATTTATAACTATAGTAGATAGTGAATAAAAAAAAATATGTTAGGTACTGGGTTTAACTCAATTTTTCCCTAATCGATTGACGTATATTATGTATATAATTTTAATAGTAAAACTTAATTCAGCATGTGCTAATCGGTTTTCATTCGGGTTTATGGATCGCGCGCCTAGTTACCGCTATCAAAGACATCCTCTAGCTCTGGCTTATAGCCCTGTCGCACAATGCATGATGATGACTTTCTAAGAAATACTGTCTTAAAAGTCGTCAAAATATACAACAGATCACGTGTCCGTATCTGCGTGTATATATTCAAGTTCAAAGGTTAAGTGTAAAGGATCAGTGTTTTTTTTCTTCAAATAACTGGTTTCTGATTGAGCATCAAATCATGTGCATAACAGTATAAAACTTGTAAAGCATTAAAACAGACTGAATACTGATATTACGTTTTTGTTTAATGATTTAGTTATTATATTGACAAGCAACGATAAAGGACAACATAGGTGAAGTTGGTAACTGTCTAGTTCGATCGCAGGTTTTAAGATCGATTGAAACGAGCGATTATAATTTATCTTGATTTTTATTATTTCATGCCTTCCGCCCCACAAGGACATGAAAATAACCCAGAGATACTAGGTATAGCGATACAACCCCCTGAAAACACAATTTTAGTACGTTTTACAGTGTTTTAAGTTCTGAGTTGAGCTGCACAATTACTGACAAATGCGTGCACTGAGTGCATAGGTCCACTCAATTTGTGTGGTTCTTTCCTCAAAAGACCATTTCAGGCACCAATCTTCAATGCACACAAAAGACATAGCACAACAAATAAAAGCACAATTAAATGAAGGCAAATCACATGAATGTAATATAAAAACAAGGTGTACAAAAAGAAAAACATACTTAAAAAAAAATACACAGGTACGGGTGTAACCTAGCTTAAGACGTAAAGTATTATTCTTGTACTGAATTTGCAACATAAACTATAAATATATTTTTAAACCAAATATCAAACTGTATTTCAAACTCTGTATGTTTTTTTTGGATATATAAAGATTTTTATTATTATTTATTAAATATAGTAACACCATGACAAGGTGCGCTGTGCGGCTCTAGGTAAGTTGGTTTTACAATATTCCTATAGTACATTGTTATCAGGTATGGGAGGTTAAAACGGCAGTAAAAGAAAGCGTTTGACATTTAATATAAAACTATAATATATTTTTAACTTGAAATATGTGTCTAATGAAAATCAAGAAAATGAGTTCAAACTTATGAATATGAGACTGTCAATTCATTAATAATGACGTAAATATTTTTGGTATAGACGTTGTTGTTAAGTTTCTTGAGACTCATTGAATAATAATATTGTGTTGTTAGATACTCATCCCATGTCATGATTATTTTAACACTTCCATAATTACTTTAAACTTAATTACAGTTTTGGTCAACCTGCCCCGGACAGACATAGTATAAGTTGATTAAGAGTTCGCGTTCTAAAACGCAAATCCATTAAATAACCATAACTAAGTAGAATAAACTGAAAAAAATAAATAAAAGTTTCATTGTGACTGTATCAAACAATATCGACGAAGTATGCGACGGATTGCGGTGGTTTAATTAAGTTCAATGTTATGTTAAGCACAGGTAAATCGTATTCAATGCTGAAAAAATAACGTAAGGCTCAATATGACTATGATAATTTAAATCACAATGACTCAAAATATACAGGGTTATTGGTAAAACACCAGCAACCTCTTAAGGGGTCATTGTACTCATCATTATAAACAACTTTTACTATGGACCAAACCAGAAATTGCGAAAAAAAAAACAGATTTTCCCTACATTTATGTTCGCATAACTCGTCAAAACGTAGGGAACAGCATTTGGAAATGCTATTTGTATTTTTCCCTGTTCAAAGAAAACTAATAACTGGGAAAAAACAAAAAAATACTCATAAGTGATGTGTTGTTATTAATGTATTCGATTGTGTTTAATGTAAATATATAATATTGTGCGGAAAGAGACTTATGTACATTGATTTTTATTCAAATAATAATTAGCAGTGTCATATACAAGTTTTTAACAAAAAATACTGTCTAGGCCTATGGAAAATATGTGATTTAAGGATCTTTTTAGTTGTCATGATTTTAAATATACCAATCGATATAGTAAGAAATTCTAAGTCGAACGAAACGAAATATTATAAATTTGATGTGAAAGTAAGTTTGTTTGTTTGTTACGCTTTCACCAGTGGCGTTCCTTCCATAGAAGCCGGAAAGCCCGGCTTTCAATTAAATGTGAACCTATCAACAACACAACAAAAAACATAAACAAACTACACGTCATGCAAACTTGTAAATTAAGTAACTCAATCATGTCACAAGAATTGATAAGAATAATGACATATCTGTTTTTTTTTAAATATAGGTATTTCGGCTTGCCCCTAGGCAAACCACTGGCTTTCACGCTAAAATGGCAGAACGCATTTGGATAAAATTTGGCACATGGGTAGACCATGACCTAGGTTAGGATACAAGATAATTTTTATACCGATATTCCCACGAGATCGAAATTATGCGGGTGAAACCGCGGTGCGCAGCTAGTAATTATACAGAATGTCCCGAAAAGCTCACTTGATTTCCAACAACTACCTAATCATAGTAGTTTAAAAAAACCGCTACAGTATAATTTTTTAATTCAAACATTTTCTTTTTCGAATTTCACCATATTCTCTGCCAGGATTCAGTATTTTTAATGCTGTCGCTGTTTTTTTATTCAAACATAATTTTTTCGAATTTCATCATTTATTCTTTATCAGAATTCAGTATTTTTAATGCTGTCACTGCAAATGATAACATTTTTAGGTATGATTTTTGTTAAACATTTCTGAATAGCTTACTAATGTAATAAGATACCATTTTTATAAATAAAGTTTTATTTGCCTTAGAACAAAATCTTGAATCGAAAAGTGTTTTTTTACCATGAAAAGACGAAAATTGAAAAAAAATATACGATTCAAATTAGTTTTTGGAAATCAGGTGAGCTGCCTATCCGTCATGTTCGATCCATTATTTACGGCTCAACCTGTATAACTAATTTTCAACAAAATGTCCCCTAAGTTATTACATATTTCCACTATAGTTATGTCAATTTATAACAAGTTTTAATTGCTAATGTCACAGACTACACTGATATACTACGTATTACTACGTATAGTGGAGTGTAGGAAATTACTTACAATAATTGTTATGTTAGAATACTTAAGACGAGGATAAGTATTCAATTATTCACAGGATTATTACATTAAAAGTGTACTCGTAATGATATTTGGCTATTCAAAGAAATATGAGGTTTACTATTTTTACCGTCTATTGTACTCAGTTCATAATTTATTAATTTAGTAGAATTCTATCGCTACAGGCAGTAAGTAAGTATGTATGAGAATTTCTAGGTAAATATAATCACGTGAAGATATTTGATGTAATATTATATATGTACAGACAAATAAATATTATAATATTCTCAGTAAAGTAATTACTGGTCGTAGTTTTGTACCTACATGATGTTCTTTTGAAATAGTTAGGTACCTATGGATTAAAACTTGATGACGATGAGGGCGATTTTTACTTAAAAAGCAAGTTGTTGATCTCTAACTCTATTATTCATAATGTTTTCTGTATTTTGCATCAAATATTTTGTTTTTATCTTTTTTATTACGGACGCTTTTAACGTGCTCGTCTTTCTACGTCTCGTTCTCACATGTATAATTTCTACATGAATGATGTAACCAATATTTTTGTAACTAAGTTGATTTAAAAGAGGGTTCATGAAGTTTTTTGCCCGTTTCTCTCCATAGGTACCTACTACGCTTTTGAATAGGCAACTAGACCCGTGTTCCTTCAGTTGCCTGTGCGCCAGGGCCACGGTAACTCTTTCGAACAATCCGCGACCCCGGCAGGCATCGGCCCTATCTGACCCCGTCAATTATGCTGACATCTCTTTGAGGCGCGCGTGGAACACAACGCACCGACGACCCGGGCCTGGTCCTTACCGGACGGCGAGCTGCCCATTGCTCGCCGTCCGCAGGCCCGCGCCTACGGTGGCCGGGAGTCGGCTATCGACTCCCGACGCCCAGGGTGTCTCCTCCTGTGGCGACTAGGGGCGTGAGGGCGCAATGATTGTCTCTCCGTCACGCGCTCCGCCTCCTCGTTCGCAAGCATTACTGCTTCGCAGAAGGAGGTGACTGCTTCCCATTCCCTCTCGCTCCGTACCATGGCCTGAACCAGGGTCAGACGCGAGAGATCGCCGCCGTCGATCGCCGCCACGAGGACACTGTGGTGCTCCGCCCAAGCCGGGCAGACCTCCACCGTATGCTCCACGGTGTCCTCTGGTCAATCCACACAATGACAACACCTGGGCGTTTCCTCCCGCCTTATCCGAAACAGGAACCTCCCGAAACAGCCAGGTGAGGACACCGTAGCGCCTCTCAAGCCACTCCTCAAAGAGGGGACTTACCGCCGGAATTTTGGCGTGCCCAGCGCTGGGTTGCGACAGTCGCACTCTCCATGCCGCCATGACTGACCGATCCCTTGACAATTCAAAAGTGCCTGTAATTGGTTTATTGGAAATAAATGCTTTGAGTTTGAGTTTTGGGTTTGAATGTATTCCCACAATCTGCCACATTGATTTATGTTATCAAAAGGAGCACAGGATATGCTCAACGTTTTAGATTGAATAAAATATATCGTATAGTAGCATGATCATATTACATAACCCTTTTGTTTTGTTTATGTAAATCCATCATACCCGACACTATCAACTGATATTTCCACTTGAGAGTAAGATTGTAGATAACACTCTTGATACTGAGTATAAAACAGTACATTTATCTTAACTAGTCGACAGTACTATCGCCACATGTTGCTAAACAAGAGATCTTGAAGAAAAAGCTACCATTTATCTCAGTGTTCAAAACATTTTATTTAATCTCAGTGACATTTTTATTTGGACTAAAAGAATTCTTGAACATTTTTAGTGCTGTGTATCATAATAATATAAAACAATGAAGCTGGTACAATTTGTTTACAAAGATAACCCAAAAGAAATTCGCGTTGGGTATTTATCTGGTGATGATGTTGTTGATATCAACAGAGTTGATCCTGCAATACCCAGCACTCTTATAGAAATCTTGAAGAATGGTGTCTTCGAAAAAGTTCAGAAACTACAAGCAACTAATCAAGAAACTGTTCCTATTTCAACAGTGATTATAAAAGCACCAATACACGGAGGAGACAAAGTTCTTTGCGTCGGATTGAACTACAAAGACCATTGTGAAGAACAGAAATTCCCACCACCAGAAATACCATTTATCTTCAATAAATTCCCAAGCACAATCATTGGACCGAATGAACCAATTAAATTGAAGCCGGATGTCTCCGAAAAAGTTGTATGTGAAGTAGAACTGACTATCGTTATAGGAAAAACAGCGTCCAGAGTGAAGGCAGAAGATGCTTACGATTACATATTGGGGTACACTATTGCTCAAGACATAGGAGCTACAGATTGGGAAAAGAACCAAAGTATGGGACAACTGTTGCTTGGTAAAGCTATGGATACATTCTGTCCTATTGGCCCTTGCATCACAACTAGTGATGAGGTCGGTGACCCACAAACATTAGGCATAAGATGCATCGTCAACGGAGTGCAGAAACAGAAGAGCAACACAGATCAGTTCATTCATAAGATTCCTGATGTCATTGAGAGATTATCGAAGCTGTTTACTTTGCTGCCTGGTGATATCATCCTTACTGGTACCCCTGGAGGTGTGGGGGTGTACAGGGACCCCCCAGAGTTCCTAAAGCCTGGTGACGCGATTGTTAGTGAGATTGAAAAAATTGGAGTTATGATTAACAGAGTGGAGAATTTCTAAAGGTTTTCCTATTTTGGTGATTGATCAGTTTACGTAAAGTTATTTGTTAGTAAAAGTTTTATTCAAGTGTATTTTTAATAAAATGTGAAGATTAATAAACGTCATAAATATTACAAAGGCTTTATATCGTAGTACATGTTATACAATTTGATATCTCTGGATCAACTTGAAATCAAAACCCAATTTGATACGGTTATGATGTTTAATTACCCCGTTAACCTCAAACCGGAATAGGTAATATCTATCTAACTACATTTGAGATTCTACTTAGTCCATTTAC
Source organism: Griposia aprilina (assembly GCA_916610205.1). NCBI lineage: Eukaryota > Metazoa > Arthropoda > Insecta > Lepidoptera > Noctuidae > Griposia > Griposia aprilina. The sequence continues at coordinate 21,055,622 of OU744302.1, read as the reverse complement.
TAATGAATTGATAGTCTATAAATTAGTAAATAGACTAGGTAAAATCTCATTCGCATGTTGTATTTTCGTCTAGCTAGAGTCTTGCGAGAAGTCATTGATTGATTGATTGGAATAATATTTTGTTTATGATTTTTATGCTACTAACATATTTTTCTAAGTTTTTAATACTAACACAATATGGATGATTTTTCCGAAATAAATAAATTGAATTGAATTGAATTGAATTGATGGTGCCTTTAATTTTAATTAAACGTCCGAATTGTTCATAGAGGTCAGTGTTAAACATTACCTAGTCTAGCCTAATATTATTGTACTATTAATCGAACCTACCGTAATAGATATAGCTATTGTTACTTATTGTCGCTTCTTGTATTTCTATATGTATAGTATAATAGAGATACAAGAAGCGACATTATGTGATTTTAACCTAAGTCAAATACTCAGATTCGTTGAATTTACTAGTTGCACCTCTGGCTTTTAAGGCGATTTCCAACTTTAATGCTGAATTTTGACCTCTAATTTCGACGACTCTCAATGCACTGTTCCGAACTACATTTGGCTTATGCTTATTAACTGTTCAAAACTATAAATCGCATATCGATCGGAGCTTTAGCATGGAGCGTGAACAGAAGTTTTAATTCCTTCGCAGCTTTGCACCGAGTAGAAGTTGAATTGTTGCACGATTAGTTAGGAATGTAGATGAATGTGTAGAACAATGTGTTAATTTAGGACTTGCTCTTGGGGTCTACCTAGTCTATTCAGGTTTTGATGCGTGATTGAGTAACAAATTACCAAATATCACCACAAACATTGACATTCTAATATTAGTAGGATTTGCCTAAGATGAAGTCACTGTTTTGTGTTTTGTTTGTGTTTAAATGAGACCGTGCCCTCTGGGTTTGTTTCGACATTTCTTCTCAGGTATCAGTTGGCAAGAAAATGCCGGGACCATCTAGTTTTAACATTTTTACCAAATTGGCTTGTATGATGTCCGAAGTGTCATAAAAGATCTAAATAAAGAAATAAACATGTCATTTCATTTCATGTTGTCACTCCGTGTTGAATGTAAATTCTACCGTATCTGCGGGGTACTCGTAATTGCGGAACACACTAACAGTAGCTTTAATTTTGACAGTTAAACAACATTCATTGCGTTATTTAGGTAGGTACGTTGTTGAGCAGATACATTTTTAGAACATAAGACGCAATGGATTAGCTTCAAAATGATTCAGATTGTGATTGATAGTTGGTTACGCAATTAGGGTGGGTAAGGCTAACATAATATCTGGAAGAGACTATGGCTTTTACGGATTCCCTCAATATGACTATGCTAATCACAAAACCGTTGATCTTGCAATAATAAATGGTTCACCCTTGATTGGTATAACAACTTTTGATGCAATGTTACTAATTCGAACAACGTTTAAGAAAATAATCAATTTGTATAATATCGATTAACATAATTTTCATTTCATCGAATATTTATTTGCGATAACAACATTTGCGCTATTGATCAAAAGGTATAATGTTCATTTGATGTAGTGTTCAGGTGGTATAACATGTATTTTATCGAATATTCAATTGGTGTGTATTCTTCTGTTGGGAGTTGAACACAACGTACTATGCCAATAATTAAGGGTGCGTCTCATAACGTATAAACTCATTTGGTCTAATTTCATTTTATTATCGTTCATAAGATATAATCAACGTGAGATATACCAACTGTTGTTATAATTTCTTTACATATTCTCCGACTCAGAGTACCCCGACTCGGATAGGTTAGGTTAGAAGGCTAAGGCGGGAGCGAAGCGGAGCGGAGCTCCCGCCTTAGCCATCGTGGTTATTTTTTTTTAAACCACCCAGAAATAGGAGCCCCGCCGAGCGGGGCTCCGTCGACCTATCTTAGCGCAGGTGGTGGTTTTTAAGTAGGCGTTTACATCATATTAGACCAAATAAGTTTTATACATAACATTAGTTTAAATAAAATTAGTGCATTTGAAAATTCGGTCAAATGACATTATTTCAAGTAAATAAATATGCTTAATAAAAATCTATCAATTAATTATTCGATCAAATTAATAATTATACGAAATGACTTTATTGTAACTAAAATTAGCCGCAGCGATTTTCGACAAAACGTTGTTATATCAAACAAGGGTGAACCATAATAAATACCTTATCGTATATTTTACTTTCACCAAATTGTTTCTCCAGCGACATTTCTTCACAAAAACTATACAAGTTTCCACATCACTTATAACAAAATGCCATATCATATTCTGAAAGTATACATTTCCAAAATTCATTGCGCTTCAAAGTTCAGAAGTAATTCAGCTAAAATGTATGGTCATTATTATTTCAAGTGCTACAGCTAATGTTTCGGAAATTTCCGTGTGCCCTCGGGAAATCAAAACTGCGGTTAGAGCTATGTGTAGATTTTTCGTTCCTATATTAAATTGGTAGATGGAAGTTGCATTAAAACATGAAGTGGTTATATATTTGTTTATGGTGATAGCCAGGCGTGATAAAAAAACTTACGCGCTAATTAATTTAATTTGACCCTTAACTCTTTTTTAGGCTCTGCAATTATTCAGGTACAGGGAAAAGTTTCTTCTTTTAAGTAAGTAAGAAAGAAAGAAAATACATCTATTTGCGGCAGACTAGAATTTAGATTTAGAAACCAACCCGCACTGGGCCCGCGCGCCCATTCCCTCTCGAAGAGAGGAGGGCTGTGTCCCAGCAGTGGGAAACGTTATAGGCTGATTATGCTAAACCTGAATTTAAGTCAAGGGTTCATCACGAATGTAAAAAATGTCGTTCTGTGATTTGCCTTTCACTGTAAGCACAAAATTATCATCAGGTCGAATATATCCTTCTGTACATAAAGCCTACTAGACACTGCTATCATGTACTCAAGCATGGGCTCCTTGCTAGATTCACTACATTTAGCAAAATGTAGTAGTTATTATCCATGTGTGTTTTAGCTAAAAGCCCTCTAAAACCTCTCTCTCTCTCTGTGTGCTCTAAAACCTAGAATCTATTTTATTCAATTTGAGGATGAGGATTGAATACAAAACACATTCGTATCTCCGTTCTGCTTGCAGTTAACGAACTAATTCAAATAGTTCCTCATTTCATTACGAGTGCAACTACAGTTGAGTGATCTTCAGATGTTTTCACTTTGTAACGGAAAACCGTTGTGATGGAAATTACGATACGAACGTGTATTTTGTTTGAAAGTAGATGTAATTCAATGAAGTTTAGAAAACGGTTTGGTATTTCAGAATATCATGAATGTAGAAAGAGAGGACTATTAAATAAAAATGTCTTTCCTGTATTCATAATCTTCATTTCAGTCCCTATATACCCATTGCTGATTGGTATAGGGGTTTAGCTCCTTAAGTTCTGAGTTGAGCTATACAATAACTGACAAATGCGTGCACTGACTGAAGAGGTCCACTTAAATCTGTATGGTTCTTTCATCAAAAGACCTTCTGGCCGACCGTATTGGTCCTATGACCTGACTAAGATTATGTCTGGACTTTAAAAGGAATGTGACCGCTGAGTTTGGTTCGGTCTTTCTTCTCAGAGTAGTCAGTTCTGAAACACCGAACTCATCTAGTTTTAAAACATAATTTAATTTTAACGTGTAAAAGTGTTTTTTTTAACCAATTTACAGAAATAAATATAATTTATCAGTACGCAAACCACCCAAGCCAAGGAGGATGACAGAAATGAACGAAAGCTTATAGTATAAGCCTTCTTTATTTTCTGCGATTTTCCACGATTCCGAGCTTTCCTTGTCACTCCTGCATTCATTGTCATTTAAAGACCTCGCTTGCCATTGGATCTGTAATCGCATTACTGAAAATAAAATTTGCAAACTAAAGGGTGTGACAACGTTGTGAGAATATAGCAAGAATTCCAGCACCGTTCCTTTGTCCTGAATAAACCACCCGTTTTAGCTTCACCAATACCGTTCGCATAAATCTTGTAGTGAACCTAATAAATTCGCTACCGTTCGTGATCGAGCTTGCAAGTAAAACAGTTTGGTGGTTTAACACTGACCATATTGATCAAGATTGTTCCGGCAAGGATGACGGAGATGCATGTATGTATGGTCAAGGAATACCTACGTTAAGCAGCTTAACGTTTATTTTTACTTGCATCTTATTATTTTTACGACTACGTCTTTGTCAAAATTTTGAATGAAAATGACAGTTCGAAAAGGTGACATAAGCCCGCTATGTGGGAGAGTTTGTCTTTTAATTGCTTAGCGTTATCACTCCTTAGGGCCTAGGCCCTTTTGTCTAGACAAATGACATTCGCTGCGGAGCGATTCTATTTCTACAATCGCTATCGTTTTCGGTAATGTTTCCATCATAAGAAGCGAAAACTAGCGATAACGCTTGTCAAAAAGTGCCACTTGGATACGCATCTCTATGGAAGTAATCCTTCGACGCTGTCGATTAGTTACATAGAATCGAATGATGTTAACATTGTCTAGTTAATTTCTATTCGTTGACCTATAATCACGTGACATTTCGATAGCTTATGTCAACTTCATACATTTGTTTGGCTTTTCTACTAGCGTCATCGTTAATCGAACGTTACTTTGTCTAGGCCCTCTGGACCTGCAAGGTAGGTATACAATGCATTGTGTACCTACCTACCTTTTTGACTTTGAGAGTATGATGAACAGCCAGTAGTGTCTCCATGCTCCATGCTACCTAAATAACTTTATTAAAAAGGAAATATTTTTGCGCTTTCAGACGATGTTTTCTGTGGTGGCTTCCATGGACATATTCCGGATTTTGAATGCTAAGCGATTCCAATATTAGACCAAGAGAAAAAAAATGCCGAGTAAAAGAGTGTGTCAACTTAGCAGTAATAATATGCAGTTGTACTTACCGCACATGGTTCATAATCGCTTGACACTCGATTTAAAAATCTGCCTGATATAAAAGTGCATGGCTACCCTCTTAACATTTTAACTTTTCATTCCACACATGCGTGAATTAAAGTTTCCCACAACCCACGCTTTTAAAATATCATTACCCGTTTCGACTGTCTCGGTACGAATATTGGAGAAGTTTCAAACAGGGACACAACTCGGCCTCTCGAGCTCGGGAACTCTTAAACACGTGAATAAACTCGAGCTATTTATCTTATCTTCACGCTCGGGTGTAAGAGGGTAGATAGAAGTTTGAGAGGTGTTGAAAGGGAGTGAATTAGCATGTTTTATATATTAATGGTTTTGATTAGTTTCGTTCGAGTTGGTGACGTAATTGAGTACGTCTCATGAGTATGCTGTAATATTATTTGGTTAAGTAATGATTTTAGAAATATGGGTGCATATTTAACAGTGTTAAAGTGCGGGTTGATGAGTAATGGCACATGTCCTCCATCATCATCATCATGGCATGGGTTTCATAGCCTCTTAACATTCAGATCTCGGCTGCATGCAATTGCCTTTCATTCAGGGAGAATGCGGCGCGACAGTTACCTATCTACTTGTGTATTGTACTTACAGAATTGTAATCACTCATCAGTTTATATTTTGATCAACATACAACCTGATACTGACCTGAAAATTGCAAGAAAAGTTAGAATTTTTAAATTTCGCCGGCGTTTATTCAAATATTCACAACAATACAACTCTCTTAGTTTTAGCATTGACCTAAAATATCACGATTTCATGAATACTGAATATTGTTTCAAAGTTATTTTCTGTTTTCTTTGTTTGTGAATTTGTTTTCAATTATTTCTAATAAACGAATTCGACTATGATTTTAGTGTTTTTACAGTAACAAATGATGACGTTTACGTACCTAACTACCTACTTGATAAAACATCCATTAAAGTAAAAAAAAAACAGTCTAGAGGTGACGTGGGAGACCCGGTTGGAACGAAGTTCCTTTAGCTTTTGCACAAATAAAATTGTCGTGACGGTCGAAATGTTACACTTTTTTCGATGTAGCTCATTCGCCAAGTGTGCAGAGTATAACGTGTGAAAAAGAAAGAAGAGAAAAGAAAGAATGAAAAATATTTTATAAAAAAGTAACGAGGAAAGGAAAGGAGGTTGGAAAAGGAACTTCGTTCCAAAAGTCATCACACCATCAGTCACCTTCTCAGCATTTTAATTCTTACCGTTCGTCATGCACCGAAAAAGCGATCCGCAATTAAAAGCATGATCCAGCAGCAATTCTAAATAGATATTTTAATCAGATCTTGAAGAGGGGACACTTTCAAACGCGTCTAATGAGAGTAGTTACTAGACTTTAGTAGGTACTCGTACGTTTGCAATTCCCGTAATTACACCAGTGCTGCAGTCGTAACTGTTGAGAATATAAGTGGCCGTACTTTACTTGATTACTTACAGCTTTTACTCCATTAGAGGGAAATCTGCTATTGAAATTTGCATACATAAACTCACGCCTTCTTCCTCTGGAGGCAGGCAGAAACTACAGAACGCCACCGCCACCACCACGCGCTGCTACGATTCTTACATACTCCTTTTGTCTCGTTTACGTTCATACATCTGGTCATACACGCACGCCGGTTACGATTACTAAGCACCCTGACCTTTCTGAATAACATCACCAATAAGGACACTATTTGTTACTTTTTGAAATAGGTATATATTGTAAAAAGCTTTATCTTACAAAGAAGTAGGTATTTAAATGCTGGTAGCTTATGCCTAGGTTAAAAATCCTTCACAAACCTTCGAAAAATCAACACAGTACAAAAACACACCCTGCGTCAAGCACGGTGGAGCACATAGTCTGGCCGTTTTGCCGCCGTTTCCAACAACAAACTTCCATAGGGGTCCATACAACACTGATGATCGTGCCTACACACGGCCAGTTAACCGAAGTAATTTTTAGGGTGAAAAAACGTGTGTATACAACCGGTCTTACTCCGTGGCTACGAGGTATACGCTCAAGTGACACGCGTCTTGCGACAGCGACTGCGGAGAAAACCAAAGGAAAGAAAGAAAAAAAATAAAGAGGAAGAAAGAAAAGTTGTTTACAGCAAGTATGCCACGAGTCACCGCGACGCGCCTTGTGGAGCGATAGGCGGTAACAGGTGACACGCGCGCATTTCGCTTAACGCAAATCGCATCGCCCGTGAACATTGCTTCTGATAAAATGTGTCGATTTGCTGCATTAGTAGGGTGACGCAACGAAACGTTTTGGACTGAACTAAGATATTCTGTTTAAGAATTCTTTTGGTTTATATCTAAGACAGTTTTCCAGTATTCTTAAACACTAAGCGATGTAGTAAGATCGTGATATAAACTATTTATTCAGTGACAGTCTATTGTGTCTGCAGGAATCAGTTTAGCGCCTGTGCATTTTGTGTTAGCAGTGTTACGAATAAACAACACGTTGCTATACATGATTATTAAATGCTCTAAACAAGAAATGTTTTTAATCTTGGTGATAGTGTTGTGCACAATGGACCTGGCAAGTAAAAGCATGGACATCGTTTTTGGCGGTAGCGTTACTATCAGTGCATGAACGGACTATTTATTGAGTAAATTTTTAAATACCTTTCATAAATACTTACTGATCTCTGGTACCTACAATTTTTTTTTTTTACATCGACTATGAACTGTTAAGCTTCAATGTTGAGAAGATTAAGTATCTATACTCCTTTTAATATAACATTAGAAAAATAACGGTTATCACGCTTTCGTTATTTCGATATAAATGTATAATGAACTCCGTTATTTCACGATAAATACAAAGCAACAATGTAATCTATTTACAGTATATAGATGTCATTGTTATAGCTAACCTAAATGTTATTATATCTATACAACAAGCACAACAATCAATACATTCTTATCAGTCGCAACACCCCACACTATCTAACTACCCTCGTATCTACTAGGCAAATGGACGTGTACGTTACGTATTCGTATCGAGTCGCATAATGTAGGTAAGCAGGGCGCAGCGAGCGTATGCGTCGCGCGTACACCAAGACATTACTTTAGATGTAGGGTGACCATGCGATGTGGGAAGACGTCTTCCTTTTATTAAAACATTTTTCTTTAGACTTGGTTTAAATTATCTAGCCAGTTTTTGTAATGAAGCTGCATTTTCATGATGCAAGTTTCTTGCATCAATAAATGTCTTGCATCGTATAAACACTGTTAAGACTGGTACCTATGCCACAGATAGTTAAATAGCATCGTGTAAATATAAATAAAGCTTAACAACCCAAATGTCATCAATATAAAGTTCTTTTTACAAAACTAACAACTGAGGGCTCATAAATACACGAGCGGTACGTTACCAAGGGCAGAGGCAACGACACGACGACGACACGTCTACGGCTGCCGCTGGTCAGTATCGACGGCTGCAGTAGTCTCTGCCGTTGGCAACGTGCCGCTCGTGTATATGAGCACTTAGTCCGGTACTAAGTTGTCAGCTTTGAATTGAGAACTTCAGATTCGTCAGAATAAAATTCGAAATACAAAAACTAATATAATGGTTTAAGCTTGGAATAAAGTCGGATCTCGTTTTGTAATGAAATGGCTTGCGTTTAGCTTCATTTAAACTCGTACCTGGATTGCCGCCTTTTATGTTCTTTTTATTTTAAATGAGTCTGTACGAGTGATGGTACTTACTAAGCGATCGTACGGCGCTTGCTGGGGGTTACTAACCTGCTGACTGGCTAAAATTTTAACCACAGTGTGAGCTACTTAAGTACGGGTTACATTAGAGAGTAAAAAGTCTGACTTGTTTCTAATTTTTCAAATGGCTATCTTTTCTTAGGCCCGTGGATCGGTAATTGTCACCCTCATAAATTCGGTCCAACCATCTATCTGGAACTATTAACTGTCCGGATTGTGAATGGCATTTCTTACCGCTCTCTTGCGGTCATTGGTAGGTAAATGTTTACCTTGGCATTTACTAGGCTTCATTATATTTACAAACCAATGGAAAATCCTCAACCAAGTTTGCCCCACAAACAAAAACAAAGTAAAACCATAAATTAAACATTAAAACGCCAGCTTATTAAAACAAATGAAACACAAAATTGAGAAATAAATAATACACATAATAATTATTTCGAAGCAGTGTTCATGACATTACCATTCCAATTCTTTGTGTTTTATTAAATACACACACAACGCCGATCACTATTTAATTAGTTAATAACGAGATAATTAACGGCCACAAACGCTGTTATTTTCTCATTAACTGCAAATTAACTATTGTTAGCATTTGAAACTAGTGGAGAGTATTTAGTTAGTTTGCAACTGCAATATGTAGTTTTGAGTGTGTAGCGATGGAAATTGTTGCAAATTCAACAAAATAATAATATTTGTATGTTTCGCTATAATTACGAATGGAATTGCATCATTGTAATGCATACTATAAAATAAATCGTTGCTGAATCTAGCTGTAGATACCATGTTGGGTAGATATTATTACACCGGCGATACTTATTTTGGTTCTAATAACGGAAAGAGAAAAAGAACCATTGTTTAAAGAAATTCATGACATACCTGCAAGTATTACTTATTTATTTAGAAACTATATTTATTTTAAGTTGAATCAATAGAATAGAATACTCTTTATTATGTACACCATAAAAATTACAGATATAAATGTAGACATTTTACATAGGGTTATAAAATGGGCAGTGTTATCGCTAAAAACGATCTTTTACAGACAACCTTTGGATGGATTCAAGGGAGAAGGAGAGACAATAATTCAGGTATTCAGTGGTATACCATTTAATTTAGCAAAAAATACATACATATACAGGGTATTTGGCAGAACGTTGAACATACAAAAATGGTAGATAGGTGGGGTCATCTGCTACTTACTCAGCCCTAATTTATTTGGCCCTGGCCCCCTGGATATATGTTAATTTTTTTTTTTTGCTTTCTTCTAGTTTCACCACTTTCTAAACTTTAAAGTGTATTTTTTATTAAAAATGGGTAAAACAGGCATTTTTTTTTGTTTTTCTGGAGGCCTGTCAGCCTCTTACTGATTAAAAACCACCCAGGTGTTCCATCTCACACCTGCGCTGGGGGACGCGGGAACGTACGATTCTTCCGCAACCCCCGGCTTGTGCCAGCCCGCCTCTGCGGGCCGCGTCCCGTCGAGCGGGGGAGTGAGGTATATGACTCCCCTCGCGACGTCTAAGAGGGGCGCGCGTGGAACACTACGCGCCGCCACCTCGGGTCCTGATGTATGGGGGTGACGGACGTCTCCAAGTCCGCTGCCCCAAGACCCATTTAGGGGGGCTGGAAGAGGGCGTCGTCCGCCCTCCGCCGAAGCCCGGTGCACCTGCTTCGGGAAGGGTGAGAGGATAAGATCTCTCGCTCCCTTTCCTCAGCCTCCTTTTGCGAAATTACCGTTTCGTAGAAGGATACCACCGCGTCCCAGGACTCCTCGCCGCCGACCATAGCATTCACTACGGCCGGCAGTGACAGGTCACTGCCTACTCCAGAAATGAGGGCACAGCGTGGCTCCTCCCAAGCGGCACAGTTTGCCAGCGTGTGCCGCGCCGTGTCCTCCTGGACGAGGCCTAAACCTATGCCAAGTCTGAAGGTGCTTACAGGAAGGATAAAAAACATCATTCAATTTTTTATTAGTGATCGAAGTTCACTATTGTTGGTCACCCTACTGCTCCAGTAATACATGTAGAGATACCATGGGCTTCGATAAATTACCTGGATTCATGGCGCCCGCGCCGCCGCCGCCAGCTACATTTACGTGCAGTTGCCTGTAATAACGTTATGTGTTCAAATACATTTGTATGGTAATTGGCGATCTATGGGTGTGATCATTATCTATGTCTCTGTTTAAAATTCTACAGTAAATACCTCCCCACATACTCCGACTGAATGAAACGAAATATAAATCTTGTATAAAATGCACATTATGCAGCCAAGCATATTATTATAAGTTGGGGATTACATCGCTAATAAAAATGCTTGGCTCAATGCTGATCCTGTTTTACAAGGGAGAATAAACTAATTGATAAGCATTCGAAAATGTTGTTGAAGCTGCTGAAGTTTGTAAAAACTATCTTTGCATTGTATAAAGTCAAATACAAATATTTTTTATTTGTTGAACATAGGTAGGTTAGTTAAAGATGTTGTAAATAAAATCAATCTCTTAGTATTGTATAATTGCATAGCACATGTGTGAGATCTATAAAGCTACCATTTACTGGGTACGTCTTTCATTGAATTGAATATGCCCTTCCAGGTTGAGAGTATGTCATGCTCACTTAAATGTCTCGCTGGTGGTGGCGTGTGTGTTGAATCATTAAGTTCCCTTCAAAATGGTTGAGCTGAATGGTGCTGATCCATACGTCATATTCGTGAACGGGCGCCGTCATTAGGGACTAGACATGTCTTAGCTGCCACGGCATAATTTTATTTCTGTATTTTTTTTGTTTGTAACTATTTTATTACGGACGCTTTTAACATGCACGTCTTATTACATCGTTTTCACATGCATCATTTCAACATCAATGATGTCACAATTTTTTTGTAACAATATTTTGATTTAAAATACTGTTCGTGGAATTTTTTGTCCGCTCTTCTCCATAGGTACCTACTACTTTTTGGAATGGGCAACTAGCTTCATCTTTCTGACTCACCGACTCCTTGACAATTCAAAAGTATCTGTAATTGGTTTATTTGAAATACATGCTTATTTGAAATGGATGCTGGTTGATTACAATGATGATGGATTGTATCGAGTTTCGGAAAAGTACTTATAATGAAAATAGACCGATTTGATTGTATTTTTGGAGCCTGTAATAGAACGGCCATATCTGGAATTTGAATGTTAATTTACTAAAGTGCAATCATTATTATAGAAGTGTACTCGAATCTGAAAATATGGAATTCTCTCTTTTGTAATTTTTGCCCTACAAAAATCAAGCGTAATAAAATAAAACATGAATAAAAGTAGGTAACTCTTAGTAGAATACGTGGGATTTTCTTGTCACTCAGTTATACAATATATAATATTTATGAAGGAACACAGGCGTATCCATGTCAAATATAATAAACAATAACATTTTTGTACAAACAAAGTGTGTATTTATTACTAGTCTGCGAAACGAAACGCAGGGTAGCGTCATGTCATGAATGACTTGTAGCGGTATCAACATCGCCACATGCGAGCTACACGTCATACTGACGTCACGCAAATCCTGCATCGCGCAAGCAGAGTTTACCGCGTGACTAGCATTATTATATATAACGTCCCGACATCAACCGTCAGGCAGTTACCCACCAGACACAACACCCGTCTGGTCGGAGGATCTTCCCTTTTCTATGGAGGTATGAGTGAGCTTTACACCTTGTTCCTCATACCTCTATGGACCTATAAAAGATTTTTCTTTTCAATATTTACTTAGAACTCAGTCTGTACGTCTTTTAAGAAGGTAGGTACAGAAAAGGGGTAATCGCAAAAATATGGCAAACACTGCAGTAGACTCACCGTTCAAAAAACCCATAAATATTTGACATTCGGACTAGCTAGCAACAAGCTACAACCCAGTAGAATAAAAAAAAACAAAAAACTAGTTTAACAAAAATGCAACTCTATTTTTTTTTGTTAAAAGTGTAAAAAATATCCCGCTAACGTCCCGGCAATATATATTTTTGATGGGGGCTGCTGGTCACGCTCGCGCGTGCCAAATAAAATGGCTGCTCGTGACAACGTGACGTCTAGTTGGCTGACACAGGCGCTACGTGCGACGATGAGGTTTTTCCCAGTAATGCAGATTTTAATAAGAGCAGGAGCATACCTACATGACAAATCATGTAAAGATTTAACGAAATTAAGACATTTTCTACTTTTGTTTCAATGGTTGCACTCTGAAACGGCGCATGGAATTTAGTAAAATAAATATTTAGGTAATTGAAAAGGAGCTAGCTTTCACTGTTGGGATGTACAAGTAGGTACACAGAAAATCCGGTTTATTTGCCATTTATCCATCATCTCTCAAGCGGACATAGGTACTTAATAATAAAGCTCATAGGTAGGTAGTTAAAAATACTTCCGCAATCTACATAGCAAATATTAGTGAACATGTAACTTATTCTTTTTTTTTCATTCATCGAAACTCTTCCGTTCAAACGAAGAAAAAGTCCATTTCTCTCTATTTCTCGAACAATGAGTTGAACATTTTCCGACGACGTCTGCAGCGGATATTGAATTTCATGCTCACGTCTTCTCAGTGCGGTTGTGTGTCTAGTAATGTGAATTTCCTTATAACTATGTTGACTCGACGAGGAACAGACGATAAGTATTAAAACTAATTAAATTATAAATTACTAGCAGTGCCTTGGTGCTTCTCCCGTGGGCTTTGTTTTGATTTGGCATTTCTTTTGGTAGTTTTGAACACATATCGAGTAGACACCGCTATGAGCGATATGATCACTTTTTTATATAACTATTCTATCATATTTGCATATTTTTATATATCTATGCTATCTTAAACACCCTTTTTCTTCAAATCTGTCTGTTAGTATATGCCCTTGTCGATACTTCTCAGTATCTAAAAAAAAAAAAATCCTAATGTTGTCATTAAGCGTTTAAAATTTAAATAAAATTTATCTACTACTTGTTAGCAAAACACTTTCAGAAAATCCCACGAAGAATATCAATAAAAAATCAGGAACTGGAAGACAAAGAACGACAAGTTAAACTTGTCGTTTTAGAAACGACAAGTTTAAAATAAGTACTACAGAATAGTGCCAACATTGACAGTTTAAAATAGGACCCACAAAAAGCTTAAAATACAGCGTGCGGTTACACAAATCAAGTCCTCCAAAAGGTTTTATAGACTTCAATGGCCGAGAAATGCAGTAGTCAATGTGATTTACATTGCACTTATTTCACGGTGGTATCTTTAAAACTTTTAGAGTCAATTCGATATCAGGCTCTTGTTGCGTTCTCACTACAATATTTCTTCTTTCGTTCTGCATTGGAACTGTATTAAAAAAAATGGATTAATTTATTTTTACCTTGGGAAGGCTTGTAAAAGGGCCTAGTTTGACTTCGTCATTCGTCAGTCTCTTCTCTGCACGAACTCTTTAGCTTCGTAGCCTTAAGAGCGGGTAGTAACCAAAACTGCCTATCTTCAATTTGATTTTTCATGAAATTGTTAAGACTTAGGTACAAATAAAAATTTGTATGAGTAACTACATGATATTTTCAAACTTTTTGTGGAACAAACACACAATATGTTAAAATTTTCTCGATAAAACAACATCACGAAGTTACCTCTAATTTTCACGTATTTTCGATTTGTACTTAATATGCTAATGACTAATAGATTAAAAACAGGCGAATATTTGTATTAATACAAGGCGAAAAAAATTGTGGAGGCATTTTTTTAAATTCCTTTTACTTTTAGTTTTATTACGACTACAAGCTTGCAGTTACGACGTTTTTAATTCGTTGAAGAAGTCATCTTCCGTCTCACGTTGCGGGAACTTCAAGCATATTTTTGTTTCACAAAGCAGTCGCCGTCGCTCCATTGAGACGAGAGGACTGCGCTTGAATTTTCGGCTGCTCTGGGATATAATTTATTTGTGTAAATAATATTTTCGTAATTTATCACATTGTAGGAAAGAGACTGTGAAATAGAAAACATGAAAAAACACTAAAACCACTTCCGAAACGATTGTTAAAATCGTTAAGTATTGATAAACTAAATAAATACCGCGGCTAAACTATAAAATAAAAATACTATATTATTTCAATCATAGAAGTAATAGGCTTAGAACCGCAGTAGTCGCAATTAAAGTGAAGCCATTTCAAGTTAGCCTTTTAACGTTACTTACGAATTTCGGCGCGTCAGTACTCAAGATCATGTATTGCTGTAAAGAGCTCGCGCAATTTCGCAAAAAAATTACGTACTGGGCAGTGAATGGGTGTCATAATGCATCACATAATCATGAAAAAAAAATTAAGATCTCATTTCACGGGTAAATACTGCCTAGCATCTTATATTTTTATAAAAAGCTTTCATCAAAACCAAATAATAAATCGTAAATTTGTCTTTAAATGTTGCTAGGCATAGGAAAATATTTTACCCTATTTTTTGTTATTTTAATTGTGTACTGCCTATAATCCTAATCCACTTATAAGTAGGTATTATTATATTCTAAATATTATTAGGGTACCCACTCGCCACGAAAAAAAGATAGTTGATTTTATTTTGTTTTGATGAAGTGAAGATGTTTTTACCATTTTTTTGGTGTCTACCCTACCAGGGTCATATACAGCTGGACCCAAAAGAGTGCAAAAAATGGGGGTGCCAGTAGCCATACATTATAAAATGTTAACTTTAAAAACCATGTTTCTGGCAGAATTTTAGATAGTCTTATTAATTTTAAATCAATCTAATCGTTTTCATGCACATTTATTGCCTGATAAAACACGGATTGAAACAATACTGACAAAGAAACAAATAAAGAAAAAATGCATATTCCTCTTGTTGTTGTTTTGTTTTTCTTGTTTTTTGTTTTGTTTTTCAAAGATTACAAATTAGTTCCGTTTTTAGACGGTTTTGCCGGACTGCACTAATTAGTTAAGATAAATGTGTAACTATGTGTACCTACACTGTGCAATTAATAAATAAATAAAATTAAATAAACAAATAAAATAAATAATTCTAAACGCAAGGTTGGCAAAATTGGAACAATTCCATTTTCTCCACTTTTTGAGGAAAATGTCATTCGCTTGCAACATTACTCGTTTGCTTGTGTGCGTGTCGGCAAACGTAAATACGTGCCGCATATGCACACATTCATTGTGTTGTTGCTTCAACTTTGAACGGAATTTTGAATGAAACTATCACTCTAAGTCTAATTACTCTAAGATTTCAATGTGGATATTTGAAAACTCAAGATGACATACATTATTTGACAGATTTTTGACTAGTATAGTACAACTAGCGCCATTGCTCTGCATTTCGGGCAATTTTCTTGCGGAGAAAATTTACGACATAGAGGTCGTGCTGGAGATCTTAGATCTTATTGGTATTAATTCATGATCTAAATTCTTTTACTCCCACTTTCGTTGACAAACTCCGTGTAAGGGTAACCTTAGACGATCAATTTCGAGCGACTTTCGACCAACCCCCGAATCAAGTTGAAACTCGAAATTTCATAAAATGACGGAGTTCCGGGGTAACAAACATAAAAAGCTATATCATGTGCATCAAATTGTATAACAAAATTCCAAGTAACATAAAAACATTTCCATTTTTTAAATTTAAACGTAATTTAACAAAAAATACTTTTTGATAAATGCTTTTATCTACTTTTATATCGTAAAATTCGAATTATAAACTTCAAAACGAGTTTATATTAACATATATACTTTCTAAACACATACCGAAATTTAAAAATGAAATCCTACTAAAACACTTTTCTCTAACTAGGAATATACGGTTATAATAGGTTGGGGAAAAAGTTTATTCGCATTTTTTAAGAAAATTCAAAACATTTTTTAATATAGTTTATTTACATTTAACTAAAGTATGTAGGTACGTACTATTTTGTTCGATAACATGATCCTATTGCTATAGAAATTTTGGGACTTCTGATCAAAATACCGCGACAAGTGGTTTTGGCAGTCCTCTCGTGGTGTTAACCTGACACTGCCTAAAGAATTCTGAAGAGACCGAAACAGGTGGAAATCTGAAGGTGCAAGGTCAGGACTATACGGCGGGTGCATTAACACCTCCCAGCCAAACTCTCTTAATTTTTGCTGAGTGGCTAAAGATGTGTGAGGTCTAGCGTTATCATGATGAAAAACCACACCCCTTCTGTTGATTAATTCCGGCCGCTTTCTCTCAACTTCTTGCTTTAATCTCATCAGTTGTTCGCAGTAGAGTTCAGAATCAATGATCCTGCCTGGTGGTAACAGCTCATTATGAATAATGCCCTTCCAATCCCACCACACACACAGCATCACCTTGTTGCGAGTTAACCCGGGTTTCGCCACAGTCTGTGAAGCCTGACCGGCCTTTGACCACGACGTTTTTCGCACGTTATTGTCGTACGTGATCCACTTTTCATCACCAGTTATCAGCTTCTTCAAAAATGGTTCCGTTTCATTACGTCGTAATAAAGAATCACAAATGAGTACACGGTTCATTAGTTTTCTTTCAGTGAGCTCGTGAGGTACCCAAATATCGAGCTTTTTTGTGTAAATGATAAATGATAAATGATTTTATTTCTGTAAGTAGGTTTGTACAAACAGTTTTACACGTCAATCATATTTTTAACTAGATGAGGTTGGCTTTTCCTATCTGACTACTCTGAGAAGAAAGGCCGAAACAAACTCAGAGGTCACAGTCTCTTTTAAAGTCCAGACATAATCTTGGTCAGATCATGTGAAGACCATGTAGATTGGTATCTGAAATGGTCTTTTGAGGAAAGAACCACACAGATTGAGTGGACCTGTCCAGTCAGTGCACGCATTTGTCAGTAATCGTGCAGCTCAACTCAGGAAGTCAGGACTTAAGGAGCTCAACGATTCGACGAACAATACCAAAGAAAGGACATTTGGGTAGGCCGCATAAATTACTCAAACTGCCAGATCATGATTAAAATTAACTGAGAAAAAAAAGCAATGACCCAGTGATGTACCCAGTTTTTTTCAAATGTGCCAAAACTATTTTGTGGTCAATTCCCAGTTCTTCAGCTACGTCGTAACTACTGATCTTGCTCCACTTTTTCAAAAATGGCATCCATTTTATCCGTAATAGGGCGACCAGAGCGACATGCATCTTTGACATCAAAATTTCCGGATTGATAACGCTTAAACCAAATTTGTGCTACTCTCACAGACACTGCACTAGGTCCATAAACATCGCAAATATTTTTCGCGGCTTGCGTTTTATTTTTACCTTTTTTGTAGTAAAATTTTAAAATGTATCGAATTTCTTCATTAGATTCACTCATCTTGACAGTACGAAAAACAAATGAAAATCACACATTTTCCTAAATTTAATTTATGTTCTTTAAAATTTAAACTTTCAATGATACCAAAACCAGCCAGATACAAATAGTATAGCCAAAGAGATTTTATTACAAGTTCATACATACTATAATTTGAAAAGACTTTTTCCCCAACCTAATATATATATATTTTACCAATACTATACAGGGCAAATCCAAGAAGTTATATCACCAAGGAGTTTCCATGAATATTTTTTTTCTAATGGAACACATATGCGGTGCGCGCCATTATTATAGCATTACAAAAAAAAAATTGACCCTATGAATTAATTGTGATTTTTGAAGTAATTTATGAATAAATTGTGACAAAATTTAATTGAATTTGATGTAATTTACTAATCACATGCATTATTCAAGTTAATTAATTAATTTCCTAATATAATATGGGAAATTATATGTGCGGCAACAAAAGTTTTCTTTAGCACCTGCAACCTAGCGTCTTTTTTTATATGTAGGCGACGAGTTAATAGAACAGCTTCAATTATATTAATTCATCATCTTTACTATTCCAACAGAATATCAAAAAACCAGCGTCAATTTACGAGCGTAAATTAATATGACTCCGAGCTACCGATAAATATATTTACTTCTGAATTGATAACTCAAGTGACTAATGTTTTAAGTGAGCTACTATGCGAGCTCGGGACTTAGGGCCCCCCGACTCGGACAGGTTAGGTTAGAAGGGAATGGCGGGGTCTAAAAGACCCCGCCATCCCCTTCGTAGTTATTTTTTTTAAACCACCCAGAAGTAGGAGCCCCGCAAAGCGGGGCTCCGTCGACTACGCTTGTCATTATTCATAATGCGCGGGCATTATGAATAATGCCCCTATTTATTACTTGGTCCATAACGTTGCTTAAGAATTATCACCATGCTGCGTCATATTAACAGTAGCTCGTTTTACAATATATATTCGCTTGAAAACCATTTATTAGACGCTAAAAGTTTGTCGCTTACCTATTAATTATTTAGACAACTAAATATATTTGAAGACGAGAATGACATTTTAAAGAAGCTGCCTTAATTAGCACCCATATAATATTTAAGTGTGTTAACATTTGCACGCCGACATTAATGGTATAATCAGTGATCCATGTAATTATCTTAAGAACTTTCTGTACCTGATTTATTCAAATAAATGAGTTAAAGATTGATTTTGAAAAAAAAAACACAACCGATTTGAGAACCTCCTCCTTTTTTGAAGTGGGTTAAATATTATAGTTTAGCAAAATACTAAACAGTGATACAGTTTTTATTAAAAACTGTTGTAACTTGTGGTCGGGCTACTTCGCAAGGTGTCGGAATTTTTCAAGTGAAACAAATATTTATGTTGAACACTATTTATTAACTCACTCTCAAACTGTTCTTAATGTTACCATGTTTATGAAATTTTTGAATACACCCGGCTACCGCGATAGACAAAAGTGTACGTAATCTAATATTCTATATATATATAAAAATGAATCCCTATTTCCCTTGGTCACGCCATCACGCGGGAACGGCTGGAATGATTTCACTATTTGTTTTTTGTTGTGTTCGTTATTGTCAGAAGAAGGATCTTATGAAATAAAAAAATTAGAAAGTTGATCGGAACGTTACAAAAATTTAAGAAAACTTAACGCGAATATAACTGTTACATTACTTTCAGTTGTTTGAAATAACTTTCAGCGATTGACAGAATGCGCGCTGCAAATATCGTATAGCACAGATGCATCGGTTGATAAATGAGTCGACAGTTTTAGTTTTAGTCAATAGTCAAAACTAAAACTAAACGACATATGAAATTCATAGTTAAGACCAGACAACTTCTGTCGGGTCAGCTTGTAAAATATATTTTTAAGGTACAAGTTCGTAGCCGCTGCATGTAGCAGCAGCATGCGACGTGTCGCCGCGACACATGGGTTCTATGCATTTCTAAGAAAACGACGTGTCGCTAGCTACGGAAGGTATTTCATAGAAATACATAGAAACCAGTAGTGTCGCGGCTATACGTCGTCTGCTGCAGCTGTCTGCAGTCGGCTAAGAACTCATACCTTAATAAGTAATATAATAGGATCTTCGCATCACGTAGATAATGCAAACTAAAATGTTCGGTGAAAACTCCGACGAAATTTTAGTAAGTTGTTTGTTCTCAAATCATAAAATTGCCTACATATTACTCAGTTCGCTAGACTGACAACACCCAGTCCAGCATAGACTAAGTAGACATCAAAGCATTTACATTTAAAATACATCGGAGCAATGATAACGTAGCACAATCCATGCATATTTTATATATAAATGTGAAATATGCCGCAGTGGTGAATAATTCCCAGGAAGCGTCCGAGCTAGTTGGACGCGCGTGATCAAAGGGAATATGGAACCGGCTGTTATAACTTACTTTTATTTAAATCTAGTTTTAGTATGTGTATTATGAGCTAGCGTTCTTCCTTTTGTCGGTATGAGATTTACGAGAAATGGCTAACATAGTAGAGTAAAGGATGGTTGATTTTCGGAACTGCAGTGTTAGTAGAGGAGCATTCGGTGGAGGTCAGCCCGGCTTGGGTGGAGCACCGCCGTGTCCTCGCGGAGGTGGTCGGCGGCGGCGATCTCTAGCGTCCAGGCCATGGTACGGAATGAGACGACATGGGAAGCCGTCACCTCCTTCTGCAAAGCAGTAATGCTTGCAAAGGAGGAGGCAGAGCGAGTGAGGGAGAGGTAATCGTTGCGCCCTCATGCCCCTAGTCGCCGCAGGAGGAGACGCCCTGGGCATCGGGAGTCGATAGCCGATTCCCGGCTACCGTAGGCAGGGCTTGCGGACGGCGAGCAATGTTGTGTTCCACGCGCATCTCAAAGAGATGTCAGCACACATTGACGGGGTCCGTTAGGGCCGATGCATGCTGAGGTCGCGGGTTTGTCCAATAGGGTTACCGTGGCCCTGGCACATTGGCAACTGAAGGAAAACGGGTGGGTTTTAGACAGTACAAGTCTGACACGCCCTCCCGTTCTGCCCAGAGCGGGAGAAGTTATTTGATGATGTCCCACCCAAATAAAAAAAAAACCTAAGAGTGCGCCACTGTACGCCCGTACCTTATGGTCCTTTAGTGTAAATCAATTTATTGTATAAATTTATTCCAAATAAGAATCAAAGTAGTGTTGAATTTTAAAAAGGCAAATTATTTTCCAGGCGACTAACAACTGAAAGTGCGACTAACTATTTGCTACTAGAAATCATAGGCAAGGTACTATAAATAATGACATGGCGACTAATATTAACAGTAGGATAGGATGCAAGAGCGAGCGAAGCGAGCTCGGGACTTGGGGCACCCCGACTCGGACAGGTTAGGTTAGAAGGGGATGGCGGGGTCTGGAAGACCCCGCCGTCCCCTTTGTGGTTATTTTTTTTTAAACCGCCCAGAAGTAGGAGCCCCGCGTAGCGGGGCTCCGTCGGCTACGCCTTATTATGCAAATCAGATAAAACCCAGGATAAACCAGGATTTATTTTTTGTCCAAAAATAAAAATTCAGAAATAGGAGGCCTCGCCAAAATAGAAACTCGATGCCAGTTTAAATTAAAACAAAGCTAACAACTGATTATTAAGCTGCTACTTTCTACTTAAAATTATTCTTCACTGTAGCTGCCAACCTACTATTTTTGCTACCGGCTTTAATTATTTTTTAATCCCAATTTCAGATTAATTTGTCGCCGCGTTAAATACATGCCTTTTAAAAATAAGACTTTAATATTAAGTTATAGCTCTGCTGTCCCATATTTATTAATATAAAAATCAACAACATAACACTTCACTGAAAAAACTTCATGCAAACATTAAGCAAAGATTGACTGCTATACATAAATATGTCGACATCTGGCTCCTGAGCAGTCAGGGCGTTCAGCAAATTGATCATGAGCTTATAATTTTGCTCATGCGGATCCCATACCGGCGAATTATTTACTAGTTTGCCACGTACAAACGAATCAATAAATATGTAGCGGCATCTACAACGCCACATGCAAGCTACACATCACACTGACGTCACGCAAAATCCTGCATCGCGCAAGCAGAGTTTATCGCGCAACTAGCATATACTCGTATACAACGTCCTGACATCCAACGTCGGGCAGTTGCCCCCCAGACACAACACCCGTCTGGTCGGAGGATCCTCCCTTTTCCATAGAGTATGAGTGAAGTTTACATGCTGTTCCTCATACCTCTAAAAATATATCACCAAGTTACACCTTAACACGGTCTTTATCTGACTAGAAACTTGACTATACTGCCGTCATCATTTTGACTGGCCTAAAGCACAGACAGTAACCGTTCTATGTACCTTTTTTTTTTGTTACTAGGTTGGAAATCCTCATGGATGTCCTCCGCTCTGGGGAGGGCGGAGGGGTATGTCAGACTTCTACTGACTAAAACCACCCCGTGTTCTCTCAAAACTTGCACCGGGGGCTACGGGGGCACTTAAGCAGTTTTCAACGCAGCCCCTTACTGGTGCCGGCCCGCCTCTGCTGGCCTCGTCTGGTCAAGCGAGGGGAGTGAAGTGTTTGACTCCCCCCGCGATGTCTAAGACAGGCGCGTGTGGAACATTACGCGCACCTCCACCTCGGGTTCTATATGATAGGGGGCGGCGGACGTCCCCGAGACCGCCGTCCCTGGACCCAGTTAGGGGGCCGGAAGAGGGCATTATCTGCACTCTGCCGACGCCCGGTGCGCCTGCTGCGGGCCAGGAGAGCACTCGAAATCTCCCTCTTCCTTTCTGCTGCCTCCTTCTGCGGCATGACATTTTCGCAGAAGGAGTTCACCGCGTCCCACGACGCTGCGTCGCCGACCATAGAATGAAGCACAGCCGGCAGCGGCAGATCGCTTCCCGCCTCCGAAACGAGGTCACGGCGTGGCTCCTCCCAAGCTGCACAATCTGCAAGCGTATGCCACGCCGTGTCCTCCCGGTAATGGGAGCAGTGATGACACCGAGTATCTGGCTCCCTGCCTATGCGATGCAGGTACCTCCCGAAGCAGCCTTGCCCCGAGAGCACCTTTTTTTTTTTGATCCGGGGTGGAAAATCCTCATGGATGTCCCCCGCCCTGAGGGGGCGGAGGGGTCTGTCAGACTCTTACTGACTAAAAACCACCCCGGTGTTCCATCTCACACCTGCGCCGGGGGTCGCGGGAACGTACGAATCTTCCGCAACCCCCCGACTGGTGCCGGCCCGCCTTTGCGGGCCCCGTCCGGTCGAGTGGGGGGAGTGAGGTGTTTGACTCCCCCCGCGACAACTTAGAGGGGCGCGCGTGGAACACTACGCGCTGCCGCCTCGGGTCCTGATGTATGGGGGGCGATGGACGTCCCCAAGTCCGTCGCCCTGGACCCATTTAGGGGGGCTGGAAGAGGGCGTTGTCCGCCCTCCGCCGACGCCCGGTGCGCCTGCTGCGGGCCGGGTGAGAGGATGAGATCTCTCGCTCCCTTTCCGCAGCTTCCTTCTGCGAGATAACTGTTTCGCAGAAGGATACCACCGTGTCCCAGGACTCGTGACCGCTGACCATAGCATTCACTATGGCCGGCAGCGACAGGTCACTGCCTACTCCTGAGATGAGGGCACGGCGCGGCTCCTCCCAAGCGGCACACTCTGCCAGCGTATGCCGCGCCGTGTCCTCCCGACAGTCGACGCAGTGGTGACACCGGGCGTCCGGCTCCCTGTTTATGCGACACAGGTAATTCCCAAAGCAACCATGCCCCGAGAGCACCTGCGTCACCCGAAACGATAGGGAGCCGTGCCTCCTCCCGAGCCAGAGGTCGAGCACCGGCCGGACCACCTCGATGGTGACGAGGCCGGTGGTAGGACGTGAGAGCCTGTCCCGCCATTCCGCCACCAGGACCTCGCGGAGCTGCGACGGACGCTGCTCCATATGTCGCTGCATCGGTCGCTCGCCCCGCGCCCGCCATTCCTCGCGCCACCGGTACAGTGACGCGAGCACCTTCGCCTCCAGGTCCCAGGGCGGGGATCCGGCCAGTGCACAAGCCGCCTCGTAGGAGATCGTGCGGTACCCCCTTATGACTCTGACGGCCATCGCTCTCTGCGGCTTTCGCAGAACAGCAATGCTGCCGGCCGTCAGGTCAGCCGCCCAGATCGGGGCCCCGTAAAGGGCCATCGATCGCACGATCCCTACGTAGAGTCGCCTACAAGCGGCGCTCGGGCCCCCCAGATTGGGGAGCAGCGTTGACAGCGCCCCAGTCGCGCCCAACAACTTGGGCGCCAGCCGCCGGAAGTGGGGGCCGAAATTCCACCGACTGTCGAGCACCAAGCCCAGGTACTTCATGGTGGGCTCGACAGCGATTCGTACCCCCCCCCATCACAATGTGGGATCCGGACGGTGGCGCCCGCCGGGGACCATGAAACACCATGGCCTCCGACTTGTTGAGGGCCACCTCCACGCCGAGGCGCCGTATGCGGCTCACCGTCTGTGAAACCGCAGCCGTCGCCAGCAACGCTGCCTCCCTGTGCGAACTCTCCCGCGCCGTGACCAGCGTGTCGTCCGCGTAGCACGTCAGGTCGACGCCCGGTTGGAGTTCGCCTCTCAGCACCCAGTCGTACCCGATGTTCCACAGGAGCGGGCCCAGGACCGAGCCCTGTGGAACACCGCACGACATGTGGCGCTGGCTAACGTCATCGCGTCCCATGTAGGTGACACACCTCTCCGCCAAATAAGCCCCAACGATGCGGCGGAGGTAGAGAGGCACCCGATGATACTGCAGTGCCTCCCGAATACAACTCCAGGGCAGGGTGTTGAAGGCGTTGGAGATGTCCAAGGACACCGCCACCACCACCCCACCCCGGGACACCGTTTCCTCCGCCAGGAATCTCAACCGCGATATCGCGTGGATGGTGGAGCGCCCATGCCGAAAGCCGAACTGGCTCTCGTCCAGGTCCGGCCCTTCTCTGCACAAGTGGCCGATGAGGCGGGCTGCGAGTATCCGCTCCAGCAGCTTCCCCACCTCGTCTAGCAGCACTATGGGCCGGTACGCGGACGGCGAGTCCGCAGGGCGCCCCACCTTCCTGCGCAGGACCAGACGACCAGTCTTCCACAAAGTTGGAAACTGGCCCCGCTCAAGGCACGCTGTGTAGAGTCCTCTCAGCTGGGGCTCCAGCTCCTTCAGAGCGAGGGCTAACGCTCGGCCGTGGATCCCGTCGGGCCCCGGAGCCACGTTCTTGGCCCGGAGCTGCATCACGGCCGCCCTCATCTCTGCCTGTGTCACCTCTGGGACGCTAATGGCGTTCTCCTCTGTAGACTCTGCAGCTGTGGGCAAACCCATCGGCGGCGGAGTATGCTCCGCTCTTGCCGGGAAGAGGGCTACAACTACCTCCTCCAGCAGCTCGGGCTGAAGACTCTCCTTAAGTGGAGGCGCTGCGGCTCGAAGTTTCCCTCGAACCGCTCGATAAGGGCGCCCCCACGGATTCCCGTCTAGAGTCTCCAGCATCTCCTCCCTCGCCGACGGCCAGCCACAGAGTCTCTTTAGCCGCGCGGTACACCTCATACAGCGCGGCTTCTTCGTCAGGGACCCGACGACGTCTCCTCCGGTAACGGGTGTACTGGCGTCTCACCGTCACACACGCGATGCGTAATTGCGCAATCGCGGCGGACCACCAGTACACCTGGCGCCTTGCTGACTGTGTGTGGACGCGGGGCATAGACGCGTCGCTGATTTGCGTCATCGCCCCGCGGAACCACAGCGCCTCCTGTTCGACGTCGATGGGTCCGCTCATTGCAGACTCCCGGATCCAGGCCTGGACAATAGCGGCCTCCTCGAGAAGCTCCCTGTCGATGCGCTTGAGCGCCCAGCGCGGGCCATCCGTTCGCAGGCCCAATGAACTGCGGCCGCCGGCGGTCTGGGCGGAGACGTCGACACGGATGTATCGGTGATCCGACAACGTCTCCACCTCCGCGGCAACACGCCAGTCGCGAACACGGCTCGCAACAGCAGGGCTAGCGAACGAGACGTCCACTATTGACCCGCCCCGCTGCCGCACGCACGTGTGGACCGAGCCCACGTTCAGGACGACCAGGCCAGTCGTGACCGCCCACTCCTCCAGCGCCTCACCCCTAGCATCGGTCACCGGAGATCCCCACGCCGCAGACTTGGCGTTGAGATCCCCTAGCAACAGCACGGTGCGAGGATGGAGTCGGCCCACGACGGCACCCAACTCGACAAGGAAGCTTTCGAAGTTAGCGAGACTCTTGTTGGGCGAAAAATACGCCCCAACCACGCCAATGCCGTCCGCAAAGGCTGCCACCCAGCCGTGTCCTCGGGACGGGTTGACGAGAGCCCCGCCGATGATGGCCACCAAGCCATCCAGGTCCCCCACCCAGTTATCCCGGGGGGGGGACAAAGTATGGCTCGGCGACCACAGCCACGCGAATCAACCACTCCGCCATGCTCTGGAGCAAGAGATCCTGAGCTCTGGCACAGTGGTTGAGATTGCCCTGGAGGAAATGGTAGAGCGCCATTAGGCGCAATCCATTCCCTCCGCACCATTCCTAGGCCGGGAGTCGGCCAAAGGGCAGCCAGGCTGATGGGGGGTAAAGAGCCCCCCGCAGTCTTGGCACCCCTTTTCTCTTGCTGGCGGAGGGGCGCCACAGGCTTTTCCGCCCGCTCTGTGCCCGGCGGGCCTCCCTGCAGCTGTACAGAGGCCGCAGTTTGGCGCCGTGGAGCACTGGGCCGCCTTGTGGCCGGGCTGGCCGCAGCGATAGCACTGCTCACTGCGGTCAACTTCGGCGGTGCACCGTGCCCTAACATGCCCAATGTCAAGGCACCGGTAGCACCGCATGGCCCTGGGCTGCAGCAGCTTGACACTCGCTGCAACCCATCCCACCAACAAACGCCCACCGCCAGCGACTTTGTTCGCCGCCGCCACCGGGCACCGCACCCAAATCGTGCCGAGCCCGGAAGCACCGCCCGCCCGCACGTCGTCGGGCGGACATCCGCCGACTCGGGCGACGGCCGCCACAACCTCGGCCGGAGTCGTCGAGTTGTCCAAGCCTCCAACGCGCAGCTCAGCGGTCTTCATCGGCCTGGACACCTTGACGTCCTCCGGGTTGAGGACCTCTCTCCGTTTGGCGGCCAGGATATCCGCCTTTTCGCTGCTAGAGGCACCCGACACCTCGAGCAGCCGCGCCCCCGTAATCGCCGGCTTCAGTCTGAAGCCGGACGGTGTGCCAAGGTCGGGGAACGCGACTTTGGCTTTTGCCTCCATAAGGACCGCCTTGTACGTGACGCCCCTTTCGATGGCTCCGGGCTGCAGCGTAATAATTACAGCCGCGGAGCGTGGGGCTCTGACCTTAGGCGGACCCCCCCGAGAGCACCTACGTCGACCTGAATGACAGCACCGCGGCACCGGCCGGACCGCCCCGACGATGGTAACGACGCCAGCGGTAGGGCGCAGAAGCCTGTCCCCCCATTCCGCCACCAAGACTTGACGCAGCTCAGACCGGTGCAGCGTGATCTATTTGTTCTATGTACCTAGTACAACTGAAAGTATCGGATTAACTTATTCAACTTCCGATTTCCACAAATTATCGATCTACCCAGAACGGACAGTGTGACAAAGATATAATATTTCTTCCTTCTATCCGGAAAGCCTATCCGTTGGAGATAATAGTCCCCAATTTATTCCCTGTCGACATACCACTCGATCGCTAATTGCACCGTCGTTTTTCATGTTTACACCGATTCTCACTTTCCACGTTAGCAGTCTATGTATGTAGGTGTTGCAATAACTTAGGAAGATACTTATGGTTGACGTTTGTACCAGCTTTTCTTGCAAATTGCTGAAATAATTTTGGGTGTAGGCCTTAAAAACGATTATTGTTTTGATCCAAGTGGCTTTTTGACGTAGAATTGCAGACCTATATTTTACTTTTACTTAGAATATAATATATCTCTTTAAAGATTGCGAATGATTACGAAAAGTTGTTGTTAAACAACGAATTTACAAGTTTGTTTATAGGATATAATAAGTTGGGGAAAAAGTCTTTTCGCATTATAGTATGTATGAACTTGTAATAAAATCTCTTTGGCTATACTATTTGTATCTGGCTGGTTTTGGTATCATTGAAAGTTTAAATTTTGAAGAACATAATTCCAAATTCAAATTAGGAAAATGTGTGATTTTCATTTGTTTTTCGTACTGTCAAGATGAGTGACTCTAATGAAGAAATTCGAT
Source organism: Griposia aprilina (assembly GCA_916610205.1). Classification (NCBI taxonomy): domain Eukaryota; kingdom Metazoa; phylum Arthropoda; class Insecta; order Lepidoptera; family Noctuidae; genus Griposia; species Griposia aprilina. The sequence goes on along the minus strand of OU744302.1, from coordinate 21,027,393 downwards.
ACATTTTAAAATTTTACTACAAAAAAGGTAAAAAGGCAAAGCAACCCGCGAAAAAAAAATTGCGATGTTTATGGACCTAGTGCAGTGTCTGTGAGAGTAGCACAAATTTGGTTTAAGCGTTTTCAATCCGGAAATTTTGATGTCAAAGATGCACGTCTCTCTGGTCGCCCTATTACGGATAAAATGGATGCCATTTTTGAAAAAGTGGAGCAAGATATCAGTAGTTACGACGTAGCTGAAGAATTGGGAATAGACCACAAAACAGTTTTGGCACATTTGAAAAAAACTGGGTACACAAAAAACCTCGATATTTGGGTAACTCACGAGCTCACTGAAAGAAACCTAATGAACCGTGTACTCATTTGTGATTCTTTATTATGACGTAATGAAACCGAACCATTTTTGAAGAAGCTGATAACTGGTGATGAAAAGTGGATCACGTACGACAAGAACGTGCGAAAAAGGTCGTGGTCAAAGGCCGGTCAGGCTTCACAGACTGTGGCGAAACCCGGGTTAACTCGCAACAAGGTGATGCCGTGTGTGTGGTGGGATTGGAAGGGCATTATTCATTATGAGCTGTTACCACCAGGCAGGACCATCGATTCTGAACTCTACTGCGAACAACTGATGAGATTAAAGCAAGAAGTTGAGAAAAAGCGGCCGGAATTAATCAACAGAAGGGGTGTGGTTTTTCATCATGATAACGCTAGACCTCACACATCTTTAGCCACTCAGCAAAAATTAAGAGAGTTTGGCTGGGAGGTGTTAATGCATCCGCCGTATAGTCCTGACCTTGCACCTTCAGATTTCCACCTGTTTCGGTCTCTTCAGAATTCTTTACGCAGTGTCAGGTTCAAATCACGAGAGGACTGCCAAAACCACTTGTCGCGGTATTTTGATCAGAAGTCCCAAAATTTCTATAGCAATGGGATCATGTCCCTACCTACAAGATGGCAACAAGTTATCGAACAAAATGGTACCTACATACTTTAGTTAAATGTAAATAAAGTAAATTAAAAAATGTTTTGAATTTTCTTAAAAAATGCGAAGAAACTTTTTCCCCAACCTATTATTTTTGACAACAACTAAATGCAATAGAGCCCAAACACTTTCTTCAAACGGCGTTCAACGTTTCTATTAGTTCACGATCTTCACTATTATACTATCTGAAAGCAGACCTCTCTTGCAAAAAAGATGACCTCCAACCAAGACTGAGCTAGATGAAGTTCGTCTTTGAGTCAATATAAGCTTTGAAGAACATTCAATCGACTGCTAATAATACCCATTCAAGAGGTGCACTTTATTGTAACTCGAGGGGGTAATACCCCCCGATGGACTCGCCACACGACAAACTAAGCCGATTGGTTACCACGCTAGCCGGACGTAAGCCGCTCACATTACCTATGAGATACGTGAAATTAGTTGTTTTTTTCAATGGATTTAGAGAAATTGGATTTTAAAATCTATTATGGGGTGCTACACACATATTCGGGCAACAAAGCCGACCCGAAGCAATTACTACACATATTCGGCTTTCATTCGGCTTATACCAATCGGAAAACTTCGTTCGGCATGTACCCTCGCTAAATCATATTCGGGACGGCTCGGCTCAATTCGAGCTAACCTTTTTCCCGAACAGAATTGTATAGGTTTTGCTACCCGGCTGTGCAGAATCATGATGCCGAGCCGAACTTGTGTGTCCCATATTAAGGTGCTCTGCGAAAATGAAAAAAATACATAGGTCACTGGGGCACTTTAGATCTTTCCCAAGCGATTAACAAACCGGATAGTGTCCTGCTAGCGCATTAGTTAGCCCACAAGCCGTGCACTATGATTATGTGGAAGGACACGGAGCAGATTAAATGGGCTATACGCCATGTCACATGGTTAATTGTGCATCCATTTCAAGCTTATAAGTCGTTGGTACAAGTAGAACTATTTAAATCTTTGCGAGTTGATGAAAATTTTAAAGAAATTGCATAAATTGAAACAGGTTGGCTACATGGTATGAATAGATATAGCGATGATATTAATGGCAATCCTAGCAACCTTGTTCTAGTATTATCTTAAGTTTCCTTACTGGCAGCTAGCACTGCGCAACTGAAAATGAACCCATAACCACGTCCGGATTTAATTTCAGATCGAAGCAGTATTGGATATTTAGACGTCCACACTTCTTCTTTTTTATACTAAATAGTATTCTATTCTACTTCCGTCCCGTAAATATAAATTTGCAAGGGCGCATACCTATTTATAGTATTTATCGAAAATCAGGGTAAAGTTACGGTTAGCAACAAAAACTGGTTAACACTTTTTTATATATTACTAGCTTTTGCCCGCGGCTTCGCCCGCGTAGATGTCGGAAGTTATCCCACGGGAACGTACTACGGAAATAAAAAGTATCCTACGTGTTAATCCAGGTTATAAACTATCTGTGTTCCAAATTCCATCCAAATCCGTTCAGTAGTTTTTGCGTGAAAGAGTAACAAACATCCATCCATCCATCCATACATCTATCCATCCATCATCACGAACTTTTACATTTATAATATTTGTAGGATTTATTAACTAAAATATTCATAAAAACTGATTGCCTTGTTGGTCTAGTGGTCGCAAGCGCTACTGCTGAGAATGAGTTCCTGGGTTCGATTCTGATAAGTATGCGCAAGTAGGGACAAGTGAAACGACAGCTAGCTAGTAAAACACTAAGTTTATTTGACAAGCGACATGAGTTATATAGGAAGGATCGGAACCACCCTCATATTCACAATAATAACAACATAACAGATTCCCAGGTCCGGCAGTTTTAATGGGTTCTTTCATCAGGAATTTCTCAGTAGCAGCCCGGAGTCTAGATTTGCGCCCGTCATAATCAGCATATAATGTTCCCACTGCTGGGACTCAGGCCTCCTCTCTTTGAGAACGAATGGGCTGTAATCTACCACGCGGGCCCAGTGCGCGTTGGTAGATGTCACATGTCTTCGAATTTTTGGTTCTAAGACACGCCGGTTTCCTCACGATGTTTTCCTTCACCGTTTTGAGAGCAGTGGTGATGAAATTACTTACACAAAATAAAGCGCCTGCCTAGGTTCGAACCCACGACCTACAACTCGTACGTCGGGGCCGATACCACTGGGCCACCACTGCACCACTTACGCCCGGTTGATGGCAATTCAAAACAAACAACATACAAAACAAACAAAAACAACAACAACACACATTAGCGAAATGTGGGTGTATTTATATATTTTATACTATTATTATACTGGATTTGTGCCCGGTTGATGGCAATAGGCTCGCCCCCTATTACATGGGACTTAAACATAACTGGCGAAATGTGGGTGTGCTATAGGTACACCTCTGCCTAACCCTTCGGGGAATACAGGCGTGATGTTATGTTGTTTATAATAATATTCATTAAAAAAATGTACCTATGGATAGAAAATTTTAAAAGTACTAACTCTTAGCTATTTATTACATGAAATACTGAGAAGCAATGTATCGAATCATTTTGTATTAATTTAGATGATTTGTAACAGTTACAGTGTTACTCGACTTTTGTTGCTGACAGTACCTACACTGGTACCATATATAGCACCCATCTTTCCACAATTTCATACTATATCAATAAAGATCGCATCCGTTTACCAATCTCTGCCACAAACACTCTCGCCTCCTTATTTTCCATCAAATATTTAGTCTAAAAGCGATCGTGTTATGTTTTTTCACTGAAGGCGTAAGAGGCATCACATTATGCAAGACCGTAGCCATGTTTATATGGAAGTCTGTAGCAACGTCTATATGGAAGCCTGTTACCATGTCAATATGGAAGTCGTTTAAAAGCCGGCGACTTTATTTCGCACGTAATGCATCACTTCGTGTGCTGCCATTAGCTCCTAATGCGTCGCGTTCTTTTTTACAGACTTTTTGCACTTTTCTGTTGCGAATCTGTATTGATGTATGGCCTAAGTATAAATTTGTTTTGTAAATGTACTTACCTAGTACTCGTACTTCAATGTAGGCTGCTTTACGCTTACAGTTGGTTTGGATATGGAAATCACTGTAACAATGGTTTAAGAGTTTGTAATAGATTCATTAAGTTTGGTGGGCCACTTGATAAGAAGCGATAACGCCTGCCAATACTAGAACTCTTTATAGGATATATAAAAACTGACATGTACATTTTTACATGATCATATTTCGGGACTGGCATAATTTTATTTGGGAATAATCATAATCATTTATTTGTCGGCATAACTATGGTACATTATACTGTCTTAAGATTGGTCAATGGTGTCATCACATTTTGCCATGCGTGAAGTGAAAATATTAGGTACATATAAGTACAATTTATAACATATCAGAGTATTAGGTCAGTATTATGTTAAACTGATATCCGAAAAAGTATTGTAATAGTAATACATATTTAGAAATGCTCGTGACAGAATTTAAAAATATTACTGTAAAAATACTTGGTTTTATAGAGGTATGAGGTGCATGGTATAAAGTTCACTCATTATCCAGTGTCGTGTCTGGTGGGCAACTGCCCGACGATTGATGTCGGGATGTTGTATATATGCTAGTCGCGCGGTAAACTCTGCTTGCGCGATGCAGGATTTGGCATGACGTCAGTGTGATGCGTAATTCGCATGTGGCGATGTACAGTAGTGCCCAACTGATAAGGCACGTCGTGAATCTTCGTTCGCACAGAAAAGAAAGTATGGCCCCGAAGATTAACGAAAGAATGCTTAAATTACAATCAACCTTAGATTACTACTATAAGGTTCATAATACACTGCAGCCGTTAGCTCTGTCTCACTCGCAAGTCGTGCCCCTCCGATCAGAACGACTAACATGCCATGCGGCGCGCGCTGGCATGGCGGCTGCTGCCGACCAATTAGCGGTACAGAAAAAAGAAGCGCCGTGCGTGGAGCGTGCCGATTGGTCAATAGCATTTCCCGCGCTTTAAAAATTCATCTTCTGCGCAGGTACATCGGTAAGCCATATCAGTTGGGTACTACTGTAGATGCCGCCACAGTTTTAAAAACAAAACCAAAATACGTAGTACGTGAAATAAAACATGGCTACAAACAAAGCGTAGAATAGCCAGACAATTGGACATGGGCGGACATAAAACATTGTTATCTATCGTGATTTTCCCCGCCATTGCACATATTCTATTTTCTGTATTGTTTGATAGTCGCTCGCACATCGCCATTTTCAAGCGCGTGCTTTGAAAGCCTATTGGTGCATGCGTCCTATTTTGTTGGCTTTATAGGGTTGGCTATAAATGGGATGCAACAGTAAAATTATTTCTTGTGTTTGTACTCCGACCTATCTTCGAGAAATTTTCAGTTCCGATCTTATCATATAAATGTGTTATAAAAATCAAATAAGAGACTCATATCTAAAAAAAACTTGATAATGCTTCAGAAACTTAGGGTTACTTCAATCCAGTATTGTAGCAAACTTGAAAATTGGACATCAGTCAGCCCTAAGCCCTGTCATCCGCCAACATACAAAACTTACATCCAAATCGTCCGTTCACGCACAACTCTCTCCGACTACGTGCGTATTTCTAAGAACATCGCCGTCGCGGTCGTTCCATTTCGTTCCCATTTGCGACGTTGCTGCGCGTCGTTTCGGTGAAATTACGCGTATTACGCGGAGTTGCGCGGAATTACGCGAAGTTAGAGGGACGCAATCGACGGGAGACGTGACCTGGCAGTCCCAAATGTTTGTGTGATAGGGTGAGCGAATAGGTTAATGGGTATATATTTTTCTAGGGATTTTCCGTGTAGGAGTTAAGTTATAATTAAGCGTATATTATTTCAGGGATATTTCTCGTTTTCATCAGCATGTTAAAATAGTGTAAGCTGAATGAAGGGTTCATAATCGGAAACATTTTATGAAATGATCAGGAAATCCTGAACGTATTTTACTAATTGCATTTAATCTATCGTTTTGGAATCTTTAATAATTCGTTTTGTTGCGAGTGCCTTATTACCCTGCTCACTAGATTATTCGCTTTTTGACAGGTGCCTTAGAACGTAACCGTTCCAGACTTTGTAAAAGTTAACTGTCTTTAAAATGCGTAATAAAATAAATATGTAAACTGCCTTATCTTAATTATTACTTCTTACAGACATTTTAGTATCGTAAATTTATCAGTTTTTACAAAAAGAAAAAAGAAAGTGTATTAAATATTGTTACATTATATCGTACTAAGTGATGGGATCGAATGTATTCGCTTCAAATGAATGAATCAAATAAATTTCTCCGCTAGGGGGGACTAGCGGATAAATTTTTCATCGCTTATCAAAAAATAAACTGCTGTTTCATAGAAAAGTGCAATACCTACGGGGTCAAGATATATATATATATATATTTAAAACGTTGCCCCGTTTAATTTAACGCTTAACGCTTAACGCTCGGAATTTCTCCGATTTTATGGGTGCGTTTACAAACATACAAACTGACATACACAAAATGTCAGACCCGGAACAACTACTTGTAGGTCATACAAATATTTGTTCCGTGCAAGAATCGAACCCGCGACACGCAGGGCAGCAGTCAATCGCTAAGCCACTGCGCCAACCATGCCGTTTGTATGGCAGACCATTTTTTTTAATAACCGTTGAAAAATTTCAATGCCCGGCTTCAGAATCAGGTACTGAATCTATGGTAACAGGTTGTGCGTCGATGTGTCTGCGACCCTATATGTAGGACATGTAGGTATACTTTCCAATACAACAAAAAAGACATCAATGTAAAGAATTTTTACATTCACCGTATTATTTAAGTACGTACCATCTGCGAAGGGCCACAGCTCAACAAAGGGTTCGTAGCCCTTAATCATGGTGTTTTAATTACACGTCTCTCGTTTATATAACAATTTTTTCGAGCCGCCATTTTGTGAAGGTTGTCCAGTCAACTCGACGGGATTAGCACGGCTTAATATTTGACATTAGGAGTTACTGTTATATGTGGAAGGAAGTGTGTAAGGGATATGTCAAAGGCAAAGGTTTAATAAAACCTATATCCGGCTTATAAAATCAACAAATTCATATAGGTAAGTAATTTAATTTTGAAATACTAATAGGTACTTGCACTAGAGTTTTCATGAGATAAGTCTCAGTTGTGTAAAACGAATAGTTTATGTAAGTTAAACAAAGACTAAGAATGTTCGTGCATTTCGTAAATAATTTTGAGATTGGAGTTTTCGGAAGACAATTTATTTGTAAGTAACTATTTACACTAGGTACTAAATTAAACGACTAAGTAAGTAACTATACAAATAAATACAACAAAAACAAAAGGACACTTAGGCATCGAAAAATTCGTCCGCATCGCTGTCATCCGGAAATTGTAAGTACTTGGTATATACCTGCATTCAAGTAGCTCCCATGAGTGAACACTCCTGCGCATCTTGGGTACTTAGCCCAGTTAGATCCTTGCTGGCTGCATAAACTTCACCCTATTCTCATGCAGTTCGTTCCGCTTCAAGGGGTGAGGAAATATATTGCAGAATTCAATTTTTATGCCCTTTAATTTGTATCAAGACTGATTTATACCTATTTGCCTGAAGTCTGTACAACATTGACTATTTGTCTGAAGTTGAACTTTCACCATCCTTTAGGCATATAATATCATAATATGGACCAACGTTCCAAAATATTGGCTCAAATAATTTCGATTTTCCCGTTACGAAGACATTATTTGGTTACGGTTATATTATTATAGTACAACGTCCGTTATCAAATATTTGCAGCGATCAAACAGATATATATTATAGCCACACTGAAACCAGCTGCTAACATATAATGCTTTTGAAATCAGATTAAGCACGATTCAGCTGGATAACTGTTTGCGAAACGTCGAAGCAGTTATTATTAAAACTGGTAGCGGAATAAAATAGTACTTATTCGATGGAGTTCATTGTTTTACTCTAAACCAAACTTTTGATTTTACTGATTGAGAATTTAAGGCCCCGTTTTCTAGTAAGAAAGCTACCCATTTTTGAATTTTAATTCAAAACGAGACACTTATGATTCTATTATAAAATATTTCCATGTTATTTCATAGAAATCTTTTATAATGGAATCTTCTTGTTCTTGTTCTTGTTCTCGTTGTTCGTTAGGTATTCTATTGAATCTTTTTTTTTCCCAATATGACTGGTCATCGAAACTATTTTTTTTCCTTTGCCCCACTGCTGGGCAAAGCTCACCCCACAGACTTCCAAATCTATCTTTCTTCTCCTTTTTTCGGCCACTCTGAGCATACGTCACCTTAATATCCATCTGCCGCCATACCTGTAGAATGTATACTCAATAGAATTCCTGATATAACCAAGATGACTCTCACGAACCCCTATCATTGAATAACCACATTCCTTTACAACTGACCCCATGTAATGTACCTACATTGAAAATCGAATCGTACGGCTATGCCCAGGTATTTAATTAACAACGTTCCATGTCAATGTCCGTGCTTTGAATGAAATAAGGTACATTCTCCCACAAAATACCGGAGTACTGGTTGTAAGGGATCGCTTGATTGAAATATTGGCGTTATTATTACAGATTGGCTCGGGAATTACTTTATTAGGTACAACGATTTACTTGGAAAATAAAAGGGTCACAGAAAGAATGCTGACCTGCATATATTTTTCCCTATATTTTTATAGTGACAGTTTTATAATAATAAAAAAATCTGTATAATAAGTACCAAAGATAATTTCACAACATCCTCCGGCCCCGCGAGAGACCGGAAGAAATCTGTATAAAACTAAAACATTGTTGGGTGATAGTAAAATAAAATCCTAACTAATATTATAAATGCGAAAGTAAGTTTGTTTATTTGTTTGTTACCTTTTCACGTCTAAACCACTGAACCGATCATACTGAAATTTTGCATACACGTTGTCAGGTGTACAGAAAAGGATATAGGGTACCTTTCATCCCGAAAAAAAGTACTGTTGCCGAGGAAAACAACAATAACGTTCTTATGATAATAGATTACCAGCTAGTAGGCAGTTTCACCAGCCGACCGGAACGAGTGACATGAATTTTAGTGGGCAGCTGATGTGCAGGTGCAGTGGTTGGCAAATCCCTATGACGAACCTCTAAAGGGAAGAGGCGCTGTAGGGGTCTGATCAATTCGCCTTTTGCGGTTCTAACCCGCGCTACACGCCTTTGCCTATCCACCCCTTGCAACGTCTCAACAACACAATACCTAATGGCCATTTAATCCTGTTTACATCATCAGACCCTATCAAAACTGTGATTAATCTTAGCTGTTATTTATTCGCTGCGAAAGCGCTGCTTCAGATCAGCACATATTTTTTTAATTATAATGACAACGTCCTGTCAAGAGCTGACTATCAATATGACCCATATCTAGGACATCTTTCCCTTCATGTAAAAATATTGAAGGAGTCCACTGAGCTAAATTTTCCGTAGCGTCGGCTATATAGGTTAGCGGCCGAGAATTAATCATTGCTTCAGTTTCACAGAACACAGTCAACAGTTCATTATATATACGCAGTTTTAACATTCACAAAAATTTTAATATGTTTTTGTTCCAATAAATATTTGAATTTAAATTCTGCCCTACCAAGCACCCTTCTCAGCATTTCTTTAACCGTTCGTACCTTCCTTTCCTAGAATTCTCTCCACCATGGCGCGGACTGGGTATAAAGCGCCATTCAATCTTTTGCGTTGAGGTCTTCTATGCTATTTCATTCCACTTTATATATTATCCTTACGGAACCTCTTCTTGCCAGAAACCGGCGGAACGTTACCATAGTCTTCTGTAGACATTGAAGAACACAGGTCTAAATGAACTATACGGTATGTAGCGCATGTGAATAAAACGATCCAGCACTTTTCTCCCGTCTTTAAATACAGCGGTTCAGCCAAGCCTATACCAGTTGCCTCAAACGGACTGCCACATTGTATCCTGTCACAGGTAATGGTGCGGAGAGTACTGTACAACTCTTGCTGATATAACGCTTGCAAACGACACATTGCTGCATTACCTTTTTAGCAAGACGACCTAAGTATATAATTCAATGTCTTTCAAGAAGTTTACTAATTAACGTTTGTGATCCTGCTTAGCACCTATATTAATCGGTGACATGAAACCGACGCTGTCGTTGTTTATTGTTAAACGAGTCTTAACACAAACGAGTCTTTTAACGTTAAAAAAAGTTTTGTAACTTCTTATTGTTATTAGAAAAATCAACAAAACTTTCTCTTTGAACTACAGCGAGTAAGTAATTTTCAGCTTTTGTGTACTCCTCTGCTTATAAATCCCCTGCTCTTCTGTGTTCTTTCTTCAAACTTAATCTACAGTTATTACGGAGCCTTAAGCACCAGCCGACCATTCTTACTATCTTCGAATATTTCCCGGCTTTTTGAAAATTCTTTTGTGTTTACTACACACAAACACGACTTCTTTACCTCTCTAAGAACCTCATTGTCATCCGGAATCACTTCTATATGAGGCCATTCTGATTCCGATTTCTTTATCCACTCGGGACCTACCCCAAATTTGCTTTTAGGAAGGTTTTCTGCATTGCAGCTTCGCGATGGCAAATCAGCAGGGTTACACTGTCCTGGAACATGGCGACATTCGTGCAAAACTGATTCATTTAGTATCACTTGAATTCTATTATTTACAACCACATTCAAGTTCACCATTCTGTTAAGCCATGCTAGCACTTATAGACTAATCAGTTCAGTAGAATACCGGACAGTTTAAATTTATGTTCCGTCTTATATCAGCGGCTACTCTAGGAGCTAGTAAAGCGGCTAATAGCTCCAGCTTATGCATCGTAACAGATTTACTTGAACACACTCTTGACTTAGCTGTCAACCACTAAACTATGACCTCACCATTAAATTCGGACCGTAAAAACATACAACATGCATGGGCAGCCAAACTTGCATCACAAAAAGCATAGCATAGTGTTGTGACTATCATGTAAATCGGGTTTACTAATGCGTCGTGGAACTTTACATGTTTCCATGTGCGGAATTTCCTGTAACCAATATTTTGATGTTTTGACTAAATTTTCAGGTAAAGTTTCATCTCAACCAATATTAGGTATCCAACATTTTTGTATGATAACTTTAGGCACTATAGTCACCGATGTAAGAACACCAATTGGGTCAAAAACACGCACTTTGCGCTGCAGATAACTTATATCGCTTTGAATTTTTTTTTGTCCGTATTGTGTTTAGTTAGTAAAGAAGTTTTGCAATAAAGTGTATCAATGCTTGGGTTCCATTTACTTAAGTTCTAATACTGAAGTGGTGACGACCTCTTCATCCGTGATGATTGGACCTGTCACCCAACATCGAAGCTCGAAGTTGCCCTCAAGCATGATTATTTTGGATTCACGTATAAAACGATGCATATCCTCCAGACTGTTTACATTATTTACACAATTATCTACATAGTATAACTTTCTCAACATCTCGGCAGTCTCTGAAACGAACTTTTTCTAATGTTTCTGTATTGTAGCTGCCAGTAGGAAAGGGCTCGTTGTAACTCCACCACAAGAACTTGAAATATTCACGATCTTCAGGCCATAGCGATATTTGTAAAAATGCTTTCTTAATATCAGATGTAATGCCAATAGCTTTTCTTCTGCAGTTAATTATCAACGGAATGGTGAAGCAAATAGGTAGCTTACAAATTTACGACATAACGAAATTGTTATAGAAGTGCTACCAAATCCCCAAAATCAGAGGTGTGAGTGTGCCAGCAAAATTAAATGGTAAATGTAAATCCATGAGCGACGCATTGGTGAAGAAGATCGAGGTTTGGTAACCGCTTTCCATTAGTTGGACAAATGGAAAGTGGCGAAGCTATCATCGGACTAAATATCATACACAATAGGTACGATATTTTGTCATATTGGTTTTATTTTGGAGAGGATTATAATATTATCAATAAATCACTTGTGAACTCTCTTTAATCTTTTACCAAACAAATATAAACAGACAATTTCAGAATATGAAACCGACCCAGTCTAGTGAAAAGCAGTATGTTTATTTGGTTGCGTCTGTGAAATAGCCACGTCGACACTTGTGTGTAAACATTCGGCTAAAATACATTACACTGTTGATGACTTGTATCACCGCCTGTTTATGTTAACTAGGGCATGGTTAATATCCGGATTTGCGGGGAAATGCGCAAATACACAGTGTTTGGTTATTCAGAGAATCAATGATTTATACAGATTCAATTAGTGGCTAAATTGGAACCGCGTTTGGTATAAATACGACGCTAATGGCTGGTAGAATACCTAAATTAAAATTCCATTTGTTTGAAATGGGATACTGGCACCTCAAAAATAAGAAGCCATGAAGATAGTGCACACCAAACTGCTCAGTCAATTCACGATATTATTAGTCAACTCAGCCGTAGTTTACTGCTGGACACAGGCTTCCTTGCTATCCCTCAGTAACATGGACCTTAAAAAGGCGGTTGTGACAGACTGGTTGCAAGAGGTGGAGAACCGGATGTTGCGGCGCATCTTAGAGAGGCCTATGTAAATATAATATTATAAAATAAAACCCCTTTTGTTTTTAAGTTGTTTACTTTTCTCTTAGCTACTGCGCCAACGGGGCCGTTAAAAACTGTATTGACAGATGAAGTTTCAATGAATGTACGACAATAGCTATAGTCCGCGAACTTTATCATAATAATTTTCCCTAACCATCGGAACTAGTCTAATAATCTCGTGAGAATCAGAATAAATAATATGATTTCCTTTATCAAAAGTAATACCTAACACTCCTTGCACGTTGATGACTTTCTTCACTTTTTGGACCATTCTGGTGACTACAAATATTCCATCTTCACTGCATACATGGACGTACCCATTGTTATCCGTTGCAATCCCCAGAAATCTCGGATGATCTCTCAACAAGATTGGCCTGTCTTCACCATGTTTAATACCAAACAAACCTGTTCCGTTAATAAAGAAAATATTATCATATTTATCCAAAACAAATTGATGCACTATATCACCTTTTAGTTCTGGGACAGCGCTCACAGTTCTGTTTGCATAATAGTACGCGCTAAGACTCGGAAACTTAATAAAATAGATGTATTTCTTGTTATACAGCCACCAGATGTCCAGGTTCTGTATGTTCAGCCTCTGCAACGTCTTGTTGGCTGAGCTGTATCTGTAGATCCCGTGACTGCCTCCGAAGTACATTTCTCCTGTTGTAGGATCATTGGAGATGGCAAATGCGTCTTTCACTCCTTTTAGTACATTGAGGCTTCTGCTGTCAATATGGAGCATGGCCGGCACGTACTCCCCTTGGCCGAAGTCGAAACTGAAGTATAGTGTGTTGGTAGTTTTTTCCACTGATAGTTGATTGGGGCTATGAGGGACGGTCGTCAAAGTTTCCTTCACATAACAATGCTTCATTGGATCCGAGGATACAATGTCACAGTACTTGCTGAATTGTTCTTTCGCTTTGATACTCACTATTATTGAAACCAACAAGTAAAGTCTCATCTTCTGTTTTCAATTTTTAACAACCCGTTCAGGAATTATTGGAATATAATGAAATTGCACTTTTCCAGTGCTGCGAATAGTTTGAACGTTAGCCGATGCTTGAAATTAGACTGGCTTTCAATAGAAACGAGGCCAGAATTTTAAATTGATCTAAAGTCACTTCACTTGTCACTTTTTAATATGTTTGATATTCATTGTTTATTTTAGTAATTTCTAAAGATTAAAATGATTATTCTAGAATATTTTAGTATGACAAGAGTGTCATGATTGTCGGCTTGTTGCTCAAACTGTGAAGAGTCACAGTTTGAGCAACAAGCCGACAATGCGTGTCCGACTGTTTGTAACTATTATAATCGTTCAAACAAACAATGAAAGTATTTGAAAATATTGAGATTAAAAAGATATGTTTGTCGTTGCAAGCGATTTCATGACGACAATATCATCAAAATATACCCGTTGATTTCATAATATTAGTCAAACTGTAACTTAATTCTCATTTGTTGATCGGTTAGTACTGTTAACGGCATGATGTGGCGCTTTAATTTCCCGCCATACACTTGGACAGAGTTGATCTAGAAGGCTAGGTTCGCATTTCTGTAGCTGACGCCTTGTAGTTCAGATCATACGATCGAAACTGTCACGTCCATCGTTCAAGCCTTTGCTCCTCGCTATTCATTGTAAATTACCGAATAAACGTGAACGTGACTCTGATTTGTGCTTCAATCTACGTTTCACTGGCTTGCCCGGACCTGGCTTGCTTGAACCGGACCAAGAAACAGTGACGATGCAGCGATGGTGTTATCGCTACGCGCACGATCCCGCCATCATGTTTTTGAACGACGATAATATCGGGTGACATGTCGCAATGAATGGAATTGACTAAGACAACTCATTGATAGATTGACGCCGGCGGATTTGCATGGCTTGATCTTTTTATATTTTATCTTTTGAAGACTGCTGGATATTATAATAATGACTGGGTTCAATTCGTAGGGCCAGTAAAGGGAAATAAAGTAAAATTTTACTTTAGTTCCTTTTACCCTTTCCCTTTAGGATACCCTCTGCTGGACCAGATGAATGAGACCCGTTAGAGCCAACAATACGGTATAAAACATAACATAACATCACGCCTGTATTCCCCGAAGGGTTAGGCAGAGGTGTACCTATAGTACACCCACGTTTCGCCAGTTATGTTTTTAAGTCCTATGTAATAGGGGGCGAGCCTATTGCCATCAACCGGGCACAAATCCAGACTCCGGGCTGCTACTGAGAAATTCCAGATGGAAAAACCCAATAACACTTTGCCCGACCCGGGAATCGAACCCAGGACGTCATGTTCAGCAGTAGCACTTGCGACCACTAGACCAACGAGGCAGTCAGGTATGAAACCTTTTTTTTTATAAAAAAGGTTTTATACCTTTTTGTTGGCTAAACATAATGTTTATATTCTAAATAATGTTTTTATTCTTCTTCATTTTAAACCTGGAAGCTCAAGGATACTGATCCCTATAAGTGTTGGCCAGTTCAATCAGGACCCTAAATGCGTAAAACACTATCAATCAGCATTGGAATCATTTTGAACGATATTGTTAATCCATTGCTTCATATTCGTTGGGATAATTTGTCTGCTTAACAACGTAAATAATGCAATGAATGTTGTCGATCTGTCAAAATGAAAGGCCATTCTTACTGATAGTGTGTGTGAATTTACTCTGCAGGCATTGTATTGCTAAATAGGTAGAACTTGTTAAACCATAAGTTATAGTTTTTAATTTGTAAACATTGTAATTTTTTATCTGGACTTTCGCGCCATAGTATATTTTGGAGAAACCTATGATCGGGGTGCACATTAATCTGTGCACATTTCAAATAATTGTTTTTATTTACAGGCCCTCTGCATAACATATCATTTAAACTAATGCTACCTTTAATCTTTGCACTGCTATAAAAAACAACACGTAATTTCTTTGTTTTTCTATCAGTATGTAAAACTGCGTGATGCGGGAGAAAATACAAAGGTTGATCACTAGGAGAACATAATTATGTTGACATTAATTACCTTTTTTTTTGTTTTTTTTTGTGTCGGAATTCATCAAATGACCTCTTCCGCTCTGGGCGGAGCGGAAGGGCGTGTCAGACTCTTACTGACTAAAACCCACCCATGTTACTTCAGTTGCCTGTGCGCCAGGGCCACGGTAACTCTTTCGAACAATCCGCGACCCCGCCAGGCATCGGCCCTATCGGACCCCGTCAATTATGCTGACATCTCTTCGAGGCGCGCGTAGAACACAACGCGCCGTCGACCCGGGCCTGGTCCTTACCGGACGGCGAGCTGCCCATTGCTCGCCGTCCGCAGGCCCGCGCCTATGGTGGCCGGGAGTCGGCTATCAACTCCCGACGCCCAGGGTGTCTTCTCCTGCGGTGACTAGGGGCGTGAGGGCGCAATGATTGCCTCTCTCTCACGCGCTCCGCCTCCTCCTTTGCGAGCATTACTGCTTCGCAGAAGGAGGTGACTGCTTCCCATTTCCTCTCGCTCCATACCATGGCCTGAATCAAAGCCGGACGCGAGAGATCGCCACCGCCGATCGCCGCCACGAGGACACGGCGGTGCTCCGCCCAAGCCGGGCAGACCTCCACCGTATGCTCCACCGTGTCCTTCGGTCGATCCACACAATGCCAACACCCGGACGTTTCCTCCCGCCTTATCCGAAACAGGAACCTCCCGAAACAGCCCTGTCCGGTGAGGACCTGCGTCAGGCGGAAGGTGAGGACGCCGTGGCGCCTCTCAAAGCACTCCTCAAAGAGGGGACTTAGCGCCACAATTGTGGCGTGCCCAGCGCTGGGTTGCGACAGTCGCACTCTCTATGCCGCCATGAGATCCCGCCGGAGCTCTGTCTGCTGTGCCGCGATTTGTCGCGGCAGCGGAGTAACGCCCCGGCGTTTCGCCTCCTCACGCCACTCCCAAATGTGCGCGAGGACTTTTGCGTCCAGATCCCATGGCGGCAATCCGGCAAGGAGGCTCGCCGCCTCGCAGGAGACCGTGCGGTATCCCCGGACCAGCCGGATGGCCATGACCCTTTGGGACGCGTTCAACCGGTGTGCTGGTCAGAGCCCCAATGAACGCGCCCACACCAGTGCCCCGTAAAGGGCCATGGACCGCACGAACCCCGCGTAGAGCCTCCGGCAGGAGGCGTTTGGACCCCCTCGATTAGGCAGGAGCCGCTTCAAGGCAGCTCCGGCCCGGTCCAGTCTGGGAGCCAAACGTCGGAAATCCTCGATGAAGTTCCACCGGCTGTTGAGGACGAGTCCCAGGTAGAGACATTAATTACCTTGGGTTGTGATATCTATCTGCTCTTGATGGTGATGTATCTGAGCATCACTCGGCTCGTTATGAACTTTTGAGGCGCATACTGTACATTTAAAAATGAAAACGGCACTTGCTCGCATGGGAACATATTTTACAAGAGTTATTCGCTTTAACGTATTCTAAACTCTCGTTTATGGCCATAAAAATGAATTTAGGACATTTGAATAATTTGTGAGATTGGCCACACAGTTTACATTTTGAGGTTTCTGAAATCTTAGAGAAGTTAACAGCCTTGCTCTTTCTATTTACAAATGATGGGCTTACTTCTAGGGACATTGCCCTCGTAACTAAAAATATAAATAGTTCGTTTATTGTAAGCATACTTCCCATGTCCCTGTCCGCGTGAAATAGCCTGACGGTCAATGGATCAAGGTTGCGGGGTTTTACGCAAACTAAGATTGAATCCCAGTGGTCGAAAGGCTCCTTTATGTTCTTTAGGGCAGAGATCTGCTGCGGGACCTGCGCCACCAATTCTCGTAGCTGTTGTGCCGTACCTCGGTGAATTGCCCGCAAATCGAGTATCGACGTTATGTGGTTGTTGACAAGCAGCATCGGATTGTTGTAGCGTGTAGCGTGTCTCTAAGATCTTGACAGCAGACTCGTAGGATTCGTTGATCAGCGGCAAGTTGTCTATCAGTGTAAGTGGTTCTCCTTTAATATACTTTTTCAAATAAAATACGAGTAGCTTTTGAACATCAGATAGTTTTGTATCTCCGTGTATTATCGCCGTCAAGAGGTCCATGAATGGCTTGTAACAAGCAATATCCTTTCCATCGAACGTTTGTAAATCAATACCCGGTAAATGCGTCTTTCTGCAGTTATCAGGTGAGCTCTGAGAGTGAGACTTCTGCGTAGGTTTCATGAATTATTTTTGAGTTTTTCAATCAGGATTGAAAGCTGTGCGAACCGGTCGTCAATTTTATCAGAGTCAGGCTCGTCATCCTGCAACAAAAGCTCCATTACTACTGCCTGATATTGCTCGTAAGATTTTTGCAACTTTCACAGTCCGCGTTCAATACGTAGCTTCTTAATACGATTTTCTGCCATTATTTTAGTAGCAGACGTGGAGGAGCGATCTGATATATATATGACGCTCTCTGTTGACATTGATACAGCAGGTTAGTATTTTATTTAGTTGTGCTTGTTACGGCGATATTCATTGGCTCCAATTGCACACGATTTTGTAAGAACAACATATGAACGCGACAATCGGACGCACAATGTTTTTACACTAATATTAATTAGGCACTGGGTAATGACTGGCGCACCTCAATACCTATTACTTTATTATATTTAATTGGTTTCGGCACCAATTTTGTTAGACATAAGCAAAAAAATCATGAAAATATTATAAAACATTTATTTGGCTTCGTGCATACATGAGATGACATAGAAGTAAAAAAGACTTCAAAAAAAATCACTACAAAGTGAAAAATAAATTTAATTTCGGAAGTCGGTGGCAACAAAATAAAATACGGATCCAAAATCCGAAATTCCGAAATTAAAGTTATTTTTCACTTTAGTAGTGTTTTTTTTTAAGTCGTTTGTTTTTTTTTGTAAAAACGTTTTTTTTATTTTTCACTTTGTAGTGAGACAGTTATTAATTTATCGAAGTTACAATAGCCTAATGTCAACTGCTCATCACCTTTTACAAAATATTCCTTTTCCCGATGCAGGGAGGTTCATTGTTGAGCAGTTCTCCTGGTAAGAACCAAAAGAACTGGAGCTGATGGTGAAGCCACCATCAGCTTTATTTCACCATATGCATTGTGACGAGCATAAATTGCTTCGCTTGCTTGCTTAAAGTAATTGAATCGCAACCCTTGAAATATTTTTTATTGAGTAGTTCCTGTGGCCACCTATGGTCTTCATTATCAGTTCCACTTCACTGAATGATGCTTTCCGAGAACAAATGCACGTATTACTATAAAAATACCCAAATCGCTATAGATGTGCCAATAAAATTATTTGAGGATTTCCCTCGATTTCTATGGGATCCGTTCATCAGATTCTGACTTGGTGATAATGGGACCACCTAGAGTGTATACCCTTTCAAACAAAATAAGAATTTTGCAAATCCGTCTATATTTATGACGGAGTTATGCCCGAGCATACATTAAAAATAAAAAAAATACAAACATTCGAATTGATAACCTCCTCCTTTTTGAAGTCGTTTAAAAACAAAAGAAGATGCAAAATATTTAAAATGAAGAAGAATAAAAATAAAACTATAAAAAGAGGTTTTATACCTTCTTGTTGGCTTTAACAAGACCAATAGTTAATTGGGTCAGATAAAATACTGCAGATTAAATCTTATGTAAGTACTGTGAGCTCTTTACGAGCTTTCAGTACCAGGATGAGTAAATTAAACGAGCGTTTGTCATATAACTTCGATAATTATTCCTAAGAATGGTTCTACTTTTCACACATGTATTTAGTTTTTTTATGTGTCTTACGCTTGTCAGCTAATCTGACCCCTACTTGTTTTTTTCTGCTATCTACCTAGTCTTGCCATAAATATAGTCACGAAGAAAAAAAAAAGTTTTTATTGCAAATAATATTTATCACTTTTACAGTGTGTTAGTTTAATACATAAATATGAAAAAAATTAAAATATAAAAAGCTTATTCGAAGTGGTCTCCATTGGCTGCAATACTGTCCTTTAAACGTTGAGGCCAGTAATCAATAGAAGCACGCACTCTTTCCATGGGAAAATTCTTCACTGCCAATCGTATGGATTGTTTTAGGGACTCCAAATTATCATGGCGTTTAGAGCAAGCCATACTCTCTAAAACTGACCATAAATCATAATCCAGCGGATTAAGATCGGGACTAGACGACGGCCAGTCTTCAGCTCTGATGAAGTCCGAAACGATCACTTCCAACCAAGACTGCGTGTACCGAGCTTTATGACCCGGCGCCGAGTCTTGTTGGAAGGACGATACTTGGTTATTGAACATGGTGTTGTTAGGGGCTTAACTACCTTCTCAAGAATGGTATCTTGATACACTTGTGCCGATGTTTCGATACCTTTTTCACAAAAATATGGCTCAGTCACTCCTTCATAGCTAACACCCCACCAAACCATCACTGAAATCGGATAATGCCCACGTTGCATTCTGTCGACTAATTGGGAAACTTCCTTAGAGCTTTGAGCATAAATACGGTCATTTTTTTTGTTAAAATATTGCTCAATTGTAAAGATTTTCTCATCCGTAAACAATTTTTTTCTGTGACCTCCCTTTGCGTACCGCTTCAGTATTTGTTTCGATTTTACCACCCTATTCTTTTTTAAATTATCAGTTAAAAAATGACCAGTGCGTCTCTTATAGGCTGCAAGTCCTAAGTCATCTTTTAAAATACGCGACATGGTTCTGGGTGCTATCTTCATCTCCCGAGATAAAATCTTTTGCTTTAGGACAGGATTTCTTCGAATTCTTTCCCTTACTGCTTTGACCACCTTTTTCGTACGAACACTACGTGGACGGCCAGATCTTTTTCTGTCACAAACAGAGGAGGTCTCATTGTACCTATTAATAGCCCGGTACACAAACATTTGACTAATACCAAGCGTATGGAGAGTTTTAAAAATTGCATTTGGCTCCATACCAACTTTTTGTAATGCAATCACAGCGATTCGGTTCTCTTTATCACCCCACTCCATTTTAATATCGCAAAATATTGTACAATGTATTGGCGCCAAAATTAGAAAACTCAATGAACAATCGTATAAAAATGACAGATTCCAAATTCAAATGTAATATCTTTCTTATTTTTAACTGTAACAGTATTTATGGACTGACTATGTTTACATTTAAAAATTAATTATTGTTCGTAGTCTCGCTTAAACTCTGAAACGGCTTGACCGATTTGCATTTTTTCTTTTCTTGTTTTATTCACCTCTTTACTGGAGAACCACCCCTGTAAAAAAAAATATATAGGAGAACCCAAAGGAAAATTTTTGACAGGCAACATCAGTCTGTCGGGTCAGCTAGGTAGAGTTGGTAGGTAGGGTAGGTAGGTAGGGTAGGTAGGTAAGTAGGGAGGTAGGTTAGATACTTAGTGCTAGTTGTGCGAAGCCGGGTCGGATAAAGCTAGTTCTTTATATAAATCAATGTTTGTCTCGTATTTTTGCCATTAACTTTTAATGGACTGGCGGAGGTTGTATGCAAGCACCACATAGGTATATCCTTTACAGTACTCTACGTACACATTATATACAAAAATACATTTCTTTCCCTCATTTAACCCTCATTCGGGAAAGTAATGGATGGTAGGTTTCGCTCGTGGGTTTCCACATGAAGTCTTATATCATACTGTCTGTCAAATCTGTCTTTTGTTAGGTACTTTTCTCAATATTTCAGCACACAATGGGTGCTTTTTTAACGCTATTATTGTGAACACGTATTACATATTTACCTTAACCTACCTATTCGAACCCCATAAAACAACTTAACGTCTCAAATGATGACTTATTCATAAATATTTCGAATAAAAAAGACGTAACACGTAATCTAAGTGATAAAAATCAGCATAAACAATAAACTATATAAGGGGTGCTGTCAAAAGTCACGCCGTAAAAACGGGATCGTGAAATTTAATAGGCTCTGAATTTTGGGGACGGGTCTTTTTACTCTTTGGGGATAAATTCGGTTGGGCAAAAGGAAACTTTTGTTAAATAATTTCCAAGACTAAAAAGGTTTTTTTCCATTTTTAGCATTGGACCTCCTGACCAGACTGCCTTCGTAATAAGATCATTCCTAAAAAAAAGTTCAGAAATTGCTAAAATTTAAAACATACGTACCTAGACATACGAACACAACGGTAGCCGAGAACGTCTTGCCTATTTTTTTTATCGATAATATTAATAATAAAATTTGATATCTATTTTGTACTCGAATATACTCGGGAAGCTTCTGGTTATGGAGCTATTGAAAAGGTCAAAGTTGCAACTTTTTAAACGATATTTAACGAAAATAAGTTTTAAATGTTATAACTTAATTTTACCACCACCTTTGTATCGTTGCATGCACCTATGCAACGGTACGTACGCACTACCATAGACAGTGAATTTTCACACCAAAAATAAAAGTTGTTTCCCAGCAATTATTTTTGCACAAAGTTAGTAACTTAGCTTGATAAACAGAATGCGTAGATGACGGTTTCGTGACGGGTTTTTTTTAGAGCTTGTATATCTCCTTGCGGCATTTTTTTATATAAAAAGATATTAATACAACATTGTTAGCTGATTTTGAGGAACCCTTATTACTTTTACCCCAAAAAGATTCACAACTCACGCCGAAATTAAATTTCGAATTTAATTATAACTCTTGAAAGTGAACCGTTGAGAAAAACCTACATGCTTGTGAAAGTGTAACAATGTTGGAAAGTTTTGTATTATGTGTAACAGGAACACCCTGTAGCTAGGTGGATGTAGGGAATCTACGGTCGAACCCCACAATCCCTTGGTTTGAGGTTATTAGGAGCCTGCTAATAAATTCTTGTTAACGGAAATGTAGTTTTGGTTGTCATTAAAACACAGATAAATTAAAACCACATAATTATGTACCTATTTAAAAACAGGAAAGGTATAAAACGTGATTTTTGGAAAGAAGTTCTCTACCGCAGCTTGCGAAATTTGTAGAAATTGTCACGTAACGAAAAAGCGTTATGGCCACTCCACGCGACTTTTTATTATATACAATAATGTCGGAAATACGTTAAATCAATCGTTTGACTTTGACTAATTGGGACGCCAGCGCCACCAGATGGTGCTCGACAGAGTTTATAACATAACGCTTGACCAGAGTAAAAGCAGAGTTTGTTGTTGGCGGTTAAGCAGTGAACACGTTTAGAAACTGTCGCGCGTTCCGTATAGTTGTGTCGTGTATCTACAGCGTGTGATCCGCCAGTGTGATTAATAATATATATATAATAATAAGATCGTAAAAGTATAATTTGATTTGAAATGCAATCGCTTTTCTATTGCACAATAACCAACACTTCCCATAGTACGCCCACAGCAGTTAAAATATGGCCGATGATAACAAGAGACGCATACCTTCTCCGTCATATATAATAGAAAGAGATAAAGAGAGAGAGAGAGATAGTTTTCATGGTTTTCGAGGGTGCTGAAGCCGATATAGGTCAAAATGAAAATCCAAAATAGCAGCTGCGAATATATTCAATTTTTTTATTTGAAGAAAAAAAGTAAGGAACTTCGTTCTTGAACACCACGTTTTTTATTTCCAGATAGGAAATTCATGTCATTGTAAAGTCATTGTCATTGTTCATGTGTATTGGTAAAGTTAACGGGCGCCGGCGCCGGGCCTCGGAATAACCACTACCTATGATGGCTATGGCGACAACCACTGATAAGGCTTCGGCGGGTTTCGGCTTCGGTTTTAGTGCAGTTAATTGTTGTTTGCTAACAATGAATTGCTATCCATAAGACGTGATTAGTGATTATTATTTGCACACGTAAGTTTGTCTAAAATATTCAGGTTTACATACTCATAAGAGTTTACTCGAAAAAAACAAAAATAGCAACTTGAAAACCGCTTATTTGAATACCATCAAAATACTATTTTGAAGTGGATAAAACCTCGGAAACACCTTAAATACGTGTCATCTATAAATTATAGCAACAAAAATTACAGAACTGAACAATTCCGTAATTTGATTCTTTCGCAAATGCTAAATAGGACGAAACAAGAACAACTCGATAATGTGTCAAATTGGTGCCATAAAACTTCCATACTGATGAAAGATAATGTTTTATTATTGTTTAGGTAAAGTGAAACAACAGATATGTCGGACCCTAAGAAAACCCTTTCTAGTTGAAAGATTGCGTAGCGTTACATGGCAATGCCTTTCATTTTGACAGCTCAAACACATTCATTGCGTTATTTACGCTATTAAGCACACTAATTTTTCAGACATAATTATGAAGCAATGGATTAGCAGTTTCCTTGAATTGTTTTAATAAAGTGTGTTACCCAATTAGGGGTACTGGTTATTCATATACAGGCTTAGTTTTCAAAGACCTGGAAAATTTAAGGGAGTTGTGCAGACCATCAAACGGAACAACTTTCTCGAAGGGAACAATATCGTAATCGCTAATAATTTATCAACTGTCCCATAAAAAACTTCAATACTTGACCTAAATGTATGGGATGGCTGATTTTTTTTCGCGATTACGACGTTGGTCCCATGGAGAAAATTGATCAGTCAGATAGTCTCACCACAAACACACTTTGAAAACTAACCCTGTATAATTAGTATAGTAGCAGAAGTTTTGCTAAAGAGTTCATTTTAGTATCAGTTAAAGCTGAGGGAATCTCAGTTGTATTATTTGAATTTCAAAACGCATGTGTTCTATTTCATATACAAAGTAAAGTTCAGAGCTACCTGGTTTCTGTCAGAATAATATTCAGTGCGGTCCACAATTATACCGTATTATAGCACGTCATAATATTTCGTACGTCAGCTTAGTACGTCATACGTCAGCTTGTATGAGATTATGATGGTTCTGAAGCAGCTCAAAAGCCACAAGGCGCCGCCGGGTGATGACGGTATTACGGCTGATTTCCTAAAGGCAGGCGGAACACGTTGCGGATGTTTGATTTCGTCATATAGATGGCCGATGTTGCCTAAAGAAGGGGGACGATGCCCTTCTTAAGAATTATAGGCCCATCTCACTTCTGAACCATGTCTACAAGCTATTTTCAAGAGCCATCATGAACCGCCTTGCACACAGGTTTGGCGACTTTCAGCCTCTCGACCAAACCGGATTCTGTAAAGGCTTTAGCATTCAGACCACATACATACGCTGTGGCAGGTTATACAGAAGACAGAAGAGTATAACCTGCCTCTCTGCTGTGCATTTGTGGATTACGAGAAAGCCTTCGATTCGATCGAAACATGGGCTGTACTGCAGTTTCTTCAACGGTACTAGTATGTTAATCTAGGACAAACTGTCCAGTTAGGTAGGTCCAACTTCAACAAAGTGGTCAATCGTCGAATCCGACTCGGCTGGGTGGCGTTCGGGAAGTCACGCAATATCTTCTCATCCCACCTACCACAGTGTCTCAAGACGAAAGCCTTTGAACAGTACGTGTTGCCAGTGATGACCTATGGCACTGAGACGTGATCGTGGTCGTTCGCAATGGGCCTTATTAGAAGGCTAAAAGTCACCCAAAGGGCAATGGAAAGGGCTTTACTTGGAGTTTTCCTACGTGATCAAATCAGAAATGCAGAGATCCACAGGAGAACTAAAGATAACCGATATAGCGCGAAGAATTGCCAAACTTAAGTGGCAGTGGCATTGCTCGCAGAATAGATGGCCAATGTTGCCGAAAGATTCTGGAGTGGCGACTGAGTATCGGAAGATATAGCTTTAGAAGGTCCCCCACAAGGTGGATCGATGATCTCGTGAAGGCCGCAGGAATCCGCTGGATGTGGGAAGCACAGAATTGTTCGAAGTGGCTGTGCTTGAGGGAGGCCTGTGTCTAGCAGTGGACGTATTTCGGCTATGATGGTGGTAGCAATGGTTGATTGATAGTAGAAGTATTTTGTTCTGTGCCTGGGAGGACGATCTACAAACTCGCTTGCCAAGTAGTTACCGCCATTTTCCTCACAAAGCAATCGTCGTCAGCACTGGGAATCAGCAGCGAAAATTAACTAGCTCATTTGTCACGAAACTATGAGAGAAGCTCAAAGAAACCTATGATAAATGATAAATGATAAATGATTTTATTTCTGTAAGTAGGTTTGTACAAACACTTTTACACGTCAATCATATTTTTAAACTAGATGAGGTCGGCGTTTCCTATCTGACTACTCTGAGAAGAAAGGCCGAAACAAACTCAGAGGTCACAGTCTCTTTTAAAGTCCAGACATAATCTTGGTCAAATCATGTGAAGACCATGTAGATTGGTATCTGAAATGGTCTTTTGAGGAAAGAACCACACAGATTGAGTGAACCTGTCCAGTCAGTGCACGCATTTGTCAGTAATCGTGCAGCTCAACTCAGGAAGTCAGAACTTAAGGAGCTCAACGATTCGACGAACAATACCAAAGAAAGGACATTTGGGTAGGCCACATAAATTACTCAATCTGCCAGATCATGATCAAAATTAACTGCGAAAAAAAAAGCAATGACCCACATAATCCTCACATTCACAATAATTAAAATAACATACTACTTTACAAGTAAATACTCATGTCATTGTGTATATAAAATTCAACAATGTCAATGTGTATATAAAAAAATCGGACATAATGTTTGAGAACCATGTAGATTGGTGTCTGAAATGGTCTTTTGAGGAAAGAACCACACAGATTAAGTGGACCTGTCCAGTCAGTGCACGCATTTGTCAGTAACCGTGCAGCTCAACTCAGAACTTAAGGAGCTCAACGATTCGACGAACAATACCAAAGAAAGGACATTTGGGTAGGCCGCATAAACTACTTAAACTGCCAGATCAAGAATATAACTGAAACAATGACCCACATAGTCCTCATATTCTCAATAATGAAAATAATATAATACTTTTTACAGTAAATATTCATGTCTAAAATAGCTAGCAAATTAAAATCAACATTCACCGTGTAAATTTATTGGAGCAGCTCAATCCCAAGCCTTTTTGTCCTCAATATAGTCTTTCACAGTATAATAGGCTTTCTGGCATAGTTTCCGTTTTATAAAAGATTTGAATTTATTAAAGCTTAGATCTTGAATGAGGCTAGGAAGTTTATTATAAAAACGTATACATTGGCATCTAAACGAGCCACCTATTTTCTTGAGCCTGGTTGTAGGAACAATAAATTTGTGTTTGTTTCTAGTATTTATATTGTGGATATCACTGTATTTTTTAAACAGATTAATATTTTTATGTGCATACAAAAGATTTTCATAAATATACTGAGAAGGCACAGTAATTATATTAATCTCCTTAAATTTATCTCTGAGGGAGTGTCTGGGACTTAATTTATAGATAGAACGAATTGCCCTTTTTTGTAAAATGAAAATTGTCTGGATATCGGCGGCATTTCCCCACAACAGAATACCGTACGACATCACACTATGAAAATAACTAAAGTATACTAAACGGGCTGTCTCTAAATCAGTTAAACCACGAATTTTTCTAACGGCGTATGCTGCAGAGCTAAGCTTTTTTGACAATTTATCTATGTGGGGGCCCCATTGAAGCTTGGTATCCAAAGTTATGCCTAAGAAAACTGTGGTATTTTCGGGTTTCAGCACTTCACCCTTTATGAGAACACTAGTTTCTACTTGTCTAACATGAGGTATCGTAAACTTAATACATTTAGTTTTTTTCTCGTTAAGAAGTAGGTTATTAACATTAAACCAGTTAACTACTATTGCAAGGGCGCTATTTACATTGTCAGTAATCAGCTGCTGACGTTTCAGTTTAAATAAAATTGAAGTGTCGTCTGCAAATAACACTATATCATGTTTATCCTTTATGAGGTAAGGCAAGTCATTTATATAAATAAGAAATAAAAATGGCCCAAGAATTGAGCCCTGGGGGACCCCCATTCTTACTACCGATCCGGGTGATCTTTTTCCATTAACATCAACTCTCTGAATCCTATCACTTAAGTAAGAAGTAAGAAGATCCAGAGAGGCGTTTCGGATTCCGTAGTGGTGCAGTTTCCTGATCAATGTTTCATGAAGAACACAATCGAATGCCTTGGACAAATCGCAAAAGATTCCCAAAGCATCGCATTTGTCCTCCCATGCATCATAAATATGTCCTAAAAGTTCAACTCCGGCATCAGTAGTCGAACGACCCCTCGTAAAACCGAACTGTTTGTTATGCAGTAATTTGTGATTATTAAAAAATCCTTGCATTTGATTCAAAATAAGTTTTTCAAAAATTTTACTAAAGGTAGGTAGTACGGAAATAGGTCTATAATTAGTAGGGTCTGATGTACTACCCGATTTAAATAACGGTATTATTTTACTGTTTTTCATAAGATCAGGAAACTCACCACGATCAATACAATTATTAAAAATAACAATGGTATGTGGAACTAATAATATTCTGTGTGGCTCTCTGAAAAGAAAGAACACCTTTAATCCACCAGTAGGTGCTTAGGTGACCAAAGAATTACGTCAAAAGAATAGGTAACATGGATGTGTAACATGATTTCGAAAAAAACAGCTAGGAACCAAAAAAGCTCTAGCGGACTATAAAAGGAATATGCCATGTCCCTAAGCGAACCAGCGACAACCAAGAATTGCTGAAACATAAAGGAACTAACTAACTAACTCCATTTATAAGTGCGACGAGTACTTTGTCTCAGTTGGTCAGAACCTTGCAACCAACATCATAAATGGGCGGCCGATAACGGGGAACGAACAATGCCTCGGTGTTCATGGCAATAACCCAACCAAAGACTAGCTGTTTCTACTCCCTACTGACAATCAAGAAATTAGTAGCATCATAGACGGTCTCAGGGACGACAGCGCTCCAGGTCTCGACGAATTTCGGCCTTTGCTCCTTAAACACATAAAGAGATACATATTGGAATCCCTAAAATACATATGTAATCTGAGCATGGAAACTGGGGCCGCTCCTTCTTGCTGGAAAACTGCTGTTGTCACTCCCATTCACAAAAGTGGTTTGAAGAATGCCCCTGATAACTACAGGCCAATTTCATTGCTTTCTGTAACTTCAAAAATCCTGGAAGAACTCGTAAACAAACGCCTCGTCAGCTTTCTAGAGAAGAATTCTCTACTCTCGGAGCGGCAGTTTGACTTCCGGCGAGGGAAGTCTACTATACTAAACAAGCTGTGATTCTGCTGACTGGCATTATCTCCTCAAACATCGACAAGGGTCACCGTACAGCTGGTGTTTTCCTAGATCTTGCCAAGGCCTTTGACACAGTCTCAATTCATAAAAATAATATATAATAATAATAAAAATAATAATTTAAATAAATAAATTCCTACACTACTAAAAAATCTCGAATCTTTTGGTGTCAGAGGCCTGTCCTTAGATTTGTGCAGGAGTTACTTGTCTGGTCGACATCAGCTTGTTAAAATTGGTGATAGTGTCAGCGGGAGTCTTCCGGTTGCCTTCGGGGTGCCGCAGGGAAGTATTTTGGGACCCACCCTCTTCATCATGTAGGTACATGGATGACATTCGGAGGCTTAATATTGAACAGTCGGAAGTCATCCGCTACGCTGATGATACTACTGTAATTTTTCATGGAGCCACTTGGAAAGAGGCTTTGGAAGCAGCTGAAAAAGGGATGAGTGTCATTACAAAATGGCTTGAACAAAATATTTTAACAGTAAACCTTAAAAAAAAGGAATTTCTTGACCTGTCACATCACTCGATCTAGCAGACCAAACATTGATTCCTTAAAAATACACAACAGCATATGCAATGTCTTGACACCAGCACCCATCTCTGCTACCGATCGCAACTGTAATGCCATTGACAGAGTAGAAAAGACCAAATATGTAGACGTCATAATTGATTAGAACCTGTCCTTCAAAGCACAAATTCAAACACTCGCAAACAAGACTCGCAAATTCATTTCCGTTGCGAAACTCTTACGAGTCAGTGCTCCCAAATATATATGTATTCAGGTGTACATCGCCCTATGTCAATCTGTCCTGCAATACTGTGTAAGTGTCTGGGGCAGCGCCGCCAAGACGTGCATGCTGGAGTTGAAAAGGGCCCAACGGGCCGTCCTCAAGGTGCTTCCGGGAAGGCCGCGGCGTTTCTCTACGGAAAATTTGTATAGGGAATCTGGGGATTTACGCGTAAGTCCACTGTTCATCTTAGAGTCATTACTTAACCTTTTGAAAGTCAACAGAAATCGCTCTAGCTGCAGCAAGGGGGGTCGGAAAATAGCTGAAAGAATCCCACTTCCAAAAACAAAAACCCTTTTCGCTACCCGGTTTTCCTCGTTTTTACCCATACGAGTGTTCAATGCTATAAGCAAAACTTTTACTGTACCGAAAGTCTACTCCGAGATCAAAACTAAACTTAAAGAATGGTTGCTAGGCCGGACTTATGAGAAACAGAAAGTTTACTTTGTAGCTCATGTTAGTACCTATCACACTCTCTGATCAAATACACAACTAAACACACACTTACACACCACATTTACTCAAATTAACTGTTTTTGTGATTATTTGTGATGAATGTATGTAAATTAGCTTCATTTGTTACTGCATCTTTTCTAAATTTTATTAATTTATTATATTAAATTATCATTAACAATCTTGCGCTAGCAGAACTAATTAAATTATTAACTTTGTGTGGTGTTTGTGTCACCAAGATACAGGCTGTGCCTAGTTTGGGACCCGCTGTTACATATATCGATGTTTTCTGTTGGTTAAAATTTCATGCATAATTGTATGATTGTGAACTATGTGTAACTTTAATAAAAGAATTTGAATTTGAAAAAAAGAATTTGAATTTGAATGTCTGTTAATAACCTCCACAAACAAAGTACGATCTGCTACTCGCTTGCTAAATCTACAGTTTCCTATAAAACCGGTGGCAGCCATGTAACTGCTGCACTGACGGCTGTCATGAAAATGATGGCACTGGGATTAAACATAACGATGTTAAAAAATTGTCTTTACGGAAACACACCAACTTACTATCATAAATAACGTTTCAGTGACGTCATTCGACTGTAAATTGCGGACGCTTTGTGGCGGCCACCGCAGTATTAGGAATCCTATGGTATTCATCATAATTTTTCTCATAAATCAGTCACCGCTAACACTGGGAAATCATTTTAAAGAAGCGGATATTCACTAGCCTATTATAATTCTTATAGACTCCACCAAACAAAACTTTTAATACGCGTCGGTGTGACAGACTGCATTGCAGTCGCTCCGAGCAAGTTGGATTGGTTTGTTTGACATACCTATGTAGGTAAAATCGTAGCAAATGCATTGAAAACTAGGATTAGTTATATTCTGGGAATACCTAGTATGCTTAGATGGTTTGGTCATGTTGAGAGGATGAATGAAGGGCGAATAACAAAAGGCAGGCATTTACAAGGCAGATGTGAGTGGAAACGCCGGGACGGGACGGTCTAGGAAGACATATAGTGACTTTATTGGTGATGTTCTTCAGAAAGGTCAGGTGCGTAGTACTCACAACCAGCGTGCGTGTATGACTAGATGTATGAACGAAAACGAGGCAAAAGAATTACGTAAGGATCGTAGCAGGTGGCGTTTTGTAGTTTCTGCCTACCCCCATGGGAAGAAGGCGTGAGTTTATGTTATGTACCTATTACAGTTTATACAGGCTAACTTTGTTTGAAACAGTAGATTTTAAAGTTGGTCCCGAAGTAAAAGTTCTTTGTATTCATGAGTACTTTTACCCCTTGAAAGATTGTCAATGACTTCGAAGTCAGCCCGTATGTGGAAATATTATACCTATAGAGAATATGTTCTGGAGTTTTTATTAGATAAGTTTTGAGTAAACGGTATGAAACAGAACCAACGTAGAAAACTTCTGCTCTTCGGTATCTTTGATAGAACGATATTGCGCGATTCCAATAAGAGTAACACTTGAGGAATTCTGTCATATTCAGTGCGCAGACTATTTGATCCCGTAAGCGATAATTGAGTGTACTGATTGACAATCCAGTTAGTTGGTTCCAAAGCGCGATTACTGAGCTTGGAATGTTATTGGGTTAATGAAAATTAATCAATAGGGGTTCAAAGTATGGATCTATGCCCGGTTAATGACAACAGGCTCCTACGCTCACGCACACCTCCGCTTACCACTTTTAGAAAAACTCAAAAAACTCAAACTCAAAGCATTTATTTCAATTAAACCATTTACAGGCACTTTTGAATTGTCAAAGAGTCGGTCAGTTAGTCAGAAAGTTGAAGCTAGTTGCCCATTCCAAAACGTAGATCTCTATGGAGAAGAACGGGCAACAAACTCCAAGGACACTCTTTTTAAATCAAGATATTACAAAATCCTTGGTACATTATTCTTGTTGTTTCTATATGTGAGAAAAATTAAAAAAAAAAAAAAATAAGTATAATAAAAATAAGCCGTGGCAGTTAAGAGGCTTACAAGAGCTAAAACGCGGTCACTGTCGGATTGCATAGAAAAGAAAGAGACGCGCGATGACACAACGCTGGTAATTTATTGCAAAATATGAAGCAATTATGGATTTACAAAAAATCTATTCATTGGACAAAAAAATTAAAACACTATTACGTTAGTATGTTACTTGTAGAATAATCTGAATGTTTGCATGTATATTAGTATGGTTTTTAATCGTTAAAATATTTTTTTAGAGGTATCTTCGTGATTTTTTTCTATCATATAAAGTTAACTGGATTATGTTTTCAACACACTACCTAACTAGCATATATCCAGAAGAATATCATATATTTTTCTGATTTTGGTTACTGTAGTGGATCATATATTTTCATGAACATGACGCGTGGATCAGCACCATCCAGCTCAACCATTTTGTAGGGAAAGGGAAGACCGGTGTGATGTTACTATCCCATAAATAAATAAATCATTTTTTTTTTCAAGGCTTTTTGGAAAACCACCTAGTTTGGCAGCGGGACTAGTGGTTGCACCTAGTTGGTACAATCTTACTTAAAGAGTATGCTTTTAGTCTGATGAGTTGTTGCTAAAGCAAAACTAATGTATTTCTGCACTCTCATGAACGTAAAATATTATGCATTTCTCTTTGAGACTCATTCTGCTTTAGAGGACTTAATTAAAATATAATAAATTTTAAAATGCTGGGATTGCTTTATTTTTTGTACACGTGCATTCATTAAAACGTGGACACTGTAAAGGATATAAGGTTTTATTATAAATGTGCCAAGATTGTCGTTTTTTTATATGCTGTAGGTTAAATAGTATTAAAGTAATTTTAGCAATTAAAGTTACATAGCCTGTCGTTTTTCATTTGGGTATAATTACGAATTCATAAAGATTAAATTCTTAAACCCATATTTTTTTGTATGTTAATGATAGGTGTGAAGTATTACTTATATTCGGCAAGAATATAAAGTAAAGTAAAGTAAAAAAGTTTATTAACAACATAAAAGTCCCAACAATCCTGTCATGTGTCTACTAGTACATACAAAATTAACAATAATTACATCTGTCTAATAAATACCTGTGTATATGCGGTTGTTTGAGCTTAATTCACACCGACCTCCGTACTAGTGAAAACTGTATCACGGCAGGTCGGTCTTCCTCGTTCACAAACTCTCACACAATTACGATGATTTGCATTAGACTGCTAAATAAAGCACTGAATTATGATTATGGCTATAGGAATACAGATACTAAGAGGGTATTTTTGAACATTCGATGATTTGATCAAAATAATAACGAGGGTATTAACAAAAAAAAAATTAAGAGTATATGCAAAAAAAATCAGACAACAGAAAATTAAGTTTGGTTATTATGAGACGGTTAAGTTAACAACAAAAGTATCAAGACAAAAATAAAAGTTGTGTCAATAATAACTAATACAACAAAAGAATCAAAAAGGAGATTATAAACATAAAGATGAACTGATCCATTTGTGAGAAATGTAGGTTAGTGAGTGCGTGTGTTTAAAGTGTACATGTGATGATGTGGTATGTGTGCGATGTGTATGTGTGTGTGATGTATTTGCATGGAATAGGAATGTGTATGTATTTTTGTTGTAAATCTATTTATGATATGGATGTTAATAGCTTTTCTGTGTTAATATAGTTCATTTCGATGAGATATTTCTTTAAAGTTTTTTTGCAAATAGAGAGAGTCGTATCGGGTAAATTGATGGATTTCGATGACTGGTATATATAAATGAGGCCCCAAGTGGTCAAAAAAAATATCTGAAAAAGCCGTCTTACGTTTAGGTATGGAGTACACCAGATCTTTTCTACGCTTAGAAGTGAAATTAGGTATTGGCAACCTGCAGTGCTGAAGTAATATAGCATTGTTTATAAATATTTGTCTTACTGTGAGCAAACATAAATTCTTATATAATAGATGAGTTGGATATCTAAATTTCCTGAAGCTCATTACTTTTAAGATTGCCTTAAGGAATACCTAAGCATTTTATGTTTTCATTGTTGTATAAATTAAATTCCATTCTTCTGTGAATGAATTACCGGTACATTATCAAATCAAATCAATTTTTTATTTTTTATTTCAGGTATACACCCATATTGAAATTAAACTAGAATACAAATTAATTATTAAAAATAAATTAGTAAATAAATAAAAATTAAAATTATATTACCTTACAAAAACGCAATAGATAAGTTTTGTTTTAGCTGGAATATTAATTGCCATGTACGAAGAAATAGTTTACCTCGTATATGGCTCTCAATATTTCATCCATCCATTATTTAAATAATTTTCTATTTTTCTAACGAATAAAAGGTGGCGGAAGTTATTCTCTAAAATATTGTAAAATTTGAATTACGATTCAGAACATGGCCACAATTAGGTCCTACAGGTATCGGCTGTATTTGCTTCAGAATCAGGCCAAGCCGTTGCATAACCTGGCTGAAACTTTTCAAGTTATTTTCATGACTACAAAGCCATGATACAAAGCAGCGCCTTGTCATTGTCTGAAAACGGAATGTAAATATAATTGGGTACTTTGGAATTCAGGCCTGGGTTGTCCATTACAGCGGAAAGATTGTTTGAATAATTTTACCTTAAGATGTTTTAAGTACTAAGTTGTTTTTCAACTCGAAATACTTTAAAAACGTCGGATCAGTTACTAAAATACAAACATTCTGCTGTAGGTACTTATTAGTAAAAACTGTTAATAACTAACTACATACTGTTGTTGAACTTCCTGTTGACTGGTGCAAATGAAAAAGACATTCCAAGTCCTATATTTTTTTTGCATAATTTATTAGTTAATAGCCTATACCAGGGATGGCGAACCTATGCCACGCGTGCCATTGGTGGCACGCGACTAAATAAATTGGGCACGGCATCAATTGAGGAATTTTGGTACCTCAGTCACAGTAACAAACAAAGAAATCTAAGCGTGCCCGGCTTCGATAGGCGCTTCGATTTCGGCTTTCGGCCGCGTAAATGCCAGGGAAAATGTGAACCGGATATAAATTATTTGGCATCTAGTTTGTAACAGCAGAAGTCGCGCTAATTTTATTTTAAATTATTTAAACAAAATATAAAACGGTAAATGTTAAGTCTACTTAATAGTATAGGTTGTTAGTTGGTGTTGTAGGTGTCAAAAAGGTTTATTATATCTGTTTACGAACTATTTCGTTTTTTTCCAATAGTCACTTACTCAAGATTGTTTATTGGCACGACATGGCCACAATAAATATTCATTTGTAAAAAATGGCACGTAGATGTATAGAGGTTCGCCATCCCTGGCCAATACCTATATCGGTGCAAACCTATCTATATCTTCAGATTTCCATAAAATTCTGCCGTTGCAAAAGCTTAAATTTTAAACTCCGCTCACGTATGGAGTTGTAAATGGTGATTTTAGCGAGTCAAGTGAAAAGTTTTGTGGGCTCTCAGACGCCTAACTCAATCGTGGCTATCCTCCAAAATGGCTAGTTGTAAAAGGAGAGGGATACGCTTTCATATAATCTTGAGCCTGGAAAAAAGATGTAATTTATGTCTACTGCTATATTATTTTGCTACTATATTATCGAACGTACTGAAAATTTTACAGATTTTGGTAATCTGAGAGACGAGTTAAAAGTGATTTAGTAAAAGTGAGGTTACATAACAATCAATACAGCGGATTTTTGAAGTGCAATTGCCATTTTTGATATACAGGTTGTCTTGTTATTTGACGTATTCCTTCCAGGACGTGATAGTGTGACCCATTTCGAACAATTTAGAACCCATGAAGCCTAGGCAAAAATTCATGGGATACAAGAAAACGTAATTTTTATGTATTTTTGAAAATTTCCCAGTAATCGTCAATAAATAACACTTTTCTTTAAACTCCCAAATTCAATGGCCATCGTTGCTATATCACTGGGTACCTAATACTTAGATAAACCTTAAGATGAAACCAAATTTTCTAAAACATCAAATAGTAAAAAGTGAAAGGAAGAAGTTTATTAACCATTTTCAAAAATCATCTGCGTACATGAACATTGACAACTGATGTCTGAAAACATTATATGACATTAAGCGTACAAATTACGTGAAAAACATCTTCATTTAATTAACTATTTAACACACGTAAAAAACAAAACTGCAATTGCTAAATGTACGACATAGTAGTATAAAAAAATATTATCCACAATTTACACGACAATCCAAAGGTTGCCTCATAAAATGTCCGCCGCTGTACCAACACGTATACAAAATACATTTTGTTTGTATATTTTTGAGTTACTGCATTCTGACGTCATTAATCTGCGTATATTTATAACGTAGCTCTACACTGTTGATTTTACAGGGTATCCACTTTAAAACATTATGGACTCCGCAAATAACACAACATCACACGAAAATTAACCTTATAACTTAAAATATAGAGTAGGATTCACCTTGTAGGTACCGTTGCCAGCGGTAAGCAATGTAAAAGTCAGTAAGAATTTTCATTATTAAAAGTAGTTTGGTAAAAACGTGAAAGTTTCTCAAACAGTTCTGTTGTGAATTGTTGTCCGACAAGTGTTTTTGTTATTTTTGATTAGGTAGTTGAAGTTTTCAGGTTGTTTTCCGAATGAATTACGAGTGTTACTCAAGTTCTTTTCTTATTTATTTTTATTTCAGTGAGTTTTCAGTAAAAAAGTACAGTGGTTGTATTTTTCTTGAAAGGCCATGAACAAGAACATTGGATATTATAGCTACTGTCAGCAAGAATAGTGGCATGAAGTACATAGGTAGGTCTTTGATAATAAAGACAAGACACTTAGTCCTACGCTGATGATTGAAACACTCAGTATTCCTTCTCCCTTTAATCTATCCAAAGGTTGTCTATACAAAATCGCTTTTAGCGATAAGACCGCCCATTGTGTCACCCTATGTAAAATTTCTACATTTTTATCTGTAATTTTTATTGTGTACATAATAAAGAGTATTCTATTCTATTTTTAACCGACGAAAAAAAAAGGAGAAGGTTCTCAAGTCGACCCGTATTTTTTTTTTTATGTATGACCACGCATAACTTTTTACAGACTGGTCGGATTTGATGATTCTTTTTTTAATGGAAAGAGTATACCCCAAAGTTGGTCCCATTTAAAATTGAAAAACGAAATCCACCCCTGAGGGTAGAAAAATAGTTAAAATGGGGTTAAATGATTTTTCACCTACTGAATGTTCACTTGTGAGCCGATTCTATTGAAACTTGGCACATATATGTACTTATAATTATGCTTCAACAAAAAAGAGACCTGGAGATCATCTGATGATGGAGACGGAAGACAGTCGAGAGCTCCTCGACAGATTACAGCAGTTAGATCGTGTTTGGGCTTATTTCATTTATCTTGATGAGAACTTTAAACCTAGTTGGGGTATGACTGTCATAGAGGGTGTGATGTTGGGTTCGGAAGGCAGTCGAGGGAAGTTCTAAATATTAGCTGTGAGAGCATACTCAAAACATTCAAAAGCTTAGAAATTAATAAAGGTAATATTTATTACAGCTATAAATAGCAAATCCTTAACATCTGGCATATTTTCCCTATAAAATGGAAAATGGCAAAGATGGTGACTATACATAAATCGGATAATAATGTCAACATAAAAACTATAGACCCATCTCAATTTTGAGAGGGAAGCCGATAGTAGGATTCAGCTGGGATGGGCAGCATTTGGTAAACTTCATCAGGTCTTCTCGTCGTCTATACCGCAGTGCCTAAAGACGACAGTCTTCAACGCCTGTATCCTACTGGTTACGACTTACGGAGCCGAAACGTCGACACTCACGGTGAGACTGGTCCATAAGTTTAAAGTCACTCAGCGAGCTATGGAGAGAGCTATGCTTGGAGTCTCTCTGAAGGATAAAGCTGATCTCGCATTGTATAGGATTTCCGTACAATGAGAGGTCAGCGTAAACTGGAAATGTCTAGCTTGATGTGTAGCCGTGTGTACCACAACCGTTGTCAGGACCGTTCACTATAATAGACCAGATATAGCCCTTCAAAATAAAGTTAACAAAGTCACATACCTCATAAATATTGCAGTCCCTAATACATACAATTTACACAAAACAATAGGTGAGAAGATCAGTAATTACGCTGAACTAAAAGATGAAGTGACCAGAATTTGGAGGCAGGAAAAGTATACGTAGTACCCATTGTTGTTAATCGAATAGACCTGAAAGACTCAGTTTACATAATACTCCAAAAAGCTGCAATTTTAAGCACCTGCACTATAGTTAGGCAGTTCATGCAAATTGAGGAAAATCAAATGACTCATCATAACATTAATTCTAGGTGCTTAAAAAAAAACACCACACACGCTACATTGTCTTGGCTTGGGCCCGTTAATGTAGCTTAAACTAGCCAAAGAACTAAGAAACCAAATTTCTTTACCAAAATAATAATTTATTTAATGCCATAAAAACTGGTTATAAATTCAAACTCAAACTCAAAGCATTTATTTCAAATAAACCAATTACAGGCACTTTTGAATTGTCAAGGGGTCAGTCAGTCAGAAAAATGAAGCTAGTTGCCCATTCCAAAGCGTAGTAGGTACCTATGGAGAAGAACGGGCAAAAAACTCCATGGACACTCTTTTAAATCAATATATAGTTACAAAAAACAAATTCTTTACATCATTCATGTTCAAATTAAAAATGTGAGAACGATGTAGAAAGACGTGCACGTTTGAAGTATCCGTAATAAAAAAGATAAAAAAACAATTCAAAAATTTAAATTAAAATAAGCTGTGGCAGCCAAGAGTTGACCAGTCCCTACTGACGGCGCCCGTTCACAAACATGACGTATGGATCAGCACCATTCAGCTCAACCATTTTGAAGGGAACTTAATGATCCAACACACACGCCACCACCAGCGAGACATTAGAGTAAGCATGACATACTCTCAGCTGCCAGGGCACATTCAAGTCAATGAAAGACGAGCCTAGTAAATGGTGGCTTTATAGTAGGTACATAGTGCTCACACATGTGCTATGCAATTATACATTGTTAAGAGATTGAATTTATACAATGCAAAGATAGAATAGAATAGAATAGAATAGAATATTTATTTGCCAGAAACATGGTATGTTTACAAAGGTGTTCATAAAATTTTATAATGCTACATGTCTCACCATTTTAACGGTATGCAAAATCAATTTACAATTAGATAAAATCATTGAAGTGCATTAATTTTCAATTTACATTATGTAAGTACATTTAATTAATTTTTAAACATTATTTCAATTATTATATTATATATACTACACACACTGCCATTTATACCATGTCATTAAATAGAACAAAAAGTTTAACATAGTATCACATTACTTAAAATAATTACTGATGCCTGTATTTTGATGCCAGATCAAGAGTATAAAATTTACAGGGACATTTTACAAAAACTCGTGAATTGAGTAAAAACATTCCTGCAACAGCCACTTCCGTAGTGCCGAACAAAATTTTTTGAAGGGTAGTTGGGTAATTGACTTCGGCAAAGCATTATAAATCAGGGGCGCCATGTAGACACAACTCTTGCGGAAGAGTTGCAACTTGGGAACAGGTATCTCGAAATCTAAATGTGCAGCTTTCCTTTTATTTGTATTATCCCTTCGTTTAAATAATGCAAGATTGGATCTCAGAAACTTGGCAACTTCAAAGATATATTAGGTCTTTACCTATGAAATTGCCGTTCTGCAGTACTGGCCATTTCAAATCAAAATAATTTTTGTTTGGCTAAGAATTCTAATTTCAAATTAATTTTATTTTAAAAACATGGATTTTTTTTTCCAAAAGTAGTCATTTCTTTATTGATTAGTGTTACATTTTCATCGCATTTCAATCTTTTTCGTCATCATGGATACGTTAAAAATTCGAGTAATTATGGAATATGAGTACCGTCGTGGCAGCAACGCGGCACAAGCGGCACGCAACATCAACGACGTTTACGGAGCTAACACTACAAACCAACGCACCACCTGTTATTGGTTTGCTCGCTTCCGTTCTGGAAATTTCGACCTGAAAAATGAACCTCGCGGTCGTCCGAAGACTTTGGTCGACAATGACGAATTAAAGGCGATTGTGGAAGCTGATGATACACAATCTACGGCTGAATTAGCAGCAGCTTTCGACGTTAGCGTCAAAACAATATTGGTCCATTTGCGTCAAATTGGCAAGGTAAAAAAGCTTGACAAATGGGTGCCCCACGAACTCAATGATCGCCAGCGCGAAGTACGCGTCGAGACGTGCCTTGCACTGCTCAACAGACACACAAATGAAGGAATTTTGAACCGCATTGCTACCTGCGATGAAAAATGGATTCTGTTTGATAACCGTAAGCGCTCAGCAAGTTGGTTGGATCCTGGTTCAGCACCTAAACAATGCCCTAAACGAAAACTTACCCCTAGAAAAGTGATGGTCACTGTTTGGTGGTCTAGCGCCGGTGTGATTCATCACAGCTTCTTACCAAACGGGGTGAGCATTACTGCAGATGTGTACTGTGAAGAACTGAACACAATGATGGAGAAGCTGGCGCATCTCCAACCAGCATTGGTCAATCGCTCGTCTCCGCTGCTCCTGCACGACAACGCGCGACCTCATACTGCACAGCAGACGGTCTCCAAGTTGCAAGAACTGGGGTTGGAAGCTCTCCGTCATCCGCCCTACTCACCAGACCTTGCGCCTACAGACTACTACTTTTTCCAGAATTTGGATAACTTCTTGGCGGGAAAAAAAATTAATACCCGAGAGGCAGTACAAAATGCCTTTGAAGAATTTGTTGCCTCCCGTCCAGCTGATTTCTTTAAGAAGGGCATCAATAAACTGCCACTGCGATGGCAAAGATGCATTGATTGCATGGGTGATTACTTCGATTAATACAAATAAAAAATTCATGAAAAAAAATCGTTTAAATTTTTTCATACAAAACGGCAATTTCATAGGTAAAGACCTATTATAAGCAGGGTACAGTCAAAAGGTTATGTGACTTAAATATAGGCCTACATGAATCAGACCATTCCATATTAAAAATTGCGCGGATACACTTTTTTTGAGCAATGAAAATTCTATCTATTTCTGAGGAGTTTCCCCACACAACTATGCCGTAGCGAATAACTGAAGAGACATAGGCATGATACACCATTATGGAAGTTTCTCTCGACGTTACATTTTTGACCTTTCTTAGCGCAAATACAAATTGGTTAATTTTCTTACACAGTGTCTCGATATGATTCTTCCATGTTAAGTGCTCATCAAGTGTTACCCCAAGAAACCTTGTGTTATTAACCTGGTTTACGCTAATATTGATGAGATGTTGTTGTTTTTACAATCTTCAGCAGCTCCAACAATATTTTCGAATGCTAATCAATTAATTTATGCGCCCATGTGGAGCAGGACCAGCGTTGAGCCAAGCATCTTTGTCAGCGATGTAATCCCCCAACTTATAAAAAAATGTGAAATAAAGAAAAATGTGAGGCCCTG
Organism: Griposia aprilina; assembly: GCA_916610205.1. Taxonomy (NCBI): domain Eukaryota; kingdom Metazoa; phylum Arthropoda; class Insecta; order Lepidoptera; family Noctuidae; genus Griposia; species Griposia aprilina. The sequence goes on along the minus strand of OU744302.1, from coordinate 20,985,873 downwards.
GATGAGTACCTGTATTTCAGGAGCCAGTGAGAGTATTACATTAATGACGACAAAGTTACTTAGACTCTCTCTGTCACTGTACGTGGCCTTGGACTTCTATTTCACCAAAAAAATATATTTGCACTTTATCTACACCACATAACTAAAAAAGGGCTACAATTTAAATGCTCACCAAAAAAAAATTTTGACCCTAAGACTAAGTACCAAATTAAATATGTTAACTCCAAATAAAATAAACTCTCTCTATACCGAGGTGCCTAAAGAACAACGTTTTAAGTTCCAAAATAATTATACACTCATCAGAATAATTGTACGTGTTGTATTTATATTCTTTTTGCCTACCAAAATGGATAAATGCTCACCAAATCTAACCATAGACGGTTGACATCAGGGGCACCCCGAGGTTTGGTTGGTTAGGTTCCTTTAAACCCTTTAGACAGAAATAGGAGCCCCGCCAAGCGGGGCTCCGTCGACTTGCGTATTAACCCTAACCCACGCCGGTCGACGTCAGGGGCACCCCGAGGTTTGGTTGGTTAGGTTCCTTTAAACCTTGTAGACAGAAATAGGAGCCCCGCTAAGCGGGGCTCCGTCGAGCTATCTTGGCAGGTAGTAAGAAATTAACAGACGTTTATAAATCTTTATGGCATGCAATAAAAAGGAAAATAGGTTCATTTCTACAATACTTTATGAAACACAATTTGGTGAGTTTTTGAGTCGGCGCCAAACATACAAGGCACCATGAAAACTTATGACAGCTTGATTGATCGTCGTTTATCGATCTGCGTTGATTGTTTGGCGCCGACTCAAATTTTGTAATTTACATTAATTTAAGAGCTTAGTTAGACTGAAAGATTTATTTTTTGCTTTTCAGTTTCTTTTTTCGTCGGTTTAATTTTTTGTAAAAAAGTTTTTTATTTTTATTCTACACTACCGGACTTCTAAATTGACCCACCGTGCATTTCCATGTAAGGTATTAAAGGCCATTAAAATAATTATGAGTCAAAGAAAAAGTCTTTATGCATTTACGTACCAATTGCATTTCAAATGCATTTATTTACCAAAAAATATAAAACAACCAACATTTATTTTTGCTGATGATTGTACCATTGTATTCAACGATAAAGACAGAATGTCACTTGAAAAAGATATTAATAACGCCATCGAAAAAATTATAGAATGGACTACATCTAACAATTTAAAATTAAATTTCGATAAAACTAATTTAATGATATTTCGCAATAGAGTTGCACAGTTTAGTGACATTAGCATCAAATACTCAAATAAAAAAGTCATGCAAGTTGGCACTACAAAATTTTTGGGTTTAAATATTGACTGCAGTTTAAATTGGAAAACACACATAGAGAATTTATGCTTAAAATTAAATCAACAATCGTATGCTTTACACATGCTTTCCAAAATGGCCGATATGTCAACTGTACTGTCTGCATACCACGGTTATGTGGGATCCATAATAAGTTATGGAATAATGTTCTGGGGATATTCTGTATATATGATGATGCTTTTAAGGCTCAGAATAGATGTGTCCGATCAATCTGTAAACTTAAACAAACAGATAGTTGCAAAGAATATTTTAAAAATCTTAAACTACTGACACTTCCATGCATATATATTTTGAAATAATTAATTTTGTAAGAACTAACACGACTTTCTTTGAAAATTATAAAAGTAAACGACATATTGGTAAAATTTGTTGTCCTAATAATAAAACAACTCTGTTAAATAATAGTATATTTTGCATGGCTCCCCGTGTATATAATCACCTTCCTAAATATTTAATGGAGGCATCATCGCCTAATATGTTCAAAAACAAACCAAAAAAGTTTTTTGATAAATAAAGCATATTATAGTGTATCTGAATATTTGCAGGATAAACTATAGGATTTATTTTCATACTTTATTTATAAACTAGTTTTGTTGATACGATTCTTAATTTTATTTTGTTTAGTTTTAATTTATTTGTGTTTTCTTTCTATGTACTTTGCATGCCGAATGGTAAAATATGGTGACACCAAATCTGTGATATACAAATATTACATGAATGTAAAACATCTGCATATTGTTTACCCATATTAGCAAATAAATGATTTTAAATTTGAATTTACAGACATACTGGCGATCATTTCGGCGTCATTATTGTTACAAATTTGAATTCATGACCATTTAAAAAACCTTAAACTAGTGTATTTTCTTTGATATGTTAATAAAAACTCGTACATTTAAAAGGAATAAAAGAAAGACTTCGATGGATGATGTGTGATTAGCAATTATGTCTACATTCAAATCCAAATCATGATCCCTCAGCCGTCAAGTTTCATAAAGTAATCTGGGATAAGTTTCTGATACCTCACCAAACACGAATGAAAATTTCACTCCAAAGCCCCTTCAGTACCTCGAACTAATCTAAGACTACCTCACGCGTTACGCAACTTAATAAAAGTCATAAATTACCCACACGCTTCTCAAATTAGAACATTTTAAATCAAAATGGCGGCTGGGACGGCTCCTTTATGCCCAAATTACATCCTATTTTAGATTAAATAATGTTACAGGGGCCTAAATTCTCCGATTGTTTGTCACAGGGTTAAGAGATACCGTGGGATCGCGAAATTTAATATTGTAGTTTTTTGAGATTATCTTGTGAAAGTGGAGTGTCGTTGCCATAATGCCGAATTTATTATAAGCTTTGAATGATTTTCTTTTTTCGACAACACTCAACACAATACAAATAAAAAGCTAATGATAAATAATCATTAAAATATCGATAATCGAGTTACAAATCAGGACTTATATGAATTGAGCACGACCGCCATCATTATCAGTTAGCTATGAATTGTTTACATAAAACACAAAATTATGTCCAATAACAAAAAGCATCGCCGAAACATTCCATTTGAAAGCCACAAACAACTATTCACATGTCGTTAACCCTTACTCATTAACCCTTCCAAATAATAACGCTCGCTTTAAAATCCGCATACACGGCAGAAAGTCAGCTAAAATCCGTTAGCAAAAGATTCTAAACAAAGTACATTAATATGGCCGCAAACTGTAGGGACCCCTGAGGATAAAGACGTAGAGTGTGCAGACATGAAATGATGAAGAGCAGAATATACAGTTCGTGCAATGTGTTAAGGTCAACCTCATGATGACGTTATAGGAAAGTATTCTTTCGAATATTGACTCTTTTAGGTAAATACACTGTACTAACAGATTTTTACCACAAAGTAACATTTGCCGGTTTGCAATTGATGTAAGGGAAGACCCAGGTGCTTGTAAAAATGCAATAAAATGCGACACTACTAATTTTGTTTCTAAGATTGGTAACGTATCTGCAAATCTCTTGACCTCTCTGCATCTCTTTTAAGGCAGAGGTAATCACGTTTTTAATGCTGTCGATTTGGGCTACTTTTTTAGACACATCATCATCATCATTTCAGCCGAAAGACGTCGACCACTTGACATAGGCCTCCTCCAAGTACCGCCACTTTTAGGCAAATACAAGTATAAAAATCTTTTTTATGATGAAGACTTGTCACACAATGTCATGAGCTTTAAACTTTGCTTCTTCTTCGCTTCGCTCTTGACAGAGCGGTCGTGGTCACGATGAACTGTGTCCAATGACAGGTGTAGTTGTTGCCCACGTCACGATCTCTCACCATCGGGTTCTGTTAGATGACAGTCTGGCGCATTCATTAATGGGGCCTCCAACAGCGGATTTTATTTGATCGGTCCACCTCATCGGTGACCGCCCACGTGGCGTATTACCTTTTACTCTGCCCTGCACCACTAGACGCTCTATGGAGACATTATTCCGCTTGGAGACATGACCTTCAGTATCCGAGACTTTACTAGTGCTGATAGACGCTGTTTGATGCCGAGTTCTTGGAATTCGGAGACGTTTGTGCAGAATTCTGTCCATGATACCTTAAGCATTCTTCTCCAGCACCTCATTTCTAGTGCATCTACTTTTTCTTTTTCAGTTCTCGTAATGTTCACGTCTCATCTGCGTACAGAAATATGGGGAATACAAGTGTACGGACGTGCATGATCTTGGTGGCCTTAGTTATGTTGCGATTCCTCGTTTTTTTTTTTAGCTTGCTTAAACTTTGCTTAGGCACTCGAAAATTGGTCACTCGCATCATTAGTCACCAAGGTAATGTGAACTTGCTATCTCAAGTATACCTTCTGAATATACCTGCTACATGTCGTTACCCAAAATTTATGAAAACGCACCGTCTTCTCGAAATAATTCATCTTTTCAACAGCTGCCTTCGTCTACGAAATGCCTAAAGCTCTCTACTCGTAGATTGATTAATTGTTGTTATTCTACTTTAACTTAGCAAAACGGTAATTACTGTATTGTTGAAAATGATTTAGAACGAGATGTTAGACCATTTACTTTAATTGACCGAGGATCTGTTTAATGAAGGGGTGTACTTTGTAAATAAGATTGGTTGAATTGAATAAGTAACTTTATTCATTTACCCTTTCTTAAAACGTTTACTTTGCTTAAAGTTTAGTATTGATTAACGTCTGCTTAACCTTATATTTTTTGCCGATTATTTTTTTTTGTCTTTTTTTTAATGACACTCAATCGCATCATCAACTTTTCTCTCGATTCCGGACAATTCCTATCCCTGTGGCGTATGGCCTATGTCCGCCCATTCCCTAAAATTTCAAATCCTTCCTTAAACAGCCTTTTTCGACCTATTTCCATTCTCCCATTCCTGTCTAAAGTGCTTGAGGCCTGTGCACACAAGCAGTTTTCTGGGTTTGTTCACCGGAGCAACCTTGTTAGCGCTTTTCAGTCTGGATTCAGGCCTGGGCCACAGTACAACCTCCGCTCTCCTTAAAGTGACTGGTGACATTAGAGAAGCGATGGAGGATACCAAGATTACTGTTTTGGTATTAATTGATATCTCCAATGCCTTTAACGCCGTCAGCCATGATATTATCTTTTCTATCCTCTCTCATCTTATGGTTTCACTCGAGGCCCTGGAATGGTTCTCTTCTTATCTTCGGGGACGTCAGCAGTCGGTTCGCGTTGATGAGACCTCATCGAGTTGACGCGACCTGGATGCTGGTGTTCCATAAGGCGGTATTCTTTCTCAATTGTTATTCTCCATTTTCATCAATTTTATAACGCACTGTCTTCGGTGTTCGTATCAGCTTTATGCTGATGATCTTCAATTGTATACAGCTGGGCGGGTAGAAGTTTTATCGGACGCTATAGCTGATGTAAATCGAGACTTAGCTGCTATCAAGAAGTGGTCTGATAGTTTTGGGGTATCAGTAAACCCCTTAAAGTGTCAGGAAGTAATTGGAAGCCCGCGCATGATGGGTAGGGTGGCGCTTAGCTCTCTTCCTCTTCTTATTTTTAGTGCTACCATCATATCTATTACCCCTACGGTCAAAGATCTCGGTTTGCATCTTGACTCAACGCTTAGCTGGCTGCGCCAGGTTTCTAGTGTTAATCAAAGGGTCAACGGTACTCTGCGATCCCTGTATCGTTTGAGAAACTTTTTGCCCACTAAGACGAAAACTATGCTTGTACAGAATTTGATTTTCCCCATTATTGACTATGGTGACGTGTGCTACTTTGACTTGAATGCGGTTTTGCTGGATAAGCTCGACAGACTGCTCAACAAAGGTATCCGGTTCATATTCAACCTCAGGAAATATGACCATGTGTCGAGTTACAAGACCGAGCTCAAATCCGCCAAAGGAGAAGTTGGCGCGCTTTGACCACGCTTTTCTCGTTTCTCAACTCTCCCACCCCTCCCTCTTATCTTATGTCTCACTTTCAATATCTATGTTCTTCACACGCTAAGAATCTGCGTTCTTCCTACAATCTTCTCCTTCTCTGTCCTTCTCATACTTCTGATTTTGTTCATTCTTCCTTTCATATTTAGTCCATTCTTCTCTGGAATGCGCTTCCTCTTGATATCAGGACGGCTACCAGTCGGTATGCATTTAAGCGGAAATTGCAGAGTTATTTTCAAAATAAATAGCGTAGAGTTATCTCAATTACCTCCTTCCCTTTTTGTTGTATAGTAGTTGTTATATAGTATATGTATAATGTAGGTATATATTATAGTTAATATGTATGCATGTGTATTATAAGTTTATATTCTGGTTAGGTACTTGTATACCTATTTTATTTATAAATACTTATGTTATTTTTTTAATATTTATTATTATTATTAGTAACGTCTGTTATACAGAGCACCTGCCATCTTATCTCTTCACCACCCTTGGTTGACTGGTAGAGAATGCCTAAGGCATTAAGTCCGCCTTTGTATACTATTGTGTGCGAGAAGTTTTAATAAATAAATAATGAAAAGCGACCACGCGGGCTACAAATATTTATTTCAACCCGATTTTCATGTTTAACGATTGAGATTTAAATGTAGGTAGGTACCTACTTGGAAAATAAATATATTACATTAACCGCCTTAATTTGAAATAAACTAAACAAAAAAAAAAGACTTGATTTTTTGTATGTTTGTTTGTTACACTTGCACGCTGACACGACTGAGCGGATTGAGATGAAAAGAATTTGGCACATGGTTAGACCATGATCTAGCAAGACATAAAATACTTTCTATCCCGATATTGCCACGGGATCGAGACTTATTCGGGTGAAATCGCGGGGTGCAGTAATTCTTTTTATAAATAAACTCGTCCATGGTACTAACACAAAGAAAAGCTGTATTCTGGTTCAAGAAATAGAGAAAAAGAAAAATGGGTAAAGGTTAATTAATTTTCAACTTTTATTCTAAATTAAGGAGAGTATTTAACCATCAATGAGGCTTTAGTCTTTTAGTTACCCTATAAGGAAAAAATAAAACAAAAGCAAGTAAGTGTGTGGAGCAAGTAAGTGAGTTCGTATATTTGAGGAGTCTATTTACAAGGGATGGAAAGATTGATGGAGATGTGAAAAGAAGGGTAAATGCGGGAAATAAAGTGAATGGTGCTACACATGCAATTGTGACCAACCAGTTGATGTCCAAAAAAGCACGACTGACTGTACACAATGGTATTCTGATGCCTACGCTTATGTATGGAAGTGAGTGTTGGGTGTGGCAAAAGAAGCATGAAAGTAGTATAAATGCTGTGGAAATGCGTTCTTTGCGAAGCATGTGTGGTGTGACTATGAATGATAGACTGAATAATGATGTGATAAGGCAACGGTGCGGTTTAAAAGAAGATGTAGTGACAAAAATTGAAAAGAGTATGCTAAGATGGTTTGGTCATGTTGAGAGGATGAATGAAGGGCGATTAACAAAAGGTATTTACAAGGCATATGTGAGTGGAAACGCCGGGAGGGGACGCCCTGGGAAGACATATAGTGACCTTATTGGTGATGTTCTTCAGAAAGGTCAGGTGCGTAGTACTCACAACCGGCGTGCGTGTATGACCAGATGTATGAACGTAAACGAGGCAGGAAGGATCGTAGCAGGTGGCGTTCTGTAGTTTCTGCCTACCCCCATGGGAAGAAGGCGTGAGTTTATGTATGTATGTATGTAAAACAAAAGCCTTTTAAGAAAAAAATATGCTCTGCTTCAATTTGCTCCCTGTGTCTGATCAGAAATCCTTTCAATGCAAAAAAAGGCATTCTAAGCTTTTAATTACCTTTACTTTAACTTTTTATTTAAGACCAACAAGACTGGGTTGTCCATTTGCTGTAGCTTGAAACTGTGCTAATGTTTGTTAGCCAAAGTTAAACATTTTGATATGCAAGCAGCGTGAGACTGTGACCAAGCTAAGCTAGATGCACTTGTTCGCTCCCTATTCTGATCGTATCCGGTATCGAGTAACTTAAGTTAAATAAGCTCTATAGTAGTTAGGGTTGAAAGCTAGAGGTTTATATTACTTACAATTTTTTATTATGACATTATTTCACCTATAAACATCTAAAATAATGTTTTTTTAGCGGCATTACTAGCTTTTAAATCTCTGGTCAAACTAAGGCGAATCTCGCGTGGGATGCGGGGCAAAATTGGCTCACGGTGATTTCAACTAACTTATATTAGAGATGGTTTGTAACAGGAAAAATTAGAAACCTGTTTGACTTGTTCCAGTTCCAGGGAAATAACAGTTCCAAAATCCTGTTCCAAAATAACAGCCTTTTCCAATCTGTTATATTGCAAAGACTCTCTTTGATTGCAACAGATTTATAACTAGATTTGTAACTAGTTTCATTCACACATATTTCTGAATAAATATATCATCATTATCCGTTTCTTTTTACAATAAATAAATAATATTATAAATTATAACCACTATTACATTATAAAATCGATGGGATTACGCATTTTTTTGTTTAACGGTAAGTTCATAATTTGTGTGTGCATCCGCATAGCTTAACAACAGTGACAGGCAGAGAACAGATGCTATCTCGTTCTAATACAATACAACAGAAGAAAAAAGAGCTAGTTCCAAACTGTTCCAGGTGTTTTGTTTGAATTTCTCTTTCTAACAAAGTAAACATTCATAGGCTAGATAGAGAAGAGCTTGTTAGGTTACACAGACACAAACACCAGTAGAACACGGAAATGTTTCTGTTGTAAGTTATTTGTGGAACTTATGGAACAGGCGAAACAGGGGGGAACAGGTTTTTCGGTTTTTAGAAATCTGTTTCATGTTGCTACTTTTAGAAACCTGTTTTTTTTAACTGTTTCGATAAATACGCCTTACTCCTAACCTGTATGGAGGTTTTCAAACAGGCGACAAATAACATAGAATGTATTTTTTCTCGTCGGTTTTTTTCTGGTTATTACAAAATTTCATACCAAAAATTGGGTGACAATTTTTCCGTTACTATGAGTCCATGACACAATATCATGACATAATATCACGCATGTAATGCCCGAAGGGTTAGGCAGTGGTGGTGGTTTTTTACGAACACCCAACGATTATCTTGGCATTTACACATGGATATGATCATGTCTCGAACCAGAAAACTCATTTGTATTTTCAGACATGTTATCTCTAAGACTCTATTAAACCAAATATTATTATGTAACGTATCACTGGCCCAGTCAGTTCTAGTGTATGGTTAACCTGTATGGGGCGGGGCCATTAAAATCGAACCCGTAGAAATCCTTTACTCGCTAAGTGGCCGTCTCACAGTCAGAAATTATACGTACTCCATGCTGCTTTAAAACTACATAAAACCCTTCGCTATGATTCTAGCCTTAACAAAAAAGAAGAAAATATCTTGTTGAACCAGAAGTCTCGGTTAAAACCTCATATGCAAAAAGACAGTTCATCAGACAATCCGGTTCTATCTACAACAAATTAAATAAACTTTTAAATATTTATCCCATGCCTTATCGAGAATGTAAAAAATAATTAATAAAATGCAAGAGCTATGATGACATTGAAACTCTTTTACAAAGCATCATGCGATAATTTGACAATTATGTAATCGCTTATTATAAGCGACACTCACTCACTTACACCCACCCAGACACACACACACACACCCCTAGACACACCTTCCTAGATATAAGTTGAATTTCTTTCTATTTAGACTCGTACATTATTATTGTTTCTAGTTTTAGAAGAGCGGGGTCTCCTAGCACAGGTATTTTTTATAATTAAAAGGAGGCACCTATGTAAGATTAATATTATAAAAATTTGTAAAGTTAACTAAATAAAAATTTATTATTAGATAGGTATAAAAAAGATTATTATTATTATTTTTAAAATGTCTTTGACATATCTCGGGACCCTCGGATCCCGGACCTTTGGAAGGCGTACGAGGGGTTGAAGCCAACTCGCAGAAGCCCCTTTGACGTTTATAAATGTTAAGGATCATTATTATGTAATAGGGGGCGAGCCTATTGCCATCAACCGGGCACTACTTCAGACTCCGGGCTGCTACTGAGAAATCTCTGATGGAAAAACTCAATAACACTCTGCCGACCTGGGAATCGAACCCGGGAACTCAAGCTCAGGAGTAGTGCTTGTGACCACTAGACCGATGAGGCAGTCAGTTTCCCCGTTACTATGAAAAAAAAACGTAAAAACTTACAATTTATCGGCTTTTCCGAATTTCAGTTGCGAAGCATTCCCATGGAGCTATTTCCCTACCTTCGGGCGATGTGCGATGGTCCAATGCACACAGTTAGCAGAATTAAATGAATAAAAAACTTGGATAGCAAGCTTTACAACCGTGTTCGAAAAATGCTAGTATTTGTGCAAAGAATTTATGAAACGATTTTTCAAATTATGGAAACTATTGTTATTTTCCTCATGTATACCCGTATGTCCCACAGATGTAGGGAAACACATTATGTACAACAACATGTAGCTTTTTCATAAGTCCTATGTAGTAAGGACAAGCGTAGTGATAATAAAAGGATAAAAATCCAGATTCCGGGCTGCTACTGTGAATTTATAACAAGGAAACCAATGGAACAATTTTAATCATGATCTGGCAGTTTGAGTAATTTATGCGGCCTACCCAAATGTCCTTTCTTTGGTATTGTTCGTCGAATCGTTGAGCTCCTTAAATCCTGACTTCCTGAGTTGAGCTGCACGATTACTGACAAATGCGTGCACTGACTGGACAGGTCCACTCAATCTGTGTGGTTCTTTCCTCAAAAGACCATTTCAGATACCGATCTACATGTTCTTCACATGATCTGACCAAGATTATGTCTGGACTTTAAAAGAGACTGTACCCTCTGAGTTTGTTTCGGCCTTTCTTCTCAGAGTAGTCAGATAGGAAACGCCGACCTCATCTAGTTTAAAAAATATGATTAACGTGTAAAAGTGTTTGTACAAACCTACTTACAGAAATAAAATCATTTATCATTTATCATTAGAACACTGCAAAACGGGTATTGTGGACCCCACACTCAGTAACCTAGATCACTACACCAACGAGACATTCACCATATCAGTCTAAACGTCCACTTCTCCTTCACGTGACCGCTACAGAGAGATGTCATAAAGAAAATTGCCTCAATACGGTCGGACATCGCAGTCCGTAATAATTCTCTTGACGTTATATCAAGCACGCATGCGGATCGAACCCTATTTTTTGCCTTGTACAGTTAATTTACGCAACAGTATATTTAGGTTCCCTAAAACAACAACCACTAACCCTAAATATATCTAGTCCCTGAACGTAACTAAACAATCAGGCAAATATAAACATCGGTTTTAAGTACACTTATTGAGCCAAGTTTTTGCGATACCCTAACCAACGTCGACCATAGTCGTGCAACTTCGGGAAACCTCGTGAAACTTCGCCAAAGTTCCGACGTTTCGGGAACAATAAAAGTTGTTACAAGTTAGAAGACTAATCTAGACGCTTTAGTTCGATGTTAGTATTTATTGTTAATGCTGTTCTCGGGAACTTAGACGTTTCTTTCTTTGATAAGTTCGACCTTCACGCAGAGTTAGAGATGGGGAGAAACTTAGTTTTGGGTTAGAATTAATGTAGATATCACTAGTACCTATATATATAAATTGTTACTTATTGTATTGGCCCGTGAGCAGATAAAGTTGATACAATGAAAGGTTTTTCTCGGTCGTATATTTTTGGTCTTAAGCCCTAACCACGGTACAATGTAACCGTTATAGGTGAAACACAGTTTGTAGCCCGGGGGTAACTTTTAGTCCTCTAAATGTTACAAACATTTGTACAAATCTTGTTGGGGATAATAAACACTTTTGTGGTAACTTCAAAATAATAAAAATCCTATTGCTTTTTGTTAAGAGGGCGCACATGGGTCCACTATCGCCACTCCTTTAAAATAATATTATCTCGTGACTGAGAAGGAATTTTGAATAACGGCGCAATAAGCACCCTCGGTAAGTGTTTCTACAATTTTCTGATACCTTTAATAAACTTTCATATTGAGACACGAAGCAACAAAATTCTATCTAAAGAAAAGCGGCCACATTCCTCTAGATCGTATTTTCTTGACTTTGTAAAGAGATGTTAATTTACTTGTATTTGCATTTAACTGCATGAGAGCATGTCCTTAATTGATTAATTACAGATGTCACTAACGACTGACTGTCAGCGAGAGCTCTGTACATTCAAAGCCAGTGGAAGTCACGAACCGAACTGCAATCAAGTTGTGTCAAGTGACCATGAGTGTTAATAGTAACTAGTTTGTAGTCTAACTACAGACAGGGACCTAGAAATAGAGGTTAAGTTATATAAACTTTGACTATATGACCATGAATGACTAGCTTTTGCCCGCGGCTTCGCCTGCGTGGAGGTCGGAAATTATCCCACGGGAACGTACTATCGGGATAAAAAGTATTCTACATGCTAATCCAGGTTATAAACTATCTGTGGTCCTAATTCCATCCAAATCCGTTCTGCAGTTTTTGCGTGAAAGAGTAACAAACATCCATCCATCCTCACAAACTTTAAAATTTATAATATTAGTAGGATCTGTGTTCCAAATTTCATCCAAATCCGTTCAGTATTTGCGTGAAAGAGTAACAAACATCCATCCATGCATCCATCCTCACAAACTTTCACATTTATAATATTAGTAGGATATGCTATGTAAGCTTGGAACTATAAGTGTTATCAACTACATTGTATATTATTGTCTCAGTGTAATGTTGTTACTGCAGCGTGGCAATAAGGCGATATAGCTATTTTACTGCTCGTTAACCCGGGGACATTGCTTAAGGGTCCCACGAACATCGCTTGCAACTCACAATTCGAGACAAGTGCAAAATTCGTTGAATATCGCTATCTCAGTTTGACAAAAGAAGGCGTGCGGCGAGCGGGGGACAGGCGCGGTGCGCAGCCATGTGTGTGTGACTGATAGCTCTTATTCGTATTAGCTGTACTTACTATTCATTCATAACGTCTCGAGTCGAAGATATTTATATTTATTAGTAAACCTAAGTTTACTAATAAATATTAAATAAAAATAAAAAATAAAAAGTACTGTTTTAACTTGTATGTTCTCGTGATGTTGGGTACCGATTGGAGGTACACTCATTGTATGATGCGAAAATACTAACTCAGAAAAATGTCGGGATCACGGATATCATCAAATTCAATCCCATAATATTTTGTTACACACAAAAATATGTAGTACTGTAGTCCCTAAATACATGTTTAAATACCCACAATTACGTATTTTTCGTTGAGCTCCTTAAGTCCTGACTTCCTGAGTTGAGCTGCACGATTACTGACAAATACGTGCACTGACTGGACAGGTCCACTCAATCTGTGTGGTTCTTTCCTCAAAAGACCATTTCAGATACCAATCTACATGATCTGACCAAGATTATGTCTGGACTATAAAAGAGACTGTGATCTCTGAGTTTGTTTCGGCCTTTCTTCTCAGAGTAGTTAGATAGGAAACGCCGACCTCATCTAGTTTAAAAAATATAATTGACTTGTAAAAATGTTTGTACAAACCTACAAGAAATAAAATCATTTATCATTTATCATTTGACTGCTTCGATGGACTAGTGGGCGCAAGCGCTACTGCTGAGCATGAGGTCCTGGGTTCTATTCCCGGGTCGGGTAAGGTTTTATTGGGTTTTTGCTTCAGTAGCAGCCCGAATTAGTGCCCGGTTGATGGCAATAGGCTGGCCTCCTATTTCATGGGACTTCTAAACATAACTGGCGAAATGTGAGTGTACTATAGCTGCACCTCTGCCTTACCTTTCGGGGAATACATGCGTGATGTTATATTCATGTGTTATCTATTTTTGAGATTCGTAAAGAAAAAAGGAAAGGAAAAAAAATAATGACCCAGGTTAAGGCACGACATAGTCACACGAAAAAAATAATTGAATAACATACCTCCCCGCCCACCACCACAATTACCTCCACCTCCTCCTCTTTAAGTAAATAAGATTGTTTGGTCATGTAAATGTCGTGGATATATAATATGTTAATAAAACAATTTATTTATTATTTGCTAATAATAATAGGTAATGCTATCCCGTTAGAAGTTTTACTACTAGCGAAAATTATCACGACTACTGCTCCACTTTCCTTCAAAAGTCCACTTTCCTCCTTCTCATCAAAGTTTAATATCCGTTAACGTCTGTGTCAGCACTTATTGTGCAATTTATAACGTAAGAGCCACCAGATGGTGTTGAGGATGCTAGCTGACCTGAAAACGCTTGTCCAGTTTACTGTTGAACCTATTAGAGGGAGAAAATTGCAAGAGTCACTTTCTTTTTATTTCGTTTAAAAATGCTTTAGACTGTGAAGTTAGTGTCAACACATAAAATTACGCCTGTATTTTCCAAAGGGGTAGCAGAGGTTTTTTACAAATACATTTGTAATAGGTGTAAGGCTCTTCTCATAAACTCGGCTATTTGAAAACACTTTTACACACCAATCATATTTTAAAAACTAGATGCGGTCGGCGTTTCCTATCTGACTACTCTGAGAAGAGAGCCGAAACAAACTCAGGTCACAGTCTCTTTTAAAGTCGAGACATAATCTTGGTCAGATCATGTCAAAACAATGTAGATTGGTGTCTGAAATGGTCTTTTGAGGAAAAACCACACAGATTGAATGGACCTGTCTAGTCAGTGCTCGCATTTGTGTACGAAACGTGCAGCTCAACTCAGAACTTAAGGAGCTCAACAATTTTATAGAGTATATCCTAAGTAGGATCTTCTCCATAGGAAACGACCAATTGGAACCGTGCACCCTTCTTACGTTTCATAAGTGTCCATGTAGGTTAATAAATAATCTATTGAAGCACTAATCCAGACTCTGGGTTGCTGCTGTGAAATTTCTATTAGAAAAATCCAGCAATTCTTTGTCCACCTGGGGACTAAACCCAGGAACAGTAGGCCTCGAGATCAATGAGGCAGTTGATAATAATATTACACCTAGGTAGAATAACCCCCGTTTTTACTTCCACTACGCGACACCTAAAAGTGCACAATTGGATTTTAATATGGATGATTTTAGGAAGGATGGAAATAGTGTTAGAGAAAACGGGCATACCTTAACCAAATTATAAAGTTTCTTAAATTATTAGTTTTATTGTTAGTTTTGCCAGTGAGTTTATTATAGTGTATTGACAATGTTTTTGTCACTACGCTGCAATGTTTTTGGTAAAAATGAATCAATTTGTCGAATATTTACCCCGGATTGAAAAACTTTAGTTCGGTCGACGCAATAGCATCAATTTGTCTCAATATTGAAACCGAACAAATCACTATCAAGTATCAACTTTAACTTCCTATATTTCAATTAGCCCATAAATCTCTAAGCGGTGCTTGCTCGTTGGCATCGCCTGGACAAATTAGTGTCAGCTCGGTGCAGAGTAGATTTATCACTTCAGGTGCACTTTGGTACTTGGTAGTGGTACTAATCGGTGCTAATGGGTGCTCGAGTTTGGGTGCATTTGAAGGTCTTAGTTTTGAGTGTTGGTTCATTAATTTAGTTGAGTTCAAATTGTTGTTTATTGTTTTGTGATTTAATTTGGCATTGTATGCGTATAATAGCAGTCAGCTATGTATAAATTGGTACACCTTAGATCGGTATGTTGTAGATGAAGCTACTCTTTTAATGGGTTATAATATAATTATTTTTACAAGTGTTATTTAAACATTAGGGAGGTTATTATAATCAGTAGAAAAAAAAGCGGCCAAGTGCGAGTTGGACTCGCCCATGAAGGGTTCCGTAGCAGCAAGTAACATAATATGCGGTTTACGATTTATGACGTATTCAAAAAAAAACTACTTACCAGATCCTCAAACCAATTTCCGGTGAAAGTTTATATGGTAATGTACATCATATTTTTTTTTTGGTTTTATCATTCTCTTATTTTAGAAGTTACAGGGGGGGGGGGGGACACATTTTACCACATTGGAAGTGTCTCTCGCGCAAACTATTCAGGTTAGAAAAAAAAAATATATTAGAAACCTCAATATCATTTTTGAAGACCTATCCATACATACCCCAAAAGTATGAGTTTGATGAAAAAAATATATGAGTTTCACTTCTAAGTATGGGGAACCCCTAAAATTTATTGTTCTTTTTTCTATTTTTGTGTGAAAATCTTAATGCGGTTCACAGAATACATCTTCTTACCAAGTTTCAACAGTATAGTTCTTATAGTTTCGAAAAAAGTGGCTGTGACATACGGATGGACAGACAGACAGACAGACGTGAAGAATCCATAAGGTTTCCATTTTTTGCCATTTGGCTACGGAACCCTAATAACGGGCAGTAATTTAATTTTTCGACGATTGGTAAATTAGTGTGACAGTAAAACATTAATAGTAATAAAAAATAAAATGGTCGATTTTTTCATCCTGCATCATTGTACGATGAAATAACCGACCGACCGACTTGATTATTTTTTATACTGACATCTGTACAAAAAATAATCAAGTAGTGTCATAAATTAACGGGCTGTCAAAATGTTGGAATGGGCGGTTAGATAAATAGTTCGGGAGTTCATAGGTTAGGTTGGAACTGTGACCAACTACGCGCGAGCCGAATTGGTCGCAGGGCACCCCGACCCAATGGATTAGGTTAGAACTGTGATCAACCGCGCGCAAGCCGAGCGAGCGCTATTTCCAAGTTAGATTTCTTACCGATTAATTCCGATTTGTTAACTGCCCACAAGTTTTTTAATTACATACATACACATACAATACATACATAAATTCACGCCTTCTTTCCATGGGAAATAGAAAGTACAGACCGCCACCTGATGCGATCCTTACATACTCCTTTTGCCTCGTGTAAATTCATACATCTGGTCATACAAGTACGCCGGTTGCGAGTACTATGCAACTGACGTTTCTGAAGAATATCACCAATAAGGTCACTATATGTCGCGGCGTTTCCACTCACATCTCAATTATTTATTTAATTACCCATTTAAATATTTGTTATGACAATTTTTTACTTAGTTTACTGCTCAGTTTATACTGTCGAACTTGTTAATAAGGATGTATTTTGTAATTTTTATTTTACTAAAACTACTACTTGTAAACTACTGCCGCTCAGTGCTTTATTAAATTTTGATCAACTTCGTTTATTTTGTTAACCACCTTAATATACCAATTTATTTACTCTATTTCACTGTTTCTGGATTTTTACATCTTTTGTCAAATTATTGGCTTGGGTAGAAACGCAAACTTGAATGAGGTACATAACAAAATAAAAATTATAAGTGATGGTCAACTGTCTGATCATTTTCAGCTCTTAGCAATATTGGTTTTCAGTGTGTTAGAGTGATATATTTTCTTCTTTTAATGTAACAATTTAACCACCAGAAAAAGATCCTTCTTATATCTTACAAGCAGAAGAATATAAATGAAATTGTGAAAGATCACGAGCGAGCCGATGTTCAGTGATATTCAGCGTAAGTACATCTCTACCGCCGGCGGCTCTTCGCAAAATGAACAAAAAATCAGCCACAGTCAAGTTTACTTTTTACTAACTTGAAGAAGGGAGGGGTGGAGAGGCTAATCAAGAACTGGGAAAATATGGATGACGCTTTTAAAGAACAATACGTTTTTCATACACTTATTAGTTATTTATTTAAAATAAATAAAGCCGCTCAAAAGCTATTTAAAATGCTTTTATTAATTTATATTTAAGCGACAAGTGACAATGGACTCAAATATATTAGTAACAATATTTCTTAACGACTATGTTAGTAAACTTAACCTACACCTATTTATAAGACACCTGCAAACCATTTTTAAATACTTTTCTAAACCAACATAATGCAAAATTGTGACTGTGAGGATAACTTTACAGTCCTAATTTTGCATTATAATACAAGTTGTATTATCTCGTCCAATGGTTATTCAGTAATCTAGGTTGATACCTACTTGATAGCTGATTGTCTTCCCGAGTTGTAGGATTATGGCATGTCAATTAAGAATGTTAATCGGTTAAAAGACACTGAACGACACACAATATATGTTTTATTGTTATTACGTCTGGGGGTGTTTAGTGTCCTGCAAAGTTTTAAGAATATTAAAATATTACAAAAGCTAATAGATTTAACGTCTCCACGATTTTCTTTATCCAGAACATAAAGTTTAAACTCCATTGAATACAATTGCGATGCTTTTTAAAACGCGTTTGACTTTTCGTTTCAGTAAAAATTATATTCGAAAAGTAATTTATATATAAGGAAAAACTTGCTCAAGAGTTTTACGATTTTCTTTGTTCGTGGAGTACTTTGTAGATTTTATGAGTTTCAATCGAGTGCGTTGATGTATTTGTACTAAATTTTATTTTGCTTTTCGTTACACTTTTCGGGTGTTAGTTTTAAGGTATTTTGTCTTGGCTTCTTCGACATAAACTTTTGAAGGAAATGTAATAAGTACGAGTAAGTAGAAACGCGTGGGACGCCCTCCAGCTAGATGGACCGACGACCTCAAAATGGTGGTGCAGACATACTGGATGCAGAAGGCGGGGGACAGGATATTGTGGCGCAGCATGGGAGAGGCCTATGTCCAGCAGTGGACTGCGAAAGGCTGAGTTGATTGTGTAGCGGTATCTACACCGCCAGATGCGAGCTACACGTCACGCAAATCTTGTATCGCGCAAGCAGAGTTTACCGCGCGACTAGCATATATACAACGTCCCGACATCAACCATCGGGCAGTTGCCCACCAGACACAACACCCGTCTGGTTGGAGGATCCTCCCTTTTCTATGGAGGTTTGAGTGAGCTTTACGCCCTGTTCCTCATACCTCTATAATTGAAATAGTAACTCCATGTAAAAATATTTGCCAGTAATCAAGGTTGATACTGCAGTGGATAATCCAGGTTGTGCTTGAGTCAATTTATGATTAATGCTCAATAGGGTTATCATCTGCCAAGCCAACAAAGCAACTAGCAGCAACTATGTTGGGGTCTGTTTCCAGTATAATCGGAAGCAGCTGAATACCGGTAGTTAGAGCTACTGCCGACCTCATTTACTGGGTAACACGATACCCAGCAAGACTTACCAGTCTTGCTGGGTATCGTGTTGTTCACTTTTTGGTTGTGGTACCTGCCCCACACAAATTCTTATTCCACTACTTGATATGTAAATAACAGTGACAGGAAATTATTAAAACATCATCAATATAAACTAAGTGGAAAAAATATGCAATATTAAGGATAACTCAAAAACTACTGTTCAGAGCTTGATCAAATTTAAATGGGACCACATGTGAACCACCGGCTTTCATATAAAAATCATCCAAATCGGTTCACCCAGAAAAAGTTCTGAGCTAACACACATAAAAAAAAAACATACAGTCGAATTGAGAACCTCCTCCTTTTTGTCAAGTCGGTTAAAAAGAGTCATAACTAATAAATGCGAAAGTAAGTTTGTTTGTTTCTTTGATACGCTTTCACGCCAAAACGACTGAATGGGTTTGGATGAAATTTGGCATACAGATAGACCATGGCCTGGGTAAGGACATAGGCTATTTCATTCTGGATCGCAGATAAAGTCGCAGGCAAAAGCTAGTTTTCAATAAAATCATCACCCCCAAAAATGTAAATCGCACAACTGAAACAGGTGCTTGTGCACACTCTGGGCCTGAAATGTCACAAAAACATGACTGCCATTTTATGTGATGTTATGATGGCTTATAATACGCGAAACGATAATGTTGATTGAATAAAATTCTCCATCGTGTATTGAATTGTAATCTCAAGTTGGTTCTGTTTTTTGTTAGAACAAAAGTTAAAATACCATAAAGACAACTCTGTACTTCTTTCAAGCTTCTATGGCTACGGTACTCGTGTACCTCTGTTGCACGTGTCGGGTAGTTCCGCATTCTTAGCAGTTCGGCCACGGTACCGCGTCAATACGATACTGTCGGAAAAAAAAAGTCGATTAGAAGTCGGAGGACCGGCTTTTACCCTTCTGTTTTTGTTTTCTTTGGGTAAAAGTTCATGATGATGAGTTTTTCTTTGAAAGGTTCTTCTAGGCTTTCTTTGGTATACTCGAGCTGTTTTTGCATATTTCCGTCTTAAGTTTTGCCTTTCATTCGGCGTCTTTCACTAAAAGTGAAACGTCTGAACACGTAATGAATCAAAAGTGAAAAATGAATTCTGAACCGATACAACGGTGTTGGATTTCGGAATTTTTACTCGCCCGCCGAATGTTCGAGAAATGAAATAAAAGGAGTAGATGAACGTTAATTCCTAAGTAATTTTGTGTGGAATAAAACAAAAATTAACCTCTTGGACCTCTACATTAATTTTAAGTATTTTTATTCATTTAGATACCACCTACTTACATTCAGAAAATAAATAAACATATATATATATTTAATTTTATTATATATTATTTTTAACTTGCTTAATTTTCTAACAATGTTTTTTTTCTATTAATACTGAAATAATTGTCATTTTTGAAATGCCTTTAGGTTTTCATTTCATATTAACTTTGCACTGCGCACTACACTTTTATAAAAGGTTCTACACATACTACAGGGTAACTTCACGTCACATGTCATCGGCACGTGTCGTTCTTTGCATAGCCTGTGGCGGTAACGTGTTTGTGGACGGAAACTTTTTTTTAACATCTTCACACTTACATCATTCATTTCATTCATTCATTTTTAATAGCAAATAAATTTTATAAAATTTCCGGACGGGTTTGAAAGCCTGGCTGATGAATAATTGCTATAAATTGTAATCAATACTTTGTTTGATAAAATCTCCAAATCCATGCATATATCACAGTATAACTCCCGGTTTTTAAAAAGCCAATCAAGACAAAAGAAATATCTATAACAGGTTTTCAAACTAATGTCAAGTGATTTGATTGACTGACTGAAATAACAACAGCCAATCAAATCTCTTGAGAGACGAGAGTTTGAAGCTAGTTTGTTTTTTATGTTCATATTAATTAGCCTTTCAAATTCAAATTCAAATATTTTATTTCAGATTTAAACATCCATATAAGAATCCATATCCATATAAGTAGTAATATATCTTAGCCTAATGTTAGTATGAAATTAAATGAATAATAATAAGCAACCAGTGACCCATTAAACTGTTCGTCCAATGGCACACTGGATTACTTGGATAAGTGTGTCTGAACACTTACCCACCTTCGTAAGAGAGGAGAGTCCCACCGGTCTGAAAACACATTCAGGATGCCATTGGTGGAGGAGCGCAAGCGCGCCATCATGGAAGCGCATCGCTTCCGCATAATCGCGGCGAACCCGTCAACACACGCTCCCGCGAACATCCCTGACGTGCTACAACGCCACGGCAGCCCCAAAAGCACCCTGAATACGTTATTGTACTCTACGCGCAGGTCGCTGTATGCCCGCTGGGTATACTTGGTCCACAGGCTGCACGTGTAAAACGACTGGCAGAAGGCCTTAAAAAGCATTATCTTTACAGAATCAGTACAGCATGCAAACCTGCGGGCCAGCATGTTGCCACGGACAGCCAGTGACCTGCGCTCCCTGTCTAAGTCTAGATTGTCTTTTAAGTCATCAGTGACCCAGTGACCCAAATGCTTAAACTTTGCAACCCGACCTAAAGGACACCCAGAGAGTGAGAGTTCAGGCAGCTGTACGTATGTTAAAGTACCCGATTCAAAAACCAACCATTCACACTTAGCGGTATTGTATTTGAGCCCGTGGGCCACTGCATAACTTTCACAAATTTTAAGAAGCCTTCTCATAGCACCAATGAAGCCCTTTGTTAGAGAAAACAGAACAAAGTTAAAGATCAATTATTAGGCCACTTTAATTCAAATCTCTCAAATACTAAATTATGTGAGAAAATACTATTTCCAGACACATAAAATATGAGGGTTTTCAGAACATTTAATAGAAAAATCTTACTCCTGGATTAAAAAAGATAGAAAAATGTGATCGCAAACAGCTGGTCATTTCTTTTCATTTTTCACCTGGAGTTATAACTACGCCGAGCACGCGGCACTTATTCTAAGATTTTATCATTTGCTGAAGGATATATTTGCTTGATTAATATCTTAAGTACCTACAAATAATTCAGCAGAGTCTTAAAAAGACGTATTTCTTTTGTTTTCAGACCTCTTGGTAAGCTTATCAGGTAGACTCGTTTTTGAGGACCAAATAACTGTGTTAAGTCGATTATTGAACAGAGCTTGTTTTATCGTAATGATCCGACAGATTCCCATAGATTTACTCAAAATTAATTCATCTAATGATTCACAGAGCACGGTGCTAAGTAAGGTACCTTACTTAGCAACATTAGCATTTTACCTGCTTTAATCCCTATATTGCTTTTACAAAGCACCCCAAAAAATATTAGTAATTTCATTACAGCCCTAGACTACCTCACTCATATTCATATTAAAGATGTGAAATAGTTATTTTTGATACTAGTGCGGTAAGTTGGTTTTTACAAACGAGTAGACGAATGTAAGCCCGAGACGAAGTCGCGAGTTTGTAAATATCAATTTCCGCACGTGTGTCATACAACGTTTTTCAACACATTTGCGATAAAACAGTACAATATTAATATCGGATTTCTTGCTTGAACTCATTTTTTATTACTTTGTTTATAATTTATATCAGTCGGAAAGCCGCAACAATCTTTGACGTTTCTAATATGAAAATGGCGCGAATTGCAAATGGCGCCACGTGCGCCTGGTAAAAATTAGAACTACATCTTTCGTCTCATTTTCTCTTTAGTATTAAAGTGAGCCAAACGTATTGAGCAAAAGCGCTTCCAAGGAGGTTCGATTATTCAGCTTATTTATTCTCGTAATGTGAAACTCCTTGGTGTAGTTCTTATATATTTTTTATGGTAATTAAAAATAAACCGTAAAGGATACGCACGGCGCTATACAACGGAGTATGCGGTAAAACAGGTACTTATGTGTGAGTACATTTTTTACCGCACGTATGGCGCGTAATTTTTAACTTTAGAACAATGTATACAGGCATCGTAAATGCATTTTTGAGCAAATGTGTTGAAAAAATATTTACCCTTTTCTGCTATCCATACTTCAGTCGAACCACGGTTTTGATCAAAATGAATATTCAGAAAATATTTGCATAATGTAATTTTTGCAATTCTTTTTATACCTACTTCGTACCGTAAGTATGTAGTGGAAGAAATTTGAAGTTGTACGAGTACATATCTGTTTATTGTTAAGGAAACGAAATAAACATGACAGTTGCACAGTATAAATATAGACAGTATGGAAACCAGACCTATTTGTTGAAATAAATAGCTACGGTCCATTTTAGTGTGAGGGTTGTCAGTCTTAAAGTTTGTAAAATTGAAAAGTGTTCTAATAGAACGCCGATAGTGTAGTCAAAATATAAACCCAAGATGGCGAAAAAATTTGAAAAAAAACAACTAATATTACGCAATATGCTCGTGGCATTTTTAAAAAGATTGCGGATGGTCCGTGGCGCAAGAGATAAACATATAAAGCATTTGATTGATTACGATACGAGTAATTACTCGTATCGATACGGCGGCATGCGGCACCCACTACTGAGAGCACCGCGACGTTCGCTTTGGGGTCTCGTCGATGCGCGCGTCGGTGTGAGTGTTCTTTCAAACAATTAGAAATTGACCTATGTTTTGAAAAAACTATGTTTGAAGTTATTTGTTTATCAGACATTGGTTGAAATATTATTAAATGCTAATTAATTATGACATTGTAGTGTGGGTAGTAGTTTTAACCGAAAATCTATGCTGCGTGGGGTTCATTAATATTAGTTAAAAATTCAATTAAATCTAAGGACTCGTAAAGATACCTATATTTGATCTGTCGGTAGAACATAACATTGAATTGTCCTGTGTTGAGCTAGATAAGCATGATTTAGTGTGCGTTTTTAGGCCCCCAAATTATCAAAACTGCTTCATATTTGAGTCAGTAATGGAAGATGTTCTAGCAAAACTTGCAACTGGTAAAAAATCGTTAATTATGTGTGGTGACTTCAATATTAATATCATAGAGAATAGTTCAAATAGCAGTCGATTATTAAGTCTTTATAAATCATTCAATTAGTCAAATATGCTTCAGAAGCAACCCTCATAACTAAACATTCTGCTACATGTATGGATAATGTTTTAACTAGTTATATAATGCCATTGTACATTATTTGCCTTCTGGTCACAGCGCTCAAACCGTTGCTTTCAAGTCAAACACTCCGTTACAAAAATTTCAGATACATTCTAGACGAATAACACCCAGCAATCTAAATATGTTTAATAATACCTTAATTAGTAAGTTAAGTATACTGGGCCTGTTATAAATAATGTAAATTAATTTTATGAGGTTTCTTTTTCGGTAGTGCGTACCGAGTTCAATAATACTATAAAAAATAAAACAAAAACTATTTGCTCAAATATTTAATGCTGAATCAATAGCGCAATTATTTTAACACCAACTAAATCTTACATGATCTACAGTATGGTTTCACCAAGGGACGTTGTACGACTGACCACCGCACAGTATTAAAATACATAGTTACGGCGGGGGAAGAGTCTTCTCCCGCCGTAACTATGTATTTTAATACGGCATCTTGGGCCTCTTCCCGGAAGAGGCCCAAGATGCCGATGGAATTGCGTCGACCACGAAACCGTAATCTTGAAACTTGAGCATTACGGACTTGGGAAACTTGCGCTCAGTTTAGTAAAATCTTATGTAAAGGATAGACAACAGCAAATTCAAATAAATGGTGTCAATTCACTTGGTTTAAAAGTAAGGCTCGATATTGAGTCCTTTCCTCTTTTTAGTATATAAGTATGACGGAGAAGGTACTTTTCTCTCGTTATTATCAGGCATATTTTAACTACTGTGGGCGTACTATGGCTAGTGTTGGTTATTGCGCAATAGAACTGCTTGCAGTTCAAAACAAATTATAACTGACGATCAAATTAATCACACTTGCGAATCACACACTGTAGGTACACGACATATCTATACGGAACGCGCGACAGTTTCTAAACGTCTTCACTGCTTGCCCGTCAACAACAAACTCTGCTTTTGCTCTGGTCAAGCATGAGTGTTATAGACTCTGTCCAGCGCCACCTGGTGGCACCGGCGTCCCGATTAGTCAAGTCAAACGATTGATTTAACGTATTTCCGACAAGTATATTAATGATCTACCCTATTTGTTAAAAACCCAACCACAAATGGTGTTATTTGCTGACGATACTTCTTTATTTTTTCAAATAAATGACCATGCATGAAATCTTGACAACGTAAATAACGCCCAACTGCAGATCGAAAATTAGTTCACGGCTAATAACTTAGTATTAAATCGGAAAAAAAACTCAGTGCATAAGATTTTCTTTATCAAAATAAATGTTAAATGTACTAATTGTGAGATAGTATTGAATCAAGAGAACCTAGAATTCGTCAATAAAACTGTTTTCCTGGGGTTCACGCTCGACTCAAGGCTTCAATGGGGTCCTTATTTAGCATCTCTTGCCGGACGGCTAAGTTCAACAGCATACTCGTATGCTGTGAGAAAATTCCGTCATTTTACTAATGTAGGTACCGCGAGGCTAGTCTATTTTAGTTACTTTCATAGTATTATGTTAAACGGTATATTGCTATGGGGACTTGCTGCAAACGTCGAGTCTATTTTTATTCTGCAGAAAAGAACCATCAGAGCCATATGTGGCATCCGCAGGTGCGACTCTCTAAGGGAACTGTTTAAATATAACATCATGACAGTACCTTGTCAATATATCTATGAAAACATTATATACTTAAGGAAAAATCTACATCTTTTTAGTAAAAGATGTGAAAGACACAATTATATCACTATAAATAGGGACTCATTAGTTCAACCAGGTTCCAGGTTGGCTAAAGTAGACTCATCTTTCATGGGGTACTGTTTAAAATGTTACAATAAAATACCTCCCCACATACTTCAACTGAATGAAACGGAATTTAATTTCGTATAAAACGCACACTATGCAGCCAAGCATATTTATAATAGGTTGGAGGATTACATCGCTGATAAAAATGCTTGGCTCAACGCTGGTCCTGCTCCACGAGGGCGCATAAACTAATTGATTAGTATTTGAAAATACTGTTGGAGCTGCTGTAGATTTTAAAAACTGGCTAAGTGCGTGTCGGCACACGCACAATGAAGAGTTCCGTTAAATTAAAAGGAAACATAACACAGCTAACTGTAATAGTTTTCCTTTTAATTTCGTTATCTACACTACTGCCGTGATTTCTTTCATTTATCCAAAAGCAACCATTTAGTTGGCAGGGGGGGAGGCACTTGACTCCAACAAAAATGAGCAATTCTTAATTTACTTTTACGCAAACGGATCCCTGAATCGAAAAATGGTTTTCACAGAACCGTAATGTTTTTGAATGGCCTATCCAACGACATCCCACATATGGGTTGGAAAAAACATCCCCACTTTATGGTACCTAACCTAAAAAAAAATTGCTTTCATGATTTTGTTTTATAATTTTATCGGCGTGATTAATATGAATATTCATGCGAAATTATAGCTTTCTAGAGTCTCTTAGCTAAGCTGCGGACGGACAGACGGGCTTGGCGAAACTATAAAGGTTCCTTCTTGACTACGGGACCCTAAAAACTATCTTTGCATTATGTAAATTCAATCTTTTAGTATTGTATAATTGCATAGCAAATGTGTGAGTACTATGTTCATACTATAAAGCTACCATTTACTGGGTACGTCTTCCATTGACTTGAATCTACCCTGGCGGCTGAGAGCATGTCATGCTTTTTCTAATGTCTCGCTGTTGGTGGCGCATGTGTTGGTTCATTTAGCTCCCTTCAAAATTGGTGAGCTGAATGGTGCTAATCCATGCGTCATTTTCGTGAACGGGTGCCGTCAGTAGGGAGGGCCTAGTCATCTCTTAGCTGCCACGGCTTATTTAAATTTAATTTAATATTGGAATTGTTTTTATCTTTTTATTACGGACGCTTTTATCGTTCTGCATCGTTCTCATATGCATAATTTCAACATTAATGATGTAACCAATATTTTGTAACCATATTTTGATTTAAAAGAGTGTCCATGGAGTTTCATTCCCGTTCTTCTCTATAGGTACCTAGTACGCGTTGGAATGGGCAACTAGCCTCATATTTCTGATCGAACGACCTCTTGACAATTCAAAACTGCCGGTAATTGGTTTATTTGAAATAAATGCTTTGGATTAAGTTGACTTGTGCCGTTTCGAACGATTGCGCGTAGTTTCTGTACTGTCCATATTTATTTTGTGACAGTTGCATAGGCATTTATTACTTGTATTTCAATATCACATAAAACTGCAGTTTCTTTCTATAAACCTTCAAGAAAACCTAATTGTAGAATCAAAAAAATCTTTTGCTGATTATATTATCACTACACGGGCTCATCACCACAAGTGACACCGCCTTCGTGCAGGCACGATTTACTTTTCACTGTTTCCCGCCATTCGTGGTTAACTGACAGTTGACATTAGTGACAGCTACCTCACGACTGATGTGTATGAGATAGTGTTTACATATCTATTAAATAGATACATTACACTATTAATAAATTAAAATAATATTTAAAATGTTTACTCAGTATCCCAACACCACTAAATTCAATGCTCAAGCTTCATCTACAAACCTCATAACATAAAAATATCTACAAAAAGTTACTAACAAAATCAAACTTCCGTCAGAATCGGCTATCGAAAGTTTACCGGCCGGTCAAAGCTGATTCAATAAGATAAACATGGCCGTTATCCGATTACCGAACTTACAATCCGGGTAAGATGGCTGATTTGACGCCCGCACTGATATCCGGTTGACCGGACTGACACCTCGCTTGATTTATTCATCCGGGTATTATTGATTCATCTGGTTATATTTATTGGACTGTTCTTCATATTCGTTTGCTCAATGCCAAGCCCCTTGAAAATCTATGTCGAAATTCAGGATAAGTATTTTTGTTTATGTCTTACTAACTGTTGTCCGCGAATCCGTCTGTGTGCATTTTTATACAAAAATGCAAGATAAAAAGTAGCTTATGGTCTTTCTAAGTCCCAGATTAACGATCGATTCAGTGATTTAGGTTTAAGATTCTCTGCGTCATGTTTACCGCAAATAAACGTATTTTCTTTCTAGATATACAGAGTAATTTCCGCATTTATAATATTAATGGATTTGGATTTAACTGTTTGATATACACATATCAAAACGTCTAGGGATCAACGTATTTAAAAAATATATTTTATTGTACTATTAAAATTAAATAAAAATGTAAAACTATAGATTAATTAAATAAAATGTTTTCGTATGTGTAGATTTGACGAAGTACTCACTGATTTGCATTAATAAAGACTTTTCGCGAATTTTGCACATGCTGGATTTTTCACCTTATTTAATCCTGACATTAAAATATGATTAAAACAGCAAAAAAAATTTTTTTTAGTTTTTTATTTCATAAATTCAACAATTTGTAATCTTTATTTCCGCCGTTAATGCTTATAACACAATTGCAGCGATTCGGCATACTCAATACGAGTTCATCCAAATCACGTTAAGAAATGGCCGCCCATGTCCGTTGTTACAAGCGAAAAAGATTTTCTGGTGTGTGTACGGCATTCATATTTGGCAGAGCTCTTCTTTGAAGCATACCTATCCCAGGCGTGATCAATGGGAATTATATCTGGGGATTGAGCAGGCCATGGTAGGATGTTGATATTTGCTGCGCCAAGTATGTTTGTAACGGCTCTGGCAGTGTATGGACGAGCATTATCATGCATATGCAGACATGAAGCACTAAATTGAGTACGCAAAGGAATGACAACATCTGATACAATAGTTTCAGCGTAAATCTGCATAGAGGTTGCCTCTGATCCAAATCAGCTAAGTTCTTCCGCCGATCCAAATACCCGCCCATATCATAATTGTTCCACCACTGTAGGCATGGACGTCCTGGCATGATTTTAAACGTTCTTGGCGTCCAGGGCTCCTCCAATACCATGTACGAGTACGTCTAGTATCAGTCTGGCCTTATACCAAAGCGAGATTTATAGAAAACCATCCAAAACGCCACTCTTCTTTTGCCCAATTTCTATGTTCACGAGCCCATTGTAAACGGGCTAGTGAAGATCTACGAATGACAGCCGAAACCAACGGTTTAACGTGCTTTCTGAGGCATGGAGGGGTCTCGATATGTAATGGATGGCTATCCACCCACGGACCGACCTCGGCAAGCGTAGCTTAACCTGCGATCGACCCGTGCGGCTGTTATTATTTAGCCCCTCCAAGTTACCATAATTATTACTTATATATTGCTCTATAATTGGAAAACGGGTTGTTAGATTTCGATTAAGTTACTATTTATGCAATAGTTGCGAGCCATATAACTAAAATAAATGAGTATTTGTTCTACCGGAAAAAAGAAATGAGAAAATAATGGTTTTCGCATTAAAAGTAAAAGGTAGATGCGTTTAATCTGCAGCCTTACTGCTTCTTGTTTGCTCATTAAAACGTTATATTGATTTTAATTTAGTCGTGTAATTATGTTCAAGCAGTTTTTGCAAATACATAGTTAAGTATTGAATCTTCTTTGGCTTTTTATTCCAGGAACATAAAACTTTACAGGTGGAGATAGGTTGTTTAATACAGAGCTAGCCAAAAAACTGCGACAAGAATGTTAGACCGAGGCGCACAATACTATTTGACCTACGAATAAAAGAGACAAACTGACAATTTCTAAGGGAATTGTATAGCTTCATTGTCCCTGCACTTTTTTCGTTGGTCATAATAAATAATAAATAATTTCATAATAAATCGTTTATTCACATAAAAATAGTGCAAATACTTATGAATTCCCTGATTTTTGAGCTAGGTTCTAACACCTGTTGGGTGATTGCATTACACACTAACAGTAGGAATAGCTTTCATTTTGAAATTTCAACAACATTCATTGAATTATTTACGTTGTTGAGCAGACCAATTTTTCGAACAATATGAAGCAATGGATTACCAATAGGCTTCAGAATTATTCGGATTGGGAATGCAGTATTATGTGTGTCAGCATCTGGTTCCCAACATTTAAAGTAACACCAATTTACCAATTCGTAATCTAGTTCAAATAGCAAATTCTTTAAAGTTATTGGTTTAACAATGGATGTGAATAGTGTGTCGGCCTTGTCCCATTAAAAATATTGTTACCACAATTTTCGAAAAATTATTCCTTATGTCTACTATGTCTATACTGCTTTATACATATTATATATATCACCGCTGATACATCTACGTATGTATGTATAAGTCAACACGCACGAACTACATCACATCGTCGCGAATAATTTTTCATCACATTTTTTCGTCGATCGTTTCGAAACTCAGACGTGTGTAAGTAATCCTTAACTTGGCACGTGTTTCAATAATATGTGTAAAATAATTATGTCGTCTAAAAGTGTTAGATTCTTTTGCTGGATTGAATGGTACTTAGTTTAATCTTCTTTTAATATGAATATCTTCACTTTTGATATCAATATCTGCTTTTAAAGGAGTTATATAGGTACTCGACTTATTACAAAGCATAGAAACTGTAAAATACGTTTTCCAATGTAGTTGAATACAAGCGTTTTATCACAGAGCTATAAAAATGCTTTTCGTTTCTGAGAAGGAAAACTACGTATCATCATCATTTCAGCCCGGAATCATCTACTGCGGGTACAGGCCTCCCTTTTCTCCTGCGATAGTTCCCGGTTCCGCGGACCTCTCAATCAATCTTAATCTTATGTACCTACACCAAAGTTTTTAGTTCAGCTCTTTCGCGATACTTAAGACACCCATCAAAAAATATAGAACATTGACAAAAGTACAATAGGCTCGATATTGTATTTAATTAACTTAATTTATTTACCTACTTCATCGGTTTAAAAAAAAATTCGAGACCAATTTTCTTTGAATCTCAACAGGTATTGAGGTAATTGAATAGATTGCCAGCCTACTATGTTTTGGCACAGACATTAATTTGGCTTTATGGTTAGTTGGCTCTCAACGTAACAGGTGGCGCCACCGGCCATTGGCTTGAAGGAGTTTGAGCCTATTACTGACACCAGTTAGTGATCAAATTGAATGGGTCTACGTTGATAATAGATTTGCGGAGTGTACGTTAGAGAGAGTATTTGTGGGTTAGACTTGGTATACATAATAGAACATGACGTCTGTATTCTTCTAAGGGATGGGCAGATGTTTACACCCTCATTTCACCAGTTACCTTTCAGTAGCAAGTAATAGGTGGCGGTGATTGAGTAAATGTATTTCACAAGGCAACTATAACAGCGGGGTAATTGCGTAACACATTGTCAATAGGAATGGCTTTCATTTGTCAGTTCAACAACATTCGTTACAAATACGAAAAAGAGCAGACAAATTTTTCGAACATATGAAGCAATGGATTAGTAATATCCTTGAAAATTATTCAGATTTTGATTGATAGTGTGTAATGCAATTAGAGTGCTGGTTATAATCACAGTTTATCGCTTGTTTCACAATATAGGTTTCGTTCCGACTATAACCCAAACCGTAATTGCACAACAGGACAAGCAACTATATTGATGGTATTATGTTCTATAGTAAAAAGTTTAGTTGACATATCCATAAACTGGTGCACGTACCTAATAACGCTTTGTTCAACCTGGGAATTCTAAACCTAAGCCCTAATACCATGGAAAAAACAGATGCTGAGTAGAAATAAAAAATAAAAAATAAAAAAAATATTTTACTTTACCTTTCCCACAAGTTTGCCCAAATTTGTGGATTTATTAGAGTCACTGAAATAGAGCCACTCCCCTTTTGCAGTAACACTTGTATATCAATTGCATAAACGTATGTCTATACATTGAAAGTTTTTTGGAAGTGGCTGTAGCCGTAGGTGCACCTACACCTAGAGAGCGTGGGCGGTGGTGGATAATTTACTTATTACCTATATATTAGGTTGGGGAAAACGTCTTTTCGCATTATAGTATGTATGAACTTGTAATAAAATCTCTTTGGCTATACTGTTTGTATCTGGCTGGTTTTGGTATCATTGACAGTTTAAATTCTAAAGAACATAATTCCAAATTCAAATTAGGAAAATGTGTGATTTTCATTTGTTTTTCGTACTGTCAAGACGAGTGACTCTAATGAAGAAATTCGATACATTTTAAAATTTTACTACAAAAAAGGTAAAAATGCAACGCAAGCCGCGAAAAAAATTTGCGATGTTTATGGACCTAGTGCAGTGTCTGTGAGAGTAGCACAAATTTGATTTAAGCGTTTTCAATCCGGAAATTTTGATGTCAAAGATGCACGTTGCTCTGGTCACCCTATTACGGATAAAATGGATGCCATTTTTGAAAAAGTGGAGCAAGATCGGCATATCAGTAGTTACGACGTAACTGAAGAACTGGGAATTGACCACAAAACAGTTTTGGCACATTTGAAAAAAACTGGGTACACAAAAAAGCTCGATATTTGGGTACATCCCGAGCTCACTGAAAGAAACCTAATGAACCGTGTACTCATTTGTGATTCTTTATTACGACGTAATGAAACCGAACCATTTTTGAAGAAGCTGATAACTGGTGATGAAAAGTGGATCTCGTACAACAAGAACGTGCGAAAAACGTCGTGGTCAAAGGCCGGTCAGGCTTCACAGACTGTGGCGAAACCCGGGTTAACTCGCAACAAGGTGATGCTGTTTGTGTGGTTTGATTGGAAGGGCATTATTCATTATGAGCTGTTACCACCAGGCAGGACCATCGATTCTGAATTCTACTGCGATCAACTGATGAGATTAAAGCAAGAAGTTGAGAGAAAGGGGCCGGAATTAATCAACAGAAGGGGTGTGGTTTTTCATCATGATAACGCTAGACCTCACATATCTTTAGCCACTCAGCAAAAATTAAGAGAGTTTGGCTTGGAGGTGTTAATGCATCCGCCGTATAGTCCTGACCTTGCACCTTCAGATTTCCACCTGTTTCGGTCTCTTCAGAATTCTTTAGGCAGTGTCAGGTTAACATCACGAGAGGACTGCCAAAATCACTTGTCGCGGTATTTTGATCAGAAGTCCCAAAATTTCTATAGCAATGGGATCATGTCCCTACCTACAAGATGGCAAAAAGTTATCGAACAAAATGGTATCTACATACTTTAGTTAAATGTAAATAAACTATATTAAAAAATGTTTTGAATTTTCTTATTACCCCAACCTATTATTTATTCAACCAGAGTAACACAAAGCCTATTTACACTGATGAGATACATAATACAGTTATGTTACTTAATAATATTTATTAATATAATTGGTTTTAAAAGTAGTTGCTTTATATTCTAAGTACTGTTTATTTTATAATATTTTGTTACCTATTACTTCCAATCATTAAACCTGACTTGGTTTCCGTACGTTCTTTTCAGGTAAGCACTGAAAATCAGCGCTGTGCTGTGGGTCCGCCATAGCACAGCATAATGCCGAGTGAAAGCTTTCTTGTCACAGTCATGACGTGCAGCTGTCGACTATTTCTGTTTTGTGCTCGTGATTATGGATCTACTGTGTTTATATTTTTCTTTATTATTAGATTTAATTATCTTTTTGTATGCACGTGTTTCTGTGACAAATAAGCCTATTTTTCTTTCTTTATTTTTTCTTGATAATGAAACAAAACAATACATTAAGTATGAATAATTATAAATCACTATTTATAATGCATACTAAATATATTGTTTTGTTCTGTTCGGCTTTATTGTGTGTACTTAATTATTTTTCATTATTATGTTACTTACTAATTTAGTGTTTCTCACTAGAAACACTAAATTAGTAAAATAATAATAAAAATAATTATTTTTAATAATGAACACTTAAGATAGTGTCCTTGCAGACATGGTACATTTAGCATTGATAATTTATTCGTTTTTTAGAAGCTCGACACCAGTGACAGACTGACAGAACACTCCGTTTTGAAACCGTGCTCAAGCATAATATTATTACAAAACACGATCTCACTTTAGTCCGAGTCTAAACCCTCGAACCAGTTTTTGTATTTCTAATTTTATTTCGACTTTAGTAAAGTTCTTAATACAAAATTGCCAACCTAAGACTGGACTAAGTTATCAGTTTTGTAACTGTATTTCGATTTCTGTTAGGTTCTTACCGGCCCACGCTATCTATCGATGGGAGAGTCTATCGCTTACTACGGATAGCTATTTGTATAAAAAGCCATTTAGCGGATAGCTCTTTGTGCATATTGGCTTTAGCGTTAATATGTACAGAGAGAGAACATTGTCGCTATTCGCTCACAATATTACCTGTCTTAAGCCTTCCCCAGTCTGACTCCCCCGCCGCGGACATATTGTTTTATGAATATGACGTTGTTCCACGGTGATGTCACGGCATGTACTTGTAAGACATAGGTATGTAAGCAATGTAGGTATGGCTATTCTTTTATTTTACATTCCCAGGAAATGGGGATGACGTCTTTATTGTGTGCGGGAAATTGCATCGTTTTAAAATACCAACCAGCTTGTCACCGCATCACAGTAGTGTAAAAGCTTCTTCTCATACTGAGAAGGCACTTAGATAGTATTACGTGTCTGTATAGTTGTTAACTTCAATACTCAATAGGTTACCTAGCTTCAATTCATTAATTCATTCTTCAATTCATTAAATAAATGTTGGTGGAAGGTTTACAGGATCAATGTGGACCCTATCGGGAATGTTACCATTTTATAAATATCCTACCATTATTATAAATGTGAAAGTTTGTGTGGATGGACGGATGGACGGATGGATGGATGGATGGATGCATGGAAGGATGGATGTTTGTTACTCTTTCACGCGAAAACTACTAAAAGGATTTAGATGAAATTTAAAACACAGATAGTTTATAACCTGGATTAATATGTAGGATACTTTTAACCCCGGTAGTACGTTCCTGTGGGATAATTTCCTACCTCCACACGGGGAAGCCGCGGTCAAAAGCTAGTCCTATTAATATTATAAATGTGAAAGTTTGTGAGGATGGATGGATGGATGTTTGCTACTCTTTCATGCAAAAACTACTGAACGGAATTAGATGGAATTTGGAACACAGATAGTTTATAACCTGGATTAACACGTAGGATACTTTTTATCCCGGTGGTACATTCCCGTGGGATAATTTTGACGGCAACGCGGGGGACGCCGCCGGCAAAAGCTAGTTATGTTTATATAAACATATAGAAGTAGGTGTTGTGTATTTATTTTATTTCTTATTTTTTGTTATTTTTATATTTTCGAATGCTGCACTGGTTGACGTCATCACGTCAACGCCGGCTGTCGCTGATAACCAGCGCGGGGGCTCTGTATCGCATAGGGTCATAGCATTATGCTGAGCGATTGCTGTTTTGAGTGGATATGACGCATATTTTCCCCCAACTTGTTATTTTTTGTGTTTGTGTGTTTTTCTCTGCGTCATGTTTACCGCAAATAAACAAATTTTCTTTCCTTCTTTCAAAGTAGGAGAGCAGAAGAAAGCTTTTGTTCACACTTTATTATTACCTTAATTTGCACCATGACGCCATTTTGATAAGTACATACATAAACAACATCACACCTGGTTTCGCAAGGGTTGAGCAGTGGAGTACGTACCTATAGTACACCCACCTTTCGCCAGTTATGTTTAAAACCTATGTAATAAGAGGCGAGTCTACTGCCATCAACTGGGCATTCATACTCCGGGCTGCAAAATTCCAGATGGAAAACTCCAATAACACTTTGCCCCACATGGGAACCGGACCCAGGACCTCATGTTTTGCTGTAGCATTTGCTACCACTAGACTAGGAAGGCAGAGAGGAAGAGGGGTTTTTAATCTCATGCACTTTACCATTACATATTAATAGTTTAGATCACGTGTATCCTATCTACCTACAGTTTTGCCTTGTAGACGATTCAACTATCTACGATACCCATCTAATACTCTTCGTCAGCTTAAAATGTTAATGACACCTCAGAAACCTCGGTAAACGTGTTCCAATGGAAGCGGGACCAATGGATGCCGTATACTTATTGAATCAGCTATTTTCATCTGTAAACGTTCCGCTGCTGATCCCGAATTATTCCGTGAGTAAAATTATACGTTATTTTACCTCGTGAGTATTTTGATGACTACCTTTATTTTGTTGGTTTTACTGCTTCGTTGGTCGCACTACTGCTGAGCATGTGGTCCTGGGTTCGATTCCCAGGTCGGCCAAAGTGTTATGGGGTTTTTCTATCTGGATTTTCTCAGTAGCAGGCCGAAGTCTCGATTTGTGCCCGGCTGATGGCAATAGGCTCGCCCCCTAGTAAATGGGAATTAAACATAATTTGCGAAATGTGGGTGTACTATAGGTACACCTCTGTCCAAACCTTCGGAGCAACGAGGCGTGATGTTATGTTGTGTTTATATTTGGCACTTTGCTTTGGACGGTTTCGAAAACTTCATTACTAAAAATTAACTAGACTATTGTTGTACATAGGCCTACCCCAATTCGGATACTTTTAGAAAGAAAGAAAAAATATGCGTTTATTGGTATTAAAGCAACAAAAGTACACCTTAAAATTAAAAGAAACGGAATACAATGATTATATTGCCAAAGGGGGCAGAGCTCAGCATAATGTCAGATGACAACACAAGGTGTACCACCTGACGCTGATTTTGAGCTGCAACGCACGAGTATCACTAGCTAGAATAATAAACAAATAGGGAAGTGTGTGTCCGTTCTAATAAATTAAAAGTGTTGTGACATGGGTGTGTGTGTTGTGTTGTGATTAGTGAAAAACTAAAATAAATACCCAATACTTATAATCAGCCTATAGTGTTCCCACTGCTGGGACACAGGCCTCCTCTCTTTGAGATGGAATGGGCTGCAATCTACCACGCGGGCCCAGTGCGGGTTGGTTACTTGCGTACCCAAAACTTGCGTACGTTAAAATGATATATCAATAAATAGAATTTTAGCTAAGTGTATCAACACAGTTCACTGCTAGGCATATTATGACTCTCTCAAGTTG
Organism: Griposia aprilina; assembly: GCA_916610205.1. Taxonomy (NCBI): domain Eukaryota; kingdom Metazoa; phylum Arthropoda; class Insecta; order Lepidoptera; family Noctuidae; genus Griposia; species Griposia aprilina. The sequence continues at coordinate 20,948,875 of OU744302.1, read as the reverse complement.
CACCACAAACCACGGTTCGCCGCTTTCCGTAATCAGTCTTTTCCAGCTGCCTTTTTAAGGTCGCCAGTCCGTTTTATTTTTAGGATTCCCACGCTACGATTCCCTGTTCAGTCTTCCCTCAAAGAGTCGTCTGCTCTAACGGCCATCAACGGCCATCGGTCCTTTAACAAGTTAAGGTGATTCACTTCTCCTGCAGCTTTTTAACTCTGCAAGCTATGTTGGTAACTCTAGTACTTTGGTTTAGAATACTTTTAAAAGGATTTATACTTAAAAACTTGTAAATATTACATAATGAATTTAGCTTTCCAGCAGTTATTTCGTTGAAAATGTGGTCATTCATCCCAGCAATTGCAATACACCCCAAAAATGTATACCTACATAACCCAACTTAAACAGGAAAACTACGATGACACCAAGTTTCTGCTAGAATAAGTTCATTGTGCCAAGTTGGCGAGTCATCGCGCACAATCTAAGTTAGGGGTGACATCGTACTGGGGCGTGTGACAGACACTTATGTGGACTTTTGTGTGACACTTAGCGGGTTTATTTGGGAGTACTATTACTTGGAAAATAATAATATGGTTATGGTTATGTCTTGGAAAAGTTTACATAAAAAATTTCGGGTTCCTTAATGAAAAAAAGAACCCTTTTAGGATAACTCGTCTGTCTGTCTGCCACTGCCAATTAGTTCCAAATCTAATGAGCCGATTAAGTTAAAATTTGGTACACATATCAATTTCTGTGACCCAAACACGGAAGTGTTACGTAAATTAATGAGTTTTTATGAAATGGGGGTCACTTTTGTGAGTAATTATGATAAACAAAAAAAAAAAACCCAGTAAGTATCGTGTGATATATCAAATGAAAGAACTTACTTTGAGGGTCTCAAGTATATGTTTTTTGATAATTTTAAAATAATTAGTTTAAAGTTTAAAAAAAACCATTCACCCCTTTTCTCCGATACTACTAATACAGAAAATAGTTCCTTATAGATTGCAGAACAACCTATAAGTCGCCTATTGCTCTTAAATTTATCATGGTAAATCTCCCAATATTGTGCGTAGAAACTTACATTTGCAGTTGGAATGTATGGGCGAACATGTTTTTCAATTACAATGTTAAGTTTGTTCTTGGGATAAATTCACCCCAACTACGAAAAAACAAAACAACAAAACGTCAATACAAAATAACAATAAAGTACTTAGTTCTGAATTCAAATTAGTATACACGATAAATCTAATAATTGATGGACATGGAAATTAGCATTCGTTTGTATTCGGAAATGCGATGATTCCCGAGGGACATTAAGAAAATAGTTGTAATGTACGCTTACATAAATTGCTCGGTAAAACAACTCCTGAACCAGCAGCCAAATTGCTAAAATACGAAACAAGATGTTCAGAATGTGACAGGAACAAAGATCGGAAAACCAAATACAGTTGTGAGCGATGTGACGTAGTACCTAGCTTAGAGCATGCTTACTTTTACTGCAATAACTTTACTAAGTTTAACTAGTTTGGATCCCATAAAAACTGATTATATTGAATTATTTTTGTTAATTGCATATGCTTTATAATGTCAATATTGAAAATATAACATATTTGAGACGTTTTTCTTTACCTTTTATTGTGGAAGTTGGGCCATAAGAGTCTCGTTTTAGATGGTAAAAGATTACTATGTTTTATTCCGTATTTTATTAAAAGATTAAACTATAGATTATATTACTCGATTTTGTTTTATTATTATTCTAAAATAAACAAAAAATATATTTTAAAATAAAATAAACAAATAATTATAAATTACACATTCCCGACCCAGATAATTCTTTGGGTCTGAGAAACCCAACATGCTTTGCGATGTAACTTTTATTTTTATATTTCTTATACATTAATTCTAACTACGTTTGTAATTTATAACCGCTCTTATGGCTTAACTTATATCAAACATTCTAAACATTGATCAGCATAATTATATACAACATGATCAAGTCGGCTACAACCAAGATCAAACTAAAACCAACGCTCAACATTCTGCCCACAGAAAATTAATGAACTTACACAAGTCTCATTGATTGTCTGCATATAGTTATGAAAGTATTCCCCAGATTCATCTAGAGTGAGACGTGAAGCTGTGGCATAGAATAGAAAATGACAGAAGAGACACTCCTTACTGCGTGTAGTTCCGGGCATGTCATACGTGCCAGCATTGGCAATGGGTCGGTCATTTAAGACGTAAAAAGAATCGATGACCTAAGCAGGATATTGCATGTTCTTAAATGAAGACTGCGAATCGGCAATCGTAAAAGAAGACGCCTTCAGGCTAGGTGGAGCGACTATTATCGCAGGGTGGTTAGTAACAGCTGGATAAGAGTTGCCGAGGATCGAGCTGAATGGCGTGCGATTGGAGAGGTCTATGTCCTGCAGTGGACTGCTGTAGGCTGATGATGATGAAGAAGATGGACCTGTTGTAGCATCGCTTGTAGCTTATGCACTTTGCGCTCTATTATCGACAATTTTGACAACTCGGTTTTGGCCTTGAGACTAATTATTTCTGCAGCATCGGTGTATGAAAAAGCGCAGCAAACCTCCATAGCTAGGATGCCCGTCGTCCAGAACGACCTAAACGAAGCACAAGTAGATATGTCAACGACCCAGAACAGACACGTCTGGCGAAGAATTACGAGGAGAGCCGACCCTAAATGAGATGGGATAAGGCTAGGTAGAAAGAGGTATACATAGAAATATAACATGAGTTTCGCTTCTATACGGTTTTATTACTCTATGCTGTGGGTTATTTCATTAGCGCGCTTTATTGGAAATTCCTTCCATTGTGAAAGATTGTCGCTTCGCCATCTTCATTACGTCTTAGAGATTTAAAATGGCCCCGTAGGCTCTTTGTAGAGCTTTTAAAGTATAAAGGTTTTAGTTTGTTCGAAGATTTAATTAATGTTTGTGGAGTTATTGCTTGAATAATAAAATTTGATGATATTTAATATTAAACAACATTTGGCCGTGTGTACCTTAAGATATACCACAGACATTATTGGAAATCTTTGAAAAGGGTTAAAGTACCTACTCAATAACATAAACAATGTATACTAGAAAATAACACACATAAAAAAGTAACATCGCACCTGGTTCCCCAGTACTGCTAGGCAATATCAAAAAACATCTGCCGTTTCATATAATATGTACATATGTTTGAAAGTATGTTGCATGTTCGCAAAAACTTAGGACTTTTTCACAATAAGAAACGATGTCCATAATATAAATACACGTAGTAAAAGTGACATTGTGATACCCAAATTTAGATTAATAAAACAAGCAAGTCATTTCCAAAGTCGGTTACAGAAATTATCGGCGGAAAGTTCAAAACCCACATAAAACGTGTCCTTATAAAAAAAGCAATAACATTAAAGACTATGTTGAAGACAAAGAAGTTTGGCAATAATTCCTTCTGCACATGCGGCTTCCCTGGTACCTTATTAACGGCGTCACTATGTAAATGTCTATTAACTGCCGACATTTCTTTTTTACATATTTCTTTGACATAATCTTCTCATTATTTGACATTATATACCTACAATTCTAATTTCAACTCTTTATTAGTGGCTTTTGTGGACAGGAGGTCACTTGTCACCTTTACTTTATCCGTATTATCAGTTAAGTACTAACATAGGTTAAGAATATTATTACTAACCCAATGGATCTTTGTTATCTGAAATAAATGAATTATTATTATTATTAATTCAGATACTACCCTCCCCTACCCTCGTTAGTTTTTATAATTTTACAGTAAAAGTGGTTCAGTTTCACGACTCCTCCTCCCCCCCTCCCCCCTCCCCCACCCCTCCTGGAAGAATGAAAACCAATGAAGGAAATGTCAGCCTGTATAATTTCCGATTTTTCTAAACTATTAGTATTTATAATAATTAGTATAATTTTACTACGTTACACTACGTAGCCGCTCTCTGGTCGTCCGCTTAAAATAAGGTGCAATCAGACGTAAAATCAAGGTGACATACAATAGGAATATTCCACAACCTACACACATTTAAGACGAAAATCTACTCATTAGTGTTTGAATATTAATAAAGATTCCCAGTATATAAGCTTAGGAGGACAGGAATACAGCACATTCTAACTCCAACGTTTGTAACAGCAGTACCTGAACAGTGCTTCAACCAGTACCTGAACAGTACTTCAACCAGTACTTATATAGTTACTAAATAACTCAACCTCCTTTAAAATCACCATGAAGTTCTTCACCGTATTCGCCCTGATGATGGCTTGCGCTGCTTGCTATGCTTCTCAAGATGGCACCGCTGTCTACTGTGGATCGCATCTGGCCAGGACCTTGGCCGTGTTATGTTGGGGTGCTGAGTCTAAGCGGGATGCTGGTTGGTGGATGCCCCCTCAAAGTGCGAGGGCTCTGGGAGGAGTTCGTGGCAAGCGGGGACCTGTCGACGAGTGCTGTTTCAAACCATGCTCCATTGATGAACTCATGACTTACTGCTAGCTACATGGACCTGGTGACTGAGGGGATGTTACTACCAATATTGTTAAACGTTTTGGTTCATGAATAAATGAGATTATTTTCGTGAATTTGTTGTCTTTTTTCTGTCTGAAATGCTCCTTTGTTAGAATTCTAATGTTGGAGTTGATTCCATCTATGGAATTTGTTTAATAGCGATGTTATCTCTGACTTACTTCCTTTTAAGCCGCAATAAAACAAAATGGTCAACCAATAACGTTTGGTAAGAATAGTTCCGTATATATATCTTTTTGTTACCTATAGAGAGTAATGTAATTTAATTTGAAAAGTTTTAACAACGGGTGAATTTCACAAATGAAACTGAACATGCTTTAGATTTGCTGATCACGTTTAGTTCCATTGGTGGAATTCGCCCTGAATGAATAACTTCATTGCTGGCCAATTTTAATAAAAAACATTATATTAATTAAATTGGCCATGCTTGAGTGAGGTCAAAACGTTGAAGGAAAACATCTTGAGGAAACCGGCATGTCCTAGAACCGAAAATTCGAAGACATGTGATATCTACCAACCCGCACTGGGCGCACGTGGTAGATTACTGCCCACTCCCTTACGAAGACAGGAGGCCTGTGCCCCAGCAGTGGGAACGTTATAGGCTGATTATGCAAAGGGTTCTACCTTATATTACATAGGTACTTAGGTTCAGTTTGCCTGAAAATGGCATTTGCAGGCAAAGGTCAATAATAAGGGGAATAATTGTTGTCAATTATTTAAGAACCATTTCGAAGGTACCCAAAAAACTCGTACCCAAAGGTTCATTTACCCGTTGCCTCCCCATTGGGGAGCTGCGCCTAAGTATAAGTACTACCGTACTGACCCACAAACCGTTGCCCGGACACAAGGGTTGCCCACATATTACATTAATTTTATAGCCCAACCGTCTTGGTGCAAAGCCCCCGAGTGTCGATAAAAAGTCTGCATTAATCATTTAAGTAACATAAAATCGAATGGCCTTCGTACCTGCACTTGAATAAATCAGATATATGAGGAATATTTTATTGGTTAGTTTCTTTTCGCAGGAAAGGGAAAGGTGTATAACTCAGACACACTTTGGACTAAATAATTTGCTATATTAAGAGCTGTAGAGAAATTCTGGAACTTCTTTCAGTGATCGGTCATATTGGGGTACACAAATTTCAGTGTTACAATACTTATTTTTGATTGAATCCAAATCAAAAGATGAAATTGCCTTCAAAAACTTATCAGACCTCAGGAATCCCTAATGCTCTTAAGAAGTAGATAAATTAGAACTTGATCAGTCTGTATTGTTGTTAGAACTTCTTATAAAGTAAAGTTAATAATCGTTTATTTCAACAATATTATTATGGAGATATTGTTGGTTTCAAACGAGGCACAGCCTGTATCTTGGGCACCATTGAATAAAACATTTTGGTAATTTATTAAATAAAAGTTAAAATTGGCGACAGTTTTTCTTCTACATTCTTCGTGAACATCGTACCAATATACACCTGGCCCAAATCAATCCAAAATTGCACAAAGTAAATTTTATGATGCTTCCATTGAAATGATTACATAGTACCTTAATTGTCAAGTTCTTCAAATGCGTCAAAATATTCGCTTGAATAATAAGGTATGTGCTTTCATTTGGAACGGAATAAATATTGAGCTTATATTAACAAATGCTCGTTTTCCCGGAAAATTCAATGAGAGCAAGTAAATAGGTTAATTGTACGTGCGTGAGCAATATATAACGGCTATTTAATTTATGCATCGCTGGGATTTTAAGCCGCCTCGATATTGAGGGTTGAATGTGGTTTCTGGCATTAACCAGCTATAAATACGTCCTTGTTGCTATTTACTATTAAAGTTATCAACCTTTTAATATTCAGTACAGACTTAAAATTGATCGATCGAGTCGAACATCGGATGGTAAAGTTACGTCACTAACATTTTTGTGAAACTTCAGAGCATTTGAGACTGTGATTAACTGTTTTACCTCATGAGAAACAGAAAAATATGCAGAATTACCACTTAATTGTATAGGATGTGGAATATTAATCGGGTTACCTGAAAATGTGCTTTAAATATTGATGGTAACTGACGTTGGTGGGGAGTTTGTTACTTATATACTTTTCAGCAGCAAAATGTTAGGTTATGGGGTTAGCTATTTTTAACCGACTTATAATGAGGAGGGGGTTCTCAATTCGGTTGCATTTTTGTTATATTTGTTACCTCAGAACTCCGTTATTTATAAACCGATTTTAAATTCTTCCTTTATTTGAAAGGGTATTTGGTAGAGTAGTTCCATTTAAATTTGGTCTAAGCTCTGATGAGTGGTTTTTGAGTAATTTCAATAATACGTGTTTTCCCCACTTAGTGTATGTTGATGATGTTATAATAACTTCCTGTCACTGTTATTTACTTAGCAAGTCAAGGTATACGAATTTGTGTGGGGCAGGTACCACCACTAAAAGGTGAAAAATAAAAACTTTATTACAAAAAGAAAACAACCGACTTTCAAAAAACAGTACAAAGTGAAAAATAACTTTAATTTGGGAAGTCGGTGGCAAAAACGAAAATACAAAACCAAAGACAACGACTTCCGAAATTAAGAGAGAGAGAGAGGTCGGTTGTTTTCTTTTTTTTGTAATAATGTTTTTTATATTGAGAAATTAATTAAAACTAATGCTGGTATCAGAGGTCATTATAGAAAACCTTGTGGCTCATACTCGTGCACGGTAAAAAATGCTTATATTGATAACCACGGACTATGAAGGGTTCCGTAGTTGGGATGAATTTATGGGGACTACATGACCTAAACGCAAATTTATAATGCCTAAAAATATATGATCCACTGCAGTAACCAAAATCAGAAAAATATATATTAGGTCTTTACCTATGAAATTGCCGTTCTGCAGTACTGGCCATTTCAAATCAAAATAATTTTTGTTTGGCTAAGAATTCTAATTTCAAATTAATTTTATTTTAAAAACATGGATTTTTTTTTCTAAAAGTAGTCATTTCTTTATTGATTAGTGTTACATTTTCATCGCATTTCAATCTTTTTCGTCATCATGGATACGTTAAAAATTCGAGTAATTATGGAATATGAGTACCGTCGTGGCAGCAACGCGGCACAAGCGGCACGCAACATCAACGACGTTTACGGAGCTAACACTACAAACCAACGCACCACCTGTTATTGGTTTGCTCGCTTCCGTTCTGGAAATTTCGACCTGAAAAATGAACCTCGCGGTCGTCCGAAGACTTTGGTCGACAATGACGAATTAAAGGCGATTGTGGAAGCTGATGATACACAATCTACGGCTGAATTAGCAGCAGCTTTCGACGTTAGCGTCAAAACAATATTGGTCCATTTGCGTCAAATTGGCAAGGTAAAAAAGCTTGACAAATGGGTGCCCCACGAACTCAATGATCGCCAGCGCGAAGTACGCGTCGAGACGTGCCTTGCACTGCTCAACAGACACACAAATGAAGGAATTTTGAACCGCATTGTTACCTGCGATGAAAAATGGTTTCTGTTTGATAACCGTAAGCGCTCAGCAAGTTGGTTGGATCCTGGTTCAGCACCTAAACAATGCCCTAAACGAAAACTTACCCCTAGAAAAGTGATGGTCACTGTTTGGTGGTCTAGCGCCGGTGTGATTCATCACAGCTTCTTACCAAACGGGGTGAGCATTACTGCAGATGTGTACTGTGAAGAACTGAACACAATGATGGAGAAGCTGGCGCATCTCCAACCAGCATTGGTCAATCGCTCGTCTCCGCTGCTCCTGCACGACAACGCGCGACCTCATACTGCACAGCAGACGGTCTCCAAGTTGCAAGAACTGGGGTTGGAAGCTCTCCGTCATCCGCCCTACTCACCAGACCTTGCGCCTACAGACTACTACTTTTTCCAGAATTTGGATAACTTCTTGGCGGGAAAAAAATTTAATACCCGAGAGGCAGTACAAAATGCCTTTGAAGAATTTGTTGCCTCCCGTCCAGCTGATTTCTTTAAGAAGGGCATCAATAAACTGCCACTGCGATGGCAAAGATGCATTGATTGCATGGGTGATTACTTCGATTAATACAAATAAAAAATTCATGAAAAAAATTCGTTTAAATTTTTTCATACAAAACGGCAATTTCATAGGTAAAGACCTATTAATATGATATTCTTCTGGATATAAGCTAGTCAAATAGTGTGTTGAAAACATAATACAATTAACTTGATATGATGAATAAATATTTTAACGATTAAAAACCATGCTAATATACATGCAAACATTCATATTTTTTGTCAGATTATTCTTCAAGTATCATACTAACGTAATAGTATTTTAGTTTTTTAGTCCAATGAATAGATTTTTTGTAAATCCTTAATTGCTTCATATTTTGCAATAAATTACCAGCGTTGTGTCATCGCGCGTCTCTTTCTATTCTATGCAATCCGACAGAGACCTAACTTTAGCTCTTGTAAGCCTCTTAACCCAAGAATAAACTTAACATTGTAGTTGAAAAACATGTTGTCCCATACATTCCACCTGCAAATGTAAGTTTGTGCCCACAATTTTGAAAGATTTACCATGTTATTTTAAGACCATAGACTTATTTTATGCTAGTAGTTTTGGAGATAAAGGAAGGGGGAATGGTAAATTTTCATCGATTTTCTTAAAAAACTTTAAATCTATTTATTTTAAAATTATAAAAAAATATGTGAGACCCTCAAAACTAGCCCTTTGATTTGATTTGTCGCACGATTATAGTTTACGATACTTTTTTATATATTTTTTTCTAATTTGGTCCCGCAAAAGTGCACCCCTATATTCAAAATTCATTTATTTGCGTTACACGTCCGTATTTGGGTCACGAAAAATTATATATGTAGGAGTTCAATTTAATCGGTCCAGTAGAATCCGAGCAAATTGGCTGTAATGTACAGCCAGACACACGAGTGATCCTAAAAGGATTCAGTTTTTTCATTTGGACGTACGGAACCCTAAAAATTGGTAAAGTAATGTTCTAAGTTCTGTTCATCCAAAGGTTGTCTGTAAAAGATCGCTTTTAGCGATAAGACCGCCCATTGTGACACCCTATGTAAAATTTCTGAATTTATATCTGCAATTTTTATGGTGTACATAATAAAGAGTATTCTATTCGAGGCAATCATGATATAAGGCAAAACTGGAACAACTCCGATTAAATAAAATTGTTGCTGCTGCGCTGTCTCCTTTCTTCGGTTCTCCTTTACAACTTTCCAAGAGCTGGCTCATTAAAAAGTTTCTTCAAGTGCGAGAGAACGACAATCATAACTGAAACCAAATTATTATGAATTTTAGACACGAGATTTACATCTTTTTTGTGTGCCAAGTACCTACCTAATAACAATGGATACATTTCAATGGGTTATAATAATTTCTTAGAGTTTCCAACCTCTCTACAAAATCGAAAGACTAAAGACAGAATTCAAAGATACAGAAAATCTTCAAATATAATTCTTTGGCAATAGACTGTAGCAACGACCCAAAAATACTCTAGAATATCTTTGTTATAATTTTACCACGTATATACTTCGTAGCCACTCTCACGTCGGCCGCTTAAAATAAGGTGCAATCAGACGTAAAATCAAGGTGACATACAAGGGGAATATTCCACAACCTACACACATTTAAGACGAAAATCTACTCATTAGTGTTTGAATATTAATGCAGATTCTCCGTATATAAGCTTAGGAGGACAGGAATACAGCACATTCTAACTCCAACGTTTGGAACAGCAGCACCTGAACAGTGCCTCAATCAGTACCTAAATAGTAACTGAATAACTCTCCCTCCTTCAAAATCACCATGAAGTTCTTCAGCATATTCGCCCTGATGATGGCTTGCACTGCTTGCTATGCTTCTCAAGATGGCACCGCTGTCTACTGTGGACCGCATCTGGCCAGGACCTTGGCTGTGTTATGCTGGGGTGCTGAATCTAAGCGGGATGCTGGTTGGTGGATGCCCCCTCAAAGTGCGAGGGCTCTGGGAGGAGTTCGTGGCAAGCGGGGACCTGTCGACGAGTGCTGTTTCAAACCATGCTCCATTGATGAACTCATGACTTACTGCTAGCTACATGGACCTGGTGACTGAGGGGATGTTACTGCCAATATTGGTAAACATTTTTTTGATGAATAAATGAGATTAACCTCGTGAATTTGTTGTATTTCTGTCCTTTGTTAGACTTGTAATGCTAGAGTTGATTCCATTTAGGTAATTTGTAAAATGGCGATGTTAGTTTATTTTATACAGTTCTGAAAAATAACGCAATAGCCACGGCTGTAAAGGTATTTTCGATCTCTAGTCCTTCTTGGTTAAACGATCATTATTCAACATTACAATTTGTTTACATCTAGATTTTATTTAAAAAAAAAAATACTATTTCACTCGATTAGTGCCACACTAAAATATAGGTTTCTTTTGATGACTTTATCACTAAACGAGGTTGCGCATCTAACTGTTATTCTAGATTGAAAACTATGCAGATTTAACAATTGAGCCTAATCATTACTGCTAGCCCTTCTCGATGTTAATATCTTACTCTGCAATATGATTTTAACATTGTACTCCTACAATCAACTCTGCAGGAGCCGTTTTTCTAATTAAATATTGCTGTTAATTACGTTCTAGTTTGGCACGGAGCTGATTGATTAATAATAGGTCTTTACCTATGAAATTGCCGTTTTGTATGAAAAAATTTAAACGATTTTTTTTCATGAATTTTTTATTTGTATTAATCGAAGTAATCACCCATGCAATCAATGCATCTTTGCCATCGCAGTGGCAGTTTATTGATGCCCTTCTTAAAGAAATCAGCTGGACGGGAGGCAACAAATTCTTCAAAGGCATTTTGTACTGCCTCTCGGGTATTAAATTTTTTTCCCGCCAAGAAGTTATCCAAATTCTGGAAAAAGTAGTAGTCTGTAGGCGCAAGGTCTGGTGAGTAGGGCGGATGACGGAGAGCTTCCAACCCCAGTTCTTGCAACTTGGAGACCGTCTGCTGTGCAGTATGAGGTCGCGCGTTGTCGTGCAGGAGCAGCGGAGACGAGCGATTGACCAATGCTGGTTGGAGATGCGCCAGCTTCTCCATCATTGTGTTCAGTTCTTCACAGTACACATCTGCAGTAATGCTCACCCCGTTTGGTAAGAAGCTGTGATGAATCACACCGGCGCTAGACCACCAAACAGTGACCATCACTTTTCTAGGGGTAAGTTTTCGTTTAGGGCATTGTTTAGGTGCTGAACCAGGATCCAACCAACTTGCTGAGCGCTTACGGTTATCAAACAGAATCCATTTTTCATCGCAGGTAACAATGCGGTTCAAAATTCCTTCATTTGTGTGTCTGTTGAGCAGTGCAAGGCACGTCTCGACGCGTACTTCGCGCTGGCGATCATTGAGTTCGTGGGGCACCCATTTGTCAAGCTTTTTTACCTTGCCAATTTGACGCAAATGGACCAATATTGTTTTGACGCTAACGTCGAAAGCTGCTGCTAATTCAGCCGTAGATTGTGTATCATCAGCTTCCACAATCGCCTTTAATTCGTCATTGTCGACCAAAGTCTTCGGACGACCGCGAGGTTCATTTTTCAGGTCGAAATTTCCAGAACGGAAGCGAGCAAACCAATAACAGGTGGTGCGTTGGTTTGTAGTGTTAGCTCCGTAAACGTCGTTGATGTTGCGTGCCGCTTGTGCCGCGTTGCTGCCACGACGGTACTCATATTCCATAATTACTCGAATTTTTAACGTATCCATGATGACGAAAAAGATTGAAATGCGATGAAAATGTAACACTAAACAATAAAGAAATGACTACTTTTAGAAAAAAAAATCCATGTTTTTAAAATAAAATTAATTTGAAATTAGAATTCTTAGCCAAACAAAAATTATTTTGATTTGAAATGGCCAGTACTGCAGAACGGCAATTTCATAGGTAAAGACCTAATATTTGCACATCTCTGCCTTACTTCCTTTTATGCCGCAATAAAACAAAATGGCAACCCGAAAACGTTTGGTAACAATGGTTCCGTATAGTTATACCTATATCGTTTTGTTACCTCCAGAAAGTAATGTAATTGAATGGTTAGAAGAGTTTTAATAAAGGGCGAATTTCACAAATGATACTGAACATGGTTTAGGTTTGCTGATCACGTTCAGTTCCATTGGTGAAATTCGCCCTGAATGATTAACTTGATTGATATTACATACAGATATTATTCTAGGATCGATATTCAAATATATACCAATGCAGAAAATGCTTATCTAGACTGTAGGTATCACATGACCAACAAATGATTTTTCTGTATTCCAAATCCACTTGTTCTAAAATAAAAGCAGCTTTAGGGCTTTTGTTCTTAGCTGGATTATTCCGTTTTGGTAGACCTGGTATGGAAATATTTCTAGACCAGTTTCAGTTCCTGTTTTTTTTTTATTAGAACTAAGTACTTTATTGTTTGGTTACGTCAAAACAAAACAACAATAAAGTAAGTACTTTAGAACTAAGTGGTTCTGAATTCAAATTATTATACACGTTAAATCTAATAATTGATGGACATGGAAATTAGCATTCCATTTTATTATACTTATACGAGGGATATTAAAAAAATAGTTGTAATGTACGCGCTTACATAAATTGCTCGGTGAACCAGCAGCCAAATTGCCAAGATCCAAAACAAGATGTTCAGAATGTGACAGGAAGAAAGATCGGAAAACCAAAAACAGTTGTGAGCGATGTGACGTAGTACCTAGCTTTAGAGCATGCTTACTTTTACTGTAATAACTGTACTAACTTAAACCATTTCGGAGCTCATGAAAACTGGCTATATTGAGTAATGAGACGTTTTTCTTTACTCGTATAATGTGGAAGTTTGGCCAAAAGAGTCTCGTCTTAGTTTGTAAAAGATTACTATGTTTTATTCAGTTTTTTATTAAAAGATTAAACTATTGATTATATTACTCGATTATGTTTTATTATTATTCTAAAATAAACAAAAACAATATTTTTAAATAAAATAAACAAATAATTACAAATTACACATTCCCGACCCAGATAATTCTTTGGGTCTGAGAAACCTCACTTGGTTTGCGATGTAACTTTTATTTTTACATTTCCTAGACATAAATTTTAACTACGTTTGTAATTTATAACCGCTCTTATGGCTAGTAGAACTTGAGCAAATTCCGTATATTGAATACCGTAACAAAGTTCCTAGACACAACAACCGTAAGCTATGTGACATACGGCGCACATGCTTACGGTAAGTTCATAAGATACACTCTAGCCGTAAAGATTATTTGTTAAATTTAAGTTAAAGTATCAATGTTATCACCAGATATTAAACACTTATTTCAAGGGAACGATCGCTACTTTCGATTTAAATTATTTAACATAAAGATTTTCTAAAACTGTGACACTGAACAATAAAGAGAAAAAAAACTTCCCGCGGCTATATCTCGAATCTATACTTTGTATACTTAGTTACGATTTTCTAAGTTAGGAGGGCAGTATTATTATGTCGACGACCCAGAGGGTCTAGACTAATGGCATTCGCTTCGGAGCGATTCTATTTCTACAATCGGTATCGCTTTCGCTAATGTTTCCATCATACGAATCGAAAACTAGCGATAACGCTTGTCAAAAAGTGCCACTTGGCTACGCATCTCTATGGAAGTAATCGTTCGACGCTGTCGATTCGTTTCATAGAATCGCATGATGTTAACATTGTCTAGCTTATTAATATTCGTTGACTTATGATCACACGTGATGTATGGAGTTGACTAAAGCAATCGAAATGTCACGACATTTCGATAGCTTTAGTCAACTCCATACATTTTGTGGAGTTTCTACTATCGTCTTTGCTAATCGAATGTTACTTTGTCTAGGACCTCTGTACAGACACGTCTGGCGAAGAATGACGAGGAGAGCCGACTCCAAATGAGATGGGATAACGCTAGGTAGAAAGAAGTATACATAGAATGATAACATGAGTTTCGCTTCTATACGGTTTTATTACTCTATGCTGTGGGTTATTTCATTAGCGCGCTTTATTGGAAATTCCTTCCATTGTGAAAGATTGTCGCTTCGCCATCTTCATTACGTCTTAGAGATTTAAAATGGCGCTGTAGGCTCTTTGTAGAGCTTTTAAAGTATAAAGGTTTTAGTATGTTCGAAGATTTAATTAACGTTTGTGGAGTTATTGCTTGAATAATAAACTTTGATGATTTTTAATGTTAAACAATATTTGGCCGTGCGTACCTTTAGATATAACACAGATATTATTGGAAATCTTTGAAAAGGTGAAAGTTCCTACTCAATAACATAAACAATGTATACAGAGAATAACACACATAAAAAGTAACATCGCACCTAGTTCCCCAGTACTGCTAGGCAATATCAAAAAAAATCTGCCGTTTCATCTTTGAAAGTATTTTGTATGTTCGCAAAAACTTAGGACTTTTTTATAATAAGCAACGATTTCCATAATATACACGTAGTAAAAGTGAAATTGTTATTAATAAAACAAGCAAGTCGTTTCCAAAGTCGGTTACAGAAATTAGCGGTGGAAAGTTCAAAACCCACATCAAACGTGTCCTTATCAAAAAAGCAATAACATTAAAGACTATGTTGAAGACAAAGAAGTTTGGCAATAATTCCTTCTGCACATGTGGATTCCCTGGTACCTCATTAACGGCATCACTATGTAAATGTATCTGCTCCCAAATTAAGAAGTTTTTTTTACACATTTCTTGGAGATAATCTTTTCATTATTTGACATTAGTTATATACCTACAATTCTAATTTCAACTCTTTATTAGTGGCTTTTGTGGACAGGATATTAATTCAGATTTGTTACACTTGTAATAGAAATATTGTCATTTGGTTTAAATTGGTTTTTGTTTTCATTATTTTATTTATCTTTTATAAAGATTATTATAATGTTTTACTAAGTACCTGGTACTTGTGGACAGGCCTACACTGTCCTCCCCTGTAATTTGAAAACATTGTAAAGGCCAAAGATTAAAAAAAACATAACCGTGGAGTTCCTTGCCACCTCTTCTCCATAGGAAACGATCAATTGGAACCGTGCACCTAGCGTCTGACATTTCATAAGTGCCCATGTCGGTTTTGTTAAAATAAAATGTTTTGATTTTGATATAAAAAATACAAAAACTACCCTCGTTAGTTTTCGTATGTTTACAGTAAAAGTGGTTCAGTTTCATGACTCCATATTATCACCCCTCCTAGAAGAATGAAAACCAATGACGGAAAAGTCAGCCAGTATAATTTCCGATTTTTCTAAACTATTAGTATTTAAATTTAGATACTGCTGTAAGTTTATAGGTACTGTATAAGATTCAATTCCCAGTCCTAGCACACCTATATTCATATAATGTAGTGGAGAAAACTGGATGCTAACTAGTATGACTCCAGCGACGTTGCTTGCATTTTTTATAAGTTCAGGCAAAGTTGGGGACTTTCAATCAGCTTTTGAACAAACTAGTGAATGTTTAACGTAGGTATATATTTACGTTTAGACCAGCGAACTGACGGCGGTGGAATATAAAAGAAGGCGAGAGAGACATGTGACATGGATTATGGATTTGATAATAGTTAAGTTTTTATTAAGTTGTGGCTTGATGAAGTTCCTTTAAAAGAGTTTGTCAGCTCATTCTGATATAATATTATTTTGCGTTAAATCTAGATATAATTTTAGTACACACTGGTGGCATAAAAGATAAAGAAATACACCAAAATGATAAAAATGTGGACCAAGCTTAATAATATAGTCCTCCAGACCGTATTTCGGCCATGGCGGCCAACCTTAACGGAAAGTAGTCTTCGGCGCGGGAGATATTATAGTGCACAGGTGTGTGCGCAGACACAGGTGGACTCTCTGTTCCCTCACTTTTATAGTCCGATGGGACGGAAATCCGACACGACCAGAGAGAGATCAGGCGCAAAACCAACGACTTAACGTGATTCCGAGGCACAGGGGTATCACACCGCCAACTTCCAAACTCCGGGCTATTAACTGCTAAGAAATTCTTAATGGAAAAACCCAATATCACTTTACCCGACCTGGGAATCGAACCCAGGACGCTCAGCAGTCGCGCTTGCAACCACGAGACCAATGAACCAGGCTTAATAATATACTGCTACGTAAGCAAATTGTGACAAATATTTTTTAAATCTCCAAGCTTACCAATAATTGAGGTAGAGTTTCTTGCCGGCTTTTTTCCATAGGTAACGACCAATTGGAACCATGACCTTAGCTTCTGACGTTCTATAAGCAGGCTCGTGTAGGTTTATGTGAAATAAAATATTTTGATTTGATTGAAGAAATGTTGTGGGTATAGGCATAATCCAGTGACAATTTACAGCAATAAATATGTATTGTGGTACCTACCTAATTGTTATTAATTCAAGTATCGCTGTTCTATTATTAGATGACCTATTTCTATCGTTTAACATACATCCATTAAATTATTCATATCAGCTTCACTGAAAACCCACACATTATCCAACAAAACACCACAAGTGTCCACATTTAACAACATTCGCCATGTTCCCTAAATTGGCGTGTACCCTAGGGACGTCACAATTGTCCGCTGGAGTGTGAATGCTCCACGTGGTTCAGTGGACTGCTCTGCGGTGCCCGTCGCATTATGTACCATTGACGCATCGGTTTCACCTTTGTGGGTGTATGTGATAGTGCGAGTTTTGAGCTTCTTTGGATTTCCAAATATACTTTGTCAAGATATTTTTAGACACAACCAACATGAGCAGGGTTTTCTGTGATCTACGAGGGAAACAGGTTTTTTGGTCCTTTTTTTTTTAGTTTGTAACGTGTACTTAGATCTAAGTAACTTTATTAGATTGTCCCAGTTGAACAATTTAAGTTTTTGGATTCCATGAAATGTGGGGTAAAGAAAATGAAAAAAGTGTACAACTGCAGTCTTGTAGGTTTTTTTTCTATGATTTACGAGATGCAAGTGTCCATGATAAGATTCGTTTTCAAGTAGATTATAAAGTACATAAGTTAACAAGAATAGTTGAGTGAAAAGAATATAATCATGGAGATGAAAACAATACATCGTTTATTTGATACATAATAATTTATTCACATTGGTCAGCCCTAAAATCAATAATAAACAACCATCGTCTAGCAGTAAGTCAACAATTCTTCAATGGAACACGCCTTTTCGCAGCACTCGTCAACCGGTCCGCGTTTGCCGCGCATGCCAGCAAGCGCGCGGGCTCCATGCTGCGGCGTCCACCAACCGGCATCCCGCTTGTACTCAGCTCTCCAGCAGAGCACTGATAAAGCTCTCGCCAAGGTCCTTCCACAGTAGAAGCTGGTGCCTTCATGGGCATGGAAACAGGAGAAACAAGCGAACATCAGAACGAAGACCATGTAAAACTTCATGATGATGTGGAAGTATCTTCAGTTGTTACGGTTCCAAACAATGTTGGTTGAATGTGATGTTTCCATGGGCTGCACCGGCTTTATACTGGGAAACTGATTAATATTCAGCTATTAATGAGTCTAGCTAAAACCTAATTGTGTAGGATGTGGGATATTAATCGTGTTACCTGAAAATGTGCTTTAGATATTGATGGTACCTGACGTTGCTGGGGAGTTCGTTACGTGTATACTTTTCAGCAGCAGTGTCAAGGTTATGGGGACAGCTATTTTTAACCGACTTAAAAAAAGGAAGGTGTTCTCAATTCGGTTGTATTTTTGTTTGTTTATTATATTTGTTACCTCAGAACTCCGTTATTTATAAACCGAATTGAAATTCTGCTTTTGTTTGAAAGGGTATACTTATAGAGTAGTTCCATTTAGCTCTGATGAGTGGTTTTTGAGTTACTTTCAATAATACCTATGTTTCCCACTTAGTGTATGTTGATGATGTTATAATAACTTCCTGTCACTATTATTTACTTAGCAAGTGAAGGTATACGAATTTGTGTGAGGTAGGTACCACCACTAAAAGGTGAAAAATAAAAACTTTATTACAAAAAGAAATCAACCGACTTCCAAAATACACTACAAAGTGAAAAATAACTTTAACTTTGGAAATCGGTGGCAAAAACGAAAATACAAAACCAAAGACACCAACTTCCGAAAGTAAAGTTATTTTTCACTTTGTAGTGTTTCTTTGGAAGATTATTTCTGGATTATGTCTACCAAGATTATGTCTGGATTATGTCTACCAAGATTATGTCTGGATTATGTCTGGATTATGTCTGGATTATGTCTGGATTATGTCTGGATTATGTCTACCAAGATTATGTCTGGATTATGTCTACCAAGATTATGTCTGGATTATGTCTACCAAGATTATGTCTACCAAGATTATGTCTGGATTATGTCTACCAAGATTATGTCTGGACTTTAAAAGAGACTGTGGCCTCTGAGTTGTTTCGGCCTTTCTTCTCAGAGTAGTCAGATAGGAAACGCCGACCTCATCTAGTTTAAAAAATATGACACATAAACATAACATCACGCCTGTATTCCCCTAAGGGTTACGCAGAGGTGTACCTATAGCACACCCACATTTCGCCAGTTATGTTGAAGTCCCATGTAATAGGGGGCAAGCCTATTGCCATCAACCGGGCACAAATCCAAACTCCGGACTGCTACCGAGAAATTCCAGATGGAAAAAGCCAATAACACTTTGCCCGACCCGGGAATCGAACCCAGGACCTCATGCTCAGCAGTAGCGCTTGCGACCACCAGACTAGACTAGATTGAGAAATTCATTAAAACTAATGCTGGTATCAGAGGTCATTTTAGAAAACCTTGTAGCTCATACTCGTGCACGGTAAAATCTGCTAGATTAATAACCACAGACAATGAATTTATCCCAAGAACCAACATAACATTGTAGTTGAAAAACATGTTCTCCCATACATTCCACCTGCAAATGTAAGTTTGTATCCACAATTTTGAAAGATTTACCATTTTATTTTAAGACCATAAACTTCATAGGCTAGTAGTTTCGGAGATAAAGGAGGGAGGAATGGTACATTTTCATCGATTTTCTTAAATAACTTTAAAACTATTTATTTTAAAATTAATTGAGTAGATTCGGAGAAAATTGGTTGTAATGGACTGACAGACACACGAGTGATCCTAAAAGGATTCCGTTTTTTCATTCGGTCGGACGGAACCTTAAAAATAGGTAAATTTATGTTCTAGTCATGATATAAGGCAAAACTGGAACAACTCCGATTAAATAAAATTGTTGCTGCTGCGCTGTCTCCTTTCTTCGGTTCTCTTTTACAACTTTCCAAGAGCTGGCTCATTAAAAAGTTTCTCCAAGTGCGAGAGAACGACAATCATAACTTAAACCAAAGTATTATGAATTTTATACATGACATTTACATCTTTTTTTGTGAGCCAAGTACCTACCTAATAATAATGGATACATTTCAACAGGTTATAATAATTTCTTATAATATCTATCATCTCTACAAAATCGAAAGACAGTATTCAAAGAGACACAAAATCTTCAAATATAATTATTTGGCAATGGACTATAGCGACGACCCAAAAATACTCTAGAATATGTTTGTTATAATTTAACTACGTATATACTACGTAGCCACTCTCGTCCGCTTAAAATAAGGTGCAATCAGACGTAAAATCAAGGTGACATACAAGGGGAATATTCCACAACCTACACACATTTAAGACGAACATATACTCATTAGTGTTTGAATATTAATGAAGATTCCCAGTATATAAGCTTAGGAGGACAGGAATACAGCACATTCTAACTCCAACTTTTGGAACAGTAGTACCTGAACAGTGCTTCAACCAGTACCTGAAAAGTACTTCAACCAGTACCTAAATAGTTACTGAATAATTCAACCTCCTTCAAAATCACCATGAAGTTCTTCACCGTATTCGCCCTGATGATGGCTTGCACTGCTTGCTATGCTTCTCAACATGGCACCGCTGTCTACTGTGGACCGCATCTGGCCAGGACCTTGGCCGTGTTATGCTGGGGTGCTGAGTCTAAGCGGGATGCTGGTTGGTGGATGCCCCCTCAAAGTGCGAGGGCTCTGGGAGGAGTTCGTGGCAAGCGGGGACCTGTCGACGAGTGCTGTTTCAAACCATGCTCCATTGATGAACTCATGACTTACTGCTAGCTACATGGACCTGGTGACTGAGGGGATGTTACTACCAATATTGTTAAACGTTTTTGTTGATGAATAAATGAGATTAATCTCGTGAATTTGTTGTCTTTTCTCTGTCTGAAATGCTCCTTTGTTAGAATTCTAATGTTAGAGTTGATTACATCTATGGAATTTGTATAATGGCGATGTTATTTTGTTTATACAGTTCTGAGAATTAACGCAATTGCCACGGCTGTAAGGGTATCTTCAATCTGTAGTATTTCTTGGTTAAACGATCATATTTAACATTACAATTATATTGCATCTAGATTTTATTTAAAAAAGAACAATTTCACTCGATTAGTATCACACTAACTTTAGTGTGATACTAATCGATTGAAATAGTTTTTTTTTACCTATAGGTTTCTTATGATGACTTTATTACTAAACGAGGTCGTGCATCTAACCGTTATTCTAGATTGAAAACTATGCAGATTTAACAATTTAGCTTAATCATTACTGCTAGCTCTTCTCAATGTTTATATCTTACTCTGCAATATGATTTTAACATTGTACACCTACAATCAAATCTGCAGGAGCCGTTTTCCTAATTAAATATTGCTGTTAATTACGTTCTAGATTGGCACGGAGCTGATTGATTAATATTTGCACATCTCTGCCTTACTTCCTTTTATGCCGCAATAAAACAAAATGGTCAATCGAAAACGTTTGGTAAGAATGGTTCCGTATAGTGATAATATCGTTTTGTTACCTACAGAAAGTAATGTAATTTAATGGTTAGATGAGTTTTATCAAAGCGCGAATTTCACAAATGAAACTGAACATGGTTTAGATTTGCTGATCACGTTCAGTTCCATTGGTGAAATTCGCCCTGAATGATTAACTTGATTGCTAGACTATTTTAATATAAACATAACATTAATTAAATTGGGCATGCTTGAGTGAGGCCTTTGTCCAACAATGTTCGTCTTTCGGCTGATTTGATAATGTTAATGATTAATGGAAATAAAGTAACTTTGAGTTAGTGTTTAGAAGCGTGTCCTGTACCTTAATTACGTAACACACTACCTATCACAATCTGAATCATTTTGAAGCCTATTGCTAATCCATTGCTTCATAAGTTCGAAAATTTTGTCTGTTCAACAACTTAAACAATGCAATGAATTTTGTTGAACTGTCAAAATGAAAGCTATTCCTAGTGTTAGTGTGTTACACAATTACCCCGCTGTTGTTAGCACTTTACAGAAACCGAGGGACGCTACTGAAGTTGCCAAACTCGTGGTCACATTCTGGGCCGACTTTATCTAGACCGCCATAGACACGCTAAGAAGAATCATTTAGGAGGATTGTTGTCTTTCGTAATTTTGTCGGTCACGCGTGGTTGACTAAACAGACCCTAAATTAATTGGGATGAGGGCGAGAATAGTGGTGTATGGTTGATTGCAAAGCTTATTGGCTTTATAGGGTTCTAGAGTGGTGCGGCAGAAGGTGGGTGAGCAGTAGTAACGGCCCCAATTTACGAGTTGTAGGTCGTGTGATCGAACCCAGGCAAACGGTTTACTTTGTGAAAATAATTTCATCATCACTGCCTTCAAAACGTTGAAGGAAAATATCTTGAGGAAACCGGCATGTCCTAGAACCGAAAATTCGAAGACATGTGATATCTACCAACCCGCACTGGGCGCACGTGGTAGATTACTGCCCACTCCCTTACGAAGACAGGAGGCCTGTGCCCCAGCAGTGGGAACGTTATAGGCTGATTATGCAAAGGGTTCTACCTTATATAACATAGGTACTTAGGTTCGGTTTGCCTGAAAATGGCATTTGCAGGCAAAGGTCAATAATAAGGGCAATAATTGTTGTCAATTATTTAAGAACCATTTCGAAGGTACCCAAAAAACTCGTACCCAAAGGTTCATTTACCCGTTGCCTCCCCATTGGGGAGCTGCGCCTAAGTATAAGTACTACCGTACTGACCCACAAACCGTTGCCCGGACACAAGGGTTGCCCACATATTACATTAATTTTATAGCCCAACCGTCTAGGTGCAAAGCCCCCGAGTGTCGATAAAAAGTCTGCATTAATCATTTAAGTAACATAAAATCGAATGGCCTTCGTACCTGCACTTGCATAAATCAGATATATGAGGAATATTTTATTGGTTAGTTTCTTTTGGAACGAAAGGGTAAGGTGTGTAATTCAGACACACTTTGGACTAACTAATTTGCTATGTTTAGAGCTGTAGAAAAAATCTGTCAAATTCAAATCATTTATTTCAAATAGACACATACTCTTAAAAGGCACTTTCGCACGTCAAAATTTACAAGAAAATAGAATTGATTCTAGTTGCCCCTTACAAAATTTAGTTTCGTATGGAGATGAATGGGCAAGAAACTCCACCGTTACTCATTTAAAAATGTTTTACAATATTATGTATACATCAATTATATAATTGTATGTGAAGACGAAGCACCCAGAATAAAATTACTATACCACAATAGGTAAAAAGAATCAAATACAACGCAATGACAGGTAAATTAATTATGTGATAGATACACGGTGCTCACACATTTAAAAATATTGAAAAGTAGAATTTTTTTCCATAATTTTAACAAGTAATAATTTAGTGTGTGAGTTAAAGTAGTTACATAATGTAAAAATCTGGAACTTCTTTCAGTGATCGGTCACATCGAGGTACATACATTTCAGTGCTAAAACTCATTTTTTTATTTTACTCGCAAACAACTAGCTATCTACCAAAAAAACCAAGGAATCCTAAAATCGACAATCAAAGGGGATTCAATCCAAATAAAAAGATGAAATTACCTTCAAAAACTTTCGATGAGACATCAGGAATCCTTAATGCTCTTAAGAAATAAGTAGAAATTAGAACTTGATCAGTCTGTATTGTTGACAGAACTTCTTGTACATTAAAATAATGTAAAAATCGTTTATTTCAGCAATATTATTATGGAGATAGCGTTGGTCCCAAACTAGGCACAGCCTGTATCTTGGGTACCATTAAATAAAACATTTTGCTAATTTATTAAATAAAAGTTAAAATTGGCGACAGTTTTTCTTCTACATTCTTCGTGAACATCGTACCAATATACACCTGGCCCAAATCAATCAAAAATTGCACAAAGCAAATTTTATGATGCTTCCATTGAAATGATTACATAGTACCTTAATTGTCAAGTTTTTCAAATGCGTCGAAATATTGGCATGAATAATTAGGTATGTGTTTTCATTTGGAACAGAATAAATATTGAGCTTATATTAACAAATGCTCGTTTTCCCGGAAAATTCAATGGGAGCAAGTAAATAGGTTAATTTTACGTGCGTGAGCAATATGTAACGGCTATTTAATTTAAGCATAGCTTGGATTTTAAACCGCCATGATATTGAGGGTTGAATGTTATTACTAGCAATAACCAGCTATAAGTACGTCCTCAATTAACTATTAAAATCATCAACTTTTTAATATTCAATACAGACTTAAAATGATCGATCGAGTCGAAAATCGTAATCGAGTCGAAAATCGGGTAGTAAAGTTACGTCACTAACATTTTTGTGGAACTTTAGAGCATTTGAGTCTGTGATTAACTGTTTTACCTCATGAGAAATAGAGAAAAATATGCAGAATTGACCACCAACGTTTTCCAGCTTGAGAGGCATCTATATAATGAAAAAGGAGATTAATAAGCTTATCGTGAATTTGACCAGTGTATTGTAGGTAAATGATATTATATTCCGGCCGTCGATAGAACGCGTTCCTGGTACCTGTCAGCGCGACAATTCTAGTAACAAATAAAGATCAAATTTGCAAAACACGTATTCGTTTGTATGAAACTGAAGGGTGTCAAGAACGCATTCTCCCGACGCGACGGCCGGACTGTATACAAGATAGGTTTATACTTGATCAATACTGTTATCGTACCGGAACCTTTCTTTGGGCCCAGTATTTTGTCAAAGATTGAAGTCCTGGTCAACCACATGCCTACAAAATATACCTACACCAATCGATCAATCAGTGCCACGCGTGGTTATTTTGGAAATATTTCACTCAGCTGTCGTGTCGTTCGACAGGTCAACAAGTCCACAGGGATGTATATTTTCATTATAGCTAGACGGTTTACATATAACATACTGATGTAGGTAAGCTAATTAAAAAACTTATGGTACTTATAAGGAACCAAGCAGTTTTTCAGTTTAAAGGAAATTAGCTTCAAGGAAAATGACACGCCCATAATATGAATTTACAACTTAGCCTGTACTTATCACTTTGTGAGAAATGACAAGCATTTTAATTTTCAACTTTGCCTCTGTTTGTGACTTTGTCAAAAACGTTAATAATTTATTATTTCCTGTCTTTATTGCGTATACCGTTAACTTTTCTTTCATTCAATAAAGTATAAAAGTACCATAAAAAAGTACCAATAAGCACCTGTTCCATAGACTGTCACAATCTTTTTTGTTTATGAATGTCATTGCCCGGTCTATTATGCCAAGCCGTGAAATATGGCCGCGAACAATTGCTTTGACATTAAAAATATGGAGTCTTTATTGGGATAATGTACGTGAATTATTTGGGGAAGTTGATGGTTGAGTGGTGAAAAGAGTATATTAATAAAGGAGGAATAAATTACGAGCCCCGATGCTAAATAGTTCGTCTAGTGTGAAATTTTCTCTGTGAGATTTTTTCTAACTTTATTATTTTTGTATATTTATATAAAATATTAAGCTGTTCTACTATCACATGTCGCGTTACTTATGCCATTTTTTAATTATGAACCAATAAACTATTTTAGCTTTTTAAATTTATACATATCCTGTTATAAATTCGAAGAAGTTTTGAGCAAAATAGTTCGTCTAATTGTTAATCGATGCAAGAGACTTCGTCTATCGGTGAGTTAAATAAGATTATTCCTTCTTTGTACAATTATGTTGCTTAATTTAAATTTGTAAAAGTAATTCTGTGTCATTTGTCTAGTGTGACTGTATAAATGGTGAAAATTTCAGTTTTTTTCATTAGTTTTCAAATAACAATGGGTCGTGGCAAACCCGTGTGTGAAGAGCTTCCAAAGCGAATAGTTTGTGGGGTCGATGCTGGCAAATCAAGTTACCGAATATCTAAAGACTTGATACTTCCCAGGTCTACAGTCCAATCTATCATTCAGCACCATAAAAAGAATAGAACTACTTCTTGTTTGAAGAAAACTGGTCGACCACGCATCACAAGTGCAGTAGAAAACAAAATGCTGAAGAAAATTATCAAAAATAATCGTCGTGCTCGAGCTGGAGAACTCACGGTGCAATGTAAGGACATGATTCACAAAGACGTCTCAGTTGATACTTGCAAAAGAGTCCTAAAAAGAATGGGTTACGGATTTTACACCGCTAAGGAGAAACCACTGTTGACTGCTGTACAAAAGAAAAAGAGGTTGAAGTTTGCTCGTGATCATTTAAATTGGACTTCCGATCAGTGGCGTAGTATCATTTGGAGTGACGAGTACAAAAATGAAGTGACAGTCGGCGATAAAAGGAAAAAAGTGATTCGGAACAAAAATGAGGCATTTCATACTGATTGTCTGAAACGCAAAGTGAAGTTTCCGGCGTCTCTTATGATATGGGGCTGCATGTCTGCACAAGGTGTTGGTGGTACGCAGTTTGTGGATGGTTCTATTAATGCTGCAAGGTATCAAAACCTTTTGGAAGAGAATTTACTGCCCTCTATTCCGTCACTTAAGCATCAAGATTCCTTCATTTTTCAACAGGATGGTGCTTCCTGCCATACTGCAAGGACAACAAAGACGTGGCTATTGGCGAAAAGCATCCCTACAATCGAATAGACATCTAACAGCCCGGACTTGTCGCCGATCGAAACCCTATGGTGGAAAATGAAAAAAGTTCTCCGTAAAAATCCATCAAGATCGAAGAGCGACTTAAAGGCTAAACTCTTGGCTGTCTGGGAGTCAATTACGCCTGAGGAATGTGCAGCGTTGGTTGCAACCATGCCTCTTCGCATTAAAACTGTCATTGAGAGCAAAGGCGACACAACTAAGTGGTAGACGAACTATTTTGCGTGAGTGACAAGGGTAGACGAATACTTTTGCGTTATGTTTTTTAGAATATTTTTTTAATTTTTTTATGTTACGTAAAGTCATGAAAGAATTTCAGTTATGTTAAAAGTAAACCACAATTTGAGGAACATTTTAAAGTTTATCTTTAAAATGTTCCTCAAATCGTGGTTTACTTTTTATTAAACGTTCTTAATAATTTTACCAATATTTACTTTCTATATTTTACGCTTTGCGCTACTTTCCATACTAGATGAACTATTTGCATCGGGGCCCGTACTTTTTAATTAATATTCAGCATTCGTCTTAGTTTGCGTATACGGTAGAAGAAAGCGGTTTTTCATTGCTTGGTCCTTTTTTATAATAATAATAATAATAATAATAAATCATTTATTTCAGGCAAAATGGCCCATAGACATATACCTTACAAACTAACATACATAAAATATAAAACAAAACTTTTGTTAATAAAATAACTTAAAACTATGTTAGTATCACTTCACTAGCTTGTCCTTGAGCTGCCTTGTGGTACTTGTCCGCGGAAGCGACGGAACACTACGTCTTGCGGCCAAAAGTCTTCTGCCATGACGACGGACAGGTAACAATTCGCGGTTCGCCTTGAAGTTGACGTTGCGTTGCGACTCCAGTAACTGCACCCTCGGCGAGTACCTCGTCTTCTGGCGCTCGTACTCCACGATGTCCTCCGCCTTAGTGGTGTAGTGTAGGCGGGAGATGTACACCGGGGTGTTCGGCTTTGCGGCACGTAAGCTTACTCCGGGCTCCGTAGGAGCTTTGCCGCAGCGGTTCTTGTTCGTTCGTGACTGACGCTTCCTCCTTTGCACAGTCACAAAGTCCTCAACATCAGCCTTATTCGGGGCTTTGTTTGGCATCATAATTGGAGCGCCACTCGCGGCACTCGCAGTGACGACAGCGAAATCCTTTTGCAAGGGTTTCGCCAGGGCTGCGGACACTGGCTGGGGGACGGAGCGAGGGGCTCGGGCGGCGCCGCATGGAGGTGCTGCGGAGACGGGCAGAGGGCTGCGGGGCACGCGGGCGGGGCGCGCTGCAAGCTCAGCAAACGACGGATGCGCTGGCGATGAAACTGCTGACGCGGAGTTTGACAACGATACATCGAGGCCGGCTCCACGACACATGTTTACGTTAGACGCATCGACTGATGACCTAGTTACCGCCACACTGTTGCGCAACTCAGTAAATTCTTTGCGCAAATCGGCGACGGTGTTTTGGGATGCATCCAATTTCGCTAGAACATCCGCGAGGCGGGCCTTCAGATAGACAATGTCCTTCAGAAGGCTCGTTACATCGACGTGGTCGAAGGTGACGGGTGGAAGCTTGTGTAGCTCCTTCGCCACAAACGTCGGCACGTCGTCCGGGTCAGTCTCCTTAAACAGCGTGATTATGTCTTGCAGGCTTCTCTTAGTCCCGTCACGCCGGCGAGACACCATCTGGTCGCGCTTGTTAAGCACACTGAACAACAACAGCTTGGCAGCAGCTATGTCGTCCTCGCTGAAGTTCGTTGCACAGATCTGAACAGCGGACACTTCGTCCATCACATCCAGCTTCTGCTGCAGGAACGCCAGCAGCTCATTTGCCACAAGTTCACTGCTCATGGCGAGAAAATTACGAGCGACAGCTTGCGCCGCGCTAGTCAATGCACAGAATATGCACACACGTCCGCATCGAAACGCGGCATAAGCAAGACAAGGCAAGGCAAGGCATTCAATTGACTAGCTTGTAATTACTATGTTTTAAGATATTTGACAAATGTTCCACTGCAAAACAAAGGGTTCTGCTCGTTTATGGGGAACGAGCATTGACCATCACATTTGTTCACTTCGTTTAAATTCTTAAGGCCAATTCTCGTACTTAAAAAAGTTCAAATTTAAGTTGCAATCTCATTTTAACGACAATCAATGTCAAAAACTAGTCAAAAATGTGGGTAAAATACTGGTATTTTTAACCCACGACGCAAAAAGAGGGGTGTTATAAGTTTGACCGCTATGTGTGTGTGTGTCTGTCTGTGCCACCGTAGCTCTTAAACGGGTGAACAGATCTGCATGCGGGTTTTTTATTATTGGAAAGCAGGTTTTCTAGCCGTGATAAAACGGTTCAGTCATTTCCAGACCAACAGCTCTTTTGTTAGCTGCGGTAGGGATCTTAGACGCATAATGGTTTTTTACTTTTTATAGGTTTTTTTGTGTCGGGGTTTTTTTAATTTTTAATTTAGGTTTTATTAACAGTATGAGGCTGAGATAAGAATGCGAACGTTATTAAAAATTCGGGCGTTGCCCTTTTGATTTGTTTACAATGTTAAGGTTCTATAAATAGCAATAAAGTAGTTACCAAATAAATGATAAATGATTTTATTTCTTTATGTAGGTTTGTACAAACACTTTTACACATCAATCATATTTCTTAAACTAGATGAGGTCGGCGTTTCCTATCTGACTACTCTGAGAAGAAAGGCCGAAACAAACTCAGAGGTCACAGTCTCTTTTAAAGTCCAGACATACTCTTGGTCAGATCATGTGAAGACCATGTAGATTGGTGGTTTGTTTGTATTTTGTTGTTTTTTTTTTATATAAAAAAAAAATCGGACATAATGTTTGAGAACCATGTAGATTGGTGTCTGAAATGGTCTTTTGAGGAAATAACCACACATATTAAGTGGATCTATCCAGTCAGTGCACGCATTTGTCGGTAACCGTGCAGCTCAATTCAGAACTTAAGGAGCTCAACGATTCGACGAACAATACCAAAGAAAGGCCATTTGGGTAGGCCTTATAAACTACTTAAACTGTCAGATCGAGAATAAAACTGAAACAATGACCCACATAGTCCTAATATTCACAATAATGAAAATAATATAATACTTTTTACAGTAAATATTCATGTCTAAAATAGTTAGCAAATTAAAATCAACATTCACCGTGTAAATTTATTGGAGCAGCTCAATCCCCAAGCCTTTTTGTCCTCAACATAGTCTTTCACAGTATGATAGGCTTTCTGGCATAGTTTCCGTTTTATAAAAGATTTGAATTTATTAAAGCTTAGATCTTGAATGTGGCTAGGAAGTTTATTATAAAAACGTATACATTGGCATCTAAACGAGCCACCTATTTTCTTGAGCTTGGTTGTAGGAACAATAAATTTGTGTTTGTTTCTTGTATTTATATTGTGGATATCACTGAATTTTTTAAACAGATTAATATTTTTATGTGCATACAAAAGATTTTCATAAATATACTGAGAAGGCACAGTAAATATATTAATCTCTTTAAATTTATCACTGAGGGAGTGTCTGGGACTTAATTTATAAATTGAACGAATTGCCCTTTTTTGTAAAACAAAAATTGTCTGAATATCGGCGGCATTTCCCCACAACAGAATACCGTACGACATCACACTATGAAAATAACTAAAGTACACAAAACGGGCTGTCTCTAAATCAGTTAAACCACGAATTTTTCTAACGGCGTATGCTGCAGAGCTAAGCTTTTTTGACAATTTATCTATATGGGGGCCCCATTGAAGCTTGGTATCCAAAGTTATGCCTACGAATACTGTGGTATTTTCGGGTTTCAGCACTTCACCCTTTATGAGAACACCAGTTTCTACTTGTCTAACATGAGGTATCGTAAACTTAATACATTTAGTTTTTTTCTCGTGAAGAAGTAGGTTATTAACATTAAACCAGTTATGTACTATTGCGAGGGCGCTATTTACATTGACACTAACCAGCTGCTGAAGATTGAGTTTAAATAAAAGTGAAGTGTAGTCTGCAAACAACACTATATCATGTTTATCCTTTATGAGGTAAGGCAAGTCATTTACATAAATGAGAAATAATAATGGCCCAAGAATTGAGCCCTGGGGGACCCCCATTCTAACTACAGATCCAGGTGATCTTTTTCCGTTGACATCAACTCTCTGAATCTTATCACTTAAGTAAGAAGTAAGAAGATCCAGAGAGGCGTTTCGGATTCTGTAGTGGTGCAGTTTCCTGATGAATGTTTCATGAAGAACACAATCGAATGCCTTGGACAAATCGCAAAAGATTCCCAAAGCATCGCATTTGTCCTCTCATGCATTATAAACATGTCCTAAAAGTTCAACTCATCAGTAGTCGAACGACCCCTTGTAAAACCGAACTGTTTGTTATGCAGTAATTTGTGTCTATTAAAAAAACTTTGCATTTGATTCAAAATAAGTTTTTCAAAAATTTTACTAAAGGTAGGTGGTACTGAAATAGGTCTATAATTAGTAGGGTCTGATGTACTACCCGATTTAAATAACGGTATTATTTTACTGTTTTTCATACGATCAGAAAACTCACCACGGTCAATACGATTATTAAAAATAAAAGCTAAAGTAGGTGCTACGATGTTTATTATCGACTTAGCAACGTCCACAGAATTACCCCATAGATCTGCGGTAAATGATCCTTTTTGCTTATTTATCCAGAAAAACACAGCAACACGATATTACTATCATATTACAAGTAATTGCAGTTTGCATGATAGCTAGTGCTCAGGAGTTGCCAACTCATTATGACTCCGAGTGCTGAGAAAGAAAAAGTTTTTAACAACTTATCCTCCTAAATTAGTTCAGTAGTTCTTGTTTCTCCGTAGTTAAAAAGTTCCTTGCAAAAAGTTTCCTGGTAATACAACGAAATTATGCTGGGAAGAAAATCATGGAAGAAAACTTAGCGTTTTTTCACGAAGGTTTCTTAAGAGCTTGCAGGTTGAAACTAATAGCCATGTCCATGCCATGCTCCTAGCATCATAGCTTGTCGTAACTTGCACGGCTTGCACAGAAGTAAACAGTATGTTCACATAGACACTTCTAATCAAATAATTACCATGTATCTACACATTCACCACCACTAACCACATACACTTTGACTGCTTTTGTTGTGTTCTTTTCACTATCATTTATTTATTTGTTGTTAGAATTGTTTAGTAAAAATACAAGTTACCTGCCTGGTAATTTGTATGAGGCCACTAACTGGGGCCTGGGGACCTGTAACACAGGTTTTTTTTATAAACATACGACAGGTAAACACGGCTATAAAACAGGCTATACATTTCCAGAATAAGCTGATCTCGCATTGTATAGGATTTCCGTACAATGAGAGGTCAGCTTATACTGGAAATGTATAGCTTGATATACCTATATAGCCATATGTACGAGCTCTCAGAATGTGAATATAATAATTCGAAACTTCTAACGGCTACAAAACCATTGTGAGAGAAAATAAATGAAATGATTATTATTATTAAACATGATATGCGAATATGCAGCACTATTTTACGGAATAAGCTCTATTTATAAATGTCTGCTCATTTTGCACGCATCTTGCCGACTAGCCTGATTTAATCTCTAATTAACGTTCGTAATTAAACAATAGCTTTCATGCCAGCTGCCATTAGGTTTTATTGAATTTTCGCCAAGAAATGCCTTCCCTTAATTAGAAACGTTAAAAATCTAGTCACTATCCCACGTCAGCGACAATCCATGTCAAAAATCTCTTTTTTTTTGACTGATTTAGATAATCTTTAAAATACGGTATTTACTTTTGGCCCTCTGTTTGAAAGATACTTATTGTACCGGACGGGCGTGATCACTGAACTCGAAGTGTTCAAGGAGGGTGTATGCCTATCCTGGTTATCCCGGTGTGAGGGTAGGTCTCCCCCAGTCCAGGCGACGCTGACGTCCTGCACCGATAGTTTCCGGGTATCTTCGAGAACACTCAGCTGACAGCTAGGTCCTGAAGTCTCCACGGGAAGAGGTTTCTTGACGTAGAAATAATAACACCAAGTCTTCATAAGTGTTCAGGAAACACTTGTGGGCCTTTTCAGGGGTTCTATTTGAAGTACTAAGTGGTATGAAGTATCTTACTGATGACTGCGATGACGAATTACTAAAACTTGCATGCACGTTTAAGTACCGACCACCTTTACCGTAACGAGGACCGAAAATTGCTTCCTGATTTGTTATTTGTTCTTATTTCTTTTTTTTTGTTTATTTGTACATAAGACATGTTGCATATTAAAATTATAAAATTATTATTATTAGATTCTATATCCTTATAAAATTACCTATCTCCTGAGGCTACTGTATTTACTATATCTATTCTCGCTGAAAATATATTTCAGTGTAATTGGGAAAATATTAACTTTTTATTACTCGAAAAGTACTAAACCAATTCCCAAGTTACACATAGAAACCTCAGATTGGTCTATTGACCTACAGAAATCTATTATTAGAAACGATACATCTAGGTTTTTCAGTGCATGACGCGCCTCTGAAAGCAGGTTGGATAAACCATATTTACGAAATTAACGAACTATAGTGTTACAACTTATAAACTCAATTAAATAGGCTCTTCTCATGGACTAGATATCTGAAAGTTAGGTCCAGGGTACCTGGACGGACCAAAAATAAAATTAATAATATAAATGACGGTTATGTAGCCAACTATAATTGAGATTTTATAGGTTGTACTTACGATTTCTTTGTAAAATCACTATTTGAGCACAATTTTTATGCTAACTACTGTTATAAATCACTATTTTATATAATATAAGTTACTAACACTCCATAATTCAAATTATTTGTTGACGCATCGTCACGAACAGTTATGCACGAGTTTTAATTAATTCCTGGGAATGTCATCTGTAAATATATTATGTTGGTAAAAGAATAATTAGTACATTTCTCATACTAACTAAGGATCCCTAAAAATGATGAAAGTTAATAAAGCCGACGCGTCAGCTTTCGTCCCTTATAAAGATGAAATCGTCCAAATATTAGTTATGTTTGTCTGTTTGTACAGCTCCTTTTATTAGATGGCATGAATAGATTGTGGGCTTTGATAAATATGTTATACCTATATATAGTTATGTGTAGGCAAGAGAGATAAATGAAAGGCCTACGTCTTTTTCATAGGTCTCATGAAAGAATTTACTGAAGATGTCAGCTTATTAAGAACGTGATTTTTACTTTTCATGGGTTTTGAGTGTATAATAATGACTAGCTTTTGCTCGTGGTTTCACCCGCGTGGAGTTCGGAAAATATCTCATGGGAACATACTATCGAGATAAAAAGTATCCTATTTATTTTGTTAACCATTTATGTACACACATATATGTATAAACAGACAAGAAGAAAAAAAACGGAAAAATAGGTACAAAGGTGATGCTTATTTCTAAAGAAATCTCTTCTAGCATACCTGCGATAGGAAAGTAGGCAAAGACATGCAGACAGCAATAGATGTATGTCCATAGAAATTTCACACAGATAGACTATGGCCATGGACGTGGTCATGGCCACGGTCTACCTGTGTGAAATTTCTTCCAAATCCGTTCAGCTGTTATAAGGCGTGAAAAGGTAACAGATAGACAGATACTTTTGCGTTTATAATATTATATAGTATGGATTACTTTCGCTAGAATTCAACGTGCGACTACTTAGGTAACAGGTAACTAGTACATAATTATTTGTTCTGAGTGCAGTGTGCCGAGTAGTAATCCAAAGATGTTTTAATTAAAAATGAAACAATGTAACTTGGACTTCCAAAACAAAAGACGGACTTTAAAGTAGCGGGAATTTAAACTTAAGTCTTGAAGCTTTATAAATGAGAACCAAGTAGTAGCTAAATGGGTAATGCAATTTTACAATGTTAAATGTAAATATAATAATAATACAGGGTTTTTTTTTGTTGGGTGGGAAGTTATTAAATGACTTTTCCCGCTCTGGGTGGAGCGGGAGGGCGTGCCAGACTTTTACTGGCTAACACCCACCCGTGTTCCTTCAGTTGCCTGTGCGCCAGGGCCACGGTAACAACAATCCGCGACTCTTTCGAAAGGCAGGGACATCGACGTGCAAACTGTTACCATGTGATTCAGTTCATGATTCTGGACGCGTTGAAATAAAATGCTGTTCCATTCACTTTGACGGCGTAGGTATTGCACTTTTCTATGAAACAGCTTTTTTTTTTGATCACCTATATTAAATTTGTACGCTAGGGTGTTTAGAATCATGTGCTAAATTCATGGTTACAGTTTGTGCGTGGATGTCTCTGCCACCGTGTATACACGTGGTATTTACATTTACCATGTTCAAATTGCTGTGTCCTTACAGGGTTTATGTCAGGTGCTGGACCCTTAAAATTGTAATTACTAAACTTACCGCATGATTCAAATACATGTAAATACTTCATTTGTAAGATTAAAAATAATAAAGTAAAATAAAGTGAAAATAAAACGAAAGCCGCAATTACGTTGTATTTTATTTAACAATATGGTATAGAAAAAGTCTGGCAAAAAAGGTTTTAAAAATAATTGTCATGATTTATGTTCATAATATACCTATCTACTTTTGTGCTTTTAAGGGTTTCAGGCTACTTCGTACGTTTGTTAAAAAGTTAAATACAAACTCTTAATTAACACGCAACGGGAAGCGGCTTATGCCCTCCGCATCCATTTTATTCTCTGGTCATAAATAAAACCTGTTTGGTGAATTTGAAAATTGAATTTTCACATAATACCACACACATACAAACCCAAAACTAGGTGGTTCTAAACGGGCCATATTTTTATTGCAATTTTTGCCAGCAATTTATAGGTCACCTGCAACATTTTTAAACATCCGGAAACTATAGTAAAATAAAATATGTTTGCTACCACGGACTAGAAAAAAAGAAGGACTGTTTGTACAAACATGCCTCACGCACACATTTACATCATAAAGTACCATTACGCGGCACTACGGCGTCATTGTAGGTACTGTTTAAAATGTTACAATAAAATACCTCCCCACATACTCCAACTGAATGAAACAAAATTTAAATCTTTTATAAAACGCACACTATGCAGCCAAGCATATTATAAGTTGGGGGATTACATCGCTGACAAAGATGCTTGGCTCAACGCTGGTCCTGCTCCACAGGGGGGCATAAATTAATTGATTATCATTCGAAAATATTGTTGGAGCTGCTGAAGATTGTAAAAACAACAACATCTTTGCATTGTATAAATTCAATTTCTTAACAATGTATAATTACATAGCACATGTGTGAACACTATGTACCTACTATAAAGCCACCATTTACTATGCTCGTCTTTCATTGACTTGAATGTGCCCTGGCGGCTGAGAGTATGTCATGCTCACTCAAATGTTTCGCTGGTGGTGGCGTGTGTGTTGGATCATTAAGTTCCCTTCAAAATGGTTGAGCTGAATGGTGCTGATCCATGCGTCATGTTCGTGAACGGGCGCCGTCAGTAGGGACTGGTCAACTCTTGGCTGCCACGGCTTATTTTAATTTAAATTTTTGAATTGCTTTTTTATCTTTTTTATTACGAATACTTTAAACGTGCACGTCTTTCTACATCGTTCTCACATTTTTAATTTGAACATGAATGAAAATTTGTTTGTTTGTTTGTTTTCATTTGTTTTTTGTAACTATTTATTGATTTAAAAGAGTGTCCATGGAGTTTCTTGCCCGTTCTTCTCCATAGGTACCTACTACGCTTTGGAATGGGCAACTAGCTTCATTTTTCTGACTGACTGACCCTTTGACAATTCAAAAGTGCCTGTAATTGGTTTATTTGAAATAAATGCTTTGAGTTTGAGTTGAGTTTGACTGTTTACGTCAAGTAATAAAATAAAATAATGCCTTCTTGTGTTGTGAAATGGTGTAAAATAATTCTACATCTCAGAAAAAGGGTCAAGGAATAACATATCACGAGTAAGACACTTATTTACACACACACAAAAATAGACGTGATGATAGCAAACTACTACATACATCAAAAACTGCACTTATGCACAAAAGTTTTTGCATGGCACCAATTATCTACAACAAATTGCTCAGAAGTTGGAAAGAGCAGTCTATTCCTAAACTTAAACAAATAATGAAATTGTTTTTGGCACAAAAAACATGTTACAGTATTTTTAAACGACTCCTAGTGATTATTATAGATAAATAAATATAACTAACATTATAGTAATTATGGTCATGTACTAGTGGCAAACTTAAATATACCTACAATATAATTTAAATAATTGAATAAAATATATTATATATGAAATAATTATATATTTTAAATAATTGAATGCCTATTAATAGTGATGTAAATCGTCACTGTGATAATAATTGTAATCTGTAATAATGGACAATGAAAATAAATAATAAATGATTGAATATAAGAAATTTGTTTAACTGTGGCTGATATTTAATGTGTAAGTGTAAAAGTTAAGAATCATTGATTTAATAATCATAATTTTACTTAAAATATTTGCACGTCATGAGAAATGGCAAACTTGTCGTGAGCCACTTTTATTTAAAATCCTGCATGTATGTATTATTTTAATTCTGTATGTATACACGTTCGAGCAAATAAAATTTATTTCTTTCTTTCTTTCACCGTACCGATGTACGGTGCATCACTTTCGATATGCGTGGCGCGGAGTCCTTTTTATTCTAGTCCGTGTTTGCTGCATTACTTTTATGAGTTACGGGACGATCGTTGTACTTATTAATTTCTGTATTGCCTGAAAGTAGCCTAATTAGGTCAAAGACAGTACTATCGGGCAAACTGTTGCAAATATTATAATGCTGGGTTATACCTACTTACTTAATTTAAAATATTCCAGCTACACTTTGCAGTAAAAATATGGCCCGTTTGAAAGCCTACATTACCAACATACGGCAACGCAGCAGTGGATAATTGAAAAACTGACTGAAAATTTGGTCATAATATAGTGCGATGTTACCGTTCTTACGAAGGATTGTTTCAATTGCACGATATGCGATTGTACGATGAAGTGCACGGATTTATAAATTAATTAAACAATGTGTTGAAGCTTGGAAGTCTGACATCGCTCAAAACAGGTTTTGTTCGTTTATAAAAAGATTTCTAGATGCGTCTAGCTAGATCATGCGTTTTTTCATAATGCTGTTCGTATTTGTCAGTTTGTTTATGTAATGTTTTGCAATTTTATTTAATATCATACTAATTATTTAAATATTCGTTGACCGCTGACGTGATTATGGTATGAAAAGCACACCAGACTTTTTTAACATCGACGTGAACACATGCTTTCGGGAATTTCCACTTAAATGTACACGTCACTGGCGCGCTGTCTCGCGCGCCGACTGTATACAAACCCGATAAGCGGCGTCATTTCTTGGTATTCTGCGACCGTTGTATTTTTTTATGAATGCTAGTGAGTAGAGCTATAATGAAGTGTGCGTTGTATTTGAATGTACCATGTTTTCATTTGTAGACGACTGTTAAGACGAACAAAGATACTTTTTTCACAGATTCCAACAAGATTTTTTCTAATAAGAAAAAACAGGGGTTGTCCTATATGTTTTATGATTTAAAAAACATGGTGTGTTAGTTCTTCACACGAAACATGAATAAAACCACTTACCACAGTACAATATTAATTATTTAAAAGCATCCCAAGTTGAGACTCACGAAGGATCGCTCGTTCAATGACAGCGAAAATAATATTTTTTAATGTCATAGACTAATTCCTTCTAGGGTTGTCATATCTCAAACGGTTCGGAAACAGATAACGTATGAAACTAAATCCATGGAATTGAAAAGTACCGCTTAATAGTGGTGATACAAGGATTAAACTAAAACAAAAAAAATTG
The DNA here is from genome assembly GCA_916610205.1 of Griposia aprilina. Taxonomy (NCBI): domain Eukaryota; kingdom Metazoa; phylum Arthropoda; class Insecta; order Lepidoptera; family Noctuidae; genus Griposia; species Griposia aprilina. The sequence continues at coordinate 20,910,396 of OU744302.1, read as the reverse complement.
GTGTGACTTTCACACCAAGGGCATAACAAGTGGAAAAAAATTTGGTTGGTGTGCCATACCATGGGCATAATACGGTGACTTCACAACGTGGCCAAAATCACGTCAGCGGTTATTATTCTTTGACAATCATTTTTTTATTTATTTACATAAGTATACATACATACATACATTGTAGTATAAAGCTGGTTTACATCCGTCACCTCACACTTCAGGTTCAGTTTCACGGCACGCAAACTTAGAACAAAAAATTTCTACCGTATACTCTATGGTTGGAAGAATAGAACAAGATAGGTCTCCCGCCCCTTCTCTAATTCATCACCCCTCTTACGCCCAGTGCCAAAACCATAGACAATTTATAAATTTCATTGTCAAATGTAGGCAGTTTTCAAACTTTCACAAGTTTTGTTGTTGATCATGTGAATTCTGCGTTGATTAATTTCCGTAGTTATTAAACCTCTCAGTGACTAAACTGTTATATTTTGCATCAGTAGTGCAAGATGTACAACAAGTCTTGTATCGGACATTGCGGGAAATAAACGATCGAGATCTCACATGTCTTCGAATTTTTGGTTCTAGGACATGCCGGTTTCCTCACGATGTTTTAAATATTGATGTGTGTTGATGTGTGTGTTGTATTGATGAAATTAAATACACAAAGTAAAGTGCACGTCTGTGTTAAAGTCCAGCATTTTTTTTTAAAATTACTATAGTAAAAAGCAGTTTTACCTGCCACTACTATACTATTTTCATATTTTCAAGTATCCAAACTGTCAAAGTCAAAGTCAAAGTCAAATCATTTATTTCAAATAGGCACATAAAAGGCACTTTTGAACGTCAAAATTCAAGTTGTGTCACCAAAATATTAAATTCCCTCAGCAGATTGTATCGCTGGTGTCCAAACAAGCATCGTGTCGGTACAAAGACCGAACACAAGCAATTCCCTGTATATTGGCGTGTACCGCTAGTTCGACGTGCATTCTATACTGACCAGGATCACATGAATACTATGGAGGTGGTATGGTAACTTGCAACGTTTTTTTTATCAAAGACGGCAGACATACTTAAATTGATTGCTGAGTGTACAGGGTCCAGCACCCTAATTCCGTAACACACTTTCAATCACAATCTAGATCATTTAGAAGGATATTGCTAATCCATTACTTCATATGTTCTAAAAAATTGTCTACTCAACAACGTAAATAACGCAATGAATGTTGTTAAACTGTCAAAATGAAAGCCATTGCTACTGTTAGTGTGTTACGCAATTACCACGCAGGTCATTAAATCGGGTTATTGATGAGAAATACTTAGGGATTTATTTATAAACGTTACTTATAGTTAAGAAACGTTTAAACGTTAAAAATGATTATTTAATCATTATTTAACTTTTTATTATATGTTTCAGAAACAAGAACTATGCTTTTCGCTAATACTGTTGATGCGTAAAATTCAGAAAACCAGCCGTGTCTTAAAAAAAATGCGTTGTTATGGACTCTAATTCTATTAATTGATAATTTTGCATATAAAGTAAAATGTATGGAAGTTCTATATTTATAAAAAATCCATTTTAGCTACTTACATTATAAACAGATACAATTATTTCTATTTGTAGTCATAGAGTCTACATTAGCGCATTTTGGCGGGTCTCCTGATAAGCCAAATTGCTCACGAAATAAAGACTAACCAAATAATTAAAACAATAAATAGGTACTTACTTAAACTGTGGAAATAAAACTCAAAAGAAGCCTTCTTAGGTAATAATAACAGTTTAAGCCGTTTATTGGCTAAAGATACACACTGAAACTAACATGACAATTTAATTGCCGCCAACACAACTTTAAGTATCTACAGGAAAGCGCAAAAGACAGCCTGAAGGGTCCTAACACCTTAGCAATAGACTGAAATATAATAAAGATAAGGCGTAGGAGTTATCGACAGGGCAACTACGTACGAATATGAGGTTAAAAAGACATACGCAACGTGGCCCGCGAAATTAAGATTTGCTTACCATTTTTTTGCAATTTGCAGCTCACTGCCAGGTTGTACCTACACATATAAAATACATGTCATAAACTCACGCCTTCTTCCCATGGGGGTAGGTAGAAATTACAGAACGCCACCTGCTACGATCCTTACATACCTGCTGCTTTTGCTTCGTTTACGTTCATTCAGATTGTATGTTGATCAAAATATGATTCGCGACCGTAATCAACGTGCATTTACAGAATTGTAATAATCATTAGAATCATTCTAATGCTTATTACAATTCAATACAACTCTCTAAGTTAGAATCATCAATACAACTGTCTAAGATAGAATTGGCCTCGAATGTAATTTTAACTTAGAGAGTTATATTGATGATTGTAATGATTATAATTCTGTAAGTAAATATATATTTGTTACGGCACTGTTCGCACGCGACCACCTACGTCCTACACGCATAGTGCGTGGGTAACTCAGCCCACGCAAGGAAAAGTATTGTATCTACGTCACTCGAACGAAATTAGGTATTTATTCATTAACTCGCTGAGCATTGGTAGATTAGGGGTCAGAGCTCACGTGTTTAGTTTATGTGGAATTCTTTTTCATTGCTAGTATATAGCAAAAGAGATATGGATGGCGGTTACCAACGGTAACCAATTGTTCCTGTAATTTTGAAGTGAAAACTTCTTTAGGCACACTTTGCGCTCTTTCTGAACAGTGAACGAAACTTAAGTAACCGTCAAGCTCGGGTAGATGACGCTGAATCGTATATAATCGGCTCCAATCGTAAGTTTTCACTTATATCATGTGGTCATAAGCACACACCGATTTATTTTAAAATAAAGGAACTGCATTAATTTCCTCTTTTCTACCTAGTTACCAAGGACGAGTTCTTCAGTTTTACTGCAATGTATCGGTCACTCTCTGATTCTGTTGAAATGTCATAATTTCACAAGAATACAGCAACGCTATTTGGTAGAAATTTGTATGGTGGTAATAGTATCCGATAAAATATATGTATTAGGAACTCTACATACTTGAGACCTACAGAAAGAGACAAAATATTTCATATCATGTTTTTTCCGACTTCTTTAAAACTTCTAACAAAACAACTAGTTCAACATGACAGGTAGCAAGTTCTGTCCAAGTTAAAAGTGTAAACAACATTGGCATTGGCGATATTCCAAAGCAGCATGTTGAATTAGCGACTACAAGTTATAAGAAAAATAATTTTCCAAACTGCTTTGCTATTTTTGCTATTTTGCAACTGCTGAGCATGAGGTCCTGGGTTCGATTCCCGGGTCGGGCAAAGTGTTATCGGGTTTTTCCATCTGGAATTTCTCAGTAGCAGCCTGGAGTCTGGATTTGTGCCCAGTTGATGGCAATAGGCTCGCCCCCTATTACATGGGACTTAAACATAACTGGCGAAATGTGGGTGTGCTATAGGTACACCTCTGCCTAAGTCTTCGGGGAATACAGGCGTGATGTTATGTTATGTTAATTTTCCAAACTAAGACCGTTTTTATTGGTTAAACTATCAGACACCTGCACAACATTCTCCACTAGCTTTTTCTTCCAAGATGAAATTAAAGAAAAAGTGACAGATTGTAGAAATCTTTCTACGGCGCGATGTCAAAAATGAAGAAAAGATATTGTAACTTTGGATAGAAAGGGAAGATATGCCTACTTATTCTTCGTAGAATATAAAGGTAAGAACGTTATAGGTTGATTTAGTTTCAGATTCTTTAAGGCAGCTAACCGTACGACATAAGAATTAATGGTATTTGAAACTAAGCAAAAAAATAAAAGCACGTTGCCACATCGAATCTTTCACAGATTACCGTTTCCAAACTAAACCTTATTTATTGAAAGTGCCGGCTCCCTAGCCAATAGCGTGACGTAGGTGACGAGCAGCGTCGTGTCGCAACGCAATCACGGTTTGTGACATCAGCGTGATCAGATGCTACGTGACCGAGTGTTGTGACTATATATATACTGCAGCCAGTAGCGTGACATCCCGCCCCCTGACGGACTGCATCGAAACGCAATCAGCCTTTGTGTGATGAAAGTCTAAGTGAACAAACATTGTGACTAGATGTACTGTAGTCAGTAGCGTGACATCTAGACGAGTTGTATCGTTTCGCAACGCAATCACGCTTTGTGTCAACAGCGTGAAGAGATGGTACGCAACCGTTTGTTATGACTAAATATACTACTGAGCAGTGTAGCCAAACTTATAACTATATTCTGGGCCGACGAAAAAGAATGTAGCCAATAGCGTGACTTAATATTTTGTAGCCACTGGCGTGACAAAGGAGATGAGCAGCATAATGATGCAAGGCAATTCCACTTTAAGTCTTCAGCGTTATACGAAAGTATTGGATATAATGTAAACACAGAGAGTGAAAATGTATAGTGTCACTACACAATCACGCTGAGCCCTACGATTTTTGGATAATAATTTGAAAAGCAAAATACAGTTAATATGTACAGTCAGGGAAATTAATTGTTTATCAAATTGACACACTACGTCAATTTAGTTTGTTATAGCCAGATCAGTGTAATTCGAATATACGGACAATTTAAGCTGGTAGTCAATTTGCTATACAATTGTATTCCCCTGACTTTACTCTGCTTAAACTTATTTCTATGCTTTTGTTTGATATGTAAATACTGCACGATTTGTTACCTCAAATCCAGAAATACCAGAAAATTCATACAAGAAAATTAAGCTCGACAACCTGAAGATTTCCCCAAAACATACTCTTGTCAAAATAAAACTTAAAACAAAAGGTAAAGTTACGCAACAATTAAGAGGAACATGTAAAATAAATTAGTGTTGTACGTAACGTCGATGTTTGCTCAGTCGGTACAAATTATCCAAGTTAAGTGCGAACATCTGGGCCCGCGGCGAGTCGTTATCAAAGCGATCGTGTGCTAGGGATGGGGGAGCGTCGATAAAGTTTTATTTTGTGCAGAAATGTGGAATTTGAAATTAATAGAAAGAGGAGGTTTTATTAAGAGTTGAAAAAAAATATAAGATAACATTAATTCGATGGTTTGAGTCATTTAGTTTGAGTACTATGTACGTACCTACTATAAATCTACCATTTACTAGGTTTTTCTTTCATTGACTTGAATGTGCCCTGGCTGTACGTACCTACTATAAATCTACCATTTACTAGGTTTTTCTTTCATTGACTTGAATGTGCCCTGGCGGCTGAGAGTATGTCATGCTCACTCTAATGTCTCGTTGGTGGTGGTGTGTGTGTTGGATCATTAAGTTCCCTTCAAAATGGATGAGTTGAATGGTGCTGATCCATGCGTCATGCTCGTGAACGGGCGGCGTCAGTGGGGACTGGTCATTTCTTAGCTGCCACGGCTTATTTTAATTTAATTTAATATTTGAATTGTTTTTGTCTTTTTATTACGGACGCTTTTAACGTTCTCCATCGTTCTCACATGCATAATTTCAATATGAACGATGTAACCAATATTTTGTAACCATATTTTGATTTAAAAGAGTGTCGATGGAGTTTCTTGCCCGTTTTTCTCTATAAGTACCTACTATGCTTTGGAATGGGCAACCAGCTTCATATTTCTGACTGACCGACCCCTTGACAATTCAAAAGTGCCTGTAATTGGTTTATTTGTAATAAATGCTTTGAGTTTGGGTTTTAGTTTAATCCTATAAAAGGGTTATTACAGAATTTGTTCAGAGAACATTATTTATTCCATAGTTGCATAGAAACTTCAATGTAATTAATGAAACAAGTTTTTTTTTACTAAGGTGTCAAATGACAAAAATCTCAACAAATCCAAAACTGAAGATAACAAACATAAAACCTTTTTAAATTCAAGCATTGCACTACCTGTCGAGTGTCGATCTACAAAATAAATACTCATTTCCCAGCCCTATTTATTTCCATTCCACACGCATCGTTCCGCAAACAACTCGACAACAACGAGTCCTTATCAATGTTGATACGATTTATCGAATATCGATAGCGTAACATTAAGGCCGTCCCTATGATCACTGAACGCCGTGCCATCATTGTGTAAGTTGTATTAAAATAAATAGGTAAAGAAGGTTCGGTTCTTTTAGATAAAAGGACAATAAGGACAATCAACTTAATTCAATATACACCTAACAATAAAACTTAAATGAAAATAATACCCTAAGTTTCTAGAGGGCTGATATCTAAAATACTTCGACTTCGACTACATAATAGGGCTACAAAGATCTTTTGGCGCTCGAACGACGTTGACATGGGGGCGCTGTTGGTAAATGTGAAAATGTGTATTGAAAAACAAGATGGCGGCGCTAGTTCCGATTTTAGCAACGCGACAAAGATTCTTGTACAGTTATAACTATTATTGGTTTTATTTAGGGAGTTTCTGATCCGTAAATATTCTGTAAAATTCTTTCCTTGATAAAGCATTGCAACAGACAGCCAAAAGTTTTCCTCTACACATAACACAGTCATAGTGATACTAACATAGTTTTAAGTTTATTTTTTTAACCCTAGTTTTTTTTAATACTTTATATTATGTTAGTTTGTAAGGTATATGTCTATGGGCTATTTTGCCTGAAATAAATGTTTTATTATTATTATTATAAAAACTGTCAATTTGTCGACATGTCTTAGAAGAAAGAGTTCGGACTGCATCTAACTTTTGAAGTCGATTAACTATCGATCGTAGTGATTAAGAATAAAATACTTATGTATGCCTGTTCTTAGCCTTCTGCATTTTCCTATTATAGAATTACGCTGTGAAGTAAGTGGCCATTTTACGCTTTAAGTGTGATTTTCAAAGCTTCATTGTCCTCTTATGGCTATTGTATGGAGATATGGGTGGTGGCTATCAGAACTTAGTGCTACTAAAATTTTATGTTCTTCATTTTACCATATTGTGGGGTACTAGCATCACTTCATTTTCACCGTACGATTTTAGTGATTGTGTTGAAATTTCGTACGTAACTGGGGTTAATGTTAATAGAAAAATACGCAGTATTAAGGATAACTCAAAAACTGCTAGTCAGAATTTAATCAAATTTATAGAGGACCACATGTGAAGCACCAGCTTTCAAATAAAAAAAGAATCATCCAAATCGGTTCACCTAGAAAAAAGTTCTGAAATAACATACATAAAAAAAAAACATACAGTCGAATTGAGAACCTCCTCCTTTTTTTGAATTTGGTTAAAAATTCAATGACCAATGAGGAACAGTGCTCCCAATACTCTGACTATTATCAGTAAGTAGCCTCTGATAGTGCAGGGTCAAATTTAATTAACATGCGTAACTCTGCATACAAATGATGGGTGTCGAAAAGACAAAATGATCTGACATTTTTTTTGGCCGGCCGCTGATATTGTAGTTAAGTACTTGAAATAAGACGTTGAAACATCATGGACATCATCGAAGGTGGCCTTGGCGTCGGCAAAATTACCAGTATTAGTTTACTAGTTCTACTAGTTCCTGTCCTCTTTCCACAACACCGAAAAGTTGACCGGGATATTTTTTGCCCCCTCCCTGGTTGAATGTGAAGTGATGTGCTTGACGGACGCGGTGAATGCCTGGAAAGTGGCTTGCCCAGATATAGATCGGCCCGTGAACCCACCTTCCCAGAGACAATGCTCTGAGCCGCTCTGCAGGTTGGTACGCAGTAATTTTATTAAATATATCCAGTGGGTATCGATATCTAATCCTGATAAAAACTAAAACGAAATATATTTCGGTGTTTTTTTTTTGTTATCAAAGTCCGCATGTTGTGTATCAAGGGACTGAAAGTTTATTCACATTAATAATATAATATGATCTAAAATGCATGTATACACACTGTCATCCATTCTTACTTTTTTCCGTCATTACACACATTCAAAGGTGCGAACCAATCAGACACTCACTCACTCCCATATGCACACACACAACACACTTCTCACCAGATGCACATTTACACACATACACTCATCAACTCACACACAGACATACAAACACACATAACTCTTTAGCATTATTACTTTCTCTTTGTAATTTTAACTCCTATATATGTGTGTTTTACTTTCGTTTTGTAATGAATAAGTTATTTTTACCTTTATGTGTTACCTTGGCTGTCAACTTTGTAGCGAAACTACTCCAAAATGCAGATAGGTTGAAAATAGACCCCATGGCTGAACACTGACCCCTAAAATACAGGTCCAGGCTTAGTTTGGGGATTAGGATCAGATTTGTGGCAATACATTCGTCTGCCATGTTATTAGGACAGGCTTTGTAATACGTATTTTTAAGTGTCAAATAATTATTTTTATTTATATATTTATCACGTCTGCGGAGTTTCGCTAGGTAATTTAATTTGACCTTGTACGTATATTTTATTTTTATGACACTGATTTACAGTATTGGCCGCATTGCAAATTTACCTTTGCAATTAGATAAATAATAAGCATTCCAATGTCTAATACGAATGACCCATGGAACATCTAACCTCATAAACGATTCTATCCACTGAATAATTAATTAGAATCATTATTTGCCTAGCATTTTGCCAACTATGTTGGGGTCGGCTTCTAGCCTCACCGGATGCAGCTGAATACCAGTATTTTGTATGGAGCGACTGCCTATCTGACCTCCACAACCCAGTAACTGCGTACTACGATACCCCTTGGTAAGACTGGTTGTCAGACTTTCGGGCCTCTGACGACCCGTAACGACTGTCAAAGATCCACGAATGACAGCCGGGACCTTTGCTTTCCGAGGCACGAAGAGGTCTCGGTATGCAAAGATGGTCACCCATCCATGGACTAACCGCGGCAAGCGTAGCTTAACCTGATCGATCGACCCATGCGGCTGTGAGAACTTAGCCACGAGCCCTTCCCTCAATAATTAATTAGTGTTTCTAATCAATTTCTGAAATTAAATATTGAAGCTAGCGATTCTTAGGTATGGGTCACTTTAGAAATTGAGGTGGAATATTTCACATAGGCAACGAAAATAATTTATAGTTCCTCGAAGAACCCTGAAAATTTCCCTGAAAATTCATTTTACATTTTATTATAATTTGACCGGTCATATTTTTTAAATACCTTTTTTATCCTGCGTTAAATTCCTTTGAAATAACGGTGGCGAGGGTAGGAAAATATTATACAATAAAATCTGAGATGGCATTTGATTTTACCGTTACTTTTTGCGTGAAGTTCAAGTATGTACCCATTTTACTGAACTTTTCACAATGAGACTTTATTCGTTTTCATAGACTTTATAAAGAGGTTCTGTTGGTTTCTGAACAGTATTTCTTTCTTTAGGATGCATGTGTTAGGTACTTACATTTTGGTTTAAAAACTGATCTTGCAAGATTCATGAGTAGCATAGCATACAGTGTCGAACACTTTTAAGAAAATTGCAATAACGATCTTCACAGGGTGACTAGTAATGGATGATTGAGAGTCGCCGAGGAGGTAGCTCAAGTGGTATCAAATTGGAGGCGCTTACGTCCAGCAGTGGACTGCTATTGGTTGATGGTGATGATAATGATGAATTAATGAAAAACTACATCGTCATCAGCTTTAGCACACTTCAGCTGATTCACTGCGCATGTACTAGCGTGCCCATCCATCCGTGACAAGTCACTTTGTCAAACCTATAGTTTTATGACAGCTGTGCGCACATATTATTAAAGACCGGCGGCGCATGAGTCGTTGCTCAGAATGTTACCACTTTATAAATATTATGTTTATATAGATTTAGAACTCGGTATTGTGTATCTACTTTATTTACTTATTTTTTTGTTTATTTTTAGTTTTCGTATGCTGCACTGGTTTTCACGTCATCACGTTAACGCCGGCTATCGCTGAAAACCAGCGCTGGGTCTGTCTCGCATAGGGTCGTAGCATTATGCTGTGCGATTGCCGTTTTGCGTGGATGTGACGCAAATTTTCCCCCAAGCCTCTTTAGTTTTTGTATTTGTGTGTTTTTTCTTTGCATCATGTTTACCGCAAATAAACGTATTTTCTTTCTTATTATTTCACCTCTAAACTATGATCTTCTAACTATCCTGTTGTACAATGTTACATTTCACCGAGCAATAGCTCAGCATGAACACTATGTGTGTACCTATATTCTACATTCTGTTGCCAGATAGCAATCCTTTTAGCCGATTGCACATTGTCTTTCGATCCGGTTTCCAGTACTGAACACTTGTGTGATGAAACATATTTATGAGTTTCGTTGTACGAATCTTACTTGATCTGAGTGATCTGTTTTTTAAAAGCTTAACGAAAATCAAGCGAGGTTCGAAAGTCCGTGTGTTTACAAAATTATCGGTCGTAATTTCATTTTTACAGTAGGTCACACCATTTAAAATTTCTTACAAAATAATTTATAAGAAAAATAACAACGGGTGTAAAAAGTCAAATAACGAAGCCGAGAGTCAATTGTACTCCCCATCATTGTTATATTTTTTTTGTACTGGACCATACGTGGGAACCTTTTGGTTACGCAGATATTCAAGGTCAAAATTCCAACTTTTACTGACGTTTCTTTACGTAAATGATATAACACAACTTTTAAATACTCCCACGACCCCTGCACCGTTGCATGCACTATAAGCAAAATGTTTGGCGTGCGTTACGTCGACCACTACCGAAAACAGCGGTTTTTCACACCAAAAATAAAATTCGTTTCCCAGCAATTATTTTTGTGCTATGTTACTTAGTTTGACGTACAGAATGTGTAACTACACATTCTGTACATCAAACTAAGTAATGGCTATGTAATGGGTCTATTTACACCTATATACTACCTATATAATTAAACCATTTTAGATTAAAATCATAGTTACAGAGGAATTTGGAAAGCCCATGTTCTCTTTTTTTCCTTTACTGCACGTTTAATAACACCTAAGAAACATTAATTTGGTTGCTATGGGATCACGCACACGCCACATGCTGAACTAAACAGCTTAAAATGGCTTCTAAATTTTCAACATGGTCCACCACAACCCGCAACTTTCTTCTCCCAGACGACGACGCGGCAACCTTACGAGACTCGGTCTTTGATCCTTTCAACTTTCCATACACAATCGTATTTTACCAAAAGGAAAAGCAAAACTGGGTTAAAAATCACGATTGACCTGATGCTCTAAACCTCTCTATTATTGAAGAACACCACAAAAATCCCCATTTACCTCAGTTTAAGGGCAAGCAATAAAAGTTTTATATCTCCATGAAAACAAAGTTACGTTTTACCTCATAGTGAAGCGATCACACCGCCGGGGACTGTAAGAGATCGAGTGGATTGAAAGTCTTAGCTGTGAGAGTCATCTGAGTTTTTCTTGGGAATTATTTTGTTTACACTATGCTTTTGTGATTTTTAAGAGATCGTGTCTGGTAGGAAAATAATAATATTTCTTTAGTTGGCATTTCTATTCTTCTTTTATATAAAAGCTGGTATGCGATAAACAATACCACCGTCTTCAAAGTTCCTATAAAATATTGTTACCTACATTTTCAAAGTACGGGAATTTATGAGCGTCTACGTCTTCAGTTCAAACTCCGTACGTTATAATATTGTGCTGTAATTCTTTGTAAATTACTATGCATATTTCATCAGCATTTCAGTCGAAAGAAGTCCACTGCTGGTCATCGGTTTGCCTCTAGCAAATGCATATTTAGATAAGTCAAAATAGGTTAACAAAGATACTAGTGACCCCGAAATCACAAGGGTACCTTCCCAGAACAGCACCAGATTTCGCCTCAATTTTTAGAGGCAGGTTCACTCATTCAATTACTGCTACAATAGACAGCCGGGCAACCAGGTTATAACAAGGATAATAACTTCATCCGCACACAACCGGAATGTAATTATTACCGTATTTGTGGTAAATCCGCGCCGTTCTATTAGCCACTGGTAAACCACTTACTTTTTCTATTTTCCGTGATAATGATGTCGCACTATGCTATTTGTTGTGTGGAGTAAGGGATAGGTGATAGATAATTTAGGCTAGATATAAAAATAAAGCAACTTTCTTAAAATGGGCATCCACTGTACAATTTTTTTGTTGATAAAAGCGTATGCTAAATATTGTGCTTAGTTACGGCCATAACATCTAATTGATTCGTCATTAGCTTGGGTGAAATGAAATCGAAAAGACTGAAAAGCATCATGAAAATCGTTGTAAAAAGAACAACATTCCTGCGATGGTCGTTATGACGCTTAACAGAGCGAAGAGCAATAAGCAAAAAAATCAAAGACCTCAACCATACCAACTAGTCACTGCATAAATAGTACAATATTGCAGCGGCCGACAACAGAGGCATTAATGGACGAACGTAAAAATGTGGGCCGAGGCGAAGTCGAGGCACACATACGCGAGTCCATCAATGCCTGGTTGCGGATAAGGCTGTATAGTATTTGTCTCAAATAATGCGCGGAAGTTCAAACTAAGTAAATTAATTATAAATTCCAGAATCAATGACGAACAACGATAATTTTTCTCGTGCCAATATGTTCATTTGTTTCTTTTTTCTTTAATTAAACAGCTCTATTTGCTAGGCCAGTTCGAGATTTAAATGAAATCCTTGATAAGTTACCTCCTTGGTTGCCATGGGTCGAAGTAAAAAGTTCGTTCCATTTTTAATTACACGACAGATATGAGTTTTAATAGTAATTTATTCGGCCGCTAAATTCGATGGATATGGATTTTGATATTAACATTGCCGGCCGCTGTTCGCATATATTTGACCAGTACAGCATTTTCATTTTGTCTCAAAGAAGGTTGTCAAAATAATGCTCGAATTTCCAAGCATGTTTGAGAAAAATCAATAAGATATTCCGAACAATTTATAAAAATGATTACTTCAATGCAACTGATGTATTTTTGAACGTTAAAGACGAACAGTCAACCTCCAGCAGTATGAATATAAACTCACTTCACGTCGCTATCTCCAACAGCTTGCACCACCAATTTACTCAGCTAACTACTACCAATTTACCGCTAATTCCCAGCAGAATGGAACACTGAGTCTCTCCCCAGACGATGTATGAGACACGAGCTGCCTTTAATTATTACTGTCATGGCCGCCACAGCTTGTCCCGGCTTGCTCTTTGAGATTAGAGTATCAAGCGCTGGATTATTCTATAAATGGTTCTAGATTTTTTAAAGTTTTTACTACATATTTGAAGGATTACAGTTGTTTATAAATATTAGGTATTTCTATTTCTATAAATAAAAACTCACACATACTCGAAAGTCTACCCACTTTCGAGTACCTATGTGTGAGTTTTATAGTTAGAGTAATTGCTAAAATATAAATAAAATAATTCTTTACAGCTGATTCTGCACTTTTATAACGATAAACTGACAATATAGAAGTTTTTGATATTGAATTAAAGGATGATGATTAATCATATTTATTTTTTCAAGTTGGTTTATACCAACACTTTTACACGTCAATAGTATGTTTTAAACTACTATACCGAAATTAAGGTTATTTTTCACTTCGTAATGTTTTTATTTTTGGACGTCAGTTGTTTCTTTATTGGTAAAACTGTTTTTTGTTTTATACTTTTCTGATGTGGTGCCTACCCCACACCAATTCGTTTAGGGTTAAACGAATTGGTAGGTACCACTTGCTATGTTAACAACAGTGACAGGAAGTTTTATAACAACATCAACATACACGATGTGGATTAAATACGTATAGTCCGGTCAAGTTTATTCGCATAGAGCTGAAAATTGGTACGAATATTGGGAACACCATTATAAATGAAATGTAAAAAATACCACATTTGCAAAAAAAAAAAAAAGCAAGGTCAAAGTTCGCAAATATGGGTTTTTTTTGCGTTTTTCAGCCAAACTGTATGTTTTATAATAAAAATAGGTCATACAAAAATTATCTATAAAAATTGTTTTCGTAAGAATTACCATTTCTGAGATATACCGATTCAAATGTTGAAAAACTTGTGTTCTCCATAATACGCACACATTTCCACGCCACCTGTGAGGTACTTGGTGCATTTTTTTAACGTGATTACACCGCTTTTATCATCAAACAGGACTACAAAAGGTCGTGATCTTTTGTGGTCCTGTTTAATTAAATAAATAATACTGTATTAAATAAAAACTGGTAGTATTAGTAATAATGAAAGCGGTGTAAATTATGAAAACCAAGACCAAAACAGCCAAAACCTGAAATCTCAAGAATTAATTTTATAGTTATTACTTTAAAATTCCTTCTTGAGATTTCAGGTTTTGGAGCTTTATTTATTTATTATTTATGTACACACAGTAAAATAGATACAGATACGGCATATTAGTATTAAGTACAAAGGTACTGCTTATTTCTTAAGAAATTTCTTCCAGCAGACCTGCGAAAGGAGAAATGAAAAAGAAATGTAGACAATAGTGTGTGAGAACAAGAAGAGAAGAATTTGATTGGTGACGTCTTAAACTGGAATATTAAATATACTTACATATAATAAAAAAAAAAATAACAATAACATATACTTAAATAACTACATTTTGCTAAAATAAATAAACTTATAAATACCTAAATATATAAATTCTCACAGTTAAAAGGAAAGGTAATGCTCTTTTACTCGGTGTTTGAAATGAGAAATAGATTATAAATCTCGAATGCTAGGCGGAAGTGAGTTCCACAATCTTACAGCATGAACAGAGAAGGAATAAGAATAGTAGCTTGTTTTATGAGGATGGGATTTGAGGAGGGATCTAAGATGTGATCTATACGGTGCGTCGCTAGGGCGAGCGTAAGAAAATCGCTCACGCAGGTAGGAAGGATAAGACGGGTTGTGTAAGACGTTGAAGAGGAGAGATCAAATCCGAGTATTCCTGCGAAAGCGTATTTGGAGCCACTTGAGTTCCTTGCGAAGGTGAGAAACATGGTCATACTTTCGCAGACCAAAAACAAAGCGAATGCACAAGCTTTGCAAGCGCTCAAGCTCGTGTAATAGCTCCTCAGTAGCATCCAAGTAGCAAGCGTTGGCATAATCTATAATCAGCTGAATAAGTGTCTGTGCCGAAGAAATTTTAGTCTTCAAGGGCAGGAGACTTTGAAGGCATTTCAGTGAATGAAACGAGAAATGTACCTTTCGACTGACCTCATTGACCTGAGAACGCCACGAAAGATTGGAGTTGATAATTACACCCAAATCTTTAGTCATTTTACCTTTCCACTGTCGATATATTGCTACAAATAAGTACAACAAAATGGTCTACCGAGATCAATTCCAAATGAGAGAGTAACACATTCATAACAGAATATATTACTACAAATAAGTACAACAAAATGGTCTACCGAGATCAATTCCAAATGAGAGAGTAACACATTCATAACAGAATGTATAACAGAGAATAAAGTTCACTCATTATCTATAGAAAAGGGAGGATCCTCCGATCAGACGGGTATTGATTCTGGTAGGCAACGTCGGGACGTTGTATATATGCTAGTCGCACGGCAAACTCTGCTTGCGCGATGCAGTAATTTTGTGACGTAAGTGTGATGCGTAGATCGCATGTGACGATGTACATGCCGATTATACCCACACCTACACTGCACGCAGCAAGTCACAGCACATATCGCATATCCTACAACTAAACCATTCTCTTTAGCTTAATTACAACAATCTTACCGAAATACTGAAACAAATAGAAATCCGATAATCCCCGCTAACCAAACACCAGTTGCTTCCACACAGTAAGGCGATATGTTCACAGATGTAAACGTGTAAACAGTGTGAGTGATTGTAAGCTCATAGAGGACCGCGGTGAGCCATCCCCCTTAGTTTACACTCACTATTTGAGGATAAGGGGATTAAGTTCTGTTTTTGTTTCTATTTGCTACGTGTTGAATGCTTCTCGTTTATTTGTTTTAGAGACATCTTTTATACATGATCAGGAACAATAGTGATATTCAGTAAAGTTGATTTTGAACCTCACTGAAGTGACTGCTAATAATAGGGAATATGCAAGATATTCAAAATTACATTAATAAATTAAATATACATTGAGTCAAGAAACAAGTTGCTATTTTCTTATATTTTTTATTTTATAATTTCTACTAAAATTCGTTATTTTATGCTGCGTATCCGAGCAGGGGTGCTGATGTTTTTGAGCTCGCTTCGCGCGCTTTTGCATCCTATATTCTCTTCTTTCACAAACTTTTCTGCATAAATTAGGTCGACAAAGTAACTCCTATTTTTGTATATATAAAAGTTAAAAAGACAATTTAACCTCACACACAATTTATTCCGAGACGAGGTGCAAAAAATTTCGAATTCACTTCGCTCGCTCCTGCATCCTGCATTCTCGTTTACCTATAAAAGTCGACAAAGAATCTCTAATATATTTCTATATAAATGGTCAAACAAAACTAGAGTCCGACCAAAACATGATTTTAAGCCGAAACCAAAACCGTATCCTTAAGAAGTTAAGTAAAAGTGAGTTAAATTGACATTATTTTGTGAGGTTTGTAACAGGTAACGTGATTATGGGCTGATTTTGCAATAGCAGATATCTTTTAGTCAACGATAAAATTGATATTTGGCAGATTTTGTGTAAAAAACAGTAAAATTTTAAAATGCGGTCAAAACTTCAGCCCTAACTTAAAAAACTTCAGCCCGAACTTTAGCAGACTTGCTACTGTTAGTATCTGCGGTTAGCAATTAAGTCGTTTTGCAGAAGCTCGATACAGCCATTGTGGTCTAAACTCCGCATACTTTTAGCCGAGTCGCCAAAACGCGATGCAGAGTTGAAGTAATCGCTGAAACGTGTGATTTTGCTATCGCTACCGAACGCAGAGTCACTAAGATGCGGAAAACGAGCATGTCTGCTAAGAACCTAAATGACTTCCATTTATAAGTAGTAGTGTGTGTGTGTAGTAGTTTTTTAGGCTTGCCCCCTATTACATGGGACTTAAACATAACTGGCGAAATGTGGGTGTACTATAGGTACACCTCTGCCTAACCCTTCGGGGAATACAGGCGTGATATTATGTTATGTTATGTGTTATGTTATGTTATAAGTAAAAAAAAAGTAAGTAAGTATTAGTGTAGTGTAGTATGTGTCATCTTCATGGCATATAGGCGTTATGCTCAAAGTGTGGAAGGATGCGCCTGGCTTCCATAATGAAGTGATTCGACTCTACACACCAAATAATTATCTCTGTGGCAGAAAACATCGACTACTTGCCGTTCCTTCGTGTCGAACAGCCGCCCGTGCTTCTGTACCGCGCGTGGTGACCGCACTAAATAAGCTCGTGGAAGCCAACCCGAACTGCGATCTGTTAGCTAATAAATTCGCCAATTTAATGGTTATGTGCCTACATTTTTGTGAGGATAATAGTATTTAATTGTTTTTATTAGTTTATGTGTCATGTTTGTACCTATTATATATACTTTGATTTATGTAATTGGTTTCTAAAGCCGTGTAAATCAAATAAATAAATATTATATGGGTTTTGTACAAAAGGGTGAAAACTGTACCCCATTACTTAGTCTACGCCGTCTGTATATCTGTTATATATTTCTGTCAATCAAAACCAACGGCTAACGAACGTCCAGTTTCGGTCGGGCGGGAAGATTCGGCCACTTTTTTGCTGAAACCGAAACTACAGTCGAAACCTGATTTTATGACCTAAACTGGCTGAAATAGAAACCGAACCTTCGGTCGGACACCAAGGAAAACATAACCTTTCTTAACCGCCACTGATTCTTAGCAAACTTCTTGAATTCTGACTAATGCAAGTAAGTGCAAATTCTGCTTGATTAAAGCACAAAAAGTAATTTTATATTTATCATTTGGTGCTAGAAAAGAGATGTTAACAAAGCAGTCTCGTGGATAGAAATCATTTATTTGCTAATAATGTAGGTATACAGATATGATGGTAATTTCAATTAGAGTCCCGATACATTTTGCCATACGGCATGCAAAATTATTAAACATAAAACATTAATTATACAAACAAAAGCCTTCAATTCATTAAGCAGTAATAATCATAGCACTAATAATCATAATAAGACAAACATAAATGAAAAACAAATAAAAATGTCAATAACTTAAACTCCAAATGTATGTCGATCAATTGAATTAAAAATGTCAGAAAATTAAATTACAAATGTCAATAAATTAAATTAAAAAATAAAAGAGAAAAGATAAAGAATAAATTCAATTACAAATATAAATAAAATGGCAAAAAAAAAAAAAAAAAAAATAATAACATTAGAATTGTAATAATGACACTAAAATGTTTTGTCAGTGAGAAAATCTTTAATTGTATAATAACACTTGTCCAGTAGCAGTTTTGTTAACTTTTTTTTAAAAACTTTGATGGGTAATTCTCTTAAATGTAACGGCAGTTTATTATATATAATAGGACCCATGGTTAAGATGTTGTTTTTAAGTAAAGCCGTTTGGTAACCACCTGTATAAAGTTGATTCTTATATTGAGATCTCATTGGTCCCGATCGTTGTCTTTTATCCACTACTGACGCAAACAGGTGCTTGTTCGTTCTAACAAAAAGGGCTACTTCTAGTATGTACAACGATGGCAACGTAAGTATTCTTAAAGATTTAAAAACAGGTTGACAGCTTTCTGTAGTTTTAAGACCTGTCATTGATCGAAGGCACCGTTTTTGGGCCCTAAATATCCTTTCTCTCTCACTGCAATTTCCCCAAAATATGACACCAAATCTCAGTAAAGAAGCAACTAAACCATGATATGCTGTTACTAACGTATTTATGTTAACTTTTTTTGAGAGGCTATAGAGTACATACGCCGTTTTACTTAATTTATTACACACGTTTTCAGCTTGATGTTTCCATGTCAGTTTATTGTCTATGTGTACTCCTAGAAATTTTGTTACTATAGTTGAATCTACGTTTTGGTCATTATATTTTACTATCATATTCTCCGGTTCTAGTCGCTGGTAGAAATGCATGACTTGTGTTTTATTTAGATTTATCACTAGATTATTTCTATTAAGCCAATCTATTATAGTTTTAAGGGTGTCGTTTATATCTCTATTGTATTCCGTTTTATTTATGCATTCAATTATAGCTGTGCTGTCATCTGCAAATAATGTCATTGGATGATGAATTTGACGCGGTAGATCGTTAATGTAAAGCAGAAATAATAATGGCCCAAGTACACTACCTTGCGGAATCCCAAACTTAGGTATTCTGCTAGAGGAAAACTTTTTTGCAAAAAAACAACCGACTTCCAAAAAAAACACTAAAAGACGTGAAAAATAACTTTAATTTCGGAAGTCGGTGCCTTTGGTTTTGTATTTTCGTGTTTGGCCACCGACTTCCGAAATTAAAGTTATTTTTCACGTCTTTTAGTGTTTTTTTTGGAAGTCGGTTGTTTTTTTTGCAAAAAAGTTTTTATTTTTCACTTTTTAGTTGCGGTACCTACCCCACACAAATTCGTATACCACTACTTGGTGTGTAAATAACAGTGACAGGAAATTATTAACACATCATCCATATAAACTAAGTCGAAAAAATCTGCAGTATTAAGGATAACTCAAAAACTACTGGTCAGACCTTGATCAAATTTAAATGGGACCACATGTGAAGCACCACCTATCAAATAAAAAAAGAATCATCCAAATCGGTTCACCCAGAAAAAAGTTATGAGCTAACACACATAAAAAAAAAAAAAAAAAAAAAAAAAAAAAAAACATACAGACGAATTGAGAACCTCCTCCTTTTTGTGAAGTCGGTTAATAAATATTTTATTTCACGCTTGGTTTTAGTACATACTCTCGATATTTCTGTGTACTGTTTCCGATCAGTGAGGTAAGACTTTATTAGGTTTAGTACGTTGCCTCTTATACCGTACGCTTCAAGTTTATTTAACAGGGTGTCATGTTTTACATAATCGAACGCTTTTGTCTGATAATGCGTCACGTCCTGGCGGTGACGGTAACGGACGTTGGAACTGTAGTAGAAAATGGTTGTAGTTTAATCATTATTTGAGCAACGATTTAATTTAATTTGAATTTTAATGCTTTTCTTGGGTATATATTACTATATTTTGTTGATTAAGTATACAAAAAATACATACATATTAATCGAATAAGTACCCTATCATCGCGTGGTTATCAATAAAACACTATTAACTTAACACCATAAAACCAACACACTTGAAGCAGATTACTATTTCGTGGAATAATTTTTGAGAACATTAACAGCACGAGTATAAGAGAATGAGTGAGTGTGTGTGCGGGTGTGTGTGTGAGTGTGTGTGTGTGTGTGTAGTAGTAGTGATGTTGGTACTGTGATGTGGTGTGTACTGTGGCATTCAAGTGGATACCACAGTAAGTGGTTATATTTCCATTTCTGTATTCAATTACAAACATAACAACAATATAATTAGCCAAATACGAGTAGGTGCAGCTGCTAAGTGATGTGCAGACAAACATTTCGAGCAATTGATTTTATTTATATAGTTTAGTTAATAACCAAGAATTTAGAGCTATGGTTTGTTGCATAGCTTAATGTATCCGTACTTAGTTAAAAACGAAGTTTAATGTATCACATCACAAATCACAATAAGAACTCTTCGTCCCAGCGATTAGATTAACGTTAGATAATTCTTTGACAACATCGAGGGGAAGAATTTTTTTCTCATTTTCATCCTCTGGACATAACTCCCGGTTTCTGAAGGTTCCTTCAACTTGATCTGTTGTCAAAACACATATCAAAATTTCGATTGGCAGTTTTTGTTTCGGGAAAACAATCACAGCTACCAACATAAGATGTGACAGCAAAACTGATCCGAGTTTTGATACGTAATAAATATCAATACTCCATTTTGGGCCACAGAGGAATATTTAGCATTTTGAGTTATGGTCTCGGGATTGAATTTAGGCTCAAATTAGATAAAGATGACGGATGGTGCTGTTAAGATTATTTACTACTGGACTCTGTATGTTACTTTACTTGGATTCATGAATTACGTTTTCTTGCCTAAGAGGGCCCTTGCCGGCCCATCAATCGTCAACGCGAGCATGATTGAAAAGCTTGTTGTTTCATCCAACGCAATGTTTGAAAAAGAAGCAAGAGTGAGACAGCGATAACATCGAACAAAAAACCGGCCAAGTGCGTGTCGGGCCACGCACAGTGAAGGGTTCCGTAGTAGTCCGTTATCACAATATAGTACGATTCTGTTGTTCTTTATTCTGAATATAATGAAAACGTAACCCGTTGGTACAGCGCCATCTAGCGGCAATACTGTGAAACTTATGATAATTTATTATGGTTTTTTTATTTCATATATTTGTTTTTCAATGCAAGCCGTTAGGTTATAAACAAGCAACTACTTCATCTTAGTCACTATAAAGGATTAATGCTAAGGAATTTGTATTTGGTACAATATTATCTTAGTTGAACGACTATTACTTCTAAACTAATAAAGTTATCATAACCGCTACAGTGTTCCTTTAAAGTTCATGAAATGCACTATTATCTTGAATTTTTCCAGATTTTTCAAGCCATCAGTTTAACTTTTAGAGGGTGGGGGGGACGCCCTACTGGAACAAAAATTTGCATTTAAAGTTTAATATTTCGTAAATGGAGCATTAAATCGAAAAATAATTTTAGGAAACCCCAAATCATTTTAGAAGACCTATTCAACGATACCCCACACGATGAGGTAGACGACGAAAAAAATATTCATCTCCACTTCACACAAGGGGAGTTACCCTAAAAAATATATTTTCCAAAATTTTATTTTACCACTTTGTCGGCGTAATTGATATACACATTCCTACAAAATAACAGCTCGACGGTCAACGGCAACGGCCAACGGCAACGGCAACGGTCTCTTAGCAAAACTTCGGACAGACAGACAGACGGACATGACGAAACTATAAGGGTTCCTTGTCAGAACTACGGAATCCTAAAAATTGGCGCGCAGAGATTTCACAAAATTGTTCCAGGAAATACGCGTTTTTGAAAAAGCCTTACAGTTGTTTGGAATAAATGTTTACCATTTAGAATCTCCATTACATACGAGAGAGGTTTCTATGACGATATTTTTTTTACTTTTACAATTTATGTGTACATTATGAACGGCCAAAGTTCAGATAAAATTTGTGCAAAAAAGCAGATTTTGGAGGCATAAATGGAATTTGTTTCTCCAAATTTAGATTTTTGCTTACATAGGAACTTAAAATATAAAGTGCACAAGATACCTATTAGTCCAAAATTTTCAATGAAAGATGTGTTACAACGCCATAATCACGTACGAGCGTTTGTATGAAAAGTATAACAGGTTAGCCGCTGATAAGGAAGATTCATAAGTTGATCACACTGATGTTTTACTGACATTGTTAAGAAGATTTCGTAATTATCTTGAGTTTAGCAAGGAACATAGTTAATATAATGACCTAACTAAAGCGATGAAAATCCGACAAATGCATTCATTTTATTCGGCCGCGTCCTTACTGAAAGCGACTTACGCGCCCTCGTTTAAATATGACGTACCCGCATGAATAATAATCAAGTCGCGTTTTTACATCATAATTCGTAAAAACGATCGCCGCATCATCGCGTATTCGCGCGACAGTCGCACAAGGCGATCGTCGCACTCGTTTATATGAATCCTACTAATAAATGTAAAAGTTTGTGAGGATGGATGGATGGATGGATGGATGTTTGTTACTCTTTCACGCTAAAACTACTGAACGGATGTGGATGGAATTTGGAACACAGACAAAATGATAAATAATTTTGTTTCTGTAAGTAGGTTTGTATAAACACTTTTACACGTCAATCATATATTATTTTAAAAATTAGATGAGGTCGGCTTTTCCTATCTGACTACTCTGAGAAGAAAAGCCGAAGCAAATTCAGAGGTCTCTTTTAAAGTCCAGACATAATCTTGGTCAGATCATGTGAAGACCATGTAGATTTGTGTCTGAAATGGTTTTTTGAGGAAAAACCACACAGATTTAGTTGACCTGTCCAGTCAGTGCACGCATTTGTCAGTAATTGAGCAACTCAACTCAGAACTTAAGAAGCTCAACGATAGTTTATAACCATGGTTTAATATATAGGATACTTTTTATCCCGGTAGTACGTCCTGTGGGATAATTTCCGACTTCCACGCGAGCGAAGCCGCGGGCAAAAGCTAGTATGACATAATCGTGCGATCAATCAAGTGACGTATGTACGTCATTATTCAGGTAAACGGTCGCGCGACAGTAGTTTTTGGTTAGGACACATGATACGATTATGGAATCACGAGACCGATCGCTTTGGTTACCACACGGAGTAACACATCATGCTCCTTCTTCCCCTGTGTTAGCTACATAGACAGATATAATGCTCTAGTTCAAAGAATGTGTATTGAACAATTTTATTGTTTTTGTCCATAATACAGCGAGTTCTTTTTTTTACCTGGAGTTGAACTGGGTCATAGAAGTATTAATTAATCCCATCAATAACATAAATGATAATGGTATGTAAACCAGTGCGTCCTGCCCGTTTTGACATACGGTGCCGAAACGTGGACACTGACAGTCGGGCTGGTCCACAAATTTAAGGTTACTCAGCGTGCTATGGAGCGGGCTATGTTCGGGGTTTCTTTGAAGGATAACATCAGAAACGAAGTTCTCCGGAAAAGAACCGGAGTTACCGACATAGCTTGCAGATTAAGCAAGCTGAAGTGGCAGTGGACTGGCCATGTTTGTCGGAGGACCGATGCCCGGTGGAGCACCCGAGTCCTGGAATGGCGACCTCGTGTCGGAAAGCGTAGTGTGGGACACCCCCCACCTAGTTGGATCGACGACCTCAAAAAGGTGGCTGGGAGAGGCTGGATGTGGAAGTCGGAGCACAGGTGTTGTGGCGCAGTATGGGAGAGGCCTATGTCCAGCAATGGACTGCGATGCTGAGTTGAATAACATAAATGTGCAAATGGGAGCCAAGTTCAATATTAAGAATATGCGTGGTTATTGCTTCGCCGACACAAGAATTGAGATCTAAATGGGTGCCAAGTACTGTAGATAATCCTGAAATTTATTTATAAGAACATGTAACATTCTAAAATGAATTTAAAACACAATTTCTTGTTTTTATCTGCTACAAGAATATTTGCTATGACCGTTAGATTTAAATTTGGCGTGCAGCTGGGAAATTGTGTGTGTATTCACACAATGTCCCATTTGGACGCCAAATTTCAACTTTCTAGGTTGTCTGGAAGTGGGTTAGGTTTTTTATCTATATGTCAGTATGTAGTCAGTAATAAAAATTACGATTTTTAGACGTTAATATCTCAATAACCGTTTGAGCTGTAATTTATGAAATTTGGGTTTCTAGTTAATCTAAGTAGTTTTAATAAATAAACCAAATTTCATATATTTTTGTTCAATAGATTTTGAGTTATTAAGAGGTCAAAAGTGTCTCCAAATGGTTTGTATAACATCACACACGACTGATGCATCACCAGTTCCTTTTTCTTTGAACTTGGCTTGACACGCTGCCGCGTGTCTAGAATTATGCACGATCATACTTAACACCCGGTTTCTGAATTGAGAATTTAGAGTTAAGAACTGGTCCAACTCTACTTAGCATTATTTGAGGTAATTCCTTCAATATAGTCCAATTTTAACCACGTTTTTTGCAAAGGATTTCGCGGGCTAAGTAACGCTCAAGTAGAGTTTGATAAGTTCTCAAATTAAATTTATCAATTGAGAAACCGGGTGTAAGTTTAACTTTCGAAGTATAGGCTCTATAAATGCATTATTACTATTATTTAAATCTAGACATCACACATAAGTGCTGCATTTGCATTCATAATCACAAATCAAATGATAAGTCGTTTAAAGCTGTTGATGTGTGCTCTCGTGGTTTCAGATTCACTGGTCCGCTTGATGTGGTCACAAAGCGGTGAGTGCATTTATATTATTATGATTGATTATCTCAGTGGCGTTAATGGTGGAATTAAAGTTATTTTTCTGAAATGTAATTTTGTAGGATTTCAGAGTTCACCTAAAGAAAGAAATACAATATTTTTCATGTCACCCAATCTATGGACGGAGTTTAAATACGGTTTGGCGGTTTACGGATTTTTGTATAATTTCTGTTTCACACGTCAATATATCAGGTAGATAGTGCCTAAACGTGCACTGTGAAACCGGTCGTTATTGACACAAAAACTTACGGAGTCTCTACATACTTGAATAAAAACTTGTTGATATCTTGCTTGCCAAAGGAAAAAGTGCCAAAACTCTTATCGCAAAAGACTCTTGAGTCTTTGTTTTACTATTTTGTGTACGAAGCGCGAAAGTTTATTTTTTGTAGCAATTTAATAAAGCCTACCTTCCGTAGATAATGAAAAGAAGACGTCGCTGGATAAAGGCAGCATCATGACATCATAGTCGCAGGATGTATCTAGCTGCTCGGACCTAGATAAAGTGACATTATATCAGCGATAACGATGATTGAAATGTCAAAAATGTATAGGACTGACATAAGCACACACACACATACAGCATACAAAGCAGATAAAAATGGGTGACGGTGAAACTGTGATTGGATGACTGATGATTCTGTGAAATCCTCACCGTGAAAACTTTTGTAAAGTGACCTTGAAGTGGCCACCTGCCGATTTATACTGTAAAAATCTCATCGTAAGGAAATTTATGAAGTAAGGTTGAAGTGAGCTGTCAAAACCTAGGAATCATCAGCTGGCATATTTTGTGAAAATCTCACCCTAAAAACATAGATGATGTGAGCTGTCATTCCACAAACATACACACACACACTATATACACCTACATGTAAGATCATTGCACCCGATTTCTCCGTCAATTGAGGACCGTTTTTTTTAATGAATATGCGCTCGCGTTGGTCCCTTTGTCACCAAGTCAGAATCTGATAAAGCAATCCCATGGAAATCGACGGAAATCCTCAAATTTTATAGGCACACCTATAGCGATTTGAGTATTTTTTATAGTAACTCGTGCATTTGCTCTCGGAATGTATCATTTGGTGAAGTGGAACTGATGATGAAAACCAGAGCTGGCTACCGTAACTATTTAATAATAAGTATTTCAAGGGTTGCGATTCGATTACTTTAAGCAAAGCAAGCAAGCTAAGCAATTTATGCTTGTCACAATGCATACGGTGAAATGGAGCTGATGGTGAAGCGAACTCCTCAATAATTAACGTCCCTGCATCGGGAAAAAGAATATTTTGTAAAAGGTGATGAGCAGTTGACATTAGGCTATTGTAACTTAGATAAATTAATATATGACCCACTAGAGAGAGAAAAATAAAAAACTTTTATACAAACTAACAACTGACTTCAAAAAAAAAATACTACAAAGTTAAAAATAACTTTAATTTTGGAAGTCGGTGGCAAAAATCTAAAATACAGTTCCAAAGACACCGACTTC
The DNA here is from genome assembly GCA_916610205.1 of Griposia aprilina. Taxonomy (NCBI): domain Eukaryota; kingdom Metazoa; phylum Arthropoda; class Insecta; order Lepidoptera; family Noctuidae; genus Griposia; species Griposia aprilina. Next base: position 20,883,989 of record OU744302.1, on the reverse strand, counting down.
AGAAGTTAACATTATCGTTCACTTTAGTGTTTTTTTTTTTGGAACTCCGTTGTTGTTTTGTAAAACAGTTTTTTAAACTGTATTTTTAGTTATTTTTGGAACCACAAACAAATGCTGATAAGTAACCTACATAGTTCCTATTTAAAGTCACGAGAGGATGAAAATTTCGAAAATTCAAAGACATTCAAAGATTCAAAGCTCTTTTCAAAAAGCTTTGCATTTGACAGCTCTAAATATGATTAACGCGAACAACGATCTGCTTTTAGCGTAGACGACTTACGTTCCCTCCGCTAATTCCACAGTTTTATCACTAGGGTTTGTAAATAGCCTGTATTTGTTAAGACAGATAGATGGGCTGGTACTGAAGCTTAAGAGGAGAAAAAAAAATTTTGTTTGTTCGTATTCTTCCAGTTAAAAAAAACTTCCGATTGGACCCGAGAGTTATACGCGATTCGTGGTCACCGACCGACTGGAGTCGAGTATACCCGATTTAGCGTCACCGATCTGAGCTTGAAGGTTCAATTTCGTTCACTATTTAAAAAGAGCGCCTAAAGAATTTTTCACTTCAAAAAATATCACTTAACTTGCTTTTACTTGCCTGCAATGCACAGTTATGAAAACTGTACTTAGAAAATATATTTAGAATTCCTCTCTTGGTATAAACGTCCCGAAAATCACTGCTATTATTTGTCAGTTAACTTTCACTATACCTACCTAAGATTAGGAAAATATTTGCTCGTTCTTTTGCTGAAAAACAGCCAGCTAGACACCAAGCCACCTTGGGCGGAAAACGCATGTTGTCTTAGGTATTAAAGTATCATTTTGGCATATCACCATGCCTTACCACGCTCAATCAATTTCGACACTCTTTTCATACAAAAGTCAAACAATCTGGTATTCACCAAAACATTTGGCGCCACCAGCCCTGACGTGATATTTTCGTTCGTCAATCAGTCGGCTAATATGACACGACAACAAACAAGCGTATATTGGTGTAGTATCAACACATAATCGAGATTCTCCCAATAGGGGGACATGGGGGAACAAGAGAGGAAAGGGAACTCTTGTTCCCCCATGTCCTGGGGCGATAATATCCGTGTTAACACTTGTGTATGATGTAATAAAAGTCAATGAGAGGTGATTGTTAGACAGTATGTTTTTGATTTCCGATGTGTGGGAGTTTTTGTCGTTTGTGACTCTTATGACAAAGAAAAGTGAACAATAACGGGTTTATAGATACAGTTTGTTATTGTAATATTTCGCTTAACATTGCCTCGAAAAAAATTAAACATCTCAAAAAAAAAAAAACACGTAAACCTACATGAGCACTTATGAAACGTCAGAATCTAGGTACACGGTTCGAATTTCTTGTTTCCTATGGAGAAGGGCAGGCAAGAAACTTCACGGTTACTCTTTTAAAAATAAGGGGCTTTTACAATGTTTCAAATTACAGTGTTGATAGGTATAGGCGGACAGTGTAGGCCTGTCAACAAGTAACAGGTACTCAACAAAATAGAAAAGTTCTACAAATCTACAGTCTATAAGTTAGGCCTGCCATGTTCTCACATTCACAATGTATAGAAGAATCTATATAAAAATAAAAGCCTATTTAAACCAAATGACATGATTGCCATTACAACCGTAACAAATCTGAATTAAAATCCTGTCTACAAAAGCCATAAATAAGGATCTGAAATAAGAATTGGAGGAATATATAATGTCAAATAATGAGAAGATTATGTCAAAGAAGAAAGTAAAAAACAAAAAAAAACGTAATTTGGGAGCAGTTAATATGACATTTACATAGTGATGTCGTTAATGAGGTACCAGGGAAGCCACATGTTCAGAAGGAATTATTGCCAAACTTCCTTGTCCTCAACGTTGTCTTTAATCTTATAATACGCATTTTTGATAAGGGGTAAATATCAAGGAGTATTGATCTTATGAAGTAAACAGAATACATAAATGCCTTTCTCATATAGGAAGCCGAGGATCATCTAAGATGGTGTGCCATTGAAGCGACCTTACATAGGCTTCTACAATAGCACACAATCTCCAATAGCAGTCCAGCAGTTGACTGGTATAGGCAGATAAAAATGAAGTTACGAAAAGTAAAAACATAAAATATTCCTCTTATACAAATAATTACAATAAAATACTAAATTCGAAGCAGAAATAAATACCAAAAAAAAACATAAATGAACTTTTAATTGGCAACGAGACTGCTGGTAGATGGTCGGCAATGCGATTAAGTCTGCGACAGACAAGCAAGTTCAGCTGCAAAGGTAAATCTAATTCCGAGTTGATTGCAAAAATGAAGCCAACAGTTTACAGCTCTAAGGACGCTGTTAATGAAGTACATATTTATGTCGTTGTTTAATATTTTAATGATGTTTTGCTTTGTTTAAAGTCTAAGTGATACTGTAATAGTAACATTTAACGTTAACATTTTTGATATACATTCACACGTACGCTCACGCATCCTCTCACACACACACACATTCACAAACACACTCACACACGCTCACACATACACACACACCCACCCTCACACATACGCCTCAAGCAGGTACAGTATAATTTAAAATTGTTTAAATCTTAATGCATAATAACTGTAAAACTATTGGGAGTAGACAGGTTACTACTAACACAGGTTACAACCTAGCGCAGGAGTCAGGGTTTCCATATTTAAATGTAACATACTTTTATGTCAATAAACTATTATTATGATTTTGAGATGGATATCACTCTGCTGTTAGTAGTTGGGTTGTTTACCAGTATTCGCATGGCTTAAATAGGATTAAAAGCTTCCTCCTCCATGCATCGTTTCCTCAATACATACAATACTTTCTCCTTATGTTTCTCCACCTAATCTTACCTCCAGAAACATACATGACACAAATTGTCATCTTGTTAATTTAAGGACTGAGTACATGAAGTTCTCTTCATGGCGTACGATAATAATAATAATTTAGTTTCTAAGTTGTTTCTAGAATCTTCCGTGTACCATAACACGTAACTTCTCTTTCATATACAGTCGATTGTTCAACTTATCCCTTAGCTCCTACCTTTCCAAGAACAAATCACTTCCTTCTAATTCCCGAAAAGATAACGAAACGTCGAATACAAACGACCGACAGTCGATTCTAACAACTCACTACAATCCGACACCATTACAATCCCAACAACGTTACCTTGTCGAGAGCCACCCTTCAAAAGAGTTAAGCACAATATTTTTTCCTGACAGTCGTGTCCGGCCGTCTTCCGAATTCAATTTGTCAATGTTCTTGGCTGAGATAAATGATTTCGGACATATTTTTGTTCGAGCGAAGAACAGAATACGATAAGTTTTTACTTTAGTTAGCTGGTGTCGTGGCTCGAAGGTTAAGGGACTCCTTTTTGGTGCATTTGAACGTAGGTTCGAAACTGGGGAAAGACCAATGTGACCTAAGTTTATCTGAATCAAATACCACTAAGTTACTTGTGTTTGCATGGTATTTTTTTTCTTTAATCTAGATTATATTTTCAAAAGGTTTTTGCATATATTTGTACACCTAATACCTACATTATGTTAAATACTGGATTGTATTCGAACGTAAAGTGAATTGTTAGTGAATAAATAAATTGGAATTGTTAGCGAATAAAGAAATTGGAATTGTTAGTGAATAAATAAATTGGAATTGTAAGGGTATTAATTAGAAAAAATCTTAGCCCTGCAGTGAAAATTACAGCCTGATATGGAAAAAATACTCCTTCACCCCCATCCATCTTTATTTAGGTACTAACGATCCGCCCTTGCTTCACAGGGTTTTTACGCCTTGAAGAAACATCCAGACTTCTTTATTTTAGGTTACTTTAATATTAATCTTTAATATTAGTTAATCCACATAAACATTCTCTAAATGATGGTTAAAACCGCATAAAGATCCGTTGCGTAGTTTAGAAGAACAACGCGGTCATACAGACAAACACGAAAAGCGACTTTAATTTATAATATACTAGCTTTTGCCCGCAGCTTCACCGGCGTGGAGATCAAAAATTATCCCACGAGAACGTACTACCGGGATAAAAAGTATCCTACATGTTAATCCAGGTTATAAACTATCTGTGTTTCAAATTCAATTCAAATCCGTTCGGTAGTTTTTGCGTGAAAGAGTAACAAACATCTATCCATCCATCCATTCATCCATCCATCCATCCTCACAAACTTTCACATTTATAATATTAGTAGATTAGAAAGCGCCCAGCAACGTAGCAACTAAAACTCAGAAAATCTCAAGAACAAAAAACTAACAAAATTATTAATAACTGTAAAACATTACGTGAAACAACAATAAAACAGAAACTACGACGTCAGGTAGGTTTGTCAGGTAATGTTAAGTTATTCTTCAGAACTATATTTTAACTCCCGAATATTTTTCCCTCCGACCCAGCGCGAGTAAACTTATGATTATCTACAAAGTTTGAGGCGTTGGATATTTTATTAGAAAGATACCATTTTTTATTCATGATGATATGAATAATATTCTACTTAATCTTGCAGAACGAAGTCACTGTGTTTTTGCCCGACTGCCTTAGAAGGAGAGTTATGTTCATTACTAAAGAAACAATGGTGAAAGCAGGTTTCTATGGAGACGTACTTGGAATGATATACGATACACTGATTGGCTACACAATGACTGAAATAGCAAACGGGGCAGTTTTTCAAACTGCATGTTTATTCGCCGAAAAGGCACCAAATAAATTTAAAACAAATTATAGTAATCTATTATTTTCAAAGAATTTGCTCTTATTATAAAATATATTGAATCTCAAACCCTTATTAAGCTAATTGATATGTTGGGATCGCAGTATATATATATACGCTCGTGAATATCACACTATACAAAGTCAAAATCTACTATATATTACTATAGCAGTCAGCTTTAAATTGATATATACCTAATGGCATGCAATGCTTCTGAAATACCACATCAATTCCTTAAAATCTGTCTAAACCGTTGCACATCAACACCTAATTAGTCCGAGATCCCGAGACCTTCAACCAGAACAGTCTAGGAATGAAAGAAAAACACCCTTTCATTCCCATTCACACCCACATTTACTGCGCCCCAAGTTTTTCAGAGCCGAGACAAATTAACGACTGTTAATTATGTTCCCCCTCAAATCAGTTGCTACAATGTACAGTCCTATTTATTCAAGACCCAACCCTTTTGTTTGGAGAAAAGAAACGGTTTCTTTTTTTATTATTAATGTCGCGAGGGTTTGTTAATGTTTTGGTTTGAGTTTCAGGATCTTTTTCAGATGGAGGAAAAGATTAAGAAGTCCCTTCAAGTAGTTTTTTATTCTATGACAAATCTGGACTGATGTTATCAAAAACACAGGCAGGCGGATTTAAATGAGAGAAAGAATATAATTATCAAAATTTTCATCAAAAGGATCTAGTAATTTCACAATAAACATTTTAATAGAAGCGTTTACGTAAGATATTTTGTCATCAGTCAGCATCTTCATATGAGGCAACTCCAATAGCACACCATTTAACTAGATCCTTGACTACTGAAATCTTGCTGCTGCCAGCCACCCTACGAAGACCGTCTCTCCATCTATGTTCTGACGAGAATGAACGAAAACTGAAAATTGTAATGGTGATTTCCATTACAGATTTAAAAGTATAGTACCACAGTATGGGAAGAAGTTCGGTATCTTTATCATTATCGAAGATTGTGTAAACTGGATCTATTTTATCTTTTTCTTCTTACTTTTATCTCGTATTGTGTGACTTAACGTTTTGTTATATTGTATTGCTTTCCAGTAAGTGAGTTTGGACGATGGCTGGCTCATAGCCAGTTCTTTTGTCAGATGTGTTCCATCTAGAGTTGGTTTTAATGGATCTGTGTTGTTTCTCTGATGTTGTGGTACACTGTGCCAAATTCTTGCTTCTTATAGGTAATTTATCTTCGTTTCATCTATTTTATTACCACATTCTACAACTTTAGGAACTGCCCCACATTTATTTTTGAAACCTCACTTTCTAACTCTTTCTTTTTCTGATAATAACAGAGCTTTGATAATTATACCATTTTGATCATTATCCCATGATCATACATGACCAACGCTGTGAGACCATATTTGATATTGCATCTTGTCTTTTCAGAAAATACTACGAATCAACACGTTACTGTGACTAGAATTAAACATAGATCTGACATAATAAATGTTCGTGCCATTACAGAAATATCTTTAATGGATACTTTTTATAGAATGACCTAGAATATGTCAAGTTTCCGGATAGGTAATTTATTAGAGTTCCGTACCCAAAGGGTAAAACGGGACCCTATAACTAAGACTTCGCTGTCCGTCCGTCTGTCACCAGGATGTATCGAATCTCATGAACCGTGATAGTTAGACAACTGAAATTGATTGTTGAAAATTTTCACCGATGATGTATTTCTGCTGCCGCTATAACAACAAATACTAAAAAACAGAATAAAATAAATATTTAAGGGCAAAAAACGGCAAAAAAATCACGTTTGTAGTTTGGGAGCCCCAAAAAACAAACGTGATTTTTTTGCCGTTTTTATAGATAATGGTACGGAACCCTTCGTGCGCGAGTCCGACTCGCACTTGGCCGATTTTATACCTACCAAGTTGAAAAATCAATCTGCTTAGCCTTTTCGCAACTATGTTGGGGTGGGCTTCCAGTCTGCCTGGATGCAGCTATATACCAGTATTTAATCTACCCCTAAGTTATGCTATCAATATAAAAAAAACCCTAAAAAATAAAACCAAAAAAAAAAGAGTTAAAAACACATGTTTGTTGTTTGTGTGTTGTGTTGTTGTGTATGTTATGTTTGTGTGTTAAATGTTGTTGTGTGTGTGTTTAATGTGTATGTGTGTTGTTAATGTTGTGTGTTAAAACGTAATCCTGTAACTAAATACTATTTTACTTTCCTTCCTCATTAAACGAGTTCAAATCTAAAACGCTAACGTTATTTCACCCGGTAGCCATCTTTAAACAAACGATAGAAATTAACCGAAGTGGAAGTACAACGACTTTGTTTCGATGGTAAATTGTTTCTTTTATTAGATTGTAAAACGTCTGTCGTTGTTTTTATGGGACTGTTATCTGACCGTTAGAAAGAAGTTAATGGAGTTGTAATGGTAGCCTAATCTTCCTGAAGAACTAATTTCAGTTTTGGGTCGTTTTGTGCACAGTTATCTATACATCTATACAGATAAATAAAATTGGAGTGTCTGTTTGTAATATTAAAATACCCGCTTTTCACTAAATGCATATGGATGTATACACGGTACATATACCAAAATATTTTTTTTTACAATTTTTGTGTATCAGTCTGTCTGTCTGTTTGTTTCGGCTAATCTTCGAAACGGGTAGACCGATTTTGACGGGACTTTCACTGGCGGATAGCTGATGTTATAAGGAGTAACATAGGCATCATCTTATTTCGTAGCATATCTCGGGTGCACGTTCCTGTAGGATAATTTCCTACGAGGTAAAATAAAGAGGTAAAATTTGTTTGTTTGTAAGTTTATATGTAGGGGGTAATATCTGGAACTTCCTATCGGATTTCAAAAAATATTTTTGTTTTTGATAACCCAATTCTTGAGAAAGGTTATAAAAGCTATTTAACATCACGCTAGGACCCTTAGGAGCTGAGCAAAAGGAAAAAAAGAAAAAACGCAAAGTGTAAACGAAGTAATAGCGCGGACAGACGATGCGATGCGACGGGCTAGGTCGGGGGAACCAGAAATTTCACGCGGACGAAGTCGCGGGTATAAGCCAGTTTTTCATATTAGGGTAGGAGTGAAAATCGAACGTAACGTAGGTCCTGTTATGTAGCTATTTTAACTTCTAACAATTTTAACTGGGATCGGTGGCTGGTAGAGCAGACGAGTCCGGAGACCACGTATCGGCAAGCGTAGTGTGGGGCGCCTTGCTAGATGGATTAACGACCTCAAAAGGTGTCTGGGAAAGACTGGATGTGGAAGGTGGAGGACAGGGTGTTGTGGGAGAGGCCTATGTCCAGCAGTGGACTGCAATAGGCTGAGTTGATTGATTGAATTTTAATTAGGTAACGTACTGAAATCTCACAAGACCTGCATTTGAAAAGCGTTATCTTAATTATCATAATATGATTACCATAATTATGTATCGAGACGGAAATTCGACGACGAATTTGAAGCCATTTTAATGCAGCCAGTCCAGTCGGTTAATGCATTGCGTGTATTGTGGGTTAGGCACATAAACTACCTGAACCGTCCATTATTTTTATAATGGACACTTCAGGTAGTTTATGTGCTTTTTTGCATGGATATTTTCCAAAGAAAGCACCCTTTATATTGATAGCAACTACACACGTCAGATAACAGCAGCATTGGCATCCTCTCACCGTGTTTCGATGAAAAAGTTCCAAATCCTTCCGCCTACCAGCTTCTGAAGCATCATTCATGAGCAACAACTTCACCATCCTTATTACAACGTCATAAAGTCTAAATTCTTAAAGCAATCTACCTTTACAGATGAAAATGTTTCTCATAGTTTGGGGCAGAGAATTTTCAATCTTGAGTCAGTAGTGTAGAGTTAGAAATGGGCTGTGCTATTTAAAGTACATCACAAACCATTCGAGAGGCTTATCTTTGAACTCTTAACAAAATGGGCGTTCATTGTGAAGCATATACTGAAGCCAAACTATTAAAACCAGTCGGTAAAGGAAGATCTATTTTTATCGCAGCTTGCTTCGAAATACAGTGAGACTATTTCTGGTCAACTGTGGAAGGAAAATGAGTCCACCTGGCTCTGTGCTTATCCACTTTGTGAGAAGTAATCTCTGTAGTTAGTTAGTACTTCGTTTGTATTAAGAGATTATTTTTCCCTATCCTTTCTATTGCATATAACAGTTGCAACCCGAAGTCTGGATTAGCCCCCGGTGAATGAACAACAGACTCGCCCCTATTAAATGGCATTTATAATAACTTGCGAAATGGGGTTGTAATATAGGAACAGCTCTATCTTTCCTTTCGGGTAATACAGGTCGGCATTATGATATAATGTTTATTTATGCATAGGCAATAAGAATTAATGGAAGATTGCATCGCATATCTACCCATTTGTTTGGTAAAAATGGAAGTTATTTTATTTTATTTTTATTGAAAGGAACAGTAAACAGTTACATTTTAAGAACTTACAGCTAATTTAACAAAAAATATTTTAGTAATAATATAACCCACAACGCAACGAAGTTAATTTGAACAAACCTTTTTTTTTTTTGTTGGGAAATCATCAAATAACTTCTCCCGCTCTGGGCGGCAAACACTAGCATACGCTTTGCAATTCAAATAACAATTTTAACAAGATCATTAATTCTTCTCCCTAAATAAACTATTATATCTTCTGTCGGAACTTTTTCACCTCCGTAAAAATAAATATATTTCTGAAGGTTTAATAATAATCTACTTAGTTTTAGCTCCAAAATATCGAAAATATTTTCGAAGGTTTATCTGCTTGTTCCATCATGGAGACTATACTCTCTTAATTCGTATCTTCACGCAATATTTAGGATTTAATTCTAATCTCAGTGGTCATTCTGGAGTAATTAATCATCAGTATTAACACTGTCACCCATTAACTCATAATTATACAGGGTGGCAGCGCCATTGACGTGCAAACTATATCCATGAATTCAGCACACCATTCCAGAAAAAAAAATCTGCAGGTTCATAAAAAAGTGCAATACCTACTACCTACGTGTTCAAAATGTATGGAACACCATCAGTAAATTTCAACGCCTCTGGGGGTTCAGAATTATATAATGAATCCCTGGTATCAGGTTGCGCGTTGATGTCCGTGCCATCCTGTATATTTACCTATTTGTGGAAACTTGTAATTGCTCTTATTCGTGTCATTAACAAAATCACTATCGTACATAGCGTAACCATAATCAGCCTGTAATGTTCCCACTGCTGGGACACAGGCCTCCTCTCTTCGAGAGGGAGTGGGCTGTAATCTACCACGCGGGCCCCGTGCGGGTTTTGGGTTGGTTGGGTTGCCTAGCTGTAAGTTTTCTAAAAATCATAAATTAAAATAAAAAATAGGGAGAAAAAAACTCGAAAAAATATATTTAATTATACTTAAGACGTGTGTAAAGAAAGTGATTACCAGTGAAGCACAATTTATTCGTTAAAACGCCCTTCACGGCTTTCTAGGCAATCAAGAGAATGGGCTCTTTATGCGAATCATCAAACAAGAATTAGGCACTTAATCCGCCTAGCGAAGGCAGTTCAGAATTAATTAAAGCTATTCAATTTATACTAGCGAGACATACCTGCAATGGTTTCTAATTATCAATTTTGCATCACAAGTTAATTTTGGTAAGGGTAATTTCCAGTTGCTACTTATAAGATTTGGCTGGCAGCTTCGCCTGTGTTAGATAGGGACGATGCAAAAGATGGAGGAGTCAAACTTTAAACTAGTTTTGATAATTATGAAGTATATTTAAGTTCTGAGTTGAGCTGCACGTTTACTGACAAATGAGTGCACTGACTGGACAGGTCCACTCAATCTGTGTGGTTTTTCCTCAAAAGACCATTTCAGACACAAATCTACATGGTCTTCACATGATCTTACCGAGATTATGTCCGGACTTTAAAAGAGACTGTGACCTCTGAGTTTGTTTCGGCCTTTCTTCTCAGAGTAGTCAGATGGGAAATGCCGACCTCATCTAGTTTTCAAAATATGATTGACATGTAAAAGTGTTTGTACAAACCTACTTACAGAAATAAAATCATTTATCATTTATTTCCACGTGATGAAAGGCTGCAGTATAAGTTTGATTTGCAATCGATACTTGGCAATTAACCTGTGTTAGTTGCCAAGTATCGATTGCAAATCAAGGTTTAAACTAGAAATTATAAACTCATGTACGGTCAAGGAGCGATAATGTTAAGCAGATAAATTCCTTTCCTACATAAGTAACAGCCCTATGTCTTTTCGAACTGTCATTTTCTATCAAAATGTTGGCAATGGCGTAGTAAAAAACTAATAAGGTGCAAGCAAAATTAACCATTATGAACTTAAAGTAATATGTCCCTTGACGTTGCCACTTTACTGAACATTTTTGATCCTGAAATCAACTCAATTGAATTAGGTGCAGCAGATACCTACTGCCAAAACAAAATGATTAACTCTACACATACATACACTCACGCCTTCTTCCCATGGGGGTAGGCAGAAACTACAGAACGCCACCTGCTACGATCCATACATACTCCTTTTGCCTCGTTTACGTTCATACATCTGGTCATACACGCACGCCGGTTGTGAGTACTACGCACCTGACCTTTCTGAAGAACATCACCAATAAGGTCACTATAAGTCTTCCTAGGGCGTCCCCTCCCGGCGTTTCCACTCACATCTGCCTTGTAAATACCTTTTGGTAATCGCCCTTCATTTATCCTCTCAACATGACCAAACCATCTTAAAATACTCTTTTAAATTTTTGTCACTACATCTTCCTTTAAACCGCACCGTTGCCTTATCATATCATTCTTCAATCTATCATTCATAGTCACACCACACATGCTTCGCAAGGAACGCATTTCCACAGCATTTATTCTACTTTCATGCTTCTTTTGCCACACCCAACACTCACTTCCATACATAAGCGTAGGCACAAGCACACCATTGTGAACAGCCAGTCGTGCTTTTTTGGACATCAACTGGTTGGTTACAATTGCATGTTTAGCACCAGTCACTTTATTTCCCGCATTTACCCTTCTTTCCACATCTCCATCAATCTTTCCATCCCTTGTAAATAGACTCCCCAAATATACGAACTCACTTACTTGCTCCACACACTTATCATTTAATTTCACATCACATACCGATACATCCTCTTCTCTTTCAAACACCATGACCTTCGTCTTATTCACATTTATATTCATCCCTTTCATTTTAAATGATTCATCCATCACAGTCACCATGTCTGGCAACCCTTCCGCTGACGATGCAAGTAGAACTTGATCATCTGCGTAGAGAAGGCATTTGACAGGCAACTCATTCATCGTCAATCCATACTGACCCTCTTTCAAATTTGTTAGACAACTTTCCATGTACAAGTTGAACAGCCATGGTAACGCTACACAACCCTGTCTAACACCCCTCGAGATGCAGAACCAGTTCGTGTATGCCCCATTTATCCTAACACAAGCACTGGAATCCTTGTATAAAGATTTCAGTGCCCGTACTAAGCGCCAGTCTACACCGTACAAGGATAGTGTCGACCACAGTTCTTCCCTCCACACACTGTTATAGGCCTTCTCCAAGTCCACGAAAGTACAGTAGACTTTCTTGTGCTTTGCCAGATGTTTTTCGGCTATGCACCTTAGGGAGAAGATCTGATCCATACTTCCCATTCCCTCACTAAATCCTGCCTGCACATCCCATATTTTCTCACCTGTCTATCAATACCGTGTATAAAAAGTCGTAAATCGCCATATTTATTGTTTTATTTTCGCGAAATCCCTTTTGCTCATTACATAATATTTTTTTTTTCTATGTAGCCGTTTAATTCCTTTTGAAAGAATTTCTCAAATATTTTCGAGAAGATAGGAATCAGAGAGATAGGCCTGTAGAATTCCATGAGCTTATAGAGGTATGAGGAACAGGGTTGTACAGTTCACTCACACCTCCATAGAAAAGGGAGGATCCTCCGACCAGACGGGTGTTGTGTCTGGTGGGCAACTGCCCGACGGTTGATGTCGGGACGTTGTATATAATTATGCTAGTCGCGCGGTAAACTCTGCTTGCGCGGTAAACTCTGCTTGCGCGATGCAGGATTTGCGTGACGTCAGTATGACGTGTAGCTCGCATGTGGCGATGTTGATACCGCTACATCACTCCCCCCCGGAGACCGGAGGTCGATAGTGGGCTGAGTCTTGTATCTTGCGATTCTTGCCAGGGCCAGTTGAGGTTCCAGTGAGTCGGAACCGGGTGTCGCATAGTTCGCGGTGGGTCGGAACTGTCTGCGAAGGTTTTTCCCCAGTGAGTCGGGGTGGCGCTGCGTTATGCTCCAGTGCGTCGGATGTGGTACAGCGCCGGGTTGAGGCTGACTGCTGGCGTCGACCAGGAGAGGGTTTGAAGGCTCTGCTTGTTGACTGGCCGAGAGTGCAGTGTGCTGTGCCAAGGTTGCTGATGAGGCTAACCTTATTAACACTAGCTTAACTTATAATTAAATTTAAGTCGCACTCAATAACAAGTGGTAGGTGATCCGACCAAAAAGTGTCATATATAATAAACACATTTGTAATGGTTTGCCAAGCGGACCGACTAACAACGCAATGGTCAAGCCACCGTGTACAGCCATGCACGTCACTAACAAATGTATAGGTATCAGAAACACATCCTAACTTTTTAATGTCAGCACATTATCCACTGTTGGTCATCACACAGACTATCTAACTCCTTTCCGAAAAGTCCACCTGGGTGTGCATTAAAGTCTCCTAGCACATATGCCTCTACAGAAATATTTTCAACTATGGGTCATACCTCGTTGAAACAATCCGTAAACTCGGGTAAATTATCCATCCCATCCGTCGGCATGTAAACACTTAACACAACACTCACGCGGTTATTAACCGTAGCTTTTATCCCACATATACGTAGATTATTGCACTCAATGACAGACACTTCGTTGAACGTATCTTTGCGCCACAATATCGCCACTCCGCCAAACGGCTTTCCCCTTAGGATGCCTGCAGAAGTATCGACGGCGGACGTACCGGTGTACGTGAACTCCTGGTCAATCGTGCCCAGCAGTGAGATGTCATATGGGAGCAACCATGTCTCCTGCAGTGCTACGACATCCGCCGACGCACATACACTTCTCACACAATCAATTGATTTTTTGACAGATTTACAGTTAAAACTTAAAAACGTAGCTTTGGTGTTGCCTTGTAGTTGTACATTCATGTTAATTGTTTTGTTGTTACACCATTCACACTATTCATAAAACTATTCGCTTTGGTAAAATAAACAAAACAACGAAACGACACACTTTCTGGCCACAGACTGTCATCTAAAAACAACGCTAACTTTTGTTGTGGAACAAATATTTTATATGCGTGCGTGCGTGCGTTTTGCGTGCGTGTGTTACCTTTCTGCTTGCTCATGTTTATTTTCTTAAGTGTTACGTGTCTTAGATAGAATGTACTCAGTGATGTAACTTTCAGATACCTGCTTATCAACATAATTATGTAATAAACATTGGAATCTGGATATCCGCTGCTCGGAATTTGGTATTAGGGTCCAATGCAGCTTTCCCTCTGCTACCAGTAAAACGATACTTTTTCTTCTTTCCCTGTACAACGGTCCTTTCTTTTTCGTCCTGTTTATTATACTTATTGATCGAAATATGCGCTTGCGAAATAAACCGCGACGAATTTAACACGGTAGGGTGCACACAACCAATTTGCGTCGGAGCAGCGGTGGGGGCTTCGATGTGCGTAGGTTGCTGTTGCACGAGCGAGCTAGGGTCATGTTTACCACTCACGGGCGACAAGGATAAATGATCAATGACAATCTCGTTATCAGCTGATATCGCACCTCGGTTTGATTTTTCTATGTAGTGCAGTAGGGCTATTGGCCCACTGTCCAAACAAAAACGATTTCTACTAACACCCCCTCTTTTGAAATGAATTTTCTGTGATCTGCTACAGGGTGGATTTTCGTTTTTAATCAGTTCTTTTTTGAATTCGTCAAATTGCTCATTAGTCACATGCATTCTTTCACTGACCGAAGCTCATTTTGCAACAATATGAGATCTTTCAATAGTCTTGTAACATCTATATGGTCAAAGGTGACCGGTGGTAACTTTTGCAATTCTCGAGCTACTGTGGTATTTCGTTTCAACGAAACCACGTCTTTAATTTATGTATTATATATTGAAAGGGGCTGTTCGTGTACGAACAATTACAGAACACTCATACATTATCTGAAAAACAAACCTTTAGTTGTTTAATACATCCAAATCTGCGTTTCATGCCATCCTTTATTAATATTTTTATACACTGACATTTTTTATAAATTGTCACTTGTCAGTTTTGTTTTTCCATGTAGCTAACGTATTAAAGCCAGTGTTAATAAGGTTAGGTTGTCTCTCAAACCCACCTTATTAATGCTGGCTGTTTAGTAAACATGCCATTTATAAAGTAATCAATTTATTTTTCAAAATATGAATGTCATTCTCGATATAAATCATACAACCAGAGTTTCAAATTGTATATACCTCAACTACTGTATTTTTTTATTTTCATCCCGGTGAGCACCGGCGACCAGCTCAAATATCTTTTCATCCCGGTGAGCACCGGCAACCAGCTCATAACGTCTTCCAGATTGCTGTCGGAGGTCGCTTATTAACCATGCAGCTGGAGGTCCCTTACTAACCATGCAGCTGAAGTACCTAGACCTTCGTACTACTGGAGCTGGTCAGCCGTACTACTGGAGCTGGTCCGCCGTTCATCTGGAGCTGGTCCGCCGTGCTACCGAAGATTCCTGACTCGCCATGCTGATGCTGTTCCCTGATCCGCTGTGCTGTCGACGACTCCTGATTCGACGTGCTGATGGCGATTCACTTACTATTATTTGCATTATATAACTTCACTTCTATTAAAAAAATTGGTGACTTACAGTTAGCCCTCTGAAAATATCAAGAGGGTTAACCGTAACGTTACACTACAAAAATAGGTAGGTAGGTTCTTCAGGATCAATCACTTTAAGCTACGCTATAACAGCTATAACATCATATAGATCTATTCGATTTTCCGTCCCTTCTTCGTCAGATTTTGCGCTTCGTAGCGATCGAATCAAAAAGCAGATTCTTCGCGGCTTCTATATCCTCGACGGAGAAAGCTGTAGTGCACAACCTCACCAAACTCTCCTCATCCACCACTTGCATTTTATTTTGGACAAATGCAAGTACTTCACAAATCACTATATTGCAATTATTACACTTAATAAGTTGAGACGTCATTTTTCCACCTCGAAGGTAAATGACACGACCGAACGGTAGACGCGCACGGACAGATAATAATTGAGCTTAATTTTATTACCTCAATATTCATTCGGCGATGATTTTGCAATTTCAATTTAATAATGTTATTCAAACGATAATTGATGGGAAATGCGGTGAGACTTAAAGTAGAAACCTTCTAAATACAGATGAATGTGTTAAAATTCCCTTTAGTGAGTGATTGCGTAAGAATTTAACCTGCACAGGTTTTGTTTACACTTTCATCAGATTCTTTTGGAACAGACTATATGTGCTGATTTTAGATTATCTCCACATTTCCGAAGCTTAGAATGGAAATCAATACCAACCCGTAAGATACTCTACAGAAATCCGCAGATATTAAGTCATATCAACAGCAAAATTTAACTTAACGTCTACCAACATAAAGGTATTTTAATTACAACCGCTCAAAGACTGTTAAGGCTAAGGCTATATTAATTGTGCTCAACTGAGCCACAAGTGGAGTGTGCCTGACACAATCGAGCGTGTTCCGGCTCTTACATCACTTATATCTCAAGAGATGTTAGTTATGTGTGTGGCTCCTTCATAATGCTATGAAAGATTTGTCCTGGATTTTTCGCTTTTTGTTAGTGATCATTCATTGGGTATGTCTTCTTATCCTAGTCAGCATGAGCACAATAATCTTTTGGTCAGATTATCTAGTCGGTTGTGACGGTGGCAGGGTTGACTGTCCAGGGTATATGTGTCGCATCACTGACGGGGTCCGATAGGGCCGATGCCTGCCGGGGTTGCGGATTGATCGAAAGAGTTACCGGGGCCCTGGCGCACAGGCAACTGAAGGAACACGGGTGGATTTTAGTCAGTAAGAGTCTGACACGCCCTTCCGCTCCGCCCAGAGCGGGAAAGGTCATTTGATGATTTACCACCCAAAAAAAAAGAAAGGGTATATGTGTCAGGAAGTCGTGTTTGTACCTAGTTGAGATTTATAAATTTACGTATCGTTTTGACCTGTCTTTACCCTGTCGTATAGTCTTTTGATTCAATCCCTCAGTATTTAAGTAAATACGGCTATCAATGTTACCCACTCAAGAGTCACTTTGTTTCAAAGAACTATATCACAATATGTCTTCATTTTCTTCTAACAAATAATGATGGTAAACGTAGGTGTTTAATTGAGTTATATTACCATCAAATATAGCATAACTATATGAGTAACATTCCAAAATAAAATTTGAATCGATCAATCATAATATTTATTTCGGTAATGTTTATCTTAATAACTCAGTTTCACGTAAATTATTAACGATCAATCAAAAACCTTTTAATAATAACGTCGTATGATCGAGTTTTATTATACTTTTGTTAGACATTCAATGTTAGTTTTGAATTAAGGGCGTTTTGAAGCGCCAGGTTGCCCGTGAAACTCAAATTTTATTACGTTTTTTTCAATTTGCAAGTCAGTGTCAGGTTGTATGTTGACTCAAATATAATTCGCGACCGTAACAAGTATATATTTACAGAATAATAATGATTAAAATCATCAATACAACCCTCTACCTAGTAGTAAAAACCGTGCGAAGCATGGACAAGGCGCTAGTAGGAGATAAATAATTATAATTTACATAAGGTACCCAAGTGATTACTTTTTGTACTCATCTAAGATAGACACTACGAGTATAACTTTATAAGCCCTACTTATTTCTTATAGGGAAGTACTTCTCGTTACTCCAGGTATTTTTCATAATTTTAATTTAACCACTTCCTTCAATTAAAATAAATTATTTGAGTTACATGCGCTTATATTTCAACATTGATTAAAAACTCATTATCTACACACTGGGGTGCAATGTACCCCAAGAAAGTTGTAAACCTTCTTGTTACGAGTGATGGATGTGGGGATGGATGGGGTCGGTCCGGACTCCGGGCTGTGAGGCATTAAATCTTGCACTTTTATTAACTTACGACGAACAAAGTTACGGCTTGATGGGTCATAAGTTAAAGTTTTGAGGAATGAGATGAATCATTCTGTCAGATTGGATTGATTATATTTTTATTATTATATTAAGTATATATATTTTTCTCTTCACAAATGTACAGTAGTATTGCTAAGAACTAGCTTAAGGATAAGTTTATATTTGTTAGAGACTGGTGTTTCTAAAAGGCATTGCAAGCAACCCGTGTGGTAAAAGTCACCAGCACCCCACGACGGTTCATATGTACAAGCTTACATTGGGTGCTTTTATAAGACTGAGGAGGATTAAAAATATAGGAAAAAAAATATACAAATAAGATAAAAAAAACAATGTGATGTTATTAAAATAATGATAATGGAAACTTTCAAGACTGAAAAGTTTGGGCAAAAATGCTTTCGTATGTCCGGATGTCCGGCTGTTCATTTCTACAGGTTGCATTTCTCAACCGATTCTCGTGAAATTTTGTGAACAGGTTCGATAATAGTATGGGTTTTTTTTGTCATTTCAAATTTTCGAGAATTTTCAAAATGGCGGGGATATGGGGTTGAAAACGTAAAAAAGAAACCTCCAACCCCCTTAAAGGGATGTGCAAGTCTGTAATTCTTACTGGTAATCGGTTTATCTAATTCCATTTGTTATAAAAGCTAGATTAGCTTGTACATGAACAACTAAAAAGAAACTATCTTTCGTTGGCTATTAAGAAAGTAACTGCTGACGTGCAAGAAATACCTTTTTTACCCACTATACTAGCAGTAATGATTGTGATTTTAAAATGTCTGTGTAATATCAGTACGATATCACAGCTTAAATAAAAAGAAATAGAGCACCCTACGAAAATAAATTAAATCCCACCGAAAACACTTCATGTAAAGTAGGTTGCCAAGACTTAGCTAATGCTTTCACTGTTAAAAAATTATTAAACCTAATGTAGAGCCACGCCCTTAACTCTACAAGGCCTAACTCTACAAACCTTACATCTTGGTCAAAATGTATGGCTTGGCCTTCGTTGAGCTCCTTAAGTCCTGACTTCCTGAGTTGAGCTGCACGATTACTGACAAATGCGTGCACTGACTGGACAGGTCCACTCAATCTGTGTGGTTCTTTCCTCAAAAGACCATTTCAGATACCAATCTAGATGGTCTTCACATGATCTGACTAAGATTATGTCTGGCCTTTAAAAGAGACTGTGACCTCTGAGTTTGTTTCGGCCTTTCTTCTCAGAGTAGTCAGATAGGAAACGCCGACCTCATCTAGTTAAAAAAATATGATTGACGTGTAAAAGTGTTTGTACAAACCTACTTACAGAAATAAAATCATTTATCATTTAATAACTTTTTAATAGTGAAAGCGTTATGCAAGTAAGTCTTGGAAAACTACTTTACATGAAATATTTTTGGTGGGTAACATATTCATCATACGGAACTCTCTCCATGCGAGTTCAACTCGCACTTGCCCGGTTTTTTTTTCTTTGTTGTTATACCAAGAAACGCATTTTTCTTTCTATCATTCATCAAGATTTAGAAAGAGTCTGTCACACAGGTATGAGTGATATCAAGCTCTCAAGCTATCTATTTTGAAGTGATTGACTTGTGTCAATCCAATCAATCACTTCAATATAAATAGAGTAATATCGTTTGTAACACAGGCCGGCCGCTTCACACGATATATCGATCTCCGCCAACATGTTTTTGGAGTAATTGGCCCCACCTGTATGCATTCAGTATTGAAATTGACTGTAATCACTTGAAAAAACTGTGTGACTACTTCATAGGCTTTGTTTATTTTAAAACTTTTTATTATGGACTGTTTTTTTGTTTTGACAAACCTTATATTATTCTAAAAAAGACCATGGATCATCTTAAAACGAAGAGTTCAGATACCTGAATGACCTTTCTCATTGTAACGGCTAGGGCTTTGCAGGTAGACTGCGCAGGCCGTTAACTAACAGATTAGTATTTAGAGATATAAGAAACACTTAGGAAAGGTTCATACATATATTTTATGCAGTAGTAGGCTAGGTTGCGGGTAAGGCCACAGATTCACTGTTCTGAGCACCCGCACTTAAAGTTAAGAAAGGTAACATCCTTGGTTTCACGGGACGCCGGAAGGCCTGTCAGTACAGGTTCAGCAAGAGGCCGGTAAGGTCTTCGAAGGGCCGCAGTTAGAGTGCGTCGGTAGCCGGGCGTAGGGCACCGGTAACGCACAGATCAGCTACGCGTGCAGCGCGCAGTTAGGAGTGGCGTGCAGATTCGAACAGCGCGCTATATTCAGATGCCCTAACCTCAGCCTGGACGTAAAACCCTGGAAGGCGCGTTAGAAAGTACATGTTAATAGAGGTGCGAAAGCCCAGCTTTTGTACTCCTTTAGCGACCAAGAACGGTGTAGGGGATCAGGATAGGCGGAAGGTCCACACATCAAAGCGGTTTACAGGCAGAGAGTTTGCAAAGACTGCGTGTCACAATAAAATATTCAATATGATGTTAGGTATGTGACACACGAGCATAAAATACAAAGACAAACAATGATTTTAGCAGATGGCTCGGTATATCACTTATAATACACAGTGAGCCCTTGCCCAGATGCAGCAGAAATAAACTCAAACTCAGAGCATTTATTTCAAATAAACCAATTACGGGGTCGGTCAGACAGAAAGATGAAGCTAGTTGCCCATTCCAAAGCGTAGTAGGTACAGATGGACAAGAACGGGTAAGAAACTCCATGGACACTCTTTTAAATCAAAGTATTGTTACAAAATATTGGTTACATCATTCATGTTGAAATGCTAGACGCAAATGCTTGATTCATTAATTATGCATGTGAGAACGATACAGAACGTTAAAAGCGTCCGTAATAAAAAGACAAAAACAATTCAAATATTAAATTAAACTAAAATAAGCCGTGGCAGCTAAGAAATGACCAATACAATACATACATGTTATAGACCCTTGAGCACTAGACAACCTACAGCCGCGTGGTCCGACATTGATACCCGCGATATCAGATACTACATAGGTGATGATATTAACATAGTTTATCCAGTGCTGAGGGTCTGGTATATACCAGTTTAATGAGGAACTCACCCTAGGGTGGGGCACACAAAATCCTGAGAGTCAGGAAATAGCTTCTGCTACCTAAGCAAAAGGATGTTAATTTTTTTAATTATTTTTCCTAACGTGGCAACTCGTAGTTGTGACCCGTAAAGGTCATGGCTACTTACCCGGACTGTCCTGTGGGTGCCTTAAGCTAACTCAAAGCCTCCAGCCAATGTGATATTTTTTAAATTTCTGTGTGACCGCACGCTAAGGGCACCCCCTGTGGGGTAAGAACCTCGGATTAGGGCATCATGAGGGGAGGATAGCAAGGTGGGACAGGCTCGATCGAATTTAGAATATTATTATTATTATTCGGGGAATTTAAAGCTGCACGCTTAGCTGCGGCGTGGGCTGGCGCTTCGTCGAGCAAGGGTCAGGGGGGGGGGATGTTCAAATGGCCACAGAATATATATACCAAGGAACAAATACTCATATGTAGGTACCCCTAATAATTGCAAATGAGTGTTGTTCCGTGATTTTAGTGATGTGCTTAGCAACTTTAATTGTGTAATTACTCGACTTTTTACCGTTGAGAAGCCCAACAAGGCTATACCATGGTAAAAAACAACTCAACAAATTCTATAATAAGTAACTGCAATCATTGTGAAATCAGTTTGAAAATTCTATCATAAAAAAAATCAATAAGATATAAAATTTCCATAAAAAGCTACAATTTGCTTGCAAACATTTCAATTACAGGAAAGTTTTAAAAATTAAATACCAATCGCAATCCTGAATAGAAATACGCATGTATTCATTAATAATTATTTTCCAATCTCGTGTTTTTTTCTGCATCCCCAGGGCTAAATAAGAACACTAGCTGCTATTTATATCGGGTTTCTCTTTGATGCCGGGATATGTAACGAATGTTTTTTTAGGGACCCGCAGCTGTAGTGGCAAAAACGGATCTTTTACGATATGATTCCTGGTTCTATAAAAATAAAGTACCAAATATGGTTGTAGGGAAAGATGCGCTGTTATGGAAAAATGGTTTTAGTAATATTACTAAGTAAGTGCCTTTTCACACTTTCCTGCTGCCGCTTAGCATAGTATGGGTCTCAGCGAACGTATGGGTAAGCCAAGTAAATATAAAAGCTCTTAACTTACCCATAAATTTCTACTCCGGGTATCCTACATGTTCACTATCCCACAGTGAAAGCGTGTGAAAAAGGGTTAACTTTCAAGTTAAACAGAGATTTCAATTGATCATCATCATCATTATTTCAGCCGAAAGATTTCCACCGGACATAGACTGGTCCTATGCTTCTCACATCTGCAGCAGCATGTACAACGCCACATGCGAGCTACGCGTCATACTGACGTCACGAAAAATCCTGCATCGCGCAAGCAGAGTTTACCGCGCAACTAGCATATTATATACAACGTCCCGACATCTAACGTCGAGCACTTGCCCACAAGACACGACACCCGTCTATTCGGAGGATCCTCCCTTTTCTATGGAGGTATGAGTGAACTTTACATCCTGCTCTTCATACCCCTATACATCCATTTGAGGCACACTGCCATTCCACCGGAATTCCACGACCCTCATTAGGCCCTTAAAAGTTACTAGGCACTGGGTAAATAATTGTTTAAGCAGACCAAATTCAGATCAAACAAAAAATTGTTTAAGCAAAATCTGCTGGTTCTACGTTAGATTCCTATTTATAAAAAACAAATTTTAGAAATTTTATTTCTTTAAAAAAATCAAAATATGCTAATGAAGTGTTGCCATACTTCACCTATGAACGACATTTTGTTCGCATCATCTTCTCATCTCATAAAGGCATAGACTGCAACGTTATTATATTACAGCTCGCGGCGAACGGAAGCAACAGTGTTGTAAGGATAATGTCGGCGACGGATCACAAGGATTTTCAGATAATTCACTTTCTACTCCAACACCTTGAGAGCAGTGGTGGCCCGGTGGTATCGGCCGCGACTTATGAGTTCTAAGTCATGGGTTCGAACCCAGGCAGGCGCTTTACTTTGTGTAAATAATTTCATCACCACTGCTCTTAAAAACGGTAAAGGAAAACATCGCGAAGAAACCGGCATGTCCTAAAAAAAAATTCGAAGACATGTGACATCTACCAACCCGCACTGGGCCCGAGTGGTAGATTACAGCCCAATCCCTCTCGAAGAAAGGAGGCGTGTGTCCCAGCAGTGGGAACATTATAGGCTGATTATGATGACTCCAACACCTTGCTGAGAAAAATCAAGGGTTTATTGAAGAATAGAGTTTGTGTAAAGAATTACAGGCAGTTTTAATATTAAATTAATTTATTCAGTTAATACATATGGTTTATTTTCAAATCAAGAGCCTTAAAGAGAATTCTCGTAGTCTTTTGAAAGTCTAAGGACTCGCTGCAAAAGCAGCACTAGTTTTTGGAATTATCAGGTTTTTGGGCCCCATTATAACCTAAGACTGTAGCGGTATCAACATCGCCACATGCGAGCTACACGTCATACTGACGTCACGCAAATCCTGCATCGCGCAAGCAGAGTTTACCGCGCGACTAGCATATATACAACGTCCCAACATCAACCGTCGGGCAGTTGCCCACCAGACACAACACCCGTCTGGTCGGAGGATCCTCCCTTTTCCATAGAGTACGAGTGAACTTTACACCCTGTTCCTCATACCTCTGTACTCATTGTTCTTTTAAAATAATTCTGGACACCGACATTGAGTTGGTCTGACAACATGCAGTACCTAAGCTAGTTTTATGTTGTAACTAATATTTCGTAAAAATATAATTTATAAGAGTGTCCATAGAGTTTTTTGGCCGTTCTTCGTCATGAGAACCTACTACGCTTTGGGGTGGGCAACTAGCTTCAGCTTTCTGAATGACCGTCTCCTTCGGCAATTCAAAAGCGCCTATAAATGAAATAAATGTATTGAGTTTTAATTTGTTCATTAATACTCATTCTTTCATGAAGATCCTTTGTCCATCAATACGGCAGATATTCCTTAGTCTACCTAATAGTCTGTTGGTATTTTAACACCATTTGATATTCTACTTCCAGTAAAAATGAGGCATAAGCTGCTCCTACACAATTTATTTTCCCTAAACCTGGCCCCGTTTCGCAGTCGTTCACTATAATTTTACATTATACTAATTGCGCTTGCACCTGTTTCCATCAAGCCCATTCTTAGTATTAGAAACATGACATCATAACATAATAATATAACGACTGTAATGCCCGAAGGGTTAAGCAGAGGTGTACCTATTATAGTACACCCACATTTCGCCAGTTATGTTTAAGTCCCATGTAATAGGAGGCGAGCCTATTGCCACCAACCGGGCACAAATCCAGACTCCGAGCTGCTAATGAAAAAATCCAGATGGAAAAACCCAATAACACTTTGCCCGACCTGGGAAACGAACCCGGAACCTCATGCTCAGAAATAGCATTTGCAAC
Organism: Griposia aprilina; assembly: GCA_916610205.1. Taxonomy (NCBI): domain Eukaryota; kingdom Metazoa; phylum Arthropoda; class Insecta; order Lepidoptera; family Noctuidae; genus Griposia; species Griposia aprilina. The sequence goes on along the minus strand of OU744302.1, from coordinate 20,859,449 downwards.
CACTAGACCAGCGAGGCAGTCGAGGCAGAATTACGCCTTCAACCTTCTATGGGCAATCTGTTAATACACTACCTCTTCCTGAAATCGGGTCCCTTCGTTAAACGTCTGTGATTCGGTCGGTAATCATTACTTATGCACAAAAGGTTGATAATAATATATTTTTCAGCCACTTTAGAATCAGTTCATTTGAAGACAGTTCAGTTAGCGACGGCCGGTGTCCGGAAATAGGGCTGATAGCTATCCGGTTTTCTCAGCAAGAATAGAAACTTTAAAGCGTATTTTGGGAAGACTTAGGAAGCCACAGGAAACGCTGAGAGGGGATGCCCTAGGAGGATATATAGTGATCTTATTGTTGATATTCTTCAGAAAGGTCTGGTGCATAGTACTCACAACCGGCGTGCGTGTATGACTAGATGTATGAACGTAAACGAGGCAAAAAGAGCATGTAAGGATCGCAGCAGGTGGCGTTCTATAGTTTCTGCCTACCCCCATGGGAAAAAGGCGTGAGTTTATGATGATGCAGAAAATGTTTCAAGTATTTATTCATTGTGATTCTATCTGCCACTGACTTTTTTTTGATTATTGCTTCATTTGATCTGCGTTTCCTAAATGTTCACAAGTTTTTGTCTATGTTATTTTCAATGTATAATTTAGTTAGAGGAAATATCTCTTTGTATTAATAAAAATAGGTATGGTTCTTTTTAAAAGTCTGTAAGAGACTCAAACTCATCCATGTAGTCCTGGAATACGTGTTAATATATTTTAAAAGTAGCACAACCCTACTGCATGAGGTAGCTTGTATAATCGAGGTTATTACAGACAGATGGCGCCACCGTCACCCGAGTACGGGACGACAACCGACAGTTCGCAAGACGATTCACACCTCCGTAACTACCTATATTCCGAGCTGAATTTAGATTGAAGATTTTTGAAGTACCCTATCTTACTCCAGGGTTATGGATTAGAAATCTAAGTTTGATGGTTATAGTATTGACAATAAGTGAGTTAGGCTTATGACTAGATAAGATAATACCATTTTTGGGTTCCGTACATCCGTATAAAAAAACGGAACCCTTATAGGATCACTCGTGCCTGTCTGTCCGTCTATCACAGCCAATTTGCTCCGAATCCACTGGACTAATTAAGTTTAGAGACACATAATAATATGTATTCCTGTGACCAAAACACGGACGTGTAGCGTAAATAAATGCATTTTGAATGTATTTATTTACGAATGGAAAATTTCAAATTAAAGTTTGCAAACTGTACTGTGTGTATATCAAATTTAATAAAAGGGCTTGTTGTGAGGGTCGCAATTACTTTTTTTTATAATTTTACAATAAATCCTTTAAAAGTTATTTAAGAAAATATATGAAAATGCAGCATTTCCCCCTTATACCCGAAACTACAGCACCTACAATTTTGAAAAAAAATATACAGACAAGGATTCTTTAGCTACAGCTTACCTACAGGAAAACCGCTATGAAATATATTGTAAATCTCTCAATATTGTGGGTAAATAAACTTACATTTTTGCAGTTGGAATATAAGGGAGAAAATGTTTTTCAACTACAACGTTAACTTTGTTCTTGGGATAAAGACATTGTAGATAACATATTCATCGTACGGAACCCTCATCACGCGAGTTCAACTCGCAGTTGTCCGGTTTTTTGTTTGTATAATCGTCTCAGTCCAGTCATGTTTATTCTCACCAAGCAAACAAATTATCTAAGGGCCTCGTTCACCATCTCCAAGTAAAGCTTTGGATAGTTACTTCCTAGTTAACGTTAATCGGCAAGTAAAAGTTACGAGTATCTTTTGTCAATTTCACAAACGAAAATAAAGCTTCGAGTAACAACTTACTGGTTAAGTGAATGACATTACAAATCATACGTTATATTCGTTCATTGATACGTCAATGTTACTCGTCAAACGTCATTGGCAGTTGTCAATTGACATTTGTGGTTTTTGTGCCTGGTTGTTTCCAACCAGGCACAAAAGTAACAAGTAACAAATTAAAATCACACGCAGAAGCGTGTGATTTTAATTTGTTACGTTTATGACCTATATTTTTTAATTAGCATGGATATAGTTAAAAGAGATAGAAGTGCTAACTTTTTTATAAGCATCCAAAATCAATACAATGCTCGATCTGGATATACCTACTCGGAACTTTACCGTACCGGAGGTGGTCAGAACACAGCACCTCCGCTAGACTATGTGGAACAGCAAATAAAAGCTATGATTACTTCAAGCACCGATGATTTGGAAAGTATTTACGATTTTGAAGTTAAGACCTTGGTTTACTGTATACTTCGATAGACGAAATCTAGCAAAAAAATCAGTTTCATCTAGGTCCATAAAATAATCAACAAGGAATTTAAATACACGAATCCTAGGGACTCGTTGTGTTGTCGTATACCTAATCCAATTGATGACCAGTCAAGTCAAATAAATCCATATTTATTAATACATTTTAAAATAATCATTGATGTTACCTGATAAGTAACTACCTACCCGTTGTAATTTTTGACAATGGACAACCTTTAACTGTAAAGTAAACACGCTGATGGCCAGATGTCGTGGCAAGTAAGTTACGGGTCAGTTAAGTCTTATGATTAGTGCTACTCGAACGTCGTGAAATCCGCACATGATGTTACGGGTGACTTTAACTGGCGGTTAGCCAACTTGAAACTTTACTTGAGGATGGTGAAAGAGGCCCTTAGTGTTTTACAATTAGGGGTACCCATATTTTTCCAAACGAGGGTCTCTGAAGGCCTCGTTTCAAAAGTTTTCCGTCCATCTCGTTACATGAGGCACAACATTTGTCGGAATGTGTCCAGATTTCAGTTTTAGCACACTTTTTTGGATAATTTTTCATAGTAGATTCCATAATATCGCTTTCTTGTGACGACAAAAAGTACTTGCATTAGTCGAAACGTTCTTCATAATTTGCCATAAAGATTTTATTTTAGCACCGATTAGGCTTCTGCAGCTCCAGGATGCGTCGCTGCTCCCCAGCTGTTACTCCAAGCTAGTAATGACGTTATTTTTTTGAGCAAGGTAAGTTACTCATATTTTAAGTTTTTCTAACGAAATTGACTATCAATTTATAGTATTTTCATATTCTTGTATAAATCAATGATATCATTTACGTTTTACAAACCTTAGAAGGCATTTTTGAAAAATTTGGACATTTATTGAGGATTTTCTTCATCCATCAGTAGTACAAGCCGTGTAAAACGGTTTTTGGAAGTATTTGTTGAAGAACATTGTGTTGAAGTTGAAACAATTGTTTATGTATTACACACTTACTTATATACTTTTAATATTTTCACATAAAAATTGTAATATTTAAACCATTATTGGTCCTATAAAAAGTGCCATAAATTGTAAGGTTTTGTTTTATTGGGTTCAGTTTTTTTTTTAGTACAAGTTGTACTTTATAGTTAAAATAAAATATTTTCTTAAGAACTGGTAAGTTATTTTATTTGGACTAATACAATATTACAATTTATCCTTACAAAATGGGGTCTCCACAGACCCCATGCGAGCAGTTACGTGATTTTATTCATGCGAGTAATTAAGGGTTAATAGAAAATAGCTCTCTTTCTCTCGCTCTCTCTCTCCATGATCTTTACTTTATTCCTGAGCTGGACCATTTCATTATACCCCATATCGGGTCCTTATGAAATATTCAAATTGTATCACCTCCTAACAATATATAAACTATTAGGGTCACTCGTATCTAGCTGAACATTCGGTTTAACGGCCACTTTATGATAGAATTAACGTTGTTTATAGCTATAGCCACCCCGGCCCTTACAGGTACTTGAATTAATTCTATTTTTAAGGATATGTGAAGTGCTGATGGTATAAGGTGTAACAGTTTTTAATGAAAACCAGGCATACTATTATAGCATGGCTTTTAACCGATTTTTATATTATTCAATGGCAAACTAGTCGATAGTCCACCTGATGTTAAGTAGTCACTACATCCTTTGGATACTTATCTGCAATTAGGTACCAGATATGTCACAGTTACGCTGCCATTCCAGAGATTGAGCGGAATCCATGGGTCACCCCACCCTTTTTTTTTGGGGTCTGATGTCATCAAATAAGTTTTTTCCCGCCCTGGGCGGAGCGGGAGGGCGTGTCAGACTTTTACTGACTAAAACCGACACGCGTGTGTGCCAGAGCCACGGTACCCCTTTCTGACAAACCCGCGACCCCAGCTGGCATCGGCCCTAGCGGAACCCGTCAGTGTGTGCTGACATCACTTTGAGGCGCACGTACAACACAACGCGCCGCCGATCGGGCCTGGTCCTTACCTGACGGCGAGCTAATGGGACAGCCCACCCTGGGATCCAGCAGTAAATTGTAATAGTTACCAATAAAATAAGCAGAAGTTTGACATTCCTGTATTGATCTCATATAACGTGACGCCTGTATATTCTATAGAGTTAGGCACATTTTGCAAGTTATGTTTAAGGCTGGCGAGCCTGTGTTGGTCTTGCTCCTCGACTTGCAGAAATCAATGGAAAAGGGTTGTGTAAGGATGATAATACAAATAAAACAAGTAAGTAATTTCACATGTTTAATGAACAATATTTTCAAATAATTTGTTTTTGTATTGTTCAAAATTGTATATGTATATAGAACGCTATATAATAACATCAAAGCCCTGTTTACTCACTGTGAAAGCCTTATACCTACGTCATTGCTCGTGAGTGTTCCAAATCAGGCACAGTGTCTCACCGTGTCGGGAGACTTCGAGTTACATTCAAAATTTCATACTCGGTGACACGGAGATGAACACTGTGTTTCATTTGAAAAACATTACTGGTATACCATCAGTATTTTACAAAATGGAAATAATAAAACAGCTTAAGGATTATGTGCTTTATATTTGGTTATTGATTTACATTGAAAGGTTATTCGTACCACCATCAAACAAGCTTTTTGTTCTGTATTTTAGATATATGCATTACCTTTTAAAGGATGTCAGTACCTTTATTGAAAGAGACGTTAAAATATTATTATTAAGTACAATATTTGCATGTGGTAAAACAGTTTTTTAGACTGAATACGTTTTCTCCTTGCAAAAATAACAAAAATAACAATCATACTTTTTTAAACAATTTTTCAAAATTGATTTCACAAAATTATTTTGAAATAATTAAACAATAAATACATTCTGCAGGCTATTTTGTAGCATAATAATTTTCGTTATAAACACGACAGCAAAATATAACGATACTAATTTCCATCACGCAATTTACTTAGTTTTTAAGTGCAAAACTCAAACTTATCTTAACAAGTCTGAAATGAAAGTACTCGCGATCGCAACTTCGAGTAGGCTTAAAGAATTAAGTACAAAACTTTTTTTGTCCGTGGTCCTCTAAATCCGCTTTAAAATTTTATTTACATATATATTTAGCATAAAGTAGAAGGGAATAATAAGGCCGTGTACTAATAGAAAGCGATTATTACGCGAAAAAGCGATTTTCACGTTGAATTAAACGAATATGACCTACGAACGCGATCAATCAAGTCGCGTTTGTACGTCGTAATTCATATAAACAATCGTGCGCGACCGTTCGCGTCACGTCGATCGCGTATTCGATTCGATCCTTTTCTATTAGGACATAGCTACACCCTAGGTGTTCGCCATAATGGTGAATGTTTCGAGATTGGACGGAGATCGTGAAACCTTGGGGTCTGCTATAAACAATGTGTAATGGCTCATTTTCCTCCCTTATGGAGTTATCGATCGTGAAGTTACGCTTGTAAATACAGTTTGACTTTCAAATTGAGAATTAAAGTTAGATGTTCATTTTATATTAGGTGATAAAATTGGTCGGTTACAAGAGGTATCGTCGAAGGTACTGGATTTTAACTAGCCACCTGAAAACTATACAGTATTACCTATCATCGCAATAAATTTTAGATTCATGTACGGTAAACAAGAGTTCACTATTAAATATATTTTAGCTTTGGTGTAAATGAAAAACAAGTAAACCTGTTTTAATTAAAACTTGCAGCGTAGCAATTAGCCAACTTTACAAACTTAATTATATTAGTTTTAATTACAATACGACTTATATACCGCGAGCTTGCCAACATCAGGTATTATGGACCTATCAACATGATTGTAAAACTTGTTTGGCTCTAATTCAACTTTTCCAGGGCAGTTTATTTTATAAGGCCACGATGTCAGGCTTGCGTGTGGTGCAACAAATTATAGTATTCAAGATAACTTGAAAATGAAAACTATTTCTAAAGCGGAAAGACAAGTAACAAGATTTATGACACTTGAAAGTTGAAACACTTGTATAACTCACGGTCCCATATTTTTAGACCTTTCTTCACTAAAGGAAGCTGAATTTAAAGTAAAAGAAATAAATGCATCGGCGTCTCTGGGTGCCGCAATAGTAATGAGGGCTAAGTAGGTTAGATTAGAAGCACCAGTAATAAATAAAAGTCACTTAGACTGATAAGACGCATTACATATTTTACTTTAAGGATTCCTTTCATTCCATCTCTAATTTGGGTGTACCACCACGAAGCGGTCGAAAACATTTTGTCATGCTAGTTTAAAAATAAATTAGGCCAGATAAAAGGCGACACCTAATTGACAGAAATCCAATTTTGTAAACCCAAGAACCATTATTAACATACTCAAACTCAAAGCATTTATTTCAAATAAACCAATTACAGGCACTTTTGAATTGTCAAGGGGTCGGTCAGTCAGAAAAATGAAGCTAGTTGCCCATTCCAAAACGTAGTAGGTACCTAAGGAGAAGAACGAGCAAAAAACTCCATGGACACTCTTTTAAATCAACATAACGTTACAAAAAAAAGAATTTGGTTACATCATTCATGTTGAAATTATTTATGAGAGGACGATGTAAAACGTACAAGTAAAAGAACGATGTAAGATGTAAAATACTCGTTAAGTAAAATTAATTTCCAGTAACATGGTTTTACAAAACCTTGTCACGTCGAGGCAGACGCTCACTGCTAAAGGCCTGCTTGCCAATTTATATGAATTTTAACAATACAGATGATGAATATAGAACGTGTACACACAAAATAAATAGGTACAGAAGGTTGGCTCCGCACGGACACATAGATATGCTTCAAGAACAGCAAGCGCAAGCGCACTCGTGACTGGCAATTTGACTGAGTTCACTGTACGTATGCGATTACGTGTGCGTGCCTAATTTCGCTCATTGTATGTAGCCGACCTTCTGTACCTATTTATTTTGTGGTGTAGGCTTGTTAAGTCGGGGTGAGGTCATAAATTATTTCCAAATAGGGTTGTCTCTGTCGGTCGCTGACACAGCCTTTGCTATTGTACGTACTGTGTTGTATAAACACTGGATACGTTTAAAGCCTTGTTTCGCACACTATGATAATATGTGGCCGGCCCTCTTTTGTTGTAACCCATTGTTAGATAGTTTTGTATGGATTTGTTAAACTTGGGTTTGTAGCGGAATTATGTTACATTGTTATGCTCGAATAAATGCTGTAAATTGAAAAAAATAAAATTATTTATGATTATTAAATTCTTCCTCTGCCAAATTATTTTATCTTTCATATTTTGAATGCCGTTGTATTCCAAGATAAAGTAATTAGGCCTTCTTATTTTACAGTTGATCTTATAATATCTTTTATTATCTTTAAAGATTTCAGAAAGGTACTCTTCACGATCTCAATCCATATTCAAAACTATTTTTATACCCCGATAGGCTTACGTTCAGACTAATACATCTAAATGTTACTAAGGCCATTACATAAATACTAGAAAATAAGTCTCAAACCATTACATTGGTGTTTATTTCATATTCAAAACCTAAGTGATTTTTTTGTAGAGGTTAGCACTAACTTCTGGGTTGGTTGATATTTGGATGATTTGGTATTAATTAGACTGGATATGGTTTGGTTGTCGGTTTAAGATCACTGATCCAATGATACGAAATAATATGATTTAAAAGATATATTGAATACTGTGATTTCTTATAATTATGAAGTGATAAATCTAAGCTAAATTACCACTAAGATGGTTTGATCTGCTTTAACTGGAACACGTAGTAACTGTTAATTGCTGCGAAGCATGCATTTATGGAAATGCACGCAGGCAAAAGTGCTGAGCTGTTACGTTGCAAATACTCTACCGAACATTATTTTTCAGCGTACCATTTTGGTTATTACATTCCTTTTTCCTTTTAAAAACGAGGCCATTGCGAATTGAATTTGTATAGAATCAACCCAGGCGATAGTAACAATTTAGTCGTAAGTCTGAATTAAGCAACTATTGGTAAGAACAAAACGTAGCTAGATAATAAATTAAAGTACAATTTAGTAGCTAAACTTTACGTCTTAAATTATAAATACAAAATACATTTAGTAACAAAACATCGTGCTATCTAGGTAACATTAAAATTTATTGCATTTAATGCGTCAATTAGATTTTTATGCGTTATAAGTTTGTACAATAACAAATAAAAGATTAGTTAATTGATAATTTCGATATGGTACTGATTTGGAGCCAGGAGAGCACACATTCATACAAGCAATTTCCATGGATCTGATCGTAGGTTATTACCAAATGTCAGTGAAATGGTCAAGTTTGCAAAATACTTTCATGGGAGAAATTTAAAACTCTTACCTTGATTAAACACTTTTTAAATGGAATATTTGTTCCATTAATCTTTCATTAAGTTAAAAAGTATGCGCTACAATTGAATTCAACCGCCCAGTTTATATTGATGATATTGCAGTTAAAGTTGTTAGTCGAAAGTGTAGTTCCTTAAAATATTCTTCTAACTATTACATACTTAGTACAACCTGTACGTTTTCTCAAATAATAAATTACTGTTAACGTGCAAAGTTTTCGAAACCAGGGTCATAATTTCATCCGACATTCAAGTTTAAAACTATAAATGCTGCTAATAAATTAGGCTCAACACAAACTGCTTGTAATTTACGCAGCGTTTCCTGGCACACGAGATATATAAAACCCACACAATTTTTATTTATATTATAAAACATTAAGGGTCCCCCAATTTAGACATTTTATTCAAGAAAAAACTTTTCTCGTACGTTGCTAAGCAACATATAAACAAAAGAAGCCCACTTAACTTTTTTACTCATTTTGAAGCGTTGGTACCCTTTCATCGTTACTTTTTATACAGCTCTTCGCAATTCACGAGTGTTCGTATGAATATTGAATACGCATATCTTAAGACTCAATAACAAAAAGTATCAAGGCCTATGGGACGCCGTGGCAGAATTGTTTTCCCTAACGTATTTTCAGGCCAAGAAATGACGCATATCACGTCATTCTTCATTCATTTCGTTGTGGCTATGAGTACATAATCATTAATCTTTATGAAGTCGCAATGAAAGGGTTAACTTTCTCAAAACGCTGTAATCTATGATAACACTCTCAAGCTCTCAAGTTGAATCTTGAGAATTAGTATAAGTTTTCATTTGTATTTTCAAAATGCCAACAAAATTCTCAGCCGATTTACTGTACTTTGTTTAATTAAATAATTTATTTAAGACTATCTACGCTTATTATGTATACTTTATGCTATTTATATTTATCTATATACATGTAAAACAGGTATATAACACCAAGAATGAAAGAAAGTGCCAATGATATGTGTTGTCTAGTGATTATTTTAACTGTTAAAGATACAAAATTATTAACGCTACTAGTATTTACAGTAAAATTATCGTTAGCTTATTTGAAAGAGATGAAGCTTAATTAGTTTCAAAACAAAATATTGATTTCATTTGATAGAAATATTATGGGTATGTATGTAACAGTGATGGTAACAAATAAAGCAAATTTAGAGTAAACAGTATAAGGTAATCTAAACTGCTGTAGTCATGCTTCTGTTTATCCACTGAAACTTTGCTTGTTGAGAAAATCATGTTTAATATTTGCATTTATAGACCTAAACAAGCTCCACCTCTCTCACTAATGGACAGTAAACATACTTCACTATGATTACGAATTTTCTGGTCATTAACGATGACTACGCGACCAGTATATCTAGACGCTCGAGGTCAGGACTATGGTTACGCAGGAGAGAGATAAAATGGGCCTATTTATACTGGTCGTTGGCTTATATTTATTTTTTACTAGATTGTGACAGCAGCTATTCTAATATACGTATGTGTTATAAAATGTTAATAAGTGCTGTAAACACTTAGCTATCTTACGTCTATCACGGCCCTGAATGCACTTACGAGTAAAAGACTATATGATTATTCATATCAATTTAATATAGAATCGTAACTGCTTTCAAAAAGGCTTTTATGCAACTATTATAACTGACACCGACTGATATTTTGAAACCGTATTTTAAGTCTTCCAGTTCGAATACTTTGGTTATAACATCTTCTTTTGATGCTTGCTATTTATATCCACGATATTCCTAGCTCCTCTCTTTCACTCATGGCACTACTGATGTCACTGACAAATCTGTCCTCCTTAGGTTTTATTACCATGATCTTTTCTTTAATCTTTATCAAAAGAATAAATTTCTTTTAAATTCTCTTCTTCACAGCAAGCTAAACTTTAAAAACTTTCTTAGCACTATTGGTCAATATATATTATTAATGTTATGTCGAAGCAGACGATTTCCTTTTCTCCGTCTTATTATCCCTTAACTTCGTCTCATCCAATGACTCAATCTTATGATCCCTTAACAGCGGAGTACGAGCATCTGTTTTTTCTTCATTTACTTTATCCATGAATATGTCATTTTTGAAGTTCATAACTCTGACAGTATTGATGCTATCGACAGATTCCTGACGGCTGCATGTTTTACTGTTTTCTTTGTTGTTATCATTCTCTTTTTCTTCAGATTTCTCGCTGTGATACGCCATGTTGTCGAAACACTGTGCCGGTACTATGTTTACGGATTTCATCATTGGTATTGCGATCGCGAGCGCAGGGCTCATGCCTTGAGGGCTCGGTGATAGACGAGTTGTGACCGAAAGATCCATTCCCGGCATCAAAGTTGCAACTGTAGGAAATTAAATTGTAAATGAATATTATTAAACTTTTACTAAAGATACATAAATGGTTAAGAAAGTTATCTGAACAACGTGCATACGCATGCTTATCTTTTTTTGGGAAAATAATAGGTTTTTTTTGTGTTACAGATTTCAAAATTGCTATGTTAACAAAGAGACATTGAAAGAAATTAATGTACACAATTTAACATTGACAGACTCTCACAAGACAATAAACTAGTGCTAGGAAAACACGGACATTAGACGTAAAATTTAAAAAAAGCACAATCACGACACTGTGTTAGTGTAATATTAGTGTCAAGTTATCACTAAAAGTGTACCGATGTGACGGGCTGTGAGTTTGACACTTCGATTGTTGTATTGTTTTGACTATTAAGTGGTGGTGGAGGTGTGTGGTTGTTGCCTGGAAAAAAACACTGAATCATCACTATCTAAAACATAGGGCACGATCACGTTCTTCAATACGCAATAGTCAACCAAAGAAGCATTCACGGATATTGCAAAAATATATAACGATATTAGTATATAATCATTACAAAATCATAAGCAATCTACAACAACATCAAGTTTGGAAGCAAAGCAAAAAGTTCGGGGTACAAATACAGATATACAAAGTCCCGAACCTTCGTCCCCCGAAGCAAAGGGACCTAGACGGTGGATCCAGTGCTGCCTGAAGATACTGCCGTGTGCAAACATGATAATGACAATGGTTATGATTGATTAGTGACTAAAGATATATTAGCATTCCTGTAAGCTAAATCCGAGTGTGCAGGCGATATAGAAAGCCCATTCGGTTCCAACGGCCTTGTGTGATGCTTTCTAAAGCATGTTTAAATTTTTTCTTTTGCAGTTGTTTGGTGTCGTTTGGATCATAGCCTCTAGCTCGCTACGATCACCATCTGTGGAGGATTACATTGCATAAGCTACTGTTAGTCACGTGACTAGGTTATTAGTATTTATAAAACGAAGTATACTATCAATGACTTTGTGCCGTCAGAGAAAGCCTCATAACTTATTTATAAAGTTTGCTTTGTTGAGTAATTTGAAATTGAAGGCTTGTTTTCGAAAATTACTTCTAAGAGAATTTCATGTTTTGCGATTTATAATTTATTGGAATTTGAGTTAACCTTACAATATTCAATAACTTCATTATTATATTTGGAGTCATCGCTAATAACATTTGTTTTGTGATAAATATTGCCAAGGTCATTGATAATATTCTTCTAGCCACATCTAGATAAAACGCACGATAATGCTCAATTAGTCAAGTTAGTATGTAAGTTGCCAATTTTATTGTATGGTGTATAATATTTCATGTTAATCACCAGTGAATGTGATATGTTCATCTATTTTTGTGAAAACGCCAATTTGTTCTTATGTCCATCAAATTTTTGTTTCTACTTCGTGATTTCAAACATTTATAGTGCTTAAAACTACAAGTGGATAACGAATGCATGATTTTTTCGTAAAATCTTACTTTAAAAAATAAATTTTGAAGAATATTATACAGTTTTGTCGCTATGGACGTTTATTCCACAGTTTTAAGTGTTTTACAAAAAGATTATGAAGCTATGAATAAAATTTATAAAATAAGAGGTATTTTTATTATAGAAGTATGTAAAAATCATCATTACAAGTAAGAGATTATGTAGTTATTTTGGATGCAGGTTATCAGATTACACCCGGTCCCTGAAAGGTATAATAATTATCATCACAAACATTTACTAACATGCTGTCAAATTCCATGTCAACTGCGATGAAATATCTCGACATGAGATTTGACAACGCATTAGTTCCAAAAACCTTTCAAAAACCTTGGGTCAGAATTAACATTAAATTTTATCTTCATGCCTTTTTTTAATTTGTAATATCATTGTTTAATTTATTTACTAGATCTTCAATTTCTTGTATCATAAGTTTATCCACAGCTTCAAAGAATAGTGACATTAATAAACACGATGACTTATCATACAACTTACCCATGTTCGGTCCTATCATGTCTTTAGGATGGTTCGTTTTGATGGCATTCATTCTTCGGTTTACTACCTGAGGGCCCATACCTGGTGCGAGGGGGTTAGGAGCACCGGGCACTGGGGCACCTGGATTATCAAGTTTTTCATTTTCATTTTAAGACACGATGAAAATATTATGCTAACTAAGAGTAGGAAAATATTAGAATTTTGAAAAACTTCGTTTTTATGTAGACCTGACTGAACAAACATATATATTATATATTTGCAAAATGTACAGTACGCAGCCGTTAATATAGCACATCAAGTTTTAACCATTTTGTCTCTGCCACTAACACCATCTATTTTCTTAAATGTCTTAAATTTTAACGCTTGGGTACTGTGACACATACCTACCTAATTGAATTTCAGGTTGGAAATTTAGGGAAGTTTACATAGTTCTTTTATTTGCGTGGTTATTATTATACAATACTCACGCATAGGTGGTCTGGTGGGCTCCACATTGACGACTCTTCGCCTTTTCTTGGGAAGTTTGGCTCTCGCTTGAGTATGCGAGTAGTACATGGCGAAATTGGATACTATGACTGGCACCGGAAGAGCTATCGTTAGCACCTGTTGGGTAGAGATAAAGATCTTGATTACTAGTGAAATTGTTAAAAAAGTGACCAAATAAATCTTTTATTTTATCTACTGGGAAATAATAAATTACAATATTCTGTAAGTTTGAAAATAGAAGAGTTGGAAATGGCTTCTCATTGTTCTTTGCTATAAGCAAAATAAGTTATTTAATTGGTAAAAGTACGCCACAGTGGAGACAAGAGAAACAGATCTATGAAATCAGAATAATTATGTCAAGAGCACAAGATGATGACAGATATACTTACACCTGCCAGCGCGCACAGCGCACCGACAAACATGCCAACATAGGTCTTCGGCGCCATGTCACCGTATCCAACAGTCGTCATGGTCACCAGCGCCCACCACAGGCCCAACGGTATGCTGTTGAAGTCATTGTGAGGATTCGTTTGGATCCTTTCTGCATAGTACACCAGACTAGCGAATATCACAATACCCAGCACGAGGAAGAACACTAACAACGTCAGCTCCTTCGCCGAGGCTCTGAAGGTCTGTATCAAAATCTTAAGACCAGAAGAGTGTCTCGTGAGTTTGAACAGCCTCATGATCCTGATAATGGAGAAGAACTCCAAGATATCCGCATTTTCCACGTGTGACGCGTACTTCTGCAGAATCAGGTCGATGTAGAAGCTCATTGTTGCTATGTAATCGATGATGTTGACGGATGATTTGACGAATTCACACTTGTTCGGCGACGAGATGAAGCGAACGAGGATCTCTAACGTGAACCACGCGTTACACACACATTCTATATAGAAGAAGGCTACATGGGCGTTTGTTTGCACTTTGTCCAACGCCCAACCATGGGATTGGTTGGCAGTCGTCACTGTATAGTTTCTAATCACTGGCACTCTCATGTCCGGGTGAGTTTTTAGACAGAACGATATTATTGATACGCATATGAAGAACACTGATATGACGCCAATGATCTGGAAATAAAAAACTGCATCAGTAAAAAAAAATCGCGAAATGCTTTCAGAAGTCACACAATTTAAAGGCAAAAATATTATCACGCGATCCTAACATTAAACAATTCATTCAACTAGTCATTTAAATTCCCGTAGTCATTTAAAGCGAGATCAGCATTACTTTTATCGAGATTAAAGCAGCCTTCACAATAGCCCGTTTGCCCTTCAGCGGGACATAAAAATTACTACGTTTACATTCTCATGTAAAAAATAATTAAAGTAAATACAGGGCTTTTATTGCTGGAATTAAGGGTGCCTTTATTTACTCAAACACGAACGGTTAACGTGCCAAATGATAGTATTTATACAAAGCGGATATTTTTGCAAACGTTAAAAGGTTGTTTGAGAAAAAAAGTAAATACAGTGAAAAGCTTGTACCTCCGTAATGAGATATGTTAATGACAGTACATTCCGAGTTCATGATTGTCTAAAAACAAGTGGCTTTAGTGTTGGGGAAAGCATAAGCTTTTCTTTTACGTAATTTAAAACTGACTTTTGTAGTAATTTTTGAACTTAGCACAGAATAATGTCGTAGGGAGGTTTCAGCCAGCCATTACCGTAAAATGGGGTGAATAGGAACGCAAGGGTGAATCGCAACGAAACTTTAAAAGGGATTTTAACATTGAAATATTATAGTCTGATGCCAAAAAGGACTCTAACGTGTATACTGTATTATAATTAACGATTACGTGTCCCTGTTGGCAACAAATTATATTATTTAAATGTTAAAATTCCTTTTAAAGTTTCGTTACGATTCACCCCTGGCGTTCCTATTCACCCCGTTTTACCGGTATAAATAGAAAGTAGTTGATCGCGACGATAGGTCGCGGTGGAGCAAAATTAAAGTTGAGTGGACTGTATAACTTGTATAATAAGGAAATAAATGAAATTACAACGGTGTATATCGGTTTAAATGCAAACAATAAAAACTACCGTTAGGAAAACGCGCTCTGATACAGAATATTAAAATTGTGTTATACCCTTGAAATCTTTTCAATTTGTCAAATACTCGTACGTTCCGCTCTCATCAAACAAATTGATTGCACTGTAAAACTATCTCTATGATTGCAAACTTTATTCTAAAATCCTTTCAGTTGTTTTACCTCTGATTTTGCATCACCGTCTAAATCACAGTGAACTGTTCTCTCAATTCTCAATTCTTTATTGGATTCTTTAATGTTGGTTAAACAGTTGGTAGGCTTAAAATTAATGAAACAATTAGGGACCCTGTCGGGCACAGCATAGTAGGAGAGAGGAGGAAGAGCGCTTAACTATTTGTGTTTATATTATTTATGTATTCTGTTATTTGTATATTTATTTTATTCCTACTTTTTTCTTCTCTCTAGTATTTAATTTATTGAAGTATTTTAATAATATTTTGGTTTTTGTCTCATAATTATGTTATAAATAATACCTACTTGAGTAAGTAGGTCTTCTTTATGTTATACTTATATATTTTTAGTTAGTTATTTATTCCTGTTGTTTAGTATTTGTTTAAACTATGATAATCGGTTATTGTACTTAATTTATTTTACGATTCTTTGTTTGTTAATGACTAGAAATTATTTTTAATTGAAAATAAGTTATTGCACTATATATTTATTATAATTCCTATGAATTGCAATTTAGATATTCAAGTATTTAAATAAGTTGTTTTATTTGTGTAATTGTGAAATTTTAAATTGTTACATGAGAATAGGATGAATTTGTTTATAACTTCTAAAATTAAGCAATTGATGCTGCAGTTTATATTTATGGGTATTTTTGACATGGGTAATGGTGCTATTATATTTAACCGACTTCAAAAAAAGGAGGAGGTTCTCAATTCAACTGTATTTTTTTTTAATGTGTGTTACCACAGAGCTTTATTCTAGGTGAACCGATTGATGATTATTGTTTTATTTGAAAGCTGGTGCTTTTCATGTGGTCCTATATAAATTTGATCAAGATCTCACCAGGAGTTTTTGATTTATTCTTAATAGTGCGTTTTTTCCACTTAGTATAATTTGATGATGTTTTAATAACTTCCTGTCACTGTTATATACATATCAAGTTGTGGTATACGAATTTGTGTGGGGTAGGTACCACTACTAAAAATATAAAAATAAAAACATTTTTACACAAAAAAAAAACTCTTCAAAGTGAAAAATAATTTTGATTCGGAAGTCGATGGGAAAACACGAAAATAGAACACCAAAGACACCGACTTCCGAAATTATAGTAATATTTCACTTTGTAGTATTCCGTTTTGGAGGCCGGTTGTTTTTTTTTGGAAAAAAGTTTTTTGTCTTATGGAAGTTAATTTCAAGATTGTGTTCCGTTATCTAATTTATTGTGGCGTTGAGTACCTACAGAATTTAATTTTTCATTAAGTTTTTTTTTTTTGTTGATTGTTTTAGATTATTATTGTTTTTCTTCTTTGTTTTTTTTTTTAGATTCATATTTAGTGACTATTGATACTTCATTTGCAGGAAAGACACATGGTTCATTAATATTGTTGGGAAGGTCGTTGATATACACAAGGAATTCTTCATTCTCGTTACAATTACGTTGAGGTTGGTTTACTGCGGTCAGAGGTAAACTAACTATGAAAGGACCGTACGAGTATGTTCACGTCATTTCCTGATTTAGAATAACACCCCTTTTAACAATGTTTTTACTGAAGATTCTAGCCAAAAATATAAAAAAAATACCTCAAAATTGAGACCCCCTGTGGGTTTCATGCCACAATCGTGAAAGGTCTACATTGGAATATTTAAAAAAAAAAAAAATTTTTTTATAAATTTGAATTAAACCGGGTCGTTGGAAGGAGCTCGGTAGTTTGCTGCACAATATTTTACACTTCATAAAGTCAAAAGATTACATTTTAAGCTTTGAAGCATTCTAATTGCCATTTTAATTTGAACCAGTTGGCAAAATGTTTTGAATTTAATGAGTTTTAGAAATTTTTGATTGCTGTTTATAAAGATGCTTCTAATTAAAATTATTACAATTTGAAGTGGCTACTACTTTTTTGTTACCTGCTTTGGAAACTGAAACATTCTTAATATCTTTGTCTACGTTAATATGATTTGAAAAGCTGTAATGAATGTCCTCAGATAGTACTTTATACAGGATCAAAATAAATTAATAAGCGAGACTCCACAGACGGGATGAGAATGAATACATATTTAATGATGATAAAACAATCTAAACTCCTCCCTAACTAACCTGGACTAACATACTTGAGATTTATTACTGTTTAACATCACATTTTTTTATTGTATTTTTTCCGACATTTTGAAACTGCATAACATTATTTTTATACAATACATATTTTTAAATTAATTCAAATTCTGCCTATTTGTACGCCTTATGGCATGACATAGGGCACTTTTCATTATTATTTTTTTATGAACTTGTTTTTCCACCTATATGACTTATGACTTAACGTTTCTGTGAAGTTTCACCATCCAATTTAACCTTGTATAAAACTTGCACATTACCTTCGCAGCATTAGAGCTGTAAGGTTCATCGAACAGCGACCACATCTGCGGCTTCAGATGCTGCCACCACGACACCGTCCCCTTTATGTAGTCCTCTTCGAAGCCAAACTTGCGGGCCACCTCTTCGTCGGTCGGCTTCTCTGTATCCAGGTCCAACCGATCTAGGACTGCTAGAGTTTCTTGGGTATCTCGATGCTGGTGACAGAAAATAGATTTGAATGAATATTGATGGTTTAGGAGTAGTAGGTTCGGCTATTCTTAGTATAGGGATGTTTCGACATAAAAGATAAAAGATAATTTATTTGTCAAACATGCGTACACATACAAATCCAGCATGCAAGATCTTAAATATAGGTAAAAAGTCCGTACATGTTTTGCCTGACGAGGCGAACAAGTTTTTTCAATATAACAAACAAATAATTCAATAAACTAAAGATAATTCAATATTAAATTCTTAGATAAATGATTGGTCTCGCTACGCTCGACTAGATACCGCCGGAGTACTTGTCAAATGCGGCAAAAAATACTACGCCGAAGGCGGCGTACCCGAGCCAGTCAACTCAAACTCAAACTCAACTCAAAACTCAAAGCATTTATTTCAAATAAACCAATTACAGGCACTTTTGAATTGTCAAGGGGTCGGTCAGTCAGAAAGATGAAGCTAGTTACCCATTCCAAAGCGCAGTCACACTGCAAGCTGTGTGTAACGTGTATGTGCCAAATGTTTTATTAAATCTTGGGCATAATCCGAAGTAAAATGCCAGTTTGCGTTGTGAAACTGCGTAAAAATAATACTACACGAAATAAGTAGGACACTGGGATCACATACCATCATTAAGTATCGTATAATTTCGAAATTTCAACATAAAATAACATGAACCCTAAACGCCATTCAGTGTTGCCGCGTATACAAGAATCAAGTTCCCCGTGGATGAGATTTTTATAATGTGAATGTTTTTGTATTTTATTATATAACCTATTTCATTTATCTAACCTAGTTATTATATACTTAACCTAGTTCTATAAATTATTTAATGTTTATTTTTGTAATCTATACACATTAGGTGTAAAAATGTTTGCTGACACTATTTCAAGGGGTGATTCTATCCATGAAACTGAACAACTTTCCCCAAAGAACATGGACCGAAAAATAAAAAATAAAACCGTCTTCCCATAAAAAAATGCGCAATCAGCTGATTGACTTACTACGGGAAAACCAACTTTATTTTTCGTATTTTGACTCATGTTACTGAAATGTAAACTTCGTGTCTGTACATCAATAATATTTGCGAAAAAAAAAAAACTCGGGGATGAAGGATACGTGAGAGAACACATTAGAATCATTTTTAATATAATTAATTATTAATTTTTTAATAATTTTTAATCTTCTAATTATTGATATACATACCTACCTTCCATTTTTCTAAAGAAGAAACCTACACCTAACGTATACACAAATATATTTATACATTCCCTTTTAATTTATTGTCCATTTTTAAGTATTTTCTGAGCTACATTTATAACTTAACTAATAGACCACAGCATAAAATATTTATCCCATTAACTGGGGTAACAGTTGAGCAGCTGGTAACACAATCTTCACGCACACTAGTTGTCAATGTCAACTGGCAAAATGTCAAGTGGCGATGTCTTACACACACTACAATAATGCGTTGCCGCATTCACGGCGCTATTGTTTTTGGATAGCGCGGTATCTAGTCGAGCGCAGCGAGACTAATCATTTATCTATGATTAAATTTTATGAGAATAATAATAATATAAACTTCAAACATGTCAAAAGGTATCTGTCAACAAGTTATTTATAATATAGTAACACTTGTCTGTTAATAGATTTCGAATCTTATTTTTAAATTGATTTGGTGTCATAGCTCTACATGAGGTATTTTGTTGTATATTTTCCGGGCCATACAAAAAAAGCTTTTCCCCATGAGGGCAGTTTCGCCGATTGCAAGCAAAGTTGCTTGGCTTTATTTAAAGTTCAAAATTTTCAACATAATTAAATAAAGTATAGAATTCACGTATTTTTAAGAATGTCTGCTTTCTAATCTCAGTCTTAATCTGTCAAAAAAGTCTCTAAATTCCTTAAATTTTTGACAAGTTTTTGACATTGATTGTCACCGAGTTGAGAGTGCAACTTGTATTTGAACGTTTTTTAATTACTTACCTAAAAGAATTTACCTCCAGTAATTAGCACAAATAATCTCATTGACAATAATCTCCTGTTATTTCTACCGACTTTAATTTTGATATATTTCGGGTACCGCAATAATGTAGCAATCAAGAAAAACAATAACATACAATGGTTTCCATTCATTTAATAAAGAAGATTGTAGGCAACGAAACAGCAATAATTTTAAATAATATCACAAGCCACGACCAATCCGATTTTAATTTCACAGGTTGAAAACAGAATTAATTGGACAAAGGTTTCGATTTCGCTGATATAAAATATGAGGGTAAGACCGCAAAAATATTTCGCATCGGGGCAGCAGTCGAAATAATAGGAAAATATCGGACCCGCAATCATTGGACCTGAATTTCCCATTTCGTTGAGAATGTAATTGGAATATTTTATTTTCTGTTTCGGTTTGAAAGCGGTGCAATGAAAGTTTTTCTACCATCGATATTAAATTGGATTTTAAAGATAGCACCACCATTAACTTTTTTATCCTTCGTTTCCCTGATTTGTAAGTAACGTGTTCAACGTTCAGTCTTTTTCCATGAACTTAATTAGCACTTTTTGTGACTGTATTTACCACACAAAAGAACTTACTAAACCATCTCTAGCCTTATTTCCCTTTGAAATCTCTTATCCAATCTCAGAAAGTTCTAGAACAATAACAAACAAACCCATTTCAGTATGTCAATAATGCTATTCAACCCCTACAGACAAAAGGGCGTGAATATACATGAATGTACACAATACCACAATCACTGCGGGCCCCTGAATATTCTCCATTTCCGTGGAATGTAATTGGAATATGTTGTTCAACGAGTTTTTTCTTTGTTTTTATTATACTAGAGTATGCACGTTTTTTGCTGTACCTTTGTGTGTTTACGCTCCATTTATTTTCGAAGAGTTTCGTGAGATCCTTAATTATTGTAAAGGGATAATTCCTATGAACCAGTAACGTGAATGACCCTCCTTTGTGTCTGTATGATTGTCCAGTACCCTAATTGAGTAACACACTATCAATCACAATTTGAATCATTTTGAAGCCTATTGCTAGTTGCATCATATGTTCGAAAAATTTGTCTGCGCCACAACGTAAATAACGTAATGAATGTTGTTGTAATGTCAAAATAAAAGCCATTCCTACTGTCAGTGTGTTACGCAGTTACCGCGCTGAGAGCCTAGACAAACTGTGGTAACAATGATGGAAAAGTCAAAAATGTATTGGATTGATATACGAGTATAAGCTACCTAAAAACTTATGACAATCCTGTTGAAAGTTATTGTACAAATACGAATACAAATTAGAAACGCTTTGAAAGGGATAGCCACTTGTCTCTAGGCCCGCTGCTCATATTTCACGTCACAGGTATGCAGTACTCGTATTACCGAATCAAAACACGGATATAGCGACTCAAATATTAAGCTCTAGTTAAATTTCACATTCAGATTGATCAAATCTGTCCACAAATCCAAATATTCATCGAGTCAGAAACAAGATCAACATTTATTTGCCAAGGCCATTTCGCCAGCGCTTCACGTCCGAATGACATGCTAACGTATTCGTCACGTACACTGCAGTGCACAATAAATTGCACACTCGGAATACCGAGCTCGTAATACGTCGTGTATTTGCACTGCAGTGTAAAATGTTGTCATGGTAGTAGAAAGTTTTGTTTAGGGTTTATATTACTATGTGAAACCCTCGTATACTGATAATTTGTTGGAGTGCATAATGTACTCGTTTGTTTTTTTTTTTTTGTCGAGATTAATCCTCCTTTTTCTCACCGACACAACGAAGCCATGGCTTCAGATTTATTTCGCTTTTTTGTCCTTTGGCTATTTTATTAGTAAAATATAGATGGTGTTTGCAAGTTGTTAGGTTATCACAATACACGTTCGTCACAATGTTACATGAATCCATACTAATATTATAAATGCGAAATCAATTCTCTTCTGTTTGTTACCTTTTCAGCTGAACGGATTTCGATAAAATTTGGCATACAGGTGGACCATGACCTGGGTCAAAGGGACATTTTTATGGCCGGGATAATTTCTGAACGCAAAAAAGGGCGTTGCTTTCTTTGTTAGTACTTACTATACAAAATCTATCAAACCAAATATACTAACGGTACTAAGTACTAAGTACCAGTCAACTTTTCCGGTTAAGTCATGGACCATGGACATTAAACGGGTGATGTTTGTAAATCCGCGTGAAAGAGGAAAACTTCGCGGTTTGACGTGAGAGTCTTCCGCAAATATGTTAATGCATACTGCAGCTTTTGATACATTTAGATGCTAGTTCACGTCACACTAGCGAAAATTTTAAAATTAAATGTGGTTTATTCACCACAATAAATATCTTGCTTTCTTTTCTTTTTGTATATTGGCAGTTTTGTAGTTACATAATCAGCCTATAACGTTCCCACTGCTGGGACACAGGCCTCCTCTCTATGAGAGGGAGGGCCGTAATCCACCACGCGGGCTCAGTGCGGGTTGGTAGATGTCACATGTCTTCGAATTTTTTGGTTCTAGGTCATGCCGTTTACCTCACGACGTTCTCTATTACCGTTTTTAGTTTTGTAGTTGCTTCTTAATATGAATGTAATTAGTTATTATTTAATCGTGCTTTTGTATGTTGTGCTGTTTTTTGTTTGCACCAAATAAACGATGTATCTATCTATCTACTAGCTTTTGCCAGCGGCATCGCCCGAGTAGACGTCGGAAATAATCACACTTGAACGTACTATACGTACTAGACCGGATACAAAATATCCAATATCCTAACCCAGGTCATTGTCCACCTGTATGCAAAATTTCATCGAAATCCGTTTAGCCGTTAAGGCGTGAAGAGGTAGCAGACATACACTCAAACTCAAACTCAAACTCAAAGCATTTATTTCGATTAAACCATTTACAGGCACTTTTGAATTGTCAAAGAGTCGGTCAGTTAGTCAGAAAGTTGAAGCTAGTTGCCCATTCCAAAACGTATATCTCTATGGAGAAGAACGGACAAGAAACTCCAAGGACACTCTTTTTAAATCAAGATATTACAAAATCGTTGGTACATTAATTCTTGTTGCTTCTATATGTGAGAACAATGTAAAAAAAATACAAAAACATTAAAAAATTATATTTAATTATATTAAAAAATAAATCAAAATATAACAATAATAAAAATAAGCCGTGGCAGTTAAGAGATGACCAGTCTCAACTGACGGCGCTTGTTCACGAACATGACGCGTGGATCAGCACCATCCAGCTCAACCATTTTGTAGGGAACCGAATGATCCAACACACGCGCCACCAACAGTGAGACATTTAAGTGAGCATGACATAGTCTCAACTGCCATGCTTTCAAGTCAACATACATACTAATGATATAATAAACGAATCCATGGTACTCAAATTTACAAAATTGAAAAAATGCTTCTAACAAACAGAGTTACTTTCGCATTTGTAATATTGGTATGGAAGAACCTATAGATTTATTTTATTAAGTCGCTGTTTCATTTTGCTATTTTCAGATAGGTGTTATATGTATTGTGACAACGTTTTTATTCGGGTCATACTCAATTAATTTCCGTCTTGGTACCTAACAAAGTTACTATATAACACTATTAATTCGCAAACAGTTTGATCCAACTGCGTTAATAGGCACTTCAACGAAAGTTTATACTACACGAGTTTTGGCCTCTCCCGATGGAATTGGTTCTATAAGCTTGGGTGAAAGTTTTTATTTAAGTTTCTTACTAGATACTAGTCAAGTGGTATGTTTGAAAAAATATTGTTTTGGATTTATAATTTTAACTACTCCAACGCATGTTAAAAAAACTATATGATACTTCTTTACAAGTTGGCTTGAGAATGAGCATGTCCAAGACGAAGCCGATGTTAGACGTCCCGGATGACTCAGTTTCCGCTGTCATGGTTGGAAACGAGCGTCTGGAGATGGATTACTATTACGTTTATTTAGGACATGTTCTATCTTTTGACACGGAGCATTCCAACGAAGAGATTTCCAGGAGAATACAGAATACAGTTTGAGTGGGCGATATTTGGTAAGATGGAACATAATTATTTTTTGGCCCAAAAAGATCCCTCAGTGCCTAAAAACCCGCCTTTTCAGCCAATGTGTCCTGCCTACAATGATCTACGGTGCAGAGAAAAACGCTCACGAAGCAGACTGACCACCACATACGCGTGCCATGCTTGGCATAACCCTAATAGACCCAGTGCGTAACACCGGATTCCGTCTTCGGTCAAAAGTCTACGACGTCGGGGGCAGGGCGATACGCCCCAAGTGGAGTTGGGCAGGACATCTAGTTAGACGAGGAGATGGCTGATGGAGTAAAGCTGTGACCGAATGGTTGCCAAGGTTAGGCCAAAGAAACCAGGACCGTCCAAAAGCACGTTGGGTTGATGATGTCATCAAAGTCACGGGAAATACCTGGATACGGGATGCACGGAACCGGGAAGTATGGCAGAAAAAAGGGGAAGCCTATACCCAGCAGTGGGTGATTCTGAGCTGTAATGATAATGATGAATTTTAAGTTAAGCTTTACCTATTACAAAATAACTTCTTTCAACGTTGTATGTTCATTAAAATCATGACTTTGAGTAGTTCCTGAAAGTTCTCTAATATGATATTCATAGTTGGGTTATACTCCATGCGTTCTTGCCATATTTCACTTGGTTAGTTTAAAACTTGTCTGTAAGTACTCCGTTACGGTTTATAGAGACATGTTGGCAAATCCAGGCAAACGAGGAAACTTTGACATGTGAATGGAGAAACAAACATTAAAAACATGTGTAGCCAACATGAGTGCATAAGTGCATTTTGCAGTTGATAAAATTATGAATTCAGCAAAATTTACGATTTAATAAAAATGTAAGTAAAAACCTTTTTTTTAAACCAGCTTTTAATTAATTTAAAAGTACTAAATAAAACTTACATTAACATAGAACTTTAATATTTTCTTAGAAGCTTGCGACTTATCTTAAAGTGTAAGAAGGACGTTCACGCCTCAAGCTTTTTAAACAGAATCGATGTGTGAAATTTCAACTCCGTAGGATAAGAGGAAGTGGTTTTAATTCAGCTTGCAAGGTTTATCCCGAACATACATACAAACATTGCAAGTTAAATAAAAGCTTGTAAAAAAAAGACTAGCGGAGTAATTGCGTAAGGCAAATTATTTTCCAGGCGACTAACAACTGAAAGTGCGACTAACTATTTGCTACTAGAAATCATAGGCAAGGTACTATAAATAATGACATGGCGACTAATATTAACAGTAGGATAGGATGCAAGAGCGAGCGAAGCGAGCTCGGGACTAGGGGCACCCCGACTCGGACAGGTTAGGTTAGAAGGGGATGGCGGGGTCTGGAAGACCCCGCCGTCCCCTTCGTGGTTATTTTTTTTTAAACCGCCCAGAAGTAGGAGCCCCGCATGGCGGGGCTCCGTCGGCTATGCCTTATTATGCAAATCAGATAAAACCCAGGATAAACCAGGATTTATTTTTTGTCCAAAAATAAAAATTCAGAAATAGGAGGCCTCGCCAAAACAGAAACTCGATGCCAGTTTAAATTAAAACAAAGCTAACAACTGATTATTAAGCTGCTACTTTCTACTTAAAATTATTCTTCACTGTAGCTGCCATCCTACTATTTTTGCTACCGGCTTTAATTATTTTTTAATCCCAATTTCAGATTAATTTGTCGCCGCGTTAAATACATGCCATTGCGTAACACACTATCAGTAGCAATCCCATCCATTTTGACAGTTCAAAAAAATTCATTGTGTTATTGAAGTTGTTGAGCAGACAAATTTTTCGAACATATGAAGCGATGGATTAGCAATGTCCTTCAAAACTATTCAGATTGTGATATTGTCATAGTGTGTTACGCAATGAGAGTGCTGGTATTTGTTTTCGACCTTCAATATTTAAGATTTCATATTATTCGTGGGTTTCCTTGGCTGATCTAATACCATTAAACCCACGACCTCGTCATCTATGAAGAAATGTTATTTCAAAGTTCGTTGTTTATCATCGATATTTTGAAATCTAATCTCACCAAAATTAAATTCTGAAAGAATCCCAACAACTTGGAAATAACGTAAAACAATCAATCGATCCAATAAAATTATATCGTCCAAAGACCTTCAAACAACCGTATTGTTTTCAACATTACTTAAAACATCCAGATTAGATTTGAACATCATTGTATTTGTGTGCTCTGATCTCTTTTTGTTCAAAACTTTTCTAGAATTTCCGTCAAGATCTGGTTAGCATATTCATGAATTATTACATTCACTGGCGAATGGCGAAGCTGACAGGAATTCTAAAAATATGTTCAACGAGACTTTTAGAATAGAAACAAGTTCTGATTCACTGGTGATAATAATGTCAGTATTTGATGTATCTTGTTTGGATCAGACTGTTTCTGTATCCCCTAGTTTATTTGCTGTTGTGTTTTATGGTATGTGATAAATGGAAGAAATCGTGTGTCGACATCACTCGATCTAAATATTTTATGCTAAGTAAGTTCTTGAATGTCAAGTCTTTCAATAACTACTTTATCTTCAGTTTCATCAGCTGGGAAACGGTTACATAATCTCTAACACAGATGTGTTAAAATTCTTTTGATATCAATTCTGATTCTAATTCTTCCCTCGTATCGGATAGATCTATTTCGGAATACACCATGCCATGTCGTGGTATGACATAACATGCACCGTCTTTATAAGGGATAAGCCGTGCGCCTCATGGGTTCTTATCGGTAGAAATTACGAACTTCCATAGAATTTTTCATCCCTTATTGAACCTTCAAATGATGAACTTTCAAAAATCCATCCTTATTGCTGACCTTCATTATAAAAGAAAAATTCTTGTGCAAAATTTTATGTTTGTCGACTCAGCGATTTAACCCTATGCGTTGAAAGTCCACAAATTTAAGATTTTTATTAACTAGATTAATAACAAACCTGTGTATAAGTCATCCAGCAGCACGGTTCCACCTGGTTGGCGTCCAGGCCCCAGAACTCCAGCTCCTCCTCGAAGAGTGGCCCGCAGACGTCTGTAGGATAGTGGAGCTTGCCGGTTCTGAAGACAAAGAGGCGGTTACACTGGAAAATAATCATAACAGTTTTTTAAAATATTTTTATAAAAGTTCTATTACAAGTTCTTATCTCTCTATCTAAAACTACTAAGGGCCAGGACCAGTCTCTATGGTTTGGTTTGGCCTTTTGGTTTTAATAATATAATTATTCAAAGTAGGTTTTTGATTAAAAGAAGTCGGGCTACTTTTTCTCAAGTTTTAAAAACCGTAAATGCCATTGGCATGTTGAAGAATTCCATCCATAACTAAACAAAAACTATAAAAGCTACGTTCTATCTTTAAAAGTTATTCGATGGCTAGCAGCTGTTATTTTTTCACTCCTAGATCAACAGGCGAATAAATACACTTGAAGCGGAAAAAACCGACCCATTTCGCAACAGAGAGCGAACATACGGATAGACGGGGAAAATATTATTCCACTACCACAATTACGAGCAGGGTATCCGATTTCCATACATTTCAATAACAAAAGGGTTTGTTACCGTTAAAGGTTACATATGTACCTTTGATCGCAAATGATGGATGGACATTTTGTACCATTTAATTGAGGCGAGGACAAAGGATTATCGGTCTCCGGAGGATGTTTTATTAGATTTTTTGGATAACGATGGATTATCGGGCATCTGGGTCCTGGGTTGTTATTTGTTACGTATTGTGTAATAACTTTTGGGATTGGTATGGCCTGCTTACGGCGTCAGGACGAGAAGAGATCCTTCCATAAATGGCTTAACTATACTTTGCCGTCCAGGGTCTAAAAACGTGGGCAATTTTATCACAAAGATTATGAAATTTCGAACATACTTGTTTATTCAAATTAGGTTAGAATAAGCAGTTTTTGAACGTCAAAATTACATGAAGCAGCTCACAAAACGCTGGCCCTTTTCTACTTACTAGTGTTTTATCTGGAACGTAGAATAGAACCATTAAAAAACTTTCTTAAAACAGCTTCTGCCTACAAACCAACGCTTCCAATATTCACAAACGATAAATTTACAAAAACTTAATCTTAATTCAGAATTTCGATTCCTTACTTTGATACAATATAAATGTATTCAGATATTTAACCGTCTTTTTTATTTATTTATTCCATCGGTTACCGTAACGAGTTTTGGCAATAAATTCTCATATAAAACCACCCTTTTACGCGATAAAATGTTCTTGAAAGTATTCTTATGTAATGTCGATTGTACATAATGTACTAGATACTCGTATAATATCGCTTCGAAGTACCCAGACATGTGAACGTTCAAGTTTGGGCGTACCAATAATTTTTACGCGTTTTTCACCTTTGAGATTTACAAATTGCTGAGCAATTTTCAATATGCTTGGTGCTGTTAAATATTTATTAATAAAACATGTGTAGGTTTAGAATCAGAATCAGAATCAGAACTTTATTTGCTATGAATGTAGGTATTTATACAGTTATAAGATGTTGTACATAATCAGATCGGCTACAGTCTACCTTACGGCGTGCAAATTATTACATAAAAAATATATTAATATAAACAAAACAATGTCAACAAAACGAAACAGGAATTAGGTCAGTTACATACATTTTTCATGGTCAAATTTGCAATTATTTATTTAGAATCATAGGTTAAAAAGGTGTGACTTGAAGTGATTTTTAAAATTACAAATTATAATGAATACGAGCAATTATAACCTAAATGTGTTAATATACATTTGGGACTTTAAGATTCAACGTTGATGTCAAATCGTTAACAAACGCCACCCGCAAATTGACTGTGAAATTGGGAAATCGGAAGGTAATAGTTCCAAATACCAAATTATCAACACCATATGTCAACAAAATTCTCACGGGTTCATTTTATTTGTCCGGATTTGTACAATTTGCGTTCTTAAATTATTGGAGGGTCAACAAGTAGGTGCCCGCCAGATGGATAGTGGTCTCCACCATCTATAACCATCCCAACACGAGAGGTGTCGTAGGTGCGTAGTCATCTCAGTGACAAGGCTGATATGTCTAACGTATCTACCTGTAAATAAACTGGTCCCAAAATCAATCAACCAAAAAATGTTGGGGTCAGCTTCCAGTCTAACTAGATGCAGCTGAATACCAGTATTCTACATAGAGCGACTGCCTGTCTGACCTCCACAAACCAGTTACTGGGTACCACGATTTGGTAAGACTGGTGGTCAGAATTTCGGGCTTCTGATTACCCGTAAAGACTGTCAATGATCTACGAATGACAGCCCGGACCAACGGCTTAATGCGTTTTCCGATGCACGGAGAGGTCTTGGTATGTAAAGATGATCACCCAACTACGTACCAACCGCGGCAAGCGTAACTTAGCAATCGATCGACCCATGTGGCTTATAATCCTTAGCCATAAGCTCCACTGTAAATACACTGGTCCCGTACCCTTCAAACTATGAGAAACAATGCTTGGTGGCAGAAAAAGCTGGTAGTATGTCCCTGGACGAGCTCTTTCACAAATAGCTACTGAACTTGCAAAGCAGGGTTGACATAGAAAATTGAATTTAAACTGAAACCTAACGCTTTAAGGCTCCTACAAACAGGCGCCGGCACAAAGGTACCGCATGACGCGCGACGTGCGGTACCGTAGTGTCGCGTGCGATTCCTGTCGTGTGTCGCGCCTGTTTGAAGGAGCTTTTACTGCTAGTTCTCAACTTCAGTGTGACATTTAGTTTATTCAGCGGCCACAGATTTCATTTCCTTCTGTCAAGAAGTAGCTGGAATGATATTCGATTTTATTAATATGTAACTTCGCAATGTGTCTTGGAGGCGGTAAGACTTGAAAGTTTCTTAGCGGGACAGTGAGTAGGTATGTCAACCTCACTCAAAAGCTCGCTGGTGGTGGCGTGTGTGTTGGATAATTAAGTTCTCTTCAAAATGGTTGAGTTGAATGGTACTAATCCATGCTTCATGTTATTGAACGGGCTCCGTCAGTAGGGATTGGTCATTTCTTAGCTGCCACGGCTTATTTTAATTTAATTTAATATTTGAATTGTTTTTATTACGGACGCTTTTAAAGTTCTGCATCGTGCTCACATGCATCATGTAACCAATATTTTGTAACCATACTTTGATTTAAAAGAGTGTCCATGGAGTTTCTTGTCCGTTCTTCTCCATAGGTACCTAAAACGCTTTGGAATGAGCAACTAGCTTTATCTTTTTGACTGAACGACCCCTTGACAGTTCAAAAGTGCCTGTAATTGGTCTATTTGAAATAAACGCTGTGAGTTTGAGTTTGAGTGCTTTTATACACGACTCGAATATACTCGTAGTTGGGAGAAGGCCAAGCAATAGTAACTAATGATGAAAGTAGTTCTTAACAGTTTGTAATCAGCTTATAACGATCCCACTGCTGGGACATAGGCCTCCTCTCTGTGAGAGGGAGTTGGCCACAAATCCAGATTCCATGACGCGGGCTCAGTGCGTGTTGGCTGTTGTCACATGTCTTCGAATTTTCAGTTCCAGGACATGGCGGTTTCATCACGATGTTTTCCTCCACCGATTTGAGAGCAGAGGTTTGTTTTTTAGTAATGCCAAATCAAAATGTCTCTGGGTATTTGTGTTTACCCAACTATTGCGAAGCCTAAAAGGAGAGTAGGTAATGCTTTTTGCCAATGGAATGCGGTCTGTAAAAAGTAGGTAACATTTTCCAAAGTTTGGTAATATGAAACGAATAAAAGACTAATCCTGTAATTCCGTGCATTTTTCAGCAAATTTATTAATATTTAACCTAGATTTATCGGAAAACAATCTTTCTAGGTATTCCTGTCTATTTCAGTTAACGTCTTTCACAATGCAATCGTGCGGGGTTCCAATTTAATATAAATGATAAGAGGAACAACTTCGTGAAATTTCGGCAAACTCCGTGTATTTCCGGATAATTTCGCCGGCAAACCCTTTAACATGGCTTTGATTGATTAATGTTACTTTATGTTTAGTTTATAATGATCTATAGCATTTGGTCGATAGGCCTACTTACTTAAGTTTAACAAGAATTAGAGAACGAGCGGTTGTTTCGGAGAACGGGTATGTCATAGATTTTAAGATGAATTTAATTATTTAAATTTTATTAAATGATTGAATGGGTTTCTAGATTCTTTTTTAAGGTTTTTTTAAGAGGATGCTAAAGTGCATAATACGTATGTTTGACAATAAGACTACAGTTATTTTAATCCAATTTACATGATTATTGAATCCTATGAATAAATATTTACTTACCAAATTGAATGATTATGAGCATTACCTTAAACTATAGTACCTACCAACGTAGGTACCAAACAAAACCAATCCCTTTGCAAGGAAAGGTAATGGTTTTTCGCAGTAAAAGTGAATACATACTGCCTCCCACTTTCATAAAAACCAATAATTATCTCACAAAAATCTTAACCGCCTACAGTCCCAAAAATCATGCATAAAAAAATTACAACACAAAATTTCTGCCGTTTTCTTTTACGCCGCCATAACCACAGCCAGCCCTTTGCAAAATGTGATACGGAAAAATTCATATGTCGAGCCTTTGGTACCACTGCGCAGGTTGGCCGACCACAGGGCTCCCCGAAATATTGCGGTTGACATCCGCTTCCCTTGCGGCTTTTCCGAAAATTTTTGGTCTTTCGGACCGAGGCTACCGCAACCCACATCTTGTTCCAAAAACTACCAAAGAAATGAACGTTTTTGGGAAAGAGTAATTTTTGATGTACCTAAACACTTTTGGGGATTCGAAATATTTGGCGTCATTTAGGGAGAGACGTAAGCAGTTGTTCTCAACAGCATCTGGTTTGACTGTAAGCCGATCCCAACATATTCGGAAAAAACGTAATGCAGATAGAGAGCTAAGAAAAATGAGGTCTTACATTAAAAAGGTATTATCCCTAATTCCCAACCCTACCTAAGCCGAGATAATTTATTCCAGTCAGCCTAATTTTTAAATATTACGCTTTTATAATAAGATCATTTATCATCACAATATTTTTCTGTGAGTCTTTGTAAGCTGAAATTCAAATGGCATAATTAACTACTTATTTTATTTTGATTACACTGTAACGTAGGCTACTTCATTTTCATAACGAGCTGTAATGTCTCATTCGAGAGAAGTTAATTAACTTTACTACTAAATATTCTTATTAACCGACTTCTAAAAAAGGAGGAGGTTCTCAATTCGACTGTCTTTTTTCTCATGTGATCCTATATAAATTTGATCAAGATCTGAATAGCAGTTATTGAGTTATTCTTAATAATGCGTATTTTTCCCACATAATATATATATTGATGATGTTTTAATAATGTCCTGTCACTGTTATTTAGATATCAAGTAGTGGTATACGAATTTGTATGGGGTAGGTACCACAGCTAAAAAGTGAAAAATAACTTTAATTGCGGAAGACGGTGGCAAAAAACGAAAATTCAAAACCAAAGACACGGACTTCCGAAATTAAAGTTACTTTTAATTTTTTGTGTATTTTTTTTGTAAAAAAGCTTTTTCACTTGCCAGTTACAAATGAAAAGATTATGCTATTGCAGTCGACCATGATAACGTAGACTAGAATCTAAAATCCTAAAAAAACAATTCCCCTAAAGACCGCCTATCCAAATAACCCGAAATAGCTTTTAAACAATATGCCTGGCATTTGTATAAAACATCTCTTTTGTCTCAAAATGTCAATGCCACTAAATGGCCCTGTATATCACGCCTGAAATCTTATTGCCTATCCTTTAGCCGAAATAAAATGGTGATAATAAGTAATATCACACTTTTTGTGGACGAAAAGAGACGTAATTTTTCTATTCTTAAGTGGATTGTAGGTTTTTTTTTATTAAAAAAGGTTCTGAGGATTTCATTTGGGTTTTATGTAAGATACGAACCAAGGAAACTGGAGTAATTGGAGTGCGGACTGTTCCTAGCAAAATTATAATGAGGGGAGGATACAATATATTTAGCTACAATTGCAAAATTGAAACGGGATTTTTACAATCTCGATCTATCTTTTGGAACTTACATTTTTTATCATCATTAACTTCTTGCTCGTATACCAATTTATTTGAGGCAGTCTTTTTCTTGCAAACATTTTGATATGTCATCATTTTCGAAGGCTTCCCCTTTCTAGCCATATTATCATCTTCCTTCCCATCATGAGTAGGGTATGATTATATACCATTTAAAAATAATAGTATAAGCCTAAAACGTCATTCTTTCAAATTTGGATCTATGACATTTGGATCATAAGCAAACCTGGGCACACAAATTGTCTCCAAACATCAGCTAAGCTAGGAGAACTGGTGATTTTTTTTGAACTAAGTGAGTTCTCTTACCTGTAATAGTTCAGAACCTGCGCGAAGACTCCAGGATGCCTATCGAAGAAGTACTCGTTGAGGACGGGGTCGTAGTTGGCCAGCGCCTCCGTGAGGCGCGACAGCCTGGTGGCCGGGATCTTCTTCAGCGTCGCCTTGTACGTCTCGTGGCGGATCCCGCCCACGTTCAGGACCACGCGGTTCTCCGCGTCCATGTTGAGGAGGTTCATTTCTAGTGAGGAGTTAAGGCTTAGTGATGGATATAATATGGGGGCTGTTAGTATTGATAAGCATTCTAATACGGTACGGAGCTCAGGCGGACTTGCGGAGTATTTACGTAACACATTTGTAATGGCAATGCCTTTAGTTCTGACAATTCAACGCAATTCATTGCGTCATTTATGTTGTCAACTAGACGAATTTTGCAAACATGATTAGCAGTTTCCTTCAAAATATGTCGGATTGCGATTAAAAGTATGTTACACAACTGGGGTGCTGTATATAAAACTGATAATGTTTTTATGTTTTCCAATTTTCGCTTATTGTATTTAATGCATAGGGTTACTACATTACCAGATTTTTGTAAATATACTTCATGTCATAATATTTTGATGGCAAACTATAATCCCACAATAAAATTCCAAATTTCGCTGTCAAGTTTGATGCTAATAAAGAAGTTGTTGCAAAAAAGTGTTAGTAAATTACTACGACAGTAATTTATTACAACAAGATATTAATGGAAATACATAGAAAGTTAGAACCATTTATCATTTTTTTACTGACAACATTCATTGCTATAACGACATAGTATGTTAGTCCAACATAAATAACAACACTTATATTTTCTGTAAGAGTCACCGCACATTGCAGACTTTTTATCGCCTGATAATTGAATTTACTCATTACTGCAGAGTATTGCGTGTTCACTTACAATGGAAATGTTTTTCATTTTGACAGTTCAACAAAAATCATGCGTCATTTACGTTGTTGAACAGATGAAATTTTCCAACCTATGAAGCAATGGATTAAGAATTTCCTTCAAAATCCTTCGGATCGTGATTGAAGTTTGAAGATTGAAGTGTGTTACGTAATTGGGGTGCTGTTTAGGTCTCAGTTTTCCTCCGATTTAAACATATTTTCACATGGGGTGATCGTGCATCTACATTAAGTTTCATTAAACTATTTGGAAATATATTTTTGTTTGAGTATTCAACACTATCCATGATTGGAATCAGAATAATTTGTGTTAAATTTTTAAATAGTCCTAAATATTATGAAATAGGAAGTGCACATTATTGGTTAGTAAGTAGCCCGTCAATTTATTTACTGCTAACTTATTAATCAAATCAACTTAAGAACACATGATTAAACCATCAAGCGATAAAAAATCTAAAACGTGCGCTCTTTCTTACTATTACTTGGCACCCGATGAATCCACATTGTGGAAACGATATTATATTCGTATTTCCTGAAAATAAGTAGATAATGTATATCTAATTGACCAGATAACAGTATGAATGGGAAAATAATATTTTTACTGCGAAATTATACGTATTTCCTTGGCTTCCTTCCATAGTCAATTATGTGGAAAAATCATTCGTCATATTTCTTTTCGTGAAAGAAAATCTTCGGGAAAATCTGTTTATGTTGCTGATGTGCCAATAATAGTTTTATAAGAAAAAATATTGCTGGCTAAAAATATTTTCCTCTCATCTTTGTTGTGGGTTCGGATTCATAAACGACAATTAAGTGTTTTTGTTAGGGAGGATACACCAGTATTACTTTTAGGAAAATTGATATTTATTATGATGGTGTTTTGTCCAATATTCCTTTGTTGATAAACTGGCTTTTAACTTTGTCATTCATTACGGTAATAATAATAACATAATCAATGTGCTAGCGACCGTTTTCGGGGGCCCATTATTGAATGTGCAAGGCATCCCCTGCCATTTTATCCGTGTATTTTATATATCAAACATTGGTCAGGGGGCCATAGCCTTTCCATAGTTCTTGGTAACCAGTCCATCTTAGCCACTAAAACCCATAGTTCAATAATTATTTTTGTTTCCATGTCCTTCAATAGTCCGACACCAACCGGGGGTTGTCCTTGGGTGCACTTGCACAGTGCATACAGGGATAATCGTCGGTTGGTGCCTCATTACATTTAAAATTGTCTACGGGGCCTCTGCGAGTTGGCTTCGGCTCCAAATACGCCTTCCAAAGGACCAATCCTTCCAAACCCTATCTTCGTATTTATTTCAGGTTTTCTCGACTGCTTTCAAACTTGAATAGTCTTTAGCTCCTTCGAGAGCCGCGTTCAACTCCTAAACTCGTCATGCAAATGTACGTAGTTATTATATAGTCAGATAGTAAATACTCACTGGCAACTACTCCTCTCTCTCTCTCTCGTGGATAGAACAGTTACTGTGGGCTACGGCGACCGACTCTGTCCTCTCCTGGACATCACCTCTATGTAGTCATCTTCTAACGCGCTAAATATCCCCTGCGCAGGCATCTCTGGGTGAAGACAATCCTGGGGACAAAGGTGTACAATTAGAAAATTGTTATAAATATAAAATTGCCTTCGAAGGATTGTTTTAACTGTCGTAAGGGACATTGCAAGCCCTGTCTCTTACGACATTTTCCACCGTCGATATTAGAAAGTGACTTAAGTGCATAGTAAATTAAATAAAACGTTACATTTTGTCCTAGTTATATAATAGTTATACAAATCACACCAGTATTTCCCAAAGGGGTACCCAGAAGTGTATCACCCACGTTTACGTCAGTTACAAAGGCAATATTTTTTTATATATCGTGGAAGTCTCATATATGAGTGGCATAATAATATTATGCGAGGCGTTCGCTAGTCTGCGTTGTACGAAAATAATATTATTCCAGTAATTTGGTTAGGGTTTCCGAGGTCACGCGACATTTACCCCGTTACTTAACACTTATGTAGGTATGACTAAAATCGCTTCTAATATCTATTATGACTCATTGCGTACTTAGAATATGGGCACAAATAAAACAGCCCTATTTCACGTACATATCCCATAAATAAATGTAAGAATTTTATTCTGCAGCTAAACTAATCCAATTCTACAGCTTTATTAAATAAGAAAAAATATTCGTCAGTTGTGGGACAGAACCATTGATAAAACGAGCCCGCTACAAGTAGGTTTGATACTAAGCACGTGCAATATTAAACAGTAGCAAGAATATAATTCAATAACCCACACAAAAAAAAACTTGAAAAAAGTGTTTACCAAAATTCCTCCCACACGAAATTTTATTACACAACAACAGACAGAAGTTGATTACGGTTTTACATTAGCGCAACAAAGAATAAAGTATTGAATTGTAGCCGCGGGTTTTCAACGAAATTCGACCAACGACCCTGAAGCGACCCCTTTGCAGCTCGATTTTATTTCAGTGGCCTGTGGTATTGATTATACAATGTGTAGTCACGCTGTATGTGGGTTGAAAAGTTTTTTTGGGTGGAGCGGCAAGGACATTGTGCTTTGGTAGTGAATGGAGTCGTGAAGATGGTACTGATGAATTGATGGGTGATTTTGTATGAAATGCTGTTATCAATGCTTACAGGCTAATGGTTGATTATTTTGTACTGGTTAATGCTTTCATTGAGTATTTAGCACGAGGTATTCAAATACCAGAGATTTTTATTATTAATCTTATATATATATTTTTTTACTTTGTTCTCACATATAGAAGCAACAAGAATAATGTACCAAGCTTTTGTAAAATCTTGATTTAAATCCTTGGAGTTTCTTGCCCGTTCTTCTCCATAGAGATCTACGTTTTGGAATCGGCAACTAGGTTCCACTTTCTGACTAACTGACCGACTCTTTGACAATTCAAAAGTGCCTGTAAATGGTTTAATTGAAATAAATGCTTTGAGTTTGAGAGTTTGAGTTTGCGAGCGCGCGTGTATGACTTTGTATGAACTTAGACGAAGCAAAAAGAGTTTTGTTAGGATCATATCAGGGCAGGAAGATAAAGGATCATAGAGTTATGAAGTTTCTGCATACCTCATGAGCAAGAGGCCAGATCTTGTAGATGTTCTGTATTACTGATAACTGTAACTTTGAAACGATTATAACGTATTAAAGTTCGTTTATTTTTATTGTATTGACATTTTATTCTATTATGATCTCTTCTGTTGCAGTCTTGTGAAATTTTATTTTATTGTATGTAATATGGGGTTTGCCAGTTTTTAATTTTGGTTCATTTTGTTTGAAGTTTTGCGCATTATATCTATATAGTATCTATGTATTATGAGTTATTTGTCTTAACACGCAAACCTTTTACGACTACAAACAAGATAGGATAGTTTAGTTGATGAGATTGTGTATTTACAAATGTGTTGACAGGGCTTCACAACTTAGTGTAGGGCGATGACAAGCGATTAGAAAGTTTTGCCCGGCAACGTTGAACTAAAGCGATAGACCTACTTTCAGAATAAAGTAGATTAGAGAACATTATTGACCTTTTTGTTTGAAAGATCTTTAAATTGTGATTATTGTGTTACTAAATCATATTCAAGTTTACAAACGTAAACGCAAACGCAACGCTAACGCAAACGTATTTTCTTTCTTTTAAAATGCACACCATGGATCTCGACAAACCACATGCATGTCTGTCGTCTGTTTGTGATAGCTTCGATTTCGGATAAGGTGCCATACTTCTTAGAACATTGTCCTTTAGCTTCATTGAGTTTTTCAAGTAACGTAAAAAATCTGCCCGGTTTACCCTACATTACATTTATTAAAAAGTCTTTAATTTGAACGTCACTCACTGGTCCCTTCAATTACTTGTAAGAAACATACCATCCCCTCTTGAAACTTAACCAACCCCTAACAAAATAAGGGTGCAGATAAATTAGCAAAAGCTTTAAAGATCCAAGGCTTGTCCTCCACTGAAATCCAGATGATTTTTTAACCGTCTCGTGTTTATAAAAAATCACAAAAGGTCCCGGATTTTTAGGGTTCCGTAGCCAAAAGGCGAAAAGGAACCCTGTTACTAAGCCTACGCTATCTGTCTGTCACAAGGCTGATTTTTTTTAAAGGTAATAAATATTTACCCAGTTATTCATAGAATATGTTTTGCTATGTCAAATAAGGAAAAGTCCACAACCAAAGGGAAATATTTCTAAAAAAACATTTTTTTGTAGGTACGTTTTATTTCACATACATGCTTGTTTATAAGGGGTTCGTGGCTAAATAATAAACTTACCGCGGTTGGTTCGTGGATGGGTGACCATGCATAAGATATCGAGACCCTTCGTGCCTAGGAAAGCACGTTAATTGTTAATTGTCATTCGTAGATGTTTGACAGTCGTTTCCGTAGCAACTCAAAAGTCTGACAACCAGTCTTACCAAGAGGTATCGTGTACCCAGTAAGTCACCCCATATATTCAGCTGCATCCGGTTAGACTGGAAGCCAACCCCAACATAGTAACCCCAACAACTCCAACGATTACTGACAAATGCGTGCACTGACTGGACAGGTCTACTCAATCTGTGTGGTTTTTCCTCAAAAGACCATTTCAGACAAATCTACATGGTCTTCACATGTTCTGACCAAGATTATGTCTGGACTTTAAAAGAGACTGTGGCCTCTGAGTTTGTTTCGGCCTTTCTTCTCAGAGTAGTCAGATAGGAAACGCCGACCTCATCTAGTTTTAAAATATGATTGTCGTGTAAAAGTGTTTGTACAAACCTATTTACAGAAATAAAATCATTTATCATTTATCATTATTGCAATATGACCTCTGTGGTTTCAACCTATTAATTTATTTTGTCTAGTTCGCATAACTGGTCATCAATTTTTTATTCTTATTTTTTCTAATTTTCGAAATTGTATTAATACGTAAACAAGGGTCACAAATTATTATTGAAAAGAACTTGAGTTGCTGAAAAATAGGAATTGAATCCTTTCGATTTTAAATTTTAAATTGAGCCAAGTAAAATTTATTGATTTTACTTTACCTTTATTTCTAATCAAGTTTCAAGTTATTATGATCTGTTATCTGCAGTCAACTAAGTTGTATTGTTGAGTTCTGCACATATGGTGTAAGATATTATTCAAATTTGTGTAGAACCAGTTAAAAAGTGTTGTTTCCTGCATTTTTCCGGGCACCAGATGGTTCACCAGACTTGCGTGCTTTTGGGTGGTTTATACCAGCCGCATAAAATCCGTGGAGATCGAGACCGGCAAGTCCATTTTGGTCCGTGATACATAATCGTCGTATCACCTGCGATTCTGTCGAGGCGTGCTACGCTTTGAGGCTGCGGTTCATCTGGATCGACTTGTTATTTAAACCAGCACACTTAGATACTATAGTTATTAGTACTTTCAGAATAAACATTTGAATACTATGTAGTTGATCTTTAACCAAGACTGTTTCTATCGGGATAACTTAGGTTCATCTTTGATAATATTCATTTAAAGGTTGCTGAATTTTCATTTTTACTTTTTTACAATATGTAGTTGCGAAAAGGCTGCCTAGGCCTTTTGAAAAAAAAACAATCAATCTGCCCAGATTGTTTTTTTTTTTTGTGTAAGCAGTATGGAACCTTTCGTGCGTGAATCCTACACGCTCTTGACCGGTTTTTTTCTACCCCGGGACAGTTTGATTGAGTTAGTTTAACAAGTGGGCCGGTCCCGACGACCCAAAGATTAGGCGCCGATAGGGTTAACGTTTTCAATTATAACTTCCTTAATCGCTCTGTTAGCGAAGTTTGATTGTGTTTTTATATTTGGTTAAACTTAAAGGTTTAGGGAAATTTGTGTTGGTGATTTGGGATGATCGAATTAGAAAATTAAGGAATGAAGTGGCTGGAGTTTGGGACTAGTTCGTAATGAAATTGCTGAGAGTAATATCATTTGCCAGAGCTTCCTAATTGTTTTGTCGTTCTTCAAAAATGTTTAGTCCTAGAAGTCATGTTAGTTCCTTTTCTGCATTTTAGAACCAATATTTTTGTGAAGATCTTTAAGTCATTAATTTGCTCTAGCCTAATAAAGATATCATTAAATTTATTGACAATAGGCTCACTCCCTATAACATGTAATTTAAACAGCTTGCGAAAGAGCGTCAGTACACATCTGTCTTACCCTTCGAGAACTAAAGGCGTGATGTTTTATTTTTATACTGTCATTCATTCTACACTATAAAATAAAAAGCATCTAGAACCTGTACCCCATCCATCCAGCGATATCACTACATTTAATTTAATACACCCACAATAAAATCAGCTATCAACCACTCATCACCGATTTTCTACTCAATAAAGGCCCTTCAAAACTTCGATACGAGATCAGATAATGAGACGTCTTTTAATAAACTCGATGCCTTTGATAACGTACGTGAGGTCAGAGGGAAAAGGAGAGAAAAAAGTAATTTCATACGACGGCGACGCTTTAAAATGCAGTGAACCGGATGTGAATTTGGTTCCACCTGGTTAAATACTATTCGGGGAGCGTTTATGGTAATTTAGATTTGTATCATTTGCTTTTTGGGTTATTAAATCTACTCTGATTTGATTGGTGTGTGATTCTTATTTCAACTCAATGAATTAGGCATGTGTTTTTTGTCAAAAGATTTAGTCTGTCTCTTCCCCTGAAAGAAGGAATAAAGAGTGGGCAATAGATTTTATCATGCCAGCTAATTACGGCATAAGTACTGCGATGATCGATACATTTGCTTCCCTGTAGTGTTGTAGACGTTCCCGAGTAAGTGGTGCCGACTGAGAACCAATGATAAGTACAGCCCGATTCAAACTTTATGGCGGCTGTGAAGTGCGCTACTCACTGCGCAGTACTCACCCCTCACCCCCGCTGACACGTGAATATGTTACTGCGCAGTACTCGCCCCTCTCCCCGCTGACACGTGAATATGTTACTGCGCAGTACTCGCCCCTCTCCCCGCTGACACGTGAATGTGTTACTGCGCAGCGACTCGCCTCATGTTCCGAGCCGCCATAAAGTTTGAATCGGACTGTAGATAAAAATGTTTTTCGCAATCTTTATGATTCCACAAATATTATGGTCAACTTGCATCACAAATTACTATAATACGATTAGCGCCAAACATAATTAAATCATTATTCTGACTTGGTCATCTTCAAAATGATTGACGATAATAGACCGAAGTTATAAACTTGTTTAGCATTAAAGTATTTAGTGATTTTGTTGCTTAAATGGGCCTTAAGCTTCATTCTAGATTCTTATCAAGTTTTCAGTGCCAATAAAGTTGTTAGTACACATTTCACTTTAAAAACGTATAAGTACCAAAAGACAAGGTTACCAAAATAATTTCAACCTTATTTGTTTGTCAATATAACAATCAAGTATTGAAACCTTTTTTATCTTGACTGTGCACACCATTAAACATACACTAATACACAAGTATCTTATATGTATTTGGCCATTTTACCAAAGGGAAACAGAGGATACCCTCTTTTATTTTTAGACTATTTTTGATGCGTGATCAAGACTTCGTCATGTGGAACTGCCATGCGTATTCACTCGACGGGATATTAAGGGATACACTTGAAGGTAATGTGAAATGTTTAATTTTGTAGGTTTATCATAAACTTGAAAGCTATGAATGTAATAAAGAAGAGGGAACCTGCCTCTAGGCATAATATTGTTTGGCATAAGGTTATCGCATAACTTTTATAAGTATAATGATAGTGTGGCATAATAATACTTTGGCATAGTGCAATGGTTAGGTTAGCTTAGGATAGTTTATGGCAATATACATTATGGCAAAACACTTATACGTAGTAATCATTATGCTGAATTTCGTTATGCCAATGTTATATTATGTCTTATTTTATGCAAATGGATAGGAACCCAAAGAAGATTATGAAACTAAATGTGGTTTGAACTTTGTAGTGTTACATCTGTAAAAGCCGCCAGTTTAGTTAGCTAAATAGGATTATCATAATGGTCAGTTTTAGTTTACGTCAACTTTGCAACGGAACACACGAACTCTCCTACGCTTGGTCATGATTCCAGTCAAAGTAGATTAAGTAGAAATTATGACCCTCCTTTTGACGCAGTCGGGTAAAGAGAGGTTAAGGATTAGTAAAAGTACTTAAGGTTTTCATGCAAGTGGGTTGCATGAAAAACTTAACTCAGAGTTAGTTGCTAACACGAAGTTAAATTGACAATTTGTCATACAATATTGTCAATTTAACCTCGTGTTAGCAACTAACTCTGAGTTAAGTTTTTCATGCAAGTGGTCCTAACAAAATTAAGTGCTTATACATCGTCCTGCCTACTTTATTGTTTTCCATCCTTCATTTATTTATTTATTTGGTACACCAATATACACAAAAAATAAATACAAAAAAAAAAAAAAACAATAAAAAAAAAACACATACACACACAAAAAATATTAGAACACAACAGTAACGTAATAAAAGTATGTATGCCTATTTATATATGGTATACACAGCATTCACCACAAGACAACATCGTAATTAACAAAAACAATACTTATAAAAATATAAATTACAATTAGAAAATAAAATTAGAAATTAAAATTAAATGACACAAAATGTTACCACGAGAGGTGGAAGGTGAAAAGGTATGAGTGGTGTTACGGTCTATTTCCTAAGACATGTCATACATAACCTATCCATCCTTACTTCCGCAAACTCATTTCAAACAAACACTGGTGACCCCAAACTTAGGTTATAGGCTATCAGACGCAAATTAGTCCACAGAACGACAAAATATTGGCGGCCATTGATTGATAGGCTTCCCAAGTTTACTCCAATAAATTCTAAATTAGGGGAATCGTTAATCATGTCTGTTTGAAGGCTTTTTATCGGCTGTTGACAGGGAAAATATTGTGACGGACGGATCGGATGTCGCCACGGTAATTTTCAGATTTAGTACAGCTTGTGGCGTTGCTTTTGAATCAATGAATAGTTATTTTTTTATTGGCTCGATTTGAATTTGAAAGTAGGTTTTTTTGCTGCACTTGATGTGCAAAGTAAGTCATGGTGACCCTCATTTGATAGTTGTTATGTATGATACAAAATCGCTAAGAACTTTGATTAGTGACCAATAGGTCGATTCTATAAACATATCACCTTGAAAACTTGAAGTGAGCATGAAGTGAGCTGTCACCGGCTGTCGCTAAAAACCAGCGCTGTGGCTCTGTCTCGCATAGGGTCGAAGCATTATGCTGAGCGCTTGCCGCTTTGCGTGGATGTGACTCATATTTTCCCCCAACTCGTTTTTTTTTTGTATTTGTGTGTATTTTCTTTGCGTCATGTTTACCGCAAATAAACGTATTTTCTTTCTTTTTTCTTTTCTGTCATTCCACCTGATGTCAAGGACTGACACTATTAACCAGCTTCCTTCACCTAAGTTTTCGCGGTAAGATTTTTACAGAATAAATCGGCTGCTATAAGAATGCATTATGTTAATTTGTTACCCATACATAGTTTAATGTATCGTGGAAAGCGATTTATAATCTCAAACGAACTAATTTCTTGACTAACGTAGTAACAAAAACTCCACCATGAAATAGTATATTACCCTTGACTTATCGCACCAATGAATAAGGTCATTGCGTAGTAGGTTTGTACATACAAACACTTTTACAAGTCAATCATATTTTTTAAACTAGATGAGGTCGGAGTTTCCTATCTGACTACTTTAAGAAGAAAGCCTGAAACAAACTCAGAGGTCACAGTCTCTTCTAAAGTCCAGACATAATCTTGGTCAGATCATGTGAAGACCATGACCATAGACCATATTTTTCTAACGGCGTATGCTGCAGAGCTAAGCTGTTTTGACAATTTATCTATATGGGGACCCGATTGAAGCTTGTTGTCCAAAGTTATACCTAAGAATGCTATCTATTATTTTGTCCACCTACGTTTCAAATAATAGGTACCACCAAGCTTTACCCCTAATTTAAAGTTCACGGTACCTAAACAGGAATTTTGTAATACATTTTTCCAGGTCAGTGAAAATTGACAGAAAAATTAAGGTCATACTCGTAAGTTGGAGGGTTACAGAAACAGGCAATGTACAGTATGCAGGCGTAAATATGAGAAAGAGACTTTCACACAGGTACTAGTAGGTATATCACTAAGCAACACTTGCTTTACTTGTGGTAGCTATGTGTACAAACACGCTGTGAATGTGTGCGTCACACTTCCGACTTTGCCATTTGTTTCGAAGGGTACCGAGAGCTC
The DNA here is from genome assembly GCA_916610205.1 of Griposia aprilina. Classification (NCBI taxonomy): domain Eukaryota; kingdom Metazoa; phylum Arthropoda; class Insecta; order Lepidoptera; family Noctuidae; genus Griposia; species Griposia aprilina. The sequence continues at coordinate 20,814,487 of OU744302.1, read as the reverse complement.
CTGTTCTTACACACACATTCACAGCGTGTTTGTACACTTGGTAAACACAAGTAAAGCGCGCATCGCTTCGTGAGAAAAAAATACTATATGAGTGACAGAGACAACGCTCTATAAGAGCGAATCTCACCAACGTTACTAAACGCGATCAGCACATACAAACCTCTTCAAGAGCTGTCAGTGTCATCATTGCTGGCATCATTGACAGCTCTTGAACGCGGTTTAGATGTAGACTTTTTCCATACCTTGATCACTGCCAAATTTTCCTGGTCCCATTCTAATTTATTTGGAAGTGGGACAGCATGTCTTTTCTTTCATATATCTGTATTAACCGCCATTTCAGTAGCCTTTTCCACGCCGTGGAAGTGGCGAAGTTTTGGGCCAATAAAATTTGAGGAAAGTCGTGCCAGCTGCGATACGAAGAAGAAGAGTAGACTTTTCCCAGTTATTTACCTCAGATTTTACATCACTGTCACAATCAATGTGATCTATATTCTCATTCTCACAAGGTTGCTGGTGAATTGCTGCTTGAATTGCTGTCAGATGTAAATTAACAATGTCAATGTGTGGCAATGTGCCTAGCCTTTCCCAACGATTATTTATATGATAAGTCAATTAACTGTGCAACGAGTGCCCCTTTCTTGCTATACCATCTTTACCACAGTCCATCCTTATTTATTTTGGAATCGAGGGATGGAGTTTTATTTGCTTTAGTTAAATTCTTCTCTAAAACTCGATGTGCCATGTTAATAACAGCCGAGTTCTGTACGGTGCCAACGACGCGGTCACCAAATGGACACACAAAATATTATTATAATTTACATCCCTGGCGACTTAAGTGACCCTACTCAATTATGTAGGCGCTACTTAGTTATTTATTTTTCCCGATATGAGCATAATTTAATAGCACTCAAGTGCGTTAGATATGGAAGTGCTGTAGCGGTTATGGGCACTTACTACTAATTAACATAATAAACATATTCTCAACTCGGCAAGGTTTTCTAAAAATAACATTTAAATAGCCTCCACAGGTGGTAAAACCAAAATGTGAACTTGGGGAAATTAGTTGCTTATCAAATTGCCTACCAACATAAATTGTCCGTATATTTAAATCACAACTGTCATTCTTTGACAGTTGTAAGAAATGGCTATAACGCGGCAAATTGACCAGGTGTGACAATTTGATAAAATTAAATTTCCCTATAAATTTGGCGCACTCTGGGCAATTAATCCCGCTGCCATATCTTGCCTATTGGCTACTATTTTACAAGCTTTTATTTACTTACCACGACGTAAATAATATTTTCATAAGTTTTTGCAAATAAGAGAGAAGAAGCAAATGTTTTCTATCGCTATCCGAATACTAATAAAAAATATCCACAATAAAATAGAAGTATTTTGAAACCGTTGTTACAATATTCCAGAATAATACCAATACATCTATTTAGGAGGCCTTGTAAATCCACAAACAAGTTTTATATCAAAATGTCTACGAAAATATGCCTCTAACAGACGCCAAAGTGAAATACAATGAAATATTCATGAGCTAAACTACCTATTATAATTTTATTCAATACTATGAAATCCAATATATTAAATAAGGTTATTGGACGAACACACGACTGAAAATGAAAGTTTTCTTTATGTTTAAGAGTTGTGTGTACTTTAACATTGCCGTGGGATTTTCAAAGCACGTAGTTTTGGATCGTCTTCAATATTATGTCGTGGCTTAGAAGGAATATGAAACTTTGTAGCGTGTAATAACTAAACTAACATTATAAAGAGGTAAAATTATTAAAATTCGTTTATTTGTAAGAGGTAATCTCTGAAAGTATTAATTTGATTATAAAAATTATTTCATAAATCAATGATCATGTAAGTAATATTTTAATTGTAATAGATATTTGCACACCTGTGAAGGTTTAAATAACTTTTGCTCTAACATGCTTGGAAATTCGAGCATTATTTTGACAACCTTCTTCGGGATAAATGCAGTACTGGTCAAATACGAGTACATGCGAACTGCGGCCGGCAATGTTAATATGAAAATCCATATAATAATATGTCGTGTTTAGCGGCCGAATATATTACTATGAAAACTTATATCTGTCGCGTAATTTAAAAATAGAACGAACTTTTTACTTCGACCCGTGGTAATCAAGGAGGTATCTTATCAAAGATTTTATTTTTAAAGTCTCGAACTGGTTTAGCAAATATAGCTGTTTTATGAAAAAGACACAAATGAACATATTGGCGCGAGTAAATTTATCGTTGTTCGTCATTGATTCTGGAATTTATAATTAATTTACTTACTTTGAATTTCCGCGCATTATTTGAGAAAAGTACTACCTATACATATACAAGCCTTGGCCGCAACCAGGCATTGATGGACTCACGAATGTGGGCTCTATTACCTGTGACACTATTACCGAGGGCCATTGGTTTCTTAATGATATATTTGGCTTCCAAGTGGACAGAACTTGCGGACAGAATGTAGTTAAAAATACTTGTCTGGTGCCGTAATCAGTATGGCTTGTAAGGTGTGTGTTGAAATTCTCTTCAAAATGATTGAGCTGAATGGTGCTGATCCATACGTCATGTTCAAGAATGGGCGCCACAATAAGCCGTGGCCGCTAAGAGATGACCTGTCTCATGTGGTCATCTCTCAGCGGCCACGGCTTATTTTAATTTCTGAATTGTTATATTTTTTATTTATTTTATTATTGCGGTCGATTTGAATATACACGGCTTTCTACATCGTTCTCACATGTATCATTTCAACATGAATGATTTAACTAATTTTTTGCAAGAATATTTTGATTTAAAAGAGTGTCCGTGGAGTTTCTTGCCTGTTCTTCTCCATAGGTACCTACTTCACTTTAGAATGTGCAACTAGGTTTATCCTTCTGACTGACCGACCCCTTGACAATTTAAAAGTGCCTGTAATTGGTTGATTTGAAATAAATGCTTTGAGTTTATGTTTGAATGATTGGTGATTGTTATCACTATTAGCTAGCATACTGGAGGGTGCTGGTGGACAGGCAACTCACATTTCATTATCTTTTTCTGTAAAAAAAAAAAATAACACATAATACTCCTTCACCATCTTTTATGGCGCCCACGGTATAAACTCAAAGATTAAATGGAAATATAATACCTTTCCCAATTTAACTTGGGATTCTACTCACCCGGTACAGAAAATTTTCAAGCTTATTAACAAAGGAAAAAAAAACACGTTCTGACCCATTTCATCCCTATTATAATATTCGTCCTTTGTAAAAATGTTCATTGTATTTTAGTACTACATAAATACAGAATTCGCCTTATTTTTTTTCTCAAGAAATACGATTCGCTCCCTTTCTTTGGCAAATCGCCTATTTACTAAGGCTACTTTAATTAATGATTAATTATTGTATTAGACGATATGACCAAGATGTTCTTTTAGAAACTGAAATATAATATTCCTTTTTTGGTGAGGTGATAAATATGTAGCTTAGCTGTAATCTGATGAAGAAAAATCGTATTAAGGCGAGAATAAGTGCCAGCGACTTTGAGCGAGTGGGAGGAGCATGCGAAGCTTTTAAGCGAATAAAATTGCACAGAGCGTTAGCGTCTACCCGGACATTGGTCAGCGTTGCCCTGCCGCCCGTCGCCCGCAAGAGCCCCCGCTTCAACGCGCATCAAGTTTATTCGCAAAAACAACCCACCTTGATTTATCAAACACAATACAAATAAAAGCCATATACAAAAATTTGGGTAGTTAAATTGTCTTTTAGATGGTGCAGATTACATGAAAATACGCCCGATAGTTTTTGCGTGATTATCGTTTTTGTGTTCGCGTTAAACATTACTTTACAAATTAATTACACTATGTTATAATATATTTTTTTCAAACAAATAAGACTATTCGTTTAGACGTGATATTCAATTTGAAATCATTAAAAGTCGTATATCTGCGCCTTAATGTAGGTATATAATGACAAGATTACTAGGTTTGTGGGAAATTAAGTGTTAAGCAAATTGATCACAGATGCAGTATGCAGATTGTTTGACATCCGTGGATACGGATGTCAAACAATACAATACAAATAGTTTATTTCTTTCAAATCGTTTTTTTGCGGATGCGGATGCGGATATTTGAAGGCTCACATCCGCGGTTGCGGATGCGGATCTCAGTTTATTTTTTAAAGATAATTCGTATTATTGCAGAAAATCACACTTTATGTCGGTGGGTGACATAGTAAATTCACTTGTCCAATAAACTATTAATTGCATGAATAAATAAAACTCGCTTAATACACAGTACTCATTGTATACTCACAAAAACATTCAAAAATTTAAATGTTCATACGATAAGCGTAACTAAACACGTTATGATTGATTTGATAACAACCGCGTCGGATCTTGTCACCGAAATCTTCGCTCCTATTGGTCAATTAGCACGTGCCCACGGCAGGCACCACCCAATTTATTTTTTGTCATAACCTGCGCTACATCCGCATGAACATCCGCATTGATGATAGCGGATGTGGAAGCGAATATCCGCAACATCTCTGAAATCGACTACCAATTTTAACTGTCCGTATATTTAAATCACCATTATCTTTCTTTTGATAGATAAGAAATGGCTACAAAACGGCAAGTTGACGTAAGGTATCAAATCGCTAAACAATTAATATTCAATAGGTTGTACAAAACATGTTCTGAATTTCGCAATAAAACCAGGATTTTCTTTTTAAATCGTTCTATGTAAAATTGCCCAGAATTTAACAAATTTTTAAACTATCAACAGAGACAATGGAATTCACAGAAACAGCGAGTAACATAAAAACAATAAAATAACAAACGAAATATGAAAGCAATCACAAATTTCAATCGTAAAAAGGGGTCGGGCAGCACTAAATGACGGCCAGGGGAGATGTTTTAATATTTTTCATTTTGCTTACACTACGGTCCCCTTTGTGACAGGGAAGGACTAGGCAGGTGGTGTGCTGACAGAGGTGAAACAAATTAGACAGGAAGTCTACAAGGGACGATGTCAAATTTGAAAGGGGAGGTTAAATGGGTCGAGGAAATCATTGTAACCCAATATCAAGAGGGGTTTGATAACATGATGGTTTAATAAATTAGATTTATCATCTTCTTACAGCACTGGGCTCGACAAAAACGTCATGAAATGCTAGACAGATTAAAATTTCATAGCAGTGTCTGGTAAATGGCAAAGCGTTTATCATCACCTTATCTTGTAGGTTTATATTTTATGTTTTAATAAGTACTTACATCATTCATCGTGCTTACAATTTAATACTCAGAGAATTCCTTACGTAACCTACCAATTATTTCTTTCCAAACCTACCTATGATATAATCTCATCCAATTTCACATTCACGCCCTAAATCCGTATCTGTATAACACAAAAACTTCAGCCAGATGTTCAAAAAGGTCTATGAAGAACAGAATAGGCCCCAAGTGAATTGAGAGCCGTAGGTAGGAATATTTTGTTTCTAGATTTTCGTCTCAACTTTTTTTCCTAACCTACATTATATTTGCTGAAATACGTCGACCTACTTTTTGTCTGCCAATGCCCACTTTTACACAACATTACGCCTGTATTTTCTGAAGCGATAGGCAGATGAAGGTATAAGTACACCCACAACTTTATTAGCAGACAAGCCTGCGGGGTAATTACGTTACCCTTGGCAAGAAGCTACACGCTCAAGCGACATGGTTCTTGCAACAGCGACAGTTGGAAACCGGTGAAGCGCGCGCGTGTCGCTTGACGCAAGTCGCATCGCAAGTCGCATCGCTCGAGGTCGTAAACGGGGTCGACACTAACAATGGGAATGCGTTTCATTTTGACAATTCAACAACATTCATTTCATTATCTAAGTTATCGAGCAAACAAATTTCTCAAGCATATAAACTAATGAAGCAATAATAATAATAATAAACTTTTATTTACAGACCTTGAGAGTATTGACATATTACATACATTATTAAAATATTGTTAGTAACACATACAATCACGAAGAAAATAAAATAAAAACAAAGAAAACAATGATTTGCCCGCATAACTACATATAGCCGTGTGTGTGCAGACTCACCCATCGGCCAAGCATCGGGCAGTTCCACCGGTCACTCAATGCCCTCAACATGCTATGGGAGCTGACGTGTGTTCTGTGCCGGATTTAGAATTTCCTTAAAAATCCATCGGATTGTGATAGAAAGTGTGTATATACAATTCGGGTGCTGGTGTCGGGCAAACAAAAAAATGCGTGAGTGTCGTGGAACACTCGGTTGGAAATAAGTTCCTTTCATACTATATTTTTAGAACATCCATAGAACAAATTTGACTAATATAAAAAGGGTTATATTGAGTCAACCTTAAAAGATAGACATATGTTTTCGCGAATTTTTTTTTAGAACTTTCAAAAGGAAACAATTTCGTAATACATGATTTTTGCGTAACTTAAACCTTTTACGCAGCGCACGCAACGGAAGCTCTAAAAAAGGAATATTTTGTTCCCGTTTTTGCAACATTTCTCATCTATACTCCGCTCCTATTAGATGTAGCGTGATTTTATATAGTCTAAAGCCTTCCTCGATAAATGAACTATCTAACACAAAAGTATTTTTTAAATTCCAACCACTACTTCCTGAGATTAGCGCGTTCAACAAAACAAACAAATAAAGAATGGGTCGTGACGGAAAATTCTTACACTTTTTTTCGCCTAGCCCCCATCCGCCAAGTCCGTAACGTGCGATAAGGAACACCGTTCCAAAAATCCGGGCTACTACTGAGAATTTCCTTAGATGAGTGTGATCAGGCTGTATTCCTCAGTGCAGATTTTTGGCCAGCATGAGTAGTGTGAAGATGAACAGAACCAAGCTCTCAACTTTAATATTCTTGTGGTTGATAAAAAATTAGATTTTTTTATTATTATTAATAAAGACAAGACAGCTCAGCGGTCGGGCTAGACCAAACCTACTTTTTTTCTGCGAAATACTGCAGTAGCCTTGGTATATGGGCCATTGAACGACATTGTACAGTAATTGATACAGCTATGTTTTATTGACGCAAGGAATCGCATGTCGGCTGAAACATGAAAATAATGTTGAACTGAAAATGTGACAAGAGTTTTTCATACCGTGTGGCCCGTGATTGATCAGTAATGTGTATAATTTTGTGATGTGCTGGGTAGATAATGTGCTTAACTGTGTTTTTGTAATTCATTTTCCATAGTTATGTTTAGTTCAAGAGTATTAATAACTTTCAGTTAGTAACGTCAGTTATACACAAAAAATAATATTAACGGAGTCAAGATTTCTGCCTGGTTTACGTTAGCAGGCTCGCCCCCTATTTACACGGGACTTTAACATGACAGGCGAAATTTTCTGTTCTATTTTTTTAATATGACAAGCAATGCAGATGTCAACAATTCTGCTTATGTCAAAAGTGAAATGGAAAAGCAAGAGAGCCAGGTGAAATATTGGTGGTTTAATGATAAGTCAGACTTTCTAATCCCGACAAAAGTTGCGTTAGCTTAAGTAATTCTAAACCTAAACACAATCAATCAACAAGAACACAAAAGGCTGAACTTTACAAAGTTGGTATTATATTACCAAAACTCGTGCCAGGGGGTCTACTCTCTAGGCACGAAATCCGTAGTTTCGGCCGACGTTACAGGCGTTTCCTACTCCGTATCAATTTTGTACATAACATTAGTCCGGGGCCCGAACTAAAAATTAATGACAAAACGATGTGACAGTTGTCCCTACTCCCTATGTGTTGTTACTTGTCCGAAAAAGTTAAATAATCGGGTGTAGGGTTCACGCCGCTGTTTCAAACTACTTTCTGACGGGCCCGTTTTTTTGTTGACGGACTTAGAAAGTAGGCCCCTGTTACGAATAATGCTAATTACCAGTCGTTAGACCTACCAACTACGACGGATAGATAGTTCTATCTACAAACAGTAATCTTTAGCGATCGCGGCACGCAATTTGTAATTTGTGTTGCTATTTTTATTCAAATTACTAGTAATTTTTCCCTATTAGTAGGTCAATAGACTAGAATTTCTATTGATCGCTTATAATGTTACTGGCTGTTGTGAATACCTTCTGTCGTCTATTCTGTAATATTTTCACCGCGAAAACATAAGTGAAGTAAGCTGTCATTCCGGCTGATGCAAGGGATTGACACTATTGACAGCTGACTTCACGCTCACTTCACCTTAGTTGTCTTTGTGAGGTTTTTATAGATCGGCAGTATCTGTTGGTTCCGAATTCATTTTGTTGCCCATTTGTGTATTGTACTACAGTTTATTAAAAAAACTTTTATACAAAACAAACAACTGACTTCCTAAAACACAAAAAAAGTGAAAAATAACTTTGATTTCGGAAGTCGGTGTCTTTGGTTTTGTATTTTCGTTTTTTGCCATCGAATTCCGAAATTAAAGTAATTTTTCACTTTTTTTGTGTTTTGGGAAATCGTTGGTTTTTTTTTTTGTAAAAAAGTCTTTATTTTTCACTTTTTAGTTGTGGTAGCTACCCCACACAAATTCATATACTACTACTTGATATGTAAATAACAGTGGCAGGATATTAATATAAACTAAGTGGAGAAAATACGCACTATTATGGATAACTCAAACACTGCGGGTCAAATCTTGACCCAATTTATATGGGACTACATGAGCAGCACCAGCTTTCAAATAAAAAAAGAATCATCAAAATCGATTCACCTAGAAAAAAGTTCTGGCGTAACACACATAGAAAAAAAAAAACATTTGAAATGAGAACCTGCTCCTTTTTTTGAAGTCGGTTAAAACACGTATTTTGTCTTCTTTCCAGTTACTTTTGTGAGAAGAATAAGAAAAAGAAAGTTTATTTGTTAATTTTAGTTAAAAACTTTAATCTCATAATATGCAGACAGAGCAGGACCCCTAGACGCATAGGGAACACCTTATTAATACGCTTTTATTAGCTTCATACGTATGTTAGTATGTAACGGAATCTTCGAACATGATTTTGACCCCCTTCAAAACGTCGGATTAACTTGAAAGGAGATGGCTAAATTGTTGCCCTAAGCATGTATATAAATTTCTCACTAGCTCGTAACATTCAAATATTCATTCAATAATTATTACGTGTTTAATAATCTCCTAGAACTTTCATGAACTAATCAAAAAATTAAAAGTTTCTTACTTGTTCTTCCATGTTTTTTGTTTGACAAGAAGAACATTTGATTCTGACGTTTCGTTTTACGAAAAATATGGACAATAAACCTACTGTTAAAGATATTTGCGTAACCAGAATAAACCGTTTTAATAAATACATTATATATTATTGTACGTCAATACTTCTCAAAATGTTGATTTTTTTGGATTACCTTCATCTGATTCCTTGGATTACCATCATCTAATTTCTAGAAATGATTGGCAATATTCAGAAAAGGAACGGCATGAGAACAGTGGTGGCACTAAAAACTGACAATATATTCTTTTCAATTTCACTTTATTCGATTAGAACCAAATAAAAAATAGCTGAAATATATATTAACTTTTGTTTATTCTTTTCAAATGATCCACTATCCATCGCAATTTTTTTAACTAGTTTATGTCGAAAAATGTTGGAAGAATAATGATCAACAAGAACAATTGTATTTTTTCTTCCGATCTTTGCGATTACTTAATCGATTTTATTACACTCCAAGTTCAATCCCATCCATCTCTATGAAAATAAAAAACAAACACTGATACGTCAACAACGTCATTGTTTTTTCATATCTCTTGTTTCCCGTATTAATTTATTTCCGTAAATCACTTAAGTAAGTATAAATATCAAAACCTTTTGGAATAAAAATCATAAATAAATTAAGAAACAATAAACATCATTATTTTGAAAAAACCAAACCAATATCCAAAAATCAAGAATGACGGCTGGCAAATTCGGCCTCTCATGCAAATGAATTCTTGAAGATTATGAAAACTATGTTATGTTGACGAGATAGCAGCTCGCCGTGCACGCCTACCACCTCCGGACTCGTCGCTCAGCTCCGTGCCACTGCCGCCCCGGAACCCAGGGCCATCGAGAGTGCTGTGCTGTGTCACCGGCTGTGGCAATTGCGTCGAGCTCAAGCGACGAATATTTTTGCCCGCCGAAGTCGCCAACACCCATACGTCAGTCAGCAGGGGAGAAGCCTGCTACCGAGGAGCTTTGGACTTAGGGGCCAGAGCCGGGTGCCCGCTGCTGGTGGTTGTGTGCGGTGCTTAGATTACAAAATATAAAGTGCAGTGCATGAGATGCCCTCAGTCTATGAACGAGAACGTCATGCGCGCTTATTACGGGTCTACGCAGGGGGTAACTAACCTCAGTTACAAATACATACAAACATATACATCACGTCTGTTTCCCAAAAATGTGCAGTATGGATCTCAATTTACTACAAATCAGTTTAGCTTCATAATAAATAATGCATGTACCTACATAATAAATAAATAAATCTCGTGTTTTCGTTTATTTCAATATTTTATGTGTCCTTGTTTAACCACTCCGTATAATATATGGCAGGGGGTGATTCAGGGGGATATTCAGCTATTCAGCATTACATAATACTAGGTACAATGCATACATGCACATGCATGCATTTGCATGTAGTTGCTAGGGCAGTCGCACATACTTTATTTAGCCATTTACTTTGTTTAAAATCAACGTTTGGAGAAGTATTGAGGTACAAAAATAAATTATTATATTAATGAATACTCTATATGTCAGCTTACGCAAATATCTTAAAAAGTAGGTTTACTGTCCACATTTTTCGTAAAACGAAACGTCAAAGTCATGTTCTCCTTGTCAAACAAAAAACATAGCAAAACGAGTAAATAACTTTTAATTATTTGATCAGCTCACAAAAGTTCTAGGAGAAAAATAAACACGTAATAATTATTGAATGAATATTTATATATTACGAACTATTGAGAAATTTCTATACATGCTTAGGGCAATCGCCCGAACTTCATTTAGCCATGTATTTTGGCATACTTATTAAGGACAGACGACAATTCAATATTTTAAGCAGTTTGACCCGTTATCCTTACAAGGATAATCAGGATTAGCGAATTTTTGTTTTCCTGATGAAAATTCAACTAAAAAATTAAAAATAAATAATAGTTTAAAAAAACTAAAAAAATACGCTTTTATAGAAAATCCAACTAAAAAATAGAAAATTAATTTTAATAAATTTGATTTAAAAAAAAATGTGTAAAAAAAAATGATTTTATTGCAAAAAAAAAGCGTGGGGTGCTTTTCAGGATATTATCAAAATAACCCTTCTACTCATATCTGTTCATAAAATATTTATAACTATTGATACCATGCACCCCACGCTTTTTTTACAATAAAATCATTTTTTGTTACACAACTTTTTTGAAATCAAATTTATTAAAATTTATTTTCTATTTTTTTGTTGGATTTTCTATAAAAGCGTATTTTTTTAGGTGTTTTAAACTATTTTTTAAATCTACACCTAATAAAGAATGTCTAAATTATTTAATTTATGACTAAACAACTCAATTACAATCACTTAAAACTTCAACTCGTATTTTACTTAAATTGCCCAAAACGTAAAAGCGAGATAATTCAAAGAGTTTGTTCAAATATTTCACAGTAAACTTCTTTACATTTACGTCGGATTTTAAACTAAACGGATTATAAAAATTACTCAAATACTTACTTATAAAAATCAGTTTAAGAGTTCTATTTATCTTTTTCTTAAACTGGCTTTCTTACCGTAAGTTCAGCAGAGACTCGAGCAATTGCTTTTTGAGAAAAAAAGGTTTCATATTTTATTAGGGTTCCGTACCAAAATATGAAAACAGAACCCTATTACTAAGCATACGCTACCGTCGTTTCGCCTGTCAGTCACAACACAGGGCTGTATAGGTCCACAAACTTATCTGACCCGGTGATGGTAGCGCTGTCAGTAAACTAAAAATGACAGACCTTGTCACTTTGCATAGTGATTTCGTTAGTTCCAATTATAGCCACTGGGTGAGATAAGTTTGTGGCACTTTACCTATCTTTTTAACCGTAATAGGTAGCCAGTTGCAATGTTCACAGAATAAGTGACAGTCACTATGGTTTCATACATACATAAAGTGCCACAAACTTATCTTGCCCGATGATGGTGGCGCTGTCAGTGAATGACAGATCTTGTCACTTTGCTTAGTCATTTCGTTAGCTCCAATTTAAGCCACAGGGTCAGATAAGCTTGCTAAACTTTACATGCATAAACTCACGCCTGCTTTCCATAGAGTTAGGCAGAAACCAGAACGCCACATGCTACGATCCTTAAATACTCCTTTTGCTTCTTTTACGTTCATAAATGTGGTCATACACGCACGCCGGTTGCGAGTAATACGTACCTGACCTTTCTATGACCTCAATCACGGCAAATAATAAAATGAAGATAAACTATTCATTCTGGTGGTAGGAACGGAATTCTTAGTGCACGAATACGACTAGCACTTAGCCGGTTTTTACATCCTAAGAAAGATGATAATATAGTCTTAAGTGGAAAGTAGATACTATGGATGTAGTATTGAATGTATGAAAACGTTGACGAAAAATTTTATGAGTAGGTACCTACTGAAACAGAAACTGTGCCATCTGTGTTGACGCTGTATAATTCAATGATACCCAAAGTGGTCTATAACGACCCCATTGTTAGATGTTGCACTTTTAAATCTGTGATATCTTGTAAGATATTAATTTTAAAAATATGCTATAAAGAGCAATTTTGATCTTCATTAAATGTACAACGTGTCTAATGTATTTAATTTGATAAGGATTAATACTGTTTTGTTTAAAATAGCTTCATAAAGAACCCTTATTTTTTTGGTAATATGTTAAAGATAAAAATAGTTACTGTGTTATCCTTAGGATGATAGCCATATACCATCGCGGACTTTTCTGTAGACCTTTTTAAGATATACAATTTAGTAGTATATTATTTTGATCTATCTCGTAAGGTTTAGCCAGCGTTAGCAATGTAAGCACCCAAAAATATATTTTTTATGACATCATTCATCATCTTTGCTATATATTGTCAGTTTTTTAAATATTGTAACAGGGTAACTTTTCAGTGGCAGGGAAACTTTAAAAACATAGACGTAATATTGAACAATAACTCTACGTATTTTTGAGAACCACCCAAGAATAAAATAGCGATCTCGCATGTCTTACAAAAAAATAAAAAATCGAAAGCTTCATGCTGATTAACGTATATTTACGTAATCACGTAAAAGCTTGATGAAATATTCCTAAGGAATTGGTTTTAGGTCCCTAGAAACATTCTTCTATTTTAAACACTAAGGTATGTCTAATTAATAACTAAAGTATGCAACTAACAAATTCTCAAGGATAATAAACATTAATTATTTCTCAAAAATACTCATATCTACCTTCAAAGTCAAATTGTGGTTGCGTAACTTGAAACGTCCAAGTAACATCAAATACGGAGAGACCAGAATTCAAAGGAAACAAGATATCAAAACTACAGCAACGGACACTTTACAAACTGCATATGTATTTCTAAGAATATCGTGTATGTATACATGTATAACATTGTGTACCAACTTGAATAGCATAAACAGGTATCTGTAAATACAAAAATATTCGTCCAACCATAGTAGAGTTAATTCGGTGTGTATCTACCTGGTAAAGAAAAGATTCGTATTAATTAATGTGGTTATTTGCGATGGTAAAGTATATTATAATTAATGTGCGTATTTATCACTAGTTGCTCTGTGAGCTGTAGTCAATGACTTATATATTACGTTATATCAATGGATGTAGTGTAGTGTGGTCGCCTCGCGAGTCTGTCTTCTGAATAAATGTTCACCGCGCACCTTAAAACAAAAAGCGCGCGCAAAGAGCGCGAAATGGCTGAAATAGGATTTTTTGTCTACGTTTTCAACCCCCATATCTCCGCCACTATGAAAAAAATAAAAAATAATCGACAAAAAAAAACATATATTATCGAGCCTGCTCACAAAACTTCACCAGAATCGATTGAGAAATGCGACCTGTAGAGGAGAACAGCCTGACATCCGGATACACGAAAGCAGTTTTGCCCATGTTGAAACGGAGTCACTTCGCGCTTGCTTGGTCAATAATGAAAAAGTACCTACAGCTATAACACTATCACCAAGTACCTTCACATATCTGTTCATGCTTATAGCTCTTCAAAGTTACGGATACATGTATTGGAGTTTTATCGGTGCAAACATGAATTTCTATTCTAATTAACTATAGTATCATGACTGAGCCCTATCTCGAAACAAACTTTCCTTTAGTCATGGTCTGGCAGTTTGAGTAATTTATGCGGCCTACCCAAATGTCCATTCTTTGGTATTGTTCGTCGAATTGTTGAGCTCCTTAAGTTCTAAGTTGAGTTGCATGATTACTGACATTGCGTGCACTGATTGGACAGGTCCACTCAATCTGTATTATTTCCTCAAAAGACCATTTCAGACACCAATCTACATGGTCTTCACATGATCTGATCAAGATTATGTCTGGAATTTAAAAGGGAAAGTGACCTCTGTTTTCGGCCTTTCTTCTCAGACTAAACTTCTCATAGGAAACGCCGGCCTCATCTAGTTTAGAAAATATAATTGACGTGTAAAAGTGTTTGTACAAACCTACTTACAGAAATAAAATAATTTATCAAAGTAAGATATGATTTCAAAATCACTATCTATAGGCATTTAACATTTCTTGTTTTACAATAAAACTGAGTAAAAACAGAAACATGTGAATAGAAACATGTATAGGTACTTCCGTACCTACATTATTGTTTAGTAAAATCAAGGTTTCGAATCGAAAATCAGTGTTGACTTCTGTAAGGTCATTTTTCATTTCTTGTTCTACAATAGTACAGCTAAGTAATATATAGTAACATGTATATATACATAGGTACTCACGTATCTATCGTGGCGGTGACCGCCGTTTTACTGCCAACCCTCTCCGGGCTGCAGATTACTGAATCTGGAAGAAAAGAAGGTCAGGGTTAGAGACATGAAGTGTTTTAGTCACATTGAACAGTAATTGTGCTATATAGAAACTACATATTGGAATGTTCAGGGATCTGTAACCAGATTAGTACTTAACATAAATGGCTGAAACAAACTGAACATTGTTAAAATAATATACGAAACTCAATTGGTATGTTTCATTGTTTCTTTTAGTATCATAGATCATGAAGATAATGTCCCAAGCTACGGCACAATATCACGATCAACGCTATTATATGTTTTTCAAATGTATGGATGCTAATACGTGTTCGGGTCGGCATTATTCGGCACAGGCCGGGTAGCAAAATCGAATGTATATTTTGCAGCCTGGCTGTACTGATTCATGCCGAATCAAGCTGAGCTGAACAAGTATCACGCCTAAGGCCCTTTGTACACGGCTCGGTTTCTTTACAGTACGGCATATAAACCGCGCCGTAAAAACGTAACCGTCAACAAGCTTCCATAGTGATCCATACAACACTGCTGACCGTGCCAACACACGGCTAATAAACCGTTTTCACGGAAAGAAAAACGTGTGTGTACAAAGGGCCTTGATATCTCCATACTAACAAATCGAAACAAAAGAATATACTCTTATAACACTGTCCCAACAACCATTTTTAGTAACAAAAAAAATGCCTCGTCCTAAATATCACTTAACGGTCGCCGAAAATTCCAACCCGTTAACTGTCAGTCTGTCGAAAGATTTGACAGTAAACAGCCGTAAAAAGGGTTCTCAAATAAGGTGGGTAAACAATAAAAAGCCTTGACCCCTCAAATGGCGAGGGATGGAGCTGCTAAATATGACATGAAGGCCTCATAGACTGGCCGAATGTAGCCGCTGTTTGCACTTATTTCGCGAGGCGAAACGAGTTTTTGGTCACAGAGATATACAGGTTATATGTTACTGATTTTCTTATATAGAACCATGCAAGTATGATGTGATATTGTTATGAGAATCGAATCTTATTTAATTTTGTACTGTATGTGATCAAATAGTAGTCATAAAACAAAGTCAGTTTTTATCTCTGTCCGTGTTACCACTTAAAAAAAAGAAAGAAAGAAAGATTAAAGTTTATTTGGACACAAAAAGAAATAACAAAAATAAAAAGGGTTAACAACAACAGTGTGTGCCTCACGTCTGCGCCAAAAAGGTTCATTTCAGCATTAATGCCAGACAGAAGCTATCGGACGCTGGTTTTCTAATGAACCCTTAGGGAATTAGTTCTTCTAAACCACACAATGGATTTTGATACGGTTTTCACCATAATTTAGAGAGTTAATTCCGGAAGGTCCATGTGTATAATAAATTAATATTAGACTACACGTTAAGTAAACTCGATGTCTTGTCAAGCCGTAAAAACCGTGAGAAGTAGAGGCGAGTCGCTAATAAAAAAAATAGATTTATCTTAAAACAAAATTACTACAACCATCTGAACACCATCTGAACGGTACATATTATCTATCCATCAAATAGGTTCTGTTCTCTTTCAATGTAACAAAATGTGGCCCAAATTGTAGGCTCAGTGATAAAACTTTTATATCTTTCGTAGACGATGGCAACCTAGTTAAACTAATAAAATGCGATCCTTATAGCTTACAATTACCGGAATTTTGTTTCTTTAGGATATTCTTTCTATATACTTAGTTGTTTTAAAAAACGCTAAAGAGTTTTTGCAAATGTTTAGTAGACACAAAGCGATAAGTGACGAATGTTTGTTTAAAAAATTGAAGGTAGAAATACAGAATAATGCTTATTTGACAACAGATCGTGATCACAAAATACAAATTATAAAAATCTGTGAAATAACAAGCGTGTGTGTGTGTGTGTGTATGTTAAGAGACCATGTGATAAAAATAGCCTAAGATGCATAGCCGAAAATATCTGACAAAGCACAAGAAAGTCTACTGTAGTTTCGATGACAGAGTGTGGATGGAAGAACTGTAGTAGACATTATCCATGTACGGTGTGGACTGGCGCTTGGCACAGGCACTGAAATCTTTATACGAGGATTCCAGTACTTGTGTTAGATTATATGGGGTCTACACGAACTGGTTCTGCATTTCAAGGGATGTTAGACAGAGTTGTATAGCGTCACCGTGGCTGTTGAAGTTGTACATTGATACAGAAGTATATGTCTAACAGATTTCAAAAAGGGTTAGTAAGTTGCCTGACAAAAGCCTTATCTACGCAGATGACCAAGTTCTACTTACATCTTCAGCATAACAGTTGCAAGATATGGTGACTGTGATGGATGCGGCATATAAGATAAGGGATGAATACAAATGTAAATAAGACAAAGGTCATGGTGTTTGAAAGAGAAGAGCATGTATCGGTGTATAATGTGAAAATAAACGATAAGACTGTGGAGCCAGTAAGTGAGTTCATATAATTATTTGAGGAGTCTGTTTACAAGAGATGGAAAGATTGATGAAGATGTGGAAAGGAGAATAGGTGCGGGAAATAAAGTGAATGACGCTACACATGTGATTGTGACCAACCAGTTGATGTCCAAAAATGCTCGACTGGCTGTTCATAATGGTACGCTAGTGCCTACGCTTATATATGGAAGTGAATGTTGGGTGTGGCAACAGAAGCATGAAAAAATATTAAATGCTGTGAAAATGCATTCCTTGCAAACCATGTGTGGTGTGACTATGAATAATGGGCTGAGGAATGTTGTGATAAGGCAACAGTGCGGTTTAAAAGAAGATGTCGTGACCAAAATTGAAAAGAGTATGCTTAGACGGTTGAGAGGATGAATGAAAGGTGACTAAACAAAGGTATTTACAAGGCAGCTGTGAATAAAAACGCCCTAGGAAGATATAATTAAAGTGACCTTATTGGTGATATTCTTCAGAAAGGTCAGGTGGCTGGTCAACCGACGTGCGTGTATGACCAGTTGTATGAACGTAAACGAGGCAAAAGGAGTATGTAAGAATCGTAGCATGTGGCGTTCTGTAGTTTCTGCCTACATATGTGAAACAGGCGTAAATTTGGTTTATTTGCGTAGAAAGCATGTCGTGCAGGAAAAGTTTCTTGCTTATTAACGATTTCTTACTCTTGCCACTACCAACGTTAAATTCATCAACCACATTTAGCAAGTTTTGTTTCCACATAACCATTAGCGTTTTCAACAATTAGTAATATATCCTTTTCCTCTCGCCTAGATTCTCACCGTTGTTTAATTTGTTTTACAGCAACGTTGCTAGCTAAAGTTACCTATTATAATAATGTAGCATTTTATTTTAGTTCCTCGTCGACTGTTTTTACGGCATTTCCTTGTTTTGTATCCAAAGGATTTTTACTGCCCTGCGGTTAAAAAAACTTCATCTTTTCACTTTTAAAATCAAATAGCTAAGATTGGTTCATACACTCAGTTGATTTATTTTCCTTTCCTTTTTTACCTTTCTTTCTCTGCCTTCCACTTTCTTTCTTTTATCCTGTCTATCAACACGAAATATTTGTTGTCGTTACATTTATTTCTTTCATCTTATAAGATGTCTTGTACAACACGCCATGTCAACAACGCAGGCAACCCCATTTTGTTTTTGACAGCAATTTATTTTCAACTCAAATCTATTTAATTCAAAATCAAGAAATAATTGTAATATTTTAACATTATAAAAAAAGGTAACCCACAAAATCGTCAACTCTTCACCGATTCTAATATTTAAGTTAATGGTACTAAGTATTACAGAATCTTATTTCCTATAACCATTTCAAAAGCGTAGGTCCACTAAAAAACACACAGTATAACTTCCATAATTTCCTCGTTTCATAACCAAAACCGTGCTCTTTTTCCTCATTTGAGTACATAAGCAGCGTCTCCCGTAGCATGGCAATTAGCTCTGAGGCCTAAAAATACATCCGACCTTGTCTCTTTTCAGCTCGATGGTGCTTGAGGTAACAATGTGCTTGTTCCTGTGTTTGTTTCAGTAGCAAATGCAGGCTTGATGATTTTGATAGGGGTGGAATGGGATGGACATTAGCTTTTGGTGCTGGGTTCCTATTTCAAAAAATTATTCGTGTAATATACCAATAGTTTCGGTTTAGTTAGGCAGCAAATATGTTTGGTAGTTAATTTTATCTTGTATTTTCATATTTATATTTTCCTCTTTTTATGGTGATAATCTAACTTAGAATATAACTTATCATCTTTCTTTTTGAACTTATTTGTTTTAGAAACTCAAGGAAAGGATAAATCTTGAAATCTTTTAACAAATTCGGTAGGTAACTGCGTAGACAGATTAAAGCTTATCTTCATTTTATCAAAGGATTTGATCTACGCGTAATATAATATCAGATATACGTGATATTCCTACTTTTATGAACATTTTTATTATTTTTGTAAATCAGACGATACATCCCTTTGATATTTTTTACACTTTTCTCGCGAAAATCCATGATAATCCGCTTTAGCTGCGAACAAGAGATTTTCGAGATGAATGAGGCTGAGAAAGAAATTGGCTTCTAAAAATAAGTTCACGTACCTATCTATTGAGAAGAGATGGGTTATTTAAAAGACAATAACAATTTTATACTTTAAATATATTGGTGTTGAGTATACAATTAAATTTTCCGAACCTGCTCAACATTGATTTTGCTGGTAAAGTTGTCTAAGCGCCAGGGTAGGCCGCGTTTTTTTTTGTTACGTTTTTTTTGCAATTTTCACGTCAGTAGAGGTTTGGGCAAGTTATTTTTTAAACATAGATTATAATATACAAGCTAAAACTAAAATATATATATAGTGTTGAGTTAGATTAAAAATCAACTTGAAAATGGTACAAGAACATAATTATAAGTATTTAATACTCAATCGTATTTTTCATTCTACAATGTGTACTTATAGTGCAGGTGGTAGCACAAAATTTCCAAAAAAAAAAAGGTGTACTTATATTAATAGCACTATATATATTATAGCACTTATAATTTATTTAAGTATGGACATGAAAATGAGTTGAAAAAGACAGAGGGAAAAAGAAATATCTATATAAACAACATGCTTGTTGTTCCCAAAGGTTTGGGCAGAGGTGTGTATTACATCCACATTTAGCCAGTAATTGCCATATTCCGGGAACAAGTACAGATCCGGGTACAGATCCGGGCTGCTACAGGGTAATTCCATTTGTAATAGAGTGAGATAATAGTAGATTATCTACCAAGGGGATAAAGCAGTGTCTTATGTCGCGGGCGCCGTATTGGATCCCGAGCGTAATGAAGGATTGTAGTGTTAACTCCCGAGCAATCCGAGGGAGTTAAGACAAGAATCCAGAGTGCAGCGAGGTATTCAAGCTCGCCCAAGACGAAGGCACGTTTATCCCCGACGAGGATACTCTATTTTTAACACCATCTACGAGATAATAAAAAGCAATAGTAGGTACTAGAATCGAAGTATTTACTAAAATTACAATTACAGTTAGTAGACCTGTTTAAAACGATTTATAGTTGAAGGTAATGTTTGATACATTAGAGCAGTTGTGGAAAGACAAAGTTGTGTTTTTATTCAGTACATTTATTGCAGTGGAGGTAGAGTTTATTCGCGTATTGCTGTTGAGTAAAGTTTCAGAAACTTGGGTCCGTTGTGGATAATTTTGGATTGTGAAAGTTGGTGAAGGTGTTGCTTGAGGCAGCGGGCTAGATGAGTATTGTTTTGATGTCGATGGTTGCGGTGACAAAGGAGTCCAAGGATCAGTTATCAAAGGTATTTTTAGTTTGATGTTGTCACCAATCCAGTAGCTAATTTTATTTTTAATATGTTTGGATTTTTTAATATTCCAAATTCAAATCACATTAATGACCAGCGGGTCATAATGAAATTCAGTACAATATTAATGCCCGGCTAGACCCCAGGGCGTTAATGACTTACTTTATGTTAGGTTTGCATGACATATAATTTGACATTGTCGAGCAGGTGGTGTGAAAAATTATTAATAACTTCAAATACATTTTGTTTTCCTGTAGTTTAAAGAAGAGGCGTAGTTATAGGTACCTCGGTCAGTACACTCTACGCTAAAATGATAAAGCTAAATATATAGCTATATCGTTAACGAATATAATTCGTATGTAGTACTATTAATTACATTTATAAAAGTCTGATACAACGCCACTCTATCGAGCGAAACTAATTCCCTTCACGTTCAGTAACTTCGGAGTGGGTTTGTTTACCGCACGTTGCTATGGCAACCGAACACACCCGTACAATGAAGTAGAGTGCTTGGCTATGATTTTATTAAATTTTTTGTGAGTTTCTCAGTGTACGAGTACTTGCTAGCTAATACATGTATTAAAATGAGATGGAAGAAAACTAATCTTACTGACTTGATAAGTTATTAAAATTTATTAATTGTAATAATGTATTTCCGTCGATCAAAAGTGAACTTACACAATAAAATTCGTAAAAAAACAATATAAATTTGGTAAAAATGCTGATAGCGCGTTAAATAAATCTGCGATGTAATCTTACAGAGTTATTTTGATGTTTATACTTGATCCTGTTAAGCCCATTACGAAGTTTTGACTAGAATTCAGTCTCAAGTTGGCCCTTACTTTGGTAGGTACCTAAGTAAAAGGCAGTTCTCAAGATGGCCAAAATAATGTATTTAATTATTTTGTTGGGGAATTTCTAGTGGTAACCCAAAAATACCATATTGAACAATTTTTTCAAATATTACATTAAGTTACCCTCTGTTTGTTAAAAGATACATAGGAGTCTAGACTTGGCCCCTTAAGAGAGCGTACAACGGTACACTAGCGCCATGCCTTTACAAAAATATAATCTTATGACTGAGAAGGAATTATGAATCCCACCAAAAACATTTCATGTAAGATGTTGCCAAGACGACCACATAAGGTTTGCCCTGTGATAAAGATATCAGATCTCATGTAGAGCCAAGCTTCTGAATCTACACGGCCTAACTCTACCGACCCTAACTTCACAAATTCTACTTAACAGTAAAAATGTATGGCTTCGCCGCCGTTTCGCTACCGTCGTGCAGGTGATGCGAATATTTAGTTTCTGAAGTAAGTAACGAAACAGCCAAGCCATACATTTTTACTCATATGTACTTCACTTCAGGAAGTACACTTTTTTTTTTTTGGTGGGCAGTCATCAAATGACCTCTCCCGCTCTGGGCGGAGCGGAAGGGCGTGTCAGACTCTTACTGACTAAAACCCACCCGTGTTCCTTCAGTTGCCTGTGCGCCAGGGCCACGGTAACTCTTTCGAACAATCCGCGACCCCGGTAGGCATCGGCCCTATCGGACCCTGTCAATTATGCTGACATCTCTGAGGCGCGCGTGGAACACAACGCGCCGTCGACCCGGGCGTGGTCCTTACCGGACGGCGAGCTGCCCATTGCTCGCCGTCCGCAAGCCCGCGCCTACGGTGGCCGGGAGTCGGCTATCGACTCCCGACGCCCAGGTTGTCTCCTCCTGCGGCGACTAGGGACGTGAGGGCGCAATGATTGCCTCTCCCTCACGCGCTCCGCCTCCTCCTTCGCGAGAATTACTGCTTCGCCGAAGTAGGTGACTTCTTCCCATTCCCTCTCGCTCCGTACCATGGCCTAAACCAGGGCCGGATGCGAGAGATCGCCGCCGCCGATCGCCGCCACGAGGACACGGCGGTGCTCCGCCCAAGCCGGGCAGACCTCCACCGTGTCCTCCGGTCGATCAGGAAGTACCCTAACATGCTGAAGTCTCATACAAACTTCCACCCCCCCATTTTAGGGGATGGGGGCGAAAGTTATAAGTTTATGAATTTTTTTGTTGGTTGTATACTAAACTTAGATTACATACCAAATTTTAGCTTTTTAGCACTTCAGGAAGTAGCCAAACATTTTGATGATCATCAGTGTGTCAGTGTATCAGCGAGTGTGTCAGTGACGAAATCGGTGTATTTTAGATATCAATAAAATCTATAGTATTAAAGCTATTCAATTGAGACTTTGTATCTTTAATTAGTCTATTATTGACATCATATCCTAAAAATATGAACTATGTGGTACATCGGAAACCAACTCTATGAGGGTTAAAAAAAACGACGAAACACTTCGAGAAAAGGTAGGTGCCCTTGCGCTTCGCTTGGCTCGTCTTGGCGGGGGCACTACCGTGCCTCCAGATAAGGGCTCAATAAGGACCCTCGGTAAGTGTATTTAGAATTTTTGTTTCTTTGAACGCGCTAATCTTTGCGACTAGCAATCGAATGGTTTTTTTTTTGTTGGCATTTGATAGCCCAATTTTCGACGAAGGCTATTATAGTCTATTTAAAATCAGGCTAGGACCCTTAGGAGCCGAGCAAAAAGAAAAAAAGTCAGAAAAACGAGAAGTGAAAACGTAATAATAGCGCGGGCAGGCGCTGCGATGCGAAAAGGTGGGAACAAGAAATTTCACGCGGATGAAGTCGCAGCCAGATGTTAGTGTGTTATACACATAAACCCTCCGCAATAAACTCTCTAAAAGATGGTGAAAACTGCATCAAAATCCATTGCGTAGTTTAGAAGAACAACGAGATGCGACGCGACGGAGACAGACACGAAAAGCGACTTTAATTAAAATAGGTGTGGGATTGTATGGCAAAATAAACGAATGAAATACTTGTAAAACCGTTTATTTCTAACACACAAAAAGATCAGCGTTCCACCGTAAGTCCGTCGTGAATCTAGCTCTCGCCATTCGTCTCCTTTCTCACTCGCACACAAATGCTTCTCTTTCTTTCATCCGCCGCGTTCCGTATTAACAATTATAATAAGATGCGTTCATGCCTTAACATAATACAATATTTTAATCCCACATACCTAAGTGTAGATGGAAATTACTTCTTGCCGCCTCAAACTGAATTCTCATGTACGAATTTAAAAGTACAACCTCTAAGGTTCACTTTTTATGCTAGGTACCACATAAAAGTTACCCATATAAATCAATACAAAATTCCTTACACACATAGGTACTTAGGTGCTTAGTTAATTTAATAAAGTCTGCGTTTAACTTTAATTTTGTGATGTCTGACGTCACTCTAATTAACTCTCGTGAAGTTAGCAACTCGTTGAATATTCTCTTAAGTTATTATATTATATTGTTCTGTTGTTCTTTGAGGACTGTGTGTTAAGTATGAGTGAGAAGTCGTGTTAACGTTTCGTTAGTTGTTACATTGTTAGAACTGCGGTTAAGATGGGAGTGAGGGGTGACGGCTTTTCTTTTGGGTATCATAAGAAATGTAGTGTGTGTGTATGTGAGTAGTTGAAATATAGGGTATTCAGATCTTATCATTCAGATCTGAATACCCTATATTTCACAGTTCAACCATTCGAGTATCCCTATGACTATTCGACATTCAGAATCCTCTATTCAAAACGAATGTTAATCCAGATCAAAAAAAAAAAGATCTGGATACCCTAATTTCCACTATTCATATTTATTCATGAGAATAGTATCTTCAACTACTCTTCAAAACGCCTGATCTGATCTAGAAACGTTCAATTATCACTTTTCACCTATTTAAATAGGAAAGAAGATCTGTAAACGTGTCTGCCCAGTCCATATCTATTCAACCTCTGTTACTTTTCAACTGATTGGAATTGAAATTTATTTCAAACTGATTTAAATAAAAGGAATTTCATCTTCTGGTAGAATTTGATAGCATATAATGTCTTCTGAATCAGGTATCACTAAATCACGTATTATGTTCCTCATTGATGATGTGCCAGTGTCCTTACACTTTGTGGAACCCGCTTTCAATTTTTCAGCACCAATCTGCATATCGTTAACTCGTGAGAATGTTAGCTCTCTGCTACCACTTTTAAAGACAAGTTCTTGAATGTGTCCTGAATTTATTGTATTATGCATGTTTTGATAGAATAAATCTTCTTGCGTTGTGTCTCTAACCTGAGGTTTTGATAAATCTGCGCTTGATTTTTTATGAGCGGGCTGCATTTCTCGGAAAAATATAGCCTCGCCGTTAGCGTTCTGGATAATAATTTTACAATTGCCTTCAGAAGTATATTTCACTGAATCTTGCATGGTAGCTATTAATTATACTTTATACAAATTATTTTTAAATTGTTTAATTCAGTTTAGGACTCAACCTTTTACTACAATGGTAGGAATCGAATGTCGGTTTATAATGACTGTAAGTAATTTATAGTTGCTTAGACTCCATTGCTAATAGCATTTAGTAGCTTATTCAGCGGACAGTCAATATAATAATCCTCTTCCACTTTAAAATAATTTTATATTTTTGTTTCTTTAAAAAATAGACGTTTTGTTTTGTCAAGATAATCTGTTCCTTTTACAGCATTTAAATAAAAGCAATCAGGAAAAAATATAGCATGTTGCATCCAAGGATCATCATAATACTCCCAATCTTCGATGCCACCTCCACACGAAAAGCACATAACTTTATCGTTTAAACCACTTCCACAGTAAAAAAAACCTGCATCAGCCATTTCCATCACCAATCTTCGTTTTGAATCTACTGTAGCCCAATAATGTCGAAATGAACATAATCGAATTTTATGTTTATTATATATTTCATATCGTGGGCTGAAATAATTTTGAATCATTTATAAGAAGGTCTCGATACAGGTAAGTATAAAAGATTAATGAAGACTTGTATCTGGTGATCTCAATTTATAAAGATGTGGTGTTCTGAGTTGTAATTGAGCAGGAATGACATATAGAAGTTTTTACTACTAATGAAATACTTAATTTTATATTGTATTGATATCATAGGTGTTCGAAAAATAAGACTGCAGAGTAGTTTAATTGTAAATATTTATTTCTACTTCTTAAATAAAAACACTATTTTAGCAAGATACACTTTGAAGCACTTATATTGTAAATATTTATGTAATAAGCAGTTCTTAATTTATTAGATGAGAACATTATTTTCTTCACACCACTTATTTAAACAAAATACATTTTTTAAGGCGCATATATTGGTATGATGCATACAACTTTTAATGTCAGATGAAGTTGAATAGTTTTTATACAATGTTATCAGATCTGAATACCCTACGAGTATATTTCACAGTTCAACCATTCGAGTATCCCTATGACTATTCGACATTCAGAATCCTCTATTCAAAACGAATGTTAATTGTATTCAGAATCATCTATTCAAAGTGACTGTTGCATTCAGATCGAAATGAGACATCTATTCAAGATCGTTTATACTAATCTTACTATCGTTTATAATACTCCATTCGGAATTAAACTTCTACTGAGTATTCCTATGACTATTCAAGTGACCCCTTAATCATTTCAGTTTATTCCTCTGTAACCTCATAATATATTTAATTATTCAAAATGTTCACCATGTCTCTGTTTTTCAATCAAAGCCACTTATTTCTTCGTCAAGTCATAAAATGGTCTACTAACAATATTTTAGACTTGTTTATTCAATAACATTTTTTAAAATTAAAATGCTGTATAGTAGAAGTGTAAGCATACTCATCAACAGCATTTGTTCGTGTGTGTAAATGAACAGAGCAGTTCAATATGAACTACTCATTATAACAAGCTGTTCAGTATGAACTTTTGATGGCGGTAACTGTTATAACAAATATTGCTAGTGTTTAAGAAATAAAACTGATAAGTAGGTCAAGTTAAAATATTTATTTCTACATAATTACAAAAATAATATAAAGTACATTTTGATAAGATACATTTTTTTAAAGCAATGATACATTTCTTACTTACTATTATTTACATTTTTCACTAAAGAATACAGGTAAGTTTATAGATTATAGATTCACACTTCAATTTATAAGTAGGTTTAACATTCTATAAATAATCATTCATACGTAAACTAGGATCGTTCTTATCTTACTGACAAAACACTTTATTTTCTTCACACCATTTATTCAGGCAAAACACATTTTTTAAGGCACATATATTGGTATGATGCATACAACTTATAATGTCAGATGAATCTGAATAATTGTTATATAATGTTACCAAACTTGGACAGTTTTTACTTTCTAAATTGTATACATTATTAATTTGGAATATATCTTTTAACCATGACACTTTTTCGTTTCCTTTAGTAAATATACTCGTAGATTTAGTTTTAAAAAAGTTGACAAAGTTTGCTTTATAATTCAAATATGGTACAAAGCCTTCGTTCCAGTTTATTCCTCTGTTTTTTTCAATCCAAGTCACTTGTAACCGTTCTTTCCTCGTCAAGTCATAAAATGGTCGAGGTGGTTTTATCAACAGCACTTG
The DNA here is from genome assembly GCA_916610205.1 of Griposia aprilina. Taxonomy (NCBI): domain Eukaryota; kingdom Metazoa; phylum Arthropoda; class Insecta; order Lepidoptera; family Noctuidae; genus Griposia; species Griposia aprilina. The sequence goes on along the minus strand of OU744302.1, from coordinate 20,787,194 downwards.
TATATGCCCTTTGTACATTATTGCTATTTCTTTTGGAATAAACTCGTTTCCTTCACTCTTAAACCCTTGAATATCTACGATGGCATTCATGATAGTTTTCTCACAATATTACTCAGTGGCTTGTATTCGAACAGTCGATCGTTTATTATTAAACAATAGGCAGATGTATTATCTTGAATATCTTCAGAGCATTCAATTTCTAATCGCACGTCAACTGGCCCAGTTTTAAGTGAATCGTTTTGTCTTGAACAGTCAATCACAAAAAGCGGAGCAATTTCTTTAAACTGGTTTAAGCCAAGCAATGGATCAATGCCAAAGTTGTAATACGACTGACGAAAATTAGCATACATTTCATATAATATACTATATTTACCTTCATCAAATTTCAGATTAAGTGAGTCATACGGATAGTATTGAGAATTCAAATATAATTTAATATTGCTTACATTGCAGTGATCAAATTTCGAAGAACTTTTAGTTTTATTATTTTTTCGAGCTGTTTGCAAACCAAATATAACAAACCTTGGTTTTTCTAGCTGGGAAGTTGTCTTTACTGACCAGGAATGTTTCGTTGTTCTTGGTAGTAATGGATATTCATACAAATCCCAATTTCTAAATGCTATCTGTATAGAACGATCTCTCTCCAGGCTTTTAAGCAATAATAATTTATTACGATCAGAAACTTTAATATGTGGCATACGCCATTGTATTTTTTGTATATCTATTTCTACGTTATCATTTTTGTCTAGAAGCACACAGTTCAATGCCGAGCTGCTTCGTTGTAATATAAGTTCATGTTTACAATTGATTATTATTTTGTTATAATCTTCTGCAAATCCCAGTATTCTGTTCAATGGCACGATAACACTGAAATATCCGTTTTTTAATTTCGTACCACCTAAGTTCCATCCCCAGACTGCTGCAGCTTTACTTTCACCTTCATTCATAGAGGCATACGATTTTAAGGTTGTTGTAATACCAACATTTTTATTGCGATCGATTTCAACACCATTTATTTCATACCTAATATCTTGAAACAAATATGAAATTGGATTATTTATAAAATCAACATCTTTTTTTATTGTTTTCCCTGCTGGATCTTTAGTAGATACACTTGCATAGCCTTCTATAAAAATGGAACTGTTGCAGGGCAATACATACAAATCTTGATGATGAATGGGTATTCTGATTTCATCATTTTCTTTAAAACTAGTATTATACGGATTGTAGCTATGGATCTCATAACTTTCAATAGAGTTGTCATGTTGCACTAAATCTGTTATTTGAAGCATGTTGTTATTATTTTAATTTTAATCCAATATGTGTGAGAAATCTTTTATTCTCTTTAGTAATTTTAATGTGTCTTTTAATGTTTATCGCGTTGACACGTCTGACTTCTTTGGATATAGGAAGTGAAATATTACATGTTCTTCTCACGATAGGTGTTTTATTAAAAACTAACATCTTGTTTCTATGTTAAAACAAAATAGGTAGTATTACTATTATTAAATTTTAGCTAAACTATTATTTTCAATGTGAGTAGTGATTATCATCACAGGCAATCTATGAATGTGCGTAGAGTATCAAGAATAAACTTTTATAACTTGTCCTAATTACGTTACAAGGATATCCATTTACATGAATAAAAAAAACATCAATTTGCTATGATACTTTATTGTCTTTCCAAAATGACGTAAGAAATTTTAAACACAAGTGTCCACAATTATACATGTGATCACGCTGAACGTTTTCATAATTATACTGAATATTATTTCCAACATATTTCATAAATTCTTTTGGAGGTTTTAAGTTACCATAACTGTCAAAATATTCTACGTAATCATTTATCTTGCCATAGGCTACCCAATGAGTACCAGAGTTTTCAGAAGAGTCAAGATTGATCACTCCACATTCTATCGGCAATACTTCATCTGGTAATTTATCTCTCATAAATACACCGCGAAAGAATGGAATATTATTCGAGTGTTTTATTATATCAATATTGGTTAAAGCTCTATTGGGTAGCCGAGATTTCAGTTTTTTTTCTCTGTTAAGTAAATGCCTAAACCATCTTTGTAATGGTTGAGATGTAATCCTCTTCCAATGAACAATGCCTCCATTTCCTTATTGTGTCGTTCTGCTTCACGCAATTGCTTCTTAGCTGTTTTATATGCATTAATTGCTTTTGAAATACCGGCAGCACCTCCTGCTAAACTACCAGCAGCGGATAATCCAGCAAATATTGGTACTAAAGGAAGAAATCCTCCAGTTTTTGGTACTGGTATAATCCTAGGTAATTTTATTGGTGTATCTGATGCGAATTCTTTAGCTGCTGCGTATGCTAATTCCATCAATGCTTTCTTACATGATGGTTTTAATTTTGTAATGTGCTTTTTAGTATGGGTAACAATTTTTTTAAGAGTTTTCTTAAAACCAGCTCCTGTTTTTACTTTATTGATGTTTTTGTTCAATGCAGATGAAACTGTTTTTTTGTTGTCTATAATAACTCGTGTTGTTTTCATTGCTATTACTTTATTTTTCTCCAAAGTAATAGAAACGTATTAAATAAGTACAAATACAGGTCTATTTTGTTTTAAGATCAAATACGTAATGAATAGAAAAATATATGTATTTGCTTAAATACATTTGTTTTACCACTTAAAATACATTTGTTTTATCTATCCAGCTGTTCTCGCTAGTAGGAAGTCCGAGCCACTTCACATATACTTGATTCCCTTTTCTTTTCAATACTTTTTCAACTAAGTACAAATCAGGATGGCTGGTTTTTTGAAGTTCTTGAGCATAAAACGCTCCTAGTATTGGTCGACATCTTGCATCTTCTATCAAGTAAGTTATCGGATTAGTTTCTTGTATTATTTTTATCTTAAATATTTCTGTTGACCAATTAGGATAATAGCCTTTATCAAAACATCCTTTGTATTTACTTATTCTTACAAAATCACCAACACTAAACTTCCTACACTTACTGTTTTTCATACATTCAGCCATACGAATATATCTTTTCAGTATGTCTGTTTTATTTTCATGATTTATAGAGGCTGGAGGTTGTCCCACAGTTCTATGAGTAGTGTTATTGTATTCACATACAATTTTGTTGAGCGTTCCATTCATCCATTTATAATTCCCGTTAAGACTAAATTCTTTGTATAATTTATTTTTTAATGTCCTTATTAATCTTTCAACAATTGAGGCTTTTTTAGTGGAATACGTTGAATAATGATTAATGTTGTACTTTATAACAATATTTTTGAATTTATTATTATAAAACTCTTTTCCCAGATCAGTTTGCAAATTTCTTGGAACACGTCCTTTAAGCAATAGACTTTCAAATGCTTTTGACACCTCTTGCTTATTTTTTTGTTTCAAAGGAACTGTCCAAGCATATTTTGAAAAAGTGTCTATGATTGCTAGTATATATTTGTTACCACCATTCACTTTTGAAATTGCTTGCATATCCATTAAATCTGCTTGCCAGAGATCGTCGATATCTTTAAGTATGACCTGTCTTCTTGGAAAGTTAACTCTAGCACATTTATGAATTTCATTTATAACATCTACTTTGCTCATAATGCTTATTTAATTTTCCTGAAATTTCTTTCAACACAATGTTTTTTTCAAGATGTCTTACTTTATCGTTTAAAATTGAAATCCGTTTATTCAGTTCTTCTATTTGCAAACAAATATTAACTTTAAGTTTTTCGATTTGCTCTTCAGTAGTATTTTTAATCTCAACTCGTTCCACACTTATGTAACTATCAGTTTGATTTATACGAACAGAATTAATATTTTTATGTTCATTCATGTTGCATTCAACTTTGATAACTGAGAACGTTCCAAGGGTTTTTAGTCTTTTATAATATCAGCTTCTTTTGACTCTTCTATAATTGATAGAATCTCATTATCATGATTAGTATTACCAGCATTTTTTGAAGCAATTAGAAGTTTCAACCTTTCAATTAGTTCATTAGGGTCATCCCAGTAAACGTAATCGGTATTACTTTTATATTTTTTTAATTTAGGTAAAAATCCACCGCTTTTTGTTTTCATTATATGTCCATCATCTTGAACATAACTATTTTGCAAAAACAAAGGTTTAATAATTTGACGATATTTTAAACTTTTATCACCTTTTATTTGACCATTAGGATGAAAGTCTCGTTTATGCGCGTGTGTATTATGAAGCATATCTTTATAGACAATTTTATCTAGTTCAGTGACCAAATTAAGGTTAGGTTTACTGCGTACCAAAAGTTCCTTTAGACCTGGTGTTAATTCATAGGACCTTTTATCAATAGTGACTATATTTGTTTTGGGTGAATTACAGGTCTTATTTGCAAGAGAAAACGTAACCTTGCTATTCCCCATCATCAGTTTTTTATTTTCACTACGTATTCCAAATGGGACATTCATATTATCATAGATTTCCATCATATCTTCTTTATTTAGTGAAATCAGTGTATCATTAGAATCTTTTAAAGGATTTTTTGGAAGAACGTCTTCATAACACTCAGAATCTTCATTTGAATCTATTTTTATGCATTCTTTAAAATTTTCATACTCTGGAACGTAATCTGTTGATGAGCTAAATCTTTCAAGCGAGTTACTGTCATCTCTCGAAATGTCAAATATTGGTTTAATTATATCATTCGCTTTAATTAATGTTTCTAGTGGATCTGTTATTGGTTTGAAGACCTTTTTAAATTTTAAATGAGCTGTATCTTCTTCATTTTGCATTGTTTTAATTTTATTTTTTATGCTTTCGACTGACTTTATCAATTGTTCTTTAATATTAACCTGCATAATGTTTTTTTCTTTTTTTAATAACGGCCCATCCGTTATTTACAGATATCAGATTTCGATTGGTATATTTTCTGCAGTGAGTTGGTATTTATATGAGCTTTCTAAAAGTATATAAATATGTCAAACCCTTGTCTGTATCTACCCTCATTTAGAGGACAATCTTTATTAATTAACAAAAAGTCAAATCTGTCTTTCCAAATAGCAGAGCAAAGTTTTTTAAATTGAAACCATTCGATATCTGTGTTTACGTGCTCATTGTATATATGTTTTAAGTTTATCTCGTCTTGTTTGAAGATTATTAAAAGATTAACATTATCTCGTATAAGTTGTTTAGGTATTTTGGAATAGGTTTGTGATAAGTAAAAACAATCTATCTGTTTGTGTCTCCCCATTGCAAAGTAATTACGAATATTGATTTGATTTTCGCATGCTACATCATCAAAAATCATTACTGCATTAGTTAAAGCATCATTTGGGTGTATGACTTCTTTATTATCATTGAAGACAAAGAAGTTAGCACCTGGTATGTAACTCATAACTTGTTTCAAAAAACAATATTTTGGCTGGAAAGCCGTCTTCGAGTATAAGTAAATATGCTTAAACTTGAGACCATTTTCATGTAATATTAAATTAAGCATTATGTTAGTTTTCCCACAGTTAGATGGACCGCATATTATACATCTAATAGTGTCTGGTAAGAGTGCGCTATGTTTCACTTTACGTGTTTGATTTTCTAATTTTATATTATTAACTTCTAAAGTCTGTGGTTGCTTGATGAACTTCATTGTCAAAATGTAAAATAAATGTAAATGACATGTGTATATATAGGGATCAACAATAAATAAAACAAAGTTTGATGTAATTACATATACCTAATTATAGGTACCTTTATTAACAAATTAAATCATACTTAATGCTATAAAATAATAGCTTAAAGTTAAAAAACTAGTAATAAAAATAATACACATTAACAGATTATACATCACTGGAATAATCTACAAACATAGAATCACAATGCCCCCAGGGTAATGTATGAATTTGATCCTGTAATACTTGAACTTTGTCATCGTTTCTTTCTAAAACTTGTTTATCTACTTGCTGAGTGTATAAAACATGTTTAATTGATTTTATCATATTCATTTTACATCTATGCGTTTTATTTGTCAGAAGTACATTGTTATAATCATTCAATTTTAGGTTACAAGTTACATACTTAGAAACACCTTTAGCTTTTTTAATTTCAGTCTTCACACTGTCTATAAAATATAATTTAGCTCTTAAACCGGTAAATTCTGTGATTAAATCGTCACCAACCTCATGTTTCCATAATCCAGGAATTTTAGCATTAAGTTGCGGTATGTGATATGGATTATTCATTCCAAAATTACTGGTATCAAACTTGGTAAGATCATCATGCATATCATGATAAAAATCATCTGTATAAATTAAATATAATAGGCTATCAGTATCTGTATAGCACAACTCAGCATTATTTTCGTATTTATTTTTAATAAAGTCATAATGAAATTGGTATAAATGTTGCTTCGAATATTCCAAAACGGTAAATCCAATATAAATAGGTCTATCTAAAACAACCTTTTCCCGGTACAATTCCACAGCTACGAAATTTTCTGAAAAAATTGATACACTTTTTAAATTTGGTTTACATATCAATTTTTCAGCGCCAAGATGCTTATTTGTTTTATTTCTGGTATCTGTCCACTTTGTTACTAATTTTACATCGGCTTGCTTACGTTTATTTTCGATAGTTTTTCCGAATATGGCATTATTCAATAATTTGAAAAAGTCCTTCTCGAAAGCAGTTTTGGAATTTTGACGAAGCCTAGTATTCAGATCAATGTATTTTTTGAGAAAGCATTCTTGCCTGAAGCTAATTATACGATGAATCTTTATTAAAATCAGACCTTTTTTCAAACATTCTTTCAAGTGAACATAATGAATTACATACTTTTGCTTATCATAGAGATTTGCAACCAATTTTAATGTTTTTCCATAAGGAGGTACTATTTTATCCACTGCAAAAGGTAAGTCTTTATGCTTGTAATGTAAATAATTTGGATAATTTAAGTCTACTTCCAAAATATAACCATAATCACTATCATCTGACACATCATTTACATCAAACTTGCTAATTTCTTTCAGACTCAAGAACTTAAATTCTTTTATAGGAAGTTTCTTCATCATAGCATAGCCATATAGATTATTACAATCAAGATATATTAAATAACTACTTGGTTCGAGCTCATTAAAATACGGTAAATATTTATTGTTTGCTACAGCATGACGTAGAGTACATTGTGCTAGCCCACCACGAATTCCTTTTTCTAATAACTCGTACATTTGTAAATCACTTATCAACTCAAGTTCAGTGTCGGTATATAGAAGCATTGCATCCCAACTTAAGCTCGGTGATGTTACATAATAAGCTGGATCCAACTTATAGTAATGTAAACTTGTTTTTCTAAATTGTTCAAATATATCACATAGTAAAAGCACATCACATTTTATGTATAAATCTGTATATTCACCAAGAGATTTTATTTCGAATGTATTCCAAACTGTTTGAGCGTGTAAATATTCTTCATTAGTTATATGTTTTTCGCATAGACTGTTATAAAAATGATACTTTAAGGGAAGTTTCGTCTCATCAAATTTAGACCAAGAATCAATATAGTCATATGGATAAACACCTTTTTTTCGCATTAAATCAAATTGTCTTTTATCAGTAAACTCTCTTGATAAGTTTAAAAAATCGTTTTCTGATAAACTTTTACTTAGTGCATCTAGACTAGAACTAAGAAATTGAAAGGAATCAATAAACTTTATTTGTATAGGTTGATTGTTTTTTTCTGTATTTATTAGTTTTATTATTGAAAGGTATTTTTCTTTAGTTTTCGGTATTATATTAATAGAACCTTCATACTTTGCTAATTCTTCAATGAATAAATGTGAGTCATATCCAGACAAATTATGAAAGACAACAGGAATGAATGAACAAACTCTATACATCAAATTACAATGCGAGTGCGCTGCCCCACGATACTCGGATGTAATATGATCATGATCTCGGACTTTATCATTCAGTAATAATTGTTTGCATATGTGACATGTAGTCGAATTTCGATAATCCATCTCTTGTTCTGCTGATAATGGAGTCATTGGCTTTTTACTACTTAAAATGTTATGTATATATTTAACGTCTTTTATTAAATATTTAACAAATATTTCTACGCAATCTATACCTCGATATGTAACATACTTGTTTAATTGATCATTATGTGCGCAACATATATAATAAGCGAAACATGAAGGTTGGTGTGTTTTTAGTTTCTGAGTATTCAAAGAGTTACTTTCACTATAGTCTATTAACATACATTCAAAATCAGCATAAATTATGAAATTAATTTTTTGCTGTCTCTCATAATGTTTGAACTTTAGTACAGAATTGTGTTCAGGTAATATAGTTAAAATCTTAGAGCAGTTATGAGTCTTGTGTCTATTTTCGTTACTAAATAGTTGTAGACATGCATCACATAAATAAAGTTTTCCTTTAGAACGAGTCACTTGACGTCGCACTAGACGTATTAAATCTTTAATTAGACAGTAGTGTCCCATAGATTTTTTTTCTATATAAAGTAAATTAAAATGATTTTTTCTTCTATTTAGTGTTATATAAAGAGGTCCAGTCACAATATTATTTTGTATACCGTATATATTTAAACTGATGTTGGAATTATTTTTTTCTAACGTTTTAATATCATTTATCGTAGGAGGAAATGACATTCCCTCAATATTTAAAACAGAGGTATAATGGGGGTATGAACTTGTTCTGCAAACATTATTTTTAGCTGGGTATAATCCAGCAACTATACTCCATAGTAAACAACAATTATCATTATTTTTTATATTTATACAACTTTTCGTGTGCTTAATAGCTGACGGCAGTTCTATATAAGACCCACCTCTCATAGGGGAATACTTGTTTATATTAATTTCGAGATGACTCATAGAAATAAATGTCCAACCAGATTGACAGTGCTGGAACTCGGTTAATTTATTATTTAGTTTGTTTATTACTTTGGTTAATAATTCATTCAAATCAGTGTTCTTATTTAAAATTTCATATTTGGTATTAAACGACTTTAATTGTTGTTCGTCTGATTTTGATAACATAAAATAGGCAAACAATTCAAAACGCAATTTTATGCAATTGTGTTCATTAAGTGACATATTTATCAATTCTGTTATATTTATTAGATGATCACCCAGGAACGCCTCTACACCGAGGTACTCGTCTTCCCGAGTGACATTCAATCTGTATGTCATTAATCTGTTTTTGAATGCTGTTGCAATAATATGAATATCTGTGAACTTGGTATTCAATAAACAATTTGCTTTGTGTATATTCGTTCTCATATGATAGGAATACTGATTTTCTGGTATTTCAATTTTACATTTATAACAGGTTATTGACTTTCTAGATCTCGGTTTGCTGTTGAGGTGTGTAACTGTAAAAAAGAAAACCGATGACGAGATTACTTATACAATATTTATTAATACTGCAACATCATACTTATAAAATATAGTATTAATAAGACATATTATGTATGTAGGTAAATACAATTAAAAATTAAAAGAAGATACAATTTAAACTAAGTATATAAGCAAATATCGACTGACACCTAGTTAATCATAGGCACCCATGTGGGTGATAGCACAGTTTTTAAAATCATTTTGAGTTGCTTTAACAAACTCCTTTATGTGGGCCCAAGATTCTTTATTTTCGTCTAATTTCGTCTTAATGGTAGTTATGGCCGAGCGCCATCTATTTATAGGCATTATTTTTTTTATTTCTTCCGTATTGTAAATTTTCACTTCAACATAATATTTTCCTTCTTTAGTCTCACTTATCTGTCGAGAATATCCCTTGGCCATCCTTCTAGTAAAATATGAGTATAGTGGTGGTATATTACCAGTTTTGTGGGATCTCTGTGTTGGGATGACGCTTTCTTCAATATCACTGTCTTCACCGAATAATTCACCAGCTGTAACTCGAGCTGACGGTGATACTGGTGAAATGATCGGCTTCGATTTTTTCGCGCTTGTCGACTCTTCGCTCAACTTGCTGGACCTTTCCCGCTTCGTTTTTCTTTCTTCAGTCTTCCTCTTCGACTTCGCCTCTTGTTCAGAGTCATCGCTGGAGAGGAAAAGGTCGTTGTTAAGTAGTTTCGACCTGTGAACAAAAACAAATAATTAAATATTAGTGCATTGCAATCAATCCATTTCCTTCATAATTCCTACATTTGAAAAGTAACTGATCGTGACGAAGATAAATAATTAACAGATACAAATATCGTTTGATTTTGTGAAGGAATCGAATCCAGGACACAAAATGCTTACAAAATCGATCAGTCAGCCACTGTGCTGACCATGTTAATAATAAAAAAAAAAAAAAAAAAAAATACACATCTAGCATTTGATCTGTGCAGGAATCGAACCTGCGGTACAAAAAAAGCATCACTCAGCCTCTGAGCTAAGTGTGCTAACTATTGACGGTTAACATTTTAATACTTGAATAAATCAATTAATACATGATTCTGACTATTCAATAGTTAGATATGATTATGAATAGGTACTTACATTCTTGATTGATGCTTGCTTAGGAGACAGGTAGCTTGATTAGGAGCTCGGAGCGTTGATTCCTTGCAGAGAGGATTCGTTCCAGAGAGGAATTGTGCCGGAGACTAATTTGCGATGCGTTTTTATAGGCCTAAAATCACGTCATTCAATCCAAATTTGTAAAAACTGCATACTTGCAAAAATTGTCAATTACCTACACGAGCGTACAAATCGTAGCGGTTTTAAGTTTACAGCGTTTTATATAAGACGAATGATAAGCGATTTTGAATCTTATGTAGGTACTTACTTAAATCAACAGGAGTGAATTTTATACTTACTTAGAAAAAAAACAAAGTTTGGAGATGTGACGAGTCAGAATCCAGCGTTTAAAACGCAGCGATTATAACACTCGTCTGGAGATTGAAATCCATCTTTGTGCACGTGTCAATAATTCCTAGCCATATGGAGGCAAGAGGAGCCGTCAGTTTCGGATTACTTTACATACATAAAAACAAAATTAAAATGAACCTTAATGACAAAAAAAAAAAAAATGGATTACTACCTATATAAATCAATCCAAGATACCAAAAAAAATCATTCGAATTGACTTATCTGCTCTGCGATGTCGGTAAGTAAAATATCAAAAAGTATTTTAAATTACTTATTAATAAAAATATTAAAATGTGTATTATAAATGAATTTTTAATATTTTCACAGGGGTCTATTCTAGGATAGTTCATTTGTCTTCGTTAACTTGTAATTTAAGTATTATTTAATTAATATCTACTTCTTTGTTTCAGATGTCCAGCGATATTTTCCCCACTAATTCTTCATACTCACCAATTCCTGCTGAACAAGCCCTACGTCAAAAAGTGGTCAACTATTTGGAAAGAGAAAGACCATTTCAACCATTTCAATTTGAGGAAACACCACCTTGCAGCAATAGTAACAACAGTAACAATAATAAAAGACGAAGAAGTGATGTTGTTTACTCATACATACAGAAACCATCAACCGGTCATCGTAGTAAAATAATACGAATACAAGTTTTTGACGCGGAAGAATTCACAAATTCACCATGTGATTGTAATGCCAATATATGTGTCCAACATGTTGTGGGGAATGTATTTAATGATGATATTTATAAATGTGTTAAGGATATTTTAAGCAAATTGCATAAAAAAATGTGAATAAACAATCAATTCAATCTCCGTATGGTTGTCTCATATTCATGAATAAAGAAAGATTATTATAATTATATTTCAGCTGTTTTATTTCTATCACTCCTGTTAGTAAAATATCAAAATAAAAGTCACCACCACACCAAACAGACAAACAAACAAACAAAATAGACAAATACTTAGTTACACATTAATTAAAATTACTTAACACTTCTTTATGATAGGGTACACTTACATTTTATACACATACCCATACTTGTTATTGTATGAACAATAACAAGTCATGACATGAGTCTGTACTCATAATGTAAACCTATTCATTTGTCGTAGTCGTAGGTATACATTAGGAATGTGGTATATTGGTTTAATCGAAATACTACATGCTGATTTCTGATGTAAATTAATAATTATAACTTTATAGCTATGAGGCACACGATGGGTAGAAAAGAATACAATCTGCTTCCTTTACGGGAATGGGAATGTGTTTGTTATGTAAACAATCAGTCGTGCTTAGCAACTGATTATGAATAAGATTTTTAAACGACGTTGGTATTTGTATTATACTCAGAGACCACATTAACCCATAATAAATTCACATCACTGCATCATACATTACTAAATGAAAATTTTGTCTCCCTGCAAGGGAAGGAAATACCTACATGTAACTTATAAATACCTAATAGGTAACTCTCAGTAATAAATATACACCATCATAGAATAAAATCCCAATAGTAGAAGTTTAATTCCGAATGGAGTATTATAAACGATAGTAAGATTAGTATAAACGATCTTGAATAGATGTCTCATTTCGATCTGAATGCAACAGTCACTTTGAATAGATGATTCTGAATACAATTAACATTCGTTTTGAATAGAGGATTCTGAATGTCGAATAGTCATAGGGATACTCGAATGGTTGAACTGTGAAATATAGGGTATTCAGATCTGAATGATAAGATCTGAATACCCTATATTTCAACTACTTATGTGGTGTGTGTGTATGTATTTGTATGTCTCCTTTTTTTGGAAGCCTGTCCTATCAATCTTTTATTAGACTTAAGGAAAGTCTTGAATATCACGCACCCACACACCCTACTTTGCTGTCTAGTTTATTAATTATTTCCTTTGTTTTTTCCTTGTTTTGCATTATTTTGGTTTTTTATTTCCATCCCATTATCATTATCATCTGTTAGTAGACGTTGTATCAGTGTGACTTGTCCGTGTAGTTTGGAGGCCTGGAGACCTGTAACACAGGTATTCCTAGTACAGGCTCCAGTCTCCACAACTTTTATGTATTTTTGTATACACAATTATGTATTGTAATAACTTTTCATTATATGGTGGAGAAAATAAACGTTTTTATTATTATTATTTTTATTATTTTATCACAAAATCTGCTGTCAAAATATGGTGTTAGCAATAATCAAATCACTTGTCACTGGATTTAAGCAACAGGGCTCATTACCCGCTTATTATTTGAAATGTCAAGCAATTTTGGTTTGACTGTACTCTTCCCTACCTAATTGCAACCTAAATTGCCCAAACATACTCGTATTTATCAAATAGCTGTGCCCGCAACTTTGTTCGTGTGGATGTCGGATAACAATAGTGTGTCTCTTTACTAATCTTTTGTTTCTTTTTCTAAAATAAAAATTGCCTAAGTTGCTCTTTATAATATCAGCTATCTGCCATTGAAAGTCCCGTCAAAATCGGTTCAGGCGTTTTGGAGATTAGCTGGAACAAACAGACATACAGACAGACAAAGAATTTAAAAATAGTTTGTTTGTTATAAGTACCGTACTTATATACCTTTATATGCATTTGGTAAAAAGCTATTATTTTAACATTACAAACAGACTCTTAAATTTTATGTATTCGTATAGATTCACATTACTAGTATTATCGAAACAGTCACAGAGATCTCTCATTCAATCTTTGGTCTTTTCGTGAATAGCTACCTACATGTCAAAAAACTTCAGAAGATAAATGAAAATTAATGTTTCTAATAAATCTCATGCCATCCCCATAAAATATACAAGTTTACATAAAATTAAATATATTCTTAATTTATCTTGTAATAAAAATTTGACCCAACGCGAACGTTATTTGTTTAGGCTTCAGAAAACATTGTTTATTTTAATAGCTGTATCGCATGCTTGAAGTACCAATTTCAAGATTAACGTTATTCGGTATAAAATTGAATTGAATGCCAAAGCAGTATAAAACGTAGGTACCATTCTAGATATTTCGGCGATTACCGAAATTGAATAAAGGTCAAACAATTATTTAAAGGTAGGTACTTCAAATGTCAAGGATTAGTTAGTATTGTTGTTTGTTGTTATTGTTTTGTTCGTTGTGTTTTTATGTGTGGAATATTTTAATGATTTTCATAACTAAATCTTTACAGTTTCAGTTTCTGTAAATACCTCTGTCCTACGACTTCCATTTGAATCCTTTTTCTATTAAATAACACCAATTTGAACTTAACAACGGTTACTACACACAATATACACATACACATAACACACATACACACACATTACACACACAGACACACACACTACATTACTATTAATATTAACTCGTCAAATCTCATATGTTAGTCAGAATAGTAACAAATTCTTGCTCACTACTTACAATATACCTAAATAAATAAAACAAATTTCCAATAATAAAACGAGCTTTCAAATAATATCAGCTAACAAAGCTAAAATAAAAATAACGTAACAGTGATAACAGTTATTTGGTTAACGACCAATTTGTGAAATAACGTTACCAAATATTTGCCTCATTTTACATACAGACTAGCACTTTGCCCATAAAAAAGCATATTTGGCTAATTTTCAAATAATTTTTAAGCTACGCTTGCGGCCAAAAGTTTCCAAGGCAAGCTTAAAAAGTTGAGGCCAGATGTTTTTCGTATACTGCAATAGGATATAAAACGACTAAAAGTTACTGCAGTGAGCAATGGTGGCCCAGTGGTAAAAGCCCAGATTTGCGTATCGTAGGTAGAGGCTTCGGACCCAGGCAGACACTTTACTTCCTGTAATTTAATTCATCACCACTGCTCTCAAAACGGCGAAGGAAAACGTCGTGAAGAAACCGCCATGTTCTAGAACCAAGAGTTCGAAGACATGTGACATCTGCCAACCCACACTGGGCCCGCGTGGTGGAGGCCTATGTCCCAACAATGGGGACGCTATATGGTGATTATGCTTCTGCTATGTAAAGGGTACTGCAGGCATTACAGCAAAACGCAAACAGTTATTTGTATTAAACTTATCTTATCGAGTTGTAACACGAAACCCCTTTCAGCTGAAGTCATCCTAGATCCTTCAAGCACAGTTTTAATTTTAAGTAGGCCAGTTGGTATTGGGACCGGCTGGCTTGTCGCTGTACATAACTGTTATTGCATGGTATGCGCCTTATGCATAATTTCATTACGTCCATCATCTAGCTAGGAAAATATTTGAGCTTTGCGTAATCAAATTCTGTACCTAGCTTTTTACTTAAACAATAGCAATTAATTGAGGATGCTAGAAAATTACATTGAAGAACTCACAATGCCAATTTATTATATGCATCAACAACGCCATCTTTATTTATTATTTTTAACACAAATACTGTGGAAACTGTGTCGTTAATTTAAATATAAATAAATGTTCCTGCTCTTTCAACGTTCCGCCATATTAACTTGTCAAGTTTTTACGATTACTGTAGTAAGTAATAAATATTGTTGAAATATCACATGGAGTTGGAATTATATTTGTATAATTAAGAAGCGATGATAGGCTATCAAAATACGTTGCAAATCAGAAAGGTAGACGAAATTATCAGTTTGTCACATAAAACACTTTATATTTAAATGGGTTGATTTATAGGAATAACTGTGTGTAACTCAAAAGTAATATAAAATGTAGTCCAAAATAATCCAAAAGTCAAAAATTAGACGGCGAACTCTTTTACGAGGTCCTTCTACTGAAAATTCATAATGATAACTTTTTTCATAGTTAAGTAAGTATACATATCATAAAAAATTGCCTTATTGACATTAAAGATACAGTAGGCTTGACAACATGTGCGTGAACACCATAAAATTTCCAAATGGCTTCGCTTCAGCCTAGTAGAGATATACCCACCGTTTCTTTCCTACCTGGCAGGTTGCCAAGTTCCGCTTCTTTCGCTCAATCTTATATACTTTTATCGCTGTTCCGCTTTTAACATCGAGGGTGCAGGTGAGTTTGGTTTTTGTAAAGAATATAGATTGCTCTATCCATTGCTGAGGACAAAATTGAGGAACGGATTATGTCAGAAGTATGATCCTCTTATGGTTGGTTTAGACCAGCTCTTCTATTGCTGCATGCTCAATCAATACGACAAAATTATTTTTGCCTGAACAGCGATTTAGCGTTATTTATTTGGTCTATCATGCTGGAATGTCAAAAATATCGAGAAAATAATTCTCTTGCTGTAGTTCGATGCTCGTTTAGTCTAAACAGTCTATACCATGCTCAGTGGAAACCTTTTCGTCACAGTCACGACGTGCAGCTGACGATTATTTCTGTTCTGTGCTCGTGATTATAGAAGTGTTTTGTTTTTTAAGGTTCCGAACCCCCGAATGAAAAAAGGAACCCTTATAGGAATCACTCATGTGGCTGTTTATCTGTCCGTTTGTCACAGGCATTATGCTCCGAATCTAACCAATTAATCAATTTAAAGCGGCGTTATTCAAATGGCTTACAGAAAAATCATTTTATTCTGTCAATGAGTATTTAGACTTCAAAGAATCACAATGAAGTTGACATCTTACTATTTGACAAATACTTGACATTTTAAATTTAATAACTATGATTTATGTACCTACCAATTTTATTAGCGTCATTTATTTAATTATTGTAACAAAAATTTTGCATCCTAGTTCTAGCGAATTGTTTTAGAAACTGTGTAAAAACCCGACCATCTGTATGTACTACAATTCTTGCAAATAAATTTCATTTCATTTCATTTTTGATACTCATGTGACCAAGTGACACAAGTGACTCAAACACGGACGTGTGACGTATATAAATGAATTTTGATTAAAGGCAAGGTAATTTTTTGGGAGGCAAAACAGTTTTTTTTTAAGTTTTGCTGTTGTACCGTGTGACATATCAAATAAAATTACTATGAGGATCCCAATTTTTTTTATTCATTTATAAATAAATAGTTTATAAGCCATATAAGAAAATATATAAAAAATTACCATTCCTCCCCTCAAATCCGAAACTATTGAGCGTAAAATAAAACAAAATACAGAAAATAGTTCTATATGTCGGAAATACGTTAAATCAATCGTTTGACTTGACTAATCGGGACGCCGCGCCGGTGCCACCAGGTGGCGCTGGACAGAGTCTATAACACTCACGCTTGACCAGACCGGAGCAGAGTTTGTTGTTGGCGGTTAAGCAGTGAACACGTTTAGAAAACTAGTGTGATTAATTTGATCTTAGATTATAACTTGATTTGAACTGTAAACGGTTTTTCTATTGCGCAATAACCAATACTACCCATAATACGCCCACAGTAGTTAAAATATGGCTGAAAATAACGAGCGAGACATACCTTCTCCGACATATACTTATAGATAACAGGATTATGTAAGAAGTTTAAGATCTAGAGAATATATTTCTCAACTACGATGTTAAGTTTGTTTTGGGGATAAATTCATCTCCCTCATTGTGCGTGGCCCGACACGCACTTGGCCAGTTTTTTTTATTCGAGTTTACTTTTCTTGTTTGTGTGCGCGTGTTTCTATGACAAATAAACCTAGTTTTCTTTCTTTATTTCTACCCACCTTTATGCATTAACACACTAGATCACTAAAGGGTTAAGTTTACAATAAGTGACGGCCATTTTAGAGGTCGATTAAACTGCGGAAAGAGCGAATATTTTGTCAAACTAAAACACTTTCTACACATCCTTCAAACTGTACAGTCACCAGCACAAGAAGTTACCACAAACTGACAGATTTTCTCATTCGATTTTGAACTTAACCATCAACATTTTAAGGTTTAATAATAATATTCATTTTAATTCAGATAACTATCCATAGAGTTAAGAGTTGCTGTATATATTTAGAGTGGGATATTAGTTTACAACTACTAGTCTAATTATCACAATATCATTAGATCACAAAAAAAAGTTACAATAAAAGCAATACTTAGAAAAAATAATTATAGTATTATATACATATTCAAAGAAAAACAAATTCAATTCGAAAGCACCAGAGGTTACATTACATGCAAAGACCCCCAGTGCCTTCGGATTGGACTATCAATACTTTCATATATTGCCCTCAGAATGCCGTTGCTACTGCCATAGCTCCTCTGCATCAGGGAGGCAGCTCTCTTGCGCAGGATTGCAAAATAATCGTCCGTACGAGCTTCAGTAAACATGCCTGATACACTACAGAACCGGGACAGCCGCAACAGCACTCTGAAGGCATTATTACATTGCACACAGAGTGTATCATAGGTTCTCCGGGTATACTTGACCCACAAGCTGCACGTGTAAAAGGACTGGCAGAAGGCCTTAAAAAGTAGCACCTTTACTTCTCTAGTACAATCTAAAAAGTGACGCCCTGGTGAGCGCCTCACTCCTCAGAAACACTGGAGGAACAACATTGAATCATTTGGAGAATTTTGACAGTTTCGTGAAGCTTGACCTGCTGGTGACTTTATCACAAAAGTTTTACATTTATATCCAATACTTGAAATCCAACTCCTCGTTTTTGAGGCAAATTAATTAACGTTGTGGTACGTATGCATGATTAAATAATACAAAATATATTTACACGGCCATCAATGGTCGCTATAGGCTGTTTGATTTCGTTCTTGCGAAATTTAATTAATGTTAATTAAGATTAACCCTTTTATGGTTTAGTTTAATCAGTCCACGGTTCGCTGCCCAGAGTTCATTAAAATAATTTCACAGAAATTCTCCTTTTATGATCCTCGATTTTTGTAACCTTTAGAGTAAGTGTAAGCTGTAGAATATTTTATCAAAGGTTAGATTGGTCTTTTTTTTAGTATTGACAGAATACAGAATTGTTTTAAATATTATTTATTTATTTACTAATTGGTCAACAAGGTCGGTAGAGCAGCAAGGGAGAGCAGTGGTGGCCCAGTGGTAACGACCGCGACTTACGAGTTGTAGGTCGTAGGTTCGAAGGCCGACAGACCCTGTACTTTGTAGAAATTATTTGATCACCTCTGCTCTCAAAACGGTGAAGGAAAAAATCATGAGGAAACCGGCATGTCCTAGAAGCAAAAATTCGGATACATGTGATATCTACCAACCCGCACTGGGCCCGTGTGGTAGATTACAGCGCGATTATAGAGAGGAGGTCTTCTGTCCCAGCAGTGGGAACATTATAGGTTGATTATGCTATGTTATGCAAAAAGGTAGTAGCTGATGATTTTCTACGTACATTTATAGTATGTATTTGTTACTTATACATATTCATTTGAGGGGCTTGTGGCGAAATGATGACAGCCGCACGAGTCGACTTGCCGCGGTCAGTTCATTGATTGGTGACCATCCATTACATACCTAGACCAGACCGTGCCTCGATCCATTTATGTATTTAGTCCTTACATACTGATTTATCGACACGCTTGGTGATACAAATATTTGTTTGCTTTTCATCTATAACTCTTCTATAGAGTATGCTATGCTATTCTATTCTGTATCGTTGATATTCTGTTTGCCAGGTTTGTGTCTGTAAACTGCACATTTTTTCTGATTACCCTAATAGACAAAGTGAAATTCTATCAGCATTAACGATGATGGAAAAGAAATATATGGGACAGAAGTAAGCTACCGAAAATCTTGTCAAGGTCAATCTCATTGAAAAGTGCTGTGGAAATTTGAAACGCTTTGAAAGCAATCGCCACTTGGCTAGGCTTTTTGGCTCCATGTGATATTAAACAGCAACCATGACACATTTTTTTAAATTTTTCTATGTTCACAATAACATTTGCTTGTATTGCAAAACTGAATCAAACAAAACACCCGGATTCTTTGTGTAATCTTCCGCTGTTTATGTTAACGATAAAAATAATATTGAAAACCCGATCGAAGGGCATATACAATATTCATCATTCTTTTGTTTATTTTTTCGCTTCGGTAATATATGATTTGCAAATTTTATTTATGAAATTAGAAAAAATATCACAATGCTTTCTCGTATTTCAAAAGTGTAATGGCGAAAGATTAATTGATTATATGTCAATAGTGCTTTTAGAAAGGAATTATCAAAAGCTAGAAGTACCTGATATGTTTTAATTATTGAAAAAGAATCAATTGATGTTAATGGGGAACAGGTAACCATCAAATTTTTTGCATTGCTGTTTGATAGCATTGTCACCATAATTATTTTTGAATGTGCTATGCACCTTATTCGATTTATTTATCTTACCGATTGTTACTGTTTCAAAAAAACAATCATAATTCTTCGCCAATATCAAAACATAATCTTAGCTTAATTTAGTAAATTATTTCATTCTTTAGAAGCCGCTATATATTAATCTTGTCACTGAATTCACATCTGAGTAATGCCTAAGAGCGGGCTAATTTCGTAACACACTAACAGTAGGAATGGCTTTCATTTTAGCATTTCAACAACATTCATTGCGTTATTTACGTTGTTGAGCAGATATTTTTTTCGAACATATGAAGCAATGGATTAGCAATAGGCTTCAAAATGATTCAGATTGTGATTGATAGTGAGTTACGCAATTAGGATGCTGGCCTAGTGTAGTGCAGAGTTTCATAGAATAACAGGCGAGCTTATACTGTTTTTTTACCACTGACTAATTTAATCGTAATTTAAAATAAAAAAGTTTTAATGCCCTAGTGTGTTAAGCAATAATTAGGGTGTTGGTTTACGCATCACCTAATTCAACAGAACTTATGAGGTGATCTATAGTTTCGCCGAAACAAACGATGTTACTAATGAAGTTAATAGTCCCAATCACCGGCCCCTTTAGCAAAATGTATCCTGGCAACCAGCCAAGAAATCCCTTACATACCGAAGGACTTAAGTAAATAGACAGGCAAATAAATGTCCGGATTTCAAAGCTTATCAAACGTGTTTATAAAGTATATCATTAACATTTTCCTGGGATTTATGTGGTGTAAGAACGCTCAGTCGTGCAAGAATGCTCAATCGGGTCGAGCGCACTCCACTTGTGGCTTGAGTTGAGTACAATAATATAGCCGCAGTAGATAATACGGTATACCATGAAGGTATGGGTAGAAATGAGGTTGGTGGTTTTGATACTAGAGATATTTATTTTCTTGTAACAGAAATAAAATATTATAATAAGATTAATAACAGTTTTTATATTGTTCCTACAGTTGTATTTTATGATACCTAAGTTAAGAAAAGAAACAAAGAAAAAAATAATAGAATACACGATAGAGAAAGAAAAACATAAATACGTGCACATAAAAGATAAGACAATGCAATTATTATGCACATTCTTTGATGTTATTTTAAGAATCATGTTTGTGACTTATCCGCTTGCACAAATGCCATTGTATGAAGTCAGTCATATTATTAAAACAGACTCACAGATTATTACATGAATGTCACCATAATAACTTAGAGGGCTAAACTGTATCAGATCATTATCTTTTGCCTAGCTACTTCCCAAAAATGTTGGGTTCGGCTTCCAGACTAACCGGATGCCCTCAAACTGCCTCAGTTTAGTTCAAACAATGAAATCAAGATTACGAAACTTCACTGAACGTACGTAAAAGATACAGATACTTAGAAACGAGGTCTTCGTAGTAATCTGAATCACCCATAAAATTGTGTAAGACTCTTCGATCTCGGTATAAACGATATAAAAGATAGTAAAAACGATAGACTTTATGTTAGAGATTTACGTGTTTAGGAAATAGTTTTATGGGAAGGGAAGGCAACTAAAAATATAAAGTTGAAAGATTACGAAATACTCCTGTTGTAACTTCAATTCTTATTTCATATTGAAAGTAGGTTTTGATTTACATCGATTTTGATGGGTGGAACCAATATTAGAACCAATAACGAGCAGGTCTTAGATGGTGATTTATAAGGTACTACAGATGGCAACAGTATTAAACGACGATAAGCAAGGAGCATGATACGCACAGAAAACATTAATAATAGGAATATCTTCAATTTATCCGCTGTTTTCGTAAAATCTCTGCCAAGTTTAGGTATGGCAATTTCCCTATGACCTTCATTGCTACAGCCATTGCCCGACCCATGCTTAAGCATGGCCATTTACCAGCAGCCGTTTACGACCTAATACATATTATGACGGATCTTTATTTATGATGATTTACGAAGTAGGCACGTGTCGAGCACTCTAAACGACTGAGTGTATCTGTATCTATACATAAAGATATATCAAAGTAAAGTGGGATGTACGCGTGCGATGTGAAGGCCAATCCGGGTGTGAATGAATGTTCCCAGATTGTTTCGACATTGGCAAAATAATGGAAAAATTCGCTCATGGATAAACACAGCGAATGAAGAAAAATACGATTGATATCTTGACAGATAGATATTGATATGTGTTTTGATTGAGGTGTTTTACTAATAGAATAGGCTCTGCTGCTAACTGTATCTTGTCTTGGGTATGTAAAGAGAATTCATCACGTCAACAGAGAAAAATAAATGTAGAAACAATCTTATAGGTCATCATAGCTGGTGTGACAATTTCCCTTTACTTTTAAACGTTGCTTAAAGTTAAGACAAGCTTATACTTACTTGAACTTTAGGCAACGTTTATAAGCAATGGGAATGTCTGGAAGACGTTGATGAAAATTCAATGATAGCTCTTATACAAATTTTACAACAAACATGAATATCTAATCACCTTATACCTAAATATATGACTGGTGGACACCAATCATACATTTTAAATTAAAAAGTTATAAATTAGGTAATTTTAGGACTATTGTAATTCCTTTTCAATTTTATATCAATGTTACACATTTCAACACAATCATGAGTACTGGTGGTACTCGCGTGTATGTCGGCGGGCTGGTCATAGGCATCAAGAAGGAAGACCTCGAAAGAGCATTAGATAAATACGGAAAACTAAACTCTGTTTGGATGGCTCTTAACCCTCCGGGATATGCCTTCATAGAATTTGAGAACTTGCAGGAGACTGAGGATGCGTGTAGCGCGATGAATGGATTCGAGATATTAGGCGCGACCCTAAAAGTAGAGATCTCTAGGAAGCGAGATGGGCCCCACAGGGGTGGCGGCTTCCGAGGAGAACGCGGTGGCAGCGGCAACTTCAGAGGTCACGACTTTGGCCCACCCGGAGCCGGCAACAGATCCATCGGCAACTCGTAAGGCGGCAGCAGGTCCTAAAATCGCAACAACCAACGCGATGAGTACCGCTCCGGCGGCGGCAACTTCAGATCTAGTTCCAAGGATGAATACTAATCTCGGGGCATTTGATTTTCGAGAAGTTAATGCAAGAACAATCCTTCAGAGATTACTTAACATTCTGCCTAAGAACACTAATTGCTAAGTTTCTTTAAAAAAAAATACGATTATATAATCTTTATTTACTCCTGTATACATACATATACAGGTATGCCGTATAGCTACCATTTTGTAGATATTGTTGTACAAATGGTAAAGTTTTTTCTAAAAAAAAAAGTATTTCTAAAAGCCCCAATACCAGAAGTAATTTGTAATGGAAATGAACAAGATTGATTGTATGGTGAAGTTTACAAAGTACCTTGTTTGAAGTTCTTTCCTTGATTTAACCAATCGGGCAAAGAAAATCAATGGAGTTATTCTGTAAAAACAAAACTATTTATATCAGTACGATTGGGTTCCGTGTTATTTTTATTACTGGTAAGAAGCATTACGTTAGTTTGGTAATATTGTGGAATCTTGCAATGTTTATTGATATGAGCGTCAAAAAAGATATAGAAATTCGCAGCTTTATGCAACGAACTGGAATGTATCTCCGCATATTGTAATTTGATATTATTATATATATTGCCTTCTGCTTTCCATAATTAACTGTATACATATTTACATAATTATGTTATTAGACAACTGTTTCGTTTGTGTGTTTTGAATCGTATTTCAAATTTAAAGCATTTTAAAGTTAATTAGATATTTCAAGAAAATAGCAAATTCATTATATTCTTGATAAATAATTGTACTGCTTTTAAAACACTTTCCAAGTATTGAAATAAACATCGTTCTGCGCCATCGTAAATAATGATGTTAAAATTACACAGCATAGTTTTAGAAACTTTATTGTATTGTTTTGAGCAGATGATTTACTTCCGCTGTAACAGACAAGAAACTGAAAACAGGAGGATGAGGTAAGATCCGTAAACATATTATTATTTCTGTCCAAAATATTGCGTGTGCAACTATTAATCATTGTTGTAAAGCAGTAAATGTCCACTAGAGGGTATTAGAGTTCTCCGTAAACTGTTGCAACGGATGATAGTTGTCGGCGCCGTTAGTGGTATAATCGCTGCGCTTGATATATGGCAACACCACCACATGATATTATTGTTACAGTAGTAGATAAAATTGAATACTCGAGTGACATAATACTTTATGACTTCGAATTCATCGGCGTCCTTTATCTAAGGTACATCATGAATACAAATCAATTTCATGGTAAGAGTTGGATTAGAAATATAAAAATAAAGTACTGGAGGAGGAAACGACAGGTTGTCCGCGATTTTTTATTTATTTTTCTCTTTTTTGCAATTTGCAGGTCAATGTGAGATTGTGCGTTGAACAAAACATGATTCGCGACCGTAACAAGTATCTATTTACAGAATTATAATCATTAGAATCATCAATACAACCCTATAAGTTCATGTATTCCTAATGTTTGATATTTTATGAAACTGCCATTGATGATTTTTATGATTATAATTCTGTAAATACATACTTGTTATGGTCTTGAATCATATTTTGTTCCAAGTCAAAGTCAAATCCTTTATTTCAAATATGCACATAAATAAATGGCACTTTTGAAGGTCAACATTAAAAAAAAAAAAAAACTAATGGCCCATTCCAAAAGGTTGTTTCGCATGGAGAAGAAAGGGCAAAAAACTACACCGTTACTCTTTTAAAATATTTTGCAATATTTTGTATACAATAATTATATAATTATATGTGAAGACGATGCACCTAGAATAAAAATAATTACAATACCACAGTAGGTAAAAATAACTAAGTATAAAGCAATGACAGATAAATTAATTAAGTGATAGATACATGGTGCTCACATAACATAACATCACGCCTGTATTCCCCGAAGGGTTAGGCAGAGGCACACATATTTACAAATATTGTATAAAATAGATGTTTTTCCTAAAAAAAATAACAAGTTACAATTTAGTGTGAGAGTTATTAAGTTATTACAATATCTCTCTCTAATCACAATAAGTAATTACAGAATGTAAATCACTGTCATAAAAATTATAAGTTACAAAAGTAAATTAGCAACCAGTTTGATTTTGTCTAGGCTCTAGCTTGTCCTATGGAACAGGACCAGCATGTTTCCAAACATTCTTATCTAGGATATAATCCTCTAAGTTCTAATCTGCATATTTACAAAGTGTAATAATTTTACATAATATTTACATAAATGAATATTGGCATTTAAAAAGATTAATATTTTGACGGTACCTTCGTCAAAATATTAATCTTTTTAAATAGTTCCTTATGAGATTTGCGACGTAGATTGTAAATGGCTCTGACAGCTCTCTTTTACAAAATAAAAATGGATTCAATGTCAGCAGCCCGACTCCACAGTAAAATGCCATAAGACATAATGCTGTGGAAGTAGCTGAAATAAACGAAACGCGTGGTTACTACACCTGCTAACTGTCTTATCTTTCTAACAGCATAAACGGCCGAGCTTAACCGCCCCGCAAGAGATGTTTTATGAAGTCCACATTGTTCTTGTACAGCGTGTTGCAACACACAACCTGACACTGACTTGCAAATTGCAAAAAAACGTAAGAAAATTTGAATTTCTCGGGCATCCCGGCGCTTCCCCCTTAACTACTACAAAATGTATGTCAGATTGTTTTTTTGGTGTTTCTGAGTTGATTTCACAGCACTTAGAAGTTTATTACATTCATGGGTATTTTTTAGCTTCTGGAAGGATGCTAATAACTTCAAAGTCAGCCGATATAGATGACACTGAAGATTTAGTCATGAATCGGACGTTCCAATTACAAAACCAATTTGTACGATTGATCACAACATGCAAATCTTGATAGGAGATATCTTCCGATGCTTGGAGATTTGGGTCAAAGACTCCATTATATAGAAAGGTTAGGACCGCTTCCCAATTAGATTGATATCAAATTTAGAGTTTCTATAAATTCCTCAAGGTTTATACCGTCCTGGTATGAACGAAGGACATCTAGTCTCTAATTGGCTGAATTTCTATGGAATATTAACGGTTTATATAGTTACTGCAAATACGCGGATATATATTTTTAGCAAAGTTATTGGTTATTGAAATGTAAACCCAGTAATTTTGATGTATGTTTGGGTTAGTGGCGGATTCGAGGAAGTCGGTTGAACATTTGTTTTTTTTAGCGGTTCTGTGTTTAAATTAAGAGGATATTATGATGACCTTCGTCGATACCAAGATTTTTACGTTATGGCAGTTGTAATATTCCTAGTGTAAGTTTCGTGTTGCTAGGCTAGGAACTACAGTGCAACTGTAATAATTTGGCTTTTTGTTTTGTTGCTCATAACGTTTAATCTCTTTAAACACAATGATCTCAAGTTCACTTGAAATCATTTTAATTTTTACTTGAATGAAATAAACGATCGTTAAGCTAGCTAAAGTAAAAAAAAAACAAGTTTTTCCAGTAAAATAAGAGATTATTCTAAAATCATTCACCACTTTAATTAAACACACGTGTAAAGTTAGCCAAAAAATAAGACAAATTGGCCAAACATTACGAGTGTCCAGTTCTATGCCGTTACATTTAGGTCAATTCAAGCTTTGTCTTCCTTTAAATAGAGCTCACATTCCTTTGTTACACTTGAAAAAACATGGAAATTTCCTTAGCAATAAAATAAAGAGTCCGTTTTCGTAAATGCCCGTTGATTATTACATAAGTTAATGCGTTAGCCAGATGGCGGTATAAGTTGCCAAATACAATGATAGGACTTTCATGAAAGATTTATCGTGTGATAAATTGTTGTGAGCAAACGAATATTTATTGCAAAACGGAACCATTTCGAGTTATTGGGAAACAGAGCGTGAACTAAATAAGTAAGTACTATCTTCTGGGAAATAGTAAACGTTTTCTTGTTTTGTTAGAAGCCATTACTGCGCTTATTATGAAGCTGTTAAAATGTGAGGAGAACTCGTTGAAGGCGAATTGATATGAATAATGAGATTTGTTGCCATGTTATACTTTCAACTAGAACTTAGTGCGAATGCGATGCTCCTGACCAAACCATGTTAGATTTGTTGAAGTGTCCAGAGTGTTCATATACCTGCACTTCTGAGGACCTAAAACGCCACTGATACCGCGATTGGCGTGGCCACCTTCTGGACTCAACTCATTTAACATAATTCATTTATTTACCGTCGACTCAAAAAGCAGAAGAACACTTTCGCCTATGAAAGCGTAGGCATATTGGTGCCTGAAACCTTCCTCTCGTATATAATTCAGCAGCTAAAACTGCGCAAATTGGAAGCATGCTAGCGTTTCCAACGTTGCGTTTACATTTTCAGTATTGCTTGTAATTTATAGCCAGAAACAGTGTACATATCGGAAATAGCAGGGTCTTTCAGGGGCTTTCTAGTTTTACTTGATATGGATGAATATCAACATATTTATCGATATCAAGTAAAACTAGAGCTGTCATCCAACATAACTTCAAAAAGGAAACGGTGTTGCCAATGTCAAAAATTAAGGGGAACTATGTCTATCAAAGGAACCTCCTCATCTTCACTCTATTTTTAACTATGCGCGTGACCATTCCATTTAGCATGAAGTAAGCCATCATATTGCCAACCAATGGTTAAAATCCCGAAAGCAAAACGTGATGCACCTACCCTCGTTCCTTTTTTAATGCCATGTCATCTACTTAGAATATTTGAACTGCTTCCAAGGTGCGGTAAAGAAAGCACGTTCCTGTACCCTACTCCCTTTGTCAGTTAAGAGACGAGGACGCTAAAAGAAGGAAATGGGATTCCCTCGGTAAATTGCTTCGGCCAAGTTGAGGTTGCTGTGTTTCCCGTTACACACGGCATACTAAGTAGGCCGTTAGTAAATGTAATTATTATAGCAAGTTTCTATAGATATGTTTGGATTTGTAAACAATGTAAAAGCCAATTATTTTTACAAGAGTAACCGTGGAGTTTATTAGTTAGTTTATTTTTACCGGTGCAACATGTTGGCCCGCAGGTTTGCGCGTTGTTCTTCGCAGGTGAAGGTAACCTGTTCAAGGCGTACTGCCAGACCTTCTACACATGTAGCCTGTGGACCAACTTCACTCAGCGGGCGTACAATGCTCTACGTGTCCAGTACAACAACGCGTTTAGGATTCTGTTTAGGCGGCCACGGTTTTGTAGCGCGTCAGCGATGTTCGCTGAGGCCAGAACCGATGATTTCCACGGTATAATTAGAAAAAGAAGTGCATCGCTTCTGCGCCACCACATTGCAGCTCGAATGGGCTCCTGAGTGTGTTGTCCGAGCGGTGGGAATCGCCTTTTTTGCGGAGGTGGCTGCAGCTGCATGCTAGCGCCTGCGAGTATTATATAATATAATATGTGTATAATTTTATTATTTTTGTTTTTAATTTACCTAATTTAAATTTAATTTTAATTTTGTTTTTGATTTTAATTCTGATTTTGATTTTAATTTTATATATTATTTTGTACTATGGCTTGCGTAATTACGGATATTTATCTGAAATAAATGATTTGATTTATTGCCGGCTCTTCTCCATAGGAAACGACCAATTGGAACCGTGCACCTAGCTTCTGTCTTTTACAAGTGCCCATGTTGGTTTATGTGAAATAAAATATTTTGATTTTGGATCAAACTGCTATGTAATGTATGCAAAGCATTGTTATGTATTATCATGACCTATTGACCTTCGACTCCCTTTAGACTTGCTCAAGGTTCAAGGTTTGAGGTTTAAAACATCCTTTCTTAATACACTTCTGCATCCTCTAAGACCCCACCTTATACTTGGTGAAGAGAAGATGTCTCAAGGACAACAAGTCCATCAAAGTAAAGCTTTGCGTACCGGTCTGTAAGGGAACTTATTACTGTTTGTGTACAATATTACGTAGGCATAGGTACCTGAACATGTCCACGTAATATGGTCCACATACAGATAAACCGAAAACAGTATGCGCTTCGATAATCTTCGTTTTTCCGAATTAGTACGATTGTTGCGCCATTGAGTAACCCCCACTTTTGTACTTCGTATTTAACTTACCCTAATAAAGGAGCTGCTGTAAACTATGCAGATCCTATTCCTGTAAAGAAAAGAACATCATGTCAGAAAAAAATATGTTTATATAATCAGCCTATAATGTTCCCACTGCTGGGACACTGGCCTCCTCTCTTTGAGAGGGAATGAGCTGTAATCTACCACGCGGACCCAGTGCGGGTTGGTAGATGTCACATGTCTTCGAATTTTTGGTTCTAGGACATGCCGGTTTCCTCACGATGTTTTCCTTCACCGTTTTGAGAGCAGTGGTGATGAAATTATTTACACAAAGTAAAGCGCCTGCCTGGGTTCGAACCCACGACTTACAACTCGTAAGTCGCAGCCGATACCACCGGGTCACCACTGCTCTCAGAAAAATATATGTTTAACATCGTCAAAATAATATCAGTATCGTATCTTAAAATGACATAAGAGTAAAATGTTTCATATCAGGAATTCTAATGCTAAATAGCTATGTAAATGCAATGAAATTGTAACACTATTGATACATAGATTTATGAGCAATGGAGTCCTGGTATAATTTGCTAGTTTAAATGATAAATGATTTTATTTCTGTAATTAGGTTTGTACAAACACTTTTACACGTCAATCATTATATTATATATTATCACATGTCAAAGTTAATGTAAAATAAAAATACAGCAAAAGAAATAACATTCAGAATGCAAAAATTGGAGCAACTCAATCCCAAGCTATTTAATCCTCAATATAATCCTTAAAGGTATAAAAGGCTTTCTGGCACAACTCACGTTTAATTAATGATTTGAATTTATTAAGGCTTAGATCTTGAACGTGGCTTGAAAGTTTATTATAAAAGCGTATACATTAACATCTGAACGAGCCACCTATTTTTTGAGCCGTGTTGTAGGTACAAAAAAATTGTGTTTGTTCGTAGCATTTATATTATGGATAACACTGTATTTTTCAAACAATTTTATATTTTTATGGGTTTGTATAGGTACATTAATTATTGTGTATTGTTACATTAATATTTGCATACACTATGTATTACATTAAATATGCACACATTAAAAGCTATATGATTTATAATTAAAACATGTTGTTTCCCACAATTCATAATATGAATTCGTTAGTTACTGATTACATATTTACTGAAGAATTACTGAGAATACAAATTATGGTACACAATATTCCTAAAGATAACAATTTATTGCTTGGTTTTTTTAATTGTTACCTCATTATTAAATGTTTTTTTGAAAAGTACTTAAAGTTATGAATTTGTTTCATTGTTTTATAAGCCGACCCCATCATAGTTCGTAAAGGGTTTTTTTTTTTTTGGGTGGGAATTCATCAAAACCCGGCCCCATAATAGTTCGTAAAGGCTACATAAATGATCGCTTCGTAAATATCAGTTGTAGTAAGATAAAAAAAACAGGTAGGTTTAATTTCTTTAAAGAAACCTGGTAGGTATTTCTAAGTATAAGTTATGTACATAATCTTTCTTTAATCGTCTTTGGTGGAGGTGAAGTTCAAGTTATGTAACAACTAAGTAAGTAGAATTATTTTGAGCGGCCATTTGTATATTGAGTTATTATTATCTAACTGTAATACTGAAAATTAGGTATATGGACGGCAGCGGCGTTTTAATTGAAAACGATTTAATCTGAAACCTTTACCCCGCGTACTAACCAAAAATATCGTTCGCGCAAATACGCAATCTTCGCGTCGCGTTCATAATAAATAACGTCGCTCATTTTTTTTGAATATCCCTAATGCGTCATGTGTCAACGCGACCACGCGTTCGGGTTCGCCAAACAAAATTAACACGGCGATCGCATACTCGCGCTATGGTCGCGTTGGTTAGGATGCGACCTTACTCTATTGAAACAATTAATGTGTGTAATTATATAAATTTTATGTAGAGTTTCAAGAAATGGGTAGGTACCCGGTAAAGGAAAACCAGGAGGTATTTTCCCACTTGTACCAAAAATACCATTTAAAACTAAATTAATGACAGCACCAAGAAGCGCTTGCATTCGTAACAATTAATAATTGTAATATTTTCAGAGAACTTGTTAATTCGTTCACTCACTGGTTTCTGAAAATGAAATTACATCTCAAAAATTACACAAACAAACTCAACTTTCAACTAAGTTTCAAATTAAATTGAAACATTTTCGAGCGTCTCCGTTACGTCACGGCTGCAACAATGCGATCTGTATCGACGTGCCACAGACGACGATAATTTCCAACGGCTTTGTTGTTTCAACACAATAAGCTCTGAAGACATTATGATAATAACTGGTTGTATATTTTCTGTTTTCATTTTAAACTTGGTTAGGGCAATTTCTTTTAAGTGAAACAAAAGAAAATCTTCATTGTATGTTTGTAACGCAGTGTAGCTGTAAAGCAGTGAACGAGATTAATTACAAGATGGCGGAAAGACCAGTTTGAATTTCGAAGCTGGACTCTCGAGGTTTTATTTTATTCTATTCTAGACTGTTACATTCCACTGATTGTGAAAGTCTTCTTCATTTCAATGATGATGGTTAAGTTTCAGAGTTATATAAACAAAATATCAGCCTGTGTTGTTCCATTTCAGGGCAAACGCCTCTTTTTCATTTTTCCTCTCAACTCGATACTGCACCAACATGGACCAATCCTACCTAATAGGTGACAAGTGTATTTCAGGTGCCGAAAAAACCGAAGGGTTATTATGATTCCAGGAAAATCTCCTAAAATATAAACTATCTATAGCACAAAAAGGCTCCAAAATTCAAAAAATTCTTAAGTTTTTTACAAAAAGTTTGAATTTCACGAGCTTATTATTATTTTCATTTATTCATTTTCATGCATATTAATTACATTTTTAAATACTTTTAAAAAAAAACATATAAAATCATTTAAAAATATAAAAAATAGTAGCCCATCGGCATCAGAAACAGGGTCCGAGCTGCCGGTGGTCAGGGCTCTAGAGAGAGGAACCTCCTCACTATGCGTGCCGTATCCAGAAGTACTGCTCTCTGAATCAAGCCCTTGACCCTGCTGCGCAATGAGAGCCTCCTGAGGTGTTGGTCGAGGCTCTCCGCTATTAGGCCATTTTCTGTAACGATTATCGGTACAAAGATTGCAGAGTCCATGCCCCACATGTCGACAACCTCGTGTGCTAAATCAAGATATTTGTTTTTTTTATCTTTCTCAGCTTTCACGAGATTCTCGTCATGAGGGACAGCGATATCAACAATCATTGCACGGCGCTCTCGTCGATCTATCACCACAATATCAGGTTTATTGGCTACAATAGTCGTGTCAGTGATGATAGATCGATCCCAGTATAATGTGGTATGACCATTTTCGAGAACTGGGTCGGGCACATACCTGTAGTATGGTACTTCGGACTCCACAATATTGTACTGCAAGGCAAGTTGCTGGTGGATAATCCTAGCCACTAGATTGTGTCTGTGCAAGTACTCACCGTTAGCAAGACGAGAACAACCGGAAACTATATGTCGGATTGATTCACCGGGACGGTGGCTTGCCCGACAGATGTCAACCGTGCCGTCCTTGACAATGTATTTCCGATAATAATTCGTCATGATAAATTTATCCATAGTCGCACAGACAAAACCTTTGGTTTCCCCGAAGAGGTCGCCGAAACGCAGCCAGGATAAAGACGCCAAAAAGTCTACATCAGGCCCATGTAGGGCCCGAAAAAGCGTCCGTGAAGCTCCTTGCCTTGCCATACTTCCTTACGATCGTTAGTATCTAGTACTGCTGGTTTGCGCCAGTTCTCTTTTGCCAAGGAGAGCGGGGTGAGGCCCTTGTCCACTGCGACCACATCTCGGTGCATCCCCACGTCAGTTTGAAGGAAATATTCCCTGAGGTTTTAGCATTTAAGAAACCTCGACCCCCACACTTCCGCGGGATGTACAGTCTCATCATTGATGACAAAAGAGGGCAAAGAGTTTCATTATGTTATTATTAATATTATCGTTTTTTTTTTATCCGCTGGGCCGCTTTTGGTATATAAAGTATACCAGACTTTTCTAACACTAAATTGTACTCACGCGCTTAGGTATTCCCACTACATTGTACACGTCATATGACGCGTCGGCTCGCGCGTCGAGTGTTTGTAAACAAACCCGATAAGCGGCGTCATTTCTTGGTATTCTGCGACCGTTGTATTTTTTTATGAATGCTAGTGAGTAGGGCTATATTAAAGTGTGCGTTGTATTTGAATATACGATGTTTCCGTTTGTAGACGACTGTTTAAGATGAACAAAGACACTTTTTTCACAGATTCCAAAGATTTTTTCTAATAAGAAAAACAGGGGTTGTCCTATATGTTTTATGGTTTAAAAAACATGGTGTGTTAGTTCTTCATACGAAATATGAATAAAACCACTTACCACAGTACAATATTAATTATTTAAAAGCATCCAAAGTTGAGACTCACGACGGGTCGCTCGTTCAATGACAGCAAAAATGATATTTTTTAATGTCATAGACTAATTCCTTCTAGGGTTGTCATATCTCAAACGGTTCGGAAACAGATAACGTATGAAACTAAATCCATGGAATTGGAAAGTACCGCTTAATAGTGGTGATACAAGGATAAACATAAAACCAAAAAAAAATGGTATGACTTTCAAACCATGGGCGCAAAACTCTGAAATCGTTTTGGTAGGAAATTCACACCATGGGCGCATTGCGGTGACCTCACAAACTGATCAAAAGCGTCCCAGCGGCTAAGGATAAGTAGAGTTTGACGAGTTGTCAACTTCAAATTCTCAATCCGAATTGAGTATTTGAAGTTGACAACTCGTGAGAGTGACCGGTGAGAGTGTAATAAAATATCCTCTAAGAGTGGCTATATTTGTGTAAACATTATTTCTTTCTTACTTTCTAACTGTAAGGCTTGCAAACCCAGAGAAGTCAAGTTGGACCCTTTACCACCGTACTGACTGGCTTATCATATTTTTTATTAGTGATACAAGATAAGTTTTATATTATCTTAAAAGGACCCATCGATAACAGTTCAAATTCAAATTATTTTATTTCACGTAAACCTACCTGGACACTTAAGAAACATCAGAAGCTAGGCTCACAGTTCCAATTGATCGTTTTCTATGGAAAAGAACAGGCAATAAACTCCACGGTTACTCTTTTAAAAATAATTGGATTTTACAATGTTTTCCCATTACAATGTTAAGGATGGGTAAGCAAAACGATCCATGTCACCTAAAAACCGATAATATATGAACAAATGGTACCCATTTATCAAATTCAACAGTCTCCTCAGAATATATTTTCTTAACGCCACATGTATTCACTTGACATTTTCTTGCTCCTTTAAGCTTACCATGTCGATAGCTATTATTGGCCTTTCATTTCCCTATGGGAATATTAGGGTAAGGGTTCCTCAAATATCCCTAAAAAGGTCACATTTGATAAACAAATGAATATGTATTTTTTTCTCAATTAGACGTCTTCTTTCTGTTTCTTAAAACATTTAATCTAACTAGAAAATGGCTTGAGTAAATAGGAACTTCCATAACTTGTTTTAAGATATTTTTTTATAGAAAATGGCAAAACATCGCGGCATGTCTATGATAATGATAAACGACTCTTTTCATGAATGTGAGGTCGATATTTTAATTGATATTAATTTTTAAGTACATAGATGTAGGTAATTATAGACACAACAAGCCATGGTGGTAACCAATGGGATTTGTCATCAGATAAAATTGGGAACTGCCATAAAAAAAATCACTCCCTATTTAACAAATTTAGGGTATGAATTTAAAACAATCCTTCTTAAGTGCTCACCTTCGATATGAAAGAAACTCTTATTCAAAATTTCATGCTACTAGAGTGATTTGTGAGCAAAGGTGTCCCAGTAGTATCGGCCCCGACTTACGAGTTGCAGGTCGTGAGTTCGAATCCAGGCGGGCACTTGTCGCGGATTGTTCGAAAGAGTTACCGTGGCCCTGGCGCACAGACAACTGAAGGAACACGGTAGGGTTTTATTCAGTAAAAGTCTGACACGCCCTCCCGCTCCGCCCAGAGCGGGAGAAGTCATTTGATGAATTCCCACCCAAAAACAAAAACGGCATTTTACTTTGTGTATTTAATTTCATCACCAATACTTTCAAAACGGTGAAAGAAAACATCGTGAGGAAACCGACATGTTCTAAAACCAAAAAAATCGAAGACATGAGCCTCTACCAACCCGCACTGAGCCCGCATGGTGAATTATGGCCCACTCCCTCTCACAGAGAGGAGGCCTGTGTCCCAGCAGTGGGAAGGCTGATTATGCTAAAGTGATTTAGGCTGTGCGATATCAATACTCGGTACTTTTATTGCATTCCACACGTAAGTATTCTTAGGTGGTAAACTTATAATTAAATCATAATGGACCCTGTCGGGCACGACAAAATAAGTGAGTTAGGAGAGTGGAACCATTTGTTAACTACTCGTATATAACTGTAAGATTTTGAATAAGTAGATGACTCGGCACAGATTTTTCATTAAGATGGCAACGCACCTGCGAAGCCTCATGTATTCTAAAAGTCTACAAGCGATTTTAACCACTTACCATCAGCTACTAAGCTACCAATTATCAAAGACAAAAAAGAACTCTTTAAAATTTTTGCACTCATATAATCTGAAAAAGAAAAAAATCGGGACAGTCTTTGGGGACTGCCGATAGAAGTGAAAACTAAGTAACTTGTAAACACATTCATGGGAAGCGTGTGATGACGATGACACGAGTTTCACGCTTTTTGTTCACCCAAAAAGTATACATATATACACAGTATGCATATAGCTCATGGAAAGCGTTCGGTGACGATGACGCGAGTTCCATGATTTTTGTTCACCCAAAACGTGCTCAATGCGCCTAAAGAAGTTTACACTTGAAAAACGAATACGTTCATCCCCAGATCAACCACCATATTATAATTGAGTATAACGCATTCCCGATAGCAATCAGTCGTCTACCTGAGCACAAAACATTTTTCACGCTGTCCACCCGTACTTAGGGTTGACAATTGATTGATGAGGGTTGGTCCATACTGCGTGAATGTTGCTCTTTGCCCAATTATTTGCGTTTGCTAGATACGTGGCGGCCCTAAGTCTTGTAATTGGATTTGCGTAAGAGATAAAAGCTTTAGGTAACAGAATAAGTGCTGTTTAAGTTCGTAGATAGACGTCAGTTTAGTTTAATGAGGTTGTATCTTTAGGATTTTAGCCTGTTTACGTTTGTAAGTTTTACATATTTTTTTTCTCGCTCTGAATTATTTGTTTAGGTCTCTGTTTATACCCGACCGCCCAAAAAACTAAAATGTTCAAACCAAAATCAGGTATTTTTTTTTGTGCCACGATTTTTTATCACCTGTCAAGCAACGTTATCATAATATTTATATTAATATTATTATAATAATTTTGCTGGTGTAGAAATTTACATGTATATATTACAAGCTTTTGCCCGCGGCTTCGCCCGCGTGGAGGTCGAAAATTATCCCACAGAAACGTACTACTGGGATAAAAACTATATTACATGTTATTCCAGGTTATAAACTATCTGTGTTCCAAATTTCATCCAAATCCGTTCAGTAGTTTTTGCGTGAAAGAGTAACAAACATCCATCCATCCATCCTCACAAACTTTTACATTTATAATATTAAAGTAGGATTTTATATGAACGTAGAGATAGTCTTATATAAAATTGCACGCCCCTCGACTGCTTGTTGCATACACTTACACTTTTCAAATGTTTGTATAGAAATTTTAGTGGAGGGGCGAGCATTTTTAAATTAGGCGATCTGTGCTAAGTCTGGTCATGTCGTCTTTAAGTCAAAGCTTCATTAGGTTATTGAAGAATCTTAGTTTGGGTATTAGTACTTTTAATGATAGATGATATTTTCAGCAATTATACACTGGATCGCAAAAATTCCGGGTCGCTAATAAAAACTGTGATATCTCCATAAATTATATACCTAGATCGCTAGAATAAATAATATGTAGTAATCAGGTTACTAATGCTTGTTCTAAATCTCTAAAGAGGTTTCATTTGTACAAGTTACAGAATTAAAAAAAAACTGCGGAAGAAGTCAGCGTAGCACTCCTAGAACAGTAGGAGTATCTTTAAAGAGTACTCCAGCGATTTCAAGAGACCGGCATGAACATCAGGAGATCAGGAAATGGCAGGCTAAGGTGCACAATTACACGAGAAGACCGATTCATCGTGAGTACTATGTCAAGAAATCGACATCTCACGGCTGTTAAGGTCCGAAACAGTCTTTAAGAAATTCACCACAGCAATATGAGCTCTGATACGATTTTGCGACGTCTTCGTGAAGCTGATATAAAGCCTTATAGACCAGCAAAGGGCCCCAAACTGCTTAGAGAACATCGAGTTGCCAGGTTATGGTTTGCTCGAGAACACATCTGATGGACAGATGAAGATTGTTCCAAGGTTATGTTTTCCCATGAGTCCAGATTTTGTTTATTTACGTACGACGGGAGATGAAAAGTATCTAGATGACCAGGAGAACGGTATCATCAAGCTTGTTTTGAAGAAAAGGTCCATGCGGTGGAGGATCAATAATGGTTTTGGCTGGGATATATTCAGAGGATCGCACGGAGTTAGTGATCATAGAAAACGTTTCTCTGACTGCTGTCAGATACGTATAAGAGGTTTTAAATGAGCATGCTGGTCCTTTCTTAGTGAATATTGGTGCAAATTCCATTTTTATGCACGATAATGCGCGACCACATACTGCTCGTTTGGTCAATATGTATATTCAAGACGTTGGTAATACCTGCATGGAGTGGCCAGCTCGCAGCCCAGACTTAAATCCCATAGAACATGCATGGGACGAACTCGGAAGATGCGTGAGACAACGCTCTCCTGCTCCCGTTACCTTACACGAGTTATGGAATGCGCTAGTGGAAGAATGGGCAAATAGAATGGGCAATAATATTAAATTGACAAAAAAATTAAGATTTACTGCGAAGTGTATTTTTGTTGTCATAAGTTAGAAGCGAAATTTTCTTATTTTTTATTATTTAATTAAATTTATATAGTGTACAAAACGTGTTACACATTTTTTTATATATATTAATCAGTCATCTACAATATAATATAGTTTCGCAAATTAGTCTTATGTATTTACGAACCTATCACGCCATTTATTAGCGACCCGGATTTTTTGCGATCCAGTGTATATTAGGTTACCTGTCAGTACCAAACGTTGATTTATTGAGTTTTGTATCATGATTGACGTTCGATTAAGAGCCACTGATACCACCCGGAATATCTAATAGGTATCCGAGATTGCGATCAAACATTATTCATGATTCTCGGTCACGGGTCTGTATATTCGATTTTTCTCACAGCAATCTCGTTGCAGTCAATTTCAAGATATCTAGGTATTACCAATTATTTACATACTTAAATAGTGTGTAGACGACCTCTTAATTGGTTTATCACCCTAAAGTTGAATGTCACTTGCCTATCTTAAATTGGCTAGATAAACAGGGTGGCAGGGACATTGACGCGCAGCCTTTTACCACGGATTCAGTACATAATTCTCAAACCCTGTGTTGGAACTAATCGTCGGTTATTTAAAAAAAAAATGTTTACCATACATTTTGACCGCGTAGGTATTGCACTTTTCTATGAAAACGTAGATATTTTTTTTTGATAACCGACGAAATATTTCTAGAATAGTAGAATCATACGTGAACAGTTGGCGCGTCTATGGTATTTGTCTATGTGACATAGATAGTCTCAAGCTTAGCGAAGTTTCAATTTACTGGGAACTGTTGTCAGAACTGGTAAAGCAATTACGAGGTGCATTCAGTAAATTTCCTGATATGAAAAGTAATTGCTAAAATAATATATTTGAATTCTTCCTCTGGGTTTACATAATTTATCCTGTAGGTACGGATTATTGATGTTGACTAAAGCCTTGGTTGGATACCACCCGATTTCTGACTGATCATCACTTAAATTAATTAACAAGCTGCGAAATCCAATGTTACTACTACTACTACTATTACTACTACTGTGATTTGTTGCCCGAAAAATAACAGCCAATCAAATCTGACATGACAATAAATCAATAGGCTTTCGAAAACCAGGGGTTGGTCACCTTTAAAGATCGTCTAGGAAAATTATTGTTTAGTTTTTCCCGAGAATTTAAAGGATTAGCATAATTTTGTGGCCTGTATCGTATACATACGATCTATAGGTAAGTATTTACCCTCAATTACAACCTTTCATACAGCTGCTAATCATGCAACGAATCGTTTTGATCCAAAAATCAACTGTTTGCAACCAAACAACTTCAAAAAACAAAAGATGAAAGGCACTTTATTGCCGAAACAATGTGGAGTTTCACCGAAAAAGGTACGTCAGTACCCTCTCAAATTCTACCAGTAGATATAAATATACAGATATCGTTTGTTTGTACGTTCCTACACTTGACCAGAGGGGATTGCGAAGGCCGGATCAAAATGAACCACTTTATTTAAAAAGATCCGACCCAATGTTGGTGATCTTTTATCGTAGGTATTTTCATATTAAAATGTTTGCTATTAGCTGTAGTAGCCATTTGGAGGATGTAGGCCTGGATTTTTATTGTTGGAACGTACCTAATTTACAGGTTCGAAAGTCTTTAATGGTTTATTACATACGCCGCATATTTTTTTTCCAAAACATTATTTTTGAACGGGCAAAGGTGAAAGTAGATTGGCATAAGCGAGATCGACACAGCATCCATTTTACTATTAGCGTCACCCCACTATGGAAACAAGCAATATTATCAAGCCAAATAAGTAATGTAAGCCAAGCCAAGTAAGTAATATATAAGTAGAATAATGATCAATAAATACTCGACTTTATTACCTACTGTTTCATAAAAAAGCAAAATATTTTATTTTTGAAAATGGAACTGAAAGCGGCGATTTTTTCCTTCGAATGCGTGCATTGCGTTGCGGCTACAGAAGAAATTAAACAAAGTAAACTATTTAATATCGTATAGGTTTTTTTTTTCTCTCAATCGAATTTAAAAGAAGAGTGTAACACACGGCGCTGAAAACCCATTCTAACTCAGTTTATATTTACTCCCTCGCTAAGGTTCGGGAGTAAAACTACCTCCTCTATGTTATAATGGCTCATTTTAGCCCCTTGTATTATATAACAATCTACTATTATCTTTTTCTAATATTAGTTTAGATTAGATGTCATTGTGTAACCTGTATTAGCTGTTGTCTGGTCTGCCAATAATTGGCTACAATACTACAGCTTGCTAAAACAGTAATATTTCTAACAACCACTTTATAGCCATAAGGATGAATCATTTCACAATAATATCAATATTACAAACAGTGCCAAATATACTTCCCAGTACCAAAATACTCTGTATATTTCAGTATTGCGTTACTAATAGAATAACCAAGCAAATCTATTCAAATCTCCTGATCCATATTTGATCCACTTACTGTAGATACAGCTCAATGGTTTTCCCTTAGATAATAATAGAGGTAAGTGAACAAAGTGTTTAATATTGTTTAGGTACCGTTTGATAGTAACAAACACGATGAGGATTTCTTGGGATATTAAATGATAAATGGTATTATTTCTGTAAGCAGGTTTGTAAAAACACTTTTACACGTCAATCATATGTTAAAAACTAGATGAAGTCGGCGTTTCCTATCTGACTACTCTGAGAAGAAAGGCTGAAATAAACTCAGAGGTCACAGTCTCTTTTAAGTCCAGACATAATCTTGGTCAGATCATGTGAAGACCGTGTAGATTTATGACTGAAATGGTCTTTGGATGAAAAACCACACAGAGTGAGTGGACCTGTCCAGTCAGTGCACGCATTTGTCAGTAATCGTGCAGCTTAACTCAAAACTTAAGGAGCTCAACGAGTCGACGAACAATACCAAAGAAAGGAGATTTGGGTAGGCCGCATAAATTACTCAAACTGCCAGACCATGATTAAAACTAAATGAGAAGAAAAAGAAAACAATGACCCACATAGTCTATATATTCACAATAATTAAAATAATATATTATTTTACAAAGTAAATATTTATGCCAATACCACTACCACATAATTACAAAATTTTGACAGGTGTTTATGCCAAAAGAGTGATGGATATGAATGTTGATGGATGGAGAGGGAGAGGAAGGCCAAAGAAAACATGGATGGGCTGTGTGAGAGATGATATGAAAGAGAAAGGATTGAATGATAGCGTGACAGGAGAGAATGGAAGAAAGAAACGTGTTGCACTGATCTCTAGTAATATGGGACATAGACAGGAAGATAGTGTTGAACAAATGTTTATTCTGGCTTAGGTACCTACTTTTTTAAGTTATTTGTAAAAGATTGAGTAATTAGCAGAGATCGGATATTCGGATGCATATTTACCTAAAGTGAATTTTTAGCTATGCAAGTATGGAAGCGGCTTCATAAAAGATTTGTTTTTGTACAAAAATCAGATGCATATTTATTTAAAATTAATGTTTAGGTCCCGATGCAAATATGTGTATGTAGTGTATAAGCGTAGGGGTGGTGTATGATAGTTAAAGCAAAAAAAAAACAACTTAAAATAATTATTTTTTATACTTCTTCTTCGTGTCCTGGCCCGACTTTTTTCAAATTTTGTTGGCCCAAAATTTCGCCACTTCTACGGCGTCATCGGTGGCAGCGCTGAGGTCACTTTGACTGCAAGTTTATTAAATTAAGTACTTTACCCTGATTTTGCGTAAATATTACTTCAGCTACAACTTTAATCACTGCCTTTCGATGGCTATAATTTGGTCCGGTTTGGTCACTGAAATCTGACAGTAGCGGGATTTTCCGATACAAAAGCGCATTCCATTTTAGCCAACATCTCAACTTTAGGTGAATATGCATCCGAATATCCGATCTCTGGTTATTAGTGCTCAACGTATCTTACTTTTCTGTAAGTAGGTAAATATTGTTAAATACTAGGTACTTATATTATTGTAGATACAGCTCAAAGGAGAATGATAAATGTAAGTAAACAAAGTCCATAAGGCCCACCTGCACCGCCAATCACTAAACAAGTTTAGCGCTAACGAGTTTTAAACATAATTCTGTTTCTGTCAAATGTTTATAGAATGGCGGTGCAAGTGGGCCTTAGCCGTTAACATTATTTACTCTTTGATTGTAACACGAGGAGGATTTCTTAGCATACTACAATACTTTATCAAATGGTTACGCTTTCGTAGGCACCAATTTTATAAAGTTCCTACGAGCAGCTTTTGCTCGCGGCTTCGCCTGCGTGTTGGTCGGAAATGATCCTACGGGCACGTGCTACCGGGATAAAAAAATATACTACCCTTTGTACTTACCCAGGTAATGTTCTACTTGTGTGCCAAATTCCATCGATTTCCGTTTAGACGTGAAAAGGTACCAGACATATAGAGTTCCTTTCGTATTTATAATTTTAATAGGTAAGTCATCATCACCATCCATCCACTGCTGGACATAAGCCTCCCCCAAGCACCGCCACTTCGATTGGTTTTAGTAATTCAATTGTGGTTGTTGTTGTTGTTGTATGTATGTGTATTATAAGTTTATATTCTGTTTAGGTACTTGTATACCTATTTTATTTATAAATACTTATGTTATCTTTTTAATATTTATTATTATTATTAGTAATGTCTGTTATATAGAGCACCTGCCATCTTATCTCTTCACCACCCTTGGTTGACTGGTAGAGAATGCCTAAGGCATTAAGTCCGCCTTTGTATACTATTGTGTGCGAGAAGTTTTAATAAATAAATAAATAAATAAATGATAATATCATAAAATATCAATCAATAGGATTATATGAACTTAGAAGGTTGTTTAAATGATTATAATTCTGTAAATACATAGGTACTTGTTACGGTCGCGAATTATATTTTGTGCAACATACAACCTGACACTGACTTGCAAATTGCAAAAAATCTTCTTTGTAACCATGAATAAAACAAAACCATTATTCTTAGTTTTCCCGATGAAAAAATTAAGATCAAAATGAATGCCCATTTTAATATCTGAATTCTCTTGTTTCACTTTAGTTGTTTTACTTTGAATTCTGTTCACTTTAGTGAACTACTAGTACTTTTTCTTTAGGTTTCTATTGTTCATTTTTCGACACCCTTAGAAGAGACCCTCCGGTCTTAGAATATGATATCATTATATTGTGCTTGACAAGTACCTAGATCCAGTCCAACACTCGAGTTATTTTACAAGTGCACTTAAGAAATTCGCGAAAAGTCACACTGTTTCATTCTTGGCCGTAAAAAAATAACTAAGACTTACGAAAAAAAAATTGATCCAACTATGAAGTGTCTTGCGTTGTTTTTCACATAATATTAAATATTTTCATACCTAAGTAGGTACACCATATTATGATTGTTTTGGCCTGTTT
Organism: Griposia aprilina; assembly: GCA_916610205.1. Classification (NCBI taxonomy): domain Eukaryota; kingdom Metazoa; phylum Arthropoda; class Insecta; order Lepidoptera; family Noctuidae; genus Griposia; species Griposia aprilina. Next base: position 20,743,595 of record OU744302.1, on the reverse strand, counting down.
TCTTAATAGGCAATATAAATACTAAATAAAAACTTTTTCATTATTTAAATATACATTGTATAGGAGTCGAGAAACAATTGGGTAGGTACCTTTATTATTTAATTTTTTAATGCGTTACTTAACTAGAAGAAACAAAAAGTATTTATTGGGACTCGTATAGGTATATCACAAACTAACTTACAACTTAAGGAATAAAATCAAAATTCAGTTAAAACCAGCGCACGCTCGCACTAATTATGACAAAAAAACAATATTGGTTGAAGGAGCACGGCTGTTCAATAGTTTACCGGAAGATATTAAAAATATAACAATATAAATACATTCAAACGCAGATTAAGGCAACACATCGCAACATTTATAACATGGTGCTGCTGACCCCAACTGTAGGCGCAATGAGACAGTTGCTAGCCGTATGTGAAACATATAGCCACTTATTTTATTATATAATTGTAGGAAGAGTAAGTACATGGTCTTCAAGGCCTCTGGTAAGTGTCCATCAAATGTACCTACAATTAAGCTGAATGGTACTGAACCGAAGCGGGTGCAACAGTTCAAATACCTCGGACATTACGTTACTGAGAGCCTTGACGACCAAGTCGACATAGAAAGGGAACGTAGGGCATTGGCAGTCAGAAGTAATATGCTGGCCCGCAGGTTTGCGCGTTGTAGTGACCAAGTTAAAGTCACACTATTTAGAGCCTACTGTCAGACATTCTACGCGTGCAGCCTGAGGTTCAGGTATACGCAGAGAACGCTCAGTGCCCTACGTGTCCAATATAACAATGGATTTAGGATGTTGTTAGGGCTGCCCCGCTTTTATAGTGCCTCCGGTATGTTTGCGGAGAACAGAGTAGACGGCTTTCATGACATCGTGCGCAAGCGGCTCGCGTCGTTATTAAATAGAGTCCAGAGTAGCATTAACAGCATCCGCAACAGGTCTTTGCTGATAAACAGGACTCAAATATCCTGAAAACATTTATTCGTGCTCAAAATTTGTAACCTTACGTGTAGTTATTATGGACATTGTCTGAAATAAAGTTTAATTATTATTATTTGCTATACAATAACAAATCAGAATAATTATACTAATATAATGTCTCCAACACCCTAGAGGTAACTTATGTTAATAGTACTAGTTTTATTCACTTATGTATCTCATTATAAGCGAACTGTTATTTTAAGTTCTTATGAGAAATAAAGTTCCTTAAACTCAATATCACAAACTAAACTCTAAACACTCATAGAAACATAAAAAAAGCAAAATGAAAACGAAAACCGAAAGTCCATTACGAGGCCAAAAGGTATCTCAGTCTGATGCTGCGACAACAATATTTAACTATTTATTATTTTGTTTCGTTTTTTGGTGAAACGTAACGTAAACTCGTAAAACGTCGTCCTTGACACTGCCGAAAGTGACGTAAAAATGTATGTGGCTTGGCTATACATCTATTCTTTGGAAACTGCTTGAAATGTATGTCCGAAAGAAAATAATAACAATTCAGAAAAGTTACAAGACATACCTAAGTCTATATCAAAGGATCGATACTAAATGTACCGACATTAAAATAATTACACCATGCATTAGCATACGCCATTACTGTTGCAATATAAAACTCTTTGATCGTGGACATGTGTTATAGTACATACCGCCATGGCATTTACTATTCTTCCACAATTATCTACTATCGCGGTATATAATAAGCAATTTTCTTCTACGTTCTCTGTGACTATAAGTGTTGAAAAAACTTATATAAATTCTGAAACGTTTTAAAACAAGATTTTATTAAAATGTCCGTCAATATGAAAACGTTTTACTAACCAATCTAATCCAATCGTTTTTTTGTGTAGATACGAAATCAGTTTTCGTTCAAGAATTTCCCTCGTGTGGAGACAATCGTGACTGCAGTGTCATTTTAGCAAGTGTAGGTGAACGTTGACCTTTCGACCGGTCACTTTTTATCCACAAAATGTTTATCCCGTCCACGTGGGCGAAGCCCCGGGGCTTCGCCCACGTGGACGGGATGAAATTTTCATCGAAATCTGTTCAGCAGTTAAGACGTGAGAAGGGACAGAGTTACTTTAGAATTTTTATAGGGTTATTTGTAACTCGACGTATTCGTTGCAGGGTGTCGTAGTAGGTTAAAATGCGACAAATTAGGCCACCAAATGTCTACCGTAATTCAGATTTTGTTTTCGTAATTTTTGTCTGACAAAAATAAAAATTACGGATGATAAAAGTTTTTATTAGTTATATTTGCCAAAGTTTTAGGCATTTTTGTACTTTTAATTATTTTCAAAGATCTGCTATAGCATCAGCTATGATAATAACTTAAATTTCAGTATAATCGCGCCGTAAATCATTTATAAAATGTTTGTTTTTAAACTAAATATCTAAGTAACTCAAAAACTACTGAAATTTGGTAGGACATTTGGTAGCTTAATTTAATGTATTTTAACCCTACTATGACGTGTTGCAAGGAATACGTCGAGTCACAAATAACCCTGTATAAATTCTAAAGTAACTCTGTCTATTACCTTCTCACGTCTTAACTGCTGAATAGATTTCGATGGAAGTAAAGATCATGTGTTGTCAGTGAATGAACGTTGTAAACTAGATAGACACACAAGTGAACCGAAATTTGTTTGCAAAGATTCATAATCAATGATAGACTATCAAGTGAAACTAAATAAAAGCTTACTAAATTTCTGACGTGATTATTACAAGGTGTAGAAGAAACCTTAATATATCGACACTCAAATATTTATTGCTCACAATATTGGCAATGTCGGTGTGACTTCAGATGTGTCTCTTGAAAGTTTTTATAAATATTAACTTGATATTGGATTTTATTGTTTCAGGCTGGTTTGGTCTTCATACTTTACTAATTACTACTAAGAAAATACTATTAAATGTGCATTTTTGTATCCAATTGTAGACATACCGTCAAACGGGGTGAATAGGGATGCAGGGGTAAATCGGAAGGAAACTTTAAAAGCGATTTTAACATTGAAATAGTATAGTTTGTTGCCAACAAGGGCACTTAATCGTTAATTATCGCATGATACAGTAAACACATTAGAGTCCTTATGGCAACCAACTATATTATTTCAATGTTAAATTCCTTTTAAAGTATCGTCTCGATTCACCCCCGCATCCCTATTCACCCCGGTTGACGGTATTGTATATTTAGGTGTAAGCGTTTTCTACGGCACCTGGCGTTTTCTAGCGGAATAACCAAAAAAGTACGTTCGTACAGTAATGGAATGTAACACTTTAAAATGGTTTCGCTAATGAATCATAATTTAATTTCCGTGCTTCCTCAAGAATTCCTCTCAGTCCCATAATACCACTCTGCCTACCGGTTCTAGGCGCCAATTCCCCCTATGCAAGGTTATCCAAGGTAAATAGCTGCAGTGCTCAAATCTATTTGCACTTTAAAAATTTTGCCAATTTCAGAGCAGAATTTCATAAATACCTTCCTAAATAGATGTGTTTTTACCTAAATAATAAGTACCATAAATTGTTAATTTATATCGTTATTGTCATTATTTAGTTTAGACCATAGGTTTCCGACAGGGGCGGTACCGCCCCCTAGTGGGCGCTGGAGGTTTTCGTGGGGGCGGTAGATAGAGAGAGAGAGAATTAATTTTTAATTTGTGATTATATAATAAATAATAAACAGACATATAAAATTAATATAATTAAATATTATGTAAAGGGGGCGTTGAATTTTTTTTCTTGTAAAGGGCGCGGTAGTCCATAAAAGGTTGGGAACCTATGATTTAGACTTTTAGGTACTTATGTAAAAAAAAAAATTACAACTTCTCTATGCATGCGGAGTTTGCCTGTAAGTGATTGTTGCACTCTTCCATTCACACTTTCGCATATAAACTTTAGCTTAGAACCTGTGTGAACAATCGTTGGTGAGCCAATAAAATAAATAAATAAATACTGTGTGTTAAGCAAAATGTTCAGTTAAGCTGTTGAGTGGATACTGAAGGCAAAGGATCGAATTTTATACCGCAATGCGGGAGAGGACTATTTTTAGTAGTAAAACGGATTAGGCATTCAAGTTTATTGATAAGTATAGGCAACGCTTGGGTTAAATAATATCAAACAATTACAAATCTGGGTATACGTCCATTAATTAACTATGTTGATTAGTAATATCATTAGATATTAATTATCTTCTCTTTTAATTATAGTAAAGTTCTAATTATGAAATCAAAAATAGTAGGTACCTTATTGACAGACTATATTCACATGCAACTCTAATATAATTAAAAAGTTATTATAAAACACACTTTCAGTAACAAAATATTTCTTTAAAATTACTTTGTTTATTTAAGTAGTTGGTACCAATGAGTTCTCCATTCATAGGATTTAATGCCAGCGACGAAAAAATAATTGATATATGTGACTGAATAGTATTATTATAGTTCGATAATTGGCTTAGAGAAATAATTAGTAATGATAAAGTATAATTAATTAATAATAATAATAATTTTATTTCAAAAAGTAGTTTGTACATGGTATACAAAGTTGTCTTATATAATTAGATGTTATAAATAAATAGAACCAGTACAACACATATAAAAATGGTCATGGGACTCCCTTTCCTAAACTAGGCAGAAAATCTGTCTGTATCTTAGGAAAGAGTATCCATTCACAGTGAGTCTTATTACGGTTACAAAAAAAAATTTTTTTTGGTACGTGCAGCAGGCGAACAAAGTACTTAATGTTAAAATAAAGTATAAAAAATAAAAAAGAACAAAAAGAAAAAATTAAATAAAACATGAGTGTGTGTGGGTGTATGGGCGTGTGGGTGTGTGTATGGTTGTGTGTTGGTGTATGTGTGGGTGTGTGTGTGTGTGTTTGAGTGTATGTGTGTTTTTGCGTATGCGTGTGTATGTGGGAGTGCTTACATGCCTGTGTTGTATGAGTAAGTGGATGTGTTGTGTTCTGTGTGTAAACCTATCTCTTTACTGTATAGTGGTTAGAAGATCTTCGGTATCACTATATGTCAATATCTGTAACCATGAATTTAACTTGTTTTTTAACTCGCCCTTTGTCAAGGCGTAAATATTTAATTGTTTGTGGGCTTTATTATACAGCCTTGCACTTAGGCCATTGAACTGGCGTCTTGCGAAGGCAGTCCTGCAAAAGACAGCAGGACATAAGGGAAAGCCACGACGCCGCTGACTGAAAAGCTGCTTATTAAACAAGATCATAGAGTTAATAGAAATACAACAAAAATGATTACAGCAATAAATAAAAAACTGCATAGGTTGTCAAGTCCAATATTTGTGGATAATGGTTTGCTAATTATTGTTATATAGTTAACAAATGCTACAGTTGTAATGGCAATCATGTCATTTGGTTTAAATAAGCTCTTATTTTTATATAGATTCTTCTATATTTTGGGAATGTGAGAACATTGTGGGCTTAACTTGTAGACCGTAGATTTATAGACCTTTTTATATTTTGTTGAGTACCTGTTACTTGTTGACAGGCCTACAGTGTCCTCCCATATCTATCAACACTGTCATTTGAAACATTGTAAAAGCCCCCTTATTTTTAAAAGAGTAACCGTGGAGTTTCTTGCCGGCTCTTCTCCGTAGGAAATAACCAATTGGAACCGTACACCTAGTTTCTGACGTTTCATAAGTGCCTATGTAGGTTTATATGAAATAAAATATTCTGATTTTGATTTTGAGTTCCTCTCTCCTAACTCACTTATTTTGATAATATCTTTCTTTTCAATATTTCATAATGATCTAATTATAAGTTTACCACCTAAGAACACCTACATGAGTAATGCAATATATATTGAGTATTGAATAATACACTCACCCAACTGGTGTTCCTATATTATGTATCTGTGGTGTAAAATGACGTCGCGTCATTGCAACAACTGATCGATTGCTGCTGTGGAGCGTACCTTTGCGGTGAAATGTTGGATTTTATTTATTGTGTTTTCGATGAAATTGCATGACTTTAGTGATAGTAGTGTATGAAACTGCACATAACTCGGTATCAACTCTAAATTAAATAGTAAATATATAAAAATATAAAAGATGGTCAGTGGATCGTCTTAGGGCGATTAGTTCATAGTTAGTGATTATTAATTCAGTAGATAACATTTTGGCTTCAAAAAAAGTTAAAAGTTTGATATTCGAAATTATTTTGAATTTCGATTTGTTGATTTGTATGTTTGTTTAATTCACAGCCCTTACTGCGTGTTTGTTAAAAATTTCAACTTTATGGCTGGTTGAGTCAGTCTTGTTCGCATTTTTTTAACCCCCGACGGAAAAAGAGGGGTGTTATATGTTTAACGTGTGTTGGGTCTGTCTGCGGCATCGTAACTTCCAAACAGTTGAACCGATTTAGTTTTTTTTATTGTTTTGTCTGAAAAGTGACTTGATCGAGTGTTCTTAGCTAAAAAAAAGAAAGAAAAATAACAAAAATTAAATAAGAAAATCTGTTCTGCCGTATTTAGAAGTTTTTGTTTGGGTTGGGGGTTTTTTAAATTTAACTTTTGTTGTTGATTAAACTATTTCATATTGTATTGATAATTGTCAGTGGAAGTTTATTTTTAGTGTGTGGTAATTTTAACCAGTGATCTAACAAAAGTGTAGTTAAACTAAAATAATAATAACAAAATGTAGGATTAATGTAGTTCCTAGTTACGTGCTTCATTGCCATGAGATCACTCGCAACAATAATACACCAGTCGTGCAATTTTGACGTTCCGTCGTGCAAATAATATTCAGCAAAGTTACAACTTATAACACATCAATACGTCACTAAAATCGTAGTTTGCACTGTATTCGATCGTCGAAGATAGACATAACTCACACATAAAGCTATGCTAGCTGTAAATCTATGCTCATTCCAAATCTGTTGGCGTAAGCTGAAGATAAACTATCGTTCAAAGTGTCAGTTTTATGACTTTCGAATAAAAGCAGGTAAGTGCTTGTAAAACAATATTTTACTACTAACTATGTGTTGTGATCTTTGTGCTATCTAAGGTCATGGAGAGCCCGTTTAGTTATGGCGTTTATAGACGAACAACACCAGTGGAAGATATGACTTCTGGTTTCTGGCACAGTTGTCGTTAAGTCAGGTTGCAGTTATTGATGGCAGTAGCGTTATTATGACGTGTGCATGTTTTCGTCGATGTGATGTTCACTTTTAATAACCTTGCTTCTGTTCTTAAACTGATTTTGGATGAACTTCTTCGACATAGCCTGAAATATCCACAGGACAATCAACTTCTAAGAAGTGTTACTTTAAAAATGTCCACAGGATAACCAACTTCTAAGAAGTGTCACTTTAAAATGTCCACAGGACAATCAACTTTTATGAAGTGTTACTTAAAAAAAAGGACGTAACTATCATGTTTGACACCCACACACACACATGTTTGTATATCTTTTATGATGGTTGTCAGGATCTTAATTTATTTTCTTAAACCCAGTCGCATTCCTTTAACAATCGCATAACTTGCTTCGTATTGGCAAAAATAGTACGACGTTGTTAATATTTAGCAATAACAGCGGGAAGCACTCCATAAATCGAGCATTTTAGTATTGAAATAAACCTTTTGCTTGCCAAGAAGTTACGCGAAGCAAATAGTACATTTCTAGCTATATTTTATTCCGTGACTGTGCACATTGATTGCAATTCTAGAAATCATGGAGAAAGGCCACTGGAAAGAGTTTTTATATAAAAGTTTATTGTTTTAAATCCTTAATAAATTTATAAATTCGGAAGTAACTTTGTTTGTATGTTACATATTCACGCCTAAACCACTGTACGGATTTCGATAAAATTTGGCAAGGAGATAGATGGTATGCTGGGAAAGGAAATAGGCTATTTTTTGTCCTGGTAGCATGTTCCCGTGAGATAATTACCGACATCCACGCGAGCAAAGCCGTAGGCAGAAGCTAGTAATTAATAAAACTGCAATGAATGTGTTAATGTTAAATGGTTCAGGGTTAATTCAGAGTTAGACCTTCATATTTTTTTGTGAAAGTGTAGTTTAGTTAGTCGGTAACTTAGTTATTGATATATGGTCACGATTGTTTAGCGAGCTGGTTTTTTCATGAAGAGGTATAGTATTGGCTCTAGAGGAATTGTTACGTACCTAAACTTAAGAGGTTAGAGGAACCTTTATTACCTGGATAATAAAGGATTTTCTATTTCAATTAGAAGCGGACTTTTTCGAGAAAGAGTCAATTCTGCAAGAAGGCATTATTACTCTTTTTCTTTGGTTTAAAAAATGTCGATTAAACTAGTCAGTGGTAAGAAAACAGTATAAGCTCGCCTGTTAATTCATGAAACTCCGCACTACGCTAGGCCAGCATAATCTGAATAACTTTGAAGCCTATTGCTAATCCATTGCTTTACATGTTCGAAAAATTTCTCTGCTCAACTACGTAAATAACGCAATGAATGTTGTTGAACTACTGTCAAAATGAAAGCTATTCTTACTCTTCTTACGCAATTACCTCGCAACTTTCGGCCAAAGTGTTACGACAAACGTATAATCGACTGTGTAGTTTGTACGAGATAATTTTCAACATATGTAGATTTTGAGTGGGTACAATACAATGGAAGTGTAAAGCAAGACAGGTAATTTTAGGATATTTTAGTTATAGTAGGTAAAGTTAGATACAATTAGTCAGTGTCAGACATACATAATTATTTACATACACCATCGCTACAAGTTGGTTCAATAGATAAGTCAAAAAATACTTGTTTTATTTTGCAGTGTAACAAAAATATACTGCAAATTTATTTATTTTCTCTGAAGGACCTACAGCTGAACAAAATAGAATAAAAATAATAGGTATGTGTGACTGTCGGCCAATTCTAGAATTGCAATTTTACACCACGGACTAGAAAAAAAAGTAGGACTCCGCGCCATGCGTGTCGAAAGTAAAGTAAGTAAGTAGGTTTATACAAACATGCCTCACGCACTCATTTACACTATAAGTACGTGCCACTACGGCGCCATTGTAGGTGCTGTTTACGTCAAGTAATAAAATAAAATAATGCCTTCTTGTGTTGTGAAATGGTGTCAAAATTATTCTACATCCCAGAAAAAGTGTCAAGGAATAACATATCACAAGTAAAAAGTAGTAAGTAAGTAAGTATTTACACACACACACACAGATCGGAACGGTGCTTCACTTTCGATATGAGTTGCGCGGAGTCTTTTTTTTTCTAGTCCGTGGTTTACACTTATAAAATGCAGAATAATAAAAAAGAGTATGTTTCTAACTTCATTTTAATTAGTAACTAAGTAGTATTTACAGTCTTAGTACGTTTCCTATTTACCGCAGTACCGGTTCGCCAAATGGCCTCTCTTCAAAGACGGGTGTTTATTCAGCGAATAAACAATTTACTAAATAAACCGTCTTTGATTCAGAAAATCAACATAAGTAACATGATATGTATGTTTAAGTTTGCAAGTTTGTTTTATCTCAAAGTATGTTAGCATAGTCAGCTCCCAATGCCGCCACTCACCACCACAGCCCCACACTGAACTGCACTATTCCCACTTCTCTCTTTATGAGAGGCAGTGGGCCACGATCCACCACGGAGGCCCAGTTCGAGTTGGTGGATGTCTCAATGTCTTCGATTTTTTGGTTCTAGGACATGTCGGTTTCCTCACGATGATTTCCTTCACTGTTTCAAAATGATGAACTGTCTCTCAGTTTATTTCAAATCTAATATAAGTACTTACGTGCTAATAATAGAGAAGTTATTTTATTTACAGGTTATGAAACTCACCAGTCAAGTTCTTAAATACATAAGATATACTACTTTTCCTTTAGAATATAATACATTATAAGTCTATTGCTTAACCTATTGCAGGCTTCGTTTTAAATCCTTTACGATTTGATCATAAACGGATTAAATTTATAGAAGCATCCCCATTAAAGGCTCCTACAAACAGGCGCGACACGCGACGCAACGCAAAGGCAGCGGTTGTAGTGCGACGAGCGGTGCCTTCAGTAGCACCAGCCCTTAAGTCGTAACATTAACTTGTTGAAAGGCAGAGGATGCGAAATACAATAAAAAAAAAAAAAAAAAACATAATCAGACATTTATTTTATAAAAATGAAAGCTCAATTTTCCAATACGATGACTTTAAAACTATTACTGAAATATATTTATTTAAAGCCAATGTAAGTCTTCTTTGAGTAGAACGGGGGAAACTGACTGGAAAATCGGATTTCGACGATTTTCATGAAACATAATCGGATCACTGTGGGTGCTCATGGAAATATGAGCTTTAAAATGTAGCTGCTAAGTCGCATTTCAGCTTGTGGTTAAGTTTGCGTGATGGAGATTCGGCTTTGAGCTGTGAGGTAGCGGGGCGGGATGTATCAGGTTTTTCCTTTGTCTGTAACGTTATATTGTGCTGATAATTATTTTCTCTGTTCTGTGGCCACGATTCACGGGATTTCAATTATTTTGTGTGGTCCAGAACAATGCGATTTTCCGAAACGAGTGACAATTCAGACTGCAGAATGTTCCACTTAAAATTCAATTTGTGGGACAATATTTAAGCTGAAATCTTCCTGCTGTTGTATTGTTTACTTAAAATGTTGAAAATTAGACTAAGACTACTGCCCGATTTCAGTAACGTCGAGCAAAGCAACGTCTAGTTAGGTAATGCCAAACGTAAGGGCAACTCAAGAGCTTCGAAATATAACATTTTCACACTGTCTGTGCTTTTTTAAGTCTAGTTTGGTGTCTGTTAATTAGAAATCTGTTGCTAGACAACCGGTAAGAGTGCGAGCGCTTAAATTGCTAGATTTTGAATATATTTTAATAAGTATAACGAAATAATAAAGTTTGTTCTCTACATGTCCCAAAAAACAATAAGCCTTATCTTTCGATATAACTTTTACATGGTTCCATGATGGAATCTCTTCAAGGTACATGTTTTAAGTAGCGATTTATTATTTTTCACGTTTCTCACTTCACACAGCGTTTGACAGCATGTATAATTTTTGTATAAAAAAATTCACAACGTTTGCATTTGGCTAGAATTACAGAGGTTTAAAAAAGTTAAGAAGTACGGCAACCTCGCTTTAATTCATCCCTTTGTGGTTGGTGATTATGTTATTTTTGCTCCACGTAAGTACTTAATGTTTACGCGTTACATTTAAATGTCGCATAGGTGTTAGTAAAAAGGGGCATTGTCCTTATTTTTAAGTCAGTAATTGATACAGTATGGTCTAGTCTGTCACAACAAAATCTGTCTACACTTTGCTTATTCTGTTGTGGTCAACAGCCTGTCCAGCCGGAAGTAGCTGAATATAAATAATGTAAACGAAATGATTTCCACCTGTCTACCGTAACCCAGTTATATTGATATTTTCTAAAGATAAACTGACAGGCGAAAACTTTTGCAAACGAGGCGAAAGGAGTATGTAATCGTAGCAGGTGGCGTTCTGTAGTTTCTGCCTAGTTACCCCCATGGGAAGAAGGCGTGAGTTTATGTATGTATGTAAACTGACAGTCAAACTTTGTTTTAACTATCCGTGCTGACTGCTTCAGTTATGACATTAGGGACTTTAGAGGGTTCGCTAAGGCAATTGTGGCTGAGCATAAACCTGAAAGTTTTTTATTTTTTTGCCCATTCTCTGGCCCACTAAATACGTTTAAGATTTGAAGATGACAGACATAGAGCGATGTTTTAAGAGCGCTTACACGGGTCCACTTGCGCCACTCCTTTAAAAAAATATTATCTCGTGACTGACAAGGAATTTTGATAAACGGCTCAATAAGCTACCTCGGTAAGTATGTCAAGACTTTTCTAATACCTTTTATAAAGTTTCATATTGAGACACGAAGTAACAAAATTCGATCTAAACGAAAGCGGCCACATTCAATATGTATATCGTATTTTGTTGTTTCGTGTCTCAATATGAAAGTTTATAAAAGGTATTAGAAAATTATAAACACACTTACGGAGGTCGCTTATTGAGCCGTTTTTCAAAATTCCTTCTCAGTCACGAGATAATACTTTTTTAAAGAAGTGGCGCTAGTGGACCCGTGTGGGCCGTCTTAAATGCGTTTAGTGGTAAACGTATTTAGTGATTTGTTTAACAAGCGGAACTAAAAGGCAAACAACTAAAAACACCATTCATAAAAATTGTTCTGCGGTCACCCATCCAGGTTCTAACCGTATCAAGCACTAACTTCGCAAAATAACGAAACACGCAGTATTTGTCAAGCCAGGAGGCGATTCTCCTGAGTTTTTAACCGACTTCATAAAAAGGAGGAGGTTCTCAATTCGACTGTATGTTTTTTATTTTTATGTGTGTTAGATCAGAACTTTTTACTAGATGAACCGATCTGAATGATTATTTTTTTATTTGAAAGCTGGTGCTTCACCTACCTACTGCCTACTTTATTAATATTCTAAATGTAAAAGATGAATGGATGTTTGTTATTCTTTGACGCAAAAACTACTGAACGGATTTGGATGGAATTTGGATCGCAGATACTTTATAACCTGGATTAACACATAAAATACTTTTTATCCTGGTAGTACGTTCCCGTGGAATAATTTCTGACCTCGAAGCGGGCGAAGCCGTGGGAAAAAGCTATAAAATATTTAACAAGAATTTAGCGACTATCATATGAACTCAAAAATAGAATTACTAGGTAGGTCCTTAAAGAGAAAGAAACTGAGCCACTTCAATTGAAATCGTCCAATGACGTCCGTTATCTGGGTGTACCCACTCACTTTCCCTTCTCTCAGTGCCTTGGATGTTATATGATAATCAGACCTGACAGCTAATTTGCTATGCAAAGAACGGTCATACTTCAGCGGATTGGCTCTGCCAAGCATTGGTTAGCTTCGCAAATTGATCGAGCTATGCGGTAGTCACGAGTTGTATGTACACTTTATCAAATTATAGAGTGAAGCAACAAGCAGACTCAACATTCCTGATGTTTAGTGGGTACCACTACCTAGAACAATAGCAATAAGAACCTACTTCATAGGTTAGCTCGATTTAAGACCCACATCTACACCATATCACTAACGATAAGCTTGATCAGAGACACGAAAGATTTTGGGAATTGTTGATATAATTTGTCCATCGTTTTCGTCGGATAGTTGACCGGTCAACAAAATTACGTTGTCAAATAAGAAGAAACGTATTTACCATTCAGCTCCAAACGCTGTCACTAATTATTCGTACTATCAACACCAACTCACATTGTATCAACAATCAAAATTGGCATAATTCACATCGCCCAGTCCTATTCACTGCATTCTGTATACAAACAACATTATCAACGGATTACACTGCCTCATTGATTGTGTGTTTGTTACCGTGGTTGATTCAGCAAGAATTTTGGTTCGACTATATCTGGGGGGTAATTGCGTAACGCACTAACAGCAGGAATAGCTTTCATTTTGACAGTTCCAACAATATTCATTGCGTTAGCTAGGTACGTTGTTGAGCAGACACATTTTTCGAACATACGAAGCAATAGGCTTCAAAATGATTCAGATTGTGGTTGATAGTGTGTTTCGCAATTAGGGTACTGTTTATGAGCTTGGATTTTCGCAATATTTGGTTTGGAACTTTTTTTCTTTGGTGACCGAATCACCAGGTTTTTGAATTGAGAATTTGAAGTTTTGTCAACTCTACAAGATTTCACAAGATCTCAACTACAAATTTTTAATTTAGAAACCGGGTGTAATGCAGTTTCTTATTTTTTATTGCTTGGTGCGTTATCCTAAAAAAAAACTAAAAGATGAGGATGCGGATGGCACCAATGTTTTAATTTAATAAGCCACCGAAGACAATTTGTGATTGGAGATCCAACCCTAAAACGTTGTGTCAATGGCATTTCTTTTTTAAAATCTTTGAAAAGCTAAACAAAAACAAAAAGCTTTTACCCGCGGCTGCGTCCACGTGGAAATCGGAAATAATCCCACGGGAACGTACTACTGGTATGAAAAGGTATCTTATGTCCTAACTCAAGTCATGGTGTACCTGGGAACATGGAAATCCCTTAAGGCGTGAAAAGGTAACAGACAGACAGACAGAGTTAATTTCGTACTTATAATATTAGCATGGATAGCATGAATTTTTGGACATTTATGTGTTATTTCTAGAAGCCTCTCTCAATTGTTTCTTTTTTGTAATCATAAACAAAACACAGCTTCATTCCATTTCACTTTCTAGTACAATAAATCATTTCAAAAGACCTTCACATCATAGATTGGAGCTGACAAACGATAAATAATTTTTCAACAATGGAAGTATTTGCCAAAGGCTTTAGGTCAATTGATGCTGAAGTCTTTTGTTCAGGCAGTATTAAATGTGTTGGAGTTAATTGTTTCGGTGGTAAAGCCATAAAGTATTAGGTACAGCGATGACACCATTTAGACGGCAAAATGACTAATGACTTTAAAAATCAACTTACCTACCTACGTATAAATTTCTTAATCATGATAATTATTATAGTACTTGTTAACAAGTAATTAACAGATTTCTATGACATTTAAATTCGGGTTTAGATACAAGAGCATTTAATCTTAATGGCAATTGTAATGTGTACCTATGACATCATCTCTTACCATCGATACTCACTTTACCCCGTTATAGTTTTGACTATTTACATAATATAATCAAAACCATAAATGAAATGAAAAGGAATGAGTACACGTAATAATATTCTGATCAAACAAGCTAGGTACCGTTCTAAAGGTCAAAAAGAGGTCCCTCCACAAACATTATTAAAATGAATGTTCTCCTTTCAAAGTACGAGTATACAGAAAAGGGAAAACATTCTACTAACGTAGGCCTCTTTATAGAAAAGATAGGAGGCTTTTTTATAAAGGACTAAAAGATACGGTTTTCTGAGGTTTTAAAAGATAATTATGGATATGTCTCGAAAAATAGACGGAATGTGGTTTTCTGATATTATTTATAATCTGGTCTAAAGAAACTGCCAATTATTAGAGGGATCTTTACCTAGTATAGTAATTCAGAATATTAGCATAGGTATCGTATCCTATTAAACATTTTTAATAGTCTTTGTTGAGAGCAAGTTAGCAGTTAATGAAAAAATATGTGGTGATAGCAATTTGTTGGAATTAGCGCAACGAAAGAAGCTTTTAAATACCTTTTTGCCATGATTCCTTCGTATAGCTCTTCGTGGTTCTAACAAACGTATTAATTATTCCATTTTCGCATTTTTTCTTTTTTCATTATTTTCGTGAACGTGGTAAAGAGCTTCTAATTTAATTGGATGGCGCGGCACCAAAAAACACGCAAATATTTTTAATTCAATATTACTGAGTCTTTTTTGTCGATCATTGAGCATGTATTTTTTAAGTAATAAAATATAATTTTATTAAAGCCCGTGGGAAATAATTTTAATAAAGGTGAAATTCAGAAATCTTGGTGTTCTTTTGGATAACATTTTAATTACTATTAGGTAGTTTGGCTGTGGTTTAAATACTAACTAATTCTAGAGAGCGTGCATCTGTGTCTGTGCATACACTTGTGCAATATAATATCTTTCTAGCAAAAAATCTACTCATTTTACATCATGTAGCGCACTGTCAGCTCTCCAAGCTGATCCTCTACTCTTTTATCTTTCCTTCTAAATATAAAATAGTGTTTATATCATTATACACATGCCATCAATTTATAAAATATCGTCAAACGGGGTAATTAGGGATGGTAGGTTGAATCGGAACGAAACTTTAAAAGGGATTTTAACTTTGAAATAATTTAGTTTGTAGCCAACAAGGGCACTTAATCGTTAATTATAATACAGTGAACACATTAGAGTCCTTTTTGGCAACAAACTATATTATTTCAATGTTAAAATCCCTTATAAAGTTTCGTTCCGATTCACCCCTGCATCCCTATTCACCCTGTTTGACAGTATTTGCGGAGGTTGCATGAGGAAGCCATGCAGGCTAAAACCTCTACAGTATATATGGTCCTTTCTACGCCTCTTAAGTGTCTGCAAACACATACAACGCTTACCAAGTAACAACTGACTACCAAACAACGTTCCACACTCAATAAAGTTTGAACGTGGTACGTGCTTTGCTACAAAGATAGCACCAACCACAATGTGGTTTAATTTGCTGTGCATCAGAACTGGATAGTCTATCACACTATACAGGTTCAAATGTAATTAGCTAGCGAAACTCCGCAGACTTGATGGACTTCGATATCTAAACACGATAAAACTAAAAATAAATTAATTTGAGGTTTTTTGTGGGGTCATCGACCGCAGTTAGTGCAGTCACTTGAAATATCAGTTTAAAAAATAAGATTTTTTTTGTGTAAACTTCACAGACGTGATGGGTTTCGATATCTAAACACAATAAAACAAAAGAAAACAGATTTTCCATAAAACTTCAAGTAACAAAACTACTAGCGGTCGTTGACCCGCTAGAAAATAATCAAATCATTTTATTTTTTTACTTTATCGTGTTTAGATACCTATTACATCTGCGGAGTTTTGCTAGGTAATTAAATTTGACCCTGTATGCAAGGCAGAATCTCATAACTAGTCCAGAATCTATTGTTAAAGTTTTGAACTACATATTATTAATACGAGTATCTAGCCAATATTGCCTCGCATACTTATAAGATATTATAATGACGCTGGTTATTTTTAAGCAAAAGGACTATGTAAGGATCGTAGCAGGTGGCGTTCTGTAAATTCAGTCAACCCCTCACGGGAAAAATGCGTGAGTTTATGTATCTATCAGTCCCATGAAATAGGGGGCGACCATATAGCCATCAATCCGGCACAAAATTCAGATTTCGGGCTGTTACTGAAAAAATCCTGATAAATAATTCCTATAACATTTTTGCGATCTGGGAATCATACCCAGGACCTCACTAAGTGCTTGCAATATCCAGACCGGCGTGGAAGTCTCTATCTGAACTTTAATTAGAACAGACTAAAATATTAACAGTCGCGCTGACCACCATGTGGTTTAATCTGCTTTTCATCAGAACTGGTTACCACACTATATTTATGCAGAGGTCTCATAACAAGTTCAGTATTAAGAGGGTGCACACGGGTCCACTAGCGCCTCTCCTTTAAAAAAGTTTTATCTCGTGACTGAGAAGGAATTTTGAAAAACAGCTCAATAAGCGACCTCGGTAAGTGTGTCAAGATTTTTCTAATACCTTTTATAAACTTTCATATTGAGACACGAAGCAACAAAATAAGATCTAAATGAATGTGGCCGCTTTTGTTTAGATCTTATTTTGTTGCTTCGTGTCTCAATATGAAAGTTTTTAAAACGTATTAGAAAAATCTTGACACACTTACCGAGGTCGCTTATTGAGCCGTTTTTCAAAATTCCTTCTCAGTCACGAGATAATATTTTTTTAAAGGAGTGGCGCTAGTGGATCCGAATATGTGCTCTTAAGTGCTAAATTAACGAACAATACTATGACCTTCATAATTAATATTATAAATGTGAAAGTTTGTGAGGATGGATGGATGTATGGATGGATGTTTGTTACTGTTTAACGCAAAAACTACTGAACGGATTTGGATGGAATTTGGAACACCGATAGTTTATAATCTGTATTAACACGCAGGATACTTTTTATCGACGCGGGTGAAGCCGCGGGCAAAAGCTAGTACTACATGTAACAATACTATGACAGCCGTGGTCGTGCAGTTTAATTAAGTAAGTCCATCTATTTTGGTCGCAGTTGATTCCGTCAGATAATTGGTTTATCATTAGCAAGTACTTTGATTACGGAAACTAGCTCCGTGTTAGTAGACGCCTGTATTTGGAAATGGACTGAGAGGATGATACTGGAATCGAATAATCGCGATTAATCAATAACTGAAATCCAAATTCTGTAGTTTGATTTCAGTACTACGCATTAAGATTGGAAATTTAGAGAAAACATTTAGCAGTAGCCAATTTTCTCGTCTGGGAAAAATCTTTCTAATAGGAAGACTGGTGGTTTTTTTACCAAATAATTTAATTGATATTTCAATAGGGCTATCAACATCAACAGTATTAAAAGTATAAGCATATTAGCCTATGATAATACCACTGCTGCGACAAAGACCTCCTCTCTGTGAACGGAAGGAAGGAGGGTCCTTAACGGTCAACGGTACAGACACGAAATTTAATATACGCATTTAATTATGGTAATTCCTTCTAAAGTCCACCATGACCTAGATGCTGCACTCCGCATTGGCCCCAGTCGAGAGATCTCCGCAGCGGTCAACAGTACAGGCACAAAATTTTCTATAAGTACTCATTCAATTTTATTATGATAGCCCATTCTAAAGTATGGCGTTACTTGGATAATGCAACCATGGCTTGTGTAAAGGCGTGTTTGGGTTCGTTGGATTTGTCTTTACAAGTAAATTTCAGGAGAACGTGATAAAATGGATATTTAAAGAAATTCAAATGCAGAAAAGTACAAAATAAAATATAAGTAAAACACTTTTTAAAAACAAGCTTTTAATTAACTATAAAGTACGGAATAAAACTTACGTTAACATAGAAGTTTAATATTTTCTTAAATGCTTGAGACTTGAACGTCCTTCTTACACTTTAAAATAAAGCGCAAGCTATTAAGAAAATATTAAATTTCTATGTTAACGTAAGTTTTATTTAAGTGGTACTTTTTAGTTACTTAATAGCTTGTTTTTAAAAAGGTTTTAATTTTTCTTCACCGTTTTGAGATCAGTGGTGATGAAATAATTTACACAAAGAGCCTGTCTGGTTTCGAATCAAAGACCTACAACTCGTAAGCCGCGGCCATTACCACTAGGCAACCACTGCTCTCTATTAAAAGTATACTTTATAGAAATACCATTGTATCCTATAAAACCCTACAATCTAAATCCTAATAGGCACCCCTTTAATCAGCCTTTTACCAAAGCGATAAGACCTAATGGGTTCCTATAATGGCGTTCGCCGATAAACGCCCACACGCATCCCCGTCTCATGTGGTTTAATTTAGAGCGTTGTTTTAGACGCACTCGGCAGTGTGAAACAGCTTAATGTGTACGTCATAGCAATCTGTGTCTGACACTGATAAAGTAACAGCTAATTCATTATAACCTTTTGTTGCAAACAGACTTCTTAGTGAAGCGGGCATTTGAGCTAGGTCATAATTATTAGGTTATTGTTTACAAGGAAGAGATGGGAGGGATCGTGGCTGAATAATAACAGCCACACGGGTCGATCAAAGGTTAAGCTACGATTGTCAAGGTCAGTCCTTGGATGGGTGACCGTCCATTTTCGGAAAGTACGTTAAACCGTTCTGCCATTTGTGGATCTTTGACAGTCGTTATGGGTAGTCAGACGCCCGAAAGTCTGGAAACCAGTCTTATCTAGGGGATCGTAATACCCAGTTACTGGGTTGTGGAGGTCAGATAGGTAGTCGCTCCATGTAAAATACTGGTATTTAGCTGCATCCGGTTAGAGAGGAAGCCAATCCCTGTATTAGGGAAAAGGCTATGCAGATGATTTTAATTATGAAGAGATTAGAAAATAATGGAATATTGTCAGGGTTTGAAAATCAAATTGAAACTCAAAGCATTTATTTCAAATAAACCAATTACATGCACTTTTGAGTTGTCAAGGTGTCGGTTAGTTAGAAAGATGAAGCTAGTCGCCCATTCCAAAGCGTAGTAAACATTATTACAAAATATTGGTTACATCATTCAAGTTGAATTTATACAGTATTTTTGAAATCCGTCATCGTCATAATAATACCAGCCTATATATTGTCCCACAGCAGGGCAAAGGCTTTTTATTTATTTATTTATTAAAACATTATGCACAAGTAAAGACTTAATGCCTGAGGCATTTTCTACCAGTCAACCTTAGGGTGATGCAGAGACAAAAAATGGCAGGTGCATTAAAAAAGATAACCGACTAGTTGCCATCTTGATGTTCAGAGGGAGCGCATTCCAAAGAAAAACCGCCTGGACAAAGAAAGAAGATTGAATGAAGCCACAACGGTGAGAAGGACATCTTAGAAGACGATTGTTGGTGGAACGAAGGTTTTTATTATGGGCAGAGCATAAATGTTGAATTTGGGAAATCAGGTAAGAAGGAGAAGTGGGTTTGTCGAGAATAGAGAAAGAACAACGTGAACAGTGCCCTCAACTTTCTGCGCTGACGAGTGGGTAACCATTTTAAAAGCGGTATGAGCACTGACAACAAATCGAATGAAATTATTGAGAAGGCGGTCAAGTTTATTGAGGAGACCTTTTCTCATACAGAGAAAGCATTTATTTTTTCATCTTCTATATTTTCACTATAACCACTAAAAACATATCTTAAATTCACATTTCCACGATCCCAACATAAATCCTACTTCAACAACGGTAAATACAGCCACTCAACATACTTCTCCATGTCAGGTAGCTTAAGGCTATATGTATATAGGTACCATAAATATGTTGAAGTTATCCTCCAGCTTTGCTTTGATCACGTCCGCAGTCGGTTTGAGCAAGGCCAAGTCCGGGGTGAACGCACTGTGATGAGCGGTAGCGGGCGCGGTGGCGGGCGCGATTAGAGTGCCTCAACAATTGGCAATCGTTTTTAAAACTTTTCGTATTTCTAAAACGCGTTTAAACGAGATTGATATAAGCTTTTCGGTAGTCTAAACCAGTGCCATACATCATCATTATCGCTGATATTAATTTTACTTCTTTATTAGGCCCTTAGGTGGCCATAGTGCATTGCGAGTTGTTTTAGTGGGCAGTAGAGGGCAGTAGTATTTCCACATGATAAAATAATAGATGGTAGCTCACTAGCAGGGGCCTATTCTCTAAGTCCGTCAACGAAGATACGGACTCGTCCGAAAGTAGTTCTAAACTACGTAGTGAACCCTACACCCGATATATTAACTTTTTTAAACGGGCCAAAACACATCGAGATTATAGACAACTGCTAAATAGTGGTGTCATTTATTCTTAGGTGGGGCCCCAGACTAATCTAAGGTCCGTAGTGGATTCGGATTAGGAAACGCCTGTAACTGCGGCCGAAACTACGGATGTCATGCTTAGGGAATAGAACTCCAGTCCCGAGTCCCGTTGCGCTAGGCACCCTAGAATACCAGGGCCATAAAAAGCGATCGTCTGGTGAATACGCGATTGTCACACTCGTTTATATGAATATGACGTACGTATATCACGTGCGATCAGTCAAGTTGACTTGTGTTTTGTTTGGCGAACCCGAACACATCGTCGCGCTGATAGAGGGCGCGTTAAATTCGGGTTTTCCGAACAAATGAGTGACAAATGATCGCGACGGTCGCGTATTCCTGCGATGTTCGCTTATATTAGGACAACGCCATAGTACGACACGACGGATATTGCCCCAAACGGCCGCGTCAGTTTCATTTGTTTGATACATCGTGCTCGCCTCAGCACCCGCTTAATCTCCTCACCATGGACTAAGGCCAAACTCTCAAACTGAATGTATTAATGAACTTTACAGTAGCGTTGATTAACATTTTAGTTTCTTTGCGCGTGACTGCTTTCGGTTG
Organism: Griposia aprilina; assembly: GCA_916610205.1. Classification (NCBI taxonomy): domain Eukaryota; kingdom Metazoa; phylum Arthropoda; class Insecta; order Lepidoptera; family Noctuidae; genus Griposia; species Griposia aprilina. The sequence continues at coordinate 20,722,028 of OU744302.1, read as the reverse complement.
AATTAAGTTTTGAATAGGATATTAAATAAGTTTTGTACCTAACTTCTGTTTTTGTTTTTGTAACTCTGATAAGCTTGGATCTGCTGTAGTCTTTGATGTGGAGGTATCCGTAGGAAATTATAATTAGGTTCTTGCTTTGTACAAAAGTTTATTAATTACTTTCAACCGTTTCGCACTTCTTGTTTTGCCATGCCATAACCAGCATCGTGCAGTTTCGGAATTGTGGGAATTATAACAAAAAGGAAGAAATTCGTATATTTTTATGTTAAGGCGGATGCCCTAAGGTAGCCCGCGAAAATCAAATTTACTTCCTTTTTTTTGCAATTTCCAGGTCAGTGTTAGGTTGTATGTTGATTGAAATATGATTCGTGACCGTAGCAAATATGGCTTTACAGAATTATAATCATTAGAATCAGCAATACAACTCCTTAGGTTATAGTCATTCAATAGGGTAATATGAACATATAGAGATAGATGTATTGATGATTATTATGATCATAATTATATAAATAAATATTTGATACGACCGCGAATCATAATAAGATCAACATACAACCTGATACTGACCTGCAAATTGCATAAAACGTAAGAAAATTTGAATTTCGCGGGCTACCGTAGCGCATCCCCCTAAACGGGTTTTAAGTCACTTTTTAAAGCCGTAACACTCATTTGCTTTACGTGTTAGTCCTTCACAAGAGTAATTGCACATTATATTAGATTTATTATTGTGTGGTTTCTAATTAAGGGTCGGTCCTACCCAAAGCACCCCATGGGAATCTTAAGTGGTTAAGGTATATTACAACCCAATGTTCTACTGGAATTATAAATGAATAAACAATGACTTACTTAGATCCTATCGGTATTAATTTCCTTACCTTTGAATTAAGCAAAAGTTCATATTTTCAGAGTTCCTAAATTTTCTGATGCATAACAAAATCATCATTATCCTGCTCTTACTCCAATTTATATGTGGTCAGCGCAACGTGTCTTTTCTTTCCATACTTCTCTATTAGTCGTCATCTCAGTAGTCACCCTCTTCTAACCATATCATCATACATACAGCCCCCATCCATCGTTTCTTTGGTCTTCCCAACTCTTACAGCCATCGACATTCATACTCGGAACTTTTCTCATGACATTTTCTTCATTCCTCCGTAGCACATGCACATACCATAACAACCGATTTCCACACAACTTTTCAGCTACCGGTGCTACTATCAAACTTCCTCTTATGTACTCATTTCTTATTCTATCCATTCGTGTGACACCACACATCATCCCTCTTAGCATTCTCATCTTGCCGCCTTTCATTAATTCCTTTTGTGGCCCAACATTCTGATCTATACAAGATAGCAGGTCTAACCATTGTTTTATATATCTTCCCATCAATTTTAAGGGAAAAGCGGGAGTCACAGATTGTTCCCATGAACTACCGCCATTTTATCCATCCAGTGTTAATTCTGCGCTTATCTGTCTGATCTACTTCGCTTCTGTTGCCATTTCGCCAATCTGTTCTGGACCTTAGATCTATATTCATCGACAAGAACAATGTTATAGAGGTATGAGGAACAGGGTGTAAAGCTCACTCATACTCTACGAAAAAGGGAGGATCCTCCGAGCAGACGGGTGTCGTGGCTGGTGGGCAACTGCGCAACGGTTGATGTCGGGACGTTGTATATATACTAGTTTTGCGGTAAACTCTGCTTGCGCGATGTAGGATTTTGCGTGACGTCAGTGCAACGCGTAGCTCGCATGTGGCGTTGCAGATACCGCTAAAATAAAAATGGCAAACAGCATGCACCAGCGTGCGTCTTCCTGTATATCCAACGTCAGAACGTATATAATAAAACACTAAATTTTTCATGAAAGCTTTTCTAACACCACTACCGCAAAAAAATTATCAACAATATTTTCCATAGACGGCACAACAACAAGTCTATCAACACGAACAAAAGTATATTCCAGAATATTTTAGGTCAACCCACTCAAAACAGCGGTATCTAATCCAGCCATTTCATTGTAACGTTGACCGCTAACTACCACGCTAATAAAGTGAATATCAAGAGATAAGGACGAATCTGGTATAACCTTGATATCCCCTAACAATGGAACTACTGGTACTTATCAAAATTTCCTATTATTTACGTCATGGAATGACAACCAGTTCTGTATTGTTATTATATTTACCTGTGCCAATATTAACAACACCATCTATGTTTATTCATTCGTCATTAATTTCTGAATATCTTTTTTATTTCGGACGCTTTTAACGTGTACGTCTTTCTACATCGTTCTCACATGTAATCATTTCAACATGAATAATGCAACCAATTATTTGTAACAATATTTTGATTTAAAAGAGTGTCTGTGGAATTTCATGCCCGTTCTTCTCCATAGATACCTACTACGCTTTGGAATGGGCAACTAGCTTCATCTTTCTGACTGACCCAACCCTTGACAATTAACAAAAGTGCCTGTAATTGGTTTATGTGAAATAAATGGTTTGAGTTTGATTCGTTTATGATATCCTGTTTGAGGTATTGCTCGTATAACTATAGATTTGTGTCTGATTTTCTATTCTAAATCATCCTGTCGTAAACATAATTTGTTTAAAATGCATCATCTAGTCTAGTCTAAGTAATTAATACATTTCCGACTACCTTTTGCCAGGTGTATTTCGCAAATTGCGATGTAAATATTTAAATTGGAATCAATATTGAATAGAAATCACTTTAGATCACAGATGTTTTAAGTAACCATCCTGGTGAATCCACAAAAGCCTCTAAACCTGTAACAACTTAATGAAAAAAGTAAAACATTAAGTATCGTCAAAGACATTCAAGTAGGTAGAGTAGGTATATTTTAATATCCCTTAGTTAATTCCCTTTTAAAAATAGTCCATTACGTTATGAAACGGCATCAGGTTTAAGAATTTCTTTGTAAACGAATGTTTTATTGCGTGTCCGTACTTGGAAATTGAATATTCAATCCGCTTATTCCTTATTATTTTTCTGTAGTCCATTATTATTCGCTGATGCTATGGAACAATACTTAGTGTTCGAATCTCTTTGTTTATTGGCTAGTATAGCTTGAATCTAGATACTGAAAAGTGTGCAGATAACATTTTGAGCCCTTATCATCATCATCATCGCCCATATCCCGACTTCACTCTCTGCTGGGCACATGTCACTCTTTTCTTGTGCAATACTCCATGCTCCCATACCAGCCTTATCTAGGTTCTACCCGCAAAAGAGCTCCACTAAAGTCGAGTAGTATTCTTGACCATTGCTATAAAAGTTAACGAAGGTGGTTTATCTTATAAAGCGAAAGTTTGTCAACTTTCGCTATACAAGATAAACCACCTTCGTTTTGGTAAGAAAGTTGCAAAATGTACTTAATGATGTTTTTTTTTTGATAATTTACTATAGGTACTATATTTTTGAAGGGTAAGCCTTTGGGCCTGGGGGAGGCCTATGTCCAGCAGTGGACGTCTTTGGGCTGAAATGATGATAATCTGTGGATTAATTCTTGTAATTTTCCCCGAATTTCAGAAATGGTTTGAAAAAGTTTTTGCTTTTATCAAACTCCTCTATTTAGTCATATTCACTAAAAATCTTATTCTTATACTGCAATATAACCATTATGGCTTCAGACTTAACCCTTTAGAATAGAAAGATCAAAATCTATTCAACTTGCTCCACCATCTTCAATAGTATTACCTCTAAGTATTAAAGCGTTGGCGTGAACCGATAATCTTTTTCATATTACCTCATGCGCTCATATCTCCGTTATTAGTGTCTGAACATTTGCCATCAGATAAACTTGAATTAAGATGCTCTTTCAACCAATGACTTTTGTCTTGGATTTTTAAAGGGAAATTGGCAGGTGTATTTTTATTCATATTATCAACTTTATCTTTGTTAAAGTTATTTTTGAGTAGGCATCAATAACGAACGAAATTAAGCAGACAGTGGCAATATATTGTCTGCTTGCTTAATTTGAAGGAGTTAGATTAAAAATATTCTACTTTACTACAGATATCCTATTAGTATTAAGCATTACGAGCATTAACATAGTCGGTTCCTTATCAATGATTATTTTGTCTGTCTTTACTATTTTGAAAGATAACAGAGCGCCTTTATCATAAACGTCTTCCATGGCAAGGAAATCTTCAACCACTTACGCATAACAATGCCTTAATTTTAATCGCTTAAAATAATCCCTAAACTGATCTCATAATTGCTTCTTACCTCCTTAAAATACAGATCAGTGTATTTTAAGCTCATACAAAGCATCACCTAAGAATATCCAAACTACCGTTATATTTTTATATTCTAACAAAATATAGAAAACTTTGCTCAACAAGTTAATTATATAATTCTATAACAAGACTCTTTTCAAATGGATATTTTTTTACTGAACATTCTGTTTAAGTCAGTTATCTTAACGACATACACTTTATGTAAATGCTATCTCTTTAACTTTATCTAGGTCTATAACGTTAATGTCTCTCTTTTAGTTGTAAGTCACTTATAACTTTTAGGATTATAACTTTTTATGTTTTTGCATGTTCAAGTTTAGTTACGAGAGGAAGATATTGAAGCTGGGTGTGGTCTTCTTCATTATTATATTTTGCATATTTTTTGTATTTTTGTTTTGGGGACTGTCTTTTAACGTGTAACTTTTAACGTTCAGATAGCACTGATTTCCAGTTTCTTTTAATTAATGATATTTTCGATAATGTGCGTTTGCAAAGGTCAACTTTATCATAATCTTGGATTAGGCTAGATTGTTCAGCAGCTTCATTATCAGCCTTTAGCTCGTCTACTTTAATTACATTTTCAGTCATTTACTTATTTTTTTGCCTAAGAATTTTGTTCATTCTCGTTTTATTTTCTATCTCGAATATTCTTTTACCAAATAATTTCTGGCCACTCTACAATATACCCGAATGCGAATCAATGCTAGCTCTGACATCACAACCCACTAATTGGATTCCGCTCCAGATAATCACTATCTGTTTATTCAGTCTCCTAATTGATTAACTAATATGTTTACGTTGTCAGGTGCATTAGAGTACAAATATGTCACGCTGAGATAGGCAAGTCTATTGTATGTAAATAACAATAGTGCTGACAAATGACGGTGATGTCCTGAGATCCTGTAATTGGTTATTATAAACCTCTAGGGGTTTCCTAATAAATCCCTAGAGGCCAAGAGTGATAACACTTAGGAACGTTTGACGTAACCCGAGACAGTGGCCCCCGCAATAAACTCAGCGCAATAATCTATCACCCGGTTTCCGAATTGAGAATTTAAAGTTGACAACTCGTCAAACTCTACTTAATCATTACTTAAGGTGATAGCTCGCAAAATTCAAAATTTCTTTGCAAAAAGCGTACGAATTTTTAAATTTTGGGGGCTACATTGAAGGAATCACCTTAAGACCTAAAGTAGGGTTTGACAAGTTCTCAACTTCAAATCCTCAATTCAGAAACCAAGTGTATGTCATTAATTATCTGTATACTTGGTATTCATTGGTATAGATTGTGTCGACAAGAGAGGAGTAAAAAAATAAGCATGAGCATTTGGAGTAGATTCATATTCATATTCATTTATTGCATTTCATGTTGTTTACAGGTTGTTACATTATGATAGTTCCAAACAATGAACCCTGCTAGGGCACAGCAATGTATAGGCGACAGGTTTTAATTAATTTAACATGCTATCATTATTCATTATTTATACAATTTGTTGATATAGATTAATTTAAAAATTATTAATTATTATTATACATTATGTCATTCTTATAAACTAAATAAATAAATTATCATTTTCTGACTGATGTCTTATAGAGTACCTAGTTATGTATGTGTAATGTGTTCGAGTTGATAGTAATTTATTTATTTCTCAGTTAAAAATTCTTTTAGGCTATAATATGATTTTAAGTTTAAGTAGTTTTGTAGGTCATTTTTGAATTTGTTGTCATACTCTGTATCCTTAACTGAATTCGGGAGTTTATTATAGATTTTAACGCACATGGCCAGAGGCCCAGAACGAAACATAGCTAGTCTTGAAGTTGGTACCGCTAATTCGTTTAGATATCGGTTTCTAAGACTGCGTTGCTGTGGGCGTTGCTGTTTTGCTAGCGGAAAAAACGATGGGTATTTTCTCACAAATTTACTAGCTTCTAGGATATAAATACCTGTTAGCGTAAGAATTTTATGTTCTATAAAGTATTTTTTGCAACTTTCCGTACGTTCTATATTTACTAGGATTCGAACGCATTTTTTTTGTAAAATAAATAGTCGCTCTATATCTACACTATTTCCCCACAATATAATTCCATAGTTTAGCCACGAATATGCGTATGCGTAGTAGGCTGAAAGAGCTGTTTTGAGGTCGGTTGCCTTTTTTAGTTCTCTTAAGGCGTATGTAAAGCTAGCCAATTTATTTGATAGGGTTTGTATATGACCTTTCCAGTTTATATTTGTATCGACAGTCAGGCCTAGCAGTGAAAAGTCGTTTACACATTGTAATTTTGTATTATTATATGAGAAGTCGATATCTACCTTTTCTTTCTGATATGGTCTATATTGCATCAGCTTCGTCTTCGAGAAATTTATTTCTAAATTATGGTCCTTCAACCATGCCACTATATTAGTAAGAATGTCATGTAAGATTTCATTTAGGGTCCCGTTATTATCATAAGGAAAAATTATTGAAATGTCGTCAGCAAATAGGACGCTGTATGAATTTATTTCTTTAGGGAGGTTATTTATATATATTAGGAACAATAGGCACCCTAAAACACTACCTTGAGGAATTGACATGGTTACTTTTGCTCTATCAGATCTAACACGCGTTATCTGGCCAGTCTGTGCATCTTTATAATCTACTTCTACATATTGTTCCCGATTTCCTAAGTAAGAGCAAAACCATTTGTAGGCTGTGCCCCTGACACCTATTTCATATAATTTATTTAGAAGGATCTTGTAAGACACTCTATCGTAGGCTTTGCTCATGTCTAGTAAAATCCCTACTGCGTGTTTGTTATTATTTATTATATTTAATGCTTCTTGTATGTATTTGAATATTGCCAGTGTAGTAGATTTATTTTTCCTGAAACCATTTTGGCTATCGTTGAAGATTTTGTACTTTTAGATTGGATGCAGAAGCAAAGAGCTGGAAATTATGAGGTCTAAGACTGGATTTGAACTAACCTACTAAACAAGTGTACGCCCAGCCCTCAACCTCCATGCAAGAAAGAAAAGGTTTTGTTAAAGCATATAAACGAAGGTATACTAATTTCAACTTTGTCTTGAGAATTTAGTGCGAAAAACACTAATAAAATAACAAGTGCGCATTGGATCACGCACAATGAAAGGTTCTGTAGTTGGAATGAGTTTAACGTTGTAGTTGATAAACGTGTTCTCCCATACATTCCAACTGTAAATGTATGTTTTTACGCACAATATTGAGAGATTTACCGTGTTATTTAAAGAATATAAACTTCTTATAGGTTTTCCTGTAAAATAAAGAACTATTTTCTGTATTTATTTCAATATTTTAGGCTTAAGTCACTAATGGTCAATTTTTTACAAATTTTCTGGAATATCTTTAATACTATTTATTTTAAAATTATAAAAATAATTATTTGAGACTCTCACAATAAGCCCTTTCATTTGAAATGTCACAAGGTACTGATAGCAAAACAAAAAAAAAACAAATTTCCCCTCAAAAGTGACCCATAAATTCAATAGGTATTCATTTATTTACGTTACATGTCCGTGTTTGGGTCACAGAAATTCATGCGTGTACCTAATTTCAACTCAATCGGTCCAGTTGGAACAAGATAGCTGTGACAGATGGACAGACAGACACACGAGTGATCCTATAAGGGTCCGTTTCTTCATTCGGACGTATGGGACCCTAAAATTATTGACAATTTATGTCTAGGCAAGCCTTTCTTGAAGATTTAAGGAAAATACGCCGAGTCTAAAATGAAATCTTAAATAACATCTCTAAAACGAATCTAATAAAACTTACTTAGATTCCCAGAAAAATCTAATTTCCAGAAAATACACGGTTTCTTCCTGAATTAATTTTAAAGTAACGTGGAACACTTTTGTGTAAAAACATTTCTCTTTTCAAAATGAAATCAAGCTCTTTCTGTAAATGTCTCGTGTATTTCTTTTAAAATATCTGACTCAGACACGACTTTACTCGTACTTAGGTGGAATCTCAAGATAAGGAGGTGAACTACACGAAGTTCTGCAATTTTATATGTGTATTTATGGCCTTGGTCTAGTTGCTATGACAATTCTATACGGTATTCTTTATTTAACATCTGGGCCCTAATCCACTATGACTACTTAACGATTCCTTACTTCAAAACCACGTCAATTCCATATCTAACCACAACATCTGCTAATAACGTATTCTCTATGATACAATAAACGAAACCGTTGCTACAAGACATGATATTGACGTGGTAGGATTACGCGGGGAATAATAATTACCATACTAAATTGGGGCCCATGTTGTTTAAGAACTGTTTTTATTAACAGAAGTACAACAAAATATTTAATTTTCAGTCGCCATTCCATTTAACAGCCTTAAAAATCCATGTAAAATACATAGATTTTACCTTGGTACATACGATTAGTTCTATGCGCTAGACCCTCCAATTTACGACCCACCCAGTAAACTGTATACCTTACCCAAATCAGAATAGATACAGCACTGCCCATAAACCCAAAAGCTTGGAAGTGTATCCGAGAAAATGGGCCGAACACTGAACAATATCGAATATCACGTCAAGCTGTACCATCATAAAACAATATCTAGCTGCAATATTGTTTGGCAATATTACTCTGAAAGTAGAAAAAAAACTGTTTTATAGCTCATCCATCTTTCCGAGATAACTACACAAGTGACCAAAAACAAACTCTGCCTTAAAGGGATAAAGTTCAAAGTCAGTTGAGAGGACGAAGAATCGTCACCAACCGTCGATTTATTAGAAAAGGAAACTATGTTGTCTTTACTAAGTTAATTAAAGTTGTTCAGTTTTCTATTAGACGATTTATTTTGAGAAAAAGTGATACATATATACCAAGGTATTTATCTGAACAAGATAAAAGGATTTATTGAATACTTCGCTCGACACGGAAATCTGTTTGCTGTGATACATGTCTTCTAAACTTTTTTAAGTCTAACGAATTTATTGATGAATGGATGATGTGGCGTTTCAGAGAATACTGGTAGCTTTATGAATTCAGCTGGTCAAAGTTACCAGGAATATTAAAACTACTTAATATTTCGTAGTAACGCCACATCAGAACTAGATACTGAGTATGTGCGTTACTAGTTTGCTTGTTACACTTTTAACTAAACTGACGATTCTGCTATACTATTTTTATAAAGAGGTAAAATTTATTTGTTTGTAAGTTTGTATGACGGAGGTGATCTCTGGAACTACCAGTCTCATTTCAAAAATATTTTTGTATTTGGTAGCCCAATTCTTAAGGAAGGCTATAGGCTATTTAAAATCACGCTGGAACTCTTAGGAGCCGACCAAAAATAAAGTAAAAACTCAGAAAGAACGCTAAGCGAAAACGAAGTAATAGCGAGGGCAGGCGATGCGATGCGACGGGGTGGGTTGAGTGAACCAGAAATTTCACGCGGACGAAGTCGCGGACAAAAGCTAGTTTGAAATAAGAGTGAGTTGCTTCTTGGCAACCACAACACTGCAATACCTATCCAGAGAGGTATGATATCAAGTAGCTCGGAAAAGTCATATTCTAAGTCATTCTTTGGATTCATAACTGAAGGACAATTTTCTTATCAAGGACGAATTTCACCAATGATACTGTACGCAATCAGTACAGCTGTAAGTGCCATTATTGTTATGGAATATTGACACTGACAGCTTTTGAATGCATTTTAAATTGTAGCGGCAACTACAACGCCACATACGAGCTACGCGTCCCATTGACGTCACGCAAAATCCTGCATCGCACAAGCAGAGTTTACCGCGCAACTAGCATATATACAAAGTCTCGAAATAAATCGTCGGGCAGTTGCCCATCAGACACGACACCCGTCTAGTCGGAGGATCCTCCCTTTTCCAAGGAGATATGAGTGAACTTTACACGCTGTTACTTATACCTCTATAAAATGTGCTGATCGCGATCAATTTCATAATTCAAAAGCCTGAATACATTCATGTGTTAAAGACCAAAAAAATTCAGTAGTCAATAATATTAAAAGCGTGTTAAACCCATAGCCGTTGGCGTTCCTTTTATCCCCTCGAGAGTCGTGGATAACGCTAAAGAAGTGTGTATAATTCGCACGCGTCGACTTTCATTCCCCATCCCCTCTAGGGACTTGCTTTGTAAATACGGAGTTAAAATTAGGTAGGTAGTTAAAATTATGTAATATTTTAAGGCCTTTGCAAAGGATGTTAGTTGAGGTAAGAGTAAATAAGTTGTAATTTTTTTTTTATTAGTTACTGTCGAACACAGAGATTGGTAAACTTACAACTACCTACTTTTAAACAATTTTGTGAGTGTGCTGAGCAGTCAAGTTTTTAACATAACTCTTGTAAGATTATTATACCTAACCGTTTTTATTAGTCTTTTTATGCACACAATTAAAATTAGTATTGTAACAGTGGAAAAATACTTTTTTTTTTACAATTATCAAATTGTTCTGTCATGAATTAGTTCGGGTCCCGGGCTAATGTTATGTCCGAAAGTGATACGAGGAAGGAAACATCCGTAACTTTAACCGAAACTACAGATTTCGTGCTTAGAAAGGAGACCGCCTGAATAGATCAGCCTGCTTCAAGCTTCAACCGGGCGCCCCGATTCTATAAAAAAGAAACCCGATAAATTCCACTCTCTGTCGCAGTATATGTAAAATTCCCAGGTCTTTCATACAGTGCAATATTACAGCACGGCTGACGTCAGATTAACAGTTAACCCACTCTCAGCCAGAGTGCGTTTTAATAAGGAGTGCAGCGTAAAATGAATTTTAAAGTAACATGTTGCCACAAACATGAGATGGCTTTAATTAAACCGAGTCCCTATGTTACTTTAAAATTGCGTGGAAAATATTGTGGTTCACATTTTGTGGTCGGTACTAAATTGTTTGGTTTTATTTTTAATTTTGTTTTGGTTCTGTGTGTTATTTGGTATGCGAGCTTTATGTATTTGTGGTGAAATATAATTATATCATCAAATCAACACAAGCCTGTTTCATAATTTTGTAACTACACAATCCACATGAACATGATTGACATGACATGTTGATTTTACATCCACAGTATCACAAACATACCTAGTTATTTATTTTTGGGTCTTATAAACAGAAGATTACACCATCCAAAAGCTAATTAATACTTTGAATTGACATGCTAATAGGCTCGTGCCATCAAAACACAGTAATTATCACCAGATATATGTTAATTTCGCGCATGGTCGAGCTTTTCAGTAATCCATAACATTTCAACAAAATTAGCAGTACTAAGAATAATTAATTTAGTCATGTGTATCAAATAATCACATTATTTATTGAAAATACCGGAAATATGATATGTATATTTAGTGTTTTCAACTGAGTACAAATGGTTTTTTTTTTTTAATACCAGTACCTAGCTGTTTTTTTTTTGCTTTGCTAATTTGCGTTGTAGTCTCTAATGTAAATGCTGCTTATACCTGTAATAGCCGTACATATCAGCACTTTTATTTTATTACAAACCGTGTGCCAGATGCGATTTCCCAAAGGCAAAATTGACGCCCTTCCCAATAAATTTCATGGGGCGCCGTAATCCTTCTATAGGATGAATTTTCAAAAATCCTTAATAAAAAGCTCACTTTTGTCTTTTAAGGAACCCTTGTGCAAAGTTTTCTATTCATTCTTTGTGTGTACTGCTGGTGATTAAGCAAATCTGTATAAATAAATAAAACTAAAGTGTCTGTTTGTAATGTCAAAATAACAGCTTTTTACTAAATGCAGATGAAAGTATACGGTACTTATAACAATTTCTATCGGTCGGTTTGTTCCGGCTAATCTCCGAAACGGCTCGACCGATTTTGAAGGGACGTTCACTGGCACATAGCTGATGTTATAAGGAGTAACATAGGCTTTTTGCCTCGGTAGCTCGTTCTCGTGGGATAATTTCCGACATCCACGCATGCAAGTCAAGGCAGAAGCTAGCATATAAATAAATAGGCTATAGAGCTTCGTTCACATGATCAGAGCTTCTTAACTCAAAAAAGAATACTCAAAAGGAGATAGAAAAGTTGCCTCTTAAATAAAAAACATACCGAACTCACATCTGGAAAGACCTGAATCGCCTTGTCTATCAAAATCTATAGCCGCGGTGTATCATAAAATCGGATTACGAGCTGTCAGATCACGATTTAAGAGAAAGAAAGAAAATAAATTAATTTGACCCAATATTCGCACAAAAACAAAGAATAGTAAAGAACTTAAAAACAGTATTGTGTGCCTCACGGCTGCGCCAAATAGGCCCAGTTTAGCATAAATACCAGAGAACTAGTGCCTGACGCTGATTTTCAACTGGACCATAAGTTACGAGGACGTCTTACGAGAACCATCTGGTGAGTCCCGTATGGACGTTCTTGCCTCCCCAAGGTCGAGAAAAATTCCTCGTCTAAACGAGGTTCTATTTTCATTGCCGAGACGAAGATGGCAGGACGGGTTTGAGTCCTACCGAAAGGACCGGCACTAGCAAAAAAACAGAATTGTGTGGAACAGGGAGAGGGAGACCTGTGGCCCTGTAGTGGGACAACACAGGCTAGTAAGATTAGATTAGACTTCTGCCATCTGGAAGTCGACCGCAACATAGTTGGGGAAAGGCAAGGCAGGTGATGATGACCAGAAGACACTATTGAAGCTTTAAGAAAAAAACATGCGGGGCAGTCTTTGGGGACTGCCGATAGAAGTGAAAACTAATAACTTGTGAATTGTATCGTCGAAGCGTGCGGTAACGATGATGCGAGTTTCGCGCTTTTTGTTCACCCAAAAAGTACACATACAGCTCATGGAAAGCGTTCGGTGACGATGACGCAAGGTCCATCTTTTGTGTTCACCCAAAAAGTGCTCAACGCGTCTAAAGAAGTTTTCACTTCAAAAAAAAAAAAACTTTGAGTGCAGACAGTACTTTTAACTTACTAACAATTGGGGGCGATTTGGGGTAGCTCATATTTAAAGGGGTGAGTAGATACACTTAAGCAATTAGGAGCAAGATCCAAGGGGCGAGCGGAGCCCAAACCTCGTCCGCGTGCGATGTCCTTTTTTTAAACGACTTCAAAAAAAGGAGGAGGCTCTCAATTCAACTGTACTTTTTTTTTTTATGTGTGTTAGTTCAGAATTTTTTTCTAGGTGAACCGATTGAGATGATTTTTTTATTTGAAAGCTGGTGCTTCATTTGTGGTCCCATATAAATTTGATCAAGTTCTGACCTGAAGTTTTTGAGTTATCCTTAATACTGCGTATTTTTTTCTACTTAGTTTATATTGATGATGTTTTAATAATTTCCTGTCTCTGTTATTTACATATCAAGTAGTGCTATACGAATTTGTGTGGGGTAGTATAGGTACTACAAGTAAAACGTGAAAAATAAAAACATTTTTCAAAAAAAACAACCGACTTCAAAAAAACCACTAAAAGGGTGAAAATTAAGTTTAACTTCCGAAGTCGGTGGCAAAAAATTTAAATACGGTCGAATTGAGAAACCTCCTCTTTTTTTGAAATCGGTTAAAAACTAAAGACTTCCGAAATTAAAGTTATTTTTCACCCTTTTAGTGTTTTTGTTGGAAGTCGGTTGTTGTTTTTGTAAAAAAGTTTTTTTGTTCCTATAACTTCGTGCAAGTTCTAGCAATAAGTTTACAAAGTTTTATCGCAAGATTAACTGTATGGCAGTGCATACAATACAGATAAACACACATTGAATTTTATATATAAGAAGATTAAATAAAATCATCTATACCTAATTACATTATGTGACTGTCATAATTATATTTCGCAATATCCGTTACTGAAATTGCAGTATCTTAGACTATTATTTTCTTCTACCACAATGAAAGTAATATTGGATCGTAAAAATATACTTATGAACATAAATCTCTCCGCAGTCTGCTTCAGTAAACATCAAAATCCATAAAAACATTTAATTTCGTCGAGACCAAAATAGACCACGTTGGAAATGCAATATTATTTAAATTGAAATTATCTGCTAATATAGTGGTCGTTAGCGCTACTGCTCACCATGAGGCCCTGCGTTCGATTTCCAGGTCAGCCAAAGTATTATTGGGTTTTTCCATCAGGAATTTCTCAGTAGCAGCCCGGAGTCTGGATTTGTGCCCGGTTGATGGCAATAGGCTCGCCCCCTGTTACAAGGGACTTAAACATAACTGGCGAAATGTGGATGTACTGTAGTGGTATCTACACCGTCACATGCGAGGCATGCGTCACACTGACGTCACGAAAAATGCTGCATCGCGCAAGCAGAGTTTACCGCGCAACTAGCACGTATACAACGTCCCGACATCAATCGTCGGGCAGTTACCCACCAGACACATCACCCGTCTGGTCGGAGGATCCTCCCTTTTCTATGGAGGTATGAGTTAACTTTACACCCTGTCCCTCATACCTCCATAGTACCATAGGTACACTTCTGCCTAACCCTTCGGGAATTACAGGCGTGATGTGATGTTTTGTTAAAATTATCATGAATACATTCCCGAGTATAATACGAGTCCAAGCCGCAGTATAATATAGTAGCAGTGTAACGTCTTCATACAAGACGGCCGAAACGACGTATTCCGAAATCGTAGTGTATATCAGTAGTCAACCGTCTCGAGTGCGCCGCAGTTACGTAATGACGCGGACGGAGCGAGACGCTCCCGCTCATTTATTTACGTAAAATACTATGGCAAGAAGTTATCGACTGTATTGTTCAGTGTATGGATGTTTGGATTAATTAATATCGAAACCAAAAATTGCATTTTTTTAACCGACTTCAAAAAGGAGGAGGTTGTCAATTCGGATGTTTGTATTTTTTGTTTATTTGTAAAAGCTGATAAGCAGTTGACATTAGGCTATTGTAACTTACATAAGTTAATAACTGAATCACTATAAAGTGAGAAAAAAACAAATAACTTAAAAAAAAAACACTACAAAGTGAAAAATAACTTTAATAATTTCGGAAGTCGGTGGCAAAAAACTAAAATACAGATCCAAAGGCACCCGCTTCCGAAATAATTAAAGTTATTTTTCACTTTGTAGTGTTTTTTTTTTTAAGTTGTTTGTTTGTTTTGTAAAAAAGTTTTTTTATTAACAACTTAGTTGGCAAGGTAAGCCTATAAAATAACATTATTTTTAGTTTTTATTTATGTCTGTGTTATGTAGGTATTTGTATATTTATTAAAGCGTAGCGAGCATATAACTTCCTATAAAGGTACTTAGTACGTGAGCATCTCTCTTTATCCATGCCATCGAGTGAAGGAACAAAATATACGTATACTAGTGTCATGATTTCCAAATATTAATAAAATTTGTAGTGATTTTAAATATTAAATTGAAAGTATGTGATTTGCCTCAAATGATTTTTGTATCTGTGTAGTCATGAAGTTTAAAAGTATCTCATTAGACAGCTACCGAAAAATTATGTTTTTTTTAACGAAACGGAATTGAAACATTTCACATTACACACACATTTCACATACATTGGAGCATCGCCTATTTTCTAAGTTAGTTCTATTCGAGCTTCAAAACCAAAAGGTTGTCTTAGAGAAGTCTTCATATATTGATATAATATTGAGTACCTAATTAAATAGTTTTTTAACCATTGCTATATACCAAGTCTGTATGTATGCAAGAATATAAATACAGAAATAAAACTAAACTATGCATTCCATATTCATCCAAATTATATGGTGTAAAATGCGATTTTTATAAATTTATTTCCACACGTATTTAACATTGCCTACTTAAATTACCTTAGACAAATTAACATTTTTTTTATTCGACTCTTCATATTTTATCAATTGAGCGTTTATAGATGTCATGGCGTACTTTTTTATTGGCCTTTTTATGTAACTTTTATATATAAGTAGAAAGTATTTTATTTTTGAACCCGAATAAATGGATAATTAATCTTTTTTTATTTCAGACTATCCGAATGACTTTGGCTGATCTGCCGAGATGATTTAGCAAACAAACCTAACACCACAAGCTAACGGATTTGTGAACAACATTTGAATGTACAGGACATACTATGTAGGTACAAGCAATCACAAGGTTCAAAAAAAAATGCTCTTCAATCATTAAAGGAGATGGAAAACGGTGGGCCCAAATGTAATAAGTTGAGATATGATCTAAAAAATTAGTCATATTTTTTTATCTTAGAATATGCAAAATCACCTGAATTCTCAATCTGGAAGCGGAGAAATATGAGAAAGATAGTTTTCGTGAGATTATCGATTAACTAATCGATTACAAAGTTAAGAAAATAAAACCTTTGCACTAAATAATTAACTCAAAGTAATTAGATGCACTATAATTACTTATATGTAATATAGTGCTTATAATTACAGTCATATTAATAAATAAAACATCAATGAATTACTGAAAAACCAATACTAATGATTATCGATTTCATATCGATTAAAATCAGTCTTATATTTTTAGTCTATGTCACTGGCATGACAGCTGACTGACATTGACACTAGACAGTTGCCGGTTGCCGACTGCTCATGTTTGCTCACTCGTTTTGTGTTTCCCGATGCGTTTTGAGTGCTTTCCCGATTATTCTTCATTTTTCACGACCACTGCTTTGTATTTTACGGCTTCCGACCCTGGCTACCTTGTACGACCCTTGCTTTCACACTGGAAGATCACTAACACCTTTGACTTGGAATTGTTATTTTGGATTTTACCGCCGGCTTGTGGATTGGATATTGTTCAAACTATGGATCGCTGTGTGAACTGTGGGATAACAACTGGCCACTGCAATACACTGGGCCGACGACCCTTATACGATGAACTGTACGACGACGAACTGTAGGCTGCTGCGCTCATATAATGTGCATTATATGGTAACTTAGCTGGGCAAGGTACCAAGGTCCTATAGTACCAGTTGCACAATTCCTAGACGACATTTGAATTATAATAGAAGACGAATAAAACACTATAATAGACGTTATTTTATTTTATTTTAGCATCCTTTCTATAACTCCATACCTGTTACTTACCTATGACTTGAAGTCATTGACGGTCATTCCTATGATTTTTCAATCATTTTCTACTAAATATAATAACTATTAGTGCAAAAGAACGAATTTTGCACTTCGAGAATTAGCTGTTAGTTAAAGATTGTAACATAACCTCACTTTTACTTAATCTCTTATACCGCTGTTCTCAGATTGACAAATTCCGCAGAATTTTCTGTTAAAGGTTGATAATATTTATGCTATTAATTGACACCACTGTCATCTTTTTACATCCAGGCCCAAGATTGTACTCGTATGTAATCGTTTCAGTCTCCTTTTCCGGACTTACAAGATACAATTACACCCCAAGAGACACAGTCAATAGACAACCCTAATGCGTGCTTATCTACCGAACTGCCGTAGGTAATTATTTCAAGGACACTGCCGAGAAGTAATACTGCTTACTTTATCAAAACTGTGTCAAAACTAATTGAAATCAATAATTAAGTTGCACGTCAACGAGATTTTCAGTGACCACGTTAAAGCTTTCATTATGTTTTCGGGTTTGTGGTTAATTTTCACGAGAGCTGGTATGTAGGCAATTGTACTGTTTACACAAAGAATAATTAATTACAATATTTATTTAATTATGAATATAATGTTTATTTATGTATGTGTGAAAATCGCCAACTCGTCTTGAGCAAGAATGGTGATCAATGTTCGACTCTTCTCTGTAAGAGAAGAGGCCTTTGCCATGTAGTGGGGCAATAATAGGTTGGTATTATGTAACCATAACCATATATTTTTACATAGAGTAAGTACAGTCAACCCCACATCAGCGGAACCAATTTGACACTGACACCGCCTTTATGTCGTAGCAGTAATCGTGATTTTCGTAATGCTAGTGTTTCCACTGATTTGCGGTTGACTGTAGGTACCGTTATAATTAAGATTTTAGGTGTTATGTTTATTAGTCTATTGTGAATTAGTGAATTTAGTTTATAAAATATATAGGTAAGCTAGGTAGGTAAGCTGCTGAGACCAAAACTCACAATGAAACGTGATGGGATAACGTGTAGGTAAGTAAGTAAGTAAGTAAGTAAGTCGTTTATTTTGCAAATATGGGTAAGTACAGTAAAAGGTGATAATTTTTAAACAGATAGGTTCAGCCATATCTTACCGACAGGCATGCAAAACTTAAATAAGAGTTTCACGCTAAAACAACAACAAAGGCAATTATATTATGATACATTGAAGAGCACTACTACAAAAATGAATTTAATTTTTTTTGATAAAAAGCATATGACTTTTAAGATACGTGATACAAAATTACAGTTTTAGTGAATATGATGATTACAGCCTAACAAGTCTTGATATTGAGTACTTACATGTTTTGCCATTATGGCGTACAAAATTAGTCTCAGTAGACAAATAAATAATAAAAGTAAGAAATCACAATGTCAAAAATTT
Organism: Griposia aprilina; assembly: GCA_916610205.1. Taxonomy (NCBI): domain Eukaryota; kingdom Metazoa; phylum Arthropoda; class Insecta; order Lepidoptera; family Noctuidae; genus Griposia; species Griposia aprilina. The sequence goes on along the minus strand of OU744302.1, from coordinate 20,703,315 downwards.
AAATTAATTTTAATAAAGGCACAATTTAAAACAAATGTCAATATTTAAAAACAACCGACTTCCAAAAAAAACACTAAAAGACGTGAAAAATAACTTTAATTTCGGAAGTCGGTGCCTTTGGTTTTGTATTTTCGTGTTTGGCCACCGACTTCCGAAATTAAAGTTATTTTTCACGTCTTTTAGTGTTTTTTTTGGAAGTCGGTTGTTTTTTTGTAAAAAAGTTTTTATTTTTCACTTTTTAGTTGCGGTACCTACCCCACACAAATTCGTATACCACTACTTGGTGTGTAAATAACAGTGACAGGAAATTATTAACACATCATCCATATAAACTAAGTGGAAAGAATCTGCAGTATTAAGGATAACTCAAAAACTACTGGTCAGACCTTGATCAAATTTAAATGGGACCACATGTGGAGCACCACCTATCAAATAAAAAAAGAATCATCCAAATCGGTTCACCCAGAAAAAAGTTATGAGCTAACACACATAAAAAAAAAAAAAAAAAAAAAAAAAAAAAAAAAAACATACAGACGAATTGAGAACCTCCTCCTTTTTGTGAAGTCGGTTAAAAAGTAGAGTAGTATAGAGTAACTAAATATAAAAAAAAAAAAAAAGCAAATCAATTTGGAGAACAAACAAATTCTTTCTCCGTAAGGAATTCGCTGATATTATAATATGCTTTATGCGTTAAAAACCGTTTAAGCCTAGTTTTGAATATTGTTAATGGTAGTTCTTTCCATTGCTTAGGTAATTTATTATAAATAACCGGACCCATGCAATAGACACTCTTGCGCAGTAGTGCCGTTTTGGCGGGATGGGAGCATACTTGGTTATTGTCGCGTCTATTACGTGGGACTACGTCGGCTAGACGTTTAAAACGATTTGGGTTTGACTTCACAAACACAGCTACCTCCATTATGTACAAGCTAGGAAGTGTTAATATTTTGTGTTGTTTAAAGTATGGCATGCAACTATCAGTGGATTTAAGCTTAAACATAGCCCGTAAGCATCTTTTCTGGGCTTTAAAAACTGTTTCTCTTTCGGTTGAACTTGAGGTACCAACTTAGATTTTTAAATGGGAGGTACTTCACGGGAGATCGTCCTTATAGTTGTTATTTATATAATATGTTGCCTGTGTTGTCCCACGGGCAAAGGCATCCCTTTCTCCTTTCCACCCCTCTCTATCTTGGGATAACGTATGGACCAAATCTGTCTGTAGGCGTCAAGTTCGTCCCGCCATCATCTCCTGGGTCTGCCACGAATAGGGCGACCATCCATCCGGATTTGTCCGGACATGTCCGGCTTTATGGCTCCCCGTCCGAACTTTGTCTGGCCTTGTCATTTGTCCGGACTTTTTGAGTTAAGGGGATTTTTATTAGGAATTATAAAAATAATAATTAATACTGAAATAGAAAGTTTAAAAAGTAAAATATCCGGCAGTTTGTTTTGGCTTTTTCATATTTCGAAATGGGAACTCTAGCCGCGATGTCAATTGTCCAGTTTACACATTTATAATTACCACTATAACAATAAAATAATAATCCATTTATTTCAGGCGACGACGCAGGCCCATAGATAAATACCTTAACCTAAACATTCATATTTTTATTATAATAAAACTTATGTTAATAAATATCGCTTAAAACTATGTTAGTAGCACTTCACTTCACTAGCTAATTGTCCTTGTGCTTGTACTATAACACACTCACTCACTTACACCTGACACACAACACACTCACTCTCTCACTTGTTTTTTATTATTTTATAATTCCAAGATTATTAGTACTAGAACATAAGGAACAAGTGTGAAAGGAAAATAAAGTTGTTATTATTATTTATAATTAATACCAAAGAAACTACAATTTACCAACCACACTCTTCATTCACTCGACCTCAGATAAAAACGACGTAGGTATTAAAATCATTCGCCAACCATCTTTCGTTACCGCAGAAATAGTAACAAAACTTTTTATGCTATAATTTCGGCACGCCGCTGTCAGCAATGTAATCTTCTGTCTAATAATGTAATGTAAATATTTACCTTATAAGTTTACACTAGCGTGGAACAGAAAGTATGCAAATCTGTTTCTGTAGTGCTGGATTTTGATTCGTGTGAAGTTAAAGGCCAAATACTGTATGTATGAATAAATTATTTATTTTGAAATGTGATGGTCGGTTTTTCGAAGTTTTTGTTATGGGGTGTGTGTTGGGATGGGACGACCTACATTTGAGACTAGCTTTTTCCCACAGTTTCGTCCGCGTGGACATCGTAAACGTACTACTGAGATAAATAAATATAATATGTAATTAAGGTCATGGTCTACCTGTGTGCCGAATTTCACCGAAATCCGTTCAGCTGTTAGGGCGTAAAAAGGTAACAGATAGAGTTACTTTCGATTTTTTAATATTAGTGTAGAATAAGGAAGTATGAATTGTGAGTAGCCCATGGTAGAGAGTAGCCAGTCGGTACCTATGGTTAATAGTGATTTCGACTGCCCAAGGTATGGCAGACATATCTAAATGGCGTCTGATTCGCGGTGGCCAGTCCATTTTGCTCCTTACTTTGCTGATTGAACAGGTTTTTCTTCAGTTTTTACGCCTTATGGCTAATTGACCCCATTTCTTATGAGTTCACTTCTCATTGTGACATAAAATGTAAAATTCACCTTGTATAGTACAAATTGAGATAATAGTTACATAAAGTTAATGAAAAACGAAAAATAGCTCAAAATAACCTCTTTTCTGAGCTAAAATAGCCTATTACTATAAAAGGTGAGTTGTGCGTCCCTAAAAGAAATCGAGGAAAATTCTAGATTTTTGGGTCGCGATATAAGTAAATGACACAGATTAACGTTGCTCTTTTCTTTTATCTAGAAACTTTAAATCTGAGCAGAAACTATTGGTTTGTTTGGGCATGTCAATTTGTGTTTATTCCTAGAAAAATTGGTCTATTTTGTAGATTTTAAAATTGACTGTGTGGTTTACGAAATTCAAATTCTTCGCTCGTATATTGGCACGAGCTACACCAGAATAGCCTGTTGTAAAAATAATGGGCCAGTCAGCACGATGGTAATGATGGTGGCGGGACTGATTGTCGACAGAAATAATTATTAACATCATCATTATCATCATTTCAGCCGACAGACGTCCACTGCTGGACATAGGCCTCCCCCAAGCACCGCCACTTCGACCGGTTTCCCCATAATCTACCTCTGGCAGTCGTATAATTATTTTCAGCACCCTGCTCATAACAAAGAAAAACTACATTTGTCAAAAACATTACTGTACCAAAAAAAATTGTCCGTAGATTCAAATCACAACTGTCATTCGACGTCAGTTGTATGAAATGGCTATAACACGGCAAATTGTATCAATCTGCTTAACAATTAATTTCCCGGGCTGTACAAAAAGTAGTGATTATAGAAATTGTAACAACCAAAGGAGGAACTAGTAATTTTTTTTGTCATACTTACACGTAATCAGTAAATTATAACTAACTAAATAATTTGCGTAACTATCATCAATTCATCATGTACCCATGATTATTGAGTGCTAAGTTTATGTTTGTAATAGTATAAAATATATTTTATATGCTTTGAAAGGTGAATCACTAGCCTCATAAAGTGCTTTATTAAAATTATAATGAGTTCATGCAGCTTAGGATAAGTGCAATTTGCTCATTGTTCCGACGTTAAAATAAAGATATTTGAAAATTACAAAACTTTTGCTACAGTTTACGATTTCAGGAAGATATTGCGATTGAATCTAGAACCTCAATTATTTTTTACAGCGACATCAGCAAAACGGTCTTATAACTTCGTCTATAACAATAGCTTTTACGGGTCTTCTGTGGATTAAAATTAAAAGGCAGTATGCGTTTTTATTGTATAATACGGACACCTTGAAATTACAATGGGCTCGTTACCTAATATTGGTATTCTGAGGGAGTCTGATAAGGTGGGTAATGTTGCATTTAGGGAAGTAATATCTTGTTGTGTTATTTTTATTGTTTTGGGCTCTCCGGGTATGCAATTACTACCTATATTGCTATGGTAGGTGATAGTTGTAAAATATTGGTAACTTAGCTACCAACGTTGAATTTTATTCGCCGAATAATCTGATAAGATTTTTTTAATAACAGTTTGAATTTAATTTGCAATCACCTTTTTATTTCAATAAAATTAACATGTTCTTTTATTATATTTAAGTATATCTGTATTTTGTGATAATTGAGATTAGTAACAGGCTAAGACCCACTTGCACCGCCATTCACTAAACACGTTTAGCGATAAACGAGTTTAAAACATAGTTCTGTTTCTGTCAAATGTTTGAAGGTGACAGAGACAGAATGATGTTTAAAACTCGTTTAGCGCTAAACGTGATTAGTGATTGACGGTGCAAGTGGGTCTTAGTTGTTTGTGATTTGGTACTTTACTTTTATCCTTGAAGTTAAAATGTAAACTCTTTTCATACATAGATAGATACATATACTTAGGTAAGTACACAATTGGTAAGAAGGGCGCTGCAAGCACAATCCAGCGAAATGGAGGATCATTGACTCAACCGACTCCCATACCATATGAGGTGCTCCTGACCAAACCATGTCCCAATATGGTTGGAGTGTCCAAAATGACCATACAACTGCACTTATGAGGACCTAAAAAAACGCCACTGATGGCGCGATTGGCGACATCTACTGGGCCAAACTCATTTAACACAATAGGTACGTATAATATTTTTACGTTTTCAATCGACTCGAAAAGAAGAAGAAGGTGCACAATTATGGTGGGTACATATAAGCGTAAATATATGTATATATAGCCTATGTATGTACAGCCCACTCTTTGCAGTAAACACCGTTTTACTGCTTATTGCCCCACATCATGTCTGCCTTTGTCTCAGATTGTGCCAACAATTACCATAAAGGGGCGAGAGGGTGGCAATTCTCATAGGGGTGAAATTATCATTATTTATGATGATAATGTATATGACGCGCTTTGGATTATTAGGCTTAATGGGGTTGTGAAGGAATTTTGGTTGGATTATGTTGGAATGTGATTTTGGTAATCTACGATTATGAGACAATAGTGTACTACTATATGACGTGATGTTATGTTTGTTATGTTATGTGTTATCGTGTTATAGTTGTTGTCGTAATATATTACGTATAATTATGTAAAAGTTTGTTTAAGGTCACACTGCCCAATTTATTTGTTGATGCCGTAAGCCATTTTACTAATTGGTTGTACCTATGTTTAAAAATTAGTAAAATCCAAAAGTGCACGCTTCATAATCTCATTCAATTCTATAAAAATAACAAAAAAAAATGAGAATAGAGAATTAATTGATTAAAAGAGAGGATGCCATGTAATATCCAGATACTCAGCAAAACTACTGGTTTACTTATGAAAAAGTTGAAAAGTAACATTAAAAAAAAAAACTACATTGAAATAGACCGTGATTTTCGAAAGGACTTAGTTTTCGATAATAATGAAACGTTTAAAAAAAATGGACTTTATTAGTTAAGTTTTTCGGGAGTTATCGTTTCCACGCCAGGATCCCACACATACAGACGGACATCTACAGATTTTTTTTTAAACAGTTTTTTCGTTATTTTAAATAGCAAAATGTTTTTTCTTGACGTTGATGTGTGAATATTATTCTACAAGTGCGATATGAAGTAAATAGAGACATTTTAAGCTCAAGGTATTACTTATTATTTGTAAGGCGAGAGTAGAGCACACTACCTCACGCGCTTCGCTTATGAGGTGTGCAAAACTAAATGATTGACTTTGTAAGTACCATTAAATTATTTTGTTAATAATATACCAATAGATTAATTTACTTATCAATTATATTTTTGTGAAGACAATGTTAAAATTGTTAGTTTAAAAATGTTTGTTTTGTATTAATAGTTCAATTTATTTTATCTGTTGCAATATTCATGTTAGGTAAGGGTAGACAACTGTATTTTTTTTTAATGTTATAAAAGACGGTGTAACATTATTTTTGCTCTTTTTCTGTACATATCGCTAGACCGGTAACAGTATAAAAACTTGTAAATCATAAATGATTTTATTTCTGTAAGTAGGTTTGTACAGACAGTTTTACACATCAATCATATTTTTTAAACTAGATAAGGTCGGCGTTTCTTATCTGACTATTCTGAGAAGAAAGGCCGAAACAAATTCAGAGGTCTTAGTCTCTTTTAAAGTCCAGACATAATCTTGTTCAGATCATGTGAAGACCATGTAGATTGGTATCTGAAATGGTCTTTTGAGGAAAGAACCACACAGATTGAGTGGACCTGTCCAGTCAGTGCACGCATTTATCATTAATCGTGCAGCTCATTGATTGTATCGTTTATCATCAACCTTCTTCCCAACACCTGCATCATATAAATGTTAGTATTGTGATTTCACGATTTGCGTTACTAAGTGAAAATATAATAGTTAGCATACAGTACTTGCTCTATGAGTGAAAGACGCTCTGGATGTATGAACGTAAACGAAGGCAAAGGGGTATATAAGGATCGTAGCAGGCGGCGTTCTGTAGCGCCCCTGACTGGAGGCTTTAAGTTAGTAGCTTAAGGCACCCACAGGCTTGCCCGGTTAAGTAGCCAAGACCTTAGTGGTCAAAACTACGAGCTGCCCATTAGGAAAAAAAAATAAAAATAAAAATGGCGTTCTGTAGCTTCTGCCTACTCCCATGTTAAGAAGGTGTTAGTTTATGTATGTATGTGTACTTGCTGTATCGACTTGTAGGAACAGAAGTGCAAACGCAATTACAGGAAGGACTTTAAACAATTACATTTAAACTTGGTATCTAAGATTGCCAATGTTATTAGTATTGCTTAAAAGCGACATATTTTCATGAACATGTTAAAGTTTTCAGTCAAGCAAAAGAACAAAAAACCAAAATGTTTCCATTAGCATTAAAATATTTCCACCAACAATACCTACATCTAAAACAAATTTTAAATTAAACCCAATTCAGTAGATACTAATCTTAAAACGTCTACCTCCATCAGTATTGAATTACGAGCCTTTTTCAAAGTCGGCTTAAAATAGATTAGTATCCGTAATAAAATATGATATCCAAGTTAAAGTTACCGATAGATTTAGGCAAATCGGGTATCATTAAATGTGGCTTACCACAATGTGAGTTTATTTAAAAAATTCTGGGGACGTTTGCCGTTTTCAGTTATGCTGGTGAATTTTGAAAACCTCTCTCCATTTGTTATTTTAAATGTTAGAGAATTTTTCCAACTGTGTCTCTGAATATGCTGGAAAATTTTCAGTTTACATAAATTTTTGACTATTATTCAACAGTCGAAAGCGAACCTTCGACGTCTGAATAATGACCGCTGAAATAAATGGTCAATGAATAGAATAGAATACTCTTTATAATGTGCACCATAAAAAAAAATGCAAAGTACAAATTGTCATGATAATCAAGATTTTTGCTGAATCAAACTGTACGGCATTTGTTCAATTAGAACCTAACTCTCTCTTAGCCAGATTTTCCGATGTTTATACAAGTATTTTACAATTGCATGTCACATATTGTGTGAGTACTACGTACATAGTATAAAGCTACCATTTACTGGGTACGTCTTTCATTGACTTGAATGTGCCCTGACGGCTGAGAGTATGTCAAGCTCACTCTAATGTCTCGCTGATGGTGGCGCGTGTGTTGGATCGTTTAGCTGAATAGTGCTAATCCATGCGTCATGTTCGAGAACGGCCGCCATCAGTGGAGACTGGTCATCTCTTAATTTAAATTCATATTTGAATTGTTTTACCTTTTTATTACGGACGCTTTTAATGTTCGGCATCGTTCTCACATGCATAATTTCAACATGAATGATGTAACAAATATATTTTAACCATATTTTGATTTAAAAGAGTGTCCGTGGAGTTTCTTGCCCGTTCTTCTCCATAGGTATCTACTACGCTTTGGAATGTGCAACAAGCTTCATCTTTCTGACTGACCGACCCCTTGACAATTCAAAAGTGCCTGCAATTGGTTTATTTGAAACAAATCTTTGAGTTAGAGTTAATACTTAGCATCACCATTGGCATCGCAGTGAATGCTTTGTGTCTGAGCACTCCCAAAATCGCACTCTTTAGTTCTCTATTTCTTTTCAGCTGGAAGCTTAGTTTCTTGAAATCCTCAATGTTACTTTTGTAATCTTAAAACAATTTACATCAAGCTTTTTAATCTGCATTTGTTTACCATCCTGTCTTCAAAAGTAGACTCAATAAAAATACACTTGGATTAACAAACAAAAATAAATAAAAAGTAGCAACATTACTTTTATTTCAGCAACACTGTCCAGAAATCGTCGAACTCAAATGAAACTAACAGAAAAACATTTATTTTATGCTATTTTTAAAGACGATTTTTAGGGTTCGGCAGCCAAAGGGTGCCAACGGGGCTCTATTACTAATTAGGCCCCGCTGTCCGACACTCTGCCGCAGGGCTGTATCTTTTGAACCGTAATACGAGTAGATAGACACTTCAAATTTTCAGGGCGTGTACAGCTATAACAAGAAAAAAAAACCACTTATAAGAAACGTGTTTTATTTTTACTAAAGTATTATTTTAAATATGTTGTTTTAAATATTATACGGTGGTACGGAACCGTCCATGTGCGAGTCAGAATCGTACTTGGCCGCTTTTTTACAAACACTGGCCGCAAATAACGAATTATTAAAACCACATAGAACGGCCGTGAGCCACGTTTTAGTGCTCAATAAAGAAACAAAAATCTGCGCCATCTTTATTACTAAGATTAAACATTAAACACTATTGTATCGTAAAATGTTTTAATGGACTGTGGCTTGTGGCTTGGTCGGTTTGTTGTGGGTTTGAGGTGGGCTGGGTCAGCAGTTTACGGGGCTAGTAAGGATGTTAGATGTCTTTGTGCTCATAAAAAGGAATATCAATTCTAAGAGATGTTAGTTTTGAGGAAATCATCATCATCGTCATATTCCTGCCCTGGTCCTACGTTACTTGGGGTCGTAACACGTTTTGTTCTTTGTCTCCCCTGTCAACCGTCATGCTATCATTCACTTCCTTTTCTTTCATATCATTCTTCACACAACCCATCCATGTTTTCTTTGGCTTTCCTCTACGTCTCCATCCATCACTCTATTAGTAACATGCGCTTCCTCCTTCCTCGACATCATTTGAGGAAATACAAACAAGTTTTCTTTTAAATGTAGGCACCACTGCATTGTCGATTTTATAATTATTATTGGCATAGTCATTAAAGCACCTTTTATCTCGCTACTAAATCGTATTTCACTGAAGGAACTTTAGGAACGGTTTCCTAATTCCCAGCTCAACAGTTAAGAATTAAACAAATACTTAGCAACATTTTATAACAACACTGGCAGACTTTACTTCAAAAAAAGCTTGAAGAAATAACAAATAGTAGATTGTTATACAAGGGGCTAATATGACCCATTATATACGAGGTAGTTTTACTCCCGCACTTTATCGAGGGAGTAAATAGAAACCGAGTTATAATGGATTTTTAGCGCCGTGTGTTACACTCTATTTTTCACTACGATGGCGAGAAAATAAAATAATCCAATACAATATTAAATGGTTTACTTTTTGTTAATTTCTTCTGTAGCCGAAGTGAAATGCACGCATTCTACTGAAGAGATCGCCGCTCTTAGTTCCATTTTCAAAAATAAAATGTTTTCTTTTTTATGAAACAATAATAAGTCGAGTCTTTATTCATGATAATTTCTATTTATGAATTACGTTTTTGTAGGCTCGTTGTAACAGGCAAAACATAAAAAATAAATGCCCTAGAGGAGAATATGCTATTTTATCCCCGCTCTGGTATGCTACAATGACGGACTTATTGAAGAGAGAAGAGCAAGAGGAGTGAAAAAAAACTTATTTAAGTCATTATCAATATGAAGAGGAGGTACTAACGAAGCATTTCACACGCAAATAAATGTAGTCAATGTCCACACTCCATAGACGTGCAGCGAGCTCGGGAATTAGAGGCACCCTGACTCGGACAGGTTAGGTTAGAAGGGGGGTCTGGAAGACCCCGCCATCCCCTTCGTGGCTATTTTTTTTTAAACCACCCTTATGTAGGAGCCCCGCCAAACGGGGCTCCGTGGACTACAGTTAAAGTGCAAAGCAACATTTTTGTAGTGAAATTATTACTTTATAGTGTATATTTATTTTGTAAAGTCGGTTCATGTTTATTAAAGTGATAATATTAAATTATAGATGTAGTATTATTTCAAAGTGCTATTAAATATATCCCTTTTTATAATACATAGTTCGTGTTGGTGAGGCAGAAAAAAGAGAGGAATGCTATTGCTTTAATTGCTCACAAAAATGTTTATAATAATGTCGTCAACAAGTATCAAGCAAAATAGCAAGCCATCGTTAGATGTCATGTAGGTCATCTCGTAGCTGCCACGGCTTATTTTAATTACTGAATTATTTTTGTTTTTAGTTTTTTTATACTGACTCTTTTAACGTGCATGTCTTTCTACATCGTTCTCACACACATGTATAATTACAACATCAATCATGTAACCAATATGTTGTAAGAATATTTTGATTTAAAAAAAGTGTCCGTGAAGTTCCTCGTCCGTTCTTCTCCATAGGTATCTACTACGCTTTGGAATTGGCAACTAGCTTCATCTTTCTGACTGACCCTTGACAAAAGTGCCTGTAATTGGTTTATTAGAAATAAATTATTTGACTTTGAGTTTTTTGCCATAGGTCAAAAGTGTAAAAAATGTAAAAGCACCATTTTTATGTTTAGAAACTAAATGTATTTATTAACCGACTTCACAAAAAGGAGGAGGTTCTCAATTCGTCTGTATGTTTTTTTTTTTTTTTTTTTTTTTTTTTTTTTTTTTATGTGTGTTAGCTCATAACTTTTTTCTGGGTGAACCGATTTGGATGATTCTTTTTTTATTTGATAGGTGGTGCTTCACATGTGGTCCCATTTAAATTTGATCAAGGTCTGACCAGTAGTTTTTGAGTTATCTTTAATATTGCATATTTTTTCCACTTAGTTTATATGGACGATGTGTTAATAATTTCCTGTCACTGATATTTACACACCAAGTAGTGGTATAAGAATTTGTGTGGGGTAGGTACCGCAACTAAAAAGTGAAAAATAAAAACTTTTTTACAAAAAAACAACCGACTTCCAAAAAAAACACTAAAAGACGTGAAAAATAACTTTAATTTCGGAAGTCGGTGACCAAAAACGAAAATACAAAACCAGACACCGACTTCCGAAATTAAAGTTATTTTTCACGTCTTTTAGTGTTTTTTTTGGAAGTCGGTTGTTTTTTTGTAAAAAAGTTTTTGATAAATGTATACACATGGCAAGAAATAAAATACTAGGTATAGCGTTACATAACAAATATTTTCGTCCGAAGGGTAATGATCTTTCAGTGTTTTGACAAACTACAGTGATAATATTTTGACATACGACAAGAATACTTTGACATGCGACAGTCCCTTTTTGTTATGTGATATTTTATTATTTAACTTTTCAGTTACGACTGTTTTTCTTATCTTTATAAGTATTTCCAGCAGGTATTTTTTCATGTGTTAGATATATAGTTTTACATAGAATGTTTACGAACAAGAAGAATAATAATGTTCTTCTCTTCATAAATACAGTAATAATATAATTTCTTTTCCTCGTTGACCATTTTATTCCTTTTGTTTTTCGCTGCCTCCAAATATATATATATATTTGTGTGTTACTATGAAAATAGTACTTAATAAATAGTACGTTGTATTTCTGAGATTCTATTCTGTGTATTACTATGAAAATAGTAAAAAAACAGTAATTCACGACATTGTCTTTCTAGAAACAAAACCAATTTATTCAGTAGGTAGTAGGATACGGATGAAATTTTGAGTAAATACACTTTTTACAAGACCAACCACGGAACGATTTGTATGCAGTGGGTTTTTACATTGTTCTCACATATTATAGAAGCAACAATAATAATGTACCCAGGATTTGGTAATATCCTGATTTAAAATAGTGTCATTGGAGTTTCTTGTCTGTTTTTCTTCATAAAGATCTACGTTTTGGAATGGGGAACTAGCTTCCACTTTTTGACGAACTGACCGACTCTTTGACAGTTCAAAAGTGCCTGTGTAGTATCTCTATCTAATCTGTGGTGCCTGTAAATGGTTTAATTGAAATAAATGCTTGTAGTTTGAGTGTTAGTACCAACCAATTGAAAACAAAAAATGCTGCAGGCAAGAACTTTAAATAGAACAAACAAAATCAACTCGGGCAGGGCTAAACAATCTAATAAACAGGGATAGTCAACCCAAATTCGCATTGAGAGAAACAAAAACAAATCGATACTAACAAATCGACTTCGCGTGACAGTCTTGAATAAAACAACCCAGACCCACGTGGTTAATATATTCTGCAGGTTTATGTGTTTTATGTGGGTAGTTGGGTACCAGTATTACATAATATAAATCTATGAAGCAGACTATGTAGGGTGAAAATGCGATGGGGGTTTCAAATAGAACGAAATGTTTGTTTCCAATGTCATCGGGCTTATAAATTTTTAATTGCCAATGGTTTCGTCTATAACCACTTGAATATATAGTATCATGGTTCTCAGGTCGGGCAAAGTATTATTGGGTTTTTCCATTAAGAATTTATTTTTCAGTAGCAGCTCTTAGTCAGGATTTGTGCCCGGTCGATGGCAATTTAATAGGCTGGCCATATAATACATGGGGCTTCAATATAACTGGTGAAATGTGGGTGTACTATAGGTACACCTCTACCTAACCCCGTGGATCACAATCGTGATGTTATGTTATGTAGATAGTACAAGAAAGAAAAACTAGCCAAGTGCGACTCGGACTCGCGCACGAAGGGTTCCGTACCATTATCTATAAAAACGGCAAAAAAAACACTTTTGTTGTATGGGAGCTCTCTTAAATATTTATTTTATTCTGTTTTTATAGCGGCAATAGAAATACATCATCTGTAAAATTTTTAACTGTCTAGCTATCACGGTTCATGAGATACAGCTTGGTGACATATGGACAGACAGACGGACAGACGGACAGCGGAGACTAACTAACAGGGTACCGTTTTACCCTTTGGGTACGGAACCCTAAAAAAGAAATCTAATTAGAATAGAATAGAATAGAATAGAATACTCGTTATTATGTACACCATAATAATTACAGATATAAAAGTAGAAATTTTACATAGGGTGACACAATGGGCGGTCTTATCGCTAAAAGCGATCTTTTACAGACAACCTTTGGATGGATTCAAGGTAGAAGGAGAGACAATAATGCAGGTAGTCAGTGGTATACCATTTACATATACAACAAATACATACATACATAAAACATATACCTATCTACATAATATAATATATACAATAATAAACATGAAACAAGAGTAAGGAAACTAAATGTAATGACAATGTTTAAGGAGAGAGGAAGTGTTTTTTAACCAGAATTTTAAAAGTGGACAAAGATTGAGCACGCCTTATCGACATGGGCAAGGCATTCCATAACCGTACTGCTTGAACTGTAAAAGACTTGTCATAAAAACTGGTGGAATGCCTCGGCATCTCTAGTCTTAAGTTTTCCGATGACCTCAGCTGAACAACTGTATTACTCCTGTAATACAGTTGTTTTTACCCAGAGTCTTCTCCCAATCAGTAGGTTCTGGATTTTATGCAATATACACCATTATATTTACTTTACGACAAGCAAAAATAATAATGAAAATAGCAAAATTGTAGTTACATTAATTATTAAAATAAATGTATGATTAAAATAGTTACCATGAAAAAGGAGAAGTAAAAATTATGATACGAATTGATTTATAATATTTTCGTACTACATGTGTGTGAGTGTGAAGTGTAAAGAGTGTGTGTTTTAAGGCTCCTTCAAACAGGCGCGACACGCGACGCTATTCGCACGCAACGCGTACCGCTCATCGCGCGACAGGTAGCGCCTGTGTGTCGCGTTGCGCTTGTTAGACGGACCCTTAATGTGTTGGTGTGTGTGTATTATCAACCTCGTTAGTTAGTAGTAACTTGTATGAAGTATTTATGGACAGATTTTATGAATGCCATAAATTTCAGCCATCGAAGCAGCATGAAACTACATCAAGTTTTTATAATTCAGTCATCGTACGGTCAGAACCATAAATATATGTGCACACTTAGCAAAATTCACTAATAAAATCCTTTAATAATGTATACGCATAGGCATAATCGGCATATAATTTTCCCACTGCTGGGACACAGGTCTCCTCTCGGTGAGAGGGAGTGAGCTGTAATCTACCACGCGCAAGTATTAATTTTGCTAATCAATAATTTTTTCTGACTTTACAAAAATAATATTAGGTACAACATACTTTTTTTCAACTCTATTCCAAACTATAAGGACCCGTTAGGCAACTTAGTTAGCTCCAGAATGGCTAAAAACACAAACTTATAATACAACTACTTCATTTGTAACTGAAACTGAACAGGGTATTTACAATTGGATTAAAAACTATAATCTCAGAAGCGTGTTGATTTAGTATTCAAGTCGCTGTTGTTTACAAACTAATTCAACCTGCCTCGTTGGTCTAGTGGCTGCAAACGTGACTGCTGAGCTTGAGGTCCTGGGTTTGTCCTGGGATTTCCGAGTCGGGCAAAGTGTTATTGTATTTTTCAATATGAAATTTCTCAGTAGCAGCCTACAGTCTGGATTGCTGCCCGGTTAATGGCAATAGGCGCGCCCCTTATTACATCGGATTTAAACATAACGGGCGAAATGTGCGTGTACTATAGGTGCATCTCTGCCTAACCCTTCGTAAAATAGCAGGTGTGATGGTATGTTATTCCTGTTGTAGCAGCATCTACAATGCCATATGCTAGCTACGTGTCTCACTGACGTCACGCAAAATCCTGCATCGCGCAAGCAGAGTTTACCGCGCAACTAGCTTATATAATATACAACGTCCAGACATCAAAAGTCGGGCAGTTGCCCACCAGACACAACACCCGTCAGCGGGCTTAGCATGCCGCTATCTATCTATTCGAAGAATAGAGACGGCTATTCCCATACAAAGTTACATTTCGTTTCTCTATTTTTGACATCGCACCGTAAAAATCCTTCTAAAATCTGTCATTTTGTCTTCCGTTTCTGCCGATCGTTGTCTAGGTCTTTTTTAATGTAGACTATTTCAGAAGACAGTTGTCTAGGGTAGTGAAGACAATTTGATTTTTAATCGCCATGCTAAAGACGGTACAAAACTTTTTGCTCGACGGCCACATAGTATAAAAATGGAAAGGAAAAAAGGAAATTTTCACTTTTTGTGTGGAAAATGTGAAAAATGATTACCTACATGTTGAGTTTTAGGGGTTAAAGAGTTCTATAAAGGGGGTCGAAATTTTCATTATTTTTGCGATAGGACACACCATTTTCGAGATTTATGCAAAATAAAAGATAAACGTGAATAAATGACTGAATTTCGTAAAAAGTGCAGTTGACTCTTTCTACTTTGTTGCCGTCGTACTGTCTTCACGAACCGTAAATTTTGTCTATTCTTCCGTCGACAAGATGGAGCTTGTGCTAAGCCGGTCGGAGGATCGTCTCTTTTCTATAGAGTATGAGTGTGCTTTACACCTTGTTCCTCAAACCTCTATACTGTTATTGCTGACTTTACCTAGTTGAGTTAACGGCCAAAATAAACTAATAAATCAAAGTTATCGGTTATAAAGTTAACTTGATAGCTCATATTAAGTAGGAACAGTTTAATTTTAACCATGCTTTGCATGCCCGAGCATGGTAAATTGATTGATTTCAAATCGTAATACGGAAATAGAGCAAACGCATTTTGATTCTGATCGTAAAGTTTTTTTGTGGTGCCAAAGTTAATTTGAAATCTTATAGTTTTGTAAGCATGTATCAGAAATGTGAGGTCATATTAAAATTTAAGGTCGCGGTACGGACCACCAAACTGATTTTTTTTCTTAATGGGACCAACTTCGTAATCGCGAAAAAATTATCAGTCGTCCCATAAATTTGGGTCGAGTAGGTATTGAAGTTTTTTATAGGAGGGACAGTTGATATTTTTTTTGCGATTATGACGTTGGTCTCATCCACCATTAAATATGAACACTCTTTTCTGATACACGCTGTATAGCAATTATTGCGTTTAACAAAATAATAAATATTAGTATTACCTGTGTACTTTGCTTTTTTGTTCCTTCTTTAAGTTTTTATGTGGAATACGATTTAGGTAGATATAAATGGATTTAGGTAAATGGTTAAAAAAGAAACAGCTGTCTGATATATGTAGAGCATTAAATTAGTACTTATTTTTAAGAAACTAGATGAAAATAAAATTCCCACAAAAAAATCACTTTAGGTTTTGCCGTTGTTTTTTTTTCCGGCAGCTTTTCATTTTTTTCTTTCCGTAAGAACCTGATTCGGACTATTACAAACATATTACCACAAAAATTGTTTCGAAGTTTAATATTTTCGCACAACAAAAGAGTGGAACTCTCTACCTGAGTCTGTGTTTCCGACTGCATACAACCCAAATCTCTTCAAAGTGTGAGTGAACAGGCTTCTTCTGAGTAAGCTCACTCCATCGTCGACTTGGTCTCTGTCATCTCTGACCTAGACTAGAGTCAAGAGCAAACGCATCTCATTTTTTTTTTTAAGTTTCCAAATCGGTCCAGACATTCTTAAGTGATGCGCTTACCAACGAATAGCATTTCATTTT
Source organism: Griposia aprilina (assembly GCA_916610205.1). NCBI lineage: Eukaryota > Metazoa > Arthropoda > Insecta > Lepidoptera > Noctuidae > Griposia > Griposia aprilina. The sequence continues at coordinate 20,686,523 of OU744302.1, read as the reverse complement.
TATTATAGAAGATAGGTATCTAGAAATCTCGCTCAGTTACATTAAACCTGATAACCTGTACATGAAAATGTATGTACACAAGCAACAAAGGAAAGCCCGCATAGCTTTTAAAATAATATATTGTAAAGTAGCTTGTTGCTTTGCAACCTGGAAAAATATTTAACCCAACAAAAGATTTAGATAAATTCTACAAAATTAATAAATTCAGTAGCTCTACCCTCCAGTGTTCTTATATTTTTTTCCTCTAAAAACACAGTGGCACATTGAGACGCTTTTTAAAAAAAACTTTCAGCACGAGTTTCCTCTTCTCAGTTTAAAAATGGTACGAGTTTTATAAAGTCTTCGAGGGGTACCGTTACATACACAAACATTTGAATTTTGTTCTAAGTTTGAATATTCCGAACTTCATTTGTCGGGATTCGAAGCTTCACGGAAAATCAACGTTACGAAATTTTGCCAATCAGGTTTGCGTTCTAAATTCAAAATAAATCCATACATTTTGATGAAAGTGTTTTTGTTAGCTTTTCTTTGGCACTTTTAGTATTTTGTTTGGTTGCCATAAATATTTTTCATCTATCTATGGATTGCAAACGTGTGCGCTATTAGCAAAGGCAGATTACAAGCTGGTAATCTAAATGATTATTTATTAATAAAGCATCAGTACTTCAACAGTGTCTTGTTTCCGTAATGTTGACTTTAATTAATCCCTAATGGTTTCCCATTAATGTGTCTGGAACTATAATCATAATGGTTCGTTAATATTCATGTTATAATAATTTAAGGAGTTGCAATAACGTCTTTGGTGTGGGCACAGTATAATAAAGTAAGCAGTATTACATTTCGGCGGTGTCCTTGAAATAATTACCTACGGCCGCTCGGTAGATAAACACGCACTAGGGTTGCCCACTAATTGTGCATTTTGATTTGTAACCGTACTTCATAAGCAGAGATCGGATGCATATTTACCTAAAGTTAATTTTTGAAAGTATGGAAGCGGCTTCATAACGTATTTTTTTTTTTTAATATCCCGGAATGCCAGGAACATCGGGAATGCATGACTAGTCGGGTTTATAGTATGGAATCAGCTTCTAAAAAAATATTTATTAAAATAAAATAAAACCCGGTATTCTTGGATTGCATAACTTTTCAGATACATACATAAACTCACGCCTACTTCCCATGGGGGTAAGCAGAAACTACAGAACGCCACCAGCCACGATCCTTACATACGCCTTTTGCCTCGTTTACGTGCATACATCTGGTCATACAGGCACGCCGATTTCAAGTACTACGCACCTGTCCTTTTTGAAGAACATCACCAATAAGGTTACTATGTTTTCCTAGGCGTCCCCTCCCGGCGTTTCCACTCACATCTGCCTTGTAAATACCTTTTGTTAGTCGCCGTTCATTCATCCTCTCAACATGACTAAACCATCTAAGCGTACCCTTTTCAATTCAGATGTATATTTATTTAAAACTAATGTTTAACCCTCGATACAAATACGTGTATGAAGGGTGTAAGAGTAGGGTTGGTGTGTGTTAGATAAAACAAAAACAAAAAAACATATTTTTTATACACAAAAGCGAATTCCATGTTAGCCAAAATCTAAATTTTAGGTGAATATGCATCCGAATTTCCGATCTCTGTTTATAAGTCCGACAAATCTAATGATGGCATTATTTTTTAAACACTTGCGATTTGTTGAAGGTAGTGTGTCCTGTACATTATAATGTACATCACAAATCCGGTAGCTTGTGGTGTAAGGTATATTTGCTAAATTATCCCGAGACATCAGCCAAAGCTGTTCGGATAGTCTGATTTTATTATTAGATATTATCAATTTATTCGGGTACGAAAATAAAATACTTACTATAGAAGCGTAACATAAAAAGGCCTATTAAAGTCCGCGATGACATATCTAAATGCTCTGGTTAATTCACAAATTGATAAAAAACTGAAATTGATATGAACTAGGTACAATGCAATTGGATGGGGTCTTTTTATACTTTCTATTATACAATAATTGCATAGCACAGGTGTGAGCACTATGCATTAAAGAGCTACCATTTACCGGGTAATATTTGTCTTCCATTGACTTGAATGTGCCCTGGCTGCTGATAGTATGTCATGCTCACTCAAATGTATCGCTGACGGTGGTGCGTATGTTGGATCATTTAGCTCTCCCTTCAAAATGGTTGAGCTAAATGGTTCTGATCCATGCCTCATGTTAGTGAACGGGTTGCGTCAGTTAGGACTGGTCATCTCTTAGCTGCCATGGCTTATTTTAATTCTTTTATTTTTGGATGTTTTTTTTTTAATTCCTGTGTGCTGTACTCTGGACGCTTTTAACATAATTACGCCTTTTTTACATCGTTCTCCTTTGTAATTATAAATTAACTACTAATATTTTTACAACAATATAATTTAAAAGAGTGACCATGGAGTTTTTCTTGCCAGTTCTTCTCCATAGGTACCTACTACGCTTTGGAATAGGCAACTAGCTTCATATTTCAGACTGACCAACGCCTTGACATTTCAAAAGTGCCTGCCAAAAATGGTTTAACTGAAATAAATGCTTTGAGTTCGAGTTAGATACATGGCGTAATTTTCTGCTATAACATGTGTGATACAGAACTAAGTTTTAAATAAAATAATAATAGGATTTATTTATTCCGAAAATGTTGATAAGCTTCGGTTTTTATTAATCAGAGATACTAGATATTCGGAACTATAATTTACAACTCAATTTCCTAAAACTTCAAAATTTCACACTTCCAGCCTTTTGAAGGAAGAGAAACTAGCTTAGCTGTTTTTTTTTTCATAAATGCACTCAGTTATAATTACACTAGCCTCGTCCTAACTCAAAAATTAATTTAATTACTAACTGTGTACTCTGTGATAAACTACTCCTTTGACGGTAACTGTAACGCTTATGGGAAAGGGTTCACCTGTTATGGGATCCAATTTAATTTATTTGCTAACCACTAATGGTTAAATATTGTTATGCTTACATTCAACCTTAATGTTTTATAAAATTCCTGTTGTAGTGGAATTGCGTTGAGAACTCAAAGCTACCGAGTAATTTTATACACATATAATAATTATTTCTCTATACTATATTGACATAATAAGCTAAATTGTGTTGCTCTGAAAAGAGAATAGTTTTATTAATCTCAATGTACCTACATTTTACATCCAAATTATATTAAATAGAATATAACCAAATATAGGTAAGCCTTTCCTGAAAAGAGAAACAAGATTGAAAGCTATTATTTACTAATACAAAATTATTTTCTTTATTTTCAAAAGATTGTCATTTTGACTGTCATCTTTATTTTTATTTTTTCTAGTACATAGAGCTAGGTACTAAACATGGTTTGTACACCTTATGTTAAAGACTATGCGAATGAAGTAAACATTCATTTACACACAGTTACGGGGCGAAAAGATTAAGCAACTTTAAAAACCATTTTTTTTGTAAGTAATTATATACAAAGTCTTTTACACGTCAATATTTCTATAAACACCGTGGGCACTAATTGTACCAACTAATAACTAATAATACTAATACTACTATGCTAATACTTTTTTGGAAAAATGGAATATTTTTCTTACACTGTGCAAGTAAAAATGCTGAAACTATAATTTAACTAGATATTTTAGATGTTTTAGCCCTAGTTGACTCAACCGACGAAAGAGGAGAAGTGATGTATTTTTTCGCTCTAGATTTATATAGAACAATAATCAAGAGAAAAGAAAAACATCGTGAACAAGAACATACATTTGTAATAACCTTACGTACGGCCAGGCAACTCGCTGAAAACTGCAATTTGTCGGCCATGCTAGGCATGCATTGCAACTTGTTTATTACACCAGTTCGGTGCAGTCAGAAGCATGTGCTATAAATATTCCGTTGTATAGAAAGCTGAATCTGATTTCATTGATCATGCAGGACATTTAAAAACGCACTCATCTAGTCCACTGGTTATGTCGATAGAAATCTATAATAAACTACCCGAGGTGCTCAGAAATTTGGGAAAAATTGCTATTTTTACTAATAAATTAAAAAATATATTACTAAATAAATTACAGTATAAATGAATATTTAATTGAAAAATCCATAGAACTGACATAATAATATAAATGAATAATAAAAATTTAGATTTTATTCATTTAATTAATAATTAATAGAATTTAAATTTACTTAGAATGAGTTTCTTTTTGCATGTATCCTCTTCCTTCAAATTTTTATTTTGCTGTGCCTGACAGGGTCCACGATTGGTACTTACAACTAATGTTTATTTACCGCCTAAGCACATTGTGGAATGCAATAAATGATTGAGTATTGAGTATTTATTGTTAAGATAAGATTTGATCAATTTTGTTTTTACTTAAAGCTTAGGCATATCTACTCACTAGCTATAATAACTGCATTCTTGTCTGTAAACAAATTTGACTACCTAATGAAATTCCAACGATTCAAGTGCTCGATTAGATCTGAGTAGACCTGCAAAATAGAAATTGTAGATTTCAGAGTTGTTAATTTTGTCAGTTAGTAAAATAAATAAATTTCTTTATTGCCATAGAAACAGGTTACAGAAAAATGTGACACCCTGGCTTCAGAGCCAAGTAGAGTACCTGTAATTTAGGAGCCAGCTAGTTGTCGTGCAAACTTACAAACACTTCTGCTTTATAAATGTTTTCAACAGTTACAAAAGGAAAATCAACAACCATTTCTTTGACGACAACGCAGCCCATTTCTCGGTCCCCATAAACAATACCCCACTTTTAGCGCACAATAATTTATTCGCAGAGTAAACTTCACCACAATCTAGCAACACTACAGTTTACACAAACGGGCACGCCCAACAAACAAGAATATAAAAGCTATCACGTTGAATGGAAAGCTATTGTGTAGTTGTGACGTAACAGCTTGGATATCTGAGGGATTTAGGTTACCATGTTATGGTTGATGAAATTGTAATTGGCTGGAAGGAGAACCAAGAAATCTTCTCAAATAGAATCCAAACTCAAATTGCCAGAAGAGTTGAAGAAGTAAATATACAGGATGTAACAAGACCCATCACAAAGCCGTTATCTACTAAGTGACTTTGTGCAAAAATAATTGCTGGGAAACGACTTTAATCTGTTTACGTTGGTGAGCAATATAACGCACGCAAAACATTGTGTTCATGGGTGACGGTATAGGAATCGTGGAAGTATTAAAAGTTAAGTTTTATGATTTAAAATTTGTTTTCGTTTCGACAAAATATGTTGGAACTTTAACCTTCAATATTTCCGTAACCCGAACGTTCCCAGCTGTAGGTATAGATAGGTCCAATACAAAAAATATCATAATAATGGGAAGAACAAGGAACCTTCGGCTTAGTTAAGGGTATTTTCACACCCGTTATGAAAGCTATTGGGTTGAGAAGGTCGGATAATGATGTCGTCAATGTACATTTGTGTCAACATCCTAATCTTTTCACACGTGTGTTATGATTGGCATCCTAGCCTAAACAGATGCGGTTGAAAATATAGCATTCTGGAATTCCAAGTTTAAACTAGTGCCGTCAGATTTATGTTTCGGATGACATGTTTCTTTTCATTTTAAAATATACTTTGATAATCAAAAATACACTTTCCTAAAGTAAATAGATATTACTGAGAAATCGTTGACTTTAAAATTCAGTTGTCAAATAAGTATTTATTTAAAGTGTTAAATCGTTTACAGGTGACTAAACACTGACATTTACGAGTAAATGTAGGTATTTAAATTCATTAATTTGCTTACCATTGTATACAAGATCCATTTTGGATTTAACCCTGTTTGTGCGAAATACTTCTTAAATAATATTAATATCAATAAATTCTGTTTCAAATATAACTTTACTAATGAAAACAGAGCACAAAATAAATGATTGATGACAGTGAATGCGACAATCAATATCCAAATTTACCTTATTTTCTGACAACAGTACATACAAAATATTCCCACAAAAGGTAACTTGTTAATTAATGGGCTGTCAGTATCAGAAAGGGGCTGTTAGACCAAATTATTGTGTTAATTAAAGCGAATGAGAAAATTAAGAGTCATTATTGAATGTAAAATATTGGTCTGAATACAGTCCCTTGTGGCACTCCGTATAGAAACAAAACAGAACAAAATTTGAAAGAATAAATAACTCTTAATAACGTACTAAGATCATAGTTATGCCATGAATTGATGGTCTTAATAGAGCGTTTAACATCATGCGGTACTATTGATTTCCTCAAAGGCATATCTTCTATTGAAATATTATCTATTAATTACTTCTTTTCATCATCCTCTCGTTTTCCTACACGTCTTATAATGACGTTTGTTGCCAATAAAGGTCATTATTTTCTTACTTTTGTGTTGCTTTCATGAGTTGATTCCGTAAGTCGAAGTACGAAAAAGTTAATTCCTAGCTTCCTAGTTAAATCGCTAAACCTCGAGAAACTTATAGTAATTCTGAAGGTTACACGGGTTGTAACTTTACGTCTATTATTAAGGGGGTATTAGATTTATCACACATCTAAAATCAGTATAAATAGTTTTTTTCAATATTTCAGCTCTGAAAGAAAGAAGAAAAAGAAAAAAAAATAGGTTTATTTCTCACAATCTTTGACTTTTTACAAAGAAGTCAAACCTAATTTTGTTTTCCCGGTAGATTTTCTAAATTATTAAAATCATATAAATCACCTTGCCCAAAGCATCTCACAGAAAGTACTACTTTATTAAGTTGAAACCTGCATTTGGTTTACATTTCTCTTATGTTGGCTACAGTTTTGTAAAATAAAACTTGGCAACTGTTTTAACATCGATATTTCAACGCCATTTTGTAACCTTCTTCTTGCAGGTATGATTTAATCTTTTATAGTGTAGTACCCATATATTTCACAGTACTTAAAAGGTATAGTTACATACCTACCACCAATAAATATAAAGTAAATTGCTTAAGCCACGCAAACGCGTGAAGGATTCCATTTTCCCTTAAAAACGTGGCATTGCCAGATTTTATATGGCATTCTTTTGCCCTGATTTCAAAATTAAAGAAACTTGGATTTTTTTTAATGAACTTACCTGTACCTATTCTTTTTCTGCTTGTCTGCTTGTGTTTCTGCTTGCAGTATGTAGCCTCAAATAAAATAGTATATTTCCAATGCATATTAGAGCAGTTAGTTCTCTAATTATTTGTCTATGTATATCGCTGTTTTACTTTAAATGAGACCAAGTTCCTTCAGAAAAATACTCATTATTTTTAAAACTCTACTTAGTTACAATATCTTCAAAGATTTTAATTACATCTGGCCTTGAATCTACATTAATACCAACTTCGAGATTCATTCGGAGCCTTAACAAATGACCAGGACAAATGGGTCTGTCTGTCTTTACTCTTAAGCCCGTCGTCCACGACGTTACTCAAAACTAACCAATTACAATCTCAAATCACTATTGAGTAGCTTAAATATCACAGCACTAGTATTTCAATGGCGGTCTGTACGCGACGCAATCAATCACAAACTAGTTAATAACGCGTTAAATAAGACCCACATGCACCGCCCATCACTAAACACGTTTAGTGCTAAACGAGTATAAAACATAAAATTCTGTTTCTGTCAAATGTTTGAAGATGACAGAGACAGGATGATGTTTAAAACTCGTTTAGCGTTAAAAGTGTTTAGCGATGGCGGTGCAAGTGGGTCTAAATCGCGTTGTGTACGGACCGTCATTGAAATATACTAGTGATGTGACATTCTGACTACTCATCGGTGACTTGTGTTTCAAACACGTTACTTTTGAGTAGACCCGTCGACGATTAGCCTTACGAAGCCCTTTTCAGTCTAGACCTCAGCAGTACCGATGTTATCATGAAGCCAGCCGTAAAAGAAACACAAAGGCTTTAAAGGCTACTTTGTAACTGAAAGAGATGGTTGTAAGTTAGATAATATTACTGTGTTCTTTGCTAGAGTTAGGAATCAAAGAGGAATGTTATGTGAATGCTGTTAATGATAATAATTATCTCAAAAATAGCAGTGTTATTTAATATTGCTAACAACTTCAATTTACAGAATAAGAACGCATTGCTCATTCTCATTACCAATTGCGTAGTAAGCTCCATTCCACCATTATTAAAAAAAAAATGGAGAATGATAAGCTAATTCCCTCTCTTTCATAATTTGTGTAAAATATAGTTGCTACTCTATAATATATGTGTTTATATAATGAACCTTTCTAACCTATCTTAACCCTTCGGGGAAAATTGGCGTGATGACATATTACATTTTTGTAGTTATTTTTGATAAATCAATCATATGTTTATTTCGTATTCCATTGTAGAGTACATAATTATTGTCCTCTAGGTACAGTCAGCAAAAGAGATAAGTATCCAGGGTCGCTAGATATAGTAGAAGTTTATTAAGAGACCGATGAATGTTTTCAAATAAAATTAATAGAAAAGAAACTGGTCAGATATCAAATTAAACTGGATACTTATCTCTTTTGCTGACTGTAAATACAAAGAACATTTTTGCTTGTGAGTGGAGGATAATAACGATAAAACAACGTGATAATGTTTTTCCAGATTTAGACTAACCAACGCATTTGTTTTATCGAAAAGAACAATAAGTTTATTCCCCAGTGGATTTACTTACAACAAGCGTAGGAAGAAGCAGTTCAAATACATTATCTTTATAGTACTTAAAGACCAGCGTAGAAGAATAATTGCCATACAGTTTTTGCTCCAGAGCAAAAATATCTTACAACCGCTTAGTCAAAGCAAATGACACCTCATTTATCAAAAGGAGTGAAGAATTCATGAGAAAGAGATGAATATGTATTCGCACAAACGTACCTTTATTTCCAATTTATGATAGAAATTTCTAAGCCATTAACATCAGTTTAACGGTCATATTTTATAACCGTCACAGCTGCCTTTCGTGAATTGCTTCATCAAAAAGAGTTCAACAGTTTAAGAGAAAGAATACAACAACGGGTACACACTTGCCTTCAGTACTACATACAATGATCTTTCCTTTTTTTGTAATAGTCTAAAAGCATTATAAATAATAGCAGCTTCAGTCGTAAAGTTTCAATGGAACCAATTAATAACTTTTATTACAATCTACAATGAAAATGTAATAAAAAGAGAAATATAGGTACGTTTTACCGTATCGTGACAAAAGCCCAACAAAATTTTATTAGAAGTAAATATGGCAGCAAAGTGTGGCTCGACTGTCGGAACAAAGTATTACTTAAAAATATTATATTACAGTTTCTGAGTTTGAGCACGCAACAAAGTAATTTAATTTACGAACCTGTGTTCAGAAGGCTCTGTAGGCTCTATGCGGCACTGCCGAACTCACATTAAAAATTCATATATGTATTTATAAAAAAAAACACCTTAAAAAATTTAAATGCAATCCACAGCACACTATCACAATAGCTGTCACAATGTTATGTACACTTTAATTTCGAATTTCATGTTTAGTTTCCTATGCAGCCGGTAGGCGGCGCTGGCGTGCGCTTCTTACCGCGGTCGTCTACACACTAACGTCTGACTGTGTGATTCGCGCATGCGTCGTTACTCCTACACCCGATACCTACATTTCATTTTGTAATGAACTGAACTTTTCTTCAGCACGCCCAAAAATAGACCCAAACTTCTAACAACATAGAGTCGGATTTCGATGTCGTACCAAATTAAAGGGTGCGATTCGACTTCGCAGATCTTCCATCTCCCTTCCACTAACGATGTCCACATGCATTTGAAATTTAATTGAGTATATCTATGTGTTGTAGGAAACAGTTTTCAAGTCTTTATGTCAACGGTCAGTGTCAAATGACTGTGACAAAGTGATTGGTGGTATATGTCGACTAAAAGTTGGAAAAAGGCTTTTATTTTTTAAGTTCTTTTTTCCTTATTCCATTACGGACTTTCCTTTTAGGCCCAAGTCTCAAATTTAAAATAGTGTAGTTTTTCTTTTTTTTGGGCCAACTTTTCCTTATGTTTGGGTCTACGCGCGAAGGCGGTGTCGTGTTCAGGGTAATAATCAAAGGAAACCATTACCCCAGTTAAAGTTAAGTTCATAATGAAAGCGGTTTACGCACGTTTTCCTGACATTGGTTAACAATAGCGCTATAAAATGATTACATAACTATATCTTTTATGAAAAGACCGCGTTCTCTTTAATGGAACGGTCAGGGAGGATTACCAAAATTTTCTTGAAAAAAGTTAACGATTAAAATTATTATCAACAGGAATACCTATGTGAAATTATGATAAATGTTGCAATTTAAAAATATTTTGTCTAAAACCCCAATTGCCAACCAAATTATCATTCCTATAGGTTAGCATCAGAGTCATCTGATAGACAGATACGCCTTTATTTTTAAACGTCGCTTTAAATAGTTAAGACAAGCATAAACGTCTAAAGGTATGGTTCTAACATTGACATTGAATCTTGGTTTAATCATTACTTAATTTTGATGAGAGCTAAGACGGAAAAATGGGCCAAAAAAGCCACAGTACGGTATCCAAAAAATAGAAAAAGCCAAAGTACGGTACCCGAAAAATGGAAAAAGCCACAGTACGGTACCCGAAAAATGGAAAAAGCCACAGTACTTTACCCGAAAAATGGAAAGAGACGTAGAGGAAGACAGGTGAAGAGGTGGTGGATGGTCTGCCAAAAGGTTAGCAAAGGTCAGGTTTGAACAGGAATCACTGGAGGGAAATAGAACTATATTTTAATTTATTTTTTAACTTTGTTTATAAACAATAAGGGTATGTTTCGCTAATTGTATAATATTTTGTCATAAAATGTGCACCCCAAAACAGTAGTCAGAGGTGTTTCGTCCATCCAAATGTTTCCAATTAGGTAGGTAACCATAGCAACGCGTAATTCTGTACAAATAACCAGACACCTCTAAGAATCTACCGTGACATATATACAAACGTTTTCAGGTACGTGTTTCACGCAAATACGACTGAAGTGAAAATGGCGTCCTGCATAATAGATGAGTCTGGTCAACTTGCGTTCGTCTCAGACTTAAGCCTTGAATAGGTAATAGAACGCTGTAGATTCGAAATGTTTTAAGAGCTTATAGGCATGTGAGTACTGAACTATTTTAAGTTAAGTTTTGTCTATGGTCATGCCGTACAGTCAAGCAAGGAGACTCGTAAGCTTTTTACTGCCATTCTTGAGGAAGCATTCAAAACTTTGGCACAAAACTGGGCAGATAAGGGAATAGAAATCGATGAAAAGAGATTGCCAAACCTCCGCTTCGCCGATGATATTGTCTTTTTTCATGGTAACATGCTCGCAGAATTGAACAAGGCAAGTCTCGAGATTGGGCTTAAGATGAACATGTCAAAGACCAAACTCATGAGGAACAGCATCAAAAGGAGATCTACCACTATGTCTCAAATGGAGAATTATGGACATATGTATTCTCCCCATTCTCACATATAGTGCTCATTTCTGGTCTTTGACACTACAGCAGAGGTCATGGAGCCATGGGGCGCAGTGTTCTCGGGGTTCGAATTTCGGACTGTACAAGGAACACAAAACTGCGTGCCAAAACCAAAATAACAGACGTTATCCAGAAAGCCGCAGAGCTTAATTGGGACCGGGCCGGACATGTCTACTGCATGTCAGATGACAAATGGTCTAAGAGAACCACCGATTGGGTCCCACTAAACGCACGACGACATCGCGGCAGGCCGCCCGAGACGAAGATGGCGGGACGAGCTTGACTCCTACAGAAAGGACTGGCAAAAGAAAGAATTATCTCGAAAACGGAGAGGGAGGTCTTTGCCCTGCAATACAGGCTACAAAGTTTTGACAATAGTTATGATTGAAATAAATTGAGAGATTGGCATTGTATACACGACCTCGTATTTAGTTACTTTACCATGATGGCTGCTTTTTCGAGAAATCCCAGTAAATTTAAATTAAATTAAAATATTTTGTGACCAAAGTTAAAGTCATCTAATTGTCACATAGACAAATAATAAAAGGGAAAAAAGATGAAATGAATGAATGATGATGATGATGAGATGGATGGTAAAGCAATTAAGAGAACAACTATACAATGTCAAATAAAATTAGTAGTTGTCAGAAGAGCTTCAATATTTAGCATCTGACTGTGCCAATGTAACTTTAAATGCTCACTTTTAAGTTGATGTTAGATATTACTGAGTCACGGTGAAGAAAACATGACTTTAATAGATAGTCTGAAATTTAGTTTAGCACGCAGTGAGCAAGCGTGAAGCGTGCAATGGGCCGGCCATGACCGTTGGGGTAGACGTGAAGACTGTGAATCTGCAAACTTAAGGTTAGGATGCCCTTGGGTTAGGTGGAGCGACGATCTTCGCAGGGTAGCAGCTGGATGAGAGTTGCCGAGCATCGAGCTGAATGACGTGCAATTATAGAGGCCTATGTTCAGCAATACACTGCTGTAGGCTGGTGATGATGATTATGAACAAGTGTGGTGATTACAACTCGTGCCTTATTTATATTGGAAGATGCACCGCAGTGTGTCAATCTCACGTTGATATATTTTACATAAAAATGAAAACATGAATAATGAAAAACTAATTAATAATACTCATTTCAAACTACAGCAAATAAAACTGACTGTTCCACGAAAAAGTAAGTGCAACCTCGTTTCACAGTTTTTCATGAATATGCAAAGTTAAAAAAATTCAACAGTACTTCAAAGTATTAATTAAAGCGGCCATTTTTAATTAAAAAATGTAATAGCCTTTTGAAATACGATAAAGACATAATTTTATTTACATAACTAATATTTACTTAAGGATTTGTTCGAGTTTCTGAAGAAATTGATACCGTTGGATTCAACTTCATAATTACGAAGTTAATTTTGCTTTATTGGGTTTTCTTTGAAGGCGAAAATCATTTTTCTTGGAAGAGACGTATTTATTTCGTTACCTATATACGGTGGCAGGGACATCGATGATTCTGAAACCTCTGCGCTGAAATTTATTGTTGGTTTTTTTTTATCAGCATTTTCCTATAAAAGTACAATACCTACGCGGTCAAAATGTAGATAAAATAATTTTTTTTTATAACCCATGAAATATTTTAGCGCAGGGGTGTTCAGAATCATGTACGGAATGCAAGGTAACAGGTTGCGCGCCCGTTTAAAGTATGTAACTTCTAAGGTACTTATGAGGATAGCAAATTGACAACCAGAGGAGTTCATTGAATTGGTTCATTGGAGGAAGACATTGACAGACAGTGTAAGCTTTGCAATATTTTGAGTACCTCTGGATCCCTTTAGAGTACGGAACCTTAAAATCTAGACTTGGGTAGTCTTAGGTTATTGTCATCTGCCCTGCCTTTCCTCAACTGTGATGCAGCTGAATATCAGTATTTAGACTTAGGTATATGAAACCTATCATTACAAGCTTTTATTTAAGGCGCTTCCCCGACCAAACGACCTTGAGCGTTCGGTCCTTCTCTGTCCCGTCGCTGAGTCTCGCTCTGTCTCGGTCCCTGCGCACGCCCATTATTCATAAAATTCACAAAAAAAAAATTAAATTATTTTAATAAAAAAGACAAGCGTTGTTTTGAAATAAAGTAAACCGTGAATTGTTTAGATTTTTAAATTATCTATCCATTAGTGTAATCCTCAAATAAATAGAACGTCACATTTAGCTAAAGATGCATGCAATCAATAACTTTATCACTTTTTTACAAGGAGATTTTAAATGTATTTATAACACTTAAAAAAATATTTTTTACAAAAATACAACCGACTTCAGCTCAGAACTTTGTTCTGGGTGAACCGATTTGGATGATTCTTTTTTCATTTGATAGGTGGTGCTTCACATGTTGTCCCATTTAAATTTGAGCAAGGTCTGACCAGTAGGTTTTGAGTTATCCTTAATACTGCATATTTTTTCCACTTAGTTTATATGGATGATGTGTTAATAATTTCCTGTCACTGTTATTTACACACCAAGTAGTGGTATACGAATTTGTGTGGGGTAGGTACCGCAACTAAAATGTGTTTTTTTTTTTTACAAAAAAACAACCGTCTTCCAAAAAACACTAAAAGACGTGAAAAATAACTTTAATTTCGGAAGTCGGTGGCAAAAAATAAAATACAGATACAAAGACACCGACTTCTGAAATTAAAAGAATTTTTCACTTTGTGGTGTTTTTTTTAGAAGTCGGTTTTCTTTTTATGTTTAAAAGTTTTTTTTATTTATCACTTTTTAGTGGGTCAGTTATTAATTTATCTAAGTTACAATAGCCTTATTTCAACTGCTCATCGCCTTTTACAAAATATTGCTTTTACCGATGCAGGGACGTTAATTGTTGAGGAGTTCTCCTGATAAAAACGGGAAGAACTGGAGCTGATGGTGAAGGCACCATTAGCTTCATTTCACCATATGTATTGTGATGAGCTTAACTTGCTTCGCAACCATATTAAAGCAATCGAATCGCAACCACAATGAGTAGTTCCGGTGGCCGCCTCTGGTCTTTACCATCAGTTCCTTTTCACCAAATGGTGCTTTCCGAGAGCAAATTCACGAGTTACTATAAAAAAATACTCAAATCGTCATAACGTGTGCCTATAAAATTTGAGGATTTCCTTCGATTTCCATGGGATCCCGTCATCAGATTCTGACTTGGTGACAGTGGAACTACCTCGAGAACATATCCTTTCAAACAAAAAAATAATTTTCAAAATCGGTTCACAATTGACGGAGAAGAAATCGGCGAACATACATAAAAAAATTAAAAAAACATAGTCGAACATATAACCTCCTCCTTTTTGGAAATCGGTTTAAAAATAATCGCAATGCGACACGTCGTGCGACTAGTCGCGCTTGTCTGGAGCCTTTAGGCTGTGAGTTGTCAGTAATTTTGTTGAGTAGATATGTTTTTTGTAATCATAAATAAATGCTTTAAATAATTATAGTAAATATAGTTCGGTAGCGTAATCTTTGCTTGGAAATGTATCTAGACTGTGATTGTGTAAACTCTTGTTGAGTTCGACATTATCTTAAAATGATTTTGGTTGAAGAAATAATAAGATATTTCTTCAAAATATTTGAGCCGTAATGAAATAAAGAACACTTTAACATATCAATTGAATGTTTTCATGCTTAAGTTATATAATGTTACTGAGTGCTTTTGAAAATTCAGCTTAGAACACACTTGACATTCCACAATATTTCACGACGATGTAAGTGAGTGGTACTTCTATACTTTAAAGGAAATGGTAAAGAAATTATTGTATTGAAGACTAAATTGATGTTTTTGTTTTTGTCTGCTGTTTTTTTTTGTTAAATGTGAATGGTAATAAGCTTTTAGAAAGTCTCTCAAGTCAGGTGTTTAAACAAAGGTTGGTGATGCATCTGATATCATCCATATCGTAACCCAGCCTCCCCAAACTACCTTCATTTGATGCAAGCAAAGATTTCAGAAAAAGGTTCTTCTCAGGTATTTACTTTAATGATTTTTAATATGCTACTATTCATATTGTATTCAATTGTTGTGCCCGACATGTGAACATATATTTAATTATTATTAAGATCTTGTAAAACACATGTGATATCATCGCTCTTTGCTGATGACCTATAGCTGATGCATGTAGTGAAGCAAAATGCCGATCATGACATACTGCAGCAGGATTTAGATCGAGTCAGTAAGTGGAGCCGAAAATAAACTATATTTCAACGTGGAGATATACTCTGTGCTTTTGTTCACGCGCTCCCTCGCTCCGCGTCACCATCAGTAGTACCTCATTGGAGGTAAGCTGCTGCAGCGCGTCATGGAGGTCAAAGATATAGGCAATTGATTCTTGTGTGAATTCCCTCATTAATTTCTTGTTTTGTATTTTTTTGTTGCAACTTAAACTTATAAATTACTAGCTTTTACCCGCGGCATCGCCCGCACGGAGGTCGGAAAATAAAAAGTATCCATCCATCCATCCATCCTCACTAACACACATTTATAATGTAGGGTGTGAAAGTTTGTGAGGATGGATGAATGGATGGATGTTTGATAATCTTTCACGCAAAAACTACTGAACGGATTTGGATGGCATTTGGAACACAGATAGTTTATAACCTGGATCCCGGTAGTACGTTCCCGTGGGAAAAATTATTATCTATTGATTTATTTGATTTTATTACTATTCTTATAACTACACACATAACATAACCTAGAGGGTCCCCAAAGGGTTAACCAGAGGTGTACCTATAGTACACCCACATTTCGCCAGTTATGTTTAAGTCCCATGTAATAGGGGGCCAGCCTACTGCCATCAACCGGGCCAAACCCGAACTTCGGGCTACTACTGAGAAATTCCAGATGGAAAAACCCAATAACACTTTGCCTGACCAGGGAATCGAACCCATGGCCTCATGCTCAGCAGTAGCGGTAGCGACCACTGGACCAACGAGGCAGTTATAACTACAATTAAGTTTAAACAGGCAAACTATGTAAGTGCTGTGCACTGCTTAAAGACTCTTTCAAACAGGCGCGACAACGCGAATCGCACGCGACACAAAGGCACCGCTCGTCACGCGATAGGCTGTGCCTGTGTGTAGCGTCGCGTGTAACGCCGGTTTTTAGGAGCTTTTATGTGATATGTTCGCTTTAATACTACACTAAGCTATGTAAATGTTTTTGTGAACTAGTCGTTTTTTTATCATTTACTCGTATAATAAATAATTATGGGGTAAAATGTATAATTTCGTCATACTTCAGTCAATGCAGCTGTGCGTACCAGACGAGTATGTAAACAGGCGAGGGCGGCCGCGGCTTGTGGAGTTGCCGATCGCGTGCATCAATCTGCTTCAGCGGGCAACACAGACGCGCGCGCTGCGCACGCTCAACGTGGTAGCCGATAGAATAGACTTGTTTCCTTGTACACTGTAAGAAAAGTCTTATAACACAACACCCTAGAGGTCGCCAGAGTAATGACTCTGGTGACCACTAGGGTGTTGTGTTATATAATAGGTTTTATTTTTGTTTATTTTATTGTAAATTTAGTTTATAATTAATAGTATATTTGTACCTAACTATCGCATTAGGGCAACCTGTAAAGATAGATTTAAGGTTTGTTTTTTAAATCATATTCCTATCCTTTTTCCAAATATTATTGGGGTAAGCTTCCAATCTAACCGGGTGCAGCTGAATATCAGTATTTTACGTAGAGCGACTGGCTATCTGACCTCCACAACCCAGTTACTGGGTAACAGTACGATACCCCTTGGTTAGACTGGTTGTCAGACTTTCGGTCTTCTGACGACCCGTAACGACTGTCAATGACCCACGTATGATAGCCGGGACCAACGCTTTCCGAGGCATGGAAGGGTCGCGGTATGTAAAGATGGTCACCCATCCACAGATCGACCGTGGCAAGCGTAGGTTAACCTGATCGATGACTATCTACGAGCCTCTCGTGATAACGTCATCTGCAATAAAGAATCGAATTGAATTAAATCCGTGCAACTTCTTCACACATGATAAAGGTACCACAATTATCCTCCACATTTTTCCAAAACTTATCACGTGACCAGAAACCCAACACCCGGTGCAGTTATTAATTAAAACTTTCTTACATCAATAACGTCAAGGTATAAATTAGGGCAACAGACTGTTGTACTGGTTACCTTTATAACTAAAGATAATAATATTAAATTGGCTAATGGAATGACCTCACTTGATTTACACAAATGTTGTTTGTATGTTAAGTGGGGTTATGGTATCAGTTTTATCGTCGGTCTTGGTAAATATTATGCCCCAATAGTACAACTTTTCATCGGGCTCAAGGGCTCGTGGCGACATGATTACAGCCGCACGGGTCGATCGATGGCTAAGCTATGCTTGCCGCGGTCGGTTCGTAGATAGATGCCCGTGTCTCGGAAAGCTCGCTAAGCCGTTAGTCCCGGCTGTCATTCATAGATGACAGTTGTCCGAATCCCAAAAGACTGACAATCAGTCTTACCAAGGGGTATCGTATTACCCAGTAACTGGGTTGTGGAGGTCAGATAGGCAATCGCTCCTTGTAAAATACTGGTATTCAGCTGCATTCGGATAAACAAGGAGCCAACCCCAAAATAGTTGGGCAAAGGCAGGCTCATTGAGTACGACTTTTCATGGAAAATCAAATCTCTATTTAAATTTAATCATTGCAGAGTATTTCCTGGCAATGGTAATTTTTATATTACTTTTGAACAATATTAGCTTGTGATATTGTATTTGGATCAAGATATTATTACGTTTACATTCGGAAACAAACACTTCAGTATCATGTCATGAAAACGTTTCACATCACAAATCAATACCGATCCACTAACGATAGTTTGGTAGATAATTACGTACATGTGACGTCATAATACAGGTACAGAATGTCTTTTTGTATTGAGGATTTTATATAAAGTAATAAAAATATATTACCTGGTGATTTTTTTCTGATGAAAAGGTTTGGGTAATCGGCGAATATGGGTAATTTTCTATTAGTTAAGGATAGTTAGGAAGACAGGTTGAGGGCGGGTTCCTTGGTGGGAAATGTTAACCGTCATCTATGTACACTATTGCAACTCCAAAGAGATTGCTGAAACATTGTTGACCTAAGAAACAAAGTTCAAAAATCTCAGTGATTCGAATGCCTGCAACTTCACCTGCACCCCCTTTCAAATTGAAACACATGAATGATTATTATAGATAAAAAAAGTCCAACTGTATTAACGTTGATTAATAAAACATAATGTTCAATAGAAAAAGTCCCACTGCTTTGTACCGTGAAAACAATGTCCCAGAATTCAATCAAAGTACACTAGACTCAATAACTACCAATCCAACATACATAACATACATAAACTCACGCCTTATTCCCATGGGGGTAGGCCTAAACTACAGAATACCACCTGCTACGATCCTTTCATACTCCTTTTTCCTCGTTTACGTTCATAAATTTTGTCATACACGCACGCCGGTTGCGAGTATTACACACGTGACCTTTCTGAAGAAAATTACCAATAAGGTCACTAGGTCCTCCTAGGGCGTCCCCTTCCGGCGTTTCCACTCACATCTGCCTTGTAAATACCTTTTGTTAGTCGCCTTTCATTCAGGCTCTCAACATGACCAAACCATCTAAGCATACTCTTTTGATTTTTTGGGAACTTTTTTACTAGTTATCTACTAGTTATTTTTCACATGTTTTAGTGTTTTTCTTGGAAGTCGGTTGTTTTTTGTAAAAATGTTTTTTTGGACATCAACTGCTTGATCGCAATCGAATGTGTAGCACCATTCACTTACTTTCCTGCATTAACTCTCCTTTCCAAATCTTCATCAATCTTACCAACCCTTGTAAACAGACTCTCCAAATATACGAACTCACTTACTTGCTCCACACTCTTATCATTTATTTCACACTAGCTTCCGCCCGCGACTTCGTTCGCGTGGAAGTCGTAAGACACCACAATCAACTAAAATAACAGCCACATTTTCACACTAGCTTCCGTCCGCGACTTCGTTCACGTGGAAGTCGTAAGACACCACAATCTACTAAAATAACAGCCACATTGTCACACTGGCTTCCGTCCGTGACTTCGTTCGCGTGGAAGTCGTAAGACACCACAATCTACTAAAATAACAGCCACATTTTCATAAAACTTTCCTGAATGCTACGTTTGTAGTTTTGGTCTCAACAGCCAAAATATGAAGAAAGTCAGGACTGGTGACGCGGGAGCAAGCGAATTACAGTTGTCAGTATTAGGAGCAGCTCGTCCTGAGCTCGACACCCGCAGCCTTCAGTAGTAATTTCCCATTGCTTGTGAAGTTTTTCGTTTTTAGTAAATAAATGAATGCCTGCGTAAACTGCCTTATGGCACAACACTGATACCCTGACTGAACGTATTTAAAAAAAAACTTCGACAATTTTTGCTAAATAAAAGCTACTACTCGATAAACGAATATCTAAGTGATAGACTTATAAAGTCATAAATTAAGCACTCGAGACTCCAACTTTTATTTTTTATTATTACAACATCTCTCAACAGATACTTGTTTATATTTTAAATTAAAGCGAACAGATTAACTAAAAAAAAAAAACATTGTTTTTTATAGTATAGTTTTTGTATAGTAGTTTGCTAAGTAATGTTATATACACTTGAGCGCAATAAAATCGCACACCTTGACTTTTTTGTTAAGGCAGTTTTTTTTCATAATACTGAATAAATATTTAAAAAAATACACACACTAATTGAAAGTCTACCTCATTACCTTTCTCATGATATTAAATATAGTGTAAAAAATACCCATAAGAGGTTTTATGGCACAAAACCCAGCAAACGGGTAAAATTATCAAATTTCGCTTAAAAAATAATGAAAATCAAACTCAAAATTCTTGATCAAATTGTTTATTAATAAGGTGTATTCCCTCCCCTAGCCTTAATTACAGCTCTTAATCGGTTTTTCATGGACCGTATTAATTTTACCATGACACCTTGTGGTATAGCGTTCCACTCCTCTTTAATAGCAATTTGAAGCTCTCGGAGGCGCGTAGGAGCAGGGCTTATTGCTCGAACTTTTCTTTTTAGCTCATCCCAGACGTGCTCAATCGGATTGAGATCAGGACTACGAGCCGGCCACTCCATCACGGTGATTCCAACGCCTTCCATGTAGTCGCAAACTGTTCTAGCGACATGCGGTCTGGCGTTGTCGTGCATTAGGAGAAAATCTTCTCCCACGCAAGCGGCCTCACATGTCCTTCGAGCAATTCTTCGACGTATCGTGCAGCCGTCAAACCTCTCGATCTCGGGCCGGTATTCGCCCCATTGATGAATACAATGTCAGTTTTAATGTCCTACATTATGCCACCCCAAAACATACACGATCCACCGCCAAAAGCCACACGTTCGCTTATGCAGCATTGTGAAAATCGCTCTGATGACCTTCTGTAGACCCTAGAGCGTCCATCGTGATCATGTAATGTCATTCTGCACTGATCAGAGAACATAACAGACCGCCATTGGTCATACGTCCAAATTAAATGTTCCCTGGCAAATTGTAGTCGGGCTTGTCGGTGAGCTGTGATCAATTTGGGACCATTTGCTGGGCGATGTGAAGTCAGTCCTGCTTCACCAAGTCTTCTTCTGACTGTCCACCGACTTATACTGACATTGCGAACTTCTCGAAGCTCTTGTCCCAGTTGAACCGCACTCAGTTGCCGATTTCTTAAAGACCTCGACACAAGAAAGCGGTCATCACGCTCTGATGTTCTGCGTCGCCAGCCAGATCCTGGTCACCGAATGTAGCCACCGGTCTCTTGAAACCTCTGGTACACACGACGAACAGAGTAGCGGCTCAAATTTAGTCGTCGAGCAACTTCACTTTGATTATGGCCTGCTTCGAGCAAGGCATTTACTTGAGCGGCTTCTGCGGGCGTGGCATCCATATTTTTCCGTATGCTCTTAGTAGAGATGTTATCACGTTGACCTTCGGTATACAACTGATTAAAAATCCTTTTTTTTTATTTTTTTATTGGCGACTCGTAGTTTTGACCACTGAGGTCATGGCTACTTAACCGGTCAATCCTGTGGGTGCCATAAGCAACTAACTTAAAGCCTCCAGCCAGGGGCGAAATTCTTAAATACTAGGTGACCGCACGCTAAGGGCACCCCTTGTGGGATACGAATCTCGGCTTAGGGCGTCAATGAGGGGAGGGCAGCAAGGTGGGACAGGCTGGATCGATTTTTTATTATTATTATTATTATAAGGGGAAATTAAAGCTACAGGCTCAGCTACGGCGCGGGCTGGCGCGTCGTCGAGCAAGGGTCGGGGGGGGGGGACAATTACGTCGGCGGCGTCGCGAAGGACCTCGGCGGCGAGGTCGGAACGATGGCGGTCTGATTTTGTATACTGTACTGGTGGCCCTACTGCTCTCCTGGAGGAGGGTTATGGGGTCATCGGGGTCGGACAGGACATGCCTTGGACGGCGGGTATGACTAATACGGGAGGGGGTATATCTGGCAGCCTCGACAACCAGCGGGTTGCGATGTGAGGCCGCGGAGTCGAAGAAACAATTTGATATGCGCTTCATGAATTTACGGATAGTGGGGACTTTAAGATCGAGATGGAGGATCTCGTTCTGAATGAACCAAGAGGAGCCGGTTGCCCTACGGAGGAACCGGTTTTGGAGGGTCTGCATCCTATGGATGTGGTGGGGTTTCGAGTGTGCGAAAACCACGCTCGCGTAGGTCATGATTGGGCGAATGCACGCTGTGTAAATGCGCAATTTGCACTTGAGTGATAATTTGCTGCGTGCATTCAATAGGGAGTGGAGTCTACCGAGAGCGAAAGCGGCGCGCCAACGCGCCTGCCTTATGTGCTCACCGAAAGAGAGTTTTTGGTCCAGTATGACACCCAAGTATTTGGCTGGATAGGCTTGCCGAACATGGTGATCGGACGGGGAGGGGTGGGGCTGAGTCCCGGTTTCGAAAAAAGAACCGCTTGACTCTTATCGGGATTGACTTCGATTCTCCATTTCCTAAACCAGTCACCGAGTTGGTTGACTGTGGTTTGGAGAGTGGATTAAAAATCCAAAAAAACCGACCCTTTTATACCTGCGGGTAAGGGGTGTACGTAGTGAGAATGCTAATGGGTGAATTTGGCTAATTTGGTGTACGGCTGGTTTCTGTAAGTTACGTGAAGGTCAATGATTTTAATTTTGTGTTTTTTTAAAGCTAAGCTTGTATTCTTTAATTTTGCCTAATGATCTGTACTCAATATCTTTAGATTTAAGAAAAAAATGAGTAATAAACCAAATTACAAGGGGTGTGCGATTTTATTGCTCTCAAGTGTAGTTTAAAAATGCTTCCTCTCTCCTAACTCATTTATTTAGCTGTGCCCGACAGGGTCCATATGATCTAATTATAAGTTTACCACCTAAGAATACCTACATGTGGAATGCAATAAAAGTATTGAGTATTGAGTATGCATTCTTACAGATTATTACTGACGAACAGCTATCTCTAAAATAATTAAATATAACAGTAGATTGTAAACACACGGGATTTCTTATTAACAGTAACCTAATTAGAGATATTTATTTTTACTATAACCAAAGATGACAGAATAGGTCTAAACTTATTGTTTTCTACGTTCTACGAATGTTCTATAAAATAATTTTACAAATATTAAAAAAAACGGAAGAATAAAAAATATCAATTGTTGGGAATCGAACAAAGGTTTGTAAGGCAGTCGTCGAACTTTTAAGCTATTGGCTTTGTTGAAAGTTGACTAAAATAGCCGTTTTATCATGTATTCTGTACATGATTCTAGATCCCCTAGCTTAGAAAATTTTCGCCAGTTGTCAAAAACAAAATCAGCTGTTTCATAAATAGTGCAATTCAAATTCAATATCTTTAATTTGAGCGAAGACTCATACAGGGTTAGTAACATTGTCCTAATAATAAGGTGTTAGGAAACAACCCGATACGGTGACATAGTTAACTGACAGCAGTGAATTACTTATGGACAGTCCACTCTGTCAGCAATCATTTTCAGAACCCTGTTAGGGCTGGCCATGACTCGAGCCATCATTGATGCTGCGCGCTTGCACATTATTGTGTAAAAACAATCGACACGCACCGCCGCAAACCCCTGACGCACTGCAACGCGATGGCAACCCCATCAGTTTTCTGAACACGGTATTAAATTGGACACGAAGGGCTTCATACGACGCCTGCGAATATTTCTCCCACAAGCTGCATATATAGAAGGTGGTACAAATGCCATAAAGAGCGTCACCATTACGTCTGCAGTACAACGTGCAAACCTGCGGGCTAACATATTCGCACGCACGAAAGGCCTCCATTCCAAGCCCAAGCCACCAAGTGACCTAGGTATTTAAACTGATCCACTGGCTCAAGAGGAACACCATTTCACTGTATGGGAAGCACAACAAGGTGGTATTTGGTTCGTGCCTGAAAAACAATGTACTGACTTTTTTGAACGTTATACATATACAATAACTCATGTTCAGTTCCGTAGCGTTCACATATCGCCAATAGTGTCCTAATACCGCTGACTGAAATATGTACCTACCGCGCTCAGCAGCACCATGACGTCCGCGTAACTTAAATTATTGACAGGCGCCGTCAGTATGACAACCGACATGATGACTGCTAAGCGCCTCAATCAGGGCATTCATATACAAATTGGAGAGGGCAGGGGAGGTCAACCCCCCTTGTCTCACTCCGCACTCCAATTCCAAGGAAAACACACCACACTTTATCTAAACAACAGCTAGAGATAATGCTTAGATTTTTATATTTATTTTTATTGTGATATGTTTTATGTATTTATTAAAAGTTACACATAATACAGATATTTAAACATATATATATATTTATCTAGAAGTACAAACCATGTTCAGCTAGAATCGTACTTAGTTCTGTAGAAAATAATACTTTCCAGATATAATATGTCACGCAGGAGGACGTCATTACGTCATTCGAGAGGTGGTTGCTGAAAATCAGCGCTGTTGACGATAGGTTCGTCCGAAGTCACAGCATTTTGCTGAGCAACGACCTGTTCTTGCACAGATGCGACGCACGGCTAAATTGTTCATAATATTGTTGTTTTTTTTGTTACAAAGTAGTCATTTTTTCACTCTGCTATCGGCATTTTGTTTTTGTTTTCATCGTTTGTTTGTTGTCATTTGCGAGTGTCGTAACACAGAGCAAATTATGTAACCTTGCAGAGCAAAATGTATTGTCTTTGGTCCCTGGCCATGGACAATTTTTTTAACCTTTTAATTTTTGGGTACGAGGCTTTCGGCTACATTCTATGTTTGTATTATTATTAATGTAATTTTTTTGTAATGTGCGTTTTGTTTGTGCAGAATAAACTATTTTTCTTTCTTTCTTTCTTTCTTTCAATTGATACGGGTCTGACAACGCACCTGCCCACCGAATATTGTTGACCTCGTTTCCATACCAATGCTTGAAGATGCTTATAAGCTCGATAGGCAAGCTTATAGCTTCAAGTTTCTTTCTTCCATAATATACAGGGTTATTGGTAAAACACCAGCAACATCTTAAGGGGTCATTGTACTCATCATTATAGGTTTTCCCTAAATTTATGTTCGCATAACATTTCAAAACGTAGGGAGCAGCTGATATTTTTTTCGCGATCCCTTAAGAGGTTGCTGCTGTTTTAGCAATAACCCTGTATAGTAGGAAACCATATCAAAAGCCCTAGACAGATCGAGGAAGCAATCGAAAACAGGTGTTCTTCCTTTTGTTACTTGATGGCCTGCTTGAGACACAGAACTGCACTTTCTGTAGAAAGTCAAGACATTCATATCAAGCAGACCATCAAGCACCTTAGCCACTGTGGTCGTTAGAGAAATAGGTCTATAGTTAGTTTAATTATGTTTTAGTTTAATTGTCGCAACACTTACGCGGTCAAATTGTATAGGTCAGCATTTTTTTTTTAATAACCTACAGAGTATTTCAACGTGTTGAAATTTTTCACAAGGTTCAGGATCATGTACTGAATTCTAACAACTAACTGGTAACAGTTTGGGAGTCGATGTCCACCTTGTATTATGTCGTGATTGACTGCTTAGCTCCTTAAAGGTATAGCGGGATGATACTCATTTAAAAGGTTGAATCTGTAACTATCTGCTATATTCGTTACCTATTCAGCCCAGTGAAGTAATGGAATAATTCGACTGTTGTCATACACTGGTATATTGTATTCTTTCTCATCCCGCAGTCTCATTCCCTAGGACATGTATAGGAAGTTTTTGTGATTTCTGACTTTTCTAGTAATCGCCAGTGGTTCCATAGAGTTTTTGTTTTATTCTTAAAAGAAGCATGATGGATTAGATTTTTTTTTTTTTTTTTGTAAAATTTGCCCATTTTGTTGCTGCTGTATATATTTTTCAAAATCTGTGAATGCAGATCAAAATGTTTCAAAAGTTAAGAACGTAGCGACAACGGTTAAGGTACCTGCCCCTTCTCAAAAATCCACCCTGTATATGTCGTGATTGTCTGCTCAGCTCCATAAAGGTATAGCGTGATGATAATCATTTAAAGGTTAAATCTGTCTATCTGCAATATTCTAACCTTATGGATCGTTTTTTTTTACATTTTGCTGTAAACTATAGAAGAATACGAATAAATTGCAATATTGCTCCTCCCCCATAGCAAAAAGCGTGATAATATATAGCCCACAAACTGACCTGACTTATAAGGAATACCTATGCAAAATTTAAACAAAATCTATCCGGTAGTTTTTGCGTGATACTGTCACATACATTCAGAGAAACAGACAAAAATTACAAAAATAATATTTTCGGCTTTAGAATCGTTTCAAGACCTCGAAAAATTACTTTAAAAAAAATCAATATACATTTTTGACTTCGCTACGATTTTATTTTATGTATAGATTACACACCAATCCAACAACAATACACAATTAAACGCGTGTTCCTACCACTATAACTTGTCATGGGGTGGCCTTGTCTTGGAAGGGGTGGGCAGAAGCCCAGCCCTTCAGCTATTACAAGTCATGTCAAAAACTACACATTATGCAACTACAACTAAAATCGCCATTAAAAATGTTAACCCATATAATAACCAGTATGTATCGCAAATAGTATGTGCCCCAAAGTGAGGCAATGTTAATCATTGTTGCCAAGTGTAATTTCCCGGGGGAGCTCGGGGGTAATTGTATAAGTTTTAAATAATTATCCACTATCCAACTTGGTCGGGTAATGTACACGATGCAATTAGTGAATAATAGCGTTTTAGCTTTTCGATTCGGGGGTGAAACGAGGTAATATTCTTAAGTGGTTTTGATGTGGATGACTGAATTTGTCGAATGTATATTGCGTAAAAAATAGATTACCCCAATAGCATTTACTGCTGGCACTCGGTTGGGCCACGTGCACGTGATCGTGGCCCAACCAAACGCCAACAATAAATGCTATTATGGAAGTATATCCCATCCGGGGATGTAGTTTTAGGCGGGTAAGGGTTACGACGATTCTTTGCCAAAACGTTGTGGATATTGTTTTTATTTGCATAATTATTATATTAACAAAATATTGTAGCACTTTTTGGTCTCCTTAAGGGGGATGCGCTAAGGTAGCCCGCGAAATTCAAATTTAATTACGTTTTTTTTGCAATTTGCAGGTCATTGTCAGGTTTTTTAGTGATTAAAATATGATTCGCGGCCGTAACAATTATGGCTTGACAGAATTAAAATCAGCAATACAACTCCTTAAGTTAGAATTCGCCTCAAAAGTCAAGATTTCATGAAATAGTCATTCAATAGGGTAATATGAACTTATAGAGATGTATTCATGATTTTTGTGAATATAATTCTATAAATAAATATTCACTACGGCCGCGAATCATATTTAGATCGACATACAACCAATACTGACCTGCAAATTGCAAAAACGTAAGAAAATTTGAATTTCGCGGGCTACCCTGAAGGTTTCGCCTTAAGTAATCGCATGGTAAAATATTGTCAGTGTTTTATTTTGTCACAAATGGAAAGTTTCAATCAGCTTGCCTGCAGTCAAATGTAGATATGCGTAGTAACCAACTTCTAAGTTACTCCTTGACGTCAAAAAAACTTCATAAAAAATAATACCAAAATATATCTCCAAAGCTAAAAATAACAAAAGCAGCTGCTAGGTACTCATTCAATCTAACACAAGAGTCTGCCAAATAAACACCAATCCTTACAACTGTATCGAAATAACATTTGTCAGTCTCATCCTATGTGACATCATGTTTTATTCATTCCGAACAACGTTACAGAGGGGGGGGGGAGAGGAAATGACGTCAAATGAGGGACCCAAGTAGGTGAGCTAGATTGCTACGGTATTATATAAAAGAAGGGTGTCTTTGTTTATGGATGTAGGTATCTTTGGATGGACAGCAGCGATAGGGCTGAAGGGTTGATAAAGAAAATATTGGGTTAATAGTTTGCGGTGAGCGATAGTGGGTTTTTGTTTTGCAATGTGACTGAAGGTTTACTCCTTAAAAACTTCAGGAATTTGATTACACTGATCAAACTAAGAGTTAGTTGTAGACTAAAATGATGAAAAGGGATTTGCTTCACATTGTTTGAATAGGCGCTCTCCATCAGATAAAAAAAAAAATAGATAGATAGTTTACAAAATATTTACTAGAAAAATAAACCTGAACTTATCCCGAAATAGGTGAAACCGACCATGAACAAACGGCCATAATTAAACTGACGTGGTTTTATAAAAGGTGAAGTACAAAACGAACTTACTTTCTCACATGTTACTAACAACTAAAATCCAGCCGGTATTAACCCACATAACAATCATGAAAATATTCAACGTTATTATTGACCATTTACTTCCGTGTTTCCCTAATGGTCTCACTAAGCAAACAGGTTAACTTAATATGAGCTTAACTTGAGTTTTATTTGGGGAATTTCCTTTTAAACTGCGGAGTAATTACGTATCACACTAACAGTAGGACTGGCTGTCATTTTGACAATTCACCAACATTCATTGCGTTATTTACGTTGTTAAGCAGACAAATTTTTCGAACATATGAAGCAATGGATTAGTAATAGGCTTCAAAATGTTTCAGAAGGGATAGATAGTGTGTTACGCAATTAGAATATTAGGTTAGGTTGGTGGAAACAAATTGTGGTTCAAGATACGATCTAAGTTTTGTTTACATGAAAACCTTGTTACAATACATTCTAGCAAGGAGGAGGATTTGTATCGTATATTTAATAGAACAAAAAAGATTAGTTAGTAGTAGGGTTGCGTACTGTCTACTACTACTATAAGCCTGCATCATCCCATTGCTGGACAAAGGCCTCTCCCCATGACGTCCAGCTCTTTCGATCCAGGGCTAAAGTGGACCACGGGTCGTTTGTTGTCTCTAGCTCGTCCCGCCATCTTCTACGGGGTCTACCGCGACCCCTTCTGGCTGTGTCAGGGCTCCACGTAGTGGGCATTTTGGTCCAAAGCTCATTGGACATACGGCAGACGTGGCCAGCCCAGTCCTACTTCAGCTTAGCGGGTTTTTGAGCAACGTCAGTAATCCCTGTTTGGCAGCGCAGTGTGGTGTTGCGAATATGGTCCGTCAATTTGACGCCTAGAATACTGCGCTCAATTGCACGTTGGCAAACCTTGAGTTTGGATTATTGTATATTTATCAAATACCAAGTCTGGGATCCATAGGTCAAAATGGGAAGGATGCACGCGTCCATAATTTTTCGCTTGAGTGTCAAAGGAAGGTTTCCTTTTATAAGAGCGCGCGGGTTGCGTACAGTAAAATGAAAATTCAAGACACCAAAAGCAAGGACTTGCTGTAGGTCAGCGTCACTCACAGTGTGAGTGACGAAACTGTGAAGCTGACCTCCAGTACGTAAGTTAACAACATAACATAACATAACATCACGCCTGTATACCCCGAAGGATACGGCAGAGGTGTACCTATAGTACACCCACATTTCACCAGTTATAAACTTAACTGGCGAAATACATACATACATAAACTGACGCCTTCTTCCCATGGGGGGTAGGCATAAACTACAGAACGCCACGTGCTACGATCCTGACATACTCCTTTTGCCTCGTTTACGTTCATAAATCTGGTCATACACGCACGACGGTTGTGAGTACTACGCACCGACCTTTCTGAAGAACATCTCCAATAAGGTCACTATATGTCTTCCTAGGACGTCCCCTCCCGGTGTTTCCACTCACATCTGCCTTGTAAATACCTTTTGTTAGTCGCCCTTCATTCATCCTCTCAACATGACCAAACCAGCTTAGCATACTCTTTTAAATGTTTGTCAGTACATCTTCTTTTAAACCGCACCGTTGCCTTATGACATTATTCTTCAGCCTATAATTCATAGTCACACCACACATGCTTCGCAAGGAACGCATTTCCACGGCATTTATTCTACTCTCATGCTTCTTTTGCCACGCCCAACACTCACTTCCATACGTAGGCACCAGCACACCATTGTGAACAGCCAGTCGTGCTTTTTTGGACATCAACTGGTTTGTCATAATTGCATGTGTAGCACCATTCACTTTATTTCCCGCATTTACTCTTCTTTCCACATCTCCATCAATCTTTCCATCCCTTGTAAACAGACTCCCCAAATATATAAACTCACTTACTTGCTCCACACTCTTATCATTTAATTTCACATCACATTCTGATACATCCCCTTCTCTTTCCAACGCCATGACCTTTGTTTTATTTACATATATATTCATCCCTTTAGTTTTATATGACTGGCGAAATATCCCAGCTTTATTCTAACTTAAAGCTGCGGAATTTATAAAAAAACCGGCCAAGTGCGAGTTGGACTCTCGCACGAAGGGTTCCGTACCATTATCTATAAAAACGACAAAAAAATCATGTCTGTTGTATGGGAGCCCCACTTAAATATTTATTTTATTCTGTTTTTTAGTATGATTTATTATAGCGGCAACAGAAATACATCATCTGAGTAAATTTCAACTGTCAAACATGGTTCATGAGACACAGCCTGACGACAGACGGACAGACAGACGGACGGACAGCGGAGTCTTAGTAATAGGGTCCCGTTTTACCCTTTGGGTATGGAACCCTAAAAATATTTCAGCATCGTTATAGAAAAATACATAATATGGTAATGCAATTAATTAAATAGCAGTAGGTTTACCAAAATGTTAGATAAAACCGGATATTGAGCAAACGACCCAATCTTCAAACTTATGGCAATAATTTACAGTTTTAACACTATTCTAGATAGAGATTATTAATAGTGTTGACTACTTATCGGCTCATCCAAGTTAGGCGAAGTATGAAACAAGCTTGAAGCAAGAAACCTGGGGGAAGTTAAATTACCTGACATAGTATGGACAGCGGTGTTCATTGTGTTGTGTGACCAACTATAACTAGTGGCTCTGAGATCTGTAGAGCTCGCGAGTCTGTCTTTGCATAGCTTAAAACTGAATAAATGTTCACCACGCTATTTAAAACCAAAGAGCGCGAAATGGTCGAAATATGTTTTTTTTTTACGTTTTCAACCCGCATATCTCCGCCACAAAACAGAATCGTTCAAAAAAATCCATATAATTACCGAACCTGGTCACAAAATTTCACGAAAATTCGGTTGAGAAATGCGACCTGTAGAGGAGACCAGACTTCCGGACATACGAAAGCATTTTTGCCCAAGCTGAAACGGAGACGCTTCGGTCTCGCCTCGCGCTCGCTCGGTCAATAAGGCTATTTATCATATTCTATTATGTTGACAATCTTAGTGAGAAGAGAGCAGACTCACA
Organism: Griposia aprilina; assembly: GCA_916610205.1. Classification (NCBI taxonomy): domain Eukaryota; kingdom Metazoa; phylum Arthropoda; class Insecta; order Lepidoptera; family Noctuidae; genus Griposia; species Griposia aprilina. The sequence goes on along the minus strand of OU744302.1, from coordinate 20,655,147 downwards.
CAGAGAGAAAGAGAAATGAAAAACTCACACACGTAAGTGACGCGTATGACTATTTGAAACAATAAGTATTATATGAGACTCCAAATAATCTCACAGAAATGTACAACAAGACAGTTTTTGAAGTGAAAACTTCTTTAGGCGCGTTGAGCACTTTTTGGGTGAACAAAAATCATGGAACTTGCGTCATCGTCACCGAACGCTTCGACGATACAATTCAGAAGTTACTTAGTTTTCACTTCTATCGGCAGTCCCCAAAGACTGTCGCGCATATTTTTTTCCAATGAGTCATCCTGTAGAACTAATTGTATGACTGCTTGGAAGAATAGGCCTTTATAAGCAGCATGTCTTGAGTGTCCATTAAACTTGTTTATTTTCATTAAACGTGTCTTGGATCCTCTATGTAATAAGAGATCAGTCTACTACATACGCTGCGCTATGTGCTATAGATACACCTCTGCCTAACCCTTCGGGGAATACAGGCGTGATGTTATGTTATGTTATATTATGTGTTTACTACATACGAGTATATCCAGCACAACACATTTTATCAAAACTCTTTTACCAAACAGACAATTTAAAGTATTTCGGTTACGTACCTACCTAACGATCATTAAGACCCTCTGTAAAACTATTTGCAGAATCCAAACGCAATACAATAGTAATTCTTAACCTTTCCGTAAGAACCGTAGCTCGTAATAAAACAATGTTCTTAGTGTCTTTAGCTAAGAATTCTTTGGAGTTATTTTTTTAATTCCTCTATTAAGACAGTCTTAGTTCCTTTTATACCTTTTATAAACTAAGCGAGCTCGTCTGCGAGGAAGATCTGTTAGTAGTGGTACGTAATATTAGGTCGGGGAAAAGTTCTTTCGTATTTTTTTATATATAAATTCAAGACTAAGACCTCGTGTGGCCCCCAAATATCGAGTTTTTTTGTATACCCCTTACTCTTCAGCTATGCCGTAACTACTAATCTAGCTCCACTTTTTCAAAAATGACTTTGATTTTATCCGTAACAGGGCGACCAGAGCGAGCTGCATCTTTGACATCAAAATTGACGGACCGAAAAGGCTTGAACCAACTTTGTGCTACTCTTAGAGTGGGTTGCACCAAGAGCTATGTTATAGTTTCCGTCAAAGTTAATTTTAACAGTAACATTAACAATGACCATAGAATTGAACTACCTACTGTTGCACCATCATGTAAAGTGTAAAAGTTAAATGGGTGACAAGTGACAAGACGTCTTGTTTCCCCAAAATGTAGGTAAGTACTTGGGTAATTTTTTTGACAAGGGACTGCAAGCTTGTTATCATCTCATCACGCTTTCAAAATTAACCAAATTCAAACTTATTTTTTCGGCAGGTTTATTAATTATCATTATTTATTTAAATTCTGCTGCAAAATATTATAAGTAAAGAAAGAAGTTATAATATAATAGCAATTTGCTTCACAACTTCAATACAAAGTGAGTAGATATTCCTTTTATCATTTTTTTTATATTGTTTCGTCGGTTCCTCGTTAACGCGCTACGTAATAAAATACAACGTAAGGTACACACAACAGAATTATGCGAATTAATATTAAAATTAATGAAAAGCCTGTGATGTCCTACTGCAGGGCAAAGGCCTCCCTAATCTCTTTCCACTTCTCTCTGTTTAAAGCTGCTAAGGACCAGTTTTTGTTGAAGGAGTCCAACTCATCCCGCCATCTCCGTCTGGGCCTGCCGCAATGTCGCTTGCCATTAAGAGGGACCCGTTGGGCCGTAAATTTGGCCCATTGATCGTCTGACATGCGGCAGATGTGTGATGTGATGATGTGAAAATTAGAATTAATTTTATTATTACACCTTTGTTTTATAATACCTCTATATCCATTACCTAAAAATACTACATGGGTGAACTTCCAATTATGTAAAACTATAATCCATCCATACTCTGATGTTTATATGATTAGTTTATTAATAAGATAACTGACATATATTTTCCAAGAAAGAAGTGTCCATTTTAGCAAGGTAGAAGTTACTACATTACAAATCCTTGCCGAAAAGCACATGTTTGATATGCATAAAAATAGACCGGACTAGCACAAAACAAAAAAAAAAACAAGCATAGGAAAACATTGAAAAGGAATTCAATGCCCCACTCCAAAGAAATGATGACACAAACCGTAACTATAGCCCTTAACCGCCCGAAGTTGAGCGGTTAATGTTATCGTTATTTGTGACGTAATTTTAACAATTGTTAAAATGGTGCAACCTGTGTTACGGATAACCGGAGATTTGACGGCTGACAAGGCATTGGTTATCGTTAAAGTTAGTTGGTGCAACTCACTCTTAATGTTATAGTTATTTGTGACGTAATTTTAACAATTGTTAAAATGGTGCAACCTGTGTTACGGATAACCGGAGATTTGACGGCTGACAAGGCATTGGTTATCGTTAAAGTTAGTTGGTGCAACTCACTCTTAATGTTATAGTTATTTGTGACGTAATTTTAACAATTGTTAAAATGGTGCAACCTGTGTTACGGATAACCGGAGATTTGACGGCTGACATGGCATTGGTTATCGTTAAAGTTAGTTGGTGCAACTCACTCTTACTGACACTGCGTTAAGTCCATAAACGTCACATTTTTTTTGCGGTTTATGTCACGTTTATTCCTTTTTTCTAATAAATTTCAAAATGTATCGAACTTCTTCGTTAGATTCACTCATTTTGGCTGACAGAAAAACAAATGAACAATGGCGGAAAACAATTTTTACTTTATATTTTAAAATGTCATCTCTTTAATGGTATCAAAACCAGCCAGATACAAATAGTATCGCCAAAGAGATTTCACTAGGTACAACTTTATACTTATAAAAAACTTTTTTACAAAAAAACAACCGACTTCCAAAAAAAACACTAAAAGACCTGAAAAATAACTTTAATTTCGGAAGTCGGTGTCTTTGGTTTTGTATTTTCGTTTTTGGCCACCGACTTCCGAAATTAAAGTTATTTTTCAGGTCTTTTAGTGTTTTTTTTGGAAGTCGGTTGTTTTTTTGTAAAAAAGTTTTTATTTTTCACTTTTTAGATGCCGTACCTACCCCACACAAATTCGTATACCACTACTTGGTGTGTAAATAACAGTGACAGGAAATTATTAACACATCATCCATATAAACTAAGTGGAAAAAATATGCATTATTAAAGATAACTCAAAAACTACTGGTCAGACCATGATCAAACTTAAATGGGACCACATGTGAAGCACCACCTATCAAATAAAAAAAGAATCATCCAAATCGGTCCACCCAGAAAAAAGTTATGAGCTAACACACATAAAAAAAAAAAAAAAAAAAAAAAAAAAAAAAAACATACAGACGAATTGAGAACCTCCTCCTTTTTGTGAAGTCGGTTAAAAATCCGATTAGTCTTTTTCGCCGACCTATTATTTTGTTCAATTCTGAAGTATATAGGATCAAATTAAATTAGCTGCTGAAACATGAAACTTCACAGATGTAATGGGTATCTGGGATATCTTAAGGTTTCAAATCCTCAACCGGAAGCTTAAAAAGTGGGTCTTTATTATCTCCAGTCTTTTAGCATCCTAAATAAGGTGAAGCGATACTTTACGCCTGGACAGCTTTTAACCCTGTACAAAGCGCAAGTCCGATCCTGCATGGAGTATTGCAGCCACCTTTGGGATGGCTCAGCTAAATACGAACTTGCCGCGCTTGACTCGGTGGAACGCAGAGCTAAGAGACTCATTGGCGACATAAAACTGGTGAATGCCAAGCTTCACAGCTTGGCTCATCGCCGTAAGGTTGCCTGCTTGTCGGTCTTCTACAGATTGTACTTCGGTGAGTGTGCCCAAGAACTCCACGACCTCATTCCACCGGCCCCTTTCTACCATCGGACATCTAGGCGCACTGCAAGTTACCATCCCTACCTAGTTGCTATTCCACTAATTCGTACTAAGCGCTTCCAAACTTCTTTTATAATGCGCACAGCAAAAGAGTGGAATTCTCTACCTGCGCCTGTGTTTCCGACCGCATACAACCCAAATCTCTTCAAAGTGAGAGTGAACAGACTTCTTCTGGGTAAGCTCACTCCATCGTAGACTTTGTCTCTGTCATCTCTGACCTAGACTAGAGTCAAGAGCAAACCCACATAAAATAAAAAAATATGCTAAACCATGAAGAAAAACTAGACCATCAGATGCCATCTGAGAGACTAAGTATAAATTATATCCATGTAACGACGTGGATATGAAGTTTAATCAAAGGTGGTATAACTCAGCCATGAACTTGGTTCTGCGTAGGTTTTTACATCAAAGCTTCAGTACTAGGGAGTGAATTGTCTTTTTGTATACAAGAAAGGATGCAGCTAACTTTAATTTTCCTTGGTGTATTAAACAGGTGGCTAGTGGGATTTGTGGCACAGTCGAGAACAGAGAAGCATACTGTAACTATGCTTCAATGGATGGCTGAGGTCGTTCTTTGCACATTGTTTCTTATAAAATCTTGTCAATATTCTTCTGGTGTACTATAATTAAATTACTGCGAGAACTAATCTTTGCATATTGTGGTAACTGGCGATTGATGATAGTTATAGCAATGTGGCCAAGTATTTCTTTCTTTATACGTAAATTAGTTTAGTAACTTAACCAACTTTGAAACACAATCTTTTCACCTAATCTGTTGGTAGATTAAATCTATGTATGGATTTATGGATTTTTTTCACGTCGGATAGTGTGAAATAGACCAATAAAAAAAACAGTAATTTAAAAAAGTAAAGTGCAATCGGGTACGACGACTTTCTTAATTTAGGGTTTTTACATTTCCAAATTACACAGAAACGCAGTCGGGTTTTTTAGTTTTTTAAAATACTGTTTTTTTTTTTCATATACCCAGTGTCACTCTCACAGTAAATACGAATCTAACGACACCTCTCAAGCTAAAATCCATCAAGCCATTATGGCTGCAGAGCGTGCCAAAAAATTATACATAAATACATACATACTGTCGAAAAACATAACCCTCCTTCTGGCGCAGTCGGGTAAAAAGGAGTGCAACAAATCTGCCTAGCCTTTTCCCAACTATGTTGGAGTTGGCTTCAAGTCTAACCAGATGCATACCAGTTTTTTTTTTTTTGGCTTCTCTTAATTTATGATACTGCACTACCAGCAGCCGCTGTGTCCGTAATCAGCTGTAGTTACTTGAGATTGTAAGTTTACAAAAACTTTTTTGTGGCTCCATCGGCTTATGATAACGAAACCTATCAATCGTCTGTATAATAGACACTATATTAATCCAAACTCAAAACTCAAACTCAAAGCATTTATTTCAAATAAAGCAATCACAGGCACTTTTGAATTGTCAAGGGGTCAGTCGGTCAGAAAGATGAAGCTAATTGCCCATTCTAAAGCGTTGTAGGTATCTACGGAGAAGGATGGGCAAGAAACTCCACGGACACTCTTTTAAATCAAAATATTGTTACAAAAATTGGTTACATTATTCATGTTGAAATTATACATGTGAGAAAGATGTAGAAAGAAGTTAAAAGCGTCCGTAATAAAAAAGATAAAAAACAAAAAAATAAACAATTCAGAACTTAAAATTAAAATAAGCTGTGGCACCTAAGACATGACCAGCCCCTACTGACGGCGCCCGTTCACGAACATGACGCATGGATCAGCACCATTCAGTTCAATCATTTTGAAGCGAACTTAATGATCCAACATTTGAATGAGCATGACATACTCTTATCCGCCAAGGCATATTCAAGTCAATGAAAGACGTACGCAGTAAATGGTAGCTTTATAGTAGTAACATGTGCTCACACACGTGCTATGCAATTATACAATACTAAGATATTTTACAATGCAAAGATAAGATAGTTTTTACAATCTCTAGCAGCTCCAACAAGATTTTCGAATGCTAATCAATTAGTTTATGCGCCCTTGTGGAGCAGGACCAGCACGCAGCGTTGAGTCAAACATTTTTGTCAGCGATGTAATCCCTCAATTTATAATATGCTTGGCTGCATAGTGTGCGTTTTATACAAAATTTAAATTCGTTTTATTCAGTTGGAGTATGTGGGGAGGTATTCTAATGTAACATTTTAAACAGTACCCCATGAACGTCTGTAGCAAATCTGAAAACTAGTTGAACTGATTGGTCCCTATTTCTAATTCTACAGTTGTGTACTTCATCTCTTTTACTGAAAAGATTTAAGTTTATCCTTACGTACATGATGTTTTCATAGATATATTGACAAGGTACCGTCATGATGTTAATATCTTTAAACAGTTCCCTTAGATAATCACGCATGCAGAGGCCATATATTAATTGCTCTGATGGCTCTTTTCTCCAGAATAAAAATAGACTCGATATCTGCAGCCCGTTCATATAGTAAAATACCGCAAGACGATGATACTATGAAAGTAACTGAAACAGCCTAGCCTCGTGGTATCCACATTAGTAAATGGTCGGATTTTTCTTACAGCATATGCGGCTTAACTTAGCCGTCCTGCAAGAGATGTTAAATGAGGACCTTCTTGCAGCCAAGATCTTTCAACCTCACTGGTATTAAAATACTTAGTATAATTTCGACCATGCTGTATGAAGATGTTCCATTTTTGTGCAGTCTATGTAGCATCATTTGATCATCATCTTCCTAATATTTACCAACTATTTTTACATTGGAATTGGCTTTCATTCCCCTGACGCAGCTGAATACCAGTACCTTATTTAAATGAAGCATCTGCCTCTGACCTCTTCAACCGATTTACTGGGTAACACGATCCATCTGCATCATTTGAAAAAGGAATCAACGGAGCACTTTTCACAATTTCCGCCAGGTACAGGTTTTTTGTAACCCTGCCTATTCTTTTAAGGTTCATCTAATGGAGATTCTCAGACCATTTTCCCGAAATTATGCCGTAAAAACAATAAGACACATTTCAAATAGCCATTTCCAATACCCAAGCAGACTTTGGTTAAATAGCGATAAACTTGACAAATTATACAATTTCCATATTGAAACGGTACCAGGGTTTCTTGTAATAGGCTTTCGTACGGGATATAAATCATAGATCCCAGAGAGCGGGCCAATTGGTAAGAGGTTCCATGTTGCTCGGTAAGATTAATTGCTACGAATTCATTATCGTTCGAGTTCTCCGTTCTATTCTGAAAAAAAACTCACTGTAAAAGCTTATAGTGAGTTGCCAGTCCACCTGATGCTAGAAATTGATACTATTGATAGCTCACTTGAAGCTCTTTGAAGAAGAGACTTTCACAGAATAGACCTGCTGTTTATTACAAAGGCAAGAATATTTTATACCGAATTCCTAATTATGAAACGTAGGTACAACTAAATGCAATCATGGCACCATATGGCATATGGGTTTCTTCTTCATATCGACACAGCCTATTCATTAAAATTAGCTTATGTTGAGGTTACCCAGTCTGTAAGGTGGTAGTGAGGCTGATTGCCTGAGGTGCACCTTTAAAATATACAAGGTGTGATTGAAGTAACTGAAAACCTCCAAATGGGTCAATGAACTCGTCATTATGAACCACTTTTACTTTGGGACAAACTCTGAAATAGTAAAATAATCAGCTGCTCCATGTATTTATGTAGGAATGGAACGTTGATGAATGCATGACTTGTGTGAAAGAGCTGAATGCTAAGGTATAAGTGAGACGGATAACGTATGCCAAAAAGTATGCTTGGGATGACGTTGTAGGTATTAAAGGTAGAATGACAGGTAGCTTTTGAATGACGGTGTAAAGACGATAAGACGTGATTTTTAACTAAGATGTATTTTTATGTGTTTTACTAGTTTATTTATATGAATAAACCGGTTCAAGATATTCATTTTACTTTTCCTCTGACCTCAGCCCTTTTTATCGCACATTTATGTTTATATAACTCGACCAAATGTATGTTTAGTCCCATAGTTAAAGTTTTTCATGTACTCATCATGAGTAGAATGATCCCCTTTCCAGGTTTTCAATCATTTCAATTACACATTCTATAAAATATAGAGATTTTTTTGAGAAAAAAAAATTGTGTGCCCTCACGGGTCGCCTGGCAGATATGAAATATCGAAATTATTTTGGCGACGCGTCGCCACGGCAAGCGTCGCCACGCCAACAATCAGTTTTACCCGCGGCCATAGATGTTTCAATGATCAAAAAGACAAGTAGTGTTCTAAATTGACCCTTTGTGCATTTTTAACGCCATAGACAGACATGCTTCCGCATAAATTATGGTGTTACATTGCTATGGTTTGGGCTGAATATCCGGTTCAGCATGGGGTGAGGATATAACCTGCAGCGCATTTTTGTGGGATATGTCATAGAATCTGACCATTGGGGCCCGATACTAGCAGACATGCGAAAAATTGGTGTGGGAGCATCATAGAAAAATGTGTCGTGTGTGTGTGTGTGTGTTTGTGTATAGCAAACCTCTCTTTTGTTTTGGCCCCAGCTCATATTATAAAATGACTAGCTTCTGCCCGCGGTTTCGCCCGCGTGGATGCTGGGAATTTTCCCACGGGAACGTACTAACAGGATAAAATATCCTATCATTCTAATCCATTCAGCCGTTAAATCGTGAAAGGTATCAGACAGACAGATAATAAATGCAAATTATCTTTTTTTTATGTGAATCATCTATAGCCGCAGGTAAACCGGTTGTTGGCGTGGCGACGCATGTTATGGCGACGCGTCACCGTGCTATACGATGGTATGTTTCACATCTGCCAGACGTCCCGTGACGGCTCAATTTTATTTTTATTAAACAGGTTAATATGATTCTAAATCATCATAAATTTCAAATACCACCATTGTTCTTAACGATTAGTTAAGCTATTTTGTAAGTTCTAATTGTAATAACTTTTAAGTGGGTGGACCGATTTAAAAGATATTTAATAATACCTCAAGATATGGGTTCTGACTATATTTGCAAGGAAAATAATGAAGCTTCCGAAAAAAAAATGAACTTCCAGCGATCTGTGGTTGACTTTATTACTAACTAAGCTGTGTTAAAATAAATTACCGAAAAATTGATACAAAAATTAACCGACAACAAATAATAAACTAAATTTCCAAACAAAACACTTAACTTCCTGTTCCTTTGTTGATACGGTTTAGTTTTGCTTGTAAGGACGTAGGTAAACTTAAAGAGGTGTTGCTTCTTATGGGTTTATTTCACTACTAATTAGCTACTTGTTACTACAGATTTTAATACGATCCTTTCTTACACACACACATAGACATACGTACACACATGCATGTAGTATGGTTTTAAATGTTTCGAACACTTCCGAAACAAATACTAAGTTTCCGAAAACATATAAATTGTTCCCGAAAATCCTAACCCTAAACGGTCGACGTCAGGGGCACCCCGAGGTTCGGTTGGTTAGGTTCCTTTAAACCCTTTAGACAGAAATAGTAGCCCCGCGTTGCGGGGCTCCATCGACCTGCTTATTAACCCTAACCCTAGCCGGTCGACGTCAGGGGCACCCCGAGGTTTGGTTGGTTAGGTGTAAGGTTGATTCTAAATTTATAATAGGTAAGTTACAATAAAAATGACTACCTGTAGATTTCGGTAAAACGCAATTTAAAGTGGTGGAAAAATATTACGTCAGCAAATATTGTATTAATTTTTCGGAATTTTCAGTATTTTACTCGGTCGTTTCTTTATTTGTATTCGCATATAAGTTGTCGGAAAGTTAGTATTTAAAGGAGTAAATTTCATATTTTGAGTATGCTCATATTTTATTTTCGGAGCTTTTATTACTACCCTATTTGCAATTCCTTAAATCTCTTAAAAAGAGGTACAATATTTTCCATAATCATGTGAATTTTAAAATCATCCCCTATTTTACCAACTTGGGGGATGATTTTACAAAAGCGCTGAAACAATTTTTTTTTTCCCTAACTTAAGAGATATTTAGTGACGAATTCGAATATATTTAATAAAAATTATAGGAAATCTGGTTACGGGCGTGAATTAAAAAAAAGTAGTAACAATGAATTTAAATTATATTTACTTTAACGTTCACAGGGAAGGTTTTATGTCTGTCTCCTAGCACAGCAAATATCGAAAGTAAAAAGGGGGGAAGGCGAGGGCAGTTGTTGGTTTTATAATAATCATTTAGTGACAATGTTGCCATTATTAAAAAGTAAGAAATAATTAGTTTTGGCACATTCAAATCGACTAAATACCAACAAAAATGATTGAAAATCGGGTTTTCTCGACTCCCATGAATTTTCGCCTATGCTTTATGGGGTGCTTAACTGTTGTAAATTGAACACGTCCTGAAAGGAATACGTCAAATTACAAGTCATTCTGCATATGTATATGACGGAGAATGTACATCTCTCTTGTTATCATCAGCCATATTTTAACTACTGTGGGCGTACTATGGGAAATGTTGGTTATTGCGCAATAGAAAAACCGTTTGCAGTTCAAATTAGGTTATAATTTACGATCAAACTAATCACCGTAGCAATTCGCACACTGTAGGTACACGACACAATTATACGGAACGCGCGGCAGTTTCTAAACGTGTTCACTGCTTAACCGCCAACAACAAACTCTTCTTTTACTCTGGTCAAGCGTAATTTTATAGACTCTGTCGAGCGCCGCCTGGTGGCGCTGGCGTCCCGATTTGTCAAAGTCAAACGATGGGTTTAACGTATTTCCGACATATATATAATTATATAGTATGGATAAATGATTGTATTTCTGTACGTAGGTTTGTACAAACACTTTTACTTATATTCCGGTATCAATCTCAACTATTTACCGAGATACTCTCCAAACAATTGTACAAAAACAAAGCAGGGTAATTAAACGGCGTTTCTTTGTTACGGCTTTATGAAAATATTCCTTTATATATACTCTAACAAGTGCCTTCATTTCTTCATCGCCTTTTGTGTTTATTTTTAATTCATTTGCTCAATGGTTCGCCTTCAAGATAAATAGGCTACTTTTGAATAAAGAGAAATGTATTGTTTAAGGTTTCTCGCAGAATCACGTTTTTTGAAGAAATTCATGTTTGAGGTTTTATTGGAAGGAAGCCAAATATTTTGTTCTCGGTATTTCAATTTTAAGAAAAAACAATAATTTATTAAACCAATGCTATTACTTAGGTGCTGTTTATTGTTTAAAGTACTCTATTCCATGAAATCAATTTTCTGGCTTTAACTTACAGGTCAGGCAGATCATTCTGTAGGTACATTATGTTTTAAAACTTCATATTCTTTATGTTTTCGAGCATTTTTTTTTTGTTTTTGTTTTTGCCAACCACCAACATTTTCAGCTGTATAAAAACTACGCCCAACCACTAGGTAAATTTTAAGTTCTGTAGGTACTTATCTAATGTTATTTTTCAAATGCTACTTTGCCATAAAACCAATATCCTTTTGTGTAAGAGCTTCAATTTTTTATCATACTGGTGCATCCCCTATGTAACAGCCCAGAGAACCCACAAAAATAACAAAAATTGCCTACAAAGCAAACAGCTTAAAAATTATCTCCACCGCCCAGTACACCGAAACACACACAAGTTATTTTTTTATTTTGAACAAAATATTTGAGTACCCTCGACCAAGTTAATTATAATCTTAACTGTGTTAGTTCTTTAACTTACTATAGAACATTTAATATATTCTGCTATAGACGCTGGAACGCTTAGACGATGCAAAGCAATGCATATTAAACGCATACTCGGTTAGGGTTTGGGCACAACCTCTGCTGGGTCTGACTACTATACAGGGTTAGTTTTCAAAGAGCAACCAGATTTAAACCTCTTAGTTAAATATTTATTGTGTGTATATACAGGGTGTAAGGGATAGCCCTCCGTAAACTAATAAGGTTCATTCAGCTCCTTATTTTGAATCATATTCCACCGGAAAATGTCTCAGGATTTTTTTATTTTTGTTATAGTTTTTTTCAGTTTCTATTCCTTTATTTCAATGGAAAATTACATTCTCAGTACGCAGTACTCTATTTATGTAAATAAAACAGCTGTAATAAAAAAAAAAAACAGCAATGGATGTTGAAATAAATCACGAGGCGCGAGCGCGCTACCGGCCGTTTGCTACGTGCGTTTTGCCGCGGTAACGATACATTGCGTGTGAGATAATAAAACAAATCAGGTTTATTGTATTCCCATGACGTTCCTGAAATTGTTTCATGTACCGATCATCTTAGTATGATATACTGAATTCACCCCATCAGTCTGCAGAGGGCTGTCTCTTACACCCTGTATAATAATTAATAATAATTAATTATATTTATAATTTAATTCCAATCAAATAATAATAAAAATAAATGAAACATTCAATTGAAAATTTCCTATCTTACGAACACGCGACAAGGATAATGGCCTCTCTCGCCGGGTACGCGCACGGCGGCTGGCGCGCATGTTGAGTAGAGTACTACTAATCTAGTACATATAGTAATAATAATATTTTAGAAAATTAATCATAAATTGACTATGTAAAAAAAGTGTTGTAATTTTTTTTAATTTCTTAAATTTAAAATATTATCGATTCTGAATCATCTCAAAATTTTGCAAGTCTTTGAAAACTAACCCTGTGAATAATTTGGTATATTTTAATTTTTAATTAACCCTAATCGTAGGCAGTGTACGTTTTTCATACAAATATCATAGTTTCTTAAATAAAGATCGACATTATTTACCATATTTTTTTACTACGATCTTAGCAGTCCTCTTTTGTGGCCCTACCCTTACACGAGGCTTGAACGAAGAACAAATGAATCTGGTTATGAGAACCACAAGGGAGCCAATTATACAGCTTACCCCCTTTGCATGAGCCAGATAACGTTTTTATACTTAAATACCTTGGCTTCACTGTTTCTGCTTTTTAAATAAACACTGATATTACACGAGTTTTTGTGTAGATACTTTTATTTTCCCTCTTTCACAAATCGCTCTGCAATTATCGTTCGAACTATGAACTATTTGATATTTTTATTTATTATTTATGGAAATAATAGAGAAAGTCAATTCAATTTATGTTTTACAGTTACATAAATAGAGTTAGGGAGAGGTTAAGAATAATAGGTAATATAAAAATAATATATAATAAGTAATATAAAAAAAAACACTGATACAAAAAATAGCTGATGACCTTGAAACGGAAAAACTGATTTTGATTAGACATGTCTAAAAACCACCGCTAAAAAACCTGCTTTCAAATAAAATAAACTGCATCCAAATCGGTTTACCCGTTTAAGAGCTACGGTGCCACAGACAGACACACACATAGAGGTTAAACTTAAAGCAGCCCTCTTTTTGCGTCGGGGGTTAAAAAAGGGAGAATAGAGGCATATGATGAGTCGTAGAAGGTTATATTTACTTTACACAGTGAGGGAGAGGTGGTCTGCTAGAATACTTATGGAGTTCGACTCGTATCACAAACAGACAGAACATAGCTCAGTCTAGGAATTTACTTAGTTAAATGCCATTTCTAGATAGGTTTTTAACTTCGCTGATATCTGACTCTAAATTGATGACAAAATTATTCGACAAATTATGCTTCATACCCACTGTGGGTTCGAACCCAGGCAAGCGCTTTACTTTGTGTTCATAATTTCATCACCACTGCTCTCAAAACGGTGAAGGAAAACATCGTGAGGAAACCGGCATGTCCTAGAACCAAAAATTCGAAGACATGTGACATCTAGCAACCCACACTGGGCCCGCGTGGTGGATTACAGCCCATTCCCTCTCAAAGAGAGGAGGCCTGAGTCCCAGCAGTGGGAACATTATAGGCTGATTATGTATGTTATGCTTCATACCTAAATTCAAATAAAGCAGTCTTCTAATAAACGAATCTATTCTCCTATCGTAATTTACTCACTAACCATCGTCTACGTAAAACGGTCTTACCTAATCACTACGGGCTCTCACAGACCTCTAGAGGTACAGGATTAAATTAAGACCCTCTAAATTCTAATTAGGTCTCGAGTTTGTAATGTTTGTACTGGCCTTGTTTTGTAATCATGATTGACATGTTAACTAGTTTGAAATCGATTATTCTGACGTCAACATAGTTCTAATTCAATTATTTTGAAGTTCAAATAGTTTCTTTGTAAGGAGACGATTTAGGTTCCATAGAAAAAAAAAAAATTAACCACCGCGCATACTTTTTGTATCTCAAATGTTAGAGTAAAAATAATAGTTATTTTCTAACCCTTCCTCATCGCTGTATCTGGTGGCCAACATGATTTGTTTGGTCAGAGAAGTTTTTAAGCGTTCGACAATTTTTTACAACACTATTTACAATACAAAATGGTAAGGTACACATTTATTCTTAAATGTCATAGTATTTACCCTCGACCCTACATTGTGGCGGGACATCCAGGCACACCCATTACCATTTCAGTACATGATTCTGAAACACCCTGCGTTTAAATATTTCGTCGGTACTTATAATATATTGGCTGTTCTCTATATTTTGACTACGTAAGTATTGCACTTTTCTATGAAACAGCAGGTTGATTTTTTTTGATAACCTACGAAAAATATCTACGCTAGGGTGTGTACAATCATGTGCTAAATAGTTGTAGTTTGTGCGTCAATGGGGACCCTGTATAGTCAATTTATGATCATTTTTATTAAATATTGTTATTAATTTATATACTTGATTAGTATATCTGCTCAACTGCGTGCCGGCAGCTGCGCCGTGTACCCGGCAAGAGAAGTCATTATCCTTGTCGCGTGGTCCAAAGATAGGAATTTTTTCAGACATTTTCAATTGAATGTTTTCATTTATTTTTATTTGATTGTAATGGTTAAATCAAAATATGGTTACAAAATATTGATTACATCGTTCATGTTGAAATTATGCATGTGAGAACGATGCAGAACGTTAAAAGCGTCCGTAAGAAAAAGACAAAAGCAATTCAAATATTAGGTCTTTACCTATGAAATTGCCGTTCTGCAGTACTGGCCATTTCAAATCAAAATAATTTTTGTTTGGCTAAGAATTCTAATTTCAAATTAATTTTATTTTAAAAACATGGATTTTTTTTTCTAAAAGTAGTCATTTCTTTATTGATTAGTGTTACATTTTCATCGCATTTCAATCTTTTTCGTCATCATGGATACGTTAAAAATTCGAGTAATTATGGAATATGAGTACCGTCGTGGCAGCAACGCGGCACAAGCGGCACGCAACATCAACGACGTTTACGGAGCTAACACTACAAACCAACGCACCACCTGTTATTGGTTTGCTCGCTTCCGTTCTGGAAATTTCGACCTGAAAAATGAACCTCGCGGTCGTCCGAAGACTTTGGTCGACAATGACGAATTAAAGGCGATTGTGGAAGCTGATGATACACAATCTACGGCTGAATTAGCAGCAGCTTTCGACGTTAGCGTCAAAACAATATTGGTCCATTTGCGTCAAATTGGCAAGGTAAAAAAGCTTGACAAATGGGTGCCCCACGAACTCAATGATCGCCAGCGCGAAGTACGCGTCGAGACGTGCCTTGCACTGCTCAACAGACACACAAATGAAGGAATTTTGAACCGCATTGTTACCTGCGATGAAAAATGGATTCTGTTTGATAACCGTAAGCGCTCAGCAAGTTGGTTGGATCCTGGTTCAGCACCTAAACAATGCCCTAAACGAAAACTTACCCCTAGAAAAGTGATGGTCACTGTTTGGTGGTCTAGCGCCGGTGTGATTCATCACAGCTTCTTACCAAACGGGGTGAGCATTACTGCAGATGTGTACTGTGAAGAACTGAACACAATGATGGAGAAGCTGGCGCATCTCCAACCAGCATTGGTCAATCGCTCGTCTCCGCTGCTCCTGCACGACAACGCGCGACCTCATACTGCACAGCAGACGGTCTCCAAGTTGCAAGAACTGGGGTTGGAAGCTCTCCGTCATCCGCCCTACTCACCAGACCTTGCGCCTACAGACTACTACTTTTTCCAGAATTTGGATAACTTCTTGGCGGGAAAAAAATTTAATACCCGAGAGGCAGTACAAAATGCCTTTGAAGAATTTGTTGCCTCCCGTCCAGCTGATTTCTTTAAGAAGGGCATCAATAAACTGCCACTGCGATGGCAAAGATGCATTGATTGCATGGGTGATTACTTCGATTAATACAAATAAAAAATTCATGAAAAAAATTCGTTTAAATTTTTTCATACAAAACGGCAATTTCATAGGTAAAGACCTATTATTAAATTAAATTAAAATAAGCCGTGGCAGCTAGGAAATGACCAGTCCCCACTGACGGCGCCGTTCACGAACATGACGCATGGATCAGCACCATTCAGCTCAACCATTTTGAAGGGAACTTAATGATCCAACTCACGAACTCACGAACTGGGTTCGAACTTGGTCCTTTCTTGTTTCTTATTTATATTAATGACTTGCCATACCTCATAAAGGATAATCATATTATAGTGTTGTTTGCGGATGATACTTCACTTTTGTTTAAACTTAAACGTCAGCAGCTGGTTACTGACGATGTAATTAGCGCGATTTCAAAAGTAGTTTACTGGTTCAATGTCAATAATTTACTCCTTAATGAAAAAAAAACCAAATGCATTAAGTTTACGGTACCTCACGTTAGACAGGTGAAAACTAATGGATTGATGAAGGGCGAAGAATTGAATCCTGAAGATAGCACAGTATTCTTGGGCTTAACTTTGGATGCTAAGCTTCAGTGGGGCCCACATATAGATAAATTGTCAAAAAAGCTAAGCTCCGCAGCATACGCTGTTAGAAAAAATCGTAATTTAACCGACACAGAGACAGCCCGTTTAGTGTACTTTAGCTATTTTCATAGTGTTATGTCGTACGGTATTCTGTTATGGGGAAATGCCGCCGACATTCAGACTATTTTTATTTTGCAGAAAAGAGCTGTTCGATCAATTTATAAATTAAGTCCGAGACAATCTCTCACAGAGAAATTTAAGGAGATTAATGTAATGACTGTGCCTTCTCAATATACTCGTATTTCTGAAAATCTTTTATATGCTCATGAAAATATAAATTGTTTAAAAAATACAGTGATATCCATAATATAAATACTAGGAATAAACAGAAATTTGTTGTACCTAGAACAAGGCTCAAAAAAATAGGTGGCTCGTTCAGGTGTCAATGTATACGCTTATATAATAAACTTCCAAGCCACGTTCAAGCTCTAATCCTTAATAACTTCAAATCATTAATTAAACGTAAGTTGTGCCAGGAAGCCTTTTATACCGTTAAGGATTATATTGAGGACAAAAAGGCTTGGGATGGAGTTGCTCCAATTTTTGCATACTGAATGTTTTTTTTTTGATTGTTTTTTTAATTTTGCTATATTTAATTTTTTTAATATAAATTTTGACATTTTGATAATTATTATATATACAATGTCATGACAATTTACTTTGTGCCGTATATTATTATTATTTAATTATTGTGAATGTGAGGACTATGTAGGTCACTTTTATTTTTTATTTTATTTTTTCACTTTCTCAGGTAGTTTCAATGATAATCTGGCAGTTTGAATGCTTTATGCGGCCTACCCAAATGTTATTTATTTGGTATTGTTCGTCGAGTGGTTGAGCTCCTTAAGTTCTGAGTTGAGCTCCACGATTAGTGACAAATGCGTGCACTGACTGGACAGGTCCACTCATTCTGTGTGGTTTTTCCTCAAAAGACCATTCCAGACCCAAATCTACATGGTCTTCACATTATCTGACCAAGATTATGTAAGGACTTTAAAAGAGACTATGACCTCTGAGTTTGTTTCGGCCTTTCTTCTCAGAGTAGTCAGATAGGAAACGCTGACCTCATCTAGTTTTAAAAATATGATTGACGTGTAAAAGTGTTTGTACAAACCTACTTACAGAAATAAAATCATTTATCATTTACGACCTACAACTTGTAAATCGGTGCCGATACCTCTGGACCACCACTGTTCTCATGTTATACTTTTAAAAACTCTATTTACAACTAACCCTACGACACGAACGCCACGATACGACAACACACACACGATATGGACCATCTCTAATGTTCCATCCGATCTTGAAGCGACACAGAATTAAATTAAACCTTCATCGAAAGTTTCCTTGACGCAAGCTTAACTAACTTAACACAAGTTAGTTTAGAACTATCCGAGTCTGTGTCAATAATGGATCAGTGATGCATACGGGATGTTTTGAACATAGTAATATGGGTACGTAGAACTTACCTGTAGAAAGAGGAATGTAAAGGTGAAATTCTGTGGGGATTATAGATTTTACTAAGGGGACTACATGACCTAAACGCAAATTTATAATACCTAAAAATATATGATCCACTGCAGTAACCAAAGTCAGAAGAATATATGATATTCTGCAGGATATATGCTAGTTAGATAGTGTGTTGAAAACATAATACAATTAACTTGATATGATAGAAAAAAATCACAAGGATGCCTCAATTTTTTTTTTTCTATTAAAAACCATACTAATATACATGCAAACATTCAGATTTTTTGTCAGATTATTCTTCAAGCAACATACTAACGTAATAGTGCTTTAATTGTTTAGTCCAATGAATAGATTTTTTGTAAATCCATAATTGCTTCATATTTTGCAATAAATTACCAGCGTTGTGTCATCGCGCGTCTCTTTCTTTTCTATGCAATCCGATAGTGACCGCGCTTTAGGTCTTATCAGCCCCTTAACTATTGGCTTGTGCTGGGGGCTTCGCCCGGGTGCAGGAAGTTATCCCACGGGAAGGTACGCAATCTGCCTGACTTTTCCCAACTATATTAGGGTAGGCTTCTAATCTAACCCGATGCATCTAAAAACCAGTGTTTTACATGGATCGACTGCCTATCCGACCCCCACAACCCCATTACTGGGTAGCACGGTACCCCTTGGTAAGAGTGGTTGTCAGAGTTTTTGGTCTTCTGCCTACCCGTAATGACTGACAAAGACCTACCAATGACAGCCGAGACGTTCTTTACGTGCTGCCCGAGGCATGAAGATGTCTCGATATGTAATGGATGCTCACCCATCCACAAAACGGCAGCCGCAAGCGTATCGCCCCGTGCGGCTATTATCATTTAGCCACGATTCCTCTCGGGAACGTACTACCCGGATAAAATTATCCTATGTGTTTATCCAGGGTATAAACTATCTGTGTGACAAATTTCATCCAAATCTGTTCAGAAGTTTATGCGTGATTGAGTAACAAACATCCTAACATACTAACTTTCACATTTATAATATTAGTAGGATAAAGAAATTTCGCAAAAGTGTGTGCTATGGCTGTCCTTAATAACCGCCGCTTATGTAAGTCACACCCTTCATTTGATTGACTATCTATTAATTTACTAGCATTTCCAACCAACTTGCTTCGATACGAGAATTTTTTTGTAGAAAATCTAGTTGGGAGTTAAATTGTTAAGTATGGGAGCGCTATGAGTAATGAGTATGCAATGTCCTATTTTAGCTATTTTTATTGCTCTAAGCTTAGCGGTACCCCGCCGCGACATTATAGCGCCATTTCAACGAGCAAACCTTATCGTGCCATCCATCAAATTCTATACCTAATTAAAATATATGGTGTTACTCAATCGAATTTGATGGCTCAACGATAGGCATTATTGTTGACTTTTTAAATGTCCGCTTTTCTTTTTTGCGTTGGGGTTTTTTTAAATTTTTAATTTAATTTTTATTTAAAAAATTTTGAACTTAGTTTAGTTTTTTTTTGTATATGAGTTAACAGTTGTGAGCGTTTTTCAGGGTATATTTAGACACTACATCAAATAGCTTTGCAGAATCAGCTTATCGTGTTGCCACCATTGCATTGTATGTAGAATTAAATATTGATCACAGAACGAATCCAAACACGACATATCTGTTATTATTATACGAAGAGTCTACTAGAGTGCTGGATATCCTGGTTGCAGCATCAGCTCATCGTGTTGCTACCATTGCATTGTATGTAGAATTAAATACTGATCAAAACAAATCGAAACATGACATATCTGCTATTATTTTTTCAAGAGTGTACTAGTGTGCTGGATATCCTGGCTGCAACATCAGCTCATCATGTTGCCACCATTGCATTGTATGTAGAATTAAATACTGATCAAAACAAGTCCAAACACGACATATCTGCTATTATTTTTTCAAGAGAGTACTAGTGTGCTGGATATCCTGGCTGCAGCATCAGCTCATCATGTTGCCACTATTGTATTGTATGTAGAATTGGATACTGATCAAAACGAAACCAAACACGATATATCTGCTATTATTTTTTCAAGAGTGTACTGAAGTGCTGGATATCCTGGCTGCAGTATCGGACCATGAATTCCATAATCTTGCATATTTATATAGCGTACATGGGTGTTTCAAATTTTAGGTCACACATATGTTTGCAAGTAAAGTAAATACCCATTATGCGTCTAAGATCCTTACCGCAGCTAACAAAAGAGCTGATTACCTTGAAAAGTCTGGACCGATTTTGATAAAACATGTCTAAGAACCATCGCTAAAAAACCTGCATTCAAATAAAAAAAAACCGCATTCAAATCGGTTTACCCGTTTAAGACCTACGGTGCCACAGACAGACACACATACATAGCGGTCAAACTTATAACACCCCTCGTTTTGCGTCGGCGGTTAAAAATACAGTTTACTCCCAAAAGCTTTAGTTATTACGTTAGTTGCGGTATCGTCGCGAACTCAATGCCTTTGACTCGCATGGCACCGCGATGTAAAGAAACCTCGCAAATAGAGGAGCTTTGTTACGCCAAGCGATAGGACTTGTGCGGACGGGGAAAATAGTGACGCGAGTTGAAATGTACTCTTTTGATTTGACGGATATTTTTTTAGTACCTATGTTCTTTGGTCATTTTCGAAGTTGGCGGTGTGTGATACCCCCGTGCCTCGGAAAGCAAGTTAAGCCGTTGGTCCTGCGCCTGATCTCTCTCCAGTAGTTGGGTCGCTGTAGGTACGTCTTAGGCAGGGGAGGTACTCCGATGAGCCACAGTCCGGCTGTGGAGCCACATCACAAACGATGCCTCACCTCTTGGTGTGCCCTCTATGCAAAAACACCTGCACTATGGAAGAACTTTGCGAGGCTAACGCTAACACTGTCGAAGTGGCCGAATTTCGGCTGAAGCTTCTATAAAATTAATAAAAGGGAATAATCGGTACGAGGAAGAAGAGGACTAGTATAAAGACAAATTTGCGATATTCCAATGACATACATAATATGCGTACATAATCATGTACGCTTAATACGAATGTCGCTATTTAGGTCCAATTTCAAAACAATTCCAGCTACCAATTAACCCAAATACTATCTGCCGATGTGCTACAAAATTTACAGTGTGATAAACACAATTTCAGTGGAAATATAATGTGCAAATGGCATTTAGTTATTATACTTTACCCGCAAGTGAAGTACTGGCGTTGTCTGAAAAAGGCTTAACTTATAAGGTTGTGAAACGCATTCTCTGCGTATCCTGTGTCCAATGTTTGCTAGTTTCGAGTTTAATTTACTTGTATAGTTTGTGTGGTGGAATCAAAATCGTTTATCTATAGGTATATAGTATGATATGCATGTAGGATGTTAATTTGGAACGCATCATAATTTTAAGAAATACATTTATGTATGAATGCAGCGATGAGTGAATGAGGAGTATAGGAGGGAGAGGGAAAAAGGATGGCGAGCGAGCTACAAGACGGATGGGATGATTCTGATTTTAAGAAGTTTTTATTTTGGTCATCCACACCACCCTTCATACATAGAATAGTAACGAAGTCAAAACTGTACATTGAATATTTTTGGAAAAATAAAATAAATTCTTTATTTCACCCAAAGCCCTTAACAGCATACTTATGAGTAAAACATAAAAGACTTAATACAAAGGTCATTATTTTTAACCCCCGACGCAAAAAGAGGGGTGTTATAAGTTTGACCACTATGTGTGTGTGTCTGTTTGTGGCACCGTAGGTGTTAAACGGGTGAACCGATTTGAACGCGGTTTTTTTTATTTGAAAGCAGGTTTTCTAGCGATGGTTCTTAGACATGTTTTATCAAAATCGGTTCAGCCGTTTCAAGGTAATCAGCTCTTTTGTTAGCTGCGGTAAGGATCTTAGACGCATAATGGGTTTTTTTTACTTTACTTTCAAACATATTTTTGACCTAGAATTTGAAACACCCATGTACGCTATATAAATATGCAAGATTATGGAATTCTTGGTCCGATGCTGCAGCCAGGATATACAGCACACCAGTAATCTCTTGAAAAAATAATAGCAGATATATCGTGTTTGGTTTCGTTTTGATCAGTATTTAATTCTACATACAATACAATGGTGACAACATGATGAGCTGATGCTGCAGCCAGGATATCCAGCACACTAGTACACTCTTGAAAAAATAATAGCAGATATATCGTGTTTGGGGATTACGTAAACGCCAAAACAAGCTATTTGATGTTGTTTCTAAATGTACTCTGAAAAACGATCACAACTGTTAACTCATATATAAAACAAAACTAAACCAAGTTTAAAAAAATAAAAATTAAATTTAAAATTTAAAAAACTCCCAACGCAAGAAATAACAGCGACCATTTAAAAAGTCAAAAATAATGCCTATCGTTGAGCCATCAAATTCGATTGAGTAAAACCATATATTTTAATTAGTTATAGAAATTACTTGGATAACGGCTTTTGCATTGCTTTTGTCCTGCAACTTGACTTCATTATTCCTTCAAAGGACAAAATAAAAATCTTATCTACCAGCTTAAAGTAACGTCTTGCCACATAAAGCAGTAACTTCAATAGTTTCTTTGTTGCACTGCGGTTACATCGAGTCCTCAGGGACTAATGTTGCAGATACTTCAGCGAAAACTCCATTTGAGCTGCAAATAAGGTTTCTACAAGGTATCTAGACGTAGGGGTGTTAAAACTTTCTTGTAGTAGATAGTAGTTTGTGTGTTGCAAGTATGTTTGTTAATCGGTAATAAAAACTTTGTCTATCTTTTTTTATGGATTTTTTGTTAGACACTATTTTGTCTGCGACACCTTTTATTACGCTTCTTTAGCTTATTCTTTCTCTTATCTTCTTTATTCGCTTCTTTTTTTTTTTTTAGTTCATCTCAATGTTTGTACTCCCTGGTGGACATATGAATCTGATTGTATCTGACTTTTAGGTCATATACCAAGGAACTGAAGGCAGATTTTATTTGCCTTAATTTTTACTTATATGTCCATATTATTACAATTTTTTCTCGTATCAACAAATGCCGTGGTCAAAACATAAGCATTAGCAACATTCTTTAGAAAAGTTTTTACAGGAACTAAATGCTCTGTGTTCGGACGTACGGTACGTCCTTATAGTCATAACTTTGAGCACTCTTTTTAACCGACGAAAAAAAAAGGAGGAGGTTCTCAAGTCGACCCGTATATATATATTTTTTTTTTTTTATGTATGACCACGCATAACTTTTTACCGAGTAGTCCGATTTTGATTATTCTTTTTTTAATGGAAAGAGTTTACCCCAAAGTTGGTCCCATTTAAAATTGAAAAACGAAATCCACCCCTAAGGGTAGAAAAATAGGGGTTAAATGATTTTTCACCTACAGAATGTTCCCTTGTGAACCGATTCTGTTGAAACTTGGCACATATACGTAGTTCTAATGATGCTTCAACAACAAAAAAGAGACCTGAAGATCATCCGATCATGGAGACGGAAGTCAGTCGAGAGGGCTCCTCGACAGCTTACAGCAGTTAGATCGTGTTTGGGCTTATTTCATTCATCTTGATGAGAACTTTAAGCCTAGCTGGAGTATGACTGTCATAGAGGGTGTGATGTTGGGTACGGAAGGCAGTCGAGGGAAGTTCTAAATATTAGCAGTGAGAACATACTCAAAACATTCAAAAGCTTATAAATTAATAAAGGTAATATTTACTATTTCTGACACATTCCCTATAAAATGGAAAGTGGCAAAGATGGTGACTATACATAAATGGGATAACAATTTCAACATAAAAACTATAGGCCCAACTCAATTTTGAGAGGGAAGCCGATAGTATGATTCAGCTGGGATGGGCAGCATTTGGTAAACTTCATCAGGTCTTCTCCTCGTCTATACCGCAGTGCCCAAAGACGACAGTCTTCAACGCGTGTGTCCTACTGGTTACGACTTACGGAGTAGAAACGTCGACACTCACGGTGAGATTGGTCCATAAGTTTAAAGTCACTCAGCGAGTTATGGAGAGAGCTATGCTTGGAGTCTCTCTGAAGGATAAAATCCAAAACGACGTTATCCACCAGAGAACCAAGGTAATCGACATAGCCCAAAGACTAAGCAAGCTGAAGCTGCAATGGGCTAGTCACATCTCTCGTTGAAGTTCAAGAGTGGAGAACGCGTTTAGGCAAACGTAGTGTGGGGCGCCCGCCGGCCAGGTGGACTGACGACTTGCGAAATGCGGCTGGCAGAGACTGGATGACGAGAGCCAAGGATCGGGCTCAATGGCGTTCACTAGGAGAGGCTTACGTCCAGTAGTGGACAAATATAGGCTGATGATGATGATGATGAATGGTGCAAAAATAAAAATAAAGTATTTGAACTCAATGAAGTGTTACTATGTTAAATATATAGGAATAAATAATCTTATAATTAAAGGCAAAGTAATAATAATAATAATATTAAAACAGACTATACACATAGACACAATCAGGTAGCAAAAGTCATCCATCAAAAACTAGCACTCAAATATAAACTCATACAAGATATGAACACTCCTTATTACAAGTACGTACCACAAACAGTTCTAGAAAATATCACTCTAAGACTAAGTACCAAATTAAAATATGTTAACTTCAAATAAAATAAACCCTCTCTATACCGAGGTGCCTAAAGAACAACGCCTTAAGTTCCAAAATAATTATACACTCATCAGAATAATTGTACGTGTTGTATTTATATTCTTATTGCCTACCAAAATGGATAAATTCTCACCAAATCTAACCATAGACGGTCGACATCAGGGGCACCCCGAGGTTCGGTTGGTTAGGTTCCTTTAAACCCTTCAGACAGAAATAGGAGCCCCGCGGAGCGGGGCTCCGTCGACCTGCTTATTAACCCTAACCCACGCCGGTCGACGTCAGGGGCACCCCGAGGTTTGGTTGGTTACAGAAATAGGAGCCACGCTAAGCGGGGCTCCGTCGAGCTATCTTGGCAGGTAATAAGAAATTAAAAGACGTTTATAAATCTTTATGGCATAGAATAAAAAGGAAAATAGGTTCATTTCTACAATACTTTATGAAACACAATTTGGTGAGCATTTATCCATTCTGACAGGTATTTCGAATTTGTTGGTAGTAAAATAGGCACTTTTCTGGTAGGCGTTTAAATACAAGCCCCAAAAAAGCGTCCAAGATGCTGGGTTTTTGTCATAAGACAGTGCACTTTACACTTTGTAGTTGATATGTAGCAGAATACTGTAATATGATGTGGCGGCCGCACTATGCTACGAATAGTTTGCGTCTAGAACACGTTCAAAAACGCTTTGATTGGCATCTAGCTGTTTCTGTTGGCATAACTAAAAAGTCAACTTCTTATAAAAAAAAAATAGCTTGAATTTCTTCAACACTTTAGAAGAACGAAGATGTTTAAACGACGCAATGTTTGTATGTAAATTTCATAAAGGAATTGTCGACTAGCCTCCACTGCTCGCACTCAATATCTTGCGTGCTCCGTCCGTCATGAATTCCGCGTAGACCTGTTACTACTCTTTGTCCTCCACAGAGAAAATCGGTATAGCATATAAACTGTCTATATGCTAGGTTTTGCAAGGTTTTACTATGTAATAGCTATCTAATTGATTTACACTTTGATTCCCTATGCTGAAATCTAAAATTTTTGACTGTTTGTCTGATTTGTTATGAAACCTGTATGATGACTTTTGAATCTAGCATATTTTGCCCCTGGTATTAAGATTGCTTGAAAAGTAGTCATGTACGCAAGTTGTCAATTAACATAATTTAATTTGGGTAATGTGGTGTTTACCATAAAGTACGTAATTAATCCACTGTACTAAGTTTTAATTTCATGTTTTTTTTTAAGACATCTGTAGTGTAAGTAGTATAAGTTTTCATGGCGCCTTGTATGTTTGGCGCCGACTCAAAATTTGTAATTTACATTAATTTAAGAGCTTAGTTAGACTGAAAGATAATTTTTTTGCTTTTCAGTTTCTTTTTACGTCGGTTAAATTTTTTGTAAAAAAGTTTTTTTATTTTC
This sequence comes from Griposia aprilina, assembly GCA_916610205.1. Lineage (NCBI taxonomy): Eukaryota > Metazoa > Arthropoda > Insecta > Lepidoptera > Noctuidae > Griposia > Griposia aprilina. The sequence goes on along the minus strand of OU744302.1, from coordinate 20,628,850 downwards.
AGTAGTTCTCTATTTATCTAGCCCGTTCTTACTGTAGGACAAAAGCCTTCCATTCCCTTTTCCGCACTCATCTGTCTTCTGCCACTGCCGGCCAGTTCCTTCGGTAGGAATCCAGTTCGTCCCTCCATCTTCGTCTTGGTCTTCCTCGATGTCACCTTGCATTTAAGTTCTATAAGTTATTTCAAATATACGCCGGACGAAGCCGGCCCTAGAACTGTATACCTGTAAATATTCAGAGCAGCGTCAGAGGGTGGAAGGATGCAACGTAGGTCAGATATTTAATTGTCTACCGCTTAGAGCATCTGGGATTTAATACGCAGGTTCAGTACAAGTTTCAGTGATTAACATAGTCATCGGCGGACGGTGACAATTGTTCCATGGTAATTAAATCTAATCTAAAAGTTTATATTTAGAGAGTTTTTAATAGGATTTTGTGTTTGTTTTCTGATAAATTGTTTTGTCTATAATTTGTTAGCTCTCAAAGAAAGTTTGCAATTTTCTTATCAACCGTGTATTCTAAAGAGAGCAGTTTTCTTACCTTGCCTGGGAAGAGACTACTTGGCTCAAGTAGAGATATTCCTGGACAAATTGTTTTATTACTTTCCCCGCCTATGTGTATGTTCCGAACTAATAATTTTCATGAGCTTTGTCTTCGACATAATCGTCGTAACTCCAGTCTCAAAGCTTGTTTTGTAATAAATACGAAGAGTTCGTCTAATTTAAAATTGCACGCAGGTCCACTGCTTGTCGCATACACATTTCAAATGTCTGTATAGAAATTCTAGTGAAGGGGCGCGAACACTGGATCGAAAATCGCTTCTAGAAGACTTAAGAGTTTCGAAGTTTAAGTGTCCTTTTTTAGGCTTGAAATGGTTTCTATTTAGTATTACTATGGTCAAATATGTCACATGAAGTAATTTGGCTTGAAAACTGAGGTAATTTAAAACTGTACGCTCCACACTGGAGGGGCATACAGATTTAAATTAGACGATCTCTAATTTAGGGATCGCCCCCATTACATGGGACAAAAAATAACTAGAGAAGTATGGATGTAATACACCTCTATCTAATGTAACCCTTAGGGAAATTAACTTCTTTTTACGTTTAAAAAAAGCGTTAATAAAATCTCTAGGCTGTTACACCTGAATGAGACTTTCCAAAAAATCCTTTTCACATAATCCCGTCACGAGTTACCGATCGTCGATCGACGCACCCAACCAAATCCATGTAACGAAACCATAGCGCGATTTAGCCGGAACACACAACGCCATCTAACGAACACGGGTGTAAACTTGTACAAATAATGTATGTACATGATGATAAAGTTAACATTGTTGATACTTTTGGATTGTTACTTGCATTTTATTTATTAAATAGGTAGGTTTTTTTTTTATAAATAAAGATTATACCCGAGGATAGGGTGTAAGAGAAACGCAAGTGTTTACTAGTTACACTATAATTACTCAGATCAGACAATTTACAATTTAACAGAACCTTTGGGTTAAACGCCGAGCACATCCGCGCATTATCTTTTTTGTATGTACGTGTTTCTGTGACAAATAAACCTATTTTTCTTTTTTTTTTCTTTCACATTCTTTCGCAGGTTGGTAGCTTATTTGGCTGCCGATTACAATGAGAAAATTTACGGGAGCTTTAGCGAGCGCCCTCTGACGAGCGGCCAGGTAAACACTCTGGGTGGCCATGATAACGTTTACATTCAGCCGGTAATTTCATTGAAATTGACAAGCTGAGATAAATGCAGCGAATAATTAACGATGCTTATGTAACCTTATTTCAGGAAGGTTATTTAAATCATTTGCACTGACTCCTAATTAGCTATCTACTTCGTAATTGAATGTAAGCTTGTTTTATGGTTTATTTTCGTTAAAAAATTTACAATTTCCTTTCCAAAATAAAATATGTACCTATCTAGTAAGAGTTATTTGCAGCAGATGGTGTTGCCGACTCTATAAACTACGTGCTACGCGGTAGGATCCGCGATTTTTTGTTACCTATCGATAAGTGAGAATTCTATAAGATAAAAAATATCCAAAAAATGTTAAAGCTCACTATTTTAACGGTTTATAAATTCTTTCAAAAACACGTCTGTATTAAAGAGGTGTATTGTTGTTGAGGTTGTTGTTTAATTCTTGTATATTTTGTAAATGTGAGAACGTTGTAGGCCTAACTTGTATACTGTAGATTTCTAGACCTTTTTCTATTTTGTTAAGTACCTGTTACTTCTTAATAGGCCTTCACTATCCTCCCATACCTACCTAATAACACTGTAATTCGAAAACATTGTAAAAGCCACTTATTTTTAAAAGAGTAACCGTGGAGTTTCTTGCCGTCTCTTTTCAATAGGAAACTGCCAATTGCATCGTACACCAAGCTTCTGACGTTTCATAAGTGCCTATGAAGGTTTACGTGAAAAAAAAAAACTTTTTTACCTTTCGCCTTTCGTCTGTTATGTAACGTCCCATGAAATAGGGACTGCACTTTCAGTTAGCCTGAACCGGGGGGGGTCCTCACATTCAGCGATCGCGCTTGCAATCACTATCCACCAACAAGGCAGTATTTTTATATGATTTGTGTAAGTACACTGTTTATCTACATATCTAACTTATGTTGTGAACCAATTAGTTTTATCTAAGTAAATACATAGTTAGTTATAAATAAGTACACCAACAAGTTTTGATTTTCGTTTTATTTAAACAATAAAATATGGGTCACAGAAAACAATATCGATCAGTTTAAATTTGGCAAATTATACAATAAATATCGAATGGAAATAATTCATTCATCTTCTTCAAATAAATTATTAATTAATTAACTTCCGGACATGGGCAGAAATCAAAGTTGCTATCATTTTGCACTTACTTTGAAGAACTTAGTTCTTTTTTAACATAATTACAAAGTAAAAACTGCAATCTTCACTTTGCTAGCTGTTCCGTTGATGGGTGCTTTGTCTCCAAGTACCTCCTCCTCGCTATCGCTATTACCTCGAATTCTGCTTACGTCACCATACAATTTAGTCTTGGGAAATTTTATCCAGAATACGCAATAACCAAGTAACTAAAAATAATTAAAATAATTTTGATTGACGTCGTAATATTGACAAGTTTTTATTAACACAATTAATAAATGTTAGAAAAGTTTACTTGCTCAAAGTAAGTAAATAATAATTCTATCAATTTTAAACCGATTTTTTATCCTTATTGTTTTAAGAAATATCACAACTTTATCTTTTAACGTTGATTTTAGTATTTATAATTTATTATAAATATGCAAAAATTAAAAGAAGGTAGTGCCAAAATAAAACTGATCATCAGTAAAAATAATTTAAAAACGATAACATTAGAAAAATATTCTAGATCTAAACAATATTTTGGTTTAATAACAATGTTAAAGGGGATTTTATACAAATTGTTTTCACTATGAGCCGAGCTAGTTTTACATTTTAGCAAAACTTAAGAAGATGCTGGAAATAACTACAAAACCGATAAAAACTATTTGTTGCAATTTTTGCGTCATCTCAGCTCATTTTAGGCCATAATGCTGCTCCGCAGCGGCAAAGCATCAACGATTATAAATTTTCTCACAATTCCTAGTGACAAAAAACTACTTTTTCTATATTTATGTACATTTGGCGTTGTTGTGGCGTACTGTAGTTTCTGCCTACCCACATCGGAAGAAGGCGTGAAATTATGTATGTATGTGTTCATCGAAAATCCATCAGCCCGCACTGGAACCGCGTGCTGAATTACCGCCCACTGCCTCTTACAGAGAGGAGGCCTGTGTCCCAGCAGTGGAAACGTTATTGGCTGATAATGCATCGAAAATTCAATTTAAAATGTCCGTAAGTAAGGTTAAAACAATACATTATTAAGATATTTGTAAGGAGTCATTGACAATGAAAACATTACCTTGGTATTTTTATAATCTGGCCTCCATCATGCAAAAAATCACAATCAATCAATGCAGATGTAGAGTCAAAAATCCATTGCGAAAGACTTTATCGTTACTCATAAACATGGTTGAAAAAATATACTTGGGTACTGGCAAATATTGTATAATATTTCAACCTCGTCGAAAACCAAATCAGCTCACAGCGAAACTCATTCTTATTGACAACATAGCCAGGAATATACATCAATATATATTATATCATTTATTTTACAGCCTAACCTCATCTTAGTATAACTTCAAACAGCCATCATTAATTACATCCTATTTTACAGCTAATTATCTACAAATTTTCGTTTGGCACAGCTGAGATTCAGAAAGGGATTCTTTTGGCATATTATTTGCACTTTTCTTATAAAAAGTTGACATAAATATTTAAATGGTTTTTGGAGATATCGTTTAAGAGACATTTAAGAAGTACTTATGGTTCATGTTTCTTTAAGGGACTGTATGTAAAGCAAGACAATTCCAAATTACATTTGAAACTATATGGTAACAATATTTCCATAGATTTCGTTTGTCAACATGGAATTCAAAAATAAAAGTCATACATACACATTTCTGAGACATTTTGAACTCGGCAGAAACTATATGGCACATGAAATATAAAATGGAAAAACAATCAATCTGATTACTGCGTATTTTACAATGCTCATGTTGAATTTCGTAAAAAATTTGGCAAAAAAGTAAGAATATTGAAGTTTATTTACAATTTTAATCACTGTCATGTCTTCCATTTACAAAATATATACATAATATTCCACAGTAAACTACATGAACTAGAATCTCTAGTTTTGGTCGTTGAGTTGACTAGACTAGATAATCGCTCTTAACGAAACTATGCTGTCCAATAGTTTACATATTGTGCAATGCTGTATGGATGAAAACAACATCGAAGTAAAGTAATATCCTAAACGTCTTTGATGAAAGTGATTTGTAACGGAAGAAGAAGAGGGAATTATTCTCAAAAGTTTAAATGTTATGACTTTCAAAACACAATCTTTTAAATTTTCATCCACTTAGCACCTTTACATTCCCATCAACAATAAATAAAAAATATTCCAAGTGACTTATCCTAATATTTCAGATTTGACACAAATATTTTGACTAGAAAAATCTAAGAAAAGAGATTTCATTATTTTACATATCCATAAAATCTAATGGGAGACATCGTTATCTATCGGGGTTTCACAGCTATAAACAATTAGAATTAACATTTAATAAGAATTGTTATTCGGACTATCATCGTTATCATTTGAATTTACAGTTGTACTAATAGTGTCTATTAAATTAGAATTAATCTCATCTTTAATCACATTATCATTATCAACTACTTCAGATATATTATGATTGCTACATTCACTGTAACCATTAATTTGGTCTGTTTTATTTGATTCTTCAGGACCATCACTGTCTTCTGGTTCTTTATTTTCTACAATAACTTCAATACTTGGTTTATATATTATGTCATCTTTCTTTTCTATATCTGGTGGTCTGACTGTTGATAGGGTGTTGGATAAAAATGATGACTGTAGGTTGTAGCCTGGCAGTAGCTTGGGTTGTAAAGGCAGCATGAGGTCTAAGGATCCGGTGGTTGCAGGTCTTGGTTGCAAGGGCGGGGCGGTCATTAGAGGCGGTTGCAGAGACGCTAGTGAAATTGCTCCAGACTGCGTGTTGATTACTGGACTCTCGACTGGAAATAGAGAATTTCGTCATTACTACAGTGAATTTGGAAACTGGAAGATGTAGGAATGATAATTTAACTAAGGATTTTTGATCTACTTAAGGATCTTGGTTAGTTAATTAAATAATCATCTCAAGGTAATGGTTGCAAGAATAAGGAATTGTGATGATCCCTAAAACATTTACTTTTTCGTTCATACATCTTGCTTTTTCTTTCGAAATCGACAGAAAACAGTATCAAGTCTATGCTATGGTTGGAACATTATAACGTGGGCTTTACCAATGGGTGCTCTAGCTTGGAGAGGCAGGGTTGCCGTGGCTGGTGGCCGGAGAAGGTTGGTTGTTGGACCCTGGAGTGCTATGCTGATCATGTTCATACCGTTGACACCTGGAAATGGCCGGTTTTATAAATTAGTTAAGAGAACACCATGCTTAGCATAATAAGCCTCAATCAACGACAACGATTCCACTGCTGAGATACAGGCCTTCTTCACTATGATAGGGAGTGGGCCATAATCCACAACGTGGGCCCAATGCGGGTTGGTCATAACATGCATATGATTACTCAATATAAATTGAGTTTTGGGAAACAAGAAAATAATTATGTACTTATGCTTAGTTAAATAACTAGTACAATAACTTTTCAGCAGTACAATGGGTAGTAAATGATCATGTTTCCTTTAATAATTGTGTTTCAGTAAAGCAACATTATTAACAATACTGGTAAGTCTAAAGTAAGTAGGTAGTCTGTCACAGTTCCGCTAGCAGAAAAAATCTTCAGAAATAAGCCATACTCAATATCTTCTCTAGACATTTTGTTGTTTGCCTAAACAAAAACCTGCATTTAAACTGAATGCAGTTTTTTTTTTTAAAGTTCGCTCCTCTTAGCGCCATCTCCGTATACAAAACATTACTACAAGGAAAATTAACTCACCAAACTTATTTCCTCCCGGAGGCAAGTCTTTGAGTACAACAGGATGTTTCACCGCATTGACACGACGATTGGAGGCGCTATTGTCGCGTTTTCTCCTCGGCTGCTCGACCGGTAACACTCTGCGCCGCTTCTTCGGAAGTTTTGACCGAGCCTGCAATAGATGGCGTTGGTAGTTATTAACACATGAAGATTTGCTCAATTCACATTGGTTTTTTATTTTACATTCCTATAAAATTAATAGCAAGAGTTTTTTTCATTATCATTTATTATACAGAGGTCATTAAACTCCTAATTGAGTTTTCTAACAGCAGACCTTAGAACTTTAGAGAGATTTCACATTAAGGACGGAAAATAATGTGATCTTGATTCTTGTTACATTGCAGAGGACATTATTCCTGGTTCAATAGCGCTACCATACAGCGCAAGAAGTAGAAAATTATTACAGAACCAAAAAGGCTCCCAGTACGACGGGATTCGTACGCCATACAGCTATTACCGATAGATGGCGCTTACAACACCCGCTCTAACCGTTGCCATTTTTCCACTCTAGGTGTCGCTACGAGCCTCAACTTGAGATTCCGGTCTCCGCCTACGATTTTCGTAAAATTGGCACATATTGGAGATTTTATTTGTCATATTCACACATCAATGACTTCTAACCGTTACATTATGGAAAAGCGTTTTATGAAATTCCGTATTCAACGAGTGCTTCTAAGGAGAGCATCAATCATGATACAATGTAATGATCGGCACAATGTAAGGCTTTTGGTATCAAATTGTGGCACACTTTAGGTATAAAGGAAATTCTATTTTATGAAGGATCGTAAGGCTTTTATTAAAAATCTGTTCGCTTGTTAATACCTGATAGGTTACCTTCTTCAGGGATGTGAATGTTTGTAATAAATTCTACTCTTAAGAAGTTAATAAATTATTTAAAAAAAATGTCTATTCCGACGTTATCATAAACTAAAGTCTCTTTCTATTGAATAGCGAATATCTGGTTTCTTTATAATATGTAGCACTTAGGTTTGTAGGTAGTGGCTACGATAATCAGATTTAATTAAGTAGGTACCTAATTTTTTTTCCAGTTTGTGAATCGTTATGAAAATCTAATTTCTAGGGGCGCTGTAGGGCCTTTGCTCATAAAGAGGATATCATGTAAGATTTGCTGGACCATCTGGGCTACGTCATTAACTGGTACTGGATCCGGCTATTTCCAAGTAGGTACCCACCAAGGAAACCTCATTGTTGAAATAAAGGATGTAAAAAGACCCATCATATAGCCTTTATCTTCGCATTGTATACATCAAACTAAGTGACACTGAACCAAATTTTTTGGTGGCAAAAGACATTCATTTTTCATGAAAAAATCGCTGTTTACGGCAGCGTGGCATGTAATGCACGCAGATCATTGTGCTTTTGGGTACATTCAGCGGTTAAAGTTAAATTACAAAATTTTAAATATGTTTTTCGTGAAAAAAAAGCAAAAGAAAGAAAACAAAGAAAGAAAGAAAGAAAACAAAGAAAGGAAAATATTTTATTTGGGATACGCACAGGAAATAAAAACATAAAAAGGAGCATTTAAAAATAATAAAATTAACATCAAAAACAACAATAAACAAATAAAAAATAAAAGACCTGTGCGATGCCAAAAAGGCTCCTGTCTCAGCATAATGCTCCGATATTTAAAAAATTAAAAGCAAGTATCTCCGTAACCAGAAGGTTCCCAGGTATGGCCCAGTACATACAAATGATCTCAATGACGGGGAGCACAAATGATCCTCGACTTCGTTACCGTCATTTTACACCAGTCATTCATTCAACCAAGCAAGAGGCCTATGTCGAATACTTAACTTTAACCTAGTTTAATTACAACACAGAACAGTTTAGACGCCGACACATGTTTCCGCAATGTAGATCTATGCCTAATGCAATTAACATACCCACAGACTGACAATCGCATACCACTGTAAACAAACGGACAAATATTATAGGTATAGCTAATACAGTGTTAATGTAATAGGGAATTGGTATTATTGGGGCTCAAGTTATGTTCTTTACCTATTCGTTCGAGTATTTTGTTAATTTCCGAATAACACTGTAATTTGAAAACATTGTAAAAGCCAGTTATTTTTTAAAGGGTAACCGTGGAGTTTGTTGGCTGCTTTTCTCCATAGGAAACGACCAATTCGAATCGTGCACCTAGCTTCTGACGTTTCATAAGTGCTCATGTATTTGAAATAAAGTATTTGGAAGGGTTGTCTACGTTATCGCTGCGCTCCTTAAGTTCAGAGTTGAGCTGCACGATTACTGACAAATGCGTGCACTGACTGGACAGGTCCACTCAATCTGTGTGGTTTTTCCTCAAAAGCCCATTTCAGACACAAATCTACATGGCCTCCACATGACCTGTAATTGGCTCTGTGTCAAACATTCAATTGTTATTCATATTGTATAGCTGTTGGTTCTCCTATTAATAAATAATAATAAAAAAATATTTTGATTTGATTTGGTTTGAATATTTGTGGAACGAATCAAGTTTTAGTGATGGGTGATGAAAGATTTTATTGAAAAGTGGGTCACGGTGAATACTACTATTACTATTTAGACGGTTACTATTTAGACGTTGCTTAAAGTTAAGTAAAAAACATACTTATAGTTAAACCCAAGGTAATCAGTAAATTGACGTGAATGTAAGTGTATTTTTGTTATAACTTAAAGCAATGTTTATGAGTGAATATTTTTGCCCTTCGTATTTTTCAGATAAAATATTAAAAAAACTGATATCTAAAGATATCACTTTTTTCTATTCACCTGTTCTGCGGTATTGAATAAATTCAATACCGCAGAACAGGTGAATAGAAAAAAGTGGCGACAACAACAATAATAATAAAAATACCTTAGGTAAATGTACTTGAGGCAAGACAAATACCTTGAAAACTTGTTTACATTACTGAATAATGTATAATATAATAATATTATGTACTTACATGTACAGACAAACAGATTCCAATCATATTACTGTGTTCTATTTGTTGAGTCTTTCTGTAATTTTATCGAGTGATGTATTTTTTCATCCATATGTATTGTAGGTCTTAATTTATTTTTATTTTGGTATTATATTATGATAAAGACTCCCGCAGACAGGCACGACACGAAGGTGCGATGGGATTCTAGTAGAACCATTAGCATAAAGTTTTCATTGAAACTGGTCTACTAGAGTCCCGTCACGCCAGTCTGTAAAGGCTGTCAAAGTTAAATGTACATAAGATTGATTAACATACCTGGTCTATACATTGACATTAGGGACAAACAAAAGATAACTTTGTTTGATTACTTAGGTATAAATAATTAATAAAGTGGAATATAGTTGACCTCGTAAATTCTTTTTCACCTTAGGCTTGAGTTTCACGTAAGCCCCTCGCTCACGGCGACTTTTTGTAGCGATGCTGTCGCGCGGTTTGTAAACGCGCTTCTGAATCGTTACTATCGCGGGTTAGTCGTGTTTGCCACGAGCGACAGAAACGATGCAAATGCGCAGCTGTATCGAGACACATGCGCGACAGCATCGCGACTGTATCGATGCAAACGCGCGACTGTTTCTGACGACATCGGGGGAACGAAAGGTGAAGAATGGAGGGAGGGGTACTGGGGAATGTGTGAAAGTGTGATGGTCGCCGTGAGCGACCTTCTGTGTCGATGCTGAATCGCGTTTGCATCGCGACTGAAGCGCGACAGCATCGCTACATGCATCGCTACAAAAAGTCGCCGTGGGCGAGGCCTCTTACACGTTATAAAACAACAGGTCGATTTTTCTATGTGACAGTTAGATCATTTCAATCTTGGTGAAGTTTTTACTAAGATTTGTTGTCAGAAGTGAAGTGCTACTAACATAGTTTTAAGCAATATTCTTGTTAACACTAGTTTTAGTTTTATTATGTATTAGTTTGTTATTTTGTAATTTGTGTATTTTATCTATGGGCCTCAGTTGCCTGACAATAAAATAATAATTATTATTATTATACTTAATTATGTAAGTTCGGTTCAGTTTCATCTTGTATGTTAGCAACAGGTACATACAACTTGAGACGGTTTTCGAGTAAGTCTCATCGTGTGGTTGTTCTATGCACTAAGTTACGTTCAAGACGAGTCTAAGTTTGACTTTGATATGAACAGAGAACTTTGTAACTATCCGTTGCCACGTTTCTCAAACTCAAACTCAAGGCATTAATTTCAATTAAATCAATTACAGGTACTTCGGCATTGTGAAGGGGTCGGTCAGTCAGAAAGATGAAGGTCTATGCCAAAGCATAGTAGGTACCTATGGAGTAAAACGCTCCAGAATTACTGAATAAGTACTACCTAACACATAGCTATACAACGTGTCCCAAAAATCGATGTCAAGCCGTAAACGGGCAATAGGCCAAGTCGTGACAGTTATTAGCAAAATATAAAAAAAAAACTTGGGTCATGTACTTTTCAAATTTAATGGATTCAAAAATAAATCTCAAAAAGTGACACCCTGTGATGATCTTTCAAGTACTGTGACTACAAATATTAACTTTTCGACAGTTTTTTTGCTGTGACAAAACCATGAATAACCCTTCTGTAAATTACAGTTAAAAGTTAAAACATAACTATCTCAGTTTAAAGAAAAAATGTTAGATTTTTGCCCAACATTGAATTCAAAAGTATTACATCACCCAACTTTAACCACGTGTATTGTAAAAAAAATGTAGTACACTATTTTGGCAAGTAACTTTAAAAGACGACGCGTTTAGTCTGGATTCCAAAATGGTATGCCACTTACTAATTGCTACTTCTTAATTGATATAGGTAATGAATTTATAATAACGCTAGCGTTATTCTATATCAATTCAACTTTCGTTTAAGTCATCGGATCGCTGGAAGCGGTTAGTTAGTAAACACCATTAATAACCTATGTAGTGGCAGAACATTATTGATTAATAATAACTTAATTGTGTGTTATTAGTGGGTATAAGTACAGTAGCTTTGCGAGTTCAATTAAATCTTGCATTAAATATCAGCTCTTTCAATTTAATAGAATATTGTATATGACATGTAAATGCAGATGCTCAACTCAGTCTCTTTCCTTGTCTTTTGTATCGTAGTTTAGAAAAGTTTAAAAAACCTTGATGAAAAAAGAAAAACTAATCGTATATTTACCGTTACTCATCATCACCATCATCATATCAGCCGAATGACATCCACTGCTGGACATAGGCCACCCCCAAGCACCGCAGCTTCGACTGGTTCTGTGCTTCCCGCATCCAGCGGATTCCTGCGGCCAGTCCACCTTGTAAGAGGCCTTCCAACGCTACGTCTTCCGGTACGTGGTCGCCACTCCAGAACCTTTTGGCCCCATCGCCCATCTGTTCTGCGAGCACTGTGCCCTGCCCACTGTCACTTAATTTTGGTAATTCTTCTGGCTATGCCAGTTACCCTGGTTCTGCTGCGGATTTCTTCATTTCTGATTCGATCACGTAGGGAAACTCCAAGCATAGCCCTCTCCATTGCTCTTTGGGTGACCTTTAGCTTTCTAATAGAGCCCATTGTGAGCGACCACGTTTCAGTGCCATAGGTCATCACTGGCAATACGCACTGGTCAAAGATTTTCCTGAACGCTACCCAGCCGAGTCGGATTCGACGATTGACCTCTTTCTCGAAATTGGACCTACCTAACTGGACAGTTTGTCCTAGGTAAACATACTCGTCCACAACTTCGAGTTTGACGTCTCCGATGTTCATGAGAGTGAGTGTTACATGGGCATTTGGCATGACCTTTGTCTTGTTCATGTTCATTTTAAGACCCACTCTTACCGTTACTCAATCTCCATTAAATACTCGTCATGTGCACAGAAAAGTTCGAAAATAAATGCATTTTTTATGATCACTGTGAGACTCATTTAGCACTAAGAGTCATTATGGTTCGGTCCTTGAAAGTCTAAAATTATCAGCAATACCGTTCTGTCTAACAACCTTGTCACCGTTAAAATAGTCTCTGCGAGTAGCGATGGGTACTTGTAGATAGGTATATCACCTCACTGATTGGCATGACATGGTGTTATTGAAATAAATAAAGGGGTCTCGTTTACGTTCATACATCTGGTCATACACGCACGCCGGTTGCGAGTAATACGCACCTGAAGAACATCACCAATAAGGTCACTAATATCCTCCTAGGGCGACCCCTTCTAGGTTCGTAGCAGGTGGCGTTCTGTATTTTCTGCGTATCCCCATGGGAAGACGGCGTAAGTTTATGTAAGTTTTATGTGTCTTAGGGGGTCATTGTACTCGTCATTATGAACAACTTTTACTATGGGGCCGATACAGAAACCACGAATAATAAAATCAGCTACTCCGTAAAATGATGTGTGCGTAACTATACAAAATTTAGAAAACAACTGATTTACTTTCGTGATTTTAAGATTAGTCCCTTAGTAAATCTTGTTCATATGATGAGTACTTACAATAACCCTTGTAAGAGGTTTTTAGATTATCATTTTCAAACTATCTCCGTTTTGATGTAGTTAATAATACCTACATAATTCCTGACAAAACGAAAGTAGAAGTAGACTTCAAAAAAGAAATTGAATACTCTAATATGATGAATGCGTCCTCTTTTTGAGAACCTAAAATAATTCCTATTTTGGGGTCCGAAAAAAAAAATGAAATCTTTTCTCAAGAATTTAACCTTTCAAGAAATCTAATCCCATAAAATAACCTTGACATCACTTCACCGTATAACTAGATCATTCAATTACTCAGTTGCTCAGACGCAGCCGTTCGATTAGTTTATAATTGAGTGAATTGCTTGAGCATGGGACTTCATGTGTGAACGATTAATAACTGGTAGGCTTCGCTCAAGGTTGAGAGATAATTAATGATCTGCATGTGAAGGTTGAAGTGTAAGCGGATTTAATTTTGCACTTTTTAGTTAGAAAGTTAAATATAATCCATTAAAATTTTCTATTAGATACTGTTTCTTTATGTACACTTAAATTGTCTAGTGTAGTTCCCTGCTATAATAGACGATAGTCTGTTCCAAAAGCTTGTGATCAAAGTATAAAGAAATATTCAGGTTAAATTCTTACCCAACCACTTATTAAAAATATCTGTATTAAGAAGGTTTCAAATTTATATCCCACCTCTTTTCCAACAATTATTTTTTGAATAAACTATAACGTAATAACATAATGTAATAACATTGAAATTGAAAAATCATGTATGAAAATTGTGGTTATAAAATTAGCCTCGATTTTTAAATGAAAAACATCTATAATGTGATTTAAAATTAGAATTTCCAGTTTAAGAATTCAAATAATCAAATCAAGGCACTCAATTTTATAAGTGGCACTACAAATTGATATCCACAGGTACGTTTTCTGATCTAATTGTTTACATTTTCATCAGATACGTTTGGAATAGACCATAAATATTGTGGTCGTAAAATAAACTAACTAAGTAACTCCCAGATTTAATAAATATAACTACATCTTCTGCCAAACCATTGTCGAATTCATATGGACTGACTACCCTGGACGCGTCACCATTTTGTTGTTGCAAAAAGTTTCAAACTAAACAAAACGATGACAAATACTTAAGTTTTTAAATAGATTAATTACCCATATTTCCCCCACCATTATTTCACTCAACTCTTACAATAGCTTAGTAATTAGTTATGCCAAATTGTTGTCAAACTTCCACGGAAGTAATTTCAGTTTGAAACTGCACAAATTGATTGATGTTTTATTTGATGATGTAAATAAATGCCTCAATAAGTTTACGGATAAACAAGTCTGTAATAATTTTGTTAATTCAAAGCTAAATCGCGAATAAATAATGAGTTTCTTGCCAACAAGAAAATATAATGGCTTCAAGATTTTCGCGGAAGTGGCCTAAATATTTTTTCTTATGAATTTCCGTGAGAGTGAGTTTATTCTAAGTTGAGGCAATTCTTCATTTAAGTTTTGAAAGTACTAATGATTTGGATTAAGTTGAATTTAGTTGTTGGAATTTATTCACTCAAAGTTTTTGTTTTGTAATACATATCGCTCCCTAAATACAAAAGCATCACAAGTCAAAATAAGCAAATTATACAGGAGCGGCATTTGCAAAAATAATTTGGATTATTTTATGATTTTTGTATAAACTATGTGTATTACGTAGACTTTTTTTGTATCAATAGATGCGTAATTAAATAGCCTATTTTTCAATAAAGCAATCTTAACCATACCTCGAATGGACTCTGGAAAAAATGCAAATAAGTTAGTTTTGTATATAGACTTTGACTTCGAGAACATTAAAATTTAAAAATTAAACCACCATTATTAGGAAAATTTAAGTTTTATTTTCAGTTGTCAACCGCACAAAACGTTAATTTAAGAAAAAAATGGCACATACTAACTTACTACATTGTAAACTTGCTAAGGGAAAACAAATAGTTAAATCTTATCATGAGATCATCAATTAAGTCTAAAATTAATATTACCTATATTAGTAGGTAAGAGTAATAAATTTAAGTTAAAAACGAAACAAACCTTTTAAGCTATAAAAACAAAGATGCACAAAACTTTTGCATAGAATTAACAAAACGACCATGAGAATTATTGTAAAAATAAATACACTAACTAGGTATTTAGCTGGCTCCCTAACAGATAACAGCTCTCAGTTACAACAATATAGGTACTTATAATTATTCTCACATTGAGCTAACGTTCACTGAAACCTTTTTGGACAAATGATTAAATAAACAATAACTAAAAAATAACTATACTTTAATAATTAATTTTTTTAAGCCTTAATCACCAATGATATTTTAAGTAAAAAGAAGTAGATAGGTTACCTACCTACCATACATTCGTTCTTCAAAAACGGCACAATGTCACGCTATTAGATGACACGTGTAAGTAGGACAGCATGTCGTAATTATCGGGAGCGAAAAAGAGACAAGACTAAGAAAATGTGGCTAATTAGTCAAATTTTGACGTTCCTCTTGCGAAGCGTGTATAATCTATCTACCTCTTTTTTTACTTATAATATCATTGATAATCACGATCAAATCAGACTTTTTAAACAGAATAACACTTACTATTTTGTATTGTTTTACCATACCTAAAACGAAACTAGACTAATTTATACGTTACGGGACTTAAACCTATGTTTTGTAATGTGCCGGGTAGACACGCCCTACATAAACAGAATAAACATTGAGTATCTTCTCTTAAAAGCTGTATTAGCTTACTTATCACAGGTGTGTGGAATGCAGTACAATAATGAAAAATACCTAATATTAAGCTGTCTAAACTATAATGACTCGTATCTAAATAGTGTCTCGCAGTTAAATAAAACCTTGTTTCGCCACTGAGTTACGATAAGGTCATTACTCCGTTTCTACAATTTAAATGAAATATTAAAGCTAAGTTAATCAACTTGGTCCATAACATTACGTTTCAGAAACAGAGGTAACTTTATCTTAAAATAGTATTAGCAGTTATGGTTTTATAAAATAAGGCACTTAAGGAGTGAGACACCTTCAAAATTAACTATTTCTATGATCTACACTAATCACAACCGTATAAAGCACATAAAAGTGGTGTATATAAAAATATTATATTATTAAAATATTATTCTTACAAAAATATTATTATAAAACGTTTACTTAAAACTACATTCAGCGTAATGCTCGTAAAAGTATTAAAAAAAAACTTAAACTAAAACATTAAAAATCAGTTCCCAACAGTAACTTAAGTACTAATTTAGAGATTAGCATAAAAAGATTCATAAAATCTTGGCACGACGTTTTTTTGGATTAGCTTTAGAATGCCTTGCTTCTTTGCTTCAGGAACTGTAAGCTTTTCAGTGTAAAGTTGGATTAGAGTCAAATTATTATCAGACGCTGTCTTCGACTTGGTGCGGCGTTTTCTCAACGTAGATACCGACCTGAACTCTTCCTCTTCGTAGGATGTTTTAAAGAAAAATATGCCATTGCTTACTTTATCCGCCTTCAGAATCTTTATATCTGTCCATTTGAATTTATTGCCATCGTCATCTATATTGTAGTTCCCTGTACACAGAGGTTTGAGGTCAAAAAAAATCTTATGTGTCAGTTCTTCAACAGTACGAGTATAAAGCTTTCCAGTTTTCTTTGCTGTTTTAATTAGAGTGATATATTGGTCTGGACCGTAAATTGGAGATGATTTTAATGCTCTCGTAATGTAAAGTTGGATGACAGAATGAACACAGTCTCCTTCGTTTTGAGTATGTCCTTTTATTAAGAACTTATGAGTAATACTATTGATGTTCGGTAATTCTTGAGTCGCATATTGGTACATTGCCAGCATGAATTTGTTTTTTACATAAAGAATCAAACTTTAGCATAAAGAAATAAGAAAATAATTCTAATTATTTTTTGCAAAACTAACTTAATTCAAAATATGGTAGTATTGCAAACAAAAATAAGAGAAAATATCAGATTAATAAATGCAAAACTAACCTATTTCGAAATATGGTACTTTAGCATAAAGAAATAAGAAAATAATTCTAATGAATTTTTGCAAAACTAACATAATTCAAAATATGGTAGTATTGCATACAAAAATAAGACAAAATATTAAATTTATAAATGCAAAACCAACCTACTTCGAAATATTGTACTATTGCACATAAAAATGTTAAGACACTTACGTGAATGTGATCTGCAATACGAATATATTTTAGAATGTGGCACTTTTGAATATATAATTTCACCTGTTTTATAGCAGTTTTTTGGAATGTGGTAGTTTTTCACAAAAAATGCGTGTACTCGTGCCGAATGACTGTTGACAACTGACAATATGGTACTTTTGCGCGGAACTCAGTTACAGAAACGGTACAAAAAAAAACTAACGTGTGTGCGTGTCATTTTATGATCAAAAACACCCAGTTTTCGATCATAAAACGACGGCTGTTTTAGCGAAACATTAAAGTTTCATCGTTTAAGACGCATTTTATGCAAAAAACACATTTTTGATATTTTTTGAAATGTGTGACTTTTGTATTTAAGGAAATACCTAAATCATTTACCACCTAGGTATTGTAAATAAAAAGCTAATCACAACGAGATATAATAACTAATAATATACGTAACACACATATAATAGGATAATAACTATCCATCTCCTTTAACATTACAATATTAATCATGTCCCAATTAACATCTTATTTCCAAAACTGGCAACATACATATCTAATTGCATCAAAATAATAATCTTTAAATTGAAATATTTTCTGAAAAGATTTGCCCAGTAACGAAAGCTGTGGTGGGATTTCATATATTATAAGTATTTTTTTAAATATTATTAACTTTTTGTCTGTACTAACCTAGACTTCATTCATGTCCTTTCCCGCTAATGTAATAAAAAAGGCTTCTTTCAATGTACCAAAAGTACCTAAAAGATTTTAAAAGTTCTGTAACGAAACAAAAACAATAACATCTAAACCGCAGCTCCCAAGCGTATAATCTGATTATGCAGATAAGCTCCATAAAAACGAAAGAATAAAAAAGTAGGTATAACACCTAATAATATTACCTTCAAAGAACCACGGAGTAAATATTTTTTGACCTCGGTGAGCTTTGTAGATTTCCATAAACGACCTGAGACCGACTTGAAGACAGAAATTAGGATTGCCTGTCTTCATAAGGCGTAGAGATGAATAGTGTGATCATGGTATAATAATATACTTCGCCAGGTATAGCATTCCGGTCACAAGGGTGACACAAGCCTACGGCATCATCGCTGTGTTACCAGTAGTGTGTAATAATAACTCCCCAATCGCCTTTATTACCTGTGCGAATCCGGTAAAACAAAGTGGTTTTAACTGACAATTACTTTGGTATTGTTTAAATTGAATTGCTTCGTTTGATTAGAAAAATGAAACGACAATTTAAATGGTTCATATATATTTTTCAACAGAATAGTGACTGAAAATGTTTCCATATGTCGTGTTTTGTTGCAATAAAGTGGCAACTGGATAGTGACATAAGCATGTGTCACTCCCGGAATGACAGACCTTGTTTTTTTAGACCATTATTGTGATTAAATTCATGAAAGGCTGTAGTGGCAGCCTCAATAATAATTACGAATTAATTTACCTTTTGTTAATGGCCACACCGTTTGGTTATATGGCCACTGTTTTACACGGGGTTGACCCGTCAGCCTGAGGTTCACTTACGCCACCAATTATAGACACACACATTTAGCGCTAAACGTATTTAGAACATCGTTCCTTCTCTGTCACCTTTAAACAATTGACAGAAACGAAACGATGTTTTAAATTCGTTTAGCGTCAAATGTGTTTAGTCATTTGTGGTGGTAGAGAGCCTCGGTCTTTCCTTCGTGTGGTAACTATGTATTAGGTGAGGGATAAACTTCTTTCGTATTTTATATAATATAAATTCAAGACTAAGAGCTCGTGTGGCACCCAAATATCGAGCTCTTTGTATACTCAGATGGGTCAGAACTATTTTGTGGTCATCCCCTAACTCTTCAGCTGTGTTGTAGCTTCACTTTTTCAAAAATGCATCGTCTTTATCCCTAACAAGGCGCCCAGAGCAAGCTGCATCTTTGTCATCAAAATTCCCGAATTGCAAACGCTTGAACCAACTTTGTGCTACTCTTACTGACACTGCGTTAAGTCCATACGTCACAATTTTTTTTAGCGACTTGTGTCGCATTTTTCCCTTTTTTGCAATAAAACTTTCAAAATTTATCGTATTTCTTCGTTAGATTCACTGATTTTGGCAGACCGAAGTATAATTGAAAAATGGCGGGCAATCGTTCTAACTTTTAATTTTTTTAAATGTCACTTATTTAATGGTATCAACACCAGCCAGATACCGACCTATTATTTTGTTTGCCATGATTTCCCGTTGGACGTGGATTGTAGCGGTTTTTATTATAGGTACCTAAATTATAAGAAGGCTTACCTGCTTATTCGGTCAATTATAATGATGGTGCTTTTGATTGTCTGATGATAAAAATGACGTCATCAGAATTAGATGGATCTATACGCTTGCAAAGTTTAAACGATGACAACGAGCTACTACGGAACGAGGAAATTTTAAAACCAAATAACATTACCTTTGAAGGAAATGCGAAGTAAATATTTTCCATCGTCCGCCGTTACTTGGGTTACATAATATTTTCAGCGAGTTCAGCTTATGACGTAGATCTGCCAATTTGTGTGCTGGCCCTCTGTGTAACGAGCGTGAAGGTGGAGTGTTCGCGCGCGTTTTATTTTACTAGGAGAATTTGAAGGGGGTTAGAAGGGCTTTAGAATTTGTTCTGAATTGTATTTGAATAAGTTGGTTCCTGGTTTTAATTTCAGTACCTATTTCTTTGTTAATTTTAGTTGGCTTACCAAAAAGACTATGCTGCTATGGTATTTTCTGGTTATCGAAGTAAAAAAAACTTTAAAATTAAAACATGATTGTGGTCGAGGATGTAGCCCTATTATCTATTAACTTGTTATGGTTATGGAACTGATTTGAACTTTTTGACACTTCCCATTATCCAAGGACTGGCTTTTACCTTGGCCAGAGGCTAAGCATTGCCATACCACGTGGCAATGCCGCCAGTCTCTTGGGTTGTTGTACATTACCAGTTAACAGCGATGCGGAAGAATTTTTCGACGCCATATTTTAGTTAGCTAACTTAGGATATTATATTTTAATATAATCCGTACTAATATGTATTATGAATTCGAAAGTAACTCTGTCTGTATGTTTCCTTTTCACGCCTAAATCACTGAACAGATTTCGATAAAATTTGGCAAGGAGATAGATGGCATCCTGGGGAAGGACATAGGATACTTTTTGTCCCGGTAGCACGTTCCCGTGGGATAATTTCTGACATCCACGTGGGCGAAGTTGCGGGTAGAAGCTAATTATGTATAGGTTGTTAATTATGTACGGTCACCAAATATGTTAAGTAACCAGGATTGTCGGATATAGTTGAAGTTTAGTAAGAAGTCTATGGATATTTTCGAATAAAATACAACTTAATTAATAGAAAACAAACAGTTAATTTATCAAATTTAATTTAATTTTAAAATATCCATCGGTTTCTTACTAAACGTCAACTGTATCGACGATCCTGGTTACTTATATCTTTTGTGAACATGTGATTTTAATTCTTAATAAATAGATATGTAAGTATTTGGTAAGAATTATCAGACCACCCTTCCAACTTCTTCTGTTGTAATACATAGATGCGGGTTAAGAACCTATAATTGTTACCTACAACCCATCAGCTGGTCATGCTCGTTGCATTGTAGACGTCATCGCTTTCCATCAGGCGAGATCGAGGTCAAGAGCAAGGCAATCAGGCAATAATAAAATCACCTCCTTCTGCGAAGCAGTAATGCTCCCGAAGGAGGAGGCGGAGAGTGTGAGGGCGAGCCAATCGTTGCACCCTCACGCCCCTAGTCGCCTCAGGAGGAGACGCCCAGGGCGTCGGGAATCTATAGCCAATTCCCGGCCACCGTAGGCGCTGGCTTGCGGACGGCGAGCAATGGGTAGCTCGCCGTCCGGTAAGGACCAGGCCCGGGTTGACGGCGCGTCGTGTTCCACGCGCGCCTCAAAGAGATGTCAGCACCATTAACGATCCGATAGGGCCGATGCCTGCCAGGGTCGCAGATTGTTCGAAAGAGTTACCGTGGCCCTGGCCCACAGGCAACTGAAGCAACACGGGTGGGTTTTAGTCAGTAAGAGTCTGATATGCCCTCGCGCTCCGCCCAGAGCGGGAGAAGACATTTGATAATATCCCACCTAAAAAAAAATCATATGGCAGGTCCATCAACCCCATAACTTGAACATTTGCTAAAGTTTTAAATATAAAATTATTCGCAAGAGGAGGAAGTTCTTACTGTGCGTTAGTCTGCATTAGCTGTGTATATGCTCCCTTCATATGATTTCTAGCTAAAGTTTTAATACTACCTAACTCGCGTAAATATTTTAACATTTGAGCCAGCTCTTAGTAAACGTAGATACTCTTATGAATGTTAGTTCTAATATAGGGAATAACTTTAATGTTTTGATGGAGGCTAAAAGCCTTCATCTTGAAAGGTTTTTAACCGTCAAGGATCTAAAACTTATGTATTTGACATAATTATAACTCGAACATAGCTCCACAAAAATTACTTACATGAGCCTTCATTACAATGAATAATAAAAATACCTTTTTCATAATTTATGTAAGGAACAACAAAAACAAAAAAGTAATACGTCGAATTGAAAACCTCTGAATTTTGGATACTATTATTTAATTATTTACGGGAATTGATGGCGTTTTATTCAGGCGGACCTGAATAAAACGCCATCAATTCCCGTAAATTTCATCAGAGAATTTGTTTAAGTATTTTTTTTTTGTCTTTCTTACCTAGGCAACAAAACCAAGGATTTATAATTCTCAAATAATCTCGTTTGGTTTTCTAATCCAACTACTCGTAGTACTGAAGTCAGTTAGCAAAGTTTCTAGATTTCTGTTGTTGGATTAGGTTTCTAATTCGCTCCGTTCTACTGTGGTTACTACTTTTCTTTAAATTAAAGGAACTCGGGTCTTGTTTCTTGAAATAAGATGCTTCTTTGTAATGAAATTAAATCTACAGGGTTTTATTTCAAAGAAATAGTAAAACTTGGTTGTTTTGTAATAATTCTTTGGATGAAAAGAAAAATAAATATGAACTATTAAGTTTGTTTAGACTTTATTTGAGTTACTTAAGTGTTAAAATTGTGGAAAGCTCTTTTGTATAATTACTGTACTGTGCTATCTCAATTGTAATTCATTTTGTTGCCAAAATTTACCATATTTATTATGCTTTGAACTCATCCTCGTATCAACCAAAATATACAATACATTAGATTGATTTTCCCAACGATCGTTTACATTAAGCAGCATAATTTAGAATAGGTTTTGAAGCCAGCCCCCATTTTTTTATTAATCCAGCTAAAACGCAAAAATCACTACAGTTCGAGTTTGCAACCAATGTGCAATGTAGGTAGCAGTCCGTAATTTTCTATCTCCTTCTTATTACATTCGCGTTAAAAAAATTGAGCAACCCGATTGATTATCCTTTTCGAGCACGAAACTCAACACGACAAGAGTGAAATGAGTTTTCCATTACCTACAGCAATACAAGGAAATCAGGCCATTTTGTATGTCCTATTTTTACTGCCAAGATAAATGCTGGAAATAGTTGCTAATTATTTATTATCTAAATACTCTTCTTTACTTTCTTACCTTTAGCATCTAAATACTAACTAAATGCTAATTACTACTTTTGTTAGCTGTAAAGCAAGTGCCAACAATTACTAATTAAAGTTAAGGACTTTGATGTCCAGGGTTTGTTACTTAATGCTGTTTATTCTTTTGTCCAGTATTCTGGAGAACTCAGATTATGTAAAACGTAAAAATACGAAAATTAGTTTATCAATTGAATCTGTCGATTTTTCTGTTTCATTTCTTTTGAATATTGTTAAGTAGACAATAAGTTACAATAGTTAGAAAGTTAGGTGCTAAAGTAAAAACTACAGAGAAAAAACGGTAAAGTACAATTTCCACAATACGAAAAATATTTCAACGCAAACGAACATCTGAGCTTTTAATACCAAAATAAATGCACTATACATTAAACAGTTTGATATTCAGAACTATATATAAATAGTGGAACATTTATGAAAGCATGCCATCCGTTCTTGACTTGTGAATATTAAAAACTTGGCTCTTAAGTGCTTGCGGAAATTATGCGTTTTTATCACATTTCTTCCGGGTTTGAAAATACAGTAAAATAGTTTATGGTGTATTTAATTAGACAAAGAACCATGCTGTCCTTTATTAGTGTTGTATGGTATAGTTACTGTTATTAACAGTATATGAAATGAAATTTTTATTTCTGTACGTAGATCTTCTAAGACACGTTTAAACGTACATTTTTGGTCAATATTTTAAAACCTTTTCCTAGCTGACTGATCCCTGAGAAAATATCCCGGAACAAACTCAGAGGTCATGGTCTTTTTCACAGTTCAAGAATTAATAACCTACATTATTAAGATATGTGGGTCTAACAATGTAGGGCCATATCTGAAAGGGCTTTTTGAAGAGAGATCCATAGCAGCTTGGAGTTGACTTGTCTCGTCTCCATAGACAGCATGTAAGTATTAATCATCGTGTAGCTCAACCCTATTTTAAAGAGCTCAACGATCGGTAGCGGTTACCCAATGTCTTTTGGGTTAGTTGTCAACCTGTTCTCCAATCAATTATCTATGCATTAAAACGACCACGCTTGGCAACATTTGAAATTTCATTTGATGTTTTATGGCATAAACATACTCAGTCTATAATGTTCCCACTGCCACTGCTGGGACACAGGCCTCCTCTCTGTAAGAAGGAGTGGGCCGTAATCCACCAAGCGGGCTAGTGCGGGGTGGTGGGTGTCACATGACTTCGAATTTTCGGTTCTAGGACATGTCGTGGTGGGGCTTGCGCGCTACGAACTCTGGGTCTGTGCCGGTAGAGTTTATTTTGCCGAAACAGGTCTAGGGTGAGAAGCTAGACCAAGAGAGATACAGAAACCCGCAGGGCAGTATATCGCGATCTGTTGGGCAGTAGCGACCCCTCGAACTCTATCCACCGGGAGAAGTCTTGTTCCTCATGTCTGGCTTGCCTTTATTGACCGGCTGGAGTGAACACTGACGACGAACGGAACTTCCAACTCTTTCTTGCCTTTATTGGCCGGCTTGAGTGGAGATTCGCAACACCAAACGTGCTCGGAGGAAGGAAGTATTCCAGTAAGTGCTGGTATGGATCTTGCCAATCTTCAGGGCTCTGGGATTATTCTGATAGCCGTAGAATAACCTCTCCACTCCTCCAACACCTCAAGAAGTGTTGCCACCTTGTCGCTAACGGCACTTCGTGACGCGACGACGCGCCGCGCGACGGTTTCTGGGGGCCCATTATTGATTGTGCAGGTCACCCCCTACCATTTTTCAGTGTATATATAAAACATTGATCAGGCAAGGGATATAGTCCTTCCATAGTTGTTGATAACTATTTCACTATAGCCACCCTAACCCATAGTCCAATATCGTTTTTTCACCATCCTGAAATAGTCCAACACCAACCGCGGGTTGTCCTCGGGTGCACTTGCACAGTCCATACAGGGATATTCGCCGGTTTGTGCTTCATTTCATTTACTTATATGGTCTAACGGTCCTCTGCGACTAGGCTTCGGCCCTTGTATGCCTACCAAGGTCCGGGACGCGTTAAGCCAAACCCGGGACCCTATGTTCCCAAGATACGTGAGAAGCTTAAAAATATATTAATAATAATCCATTTATTTCAGGCTACGCAACCGCAGGTCCATAGATAAATGCCTTAACTTAAAAAATAATGAAAGTTATTTAAAAAAAAAAAATGGATTACGTCACTTCCACATCAAAATCTTGACAAAAGGTGAAGAAGTATCAAAATTCTCTTTGCATTCAGGATATTAAAATCCAGCTTCCATTTTGCAAATCCTGGTAATTTTCACTAGGCTTCTGATGGCTCAAACGCTAAGCGTTTCTTAAGGCGCTCCCTCACCAGGAGCATCCGCCTTTAATGTGGCAATCTAAGATTCCATGGTAACGGCTAGGGTTTTGCAAGTAGATTGCGCAGGCCGTTAATTGCTAGGATGTGTAGAGAGATAATGGAAACCGGCAGGATAGGTTAATACATATAATTAAATAGGTAGAAGTAACACAGCTAGGTCGCGGGTAAAGGCTTACATTACAGGCGAATGCTCCCGGCGAGGGAGCGCCGCTAGTCATAATCGACACCAGTCTTCCACATTTTGAAGGTGCCGAGAATTTGTTCACGACGATTTTGAATGGTACGAACAAAAATTCTACATACCATTGTTGAATTATTATTATTTATAGCTTCTGCCCGCGGCTTCGCCCGCGTGGAAGTCGGAAATTACCCCACGGGGACGTATTACTGGGATAAAAGTATTCTATCCTAACCCAGGTCATCAGGCCTATCCGAAACCTACCTATCATCCAAATCCAGCCGTTGAAGCGTGAAAAAGTAACAAAGAGATAAAATATATTAGGTCTTTACCTATGAAATTGCCGTTCTGCAGTACTGGCCATTTCAAATCAAAATAATTTTTGTTTGGCTAAGAATTCTAATTTCAAATTAATTTTATTTTAAAAACATGGATTTTTTTTTCTAAAAGTAGTCATTTCTTTATTGATTAGTGTTACATTTTCATCGCATTTCAATCTTTTTCGTCATCATGGATACGTTAAAAATTCGAGTAATTATGGAATATGAGTACCGTCGTGGCAGCAACGCGGCACAAGCGGCACGCAACATCAACGACGTTTACGGAGCTAACACTACAAACCAACGCACCACCTGTTATTGGTTTGCTCGCTTCCGTTCTGGAAATTTCGACCTGAAAAATGAACCTCGCGGTCGTCCGAAGACTTTGGTCGACAATGACGAATTAAAGGCGATTGTGGAAGCTGATGATACACAATCTACGGCTGAATTAGCAGCAGCTTTCGACGTTAGCGTCAAAACAATATTGGTCCATTTGCGTCAAATTGGCAAGGTAAAAAAGCTTGACAAATGGGTGCCCCACGAACTCAATGATCGCCAGCGCGAAGTACGCGTCGAGACGTGCCTTGCACTGCTCAACAGACACACAAATGAAGGAATTTTGAACCGCATTGTTACCTGCGATGAAAAATGGATTCTGTTTGATAACCGTAAGCGCTCAGCAAGTTGGTTGGATCCTGGTTCAGCACCTAAACAATGCCCTAAACGAAAACTTACCCCTAGAAAAGTGATGGTCACTGTTTGGTGGTCTAGCGCCGGTGTGATTCATCACAGCTTCTTACCAAACGGGGTGAGCATTACTGCAGATGTGTACTGTGAAGAACTGAACACAATGATGGAGAAGCTGGCGCATCTCCAACCAGCATTGGTCAATCGCTCGTCTCCGCTGCTCCTGCACGACAACGCGCGACCTCATACTGCACAGCAGACGGTCTCCAAGTTGCAAGAACTGGGGTTGGAAGCTCTCCGTCATCCGCCCTACTCACCAGACCTTGCGCCTACAGACTACTACTTTTTCCAGAATTTGGATAACTTCTTGGCGGGAAAAAAATTTAATACCCGAGAGGCAGTACAAAATGCCTTTGAAGAATTTGTTGCCTCCCGTCCAGCTGATTTCTTTAAGAAGGGCATCAATAAACTGCCACTGCGATGGCAAAGATGCATTGATTGCATGGGTGATTACTTCGATTAATACAAATAAAAAATTCATGAAAAAAAATCGTTTAAATTTTTTCATACAAAACGGCAATTTCATAGGTAAAGACCTATTATTACCTCAAGATACGGACTCTGACTAAATTCCAATTCCGTAAATCTTTAGAGGCATGAGGAACAGGGTGTAAAGTTCACTCATCCTCCATATAAAATAGAGGACCCTCCGACCAGACGGGTGTTGTGTCTGGTGGACAACTGCCCGACGATTGATGTCGGGAAGTTTTATACAAAGAGCGACTGCCTATCTGACCTCCACAACCCAGTAACTGGGTAATACGATACCCCTTGGTAAGACTGGTCAGACATTCGGGCTTCTGACGACCCGTAACGACTGCGAAACACCCACGAATGACATCCGAGACTAAAGGCTTAACGTTTCCGAGGCACGTAGGAGTCTCGGTATGTAAAGATGGTCACCCATTCACGGCCCAACCCCGGCAAGAGTAGCTTAACCTAATGGATCGACCCGAGATGCTTAGTTTCCCATACAAACTTTCATGCCCTGTATCACCCCTTATAGGATTTTTTTTTTCGAGACAAAGAGATTTTGTCCTTTCCCAGGATGTCATCTATCTCCATGCCAAATTTTATCGAAATCCATTCAGTCGTCTAGGAGTAAAAAGGTAAGATACAGACAGGCAGATAGTTACTTGCCAATGTATATAATAATTATATAGCTTATGCCCGCGGCTTCGCTCGCGTTGCCTACAGGAAACAAATTACTTTTTTTTTCAGAAACTAACATTATAGGCGCTCCCATTATTTCAATTGAACATACTAACTGACACATTCAAACAAAGCAATAAGGACGAAGTTCTCCGTAAAACTAATCTCTGGGATGAGACTAATATGTTTTTAACAGAACTAAGCGTGTGTGAAAAGATCTTCTCTCTGTGATGCCTTGTTTATACCTTTTTAATTGACTTTTTGTCGTAGTTGGGTATTAGTTTTTATATATTTTATTGTTCTACTTATAAAGTTGAATAGGTTATAAAGATTATGTTGTTAGTGTAAGCATTTAATTTTATGCAGAAACAAACAACTTTTTTTTTACATGTACTTAAAAAAATCAATCTGCCTGCCTTTTTCCCAACTGTATGTTGGGATTGGCTGCCAGTCTAACCTGATGCAACTGAATACCAGTATTTTACATGAAACGACTGACTCCACAACCCAGTAACTGGGTAGGTAATACGATATCCCTTGGTAAGACTGGTTGACAGACTTTCGGGCTTCTGTTGACACATAAAGATTCTCAAAGATCAACGAATGACAGCCGGGTCCAACGGATTAGCGTGCGTTCCGAGGCACGGAGGAGTCTCGGTATGTAAAGATCATCATCCATCCACAGACCAACTCTGGCAAGAGTAACTTAACCTGATGGATCGACCCGTGCGGCTGTTATATATTACTTAGCCACGAGCTCCTGTGTGCTTACTTCTAACATAACATAACATCACGTCTTGGTTCCCCGAAGGGTTGGGCAGAGGTGTACCTGTAGTACACCCACATTTCGCCAATTATGTTTTAAGTTCCATGTTATAGGGGGCGAGCCTATTGCCATCAACCGGGCACAATTCCAGACTCCGGGCTGCTACTGAAAAAAATCCTTTTGGAAAAACCCAATAATACTTTGCCCGACCTGGGAATCGAGCCCCGGACCTCGTTCCTGTTCAGCAGTAGCGCTTGCGACCGCTACTTACTCATAAAAATGGAAATATTAGTTCATAGTAATATAAGTTACATATTTGATACATCTTGATACCTTGGTTGAGATTGGACACCGGTGACGACAATGATTTATTAAATCTATTTATACCCATAAGTATACTGGCACGAACCACCGAACGCCGCATATCCCGAGCCAATGTGAAAATCGGGATGTCACATATTACTGATACACCTCTACCGCGGAAAGATTCCATTTCCACGGCGAAGTGCCAATAACTCCTAAATGACATTTTTCGAGAAATTAACTTTTTTATCGTTTTGAATATATAGGCGATAATCGCATGCTTTAGTGAAATCTTCTAAGTGTATTTTTTGTTGCAACAGCATTAAATTAAAATGTGGAAATACCTCCTAACTTAACCAATGTCAATCAATGACCAATTTTATGGCGTTAAACGTTTTTGTCAGTTTCTGTATTTTTTTTATTTGGTCAGGTAGGTGTTATTGGCACTTCGCCGTCGATTTGACTCTGTTGGGATAAAATTGGAAAAAAAAGAAACTGTGATACACGTGTCTCCTAATTTTAATTGAAGAGTATGTGTACAAATTTTCGAGTCAATCGACACAGAGAATAAAAAGTTTTACAGGAAATTCAACCCTCCATTTCACCCTCTTAGGGGTGGAATTTTGAGAAACCTTATTTTAGTGGATACTTACTCTTCATAAAGAATACACCCTTCAAATTTCATGTCTCTTGGACCAGTGGTTTAGGCTGTGCGTTGATATATCAGATAGATAGATCTATATAGATAGATATATAGATAGATTTACTTGGATAAATTTAGGTATACCACGTTTTCTAAAGTAATGAATAAGATCTTTCATATTATAAACTGTATCACTTTCTTTCACCCCCAGAGGAATTTTGAAAATTCGTTAGAGGGGTTTCCATGATTCAAAGATTATTTATACCATTTTGAGTTAATCAAGGCTCCCAGTAAAACCCTCCCCTATAAAATTGACTACCTTTAAACCCATTAGGGTTTGATTTTCGAAAGATCCTGATACAGGTTATTCTTTATTTTTGGTTTAAGTATAAATACTGAGTTTTGAGTTAATCGGACAGCGCGTTAAAATTTTTCCATACAAACTTTGTAACCCCCCAATCCCCGTTTTGGGGGTAATTTAGAAAAACGAAAATGACAAAGATTATAATTTACTTAGATAAGTATTCGTGCCAAGTTTCAACTTTATTAACTCAAGGAATAAGATCTTCCCATATAAACTTTCACACACCCCAATTCCCCTTTGGGGGTAATTTAGAAAAATAAAAAACGACAAAATTCATTATTTATTTGCGTTAGTATTCGTGCCAAGTTTCAAGTTTATTAACTCAAGGAATAAGATTTTTCATACAAACAAAATCCTCCATTTTCACCCTCTTAGGGGTGGAATTTCGAAAACCCTTACTTACTGGATACTTACTCTTCATAAAGAATACACTTTCCAAATTTCATGTCTCTAGAACCAGCGGTTTAGGCTGTGCGTTGATATCTCAGTCAGGACATTGAATTTTATATAAATAGATAGATATTAGGTAAGCCTTTTAACGGAATATAAAGTTCCATATAAACTTAAGTACATCCTCTATGAATTTTGAAAAATCCTTCCTTAGTGGATACCTACGTCATATGAGGAATACCTGTGCGATTTTTTTAATTTCTAGCCCTAGGGTTTGGCCTATGCGTTTATTTAGAACTTTCATCTCCTATTTTACCCTCTTAGGGGTTGAATTTTGGAAAACGCTGAAATACGTAACTCATTATTTTTACCATACTCAATTCATACGAAATTTCATGCAAATACGTCCAAGGAATAAAATGTTACATACAAACTTTTATCCCCTATTTCACCCCCATGGGGGTTGAATTTTGAAAAATCCTTTTTTAGTGGATGCCTACGTCATAAGAGGAATACGTTTGCGAAATTTTAAGTTTCTAGCCTTAAAGGTTTGGCCTGTGCGTTGATACATCAGTCAATCACTTTTGCCTTTTATATATTTAGATATATATATTTAGATTTATTAATCAAAAAAACAATGTTTGTAAAAAATCTTAACTTAGAAACTATGCCCCGCAAAACCGTTTTCACGGTTTGTCTGTGGGAACGGAAAAAACAGTATTACAAACAAGTAAGTATGTTAGAGCAGACACTTAATTTTCACTTCTTGTACTTAAAGTAACTAACGATAATAACTTATCTTAAACATATGGAAATTTAATAAAGGAAATACATGACTTCTAACTTATAAAACTACTTAAGTAATTACTTATTTGCTCTCCCTTAACCTCAAGGAGTCTGCAAACGACGTTCCTAGGAAAGTGGTTCGCATACTTTCCCAATAACATCGCTTACAAAGTCCTGAAAAAGAACTGCTTAATTAAGTAATTTGGCAAATTTACCTTTTATTTCGAATGACGATTGACGTCAAAGACTAGGACGAACATGCTATATTTTATTATGTATAGTGTTAGCTTACAATTAACTGTATGCAAGCCTCTTTTGTGTGCCAATAGACAAGTGTTAGTCGATATTAGTAGATTTCAGACAGTAAATAGTTTCAGCAATATCTTTGTCTGTATTCCAAATAATTTGGGATAAGGGCAATAGAATGATGATGATGTCCGTTTCTTTCATTAGGTAAGTTTCCTAGCTATGAATAGAAAAACTCATATGAAATAGTACCTATGTACGGTTACCAAATGTAATAAGTAACCAGTGTCGTCGGATATAGTTGAAGTTTAGTAAGAAACCGATAGATGTTTTCTAATGAAATTTTATTTTATAAATTACCTGGTTGTTCTCTATTAATGCAATTACATTTTATTCGAAAACATTCATCGGTGTCTTACTAAACTTCAACTATATCGACGATCCTGGTTACTTATCTCTTTTGGTGACCGTACCTACGACCCTCAAACAATAATTGCCGCAATAACTACCGACCCACTCCTGCTTCGCCCGGACTTTATGACTTAAAATAACAATGAGATGTCTTTACTATAATTTTATGATCTAATATGAATGTATTATACACATAAATACTCTAAATTTTGGTAAAAATCACGTCAAAATCAGTTGCGTAGTTTAAAAGAACAGCGATCACAGAGACAGACACGGAAGTTGACTTTAATTTATAATATGTACACAGGGTGAAGCATAAATTGACGTATTCCGTCCAGGACGTGATAGCGTGATCCTTTTGTTTGCAATATTTAGCCTAAAAAATCTAAGTATGTTAGTAATACTGGGCACTTATAAGCAGCGTCTCAACTTGCGACCTGCACTCTAATTACGTAACACACGATCTATCACAATCTGAATCATTTTGAAGCCAATTACATTTTAACTAATCCATTGCTTTATATGTTCGAAAAATTTGTCTGCTCACCAACGTAAATAACGCAATGAATGTTGTTGAACTGTCAAAACGAAACCCATTCCTACTGTTACGTAATTACCCCGCTGGTCGCGACGACCTAGCTACCTAACCCAGGAAGGTGAACATTTAACTGTTTTATGCTTTAGAACACTTGGTTACGTCGAAACCTACCAAATAAAATAGCATATAATGGCCATTCAATTTGAAAGTTTAGAGAAAAAAAATATTTTATGACGAATTATGGGAAATTTCCAGATCTAAAATCTTGGCTTTTCTCGACTCCTACCAATTTTCGCGCAGGCTATATGGGGAGCTTAAATGTGACAAAGAGGTCATACTATTCCGTCCTGGAAGTAATACGTCGGATTGCAGTCCATCCTGTAGATATACACATAGCAGAAGTAAGTTAAGTTGAAGTAATTAAGAAAAGCACGCATTGCTAAAGTCTTTAGCAAAATATCAAAATTCATCTGATTATCTCAGCTATAACAGTCGCTGAACATCGCTTAACGACTAAAGTCATAACCACTTTAATACTGCAATAAAATGATCTTGAAAAGAAGTTCGTAATGGAGATACTGGTGTCCATATTAATGCGGTTTTATCTTTTTATCGTGTATCAGCGAAGTGCTGGCTATTGAGGTTAAATCCGTTGAGAAGGTTGGTAGGAATTGGATTTTACGGCGAATCTTTCGCGTTTAAAAAAGGGGCGTGGGTATAAATTTGAGTGTTTCGTTTAAGCCTTATATAGATGTAAACAGTAACACGAGTAAAGTTAGGATTGTCCATAGAAATGATTATTACTTTAATTACCTACTATATTATAATTAGCAAATTGCATTACATCAAAATATCTAACTGACATATTTGAGTATTTACTTATTGATGTGTGTGTGTTATTTGTGTTGTTTTTTTATTGAATGCCTTGTTGGTCTATAGTGTTCACAAAGGCTACTGCTGAGCATGAGGTCCTGGGTTCGATTCATTGTTATTGAATTTTTTCATCAGGAATTTCTCAGTAGCAGCCCGGAGTCTGGATTTGTGCCCGGTTGATGACAATGGGCTCGCCCCCTTTTTCATGGGACTAAAACATAACTGGCGAAATGTGGGTGTACTATAGGTACACTTTTGCCTAACCCGTCAGGAATTACAGGCGTGGTGGTATTATGTTACCTATTCATTTAGTTGTTTTTGAAAACGCAAACATTCACTCATAATTAAAGAAGAGTCCGGTTCGTTTTTTTTATTTTCTGATCATCAAACTCAAGACAAAGACGCTTGGACGTTTATCATCTCGGTACACGATCATCTCTCTAAAGATACTCGTAGGTATGTGCTGTCTCAAAAACATAAAGTTCAAATGAAATTATCCCTACTTCGTTCGATTTTTCGTTCGTTCGTTCGTTCGTCTTCGTTCGTTCTGGGAATCTTCATCACTGGTACAGCAGACAAAAAGATTTTCTAAGACACACAAAAGTACTGCCTTTAGGTACTCCTCTGACTAACACTTCGTGAAAAAGAGTCGTGATGTTATTTTATGTTGCACACAATAGCAAAAAAAACCACAACCCACCACCACCACCACCACCACCACCACCTTTGTACGTATTTGGCTTTTGGCTACTTTGTATGTCTATATTTTTAATGTCATGTATTTGTAATGTGCGTTTTGTTTGTGTAGATTAAACTATTTTTCTTTCTTTCTTATTTTTCTGTTCTTCCTGTCTGTTTATATGTGTGTACATAAATGGTTAAATAAATAAATAAACATAAATAAATGCTTCACGGCATATTGGGTTTAAAATTGAATATTTTCCGATGGTCTCTTTACCTCAACAGGTAATCCCAAGAGGTAAAGACTCGTAGTAACTTCTGATAGTAGCATTGACTTAACAGATAAACGAGTTAAAACTTTGTTTGACAGACCTTGTTGAGGCATATTATTTGGTAAAGTTGGGACAAGGTATCTATTTGGAAACCAGGTATAAATGCGTTGGATCTATATACCAAGAATTAGTGGAATTAAACTCCAATTGTTGGATTAATTTATCAACAAATGACTGGACAATCTGACAATCATCGCGCCAATTCACCGAAAGGCTGGACAGAGGTTTACAGGGTGGCATGCAGGGTGGCACCATGGATTCAGAAAATGATTCTGAAACCCTATGCATTGAATTTTTTTGTCAGTTATAAAAAAAAAAATACCTGTTACATTTTGACTACATTTGAATGCACTTTTCCATGCAATAGCAGTTTTATTCTTTGATAACGTACGAAAAAATTCTACCCTAGGGGGTCTACTTAGTGCTAAGTTCATGGTGACAGTTTGCGCGTCGATAGGTGCCACCTTGTATGGTACACCCACATTTCGCCAATTATGTTTAAGTTTTATGTCATATTGGCGAAGTTTTGGGCCAACATAATGTGGAATACTGTCGTGTCAGCAACGGCTCTAGCGCACAGGCAACTGAAGGAACACGGGTGGGTTTTAGTCAGAAAGAGTCTGAGACGCCCTTCCGCTCCACCCAGAGCGGGAGAAGTCATAAATTGATGATTTCCAAACAAAAAAAAAAAAAGAAGCGGTACTAAGAAGAATAAGGGGCGTGTCTATTAATATATTTATAATATATCTAAATATATAAAAGGCAAAAGTGATTGACTGATGTATCAACGCACAGGCCAAACCTTTAAGGCTAGAAACTTAAAATTTTGCACACTTATTCCTCTCATGACGTAGGCATCCATTAAGGAAGGATTTTTCAAGATTCAACCCCGATGGGGGTGAAATAGGGGATAAAACTTTGTATGAAACTTTTTATTCCTTGGACGTATTTGCATGAAATTTCGTATGAACTGAGTACGGCAAAAATAATTAGTTACGTATTTCAGCGTTTTCCAAAATTCAACCCCTAAGAAGATAAAATAGTGGATGAAAGTTCTAAATAACCACAGGCCAAACCCTAGGGCTAGAAACTTAAAATTTGCACACGTATTCCTCTTATGACGTAGGTAAGGAAGGATTTTTCAAAATTAATAGGGGATGTACTTAAGTTTATATGGAACTTTATATTCCGTTAAAAGGCTTACTTAAAATATTTTATACATGAATAAAATTCATATTTTAGTAAAAAATAAATGTAAACCTCAAGCGTTTTAAGTATTTTAAAGTGGGTATTGTGCAAATACGTTTATGGACTCCATCTGTTTTGCTGGGCGTAGAGGCAGGAACTTCAAGTCATCAGTTAATACCTGTTTTTGTGACAAAATTTCGTGGCTCAAGATTGTACAGTGGGGAAAAAAAATGCAAAAAATTGTAAGGGCCTACTTACCATACACTTAGGTATAAAATTGATTAAAGATGTCACCAAAGTGGTAAGTGATACAATAAACTATAATTAGTTATAGCAATAATTAAGTTCAATCGTCTATGTATTGATTACAGTATTGGCTGGTTCCAAAGTGACGGTGATCGTCGGCGCTGTTGAACAGCGCGCGTTTGAAATTCAACGCCGCGGTCCAGCAGCGTCACTCTGGAACCAGCCGTACAAAGTATTTGTTATTTGTTAAATAACACTTTATTCTTTTTCAGATAAATGCATTTTTGCAATAAATCATGGACTACTTAATATGGAAAGATTCCTCGAGTGTGAAGGTTTACTAGGGCCACAATGGAATTATTGTGAGCTTTGTGGATCACAGACTAGGCGTTTTAAACGCATACAGCGCGCCAAAAATCTTTATTTATGTGCAAAACGGCGTAAACTTGCTGAACCTCAGAATGCTGAACGTCGAAAGTCACCAGATATTTTTAGGGAATTTGATGTCACCTATAGTGACATATAATTATGTCTCATCGAAGAAACGATGAGCGTCTCTGAGAGCAATCAAATAAAGTATATAAAGAAATATAATGAATATGTAATTTTTTGTTTTTTTTTACAATACTAGCGGCCCGCCCGACTATGTAGAGATTTTTTAATAAAGTACCTATCAAGAAAGGTTAAAGAAGTTCTAACATACATACATACTACAATAAATAAAATTGAAGTGTCTGTTTGTAATGTCAAAATAACAGCCTTTTTACTAAATGCATATGACAGTATAAACGGTACTTAAAACAAAATACCAATTTTTAACACTTTTGTCTGTCTGTCTGTTTATTCCGGGTAATCTCCGAAAAGGCTGGACCGATTTTGACGGGACTTTCACTAGCAGATAGCTGATGTTATACGGAGGGACTTTTTGTCCCGATAGTACGTTCCCGTTGGATAATATCCGACATCCACGCGGGCGAAGCCGCGGGCAGCAGCTAGTTTATTGAATAAAAACAATTACAAAAAGTGTACATTTAGTCAACTGTAGTAATATTTTCCATACAATATTATAGTGCCTAAAAATAAACTAAAAGTACAAAAAATATTACAGATGCAAGTAATGATGATTCGAAATTACAATATAAGGGAGGGACACGCCCGATCTATGTTAATTCAAACCTATGTTTCGGTCATCACTATCAACCAGGCACAAATCCAGACTAATGAGAAATTCATATTCAAATAAAGGCTCCCTCAGACAGGCGCGACGCCACTATAGAACAATTTCTATGAAAACTTTATGGAAATCGTTCTACCAGAATCGCGTCTAAAAATCGCATCGCGCCTGTCTGCGGGAACACATTCGCATTTATAATTTAAAGTAGGAAGTAGGATGTGAGTGCTACCTCAAGATATTTTCTCCACCGTTTGAGGCCTGTGATAAATTGTGCACTTATATCTGAACGACCCTTAGAAAGTAGCAGTCGAAATAAACAAAATCATCTACTTGAGCATATCGAAAAACAAAACATACGTGCTCCATTTTCCTGGAAAAAAAAACAAGGGCTGCCAATTAAGTAATAGTAACCTTGTTTCTTGAATAACAAGTACTAACATAACACCAACATTGTACACTTAGTTCGCAATAAACGTTTTGACTTTGACTTAACCGAATAGGGTTCTTTGTTTCATCTGACTAGAATTTTTAAGATTTGTTCTTACAAATTCAGATTTTCGACGATGACAACGACAATGATCTGGCGACGTAGGCTCCTAGATTTCTCGCAACAATAGATTATTTGAATGTGTTTCAGTCGAAAAGTAAAACTAATGAAAGGTTAGGTTAGGTTAGGGTAAGTTTTACTTTTCAATTACTTAGCATCAACTAAAACACATTCAAATAATCTTTCATTACGAGAGATCCAAGAGCCTAAAGTCACTTTGTGCATTAACGCTTAAAGCGTATAGATAGCGAATAAGCTATTATGAATTCTTATCTAATAATAGAAATTATAGTCCTTTATTATATCACAGTAAACAAAATGGTGTTTGTTCTACTGAAGCTCCCTTGAATTTATATTAATTACATTTGCAACATAACTTTATATGGTAATGAAACTAGAAACTGTATTCCCTCTAGGTACATACCAATGTGTTTACATTACACGACCATTACCCCTTGGCTACGACATCACCGCTCGCGCGACCTGCGTCTTGCGTCTGCGACCGCGGCGAGGACAAATGTTAGAAATTATTTAGAGCGTGCCACAAGTCGTCGCGGTGCGAGTTGCGGTGCGTCTTGCGACGCGGAAACACTCGAGTGACCGCGGCTGGCGGCTGACGGCGAGCAGAGAGGCTTGCGATGTAAACCAAAAATACTAGCTCACAGCGCGGCCGCCACGACTCAGAGCGGCGCGACGGACGAATTCAGAGTCGAGCGTGTTTAATAAATAATTTTGATTTTTCCGATGCGCTCGCAGTCACCGCCGCCACTAGCGGGTCATGGTATGACAACGCCAGTCGTAGGACGCCTCGCAGCGCAAGATGCACCGCCCAATGTCGTGGCCTCCATTTGATTAGCACAAGTGTGGGCCCGCCATTACACGTAAGTGCGATTAGACTGCTCCATTTGATTAGCACAAGTGTGAGCCCGTCATTACACGTAAGTGCGATCTAACCGCAGTGGTGGTTTCCGGAGGCGGACGTGTGAGTACATAGGCCTTCTGAAGGCTGGGTTGTAGATTCGATATTTATATATTTCAAATTTTGTAGAATTTATTGCTACTACCTTTTTATTGACTATTTGTGCATGGCTCGGGTTTTGTGTAAATTGATTAGGTTTTTGTTGCTTTGGTAAACTATAGTATCACATTTTAATAAAACGTTATGCTCTTTTTGGGGAAGTCGGATAAAAACAGATAACAGTAGGTAAATAAGACAAGACAATATTTTTTCCCAACAGAACCCTAATTGCGCAACTCACTATCAATCACAATCTGAACCATTTAGAGAGCTATTGCTGTTCCATTGCTTCATATGTTCGAAAAAATTGTCTGCTCAACAAAGTAAATAACCCAATGAATGTTATTGAACTATCAAAATTAAAATCGTTACAAAAAAAGTATAAGTGACACGACTTGGCGTTGTCTGTATAATAATCTAGTTAATATATAAATAATACTCGTATACATTTTTTTATGATGACCGTTATCGTTACCAAATCTGTCGCAAAATACCCTCATTCTAATTCTTAATCAAACACAAAGCAATAGAAATAACTGTACCAGAAGCTTCCCAAAAACTTGTCAACCGCACGAAAACTTAACTATACTCATGTCTTACAACAGTAAATGTTTAATGGAGGACAAGATAGACCCGAACTCTGATTGATTAAATTGATGCCATCATGCGAACGAGGGTCACTACTTAGTATAACTTAGACATGGACAGATGTAACTTTGACATAAGGGACGGTTCACACCAAATGTATGTGTCACAGCTAACTAGCTTAATTAGCCTTTCAGTTAACAGCCTAATAGCCTTTGACAATGGCGCTCGCCGGCCGCTCCCCCGGCGCCGCTCGCTTCGCTTGCTCGGCTTGCGCGCGTTTGGTCACAGTTGAACGGTGCTGTTTAGTAAAAAGGCTAAGCTGTTAACTGAAGGCTATAAAGCTGGTTGGCTGCGATATATAGATAGCGACTGTATGAATGCTCATTTAGGCCCGATTGCACCTCAAATCAATCAATCGTTTGAAAATAACTGAGAAAGCATGGTGTTTTAATTATGTTTAGCGCTAAACGCATTTAGTGTTTTGTGGTGCAAGTGGACCTTAGTGTCAGAATTTAACCCAGCTATAAGACATTTTTGTAACTTCTTATTGGATTATAGAACGCAATAAATGAACATGAATGTAAACGTGAAGTCAAATGGCTTATTGTGAGTTTGGTTTTAACGTAAACATGAAATGAAGAAAACTGCGTGATGCTAGCTCAAATTTGGGCGGCTGACAATGAGCGACTATTACGTTTGCATTAGTTGTGAGTGGTCCCTAAGACTTCGGAGTCTTCGGACCGTATTTTGGGTTTTGATATAAAGGAATAAATACGATTGTATAGTTACAACAATGTGTCTTTTCCATTAAGATTTAGACGTTCTGTAACCACAGGAAATAATGACGACAAAGTGGAAGGTGTGTTGGTGTGTTGGTTACAGATCCTAAACCTAGAAAAAGTACTGCGATTTTTTCAGTGTTACGTTACCTAACTATCTACTTCGATAATTATTTCAAGTCTTATTTTAAGAATCCGTAAATGAATTTTTCCTCCCGGATGTTACCATAACATCAAAAGGTTCAACAGTTACTCCTGGTTTTTGTTTTATTACAACTTAGTTACAACTCTATATTTCGAGAAACATTTTGTCATACTGAAGCAAAGATTCTACTCGCCTGCCATGTATAAAATTCATGTAGTGCGAATTCTACCAATGAAACTACGTGATTAGCACGTCTAAACCGCGTTCTGTTTCACTGGTGAAA
Source organism: Griposia aprilina (assembly GCA_916610205.1). Taxonomy (NCBI): domain Eukaryota; kingdom Metazoa; phylum Arthropoda; class Insecta; order Lepidoptera; family Noctuidae; genus Griposia; species Griposia aprilina. The sequence goes on along the minus strand of OU744302.1, from coordinate 20,588,919 downwards.
TTCGTCCTTAATGTGGTCAGACAAACGTGAGTTCTGCTCAATTTGCTAGATTATTTTTCACAAATACCAATATTACTTATGAAACTCTATGAACTTTTTTTTATTTTTAGTGGAACCCTCAGCTTGCGTCTGTGTTTCCGACCGCATACAACCCAAATCTCTTCAAAGTGAGAGTGAACAGGCTTCTTCTAGGTTAGCTCACTCCATCGTCGACTTTGTCTCTGTCATCTCTGACCTAGACTAGAGTCAAGAGCAAACCCATCTAAAATAAAAAAACGAATGTAACTTAATTTAAGCAACACCCTTTGAACGACGTAAATGATGGTGAGTTACACCATTATGTAATGTCGTTTCCTAACCTAGGATTAGTCGGAACGATATTAACATAAACATAGTCGTATCTTATTACTCGTTATGATTAAGGAAACTCCGTAGCTCCGACGTCTGCAGTCGACATGGGTGCCCGTATATTTAATGTAAGTCCCCTAATTTAAATAATGGGGGGGACATTTATATTAACTTCGTTACCGCATTAAATCCATACCTCTTTGATGTAGACGTCGTTTTGTAATGTACGCGAACCCTAATTTTAACCCACTTTCTCAGCATTTTACCCAGAAATGGTTATTTAGCTATCAAAATTAGTTATGCGAAAATCGTAAACTCAAGATTAACTTTTAAGAAGGTTCAATTATGTAGCTACAAAACAACTTCCAGTGGCAGAGATAGCTTTAGACTAGCCGGTATTATATTACTTAAAACTAATTTTAACCAATCAAATGGTAACATAACACTGAGTTCTATTTGAGCATGCGACAGCTGGGTGTTCTTATTTTATAACAATTTTAAACGGTATAACTTATCAAAAGGAGACGTGGTAGCACTGCCAAATGTTTTGTCTTCAATTTCTAACATTACTCTTCCAATAAAAACATCTGATTCCGTAAACCTAAACCTCAGTTCTAATTTCCGGCGCTAACTCAACAAACATAACAGCGGATGGCAAATCAGTCGTTAGCTCCGCAATCAGTGGACAAAGGCTGTGTATAAATAAGGCTATGGAACACTGCCGAGCGATGAGAATATTACTCGCCAGATCGATCTGATCAAGTCGTGCGTTAATCACTACTGGTGGAATACCACTACTAAGGTTAGCGTTAAGATAAAACGTTTTAATGTGAAAGGTTAGCAATTGGGCCAACGAGCGACGGCCCGACTAATGGTACAGTTGGTGAAGTTACCTCTGTTTACACACATCTACAACACAGACGGCTCCGAAGCTCCCAGATTCACATACTATAAAGTACATACTATAAAGCTACCATTTACTGGGTACGTCTTCCATTCACCTGAATTTGCCCTGGCGGCTGAGAGTATGTCATGCTCACTCTATATGTTAACTACGTACTCTGACTCTCGTGTGTACTCTGTATGTGTGTCTCTGTGTGTGTGTCTCTGTGTGTAATATGTCTCGCTGATGGTGGCGCGTGTGTTGGATCATTTAGCTCCCTTCAAATGGTTGAGCTGAATGGTGCTAATCTATGCGTCATGTTCGTGATCGGGCGCCGTCAGTAGGGACTGCAGGTCATTTCTTAGCTACCACGGCTTATTTTAATTTAATTGTTGTTGTATTTTTGTTACGGGCGGTTTAACGTTCTGCAACGTTATCACATGCATAATTTCAACATGAATGATGTAACCAATATTTTGTAACCATATTTTGAAATAAAAGAATGTCTATGGAGTTTCTTGCCCGTTCTTCTCTATAGGTACCTACTACGCTTTGGAATGGGCAACTAGCTTTATCTTTCTGACTGACTGACCCCTTGACAATTCAAAAGTGCCTGTAATTAGTTTATTTGAAATAAATGTTTTGAGTTTGAGTTTGAGTTTGATTCGAAAATAAGACTGTATTCTAGGACGAATCTCAATTTACTAGAGCTAGATTAATGATTGGCCGTCATTCTTTAAACTAGGCCAAGAGATAAAGATTGGTTATAATACGCTAAAAACAGTGGCTCAACGTAGAGAGACATACATTTTGTCATTCGCATCTGAATCAATACAAAAAATAAAATAAAAACCATTTATTTCAGACTATGTATTTGTCCATAATTGTTACTTACAAAAGTTATATAATCTAAGTTAGTATCGCATCATTCATAAAATTCAAATTCAAATAATTCAATTACAAAAATATGCTCATGGCAACTATAAAATGCTTGTGCTAAGCTTTTCAGTGTCCACTGATTAGCGACGACGACAACTCGCAAATGAGATACCAAATGTTACCTTAGTAATAATTCCAAAAAAAAGAACGCATAAAGGCTCGTGCACACAGGCGCGACGCGACAGCGTGTCACAAAGGCACCGCGTGCCGCGCGACGGGCGGCGCCTTTGTGTCGGGCTGTCGCGTCGCGCCTGTTTGCGGGAGCCTTTATGCCTCTTTCGACTTATTTCAATCTCACAAAAAGATTGCGCCCATTTTATCTGCTTCCCCCTAGTAGTGGCTCCAAGCAGTCTATTAGGAGATCGTAAATTAGACTGTGGCGGGCAATCTGTGCCGCTTTTGATTAAATTCACCTGCCGCCGGTGATTTGTAGGCACAATATCGCCACAGTGTACTACATATTGAGTTTACAAGTCAATGAAGGCGTGAATTGCTTCACGGTGTACTGAATATGTCAAGGAATGAATTTGCATTCTCTTTTGAGACCTTCTTAAATATATGTCGGGAGGGTTTTGTGTGTGGAGTAGATTGAAGTGGCTTTTTCTACATTATGTTTATAGCTGTAATTCGTATGGTATACATAACAAGGAGTATTCTAGTCTATTCTTATGACTAGTTGTGCTAAAACTGATTGAATTTTGTTATAGTGCTTCATTGTTTTGATACTTAGAATAATTATTAATTTATATGGTGTAAGTACTTAGTGTTCAGCATAAAAATATTGTACTCTTTATGATTTGGAAAGTATTAAGGTGTACAGATTTCGATTCGATGATTTAAATGCTTGTTTGTCATGAGGGGCAGAAGTACATACTACACGTATTGATCGTCAAAAATCGATCAAATCTGTAAGTACTTTTTTTATCCTTCTTTTTTTTCATGCTGAGATATTGGCCTTTTGGCCTAGTACAGGACTTTTTGTTGTTATTAATTTTTTTTTTCCTTATATACTATATTTAATTTTTATGAGTATGTTTAGTTTAGTTTGTGAAGATTGTGTTGTTCCTGTGCGAGTCCAAATAAATACTTTTTCTTTCTTTAACAAACATAAATACCTAATCGATCAAAACGTATATCACAGACTGTTTTTTATTTTAATAACATCATCATAATATCACCCCTGCATTCCGCTGCTACTGAGAAATTCCAGATGGAAAGACACATTAACACTTTGCCCGACCCGGGAATCGACTTCATGCTCAGCAGTAGAGCTAGCGACTACTAGAACGTCAGGGCAGTTTTATTTTAATGTTTTACGTAAAACGAATAAAATTGTGCACTATAATATTCTCGTATAGACAGGCCAATATAGATTTATATATACTTACTTCAAAAATTTGCCAAGCAAAACTCGCTTATGTGTGGGCGCGCGCTTATTTAGCATTAATAAATCTTTTTCCTTTGTTTATCTCCTTTCTCAGAAAATTGGCGTTATTGATAGGATGATCCGTTACGCATTTACTTATTTGTCCGTCACGTTATTCCTAGGCCACGTAAAACTTATTCTGCCAAGCAAAATAAACAGAGGAATCCCTTTTCGGGGTATAATCTTGTTATAATTCAAAGACAAGACATAATTCGCTCTATTTCTGTTTGTAATAAATGGATTACAGTACTATAACGTTGTTTTGTTCTTAAATCTTGTCTACAGTTGGGATATACTTAGCAAAGATTGGCTATTGGCTTCATTGACTATTAGAAAATTAATTAGAAAAGATTCAGATGAAAATCTGGCGTCACAAATCTTTCAAATCAAATCAAATCAAAATATTTTATTTCACATAAACCAACATGGGCACTTATGAAACGTCAGAAGCTAGGTGCACGGTTCCAATTGGTTGTTTCCTATGGAGAAGAGCCGGCAAGAAACTCCACGGTTACTCTTTTACAAATATAAGGGGCTTTTACAATGTTTCCAATTACAGTTTTGATAGATATGGGAGGACAGTGTAGGCATTTGGATTATTTCGATCCATTGCCCTACTTACATAACTAATTAATCTTGTGTCGTGGAAACATTTATATAGAATGTTTGTCACATTTACACACATAACATAACACCATTCCTGTATACCCCGACGGGTTAGGCAGAGGTGTACCTATAGCACACCCACATTTCGCCAGTTATATTTAAGTCCCATGTAACAGGGGACGAGCCTATTGCCATCACCCGGGCAAAAATCCAGACTCGGGCTGCTACTGAGAAATTACACACACTGGCGTCCAAAACGATTAATAATAGTAATGATTCTAACCGTGAATCAAAACTGGATGTAGTTTCGATTACTGGTTTATCATTACCTACTACTACAAAGTGCTAAAGTACAGCCACTGCACCAATCAGCAAATTACAAAAGAGATAACTTCTCGTTAATAATGAAACTTACTGAAACGTAAGTTCAAAATCCGCAACACAACATCGATAGACGCTATAAATAATGGTTTCATCTTAAAACCGGACCTGCATCTACGCTAATCACAATAGCAAGGTGCAGGATAAATTACTTCTCTTTCATAATAAAACTCACTAAAACATAAGCTAAAAAGCCGCAACACAGAAACTGCAGTATCCAATAAGCCAGCTTTCCACAATGAATGCGCTCATCAGTAACTCGGACACCTCACCGCATCCGCACCAAAGCGCTGACTTTGACGAACATCGCCATTCCAGTCTGTAATAAAGCCAGTAATACCTTTCAGCCAGGATTATGTGACTGGGCTTAGTGGAATTACTGTTCTGTACCAAGTTGGGCAAGATTTAATGGGCGGATTTGGGTTTGTGAAGTTTTTGTTTTTTTTTGTTTTCGGGTGGAAACCTTCAAAAGGCACCCGACCTCTGGTGACGGAGGTCGGGGAGTGTGGGATTTTTACCTCACTAAAACCACCCCGGTGATCAGGGGGGGGGCCCGGTTCCTTTTAAAAGACCAATTCCGGAACCCCCACTGTGCAACGCCTGTGAGGCACATCCCTGGGAAGACTGTAAAGGGGCCTCCCCTGAGCCTCGCTATCTACGGCAGCACGTGACCAGTGTGCCACCGTCTTCCCTGGGGTCACTCGGTGTGCGGACAGAGTCCCCACTCTGTGCGCCGAATTAATGTTCTGTACCAAGTTGGGCAAGATTTAATGGATGGATTTGGTTTTGTGAAGTTTTAATTATCCAGAGTACGGTAAACAATAAGATAATTTTCAATATCGGTCAAACATTAAATCTTGTTTATAGACTGAAAGCTAGTAGGATTCATGTTTCTTTTACGTACAATTTTGAGTCTCTATTTAATTAGTCAGACTTTTTTGAATATAATAACGAATTCAAAGTTTGAAATTCCTCCATACTGTAATAATGATACGGCATTCTAAGGGTGGCGCCTAATGAGGGTAACCCCACAGAAGCGTCACTAAGGCCGATATTAATAAACGTTACTGAGCACGAGCTTTGGCTTATCATTATTCCTGTCACTATCAAACTACAAGTGCAAGACAGTGACAAGATCATTAATATCTAAGCTAAGACACGTGGCAATGAACGTATATTAATTTAGAAGTTACATTGCATTTGATTTCATACAAAATTATGGTTTGCGCCGCACGCGCAATGCCGAGGAAAATTACGCCTGTCTTGCCCCATCCTCAAACTGCAGACTACAAGTTTTCAAGAACAAAGAACAATCGTTTACACTCATCAAGTTTTAGAACAAGTTGACGTAAATGCAAATATTACAAAAGGTAAGACCCACAACGGGTGGGCTTACGTGCAACTAAGCTCGACGTCAAATTACACGTTCACTTGGATTGACTGACGTTTTACTAGTTCAAAGTTTAAGTAAGGTTTAAAACGGCTGTTTGTGGATGAGATTTGATGTTTAATCAAAGCATGGTGTAGATAAAGCTGGCTATTTGGGTATCAAAATATGCTTTTTTGTCTGACACGTTTCCATTGCAAGAAAAAGAGTTGTAGGTATGACTTTTAATAGTGTTTGTCGTCTATAAATTTTATTGATCATGTTTCATTTTTCTTTTATTTATTTTTTGTGTGATAATTATGACTGGAGTTATGTTTCAAGCAGCCTTAGCACTGTTTTTTTTTTAAGACAAAACAAGATACCAAAACTTACCAGTTGTAAAATTCCATAAAAAAATTAAAAAGTTTCCTTTCCGACCCCATTCCATCATCGTTTACAAGTGGTTATCGTCAAATAAGACACATGACATCTCTCTCCTCACACACAAAGCTTTCAGCTAAGTATCTTTTCGAGAACCGCCAAAAAAATCGATATCTTTTGTTTTACATTTTATTAACTCCCTTGGGGAAATGGAATTGAGAAGAGAAATAAATAGCTACGAGTAAACAATACGTTATTATTTACATGATATATCAATCCTTTGTATCCTATCCACATACTTAAATAAAATTGTTTATTCTGTTTTGTAGGATAAAGGAACTCGTATATTTAAAAATAAAATATGGTAGATGAAGCTGATATGTAATTTTCCTTTCTGACTACCCCTGAGAAGAAATGGCGAAACAAATGGGGTCAACTATCTTTTAAAGTTCAGACATAATCTTGGTCAGATCATGTGAGAACCTGATGTTGATTAGTGTCTGAAATGGTCTTTTGAGGAAAGAACCACCAGATTTGAGTGGATCTGTCCAATATTGCTATTTTAGTATTTATTTTCAAGGATAATGTTAAGTATGCCTCGTGTTTGTTTATAACGAAAACCGTAGACTTATATATCATATCTACGTAAATCCTTTACATCAATATCGTCACATATTGCGATAGTTTTACCCCGACAATATATCACTGTGTCAGTAGACATAGCATCTCATTGTTATATTTTATTCATTGATCAAACCTAAATCTATATAAGTTTTCTGTTACGTTGATACGTAAGGACGATGTCAGACCGCTAGCGATAATAGTATGTATTTATTAACCGACTTTTCAAAAAGGAGGAGGTTATCAATTCGGATGTTTTTTTTATTTTTTTTATTTATGTTTCGGCGTCATATATAGACGGAATTGCAAAATCCTTTTTTTCTTTGTAAGGGTATACTCTCGAGGTGGTCCCATTGTCACCAAGTCAGAATCTGATGAAGGGATCCCATGGAAATCGAGGGAAATCTTCAAATTTTACAAGCACGCCTATAGCGATTTGGGTATTTTTATAGTAACTCGTGCATTTGCTCTCGGAAAGCACTATTCGGTGAAGTGGAACTGATGATGAAGACCAGAGGTCACCAGAACTACTTAATTATAAGTATTTCACGGGTTACGATTCGATTACTCTAATATGGTTACTAAGCAATTTATGCTCGTCACAATGAATATGGTGAAATGTTGCTGATGGTGGCTTTACCATCAGCTCCAGTTCTTTTGGTTCTTACCAGGAGAACTCCTCAACAATTAACGTCCCTGCATCGGGAAAAGGAATATTTTGTAAAAGGTGATGAGTAGTTGACATTAGGCTATTGTACCGTAGATAAATTAATAACTGACTCACTAAAAAGTGAAAAATAAATACTTTTTTACAAAAAAAAAACAACCGACTTCATAAAAAAAACACTACAAAGTGAAAAATAACTTTAATTTCGGAAGTCGGTGGCAAAAAACTAAAATACAGATCCAAAGACACCGACTTCCGAAATTAAAGTTATTTTTCACTTTGTAGTGTTTTTTTTATGAAGTCGGTTATTTTTTTTTTGTCAAACAAATCTTACGTCACAAAAAAGCATCCTTCTAAAGGTCGCTTGACAGATGCGCGTGTTTTCACAGCGTCCTTTAGAAGGGAGCTTGATGTTCGAGAGGAGGAGCACAACAAAGAATGATGCATGCTTGCTGTCTGTCTGCAATGCAGTGGTACGATCCGACATTATAATTGTAGAATTATAAGTAAGGAGTATAAGAAGTTCCCAATTCCAGCGTAGGATCTTAAGCCAAAGTCGCTTGCACGTGATACACTCTGCTTTGGACAAACGAGGCTCTGGCGATCTGCCAACACGCACTGACCAGCGCAGAGGGATATGGTCCGAACCCCTCATACATAAAGAAAGCACAACGATAATATGGCTTCACGTGTCCGGTGACCCCAGCTGCTCTGCAGTCATGGACGGCCGCCAGCACAGCACTAGAGTCAGGGGCGAGGTGAATCTCCGGGCGAGATCGAATTTATAGCGTCGTAATAAAAACTACTTTCAAAAACCCCTTTTTTTTTTGGCATTTCTTCTTTACGTTAAACAGATATATTATAATATAATTATGCACAAATAGTTCCAAAATAGACCAAGAATTACTCATGCAAAAATCGTTGTGTTAAAATAATCCTGATTACATTATATTTTAGATTAGATTACAAATTCAATCACAATCATTCTAATAACTGCTCAATATTATGTAACAAATTGGGGACACTCTATTCAAATCGCATAAGTACAAAGCTTGTTATGGACTAGTGAACAAACTTGAATATTTGTCGCAATGTATTATATAATCAGGGAAATTAATTGTTAAGCAAATTGACACTCTACGTCAATTTACCGTACTACGCCAATTTACACAAAGAATGACAGCTGTTTTGATTCGAATAAACGAACAATTTAATGTGGTAATTAATTTCCCTGACTTTTTATTGGCACTTGTTCAGGCCAGTTTAGACATTATAATTTTAACATTTTAACTGCCCCTGGGCATTTCAAGAGAAATTAAATACAATAGTCACCATAGATCTAAAATAGATTTAAATTTCGATTCCTGTCTGACCAATTTAACCACTAGTGTAGTTGATCACTACATACTTGACCATAGCAAAACGACAAAATAGATATAATCTCTTTAAAGCATGTACTAATTAAGCCTGAATATATTAGTGGACAAACTAGAACATTTGTTGCAATGAACGTAACGTTACAAACTGTTTATGAGCCAGCCTCGGATTATTTAGGGATAGCCGACTAGTTTCGGACACTATTAGATAAGTACTCTTCAGTGGTTTTCAAAGCGAAGTTGACACAATGTACGAGCTTTATATTGTAATTGATCTGGTTTGTAATGGTTATTTAAACGTTAATTGCCTTCATCATTATTAGCTTGAAGATACTTCATTCTTCCAATGCTATATATTTGACCGAGCAAGCGCGAAGCGTCTCCGTTTCAGCTTGGGCAAAAATACTTTCGTATGTCCGGATGTCCGCATGTCTGCTCTCTTCTACAGATCGCATTTCTCAACCGATTGACGTGAAATTTTGTGAGCAGAGGGCCTAGACAAAGTAACATTCGATTAGCGATGACGCTAGTAGAAAAGTTAAAATGTATGGGGTTGACATAAGCTATCGAAATGTCACGTGATCATAGGTCAACGAATAAAAATTAGCTAGACAATGTTAACAACATTCGATTATGAAATGAATCGACAGCGTCGAAAGATTAGGTACTGCCACAGAGATGCATAGCCAAGGGACACTTTTTGACGGGCGTTATCGCTAGTTATTGGAATCATTAGCGAAAGCGATAACGATTGTAGAAATAGAATCGCTCCGAAGCGAATGCCATTTGTCTAGGCCCTCTGGTTCGATAATTATATGTTTTTTTTTGTCGATTCAGTTTTTCGAAATTTTTCAAAATGGCGGAGATATTGGGGTTGAAAACGTAAAAAAACATGTTTCAGCCATTTCCCGCTCATTGCGCGCGCTTTTTGTTTTAAGGTGTAAGGACTCGCTAAAACTACAGCTCACAGAGCCACTAGTGTTAAAATGTTAAATTTAATGGTTACCTCGGTGGAAACAAAGCCATGAGGATTAAACGCTACTTTGAGTTATACCTTTATTTATAAAATGAGACTCAAGTCAATAACACCTTTCTGAACGTTGACGATATCTATCCATATCTATCAACACTGTAATTGGAAACATTGTAAAAGCCCCTAATTTTTGAAAGAGTAACCGTGGAGTTTCTTGCCGCCTCTTCTCCATAGGAAACAACCAATTGAAACCGTGCACCTAGCTTCTGACGTTTCATAAGTATCCATGTTGGATTAGGTGAAATAAAATATTTAGTTTTTTTATAAAAACAGCCTTCGGTCGGAGTTGCCTGCCCATCACAGCTTCAATTATTGTAATTAACTGGTGGAATAAATCTGCCAGCAATGCGATTCAATAAAGATGGAAATTTAGTAAAAATAATAAAAGATAAGTTAAGAAAAAATAAAATTATATAAAAATTGTAATTGTTTTTTTTTTTTGTAATTGTACGTTTATATTTAAATTGGAAAATTATTTTGGGTTCTATGTATTTTGGTTTCCTTTGTCTACATGTCTTTAATATACTCTCATATTGCTGTACTGTGAGACTTCCTTAGAAATAAGTTTCACCTTTGTACGTATTTTTCTGTTCCTTTCTTCTTGTCTGTTTATATAAATGTGTGTACATGAATGGTTAAATAAATAAATAAAAATGCTGTTCGCTGAAAAAAATAAAGTATTAATACTTCCGCTTTCCGGTGTCTATAAGACCTCGTTTCATCGCTGCAATATCCTCTTACATCCCGGCACAAGATAAGGAGGACGAAATCCCTTATTTTTCACCTATCACTTTGTTTCCGCGCTGTGAAGGAAACATACAGACGATTACTTTGTACGACCGAGAACACAACGACATCAACGAAATAATTTTTATGAAATATTTCTGCTGGAAGAAGTCAAAGTCAAAGTCAAATCATTTATTTCAAATTGGCACATAAAAGGCACTTTTGAACGTCAAAATTTACAAAAAAATAGAATTGGTTCTAGTTGCCCCTTCCAAAAGGTAGTTTCATATGGAGAAGAATGGTCAAGAAACTCGACCGTTACTCTAATTACAGTTAGTTACAGAAGAAGATAGGAAAGACATAAAACAGTTATTATTTGTTATTGAGAGCTGAACAAGTATGTGGCCAACGTGATGGAAAATGGTTACCGCTTGCTTATAATAGGTATTGCGGATGGTTTCCGTCCCAAGAAACAAAGCTAAAATGTCTTATGTGTCTCTAATCACACCTGGCATCGATGCTTCTTCAAGCTAAAATAGACAGAAAAGCAGCTTGGCCACAGGAATGGGCATGATGGTAGTTCCTACTACCCCAGACGAAATCCCGTGAATTAGCAGATCATACCTCCAATCAGACCATCAAAGAATAAAATTATCATAATTGCTCGCCAAAACACAAATCCGTGTGTTTCCTCTAAACACGTATGCTCCTAAGTGGAAAACAAGATAAGGGGTAAATTCTGCCAGTTCATTACATTACGCGCTGGCTCGACGGAGAGTGGCGTAAGCGTGAGTGTAGCCAGCATTATGATGCAAATATTAATCGACACAGTTCTCATGGTTCAGCATCTGCCTAGCCTTTTCCCAAGTTTGTTGGGGTCAGCTTCCAGTCTAACCGGACCAGTGTTTTACGTGGAGCGACTGCCTGTCTGAACCTCACGAGTGAGTTACAGAGATGTCCTGGTTATGAAGCAAATGTAAAGTGGTTGATTTATGGGATAGTTGATCGTGGGATCATGGGAGTCGAGAGTGAAGATGATGAGTTTAAGGATATTAACAGCATGACGGTACCTTGTCAATATATCTATAAAAACATGATGTACGTCAGAAAAAAATACATCGTTTTAGTAGAGGTCAAGTACATAATAAAATTATAGCCCTTGAAATAGGGACCAATTAGTTCAACCAGGTGTCAGGCTAGCTAAAGTAGAAAACTAAAAATCATTTATTTTAACTAGGCTGAAAGTGAGCACTTTTTGAACATCAAAATTACATAAGACTGTCTCTCAAAACGCCCGCCCTTCACCACTTCCTAGTGCTTTAGCTGGGAAGAAGACGTGGCGCAACAAAATTCCCAGCAGCACAGCTATCTGTTCAGTTAGACTCATCTTTCAGGGGGTCCTGTTTAAAATGTTACAATAAAATACCTCCCCAAATACTTCAACTGAATGATACGAAATTCAAATCTTGTATAAAATGCACACTATGCAGACAGGCATATTGCAAGTTGGAGGATTACATCGCTGATAAAAATGCTTGGCTCAATGCTTGTCCACAACCACAACTTATTGACTAACATTTGAAAATCATGTTGAAGGTGCTGAAGATTAAAAGACTGTCCTTGCATTGTCTAAACTCAATCTCCTCTGTATTAAATAATTGCATAGGGCAGGTGTGCGTACTATGTACTATAGAGCTACCATTTACGGGGTAATATGTCTTTCATTGACTTGAATGTGCCCCGGCGGCTGATAGTATGTCATGGTCATTATATGTCTGACTGATGGTGGCGCGTGTGTTGGATCACTTTCAAAGTAGTTGTGCTGAATGGTGCTGATCCATTCGTCATGTTCGTGAACGGACGCCGTCAGTTGGGGCTGGTCATCTCTTACCTGCCACCGCTCATTAATTTAAATTATTTTATTTCTGAATTACTTTTTTTTGTTTCTATTCGTTGTACTCTGGACGTTTTTAACATGAACGTCTTTTTTACATCGCTCTCACATAGAAATTCGACATGAATGATGTAAATAGGTAATATTTTTGTAAAAATAAAATCTAAAATAGTTCTTCTCTATAGGTAGGTACCTACTATGCTTTGGAATGGGCTAACTAGCTTCATATTTCTGTCTGATCGACTCCTTGACAATTCAAGAGTACCTGTTCAATTGAAATAAATGCTTTGAGTTTGAGGCATAAGAATCATTGGAATTGATGAAATGAAAATTCTATTTATCAGTAGTGGACAGCAGGCTTAGCACCGACCGACCGACCGACCGACCGTATTGTCGACTGAAGAATAGATAAAAATGACGTTTCGTGAAGACAGTACGACGGCAGCAAAGTAGAAAGATTCAACTGCACTTTTTATGAAATTCAGTAATTTATTCACGTTTTTCTTTTATTTTGCTTATATCTCGGAAATGGTGTGTCCTATCGCAAAAATAATGAAAATTTCGATCCCCTTTTTACCTTAATGAAATTATTACCTACATGTTGTTTTAGGGGTTTAAGTGAGACCCTTAAACCCCTTAAAACAACATGTAGGTAATAATTTTTCACATTTTCCATACAAAAAGTAAAAAACAACATTTTTTCATTCTATTTTTATACTTTGAGGCCGTCGAGTAAAAAGTTTTCGACTGTCTTTAGCATGGCGATAAAAAAAAAAAATTGTCTTCACTACTGTAGTGGTATCAACATCACCACATGCGAGCTACACGTCATACTGACGTCACGCAAATCCTGCATCGCGCAAGCAGAGTTTACCGCGCGACTAGCATATATACAACGTCCCGATATCAACCGTTGGACAGTTGCCTACCAGACACAACACCCGTCTGGTCGGAGGATCCTCCCTTTTCCATAGAGTATGAGTGAGCTTTACACCCTGTTCCTCATACCTCTATACTGGTGACCCCGAACTTGAACGTCAGCGCAGCCTTCGTGCAACTACTACAGCGTGACGTCATCATCACATCAGCATCACTCCCGCAAGCTTTAGAGCGGCGAGTCACACAGCCAGCCAGCACCCACGGCTTCAACGGGTATCCTGACCACCAGCATGCAGCGACCGCGCATACCTGGTCATCACCCTCAGCCTCATCAGCAACCTTGGCACAGCACACTGCACTCTCGGCCGGTCCACAAGCAGAACCTTCAAACCCTCTCCTGGTCGACGCCAGCAGTCAGCCTCAACCCGGCGCTGTACCACATCCGACGCACTGGAGCATAACGCAGCGCCACCCCGACTCACTGGGGTACCACCGCAGACAGTTCCGACTTACCGTGAACTATGCCGCACCCGGTTCCGACTCACTGGAACCTCAACTGGCCCTGGCAAGCATCGCAAGATACAAGACTCAGCCCACTATCGACCTCCGGTCTCCGGGGGGGAGTGATGTAGCGGTATCAACATCGCCACATGCGAGCTACACGTCATACTGACGTCACGCAAATCCTGCATCGCGCAATCAGAGTTTACCGCGCGACTAGCATATATACAACGTCCCGACATCAACCGTCGGGCAGTTGCCCACCAGACACAACACCCGTCTGGTCGGAGGATCCTCCCTTTTCTATGGAGGTATGAGTGAGTTTTACACCCTGTTCCTCATACCTCTATACTACCTTAGACAACTGTCTTCTGAAATAGTCTACATTAAACAGGACCTAGACAACGATCGGTAGAAACGAAAGACAAAATGACAGATTTTAGAAGGATTTTTACGGTGCGATGTCCAAAATGTAGAAACAAAATGTCACTTTGTATAGACATAGCCGTGTCTACTCTTCGAAGAAATAGACAGCGTCATGCTAAGCCCGCTGCTAACATCACAATTTTTAGTTCACTACGGACAAAAAAATTATTTAGATAGTTATTTTTCCTCACTGTACATCAGTACATTTCCTCATATTTTATATTATGAAAACGGAGTTCCCTTCGCAAAACGTGTCATGGTACCGGTCGGTAATGTGCGAAGTGTGGTATGTTTTACGACCCGTTTCATAGCACAGAGTGGTGAGGCCAAATTAAGTTTGCGCACAAATACAATAAAATATGTATTTCTCGCCCCTTTCCTACAATAAGATGTGACTACACTACGTATATTATTGTGAGCTGTGTCGAGAGATATTATGTCACAGAAAAAGATGGAGTTACAAAAGTGTTTTTAGAGACTTTTTTGTTGTCAGAGCACGAAAACAATAGGCACTTTGTGAAATTAGTTTTTGTGTGAGCATGATGTTTACATACGAGGTATAAAGTTCTCCTCACCTTTTAGTATTCGTTGAATAAACTGCAAGGATAAACGCGTCTTAAAAAAAAATTGAGGGGCAGTCGTCTTCTGCGAAGCAGTAATGCTCGTGAAGGGGGGGGCGGAGCGCGTCAGGGAGAGGCAATCGTTGCGCTCTCACGCCCCTAGTCACCGCAAGAGGACACACCCTGGGCGTCGGGAGTCCATAGCCGATTCCCGGCCACCGCAGACATGGGCTTGCGGACGGCGAGCAATGAAAAGGGGAAAAGCAAGTAATAATAATTCTTCTATATTTTATCTTCGCGATCATGACCCAGTTCCTTAAATAATACAACTTTATGAAAAAAAAAACAATTAAATAAACACCTATATCCCTCAACATACACCAGCCCTGCAAACCTCTTCAGTCCTGTCTCCTAATCAAGTAAAACGCGCGTGAACACTCCACCTTCACGCTCGTTACACACAAGAGTCAGCACACAAGTTGGCAGATCTACGTCAGAAGTTAAACTCGCTGAAAATATTATGTAACTCAAGTAACGGCGGATGATGGAAAATATTTACTTCGATGTTCCTTCAAGTTAATGTTATTAGGGGGTGGCGTTCTATCCCTGGATTATACCCTAACGTTATTTTAGGACGTGACTGGGTAATTTTAGATGGATTGAGGCCAACAACAACTAACCCAATTGTTTTAAAAATGTTTTTATTTTACGAGCAAAATTTGTAGAAAATAGCGACTAAACAATAACTGAAAACAACCGAAGAATTAAAGAGCAATCTAAAAATTCCAACATGATAATATTTAAAAGTTTGTTTGCAGAAGTTTTAACATAGTACTAATTAAAACACTGTATATTTAAATTTAGACTTAGTCACTACTTTTAGAAAAAAGTTATTACACTATTAAAGAGTTTATAGAAGATAAGCAGCTAAAATAAAGCACAAATGTGATGTATCTATGTATAAAATAATTTTATTAACGTTACTATATATTTCAAATGACTTTATTTATTATAAATTAAATATATTAAATTAGAAAGAGTATATGTTGTGATATTGATATCTAGTAAGTATGCAATTTAATGTTAACTTTTAATTATTTAACCTAGATATAAGTTAAATGTAATAATACCTACTTGCTGTGCCCCAACGGGGGGGTGCGTCTCATAACATATAAACTCATTTGGTCTAATCTCATTTTAATATCGTTCATAAGATATAATCAACGTGAGATATACCAACTGTTGATATAATTTCTTTACATATAACATTTATTTATTCTAAAACTTAATTAGTCTAACGTTGTTTGATATAACGTTTATGTAATCGAAAATCATTTGGTCTAACGTTTAATATGTAAATTGTTTATTTAATCGAAAATCATTAGGTCTAACGTTTAGTATATATAAAAAACGTCATTATGGTTAACACCCCGACTCAGAGTACCCCGACTCGGATAGGTTAGGTTAGAAGGCTAAGGCGGGAGCGAAGCGGAGCGGAGCGGAGCGGAGCTCCCGCCTTAGGCTTCGTAGTTATTTTTTTTTAAACCACCCAGAAATAGGAGCCTCGCAAAGCGGGGCTCCGTCGACCTATCTTAGCGCAGGTGGTAATCAGTTACTAGTTAAGTTTAATATCTACTTAGGTTACTATTACTTCAAACTACGATAGGACTTACCCGTAAACTAACCCGTGTCTATGCAATTTTGCTTTGTGTTTTTCAGTAGGCGTTTTCATCATATTAGACCAAATAAGTATTATACTAAATACGTTACGTTTATGTTATTATTTGTATTGTATTGTATAAGTATTATTTTAGATTTTATGTATTTTGTTTTCGCTTCTACTCTTACACACGTTGTCTTTATCTCTTTAATATACTCTCCTATCGCAGGTATGCTGGAAGAGATTTCTTTAGAAATAAGCATCACCTTTGTACCTATTTTTCTGTTCCTTTCTTCTTGTCTGTTTATATATGTGTGTACATAAATGGTTAAATAAATAAATAAATTATATCTTTTGAGTGGTATATCAAACGATTTTATATTTAATGTATGTTATGCTTATAAAAATTAGTTATTTCAAAATTATATCAATCGTTCATTATATTAACTAATCGCTATATTAAATAAAATTATAGGTTCCGTAGTTATATGTTGTTAATATTAGAGATTTTGTTGTTATATCATCTATTACTTACCCCCCAACGGGGTCATGTAGTTTTAAGTTTTAGCCTAGCCTGTAACTGAGTGTACATTATACAAAAATAAATAAACAAATTGACTACCAGGAGAGGCAGCCACAAAATCACATCAAGGCCTACAATTAAACTTCCAAGTCACCTTGTAACCAAGAATTCCTTCTATCACTTTCGTTCTTATTAAAGTAGCAAAGTATCTAATTCTAACCTACTTTCGTGCCTAAGAAACAAACAGCAAATTGCCTCTACAAAGCAAAGGAACGCAACTCGCACTAAATTATTTACTAATTAGAACCTAGGTGGCGAAAAAGAAATGTCCCGTACAAAGGAGATAATTTGCTGAATTTTTCCACCTTTTTACTGAACACGGAGTAATTTTCTTTTACAGGGTTTCCTTTGAAATTGTTGTCAGTTTTTGATACTTTATAAAAGTAATTTTTGGATAGAACTAGTGCTCAAGCCAAGCTTGAATACAATAATTTTGCACGATTATGCTCGAAAAAACTTGTTTCATTTATGTTCTTTCATTTATGTTTTAGTTTACTAAAATTGTATAATGTTATGGTATGCTATACTCTAGTATTTTTACTCATACCTCTCACAGATAGGAGGCCTGTGGCCCAGCAGTGGGAACGTTATAGGCTGACTATGCTTATTAGGCTATGGTGTGAAATGACAGTAGTAAGTTTGAAATAATTCATAAATGTTTTACTCAGTGTTAACTCAATAATTACGAACAAGTTCAGTATCATTATTACTGTCTGATTATCTCAAGTGACAAAGTCACTCAAATTCATTCTAAAATCGACACGATAAGCCAGCCACTGTAAGAAGACTTTCTACAAAGATATCTTTCTTTACCACAAAAGAAAGTCCCAATTTCCAACCTCCAGTCCTTTCCACGCCACTTCCTTTAAAGTTAAAACTTTACACTTGACCAAAAAACTCACCAGCTGCATTGAGGTCTAAAAATAAATCTGGTTTCAATGCTGCTGTAAATTAGAGCTTCGTGGCTCGTTAGTTAATCCAATTAGTGGGCTGTTTTAATTGGATTCTATTTGTGATGCCGCTGCAAGGTGTTTGTGGTCGCTATAAATGTACTGAGGACTAATTAGAGGATACATGTGGTAGTGGATCGGGTTCTTTAATCGGTGACGCTGTTTTTGACTGAGATTTTTGTGTTGAAGGGAGATCTAATGAGAAATTATTTCTTTCTTTTTTTACCCCAGACTAGTCATTTCTCCTGTTTTGTGTGTGCGTTTACAAACGTCAAAACTCACATACACAATCAGCCAGACCCGGAACAACTTCTTGTAGCTCATACAAATATTTGTACCGTGCGGGAATCGCACGCCAAAAAAATAAAAACATTGTTGATGGGTAATTTGTATAATAATTTAATAGTATTTTTGGTTCCTGGCCATTTCGGCGTTCCTTACGATGCGAATGATTGGGCAAACTGGTAATATAAGGGTTCTTGTTAAAGTATGATTTTTTGTTAGTTAATCATCAGATAATCTTGGAAAAGTTTTAACAAAATTCCATCATTTTATTTTGTTTACTTTTGCTCATACAAAGCTTCTTTCGTTTTAAATTAACTAAGGGGATTTGACGCGTTAAAACCATTTTCCACCAGGCAGCCTCTCGAAGTAAGCTGATTCCGGGCTACCATAGGCGCGGGCCTGCGGACGGCGAGCAATGGGTATCTCGCTGTACGAGTCATGTAACGTACATGGCACGCGCGCATTGCACAGATCAGCGCTTTTCCGTCGCCTTGCACACATCATAGTGTAACGCGACAGTACACAATCAGCGTTCATAGTCAGCTGTACTCAATCACACAACATTCATATAGCATTAGTTACGAGGTAGTTAAATATATTCAATAAACCATCATCTTTGGCTACCGTGACGTATCATTTACGCTAACAACCAAGGTGTGTGCGACCCATTCAGCAGCGCGTACACTCGCCATCTGGTAAGGACCAGGTCCGGGTCGACGGCGCGTTGTGTTCCACGCAGGCCTCAAGGAGATGTCAGCACCATTGACGGGGTCCTATAGGGCCGATGCCTGCCGGGGTCGTGGATTATTGATGGAACACGGGTGGGTTTTAGTCAGTAAGAGTCTGACATGCCTTCCTGCTCCGCCCAGAGTGGGAGAAGTCATGTGATGAGGTCCCACCCAAAAAAAAAAAAAGGTTCACAAAGTTACAAATATCTGCAGCAACCGAAGTACTTTTCTTTCATATTACTTTATGGTATTATCTTTCTAGATACTCGTAATACCATAAAGTAATATGAAAGAATAGCTGTTCTCAGCAACACTATTATTTGCTTGCGTTTTTAACTCATGACTAGTGGTACCTTCAGACAGGGCTTGGTTCATGGACTGAAATGTGCGAATGGAGGGTTAGGTGTGTGGTCCAAGGTAAAAAAAAAGGACCATAGCATAAAAAAACGAATTAGCATTGAGTTTTATTATTGTATTCTTAGGGGTTATTTTAGAATTTAATTGAATTCCCATTTTCTTTTTGTATGTGTAAAATTTTATTAATCGGCCTATTTTTGTTTTAATAAAAACTAATTTTAAAAAAATTGCCATTTTTTATTGTCTTAGCAATATGATTAAATTAAAAGCGGTGCATCGCAGTTTGGACATGGTATAGTTTGTACTCAGCGAATTAACAACAACAACAAAATAACAATAACATAAATTATTGATTACATAACATAACATTACGCCTATATTCCCCGAAGGGCAGGGCAGAGGTGTAGGAGTATACCCGCATTTCGCCAGTTATGTTTAAGTCCCATGTGGAAAACCCGTTAATAAAATGGTTTGACAAAACTAATTATGGATATTATATTGTGAACTCGCTATTCTAATTGGAGTGTCGGAAATCTTGCGCATATTCTGATACTCGTTGTATTATTAATCATTTCAATAATCCGCTACCACCTATGTCTGTACCATGCTTATAGATTTCGCAGACAGACGTAAGCCGGGTAACCGTAAGATTTCATTGTAGAGGAACTATAGAGGGAACAAATTATTCTCCTTTACGACGCCCTGTGGGCTTTGTTGATATAATGCTAAACTGAGAAAAACCACAGCTTTGTTTTGATTTAGGATTTTCCTAGCTTAGTTCCGTTGCTCGTGTTGTTTTCTGGCTTGAAATAATTCAGCAGAAGGTGTTTTTTTAATGAATATTTTTGGAAGGAAGTTGTGCACTAACGTGTTTATTACTCATTATGGCTCAGTAAATATCGTATTTTTTCGCGTTAACCTTATTAGGAACCTCAACAATTTATTAGCGTACATTCTACGTAATTTAGCCATTTGTTATTTTTCTTTTAGAATAAAAGAGAGAAGAGAAAGAAGAGAGAAGAAAGAATTTTGTTTATTTTTGTTGTAGTTTGTTACCAAATAGAGTTGAAAAAATTAAAAAAGTACCTATCTCTACAACATACCTCTCGGGTGTACATTTGTATTTTGTATTAATATTATGATGGTTTTTTTCATCGAATTTATTTATTTCGGTCAATGTCAATGTGCTAATAGTATAAGGCAATTGGTCTATTGACGCATAAATCTTGTTTCATTTCTCATCAGAAAGCGAGTAATTAAATGAAGTAACTGTTACATTTCTTCTGTTGTGTCTTAATGAAATATGTTAATGAAGACAGGCAAGGAATATTTTATCTTTCTTTAGAAATAAAGATTTCAATTGAAGATACTTACTTTATTACGAAAAAGAAGACTACTTAGCTAGAATGGTAAGTATTAATATTTTCTGAAATAAAAGCTAATTGAATTAATGTTCTTGAATGGTATTTGAAGATTCCTATCTTACGACTTATTATTGGAATGTCGAGAAGAAAAAATATAGGTAAACAAATATTTACTTATTTCTTAGAAAGATGACTTTTGGTCCACTAAAATAAAAGCCTACCACTTCATTAATTAATATTAGTCATATTCAAGATTGGACTGGCTGAATCGCTGCATGATTTGCAGCAGATGCTGGACGGCCTAGTTGATTCTCCTGTACGAATTGGTCTCCGGATGAACTTGGACAAAATCCAGCTCATGTTCAACTAACACGCCACTCCGGGACCGAAAGCTATCAATGGCGGTACTCTCGAGGTTGTTCGAGAACACGTTTACCTCTGGTAAACCCTGCAGCAGCAAGTACAACTTTCAGATGGAGGCTAACAGAAGAATTCAGATGGGCTGGGCAGCGTTTGGGAAGCTTCGTTGAGTCTTCTCGTCACATATTCTGCAGAGCCTAAAGACTAAAGTCTTCATTCAGTGCGTCCTGCCTGTTATAACTTACGGAGCTGAAACGTGGACACTCACGTAATGGCTGGTCCATAAATTCAAGGCCACTCAGCGAGCTATGCTTGAGTATCTCTGAGGGATAGAATTTAGAATGAGGTGATCCGGAAGAGAATCAAAGTTTTCGACATAACTCACAGAATAAGCAAGCTGAAGTGGCAATGGATCGGTCATATTAGCCGTAGAAATGATGATCATTAGGGTAGACGTGTTCTTAAGTGGAGACCGCGAATCGAAAAATGTAAAGTTGGACGTCCTCAGGCTAGGTGGAGTTACAATCTTCGCAGGGTGGCTGGTAGCAGCTGGATGAGTGTTGCTGAGAATCGAGCGAAATGCCGTGCAATTGTAGAAGACTATATCCAGCAGTGGACTGCTGTAGGCTGATGATGATATTCAATTATTTAGTACCGACTAAATTAATTGAATTAAATGAGCAGTGGTGGCCCAGTGGTATCGGCTCCAACTTACGAGTTGTAGGTTGTGGGTTCGAACCCAGGCAGGCGCTTTACTTTGTGTGAATAATTTCATCACCACTGCTCTCAAAACGGTGAAGGAAAACATCGTGAGGAAACCGGCATGTCCTAGAACCAAAAATTCGAAGACATGTGACATCTACCAACCCGCACTGGGCCCGCGTGGTGGATTACAGCCCATTCCCTCTCAAAGAGAGGAGGCCTGTGTCCCAGCAGTGGGAACACTATAGGCTGATTATGCATTATGCAAGTTAATTGTAGCCATCACTTTAATTTGTACTCTTGATAAGTGCTAAGTGCATAGTGTTTTGTTTTACTTTATCATCATCATCAACATCATCATTTCAGCCGAAGAACGTCCACTGCTGGGCATAGGCCTCCCCCAAGCACCGCCACTTCGACCGGTTCTGTGTTTCTCGCATCCAGCGGATTACGGCGCCTTCCATAAGGTCATCGGTACACCTTGTGGGAAACCTTCCAGCGCCATGTCTTTCCGTACACGGGTACCACTCCAGAACCTTTCGGCCCATTTTGCTTTATACGGAATCCTAAAACAGGCAATAATAATTCTTCCAATATAATTTCTTCCTTAGCCTCGCTATAATTCAATCAGAGATCTATTAAGACTCGGAGTTTCGAATCTAATCTCCTGAGATTGAAGACCCCCAGTGAATTTAATCAAATATGTACCACACTTGTATAACTTCGATGAAATTGGTTATTTATTTTCTTGTGGGAAAAGATAATATTTCTCGTGAAAATAAATAAACATATGAATAATATTCATCATCATCATAAAGAAAGAAATAAAAAGCTTTTATTTGAGACACGCACAGGGAATAAACAGTAAAAACCGGCCGAGTGTGAGTCAAACTCGCACACGAAGGGTTCCGCACAACCGTACAGTATTTAACGCTACATTTTTTTTAAACACGTTTCTTTTTTGGGGAGTTGGGGACCCCCTTTAATTGTTTACTTTATTTTATTTTTATTATTAAAATGTGTTGTTATAGCGGCAATAGTAATACACATTCTGTAAAAAATTCAACCGGACGGACGGGCAGCGACGGCTAATTGAGCCAATTAGTGATGCATGCAAGTAGGTAGGTATCCGAAAAGAAATTAATTTCTAAATTATACAAAATTTGGAACTACGTACTTATCTATATATTATGTTTCCTTCAAAACACATAGCATTGGTTGAAGAAGCAGTCTTTGATTTTACCTTAACGTACCTTTTATTCCCCTTTCGTTACCTGTGGTCTTTCAATATGGCAGAACTCGCGGTGATCTATGGTTACTAATTGGTTACAGTGAGCTTGATCTGTCACTTGACAAATGTCATTCATAGCGTCTAAAAATTTGGCCGCCAACGTACGGTTCATTTTTCTTTCGTTAATTTTCTTAGAAAATTTGTAAAGTTTCAGGTAAACCTTTATACAAACTGAATAATAGTGCTTATGGTAAGTAATATACAGCGAGGCGCTACAATGGCGACATTAATTTAACACATGGGTAGGGCTAGTGACCAGTAAAAATAAAAAATATAATAAGAAAGTTTTTGGATTAATTAATAAAAAAAAAATTAATAACTTATTTGTAATTTGGTTTAATTTCAATATGGGTGTATTGCTGAAATAAAAATTATTTGATTTGATTAATGCAGAAATGAAACTTTTTGGCGCAGCCGTGGGGCACACACTGTTATTGTTAACCAAAGACATTAAATTATTATAACAATAGACGGGACATAACGAACAAAATCGTAATCCGATACATTTGTCCTAGTGGACAAAAGTCGCTCAGTCTAGTTTGGTACGCCTGCATGTCAAGACTACTCAAGACTGTCAAGTCGCATTTGTGTCCACCAAAATAAAAACATTTTCTAAGAAAATATGCTGATTTACGCATTGCGATATTGCAAATCTCGTTATGGTAAAACGACTAGACCTAACTTCGGTTTATTTACGTACTTATTTATTAAAATTACTCAGTAATTAGAATTAAATAATTTTCATCTAAAGATCTAGAACATTTGCTAATTTTTCAATAAACGCCCTCTATTGCGCAGTAGCTTTACTAGCCTTGTAGAGATGTGATGTTGCTTATCGATTTTATTATCGATAATATTTAATGAGGTAAATAATAAATAACTCTTAGAATATAATACGGTTTGAACATAATTATGTAATTTAATTTAGATGCAATAAAGGAACAACTATTATTCGTTCAAGTAGTTTTCTGATATTTTAGGTTTTCCAATGTAAATAAAGTAGAACGTGAAAAGTGGATACGGTTTTTTCAAATAGACCGTAAAGAAGAAAATTGGCTTCCAACTGCTTCGTCAAAATTATGCTCGAAGAAAAAACCGAATAAAAAAGACGTCAATTTACTAATGTACATAGATACCGCGCGGCTAGTATATTTCAGTTACTTTCATAGTATCATGTCTTACGGTATTTTTTACTATGGGGACGGGCTGCAGAAATCGAGTTTATTTTTATTTTGCAGAAAAGAGCCATCAGAGCAATATATTGCCTCCGCAGGCTGGATTCTCCAAGAGAGCTGTTTAAAGATACTAAAATCATGACGGTACCTTGTCCATACATCTATGAAAACATCATGTACGTAAGGAAAAAATAAAATATTTTCAGTAAAAGAGGTGAAAGACACAACTATTTGACTAAAAATAGGGACTAATTGGTTCAACCAGGTTTCACACTGGCTAAAGCAGACTCATCCTTCATGGGGTACTGTTTAAAATGTTACAATAAAATACCTCCACACATACTCCAACTGAATGAAACGAAATTTAAATCTTGTTTATAACGCACACTATGCAGCCAAGCTATGCTATGTATAAGTTGGGGGATTACATCGCTCACAAAGATGCTTTGCTCAATGCTGGTCCTGCTCCAGAGGGGCGCATAAATTAATTGATTAGCATTCGAAAATACTGTTGGAGCTGCTGAAGATTGTAAAAACTATCTTTGCATTATATAAATCCAATCTCTTAATAATGCATAATTGCATAGCATATGTAGCACATAAAGCTACGATTTACTAATTTACTAGGTTCGTCTTTCATTGACTTGAATGTGCCCTGGCGGCTAAGAGTATGTCATGCTCAATCAAATGTCTCGCTGGTGGTGGCGTGTGTGTCGGTTCATTAAGTTCCCTTCAAATTGGTAGAGCTGAATGGTGCCGATCGATACATCATATTCGTGAACAGATGCCGTCAGTAAGGACTGGTCATCTGTTTGCTTATTGCAGCTTGGCTTGTTTTTATTTCTGAATTGTTTTTTTTTTGTTTTAAACTCGCTAAGCAGAGTTGTATAATAATATATGTATTATAGTTGTATAATATAAATGGATATAATATTTATACGTATTTTTTTTTGTAAATACTTATAATACATAAGAAACACCCAGACTAACAAAAACTTATATTCATCACATAAATATTTGTGTCATGTGGGAATCAAACCCACGACCTCGTAATCAGCAGTCTGACACTGGGTCATTAGACGATAATAATTATAATTTAGTCATTTGTATGTAAATAAATTTTATAAATAAATATGTTGTAAACATTGAAACTACTGATCATTTTATTGCTTTCCATTTTTTTTGGCATTTGTTTGAATATAATAAAATGTGAAAAAAAAAATGTCTTTGTAACTTTTTATCATTATTATCGATACCTTGGTATCTAAATGGTAACATCACTACAACAGGATATTTTATTAAAGAAGAACGGGCACAATGGGCCCAGTGTAGTAGCACTTTCTTACCCGTCTTAAAATGAAGATCTGAATAAGCTCAACATTTTATTCTATTGCAGCATTGCTGTAATGAATCAAATAATAAAGTTACAGTGGTAAATGATAAATGATTTCATTTCTGTAAGAAGGTTTGTACAAACACTTTTACTCGTCAATCATATTTTTAAAACTAGATGAGGTCGACGTTTCATAACTGACTACTCTGAGAAGAAAGGCCGAAACAAACTCAGAGGTCACAATCTCTTTTAAAGTCCTGACATAATCTTGGTCAGATCATATGACGACCATGTAGATTTGTGTGTGAAATGGTAATGGTATTAAAAAAAACATTCATTATGCAAAAATTGGAGCAACTCCTTTTTGCCCTCAATATAATCCTTAACGGTATAAAAGCCTTTCTGGCACAACTTACGTTTAATTAATGATTTGAATTTATTAAGGAATTTATTATTATTATCTTGAACTTGGCTTGGAAGTCTATTATAAAAGCGTATATATTGACACCTGAACGAGCCACCTATTTTTTGAGTCTTGTTGTAGGTACAACAAATTTGTGTTTATTCCTACTATTTATATTATGGATATCACTGTATTTTTAAACAATTTTATATTTTTATGAGCATGTAAGAGATTTTAATATATATGTCGGAGAAACAGCATTCTCTTTGACATCGTTATTAGTGGTCACGAGTTTAGTGGGCGTCATAAGGGTGAAATGCGAGCACAAAACAAAGTATTCACTGTTTCATACAATTTAATGGCAGTTGTTTACAACGTTGATAATCACTGAAGGAATCAATATCTCACAATAACTAATTTGCTTAAATAAATTATATTCGAGCAGCAGGTTCGCGACACCAATCTAACTTTATCTCTAGCGATCCACCTCGATCGACCACCGTTCTTCTAATGAATCCTCACTCCAACCCACCAAAGTTAAGATGGCGCCTCGACCCCACTCTAGATTTATCCTCTGCTCTGATTGGACGTTATACAATGCAGTGACTTTTAATTAAATTAGTGAGATTTACACAATATTAAAATGTAATAAATCAAATCAAATTAAATTAGGATTTAACAAGTTATTTTTAATTAACAATCAACCTTATCAATTAATCGTATGCAAGCAACAATCAACTCTCAGTTTACTTCCTCCGACACGGCCATCCTGACATTTCGCACGTCCTCGTGTGATAACCTGCAACCAAAAACTCAACCACAGTGCATGTTCGGCTCGGCCAATTCTGACCATTTACGGCTTTCTATTTTTTTATCACAAAACTTTATTCTCAATCAGCAACTCAACTCACCAACAACTCAACTTTATTCTTTATTTTTTCTTTATTCAGTTTTAATGAAACAATTTCTCTAAATTAAATAAACAAACTTTGATTAATCATAGCAAACATCATCAACCAGAGCCATGTACCACCGTTATCCACATTAACAATCGCCTTTTTCACTAAGAGCCTTTAACACCTGGAAACCCACACACGAGTAGCCACTCTAACGCCACGGCTCTCCAGCCGACCAGCAATCGCATTGCTCTCACACATCCAGCACATGGATCAAAACACTTCACTACGGCCAATAGAAAACCCCTACTCGCATGCTTTCCATAACTTAGGCTTGCTGATTACCACTGTGGTCACTATCTACTTCGACTGGTACATGATCTACTGGCATCTTTCTGAACCTATCGTGAGTGTACTGGCAAGTACTGTTAGAATTTAAAGCTTTTTAACGTATAGCGATCACCATCCAAAACTTCCGCTACCTTAAATGGACCTCTAAACTTCCGATCTAACTTAGTCTGATTTCGCTAATCAATAGGCTACATAAAACTTCTTCCATGCTGAATACACGTGTAGTCAACGCAGCAACGTTATTAACTCGTTTACCACTCAATTTAGCTGCACAACTCTCCTTTACTAACATGAATTCAGCACCAGAATAGTAAACAAAACAATGCATATCACCTTTATGTTCTAACGTGCCTGAGGATAGTTGTTCGTCGCAAACATCCATTCGCCATTCGCTGCTTGCAGTATTCCACCATCCGCTTGGCTGCACTGTTCGTGCACCGGACCGTGATATGTCCTGGTTTCCCACACTTGAAGCACACGAAGGGCTTCGCTGATGGCTGCGGGGCTGCCGCGGGGCTGCGAGGCTGCGGGTCTGCTTGGCTCGATTCATAAAGTTGCTCCACCTCGGTACTTGGTATGCTATTTTTCGAAAGTGTTGTTGTTTTGCACACGCAGTAGATGTTCTTAATACGGGATCAGGATACGTCAAACTCAAACGCCGGGTATAGACACTGTTTTTTTAATATGGTACTGGCGCCATCGGCGGGTCTCTCAGCGAAGATATTTGTGCATACAGCTTATGCCCAACACAACAGATAGCCACGTTGATGATGCTCGTTTGAGCGCCTTACTGATGAGCACAAGTTGAGCACCTTGCAGTGAATTTTCAACAAAACAAATCAGCTCAGCACCATGATCGCGCATCCGTATTTTTCAAACATGGCACGCCAACGGTCACTTGCAGCGTTCTTATTTTGCACCTGAACCAACACGTATCACACTTGTAATGACGGAGAAAGTACGTCATCATGCGAGCATCATTACGGTCTCTAACAAATAGAATAAGGACAAAACTTTTGTAAGATCGTTCGGCCACTCCTGACAAATTGAAACAAACGTGTTTGTTTCAATTTGCACAATGACGCAATCTTTTGCACAATGACTTCATCTAAAATAGATTCTACACTTTATAATAGGATAGGCACACAGCATAGGATATGAATTCTCTATAAATTGAATGTTTTTGTGGACAGTCACAGTATCAAAACAGTCACCTCGGCATTCAAACCACACCACCACCATACCACCCCATACCACCGTCTAAATGGCCTTCTCGCCTTTTTGGGCAATTTGTATCTACACAGTCTAATTGGACACCTCGCCATTTTAGACAATGCCTATCTACACAGTCTAATTGGCCACCTCGCCATTTTAGACAACTTAAGAACTTGACAGCCACCACGCTGATTGGCCACCTCACCGATCAGACAGCTTAAGAACTTGACAGCCACCACGCTGATTGTCCACCTCACCGATCAGACAGCTTAAGAACTTAACAGCCACCACGCCTTTAAGACACCATACACAGAGCTTATTTAGCCACCACGCTTACATAAAACTGTAGTCATCACATACTTCACGCACACGCTCAGACATTTCACATACGCACATAGCTGAGCTTTCTAATTAATTTAGAAACAAGTAGACTTCTTTGTTTAACCTACCTCTTCGTGACATGAGTGAAGTGAATAAACGGCTTACATAGGCCGCGAGGCATTCGCCGTCTTGCGGCTTACCAGAAAACATTGTTAACACAGTCGCTGAACACGTTTCCAAAGAAACAAAGCGAGAAAGGAAAATATCTTTTCACCCAGCGCACCACAGAACGCATCAATACTCTCCCAACCAGCCCACGACCATCGACATCAAGGGATGAGTCAATTCAGCTGATTCTCTATTCAGAACACTCGAACGAGGGACCCTCAAACCCGGAACCACGCGCATCTCTCGCGCCCACCCCACAGACAACTAAACAGTCATCTTCAAAGAGGACCGAAACCAAATTGCCGGAAAAAAAACATCTCGCTAAATATCCAGAATTGCACAAATTGTACATCTAACCCATAATAAACTATTTAATATTGTATTGGATTATTTCATTTTCTCGCACTTATAGTGAAAAGTGGAGTGCAACACACGGCTCCAAAAACCCACTGCAACTCGGTTTCCATTTACTCCGTCGTTAGAGCTCGGGAGTAATAAAAATAATCGGGTCATTTTAGCCCCTTGATCTACTATTAAGTTCTACCCACTTCATGCTAGGAAAAGCCACTTGGGAAAGCCACGTGGCGGCCGAACCTTACATAGTCTTACTAAGTAAAATCAGTTTACTTCCCTGTATATCAAAGTCCGACAAGCAGATAGCCGCTGTTGCTAGCCAGGCTCAGGCGTCAGTGTCTGAATTTTCAGGTTCGAAATTGGTTGTCTTCAGTAGCCAGCGGGTTGCGTAGTCTCCACGAGTAGTCGCAAGCTGTTTTGTTGCGCTTCAAATAAAGCACGCCACCCATCATTTCCATCACTTGATTTGTCCACGTTTTGTGTCTGCATCGATCCCACTTCTGATGTCGGAGAAACAGCATTCTCTTTGACATCGTTATTAGTGGTCACGAGTTTAGTGGGCGTCATAAGGGTGAAATGCGAGCACAAAACAAAGTATTCACTGTTTCATACAATTTAATGGCAGTTGTTTACAACGTTGATAATCACTGAAGGAATCAATATCTCACAATAACTAATTTGCTTAAATAAATTATATTCGAGCAGCAGGTTCGCGACACCAATCTAACTTTATCTCTAGCGATCCACCTCGATCGACCACCGTTCTTCTAATGAATCCTCACTCCAACCCACCAAAGTTAAGATGGCGCCTCGACCCCACTCTAGATTTATCCTCTGCTCTGATTGGACGTTATACAATGCAGTGACTTTTAATTAAATTAGTGAGATTTACACAATATTAAAATGTAATAAATCAAATCAAATTAAATTAGGATTTAACAAGTTATTTTTAATTAACAATCAACCTTATCAATTAATCGTATGCAAGCAACAATCAACTCTCAGTTTACTTCCTCCGACATATATATTGAGAAGGCACAGTCAATTCGTTAATCTCCTTAAATTTCTCTCTGAGAGATTGTCTCGGACTTAATTTATAAATTGATCGAACAGCTCTTTTCTGCCATATAAAAATAGTCTGAATGTCGGCGGTATTTCCCAATAACAGAATACCGTACGACATAACACTATGAAAATAGTTAAAGTACACTAAACGCGCTGTCTCTGTGTCGGTTAAATTATGATTATTTTATTATTAATAGCTTAAGTGAACTATTAGAAAGAGATAAAAAAAAGAATACTCAGGATTGAGCAGGACAGAACACGCACTGGTATTGTTGAAACCCGGTTAGCGCGAGTGCAGGTAGCGATCTTTATCGATAGTACAGGAGCGAGCGGGACATATTCACATAAGTAGGATTCATATAAAAGAGAAAAATGCATTCCGACTGGCAACGTGTAGATCACGGCACGCAAACTTAGAACAAAAAATTTCAACCGTATACTCTATGGTTGGAAGAATAGAGCAGGACAGGTCTCCTCGTCCTCTTCTCTCATTGATCACCCTTCTTACGCCCAGTGCCAAAACCATAGACAATTTACAAATTTCATTGTCAAATGTAGGTTGTTTTCAAACTTTTACAAGTTTTGTTGTTGATCAAGTGAATTCTGCGTTGAGTAATTTCCGTAGTTATTAAACCTCTCAGTGATTAAACTGTTATATTTTGCATCGGTAGTGCAAGATGTACAACAAGTGTTGTATCGGACATTGCGGGAAATATACGAAAGGACGGAAAAATGCATCAGTTTCCAGTTAGTAAAATAAGACTCAAAAAGTGACTTCTGAGCAGTGCTTATTTTCACAGCTTAAGCGCCCAAAAACTTCAGAAACTCTGTGTGCCCAAAAGACTTAGAAAAAACGTTCATCAGTGAGAAGTATTGGATCAAACTTGGTTCTCATCCATCATTGTTTTCGGCCGATGAAATCACCTCTGGAATACCCACAAAAGTCGATGAAGGTTCGTACGTAATAAAAAAATGAAAAATGGAAAATCTCTTCAGAGACTGCAACTTAAGGAATTTATTAAATATATAATAAAAACTTGAATAAATATTTATTGTGTTTCATTTATATATTTCTCAGTAGTTAAAGAAAAAAGAAAAGAAAGAAAGAATAAAGTTTATTTGGACACAGTACGTGAAACACAAAACACAAATAATAAAAAATAAAAAAACTTTTTTACAAAAAAACAACCGACTTCCAAAAAAAACACTAAAAGACGTGAAAAATAACTTTAATTTCGGAAGTCGGTGCCTTTGGTTTTGTATTTTCGTGTTTGGCCACCGACTTCCGAAATTAAAGTTATTTTTCACGTCTTTTAGTGTTTTTTTTGGAAGTCGGTTGTTTTTTTGTAAAAAAGTTTTTATTTTTCACTTTTTAGTTGCGGTACCTACTCCACACAAATTCGTATACCACTACTTGGTGTGTAAATAACGGTGACAGGAAATTATTAACACATCATCCATATAAACTAAGTGGAAAAAATCTGCAGTATTAAGGATAACTCCAAAACTACTGGTCAGACCTTGATCAAATTTAAATGGGACCACATGTGAAGCACCACCTATCAAATAAAAAAAGAATCATCCAAATCGGTTCACCCAGAAAAAAGTTATGAGCTAACACACATAAAAAAAAAAAAAAAAAAAAAAAAAAAAAAACATACAGACGAATTGAGAACCTCCTCCTTTTTGTGAAGTCGGTTAAAAAGTGATAACAGTGTGTGCCTCACGGCTGCGCCAAAAAGGTTCATTTCAGCATTAATGTCAGACAGGTGCTGTCTGACGCTGGTTCCCTGTTATTAATAAGTTACCGATGAGCTCATTTAAGACCTCATTGGATTTTAGCTGCTAACAGCAAAAAATAAATTGAGATTTGAATACAATATAATTACCCCGGTAATTGAGGCTTTCTGTGTGAGCCTTTGCCAAATTCAATAACTTAATTAAAAAAAAGAACTGTCATGTTCTAAACTTCCAACTTTTGACAATCTATATGTAACCATATTCTCTCTATGGGAGTGGGTCGTCTGATACTATGTAGTCTGTGGTGTAGATATAATAATTGTACCTACATGTTGCCAGTTGGAATGCATAATTATATGCATCTTGAGGCCATAATAATAGGTCTTTACCTATGAAATTGCCGTTTTGTATGAAAAAATTTAAACGAATTTTTTTCATGAATTTTTTATTTGTATTAATCGAAGTAATCACCCATGCAATCAATGCATCTTTGCCATCGCAGTGGCAGTTTATTGATGCCCTTCTTAAAGAAATCAGCTGGACGGGAGGCAACAAATTCTTCAAAGGCATTTTGTACTGCCTCTCGGGTATTAAATTTTTTTCCCGCCAAGAAGTTATCCAAATTCTGGAAAAAGTAGTAGTCTGTAGGCGCAAGGTCTGGTGAGTAGGGCGGATGACGGAGAGCTTCCAACCCCAGTTCTTGCAACTTGGAGACCGTCTGCTGTGCAGTATGAGGTCGCGCGTTGTCGTGCAGGAGCAGCGGAGACGAGCGATTGACCAATGCTGGTTGGAGATGCGCCAGCTTCTCCATCATTGTGTTCAGTTCTTCACAGTACTGTAGAGGTTGTCTGCATGTGTCAACCTTATGTTGACTGGCTGGATATATATTATCGTTGGTTTGCCTCGAACAGTCAAGCGAGTTTAAAATAAGATTTATAGGAAAAGTGATGGTAGATTGTTGAATCGGTAGACAGGCAGAGCTAGGGCCTGCCAATGTACAATTCCTTGATAAAATATATTTACGTTCTAAGGAGTACTGCGTTAATTATTACATATACGTAGCACTCCCACAGTACACATCTGCAGTAATGCTCACCCCGTTTGGTAAGAAGCTGTGATGAATCACACCGGCGCTAGACCACCAAACAGTGACCATCACTTTTCTAGGGGTAAGTTTTCGTTTAGGGCATTGTTTAGGTGCTGAACCAGGATCCAACCAACTTGCTGAGCGCTTACGGTTATCAAACAGAATCCATTTTTCATCGCAGGTAACAATGCGGTTCAAAATTCCTTCATTTGTGTGTCTGTTGAGCAGTGCAAGGCACGTCTCGACGCGTACTTCGCGCTGGCGATCATTGAGTTCGTGGGGCACCCATTTGTCAAGCTTTTTTACCTTGCCAATTTGACGCAAATGGACCAATATTGTTTTGACGCTAACGTCGAAAGCTGCTGCTAATTCAGCCGTAGATTGTGTATCATCAGCTTCCACAATCGCCTTTAATTTGTCATTGTCGACCAAAGTCTTCGGACGACCGCGAGGTTCATTTTTCAGGTCAAAATTTCCAGAACGGAAGCGAGCAAACCAATAACAGGTGGTGCGTTGGTTTGTAGTGTTAGCTCCGTAAACGTCGTTGATGTTGCGTGCCGCTTGTGCCGCGTTGCTGCCACGACGGTACTCATATTCCATAATTACTCGAATTTTTAACGTATCCATGATGACGAAAAAGATTGAAATGCGATGAAAATGTAACACTAATCAATAAAGAAATGACTACTTTTAGAAAAAAAAATCCATGTTTTTAAAATAAAATTAATTTGAAATTAGAATTCTTAGCCAAACAAAAATTATTTTGATTTGAAATGGCCAGTACTGCAGAACGGCAATTTCATAGGTAAAGACCTACTATTAGCATTTATTTGTAACGGTAATTATTGGACTTTAGGAACCGCTGTAACTTTTTTATTTGATTCATTAGAGTAATGCTGCCATAGAATAAAATGTTAAGCTTATTCGTATTTTCATTTTTCATCTACAACACTGAGCCCACGATCCATATAAAGTTGTCCATTGTTCTTTAATTCGTATGTTTGCTATTCAACGCTAGATGGTGTTACTGACGCTCGAGATCAAAGTTTGCATGAAAATGTTCCCAGTAGCCGCTCTGATTTTGCTATATTAGATTAATTTGCTATATTTGCTATATTGCTAGATGGCATCACTAAGACGTGGGATCACAGTTTTTCTATGACATTTCTTCGCATAGCCTCTCTATTGTATCTATCTTAAATCTCTTTGTTGTTAACATTTTTTTTTTGTTCCTTATATTTTGTGTTTAACGAATATTTTTTTTTGTTATTGGCCACTAGCCCTACCCATGTGTTCAATTAATGTCGCCATTGTAGCGTCACGCTGTATAGTCTTAGGCTGGTGGTTAGTCAGCGGAATGCCGAAATTGTGATCGAAAGCTCACATTATTTACGTGGTCGCTGGTGCCTTCGAGCAACCGTTTGTAGCGAACCTGAGCAGTGATTCTCCTAGTAGTGTACGACAGTGGAGAAGGACGCTCTTCATCCTCGCATGAAGAAGGTACCCCTTTTCCCACCACCGAACAATAAAGTAAAGAGATCGAAACGATTTCCTGTAAGTCGGACCTACGCATTTACAATTGAATGAGTACTACTTATGCCACTAAACAAAACTAAAGACTGTTTAGCCCCCGCAGAGGGAGATTTGGCTGGGATCTGTAATGTAGGTCTAGAGCAGAAAGGTCTAGCTGCTAAAGCAGGTCTACAGGGATTTTATAATTGAGCAGTAACCTACCCACTAGGAATGTATCCTACTGTTCCTCTTGGAATTAGTCCGAATAATCCAGAGGTGTATTTAATTTAAAGTAGTTTATAGTTCTCATGTGGAATGTGAAGGCATCAGATTAGCTGAACATCACTCTGTCAGCGGTTTACAACCCGGGTAGGTTAAAAGTGTTATAACGACTTAGCTGACCGCTTATCTAGAAACAGACCAGCCGGATGGGCTCCTGTTGATCCAGGCCCCAGAGGCCATGTTTCAAAGCGGGGTGTCCCCGCCGTCGAACTTTTCGCGTCAGATAAGTCGACCGTTGTGCGACAGTACGTCACATGGGACTCAAATGATGGCTTGGCAAGCTTCTGCGATGCTTTCAGTTAGAAGTGACAGCATCGACTAGCATTGGTGTTCTCTTCGCCTAATTTATGACTGAGCGCTCAGTCATCTGAACTCGGAAATAGGACGGAGACGTAGTATGTATCAATCACCCCATACTGGATCCAGTGTGCCTGGCTCCCGTACTTAGAGAGCCAGAACCTATACAAGATCTATGTAAGAACCTCTTAGAACTGACAACTTGCAACTCCTAGCTTGGAAAGTTGGGGGGGAGGGCAGTCAGGTTGCAAGAGCAATGGTCGGTAGAAGAACAAGAAACTTGCTTAAATGCAGATAAAGATGATCCACACAAAAAAAAAAAAACTTTAAAAATCTCCTATTCAAAGGTGAATGTCATAGTGAAGATTGCATTGCATTGGTCCGAAATAATCTGACCCAAATAGGTAGCGTAGGTGTTACTTACTAAGTGCTACCTGTGCAAGGCCAGGCCGGGTAAAGCTAGTTGACAAATAAAGAAACTTAATAGAATACGCCTTTTTAGATAATTTACATGTGAGCATTAATCTATTGACCGTTATCATAAAAGGGTCCTAAATAAATGTCAGTTTCAATTGAATTTTAACTTTGTCATGTATGACATTGAGTTTGTTTTACCACAATTTATAAAAATATCTATGGGATTCAAAAATATTTGATCTCATAACTTCAAAGAAGATTACCTAACTTATACATATTAATTAGGGATATGAGTGATCCAATTATCCTTTAGTAATGAGATTATTATTTTAATTCAGTTTAGATCTCTCATTGATTTTAAATTATCATTATAGCTTTATATTCCATGTTCACCTTAAATAAGGCTAATAGATTTTCCATTTATATAAAAGAAGTTTTCATTTCCGCATTTTATAGGATAAACAGATTGAAAACTCTTAATTTTTGGTTTGAACAGTTAATGAATACGGATCGAAATATTCGTTCATTCCACAATATATATAATTCAAATAGCGTCTACATTCTTAAGGGATTCTTTCACCAGCAGATAACAAACAGGTCCTCAACCAATGCTATTGTTTTGAAGGAAACATAATATAACTGTTTTGAATTAAATCAAAACAGTTAGTGTTATGAAAAACACGTAGCATTGGAGCAACTTGCTTGCTGTTGAGTTTTGGCGACTTCTATAAATGACACTTGACAAGTGACAGATCCAGTTTGCTTTAACCATAGATCACCGCGTGTTCTGCCATAGTGAAAGACCACAGGTAACGAAGGGGGAATATAAGGTACGTTAAGGTAAAATCTAAGACTGCTTCTTCAACCAATGCTATGTGTTTTACATAAAATAATAACTATTTTGCTTTATTACAAACCAGCTCTATTTTATTGTTTCCGAAGCGACATAAATCAATTCGCGTAGGTAATAGTGAAAATTCATGTAGAAATTATAAAAACCGGTCAAGTGTGAATCGGACTCGAACACGAAGGCTTACAAAGCAAAAAAACGTCTAAACACAACGTTTCTTGTATGTAGATCCCCCTTATTTTTTTTTACTTTTTATTATTTCTTGTCACAGCGGCAATAGAAATACCTACACACTCTGTGAAAATTTCGTCGAAAAGGCTCAGCATAATGCTGGAAAAAATATCCAAGATATTTTATGTATATATGTATACATAAAATATCTTGGATATTTTTACCTGAAGATCAATCAATCTTACAAGAGAATACATGCTTTTGTATAATATTTACCAAACACACCTTTTGAAATCTGCTGAAAAGACATGCTAATCCAAAAAGGGCTTTCATTTTAGTTGAATTTCCCATAAGGAAAATCGTAACCTGGTAACCCAACGTGTAAGCAATACAGCTAGCTTCGAAGAAAACGAATTCGTTCACACGTGACGAGAATATTATATATTTTAATTATCCATATCTAATATGTCGGGTAACCACTGTGCGCACGCTATGGACCTTTTCTTAAGGTAAAGCCTCAGCTGTAGCCCGCCAAATTCAAATTTTCCTTGGTTTTTTGCAAATTGCAGCTCTGTTTTACGTCGTATGTTGATCAAAATGCGATTCACGACTGTAGGAATGATATATTTACTGGAAAATAAATATCAATGTCATATTAATCGTCAAACTTTGGAAATTTGTTCAACCTAAGAATTTTTCGGGCTACAGCTGAAGATTCACCTTAAGGAAGTATGCCAAGATTCAATTATGTGGCGGAGCACGGTTATTAAATATTTTACGTCAATACAAACAAAGGAACTTATCCAATGACATTGAAAGTTAGATATATGTTATGTAAGTGTATATATTAGTTAAAAATCTCGTGTCACAGTGTTTGTTATCGAACTCCTCCGAAACGGCTAGACCGATTTTTATGATTATTTTTGTGTATATTTGGTAGGTCTGAGAATAGATTGTAAAGTATATTTCATACCGCTGCAAGTGAAACCGCGGGGCGCACCTAGTGTTTATATAAATTTTTTGAACTAGGTATAGTATATTTATTTTATTTCTTAATTTTTGTTATTTTTATATTTTTGTATGCTGCACTGGTTGACGTCATCACGTCAACGTCGGCTGTCGAAAAACAGCGCTGGGGCTGTCTCGCATAGGGTCGTGCATAATGCTGAGCAATTTTTTTATTTGAGATGGGTTTGCTCTTGACTCTAGTCTAGGTCAGAGATGACAGAGACAAAGTTGACGAAGGAGTGAGCTTACCCAGAAGAAGCCTGTTCACTCTCACTTTGAACAGATTTGGGTTGTATGCGGTCGGAAACACAGACGCAGGTATAGAGTTCCACTCTTTTGCTGTGCGCATTATAAAAGATATTAAGAAGCGCTTATTGCGAATTGGTGGAATAGCAACAATTGCCGTTTTGCGTGAATGTGACGTACATTTACCCCCAACTCGTTCTTTATTGTATTTATGTGTTGTGCTCTGCGTCATGTTTACCGCAAATGAACGTATGTTCTTTCTTTTCTTCTTTACATATTAGGGTTAATGGGCACGCGGTATACGCTTTGACGCACATGACTTCTATTTACATAACATTACCCCCCGAAGGGTTAGGCAGAGGTGTACCTCTATTACACTCACATTTCGCCAGTTACGTTGAAGTCCCTTGTAATAGGGGGTGAGCCTATTGCCATCAACCGTGCATTTGGATTATTTGATTGATCTACAAGTCTCGTATTGAGGGCATCCAGAGAAAATTTCTTAAGTACCTTGATTACAGGGCAAAGCAAGTATCTCTTGATTACACTCACCGATGCAGGAGGTACCATTTTCTACCACTTGACCGTAGACGTCATATTAGTGATGTATGCTACTTGTTTAATATCGCAAATGGTTCAATCGACTGTCCTGAACTTGTTTCAAAATTAACGTTACGCACTAATCAGATGGGACTGCGACAACGACCACTCTTACATGTACCTTTTGCGAACACTAATTATAGGCGTAATGCATACTTTCCGAGAGCCAGTCGCAGTTTTAACGAAGTTTCTTGTGAACCCGGTATTGATCTATTCTGCACCAATGCAAGCACAGTTAGAAAATTATTGGCAAAGCCATTTTTTGTACAGAAGACACCTTCTTGAACCATTTATTTTACAAGTTAGCTTCAATTATAAACAATTAAATAAAATTAACCAACTTTTGAAATTAATATTCAAGATTTTTAATCGTAGTTTGTTTGTTTAATTTGTTAGATTATTTTGTACTAGGGAACTAATATATATATATTTTGTATCTATCTGTGGAAGCTTGTAATTAGCAATTTAGTTATATATTTTTGTTACTATAATGTTATTAGTCTGTAAGCTTTCCTAAAATAAAATAAAAAAAAAATAAAAAAAAAAAATAAAAAAAAAAAATCCAGGCTCCGGGCTGCTAATGAGAAATTCCTTAAGGAAAAACCTAATGACAGTTTTCCCGACTTAGGAATCGAACCCAGGACCTTATGCTCAGCGGTAGAGCTTCTGACCACTAGACCAACGCGGTAGACTCTTGACTTCTATTCAATAACTCCTCAACCTACGCCAAATATTATTGTGGATCAAAACCACACTGTTTGGATTTTGCCAAACCGTTTACATAGCAGGTAAATAATATTTTGTAAGTAAATAAAAAACATTATACTGGTTATTTTGTTACATTTTAATTCAGAACAGTACGCATTTTTATTGGTGCGGTTATGATATGGGAATATTAAAAATTCATAAGAATTTAGTGTTGAGTTTGTGCTGAATAAGAAGTAGTTCTGTATGCTTATTTTTACATAAAACAGCACACAAAATCTCGTTCCAATTCTCATGGAATTCAGTATCTAAGGGCGAATTTCAACAAACTTTTGTACCTAGAATAGGACAGGTTTTCCATATTAGAACTGTCAGATGTCAATTTTATTCCGCGGATATAATAAAGGTATCTGACTTGGGTAAAATCAGCCCTAAGTTTTTATCACCGAACCTTATTGTTGTTCTTTAGCTCAGTTTGCACTCTTTCTGAATACTGAACGAAACTAAACCGTCACGCACAGATCGGTGACGCTGAATCGGATATACTTGACTCCAGTCGGTTGGTGACGTTAAATCGTGTATAATGGGCGCTGAATCGCTTATACTCGACTCCAGTCGTCAATTTTCACTTTTGTCGTGTGGTAATAAGAACACACCCTCTTTTTAGGGTTCCGTACCCAAAGGGTGTCAACGGAACCCTATTACTAAGCCTCCGCTGTCCATCCGTCTGTCTGTCAGCGGGCTTTATCTCATGAGCCGTAATAGTTAGACGGTTGATATTTTCAGTGTGTTTTTCTATTACCGCTATAACAACAAATAAAAAATAAAAATAATAATAAAGTTGTCCCCCAAACAAGAAACGTGTTTAAAAAATATATGTGACTAGCTTTTGCCCGCGGGTTCGCTCGCGTTAATTTAGACTTTGACACTCAATTCGGGTTATAATTCAATCATGATTCTAAAGACACGTGGCGCCATCTATTATCATAAGAATGTTATTGTTGTTTTTCTCGGGATCAGTACATTATTTCGGGATGTTAGGTACCCTATGTCCGTTTCTGTACACCTGACAACGTATATGCAAAATTTCAGGACGATCGGTTCAGTGGTTTAGGCGTGACAATGTAACAAACAAACAAACAAACTTACTTTCGCATTTATAATATTAGTTAGGATGTTGAATATCGTACGGTAGTATGTACGGAACCTTTCGTGTGTGAGTCTGACTCGCACTTGGCCGGTCTTGTCTATCTATTGTGAACTAGTGTTAACTATTGTGTATTTCTTTAATTATTGTAAATGTGAGGACTATGTGGGTCATTGTTTTTTTCTCTCAGTTAGTTTTAATCGTGATCTGGCAGTTAGAGTAATTTATGCGGCCTATCCAAATGTCCTTTCTTTAGTATTGTTCGTCGAATCGTTAAGTTCCTTAAGTTCTGAGTTGAGCTGCACGATTATTGACAAATGCGTGCACTGACTGGACGGATCCACTCAATCTGTGTGGTTCTTTCCTCAAAAGACCATTTCAGACACTAATCTACATGGTCTTCACATGATCTAACCAAGATTACGTGTAGACATTAAAAGACAATGTGACCTCTGAGTTTGTTTTGAGCCTTTTTTCTCAGAGTAGTCAGATAGGAAATGCCACCCGCATTTGGTTTAAAAAAATATGATTGACGTGTAAAAGTGTTTGTACAAACCTACTTACAGAAATAAAATCATTTATCATTTATTATTGCTTCAAGTAAACAGTCATAAATCAACGTGTTTAGGATGTGAACCAATTGTTAGTGAGGAGATAACGGGAAGGTACTGAGTGGAACTTGTTAGGCGCGTAATAATGCTCTAGAGGTATGCGCGATTTTTCTCTGACGCAATACTTTGGTAGGTTTCAGCAGTTTTTCTTGGCTTCGGAGTCCGTTGCCAAGAAAAACTGCTGAGGCATCTAAAAGACGGAATTTGACACGACGGATTTGACGGGTCCACAGTATGGACACGTCTAAGGTTTATCCAAATCCCGTCTTGCCGTGAGACACACACTGCTGCTGTTAAAACACGTTCACTTTGTTTTTATAATTTGTATTATTATGCTTCACTCATCTGTTGCCAAATAAATTATTATTCTT
Source organism: Griposia aprilina (assembly GCA_916610205.1). Lineage (NCBI taxonomy): Eukaryota > Metazoa > Arthropoda > Insecta > Lepidoptera > Noctuidae > Griposia > Griposia aprilina. Next base: position 20,547,301 of record OU744302.1, on the reverse strand, counting down.
TATTTCTTAATTATTGATGTCATTTCCACTTAAAGAAATATCAACTTTGTGCTCGTGTAAATTAAGTTGGACTAAAAAAAATACTAATATTCAAAATGTCATAACAAAAATCAGTTGTAGCGCAAACTGAACTTTTTAAGTGTTAAAGTAAATGTTCCAAAAACTCATATTATTGTTTTCATTTTTGGAAACTAAGTTGAAAACTTAGCTTATGTCATGTAGAACCTACATGATAGTGAAAACTATAGCACATTCAACTATTCGAAAACAGGAACTGGAAAGTTGAGCATGAGACAAACTAAACGACCAATAAAATTGAAGTGGTCTACTTCAAAGAGACAGTGCAAATACACGATGGTCACGCGACTTAACTAAAGGTAAAATGTAAAATGACACTAGAATTTCATCACGCTGCTTTGAACGCAGCTCACATTAGACATTTAAAGTACGACGTTTACTGGTAGTTTTTAAATTAATAGACAGGACATACGAGTGTGAGGACGATGTTTATACCTACTCAATGTAAATGATTATGTGGCGTTTTGTTTTAATAATTATGGAACGTCACAAACGTGCAAGGCTAACAAACTTTAACAGGTCTCTACGATCTTTCAATGTACCTACCTATTGTTGCTGAGTTGTACATACATACATAAACTCACGCCTTCTTCCCAATGGTGTAGGTAGAAACTGCAGAACGCTACCTGCTACGGTCCTTACTTACTCCATTTGCTTCTCCATAGGTACCTACTACGCTTTGGATTGGGCAACTAGCTTCATCTTTCTGACTGACCGACCCCTTGACAGTTCCAAAAGGCCTGTAATTGGTTTATTTCAAATAAATGCTATAAGTTTGAGCTCGTCTGAAATAAAACAATGCTAAAAATGGATGCAAAAACTCACAAGAATTCGCGTGTTTTTGGAGCCGCGGTATCTTTGGACGCAGCCTTAAAGACAGTATAAATTACTAAGAGATTTTGATTACGTTGCCAATTTGACAGTGAAGTAAAATTTCCTTGATTAACAGAAATGAGAAGGTCTCTCAAAATATCACAGATTTTGGGATTTTAAGTAACAAAAGCAGTAAAATATGAATTATCTTTAATTTATTCATTGGGTGTTATTCTTGTTGGGATAAGATTTTGGAGTTAATTTGAATTGATTATTCTTTTGATTTTGGCCACAACTGGCAACATTATGTTGTAGGAACTTCATGAAAATGATCCAAAATTTTGTGGGTGGTTCTAGTCAGGCACCAGGTGGTCGGCTAGCGGGCCATAACAATAGAAAATCAATTGTGTCTCATTAGCGATGTTTAATAAGTTAATATTATGCTAATTGATCATCTGACTAGCCTTTCCCAATTATGTCAGGTTTGGTTGCCAGTATAACCGGATGCTGCTGAATACCAGTATTTTACATGCAGCGACTGCCTATCTGAACGCCTCAACCCAGTTACTGGGTAAGGCGATACTCTTGGTAAGACTGGTTGTCAGACTTTCGGGCTTCTGAATGCCCGTAACGACTGTTAAAGATCTACGAATGGAAGTAGGGACCAATGTTCCGAAGCACGGACAGATCTTGATATGTACGATATATGATTATCAACCATCCACATACCGACCTCGGCAAGCATAGTTTAAGTTTACCTAAGCTTATGCTACCATTTACTAGGATCGTCTTTCATTGCCTTGAATGTGCCCTGGCGGCTGAGAGTATTTCATCGTCACTCAAATATCTCACTGGTGGTGGCGTGTGTGTTGGAAGTTCCCTTCAAAATGGTTGAGCTGAATGGTGCTAATCCATGCGTCATGGTCGTGAACGGGCGCCGTCAGTAGGGACTGGTAATTTCTTAGCTGCCACAGCTTATTTTAATTACGGACGCTTTTAACGTGCACGTCTTTTTCCATCGTTCTCACATGTACAATTTCAACATGAATGATGTAACCAAATTTTCTTTTGTAACATTATGTTGATTTAAAAGAGTGTCCATGGAGTTTCTTGCCCGTTCTTCTCCATAGGTACCTACTACGCTTTGGCATGGGCAACTAGCTTAATTTTTCTAACTTACCGGGCCCTTGACAATTCAAAAGTGCCTGTAATTGGTGTATTTGAAATAAATGCTTTGAGTTTGAGTTTAAGAGTTTACTAAATACCTATTTTGTTGGCATTTAGTTTTTCAATCGTTTTATAGGTGATAATGCCATATTCATTTCACATAACTATATTAGGAATGTTGGATAAAGTGGACTAAGAAATGAAATATTTCAAATCCTTTTGAAGATTGATAGCACCTTAATTCACAACACGTTACATAATATTTCCATGAAGCCAACAACTATGAGGAAATAAATCACTCTGTAACTTGTAGAACGATTCCAGAGCAAACAGTAAGTATTGCAATACGGGTACAAGTGTTTGGCCGGCTTCCAGAATGGAGACTTTTTTAATAATTTGGTTGGACTTTTTTTAAGCTGTTTGTTGTATTAAATTGAAGAATTATTGAGGATTTTGAAGAAGATAGTTTATGAGGGGCCCTTTGATATAGCTCTCAAAAGTATAACTTAGCATTCGGCATACAGCGGATTTAAAGAACGTAAAGGCATATAAAATTCTTTATTGTGTTTTTGTCCGCAGCCATTTTGAGTACGCCTCACAAGTGTGTAATCCTCATTACAATGTTTATATAGACAGAATAGAGGGAATTCAAAAGCGGTTCTTACGTTTCTTGCAGTACAAAACTAGGAAATATACCCATTATATAGCGCGATGTAAAAGGTTTCACATCTTACCACTGCAAGAGCGCAGGCGCATTGCTGATTTGACGTACTTATTTAAAATTGCAAATGGTAGGTACTGTAGATTGCACTCAGTTGTTCGGCAATTTAGGATTAGTTACACACTGCAAAATGTTTCGCAAACCTAGCTTGTTACATCTCCCTCATCTCAAGTCCGCATACAGGCAGAATTCGCTTCTAATCCGTGCCAGCAGAAGTTTTAATAAACTATCTGGTGGACATGATTTGGATACATTCAATACCAGTGTATCTCGGCTTAAGAATTTGTTGGTGAAAATCTTCTTTACAGAAAAGTAATAGTCTGCATCTAAATGATTTTTAGTTTGTATTAGTCAATCGTGTAATATTTATTTCCTAATTTATGTTATAGGTAGGTATTTTGTACCGACTTTTTTTTTCTCGTTTTTTTATATTTCTAGTGTTTATTTTGTAAATTGGCTTCAATTGCATGTAGAAACTTGTAAATTGGCTTCAATTGCATGTTGCTTAAGAATACTGTGAAAGTTAACTGCAAGTTTCCCGTATATAGAATAAAATAAAAAATACCTACTTAGCGTTGAGGTCCATTACCATCTTATTTTTTTTTTTTTTGGGTGGGAAATCATCAGATTACCTCTCCCGCTCTGCGCGGAGCGGAAGGGCGTGTCAGACTCTTACTGACTAAAACCCACCCGTGTTCCTTCAGTTGCCTGTGCGCCAGGGCCACGATAACTCTTTCGAACAATCCGCGACCCCGGCAGGCATCGGCCCTATCGGACCCCGTCAATTATGCTGACATCTCTTTGAGGCGCGCGTGGAACACAACGCGCCATCGACCCGGGCCTGGTCCTTACCGGACGGTGAGCCATTACCATCTTGCTGATTAGTAAATATTTTTACGGTTCGATAAATGTATACACAGATATCACATGTAATCTTAAGAAGTAAATCTTGGAGATGATTGACGGTGAATGCCTACAACTGCCTTTGTATATAAAAATATAAAATTGTTTAAAAAATACAGTGATATCCATAATATAAATACTACGAATAAACACAAATTTGTTGTACCTACAACAAGGCTCAAAAAAATAGGCGGCTCGTTCAGGTGTCAATGTATACGCTTTTATAATAAACTTCCAAGCCACGTTCAAGATCTAAGCCTTAATAAATTCAAATCATTAATTAAACGTAAGTTGTGCCAGAAAGCTTTTTATACCGTTAAGGATTATATTGAGGACATAAAGGCTTGGGATTGAGTTGCTCCAATTTTTGCATACTGAATGTTGTTTTTTTTTTTGATATTTTTTTATTTTTGCTATATTTTTTAGTTTTTTATTTTACATAAATTTTGACATTTTGATAATTATTATATATACAATTTCATGACAATTTACTTTGTGAAGTATAGTATTATTATTTATTTATTGTGAATGTGAAGACTATGTAGGTAACTTTTATTTTTTATTTTATTTTTTCACTTTCTCAGGTAGTTTCAATGATAATCTGGCAGTTTGAGTGCTTAATGCGGCCTACCCAAATGTCCTTTCTTTGGTATTGTTCGTCGAGTGGTTGAGCTCCTTAAGTTCTGAGTTAAGCTCCACGATTAGTGACAAAAGCGTGCACTGACTGGACAGGTCCACTCATTCTGTGTGGTTTTTCCTCAAAAGACCATTTCAGACATAAATCTACATGGTCTTCACATGATCTGACCAAGATTATGTCTGGACTTTAAAAGAGACTGTGACCTCTGAGTTTGTTTCGGCCTTTCTTCTCAGAGCAGTCAGATAGGAAACGCCGACCTCATCTAGTTTTAAAAAGATGATTGACGTGTAAAACTGTTTGTATAAACCTACTTACAGAAGTAAAATCATTTATCATTTATCATTTTTTTATCATTTACGTTTGTAGTGTATAAAGTAATAAATACATGGCCTCCTTACTGAAATTGGTCAGGAGGTCAGGTTATATATCTTGTGATGGCCTGGTCTAATTTTAATGGCTTGAGTTAATAGCACGCAGTTAGAAATCATGGTAATCAATGCAAATTCCTAGAGAAGATAAGGCTTCCCTGACAAATAAAGTCCGATTAAAATTATTATTTGTAACAGGACACTTTTCCTTTATCCGGAAAAGCTCCTCCAAAAAATTCCCAGCATAACCCCTTTTAACTTAACATTCGGTTAAAGCAAATCCTACAGTAAACAGCCAACGTTCTCGGTTGAACTCACAAAGTGGGAACCTATTGTTAGTAAATAGTGGGCACTAACGGATTACCGACCGTTAGAGATACTTTGCTTCGTTTATCCTACTGGAAGAAAAACATTTGTAAGTTGTAATTTATATAAAAAATAATAGAATATACACAAACACACATACACACATATACTTATATATATATAATACTAAATGATAGATGATTTTATTTCTGTACAAACACTTTTACACGTCAATCATATTTTAAAAACTAGATGAGGTCGGCGTTTCCTATCTGACTACTTTGAGAAGAAAGGCCGAAACAAACTCAGAGGTCACCAGACATAATCTTGGTCAGATCACGTGAAGACCATGTAGATTTGTGTCTAAAATGATCTTTTGAGGAAAAACCACACAGATTGAGTGGACCAGTCCAGTCAGTGCACGCATTTGTCAGTAATCGTGCAGCTCAACTCAGACATTAAGGAGTTCAACGATTTATTATGTACCTACACCATAAAAATTATAGATATAAATGTAGAAATTTAAAGTTGTTAAAAAGATGTTTCTCTTAGTTAACCTATGTCTTTCTGTATAATATATTATATTAAATACGTTTGTCTAATTCTTCGTGAATGAAACCCGCGACCCACTTGTCTATTCTCTAAAATAAAGTCACTATCATCATCATATTACTTCACTCTTACTCTATTTTGACCTTTATAAAATAACTAGCTGTTGCCCGCGACTTCATCTGCGATCCAGGATGAAAAGAAGCCTATGTCCTTCTCCAGGTCATGGTCTACCCATGTGTCAAATTTCATCGAAATCTGTTAAGCTGTTTTAGCGTGAAAGTATAACAAATAAACTTATTGTAGTTAGGATTAGGATAGTAAAATTTAAAAAAATTGTCACATCAGTATGTCCTCTCTAATAATCTAATAATTTACCTAAGTTTTCACAAGGCTTTTTATTTTACAGAACAGCACTTTTCTAGCGCAGTAGAGAATTGCTTAACCACTGCGTACAACAAGACATGACATCAAAGTTTGTTTTAGTTACATAGCACAATACCCTTCTTCCAGAAGGATCTATGTAAATTATTCTCTCTCTCTCTTCCTCGTCATTAAAATCATCAGTATCTCAATATCTCAGCCCGGAATCACATACTGCTGTGTAAACGCCTTCTTTCTTTTCTGCCAGTGTTCACGGTTACGTGCGTTTATACAATTTACCATCTTCTACCTCAAAAATAAACTCACCAGGCTCACCCTTATCACATCTCTAATGACCCACTTCTACAACTTCGAGACTAAGCTTTCTAAACAAAACAAGGCACCTGTCCCACCGACGGCGATTAACGAGAAGCGAGCAACGAGAAGCGATTAGCGAGAAGCGAGTAGAGCTAACAATTAAAAACGAGTTGGCGAGCAATGAGCAGCGAGTGCATAACGGCAAAGAGCGATTACTCGCTTGTATGCGTATGTACCAAGCGTGAGTCTCTCGGCGAGTGTTCTGCCCGCCAAACGAGCATTGCTGAGTGAGTACTCTCTTTGATAGCTCTTTTTGCTACGACAAACGAGTACTTGCCGGTGTGAATAGTTAGCGATCAACTAAATGTATCTCTTTTACTTACACGGTTTCTATAATCTTTGGTACGTATCTTGGGCGGGAAAATCGTTGATTGCTAGTCGCTTGTTCGTTCGTGGTGGGACAAGTGCCCAAAATACGGATGCGACAAAAGTTACACGAAGCAGCTCTCAGTAAATCTCGTTTTACAACGCTCTAGGGAATGGATAAGGCGTCCATTCGCGACCGACACTAAACAGCGAGTGAATCTTTTATACGGGTTAAATATTACGAACTGTTTGTCAAAGCTCACCAGAACGTTAATCCGTTAATCGTTAATTAACGAAGTTAACATTTCGAGTAACGGATAAACTTATACGTCAACTTAAAAAATTGTTAACGGACTCATTAACTTTCGTTAAATTTCCATAAGTCCGTTAACCGCTAATTAAGTACCTGCTACTTGCCAAAAGGACACCGTGCCGCCCGCGCCGCGGCCCGAAAACACGTTGTGAACGCTATTTTGATTTGAATTTGATCTCTAAATAAATATTATTACATACTCTAATGATACACTCTTCTTTTATAAATGTTTCATCTCCTACTTAAACTTCCATCCCCCCCGACCCTTGCTAGCCGACGACGCGCCAGCCCGCGCCGTAGCTGAGCCTGTAGTTTTAAATTCCCCAGTTAATAATAATATAATTAAGATCCAGCCTGTCCCATCTTGCTGCCCTCCCCTCAGTGACGCCCTAAGCACAGGTTCGTACCCCACAGGGGGTGCCCTTAGCGTGCGGTCACCTAATTTTTAAGTATTTTTCGCCCCTGGCTGGAGGCTTTAAGTTAGTAGCTTAAGCCACCCACAGGTTTGCCCGGTTAAGTAGCCAGGACCTTAGTGGTCACAACTACGAGCTGCCAATTAGGAGAAAAAAAATATATATATATATATATATATATATATATTATATATTAAACTTCCATAGCCCATACCAACATTTTTTCATAAGTAAATCACTAACGCAACGACATATAAAATGCAATTTTTATCACGAGTTAACGATTTACGTTAACTTCCGTTTAATCTTCCGAAATGCTTTAACATTTAACAAAGTTAACTTTTTTAGTAACGGATTATTAGTAATTAACGAAGTTAACTATTTTATTAACGGTGCCCATCTATGCTGTTTGTTTGTTCTGAAGGATATGTGTAGCGGTAAACGGTGTGATGAATTTTTTGGCGTTTTGAAAATCAATTTTTCTTTCAGCACACTTTACCATGTCTAAATTAGGTATGTTTTACTAATTACTTTCAACTTTAAACAACTTTTTACTAACAAATTTAAACTACTACGAAAATAGTTTATTAAGGTATAACTGCAGTAGTTTTCTAGTTATTACGGTTTATGTTGGAAATGACTGGGGCAAAGTTTGCGCACGCGCAGATGGACGTTACGAGGGTCAAATATCACGGGGCGGAGACGTTAAAGTGGAAACGCAAAACAAGGTACAAATCTTATTAACACTGTGCTCTAAAATAACCTCCACGAGCAATGATGATGGAGAATAAAAGAAGATCTTGTTGTCACGTACGTCTGGAGTATTGTGAGATGTGACTGTTGTGTAGTTCAATACCTACTTTATTTTATAGTATAATGTTTTAACTAAAGTAAATGCCTTTGGCCGGTTTTATCTTCTATGTATCTATATAAATAAAAATCAATGTTTGTTTGTTTGTTTGTTTGTCCTCTATGGACTCCGAAAGGACTGGACCGATTTTGATGAAACTTTTACGAGTTTTTCTGCATATGCCAGCGAAGGTTTAGGGGTACGGTAGGGCTAGGACACCACGCGAAGTCGCGCCGTGTAGCTAGTATTAAATAAATAAACGATCCAGCTCGATCAAGATAGTAAACCCAGCAACCATGTTTCTGCGCGGGCTTGCGGACGGCGTGCAATGGGCAGCTCGCCGGGTCCGCAAAAACATATTTTTTCCAACATTTTGTCATAAACATAGAGGGACATCAATTTTCAGCACCAATTGACGGCGTCCGCTAGGGCCGATGCGAACCAGGGTCGCGGATCGTTCGAAAGAGTTACCGTGGCCCTGGCGCACAGGCAACTGAAGGAGCACGGGTGGGTTTTAGTCAGTAAAAGTCTTGACACGCCCTCCTGCTCCGCCCAGAGCTAGAGAAAATATTTGATGCCTTCCCATCCAAAAAAAAAAGATACCATGTTTCTGACTGACAATATTGATGGCGAAAAGGCGAGAGTTTATTAATGTATACGAGTATATAGAACAATCAGTAAAGCCATAGCGTGCCTGACTTCTGCCACGTGCTGTTATAACTTAGTTCGTGCCAGTACGACAGAAAAAGAAACACATGAAAATGACAAGTTAGTTTCCAATAATTTGCACAAACTTAATCCTGAACTAGAATCTTGAATCTCTGTTATTTATGACGAAAAAAGTACGAGATCAGCAGCCTTGAATTCCATGCGAAGTTAGGATTTAATGAAATAAATTCCTGCAAACCGAGGAATATTTCAGATTGCTTTGGTGGCATTTCTAGGTTTGGGTGTTGTTGTATGAGGTTTGTGTCTGTATGAGTAGGTACCGAAATGACGGATGTTATAAAAAAAAAATGCTTTGTTATTATATGGCTATAATAATCTATTATTTAACATAACATTACTGGCCACTTCAGAATGTGACCTAATAGCAGATACTAATTATTATTACTCTCAAGTACTGTGTGTGCCATCATACCTGTGGGCTTAGCACAAGCACCGTCTTGTCGACGGAAGAATAGACAAAAATGACGTTTCGTGAAGACAGTACGACGGCAGCAAAGTAGAAAGAGTCAACTGCACTTTTTACGAAATTCAGTAATGTATTCACGTTTTTCGCAAAAATAATGAAATTTTCGACCTCCTATAAGAAACCCTTAAACCCCTAAAACTCAACATGTCGGTAATAATTTTTCACATTTTCAATACAAAAAGTGAAAAATTCCGTTTTTATACTTTGTGGCCGTCGAATAAAAGTTTTCTACTGTCTTTAGCATGACAATTAAAAAATCAAATTGTCTTAACTACCTTAGACAACTGTCTTCTGAAACATTCTACATTTCGTCATTTTGTCTTTCGTTTCTGCTGATCGTTGTCTAGGTACTTTTTAATGTAGACTATTTCAGAAGACAGTTGTCTAAAGTAGTGAAGACGATTTGATTTTTTAATGGCCATGCTAAAGACCGTAGAAACTTTTTACTCGACGGCCACAAAGTATCAAAATGGAATGGGAAAATAGATTTCTTTTCACTTTTTGTATTAAAAATGTGAAAAATGATTACCTACATGTTAAGTTTTAGGGGTTTTATAAAGGGGGTCGAAATTTTCATATTTTTTGCGATAGGACACACCATAAGCACAATAAAAGAAAAACGTGAATAAATTACTGAATTTCGTAAAAAGTGCAGTTGACTCTTTCTACTTTGCTGCCGTCGTACTGTCTTCACGAAACGTCATTTTTGACTATTCTTCCGTCGACAAGACGGTGCTTGTGCTAAGTCTGCTGACCACAACATAAATAATTGATCTCATTATGAGCTGCACGATTACTGCCATTTGCATGCACTGACTGGACAGGTCCACTCAATCTGTGTGGTTCTTTCCTCAAAAGACCATTTCAGATACCAATCTACATGGTCTTCACATGATCTGACCAAGATTATGTCTGGACTTTAAAAGAGACTGTGACCTCTGAGTTTGTTTCGGCCGTTCTTCTCAGAGTAGTCAGATAGGAAACGCCGACCTCATCTAGTTTAAAAATATGATTGACGTGTAAAAGTGTTTGTACAAACCTACTTACGGAAATAAAATCATTTATCATTGTTATGTTTACCTTGGTCTGTAGTGTAATTATACCTATAGAAAATAGAGTCTGTTAATTAATGTTAATTTGTGATCCTGGTAACAGTCCATCTGAAACTTTGTGATATATATGTAAGCTTACTGTATGTCATCAAGTTCATTTTAGCCACTAAAGTTTTTTTGTTTTTTATATAATATTTTTTATTTTATTTTATTATAAGTACAGTGACAGGAAATTATTAAAACATCATCAATATAAACTAAGTGGAAAAATATGCAGTATTAAGGATAACTCAAAAAATACTCGTCATAACTTGATCAAATTTAAATTGGACCACATGTGAAGTACCGGCTATCAAATAAAAAAGAATCATCCAAATCGGTTCACTCAGAAAAAAGTTCTGAGCATATAACAAATAACACATATAAAAAAAGAAAAAAACATACAGTCGAATTGAGAACCGCCTCCTTTTTAGGGTTCCGTAGCCAAATGGCAAAAAACGGAACCCTTATGGATTCGTCATGTCTGTCTGTCTGTCCATCCGTATGTCACAGCCACTTTTTTCCGAAACTATAAGAACTACTGTTGAATCATGGTAAGTAGATGTATTCTGTGAACTGCATTAAGGTTTTCACACAAAAATAGAAAAAATACGATACATTTTGTGGGTTCCCCATACTTAGAACTGAAACTCAATTTTTTTTTCATCAAACCCATACGTGTGGGGTATCTATGGATAGGTCTTCAAAAATGATATTGAAGTTTCTAATATTTTTTTTTTTCTAAACTGAATAGTTTGCGCGAGAGACACTTCCAAAGTGGTAAAATGTGTGTCCCCCCCTCCCTGTAACTTCTTAAATAAGAAAAAGATACAACAAAAAACAAAAATATGATGTAAATTACCATGTAAACTTCCACCGAAAATTGGTTTGAACGAGATCTAGTAATAAGTTTTTCAAATACGTCATGAATCGTAAACTGCTACGGAACCCTTCATGGGCGAGTCCGACTCGCACTTGGCCGCTTTTTTTGAAATCGGTTAAAAATTTTGCAACTCCATAGATAACATCGTAGTACACTCATAGGAAAACAGTTTGTCCATTTCATACTGGTGAACGAAAAACGTGTTTAACGCCTGAAATAATATTCATGAAACACTGTTTCAGAAACTACTTCTGATATTGTTGTAGTTCAACTGGTAGTTCTGAATTTTTAACAGTATCCTGCCATTTTGTATAATGCTCCGTTCAGCGGGGAATAAATTTATTCATAGAATTTTATAATAATACATTTTAATAAGTTTACAGCGTAATTTGTTGTAATTTTATTTACTGTTAGGATAACGAGTTTTTTTTTTTAATGAAGAATTGAATAGAGGAACTTTTGAAAACAAGCTTTCTTTGGTTCCTAAAATCAGTAGAACAGCTTTTCACCAGCAAGCCCCAGACTTGCTCTTAGCATTCATATCCTTTATTCCAATTTATTGTATACTAGCTTTTATCCCTGGTTTCGCCAGTGTGGATGTCGAAAAATATCCCACGGCAACGTAATACTGGGATTTAAAGTAACCTATGTGTGTGTGTGTGTGTGTGAGGGTGTGTGTATGTGTATGTGTGTGTATGCGTATCCAGGTTATAAACTATATTTGTGCCAAATTTCATCCAAATCCATTCAGTCCTTTTTACGCCAATCCGGAACATACAAACAGACAAAAATTCTAAAAACTATATTTTCAGCATCAGACTCGTTCCCACACCTCGCAGCAATTACTTTTTAACCCCTTATGGAAAAAGAAGGGTGTTATAAATTTAATGTCTGTATCTGTGTGTTTCTCTGCGGCATCGTAGCTCCCAAACGACTAAACTTTTTTTTTTTTTTTTTGTTTTTCTTTGAAAGGTGTCTTAATTGAGGGTGTTCTTAGCGATGGTCGAAATTTGTTATTCTGTGACTTTTATGATATTAGAACATAGTAACCTTGAACAGATGCTGCAGCATCACCTGAAATTGCACAGCAGAGGCATCCTGTTCGGGCTCATTGAAATGGTATCAATGAATAGGTTATAGAAAGATGATGATCAGGGTCTGATGATGGAGTAGGAAAGAGAAATGAGGATAAATTTGTAACTAGCTTCACTGTAAGAAAAATACGTAAAGCTGCGCAGATTTAGGTGAGGCACGTGTCGATCGTAGCGTGTCTACTAGTCTATATATAAAGTTTAGATAGCAGGAAATAAATTAAATAAAAAAAATAAAAAACCCCCGACACAAACAAAATCATCTAAAAAGTTTATTTGATTCAAGCGTCACCGTCGTCCATGGTACGGAGCGAGAGGGCATGGGAAGCCATCACCTCCTGCGAAGCAGTAATGTTCGCGAAGGAGGGAGTGGAGCACGTGAGGTAGAAGCAATCGTTGCGCCTTTACGCCCCTAGTCGCCGCAGCAGACGCCCTGGGCGTCGGGAGTCCGTAGCCGATTCCCGGCCACCGTAGGCGCGGGCTTGCGGATGGCGAGCAATGGGTGGGTCACCGTCCGGTAAAGACCAGGCCCGGGTCGACAGCGCATTGTGTTCCATGCGCGCTGCAAAGAGATCTCAGCACACATTGGAGGGGTCCGTTAGGACCGATGCTTAACGCGGCACGCGCGCCGCGGCGGTGCGTTAGGGCATATGCGTGGGTTTGTCCGAAAGGGTTACCGTGACTTTTACTGACTAAAACCCACCCGTGTTCCTTCAGTTGCCTGTGCGTGGCACACAGGCAACTGAAGGAACACGGGTGGGTTTTAGTCAGTAAAAGTCTGACACGGCCTCCCGCTCCGCTCAGAGCGGGAGAAGTTATTTGATAATTTCTCACCTTTTATGGGTAATGAAAATGCCAAACAGACGTGGCCTATACCCAAAAATAATGAATGTTTGCTATTGTAGAAACAATAGCTGCTGTTAATTTCCTATTTTCATTAGCCGTCCCCCGACGTGACGACGTTTTAATCAAAATATTATATTACCTACAACTTACTTAAAGGCCACAACACATTTTTTTTTAAACTTTTTAGTAGTTTTTGTTTATTTCACGGGTTTTATTTTATTTTTCATTTAACTTTTATTATCTAAAATATTCAATGTACAGCTTTGACTTCGTTACTATTTTATTACATGTATAGAAAAGGTATAGCTCTACGAGACTGGTGGTACAGGAATGTTTGACCAATGATATACATGGTGGATTTTCGAGACGGAGCAGTAAGGACAGGTACCTTAACCATTGTAGCTACAGGAAAACGGTTTTAGGAGGTTAACCTTAACTTTTTGAGAGACTTTGATCTGCATTCTGGATTCTGATTTTCTACGAAATGTATGGGAAAAGTTTTTTGCGATTTCTGAATTTTCTAGTACTTAAACCTCAGTTGGTCTGATGGTGTTGTTTGATCCTTATAAGAAACAGGGTCGATTACCATCAAAAAAAGATTTTGTGAAAATTGCCCATTTTCTTGCTGACTGTAATTTTTTTTCAAAATCTGTTATTGCAGATCAAAATTTTTCAAAATGTTAAGGTTAGTTTCCTAAGACCATTTTTCTGTATCTACAACGGTTAAGGTACCGGTATTTAGTGCCCCATCTCAAAAATTCACCATATACTCGTATGTAGAGTAAATATGCCTGAAACTTGTACCATAACAAAACGATTACTTTAACAAAACAAAAATTACAAAATTACTGAACTTTTTATAGACCAATTAGACCTTACAATGAAAATTCGCCAGGGCAATCAAAGTTAAAACGAAAATTAAAAGTTTATAATTGAATTTTCAGCAAAAAACATCATCTGATTGACATTTTTATAACGGTTTCATCAAAAATTTCTGGTCGTTACTTTCGGATCTAGAGTTAATTTGTCAAATAATTGGCGCTTTCACTCAAAGTCGGGTAGCTTTACTGATTCCCTACACTTTGGATTAATATCGTGATGGACTGGTTTTATCAGCGGCTTTTTTCATGATTTTTAAATATCTAGTCACCTCGGTTTACATTTGTGAGTTAGTGTAGAAACGTGTTTTCATAGTTCTGAAACCTGGGTTATTTTCTTTTTTCGCGGATTGTGGAACGTGTCTTTTTTTTGTTTTCTGTGGTAATCCTTCAAAAGGCTACCGACCTTTGGGAATAAGACCTGAGTGTGGGATTTTGACCTCATTAAAACCACCCCGTTGGTCACCATCTGCACATGGAAGGGGCTCTGTTACCACTCAAAAGACCGATCCGAAACCCCCTTCTCTGCAACGCCTGTAAGGGCACATCTCTGGGGAGACTGTAAAGGGGTCTCCCAGAAACCTAACTGTACAAGTGTGCCAGGCAGCACGTGACCACTGTGCGCCGTCTTCTCTGAGGTCACTCAGTGGGCGGACCGAGTCCCCACTCTGAACTCCCGTGACCTCAAATTCCCGCCTGCTTAAATGATGCGGGCGGGGTTTCGGCGTTTTAGGCGTCAAGACAGTTGCCTCCTCGACGCCTTCTTCTCCAAGCGGGATCAGCCCTCTTACCATCACAATCTCGCAGGAGGCCATTGCCCTCCAGTTATCCGACTCCGCCAGTATAGACCCAACGATTGCTGGTAAAGACAAATCTCGCCCGATCCTGACGACCAGGACCTGTCTTTCAGAAGCCCATGCCGGGCACTCCTCGGTATAGAACGTGCCTACTTTAGATGTGAGGAGAAGCGTACTACTACTATCTATTTCAACCAGCGCCTATTGTCAGAAATAGATTAAGTAAACAAGTATTTAGATACATTGTGTTAACACATTTTATGCATGTGTTGAGTAGTCCAGTCAATAACAATAAAAATCGATCGTCATTTGGTTTAAATAGGCTTTTATTTTTAAATAGATTCTTCTATATTTTGTGAAAGTGAGAACGTTGTAAGCCTAATTTGTAGACTGTAGATTTGTAAACATTTTTATCAGGCCTACACTGTCCTCCCATATCTATCAACACTGTAATTTGAAACATTGTAAAAGCCACTTATTTTTAAAAGAGTATCCGTGGAGTTTCTTGCCGGCTCTTCTCCATAGGAAACAACCAATTGGAACCGTGCACCTAGCTTCTGACGTTTCATAAGTGCCCATGTTGGTTTATGTGAAATTAAATATTTTGATTTTGAAATTGCCTGAGTAGTACATACAGTAATTATTATTTCTTGCATTCATATCAATCTCATTGGATGTTGGAACATGCAGATGCCAGGCATTCAACCTGAAAGTTACTGAAAAATCAGGTCGGCAAATCGGACTTCCAAGACTCGTGCGAAACACTAAGCACGGGTATAAGTTCTACAGTCTTAACACAATACTAAGTACTTAAAACTAAGTAATAATGTTTAATATTAAAGCTCGTGTTCAGTAACTTAATTCACTAAGTTTGGAAACGGTAACTAAGTTACTCGGTAGCAAGCGTAAACGCTAAGAGCAATATTTTCATAGACATTCTAAAGAAACTAACTGAATTGGGTTTAATTTAAGTTTCTTTAACAACTATAGTATCAAGTAATATAATATATGTGTATATAACATGAACTTTCATGTTATAAAAACGTATATTTCATAGCTGCCTAGTTTTTAGGAAACCTTTTTTTAAGTTGGCTGACCTTGAATGCTGGGCAAATCCTTCCCCCGAATTCTTTCACAAACCTTCTGAGCCATTGTTAAGCACCTAAAAATCATAATTATAAATTCTTTACTCCCAAAAGCAACAAGAGATGTTCCAAAATGTATGGAGCCTGGACCACAACCTTGTACACTATACTGAAAAATAGGGAAACTCATTTAAAACAGTTCTCAACTGTCCAATTACTTTAAAATGGCTTTGTTTGCAGGTAAACCACAAGAAATTACACTTGAAATTGCAACATACAACAAAAACCCGTCATGGCGATAAATTTGTCATTTTGATTGATTAATGACGTTTGATATGTTTATTGACACTCTTGAGACAGCAGACAGTTCTCTTTAAATCTCTTTCAGTTCTTTTTCGATCAATGGTTGGTCTATGGTTTACTGTCATTTTTTTTAAGCACAGAGTAAATCTAAATCGGTGAGACGCCATGTTGAAAGTCAATAAAAATAATTGATACACACACACACATACACATATACATACACACACACACACATACATACATACACACACGCATACACATACATACATACACACACGCATACACACACATACACATACATACATACACACACACACACACACTACTTACATACACATACACACACACACATTACACACATATTATTTTATACATATTGAAATGAATTATCTGTATTTTTTCCGAATTCTTCAAAATTTTCTCTTTATTTTGAGGTAGTTTACATAGACCTGGCCCATTTTAAAGATCTTGTTTGGATGCAAAAAAAAAAACATTTTAACAACTTTAACAACCGACAGATCTTTATGATACAAAAATACACGTTCAAATGGACCGAAGTTACTCAATTTTAATTCAACTAATGTTAAGTACCGTACCTGAAAAAATAATGCCCAAAAAACATACGAAAAATACTAGTAACAATCGAGTATCGGAACAAAAGAAAGCTGCAGAAACGTATAAAACGCCGCGAAATATAAAAGAAAACACGTTTCTTTCTTGCAATATGTCGGAAAATCAAAGAGCGAAGACGGTATGGTAGCTTTTCCTGTGTGTGGTGAAAATTGTTTTATGTTGAACATCTTTTACTATATGGAGATAAAGATGTGTGAATATACTTTGAATGGTCGAACTATTTTTCCAGATAACTTGAGGAGTGAATATCATAATGCTAGTATTAGGGTAACCTCCCTATCAAAGTTAAGTCAAGGAAATTAATTATTTGGCAAATTGACTACGTTTAGCAACTTAAATTTCGTCCGTTAATTTAAATCATACCTGCTATTCTGTGACAGTTGTAGGAAATGGCTGTAACTCGGCAAATTGGCAGTGTGTCCATTTGATAAACAATTAATTTCCCTGACTGTACCTACCTAAGCTAAATATGCGCTGTACTAGGTGTGGGTTCAAGAAAATACAGCTTCGGTTAGGGATCGAAGTCATGAGCTATCTGTAGCCAACCGGCACTTTAACTGTTATCGGGCTATTGTCGCAACACCTATTAAACATTCTTGTAACAACGAGGTGGTATTGGGGCTAAATGCCCAGGGTATGCTAGACATGTTTTTGCAGGCAATCTAACCCAGGTTACAAACCAAAACTATCTGACAGCGTCTGTGTCCTTCAACCTATAACCCAAAACAAGAGTGAACAGGCATGTCCTGACCACAGTCGTTCCATCGTAGGCAACTTCTGGGCACACCCGTTCCAGCTCAGGCATTTGCTGGACACACTCGTTCTATCGTAGCATCTTCTGAGCTCACTCGTTCCATTGTAGGCAACTTCTAAGCACGCTCGTTCCATCTTAGGCATTTGCTGGACACACTCGTTCCATCGTACGCATCTCCTCAGCTCACTCGTTCCATCGTAGGCATGTTCTGGGCACACTCGTTCCATCGTAGGCATTTACGGGGCACACTCGTTCCAGCTCAGGCATTTGCTGGACACACTCGTTCCATGGTACGCATCTTCTGAGCTCACTCGTTCCATCGTAGGCATGTTCTGGGCACACTCGGTCCATCCTACGTATCTTCTGGGCTCACTCGTTCCATTGTAGGCATCTTCTGGGCACACTCGTTCCATCGTAGGCATTTACTGGGCACACTAGTTCCGTCGTAGGCATCTTTTGGACACACTCGTCTCATCGTACGCATGATCTGATCTCACTCGTTCCATCGTAAGCCTCATCCATCGCTTTCCATCAGGCAAGATCGAGACAAAAATACCTTTGTTCATAATACTATTATCTCTAAATGTTTTAATCGCTTCAAAAATATTTAATTAATAATCCCTCCTCAGAACAAATGATAACATTCATGATTCATCTAGTTCGCATAGCTTTTAGAATGGACAATGATAACATTTTAATCTTTTAGTCGTTTTTAATTGGAAAAGTTTTTACTGTTTTAATTTTGCCTTTGAATACTATAACTAAGTATCTGAATTAATTTTGTCACAGTGCCTTTTGTCCCCTCTGATAATAGAGGCGTAACTTTTTCCAAATGATGTCTAACTCTGGAGGTCAACTCCAGAATTGGAAAGACTCTGAAGTGGGTTAAAAGTATTTTTTATTGTAACACGTTAACCCACGTTCGCATGGACGTAAAAAAACGCGGCAGGGTATAATCGCGTTCCGCGCTTGGAATGGAACAAATAGAAAGCGGTACATGACTGTGCTATAATTTGTATGTAACATCTTGCATGCCATGTGTGTGTATACTTATGTTTTGGACAAACAAATGATCTATCTATCTATCTGTTCGCACGGCCGCGGTTTTTCCCAGCCGCGATTTTTATCGCGCGTGGTTCGATTTTCAACGCTAGACGTTGAGCGTTGAATGAATGCTACATACGAAGTTCTATACTTGTGTTCTCAATGTCCCACTGACGATGACGCGCAACAATCGCGTGCGGTGGTCAGTACGGTGCGGCGCGCCGGCTCATAGAGTTCAGATGTGCTGCATGCTCAAGGCTGTTAGTATCGCACGCTGATGCTGACCCGAAGAACGCATAGGTAAATAAAACATTGGAACAAACAGTCGTTAGTAAAGAGCTATTATTGATCGAAGTTAGTAAAAGTAATTTATTTGAATTTAGTTATCTTTAACTGCTTACCTACGCGACGATAGCGTAGGTAAGCAGTTTCCACTTACTTCCTTTTACAAATGTTTTGTTCGATTGGTTGGAATTTCTTGCCCGTTCTTCTCTATAGGTACCTACTACGCTTTGGAATGGGCAACTAGCTTCATTTTTCTGACTGACTGACCCTTTGACAATTAAAAAGTGCCTGTAATTGGTTTATTTGAAATAAATGCTTTGAGTTTGAGGTCGAGTTAGGCCGACGACGCACGTGCCTGTATTCGACAAGATGACAATTTTTTTCCAAGAACCCTGAGTTTTTTAAGTTAATCTAAACATTCCTACCTATTTTATGCCTAGGGTTTCGAAAACGAAACAAAATTATAAAATATACCTAAGTTATAAAATCTTAATTATATTTACTTATAATTATATCGGATATTTGCCCGTTGTTTTGTTTAATAACACCTCCGATGTTTTCGACTCCAATATTAGGTACCTACTATGGTACCATTATAATATGAAATCCTAAAATGGTTCTGGGGTCTGGTGGGGTTAATCATAAAGAAAGTAAGTAAACATTAAACGAGGTTAATTTGAGAAAATACAATACCGACATGCTATTTACCTGATAATTATTATACATTTTCAGGATATTTCCTTTAGTCACTATGTGGCGTTAAAAACTTGGCCTTTTAAATATAAGTATGTAGTTCATTGTTCAAGGGATGCTTCCAAAATATTCCTTGCTTCTTTTGTGGTCTCCTGGCCTCACAAATGGCTACCGCTAATAATTTTGCGGAATACATCGTACGTCCGCACTGCACTAAGAATCAGTTCTAAGTGATTTTTTAACGCTCGTTCGAACACTGTTGAAGGCGGGAAAAAATCGTGCTAGGCGTTTTTATTCTGCCGCGATTTTATTACGTCTGTGGGAACGTGGGCTTATGGCGCATGTTTTCCCAACTGAAATGTGGTGGGGTAGGCTTCCACTCTTAACAAATACCAATATTTTAAATGGCGCGACCAACAAGAACTTCGCACTGTGTGACACTAATAAAATACATACATAGGCAAATTCCAAGACACAGAAGCTTCTTTAAGCACTAAATAGAATTAGATTGATTTAAATTGTCAAATAGTAATTATTGGCTTGAACGAAAATCGATTTTCAAACACCAAGATGTCGTATGAGCCAGCATCTGCCCATACAAGCTCGTGTTTACTTTATTATGCATTCAGCGACCTCCTTTAAAATTTGACCCGACAACTATAAATCAAAACCCTGTATGTGCCAAAACTGGAACTAGGCGACTGCGTCCACTAGCGCGGCGGGCGGTTCGATCGATCGAAGCCGCTATTTTTATTTTCAAACATGAGAAAATTTATACCATATTAGAGCAAGAACAAGTTAAAGTGCTTTTGAACTTACTTGGTTTTTGTTGGCTATCGGCTTTGAAGCTTCGACACTGTTCGACTTACTGTAAGCTGTTTATTTTTTAATTGGTTTTTGAAATATTTCTCACGTTTTATTTTAGTAAACAGGAATGGAATGTCATTACTTGCTTATATAGGACAAATAATTACGCTTTGCTAAATGTTAAAGGACAATAAAGGTTTTATTTCTAATGTAGTCTGAACATAGTGATTGTAGGTAGACGAAATAAATTGGGGCTATTCTAGCCGAGCTCTTTAAGAAGCGTCTAAGAATAGAGAGACAGAAGTCTTCTTTTACGATTGCTCTGGCTTTAGCTTGAAATTCTGGTAGTTTTCCTTCACCTAGCTCCCATACAATACGTTTGAAAATGACCTTGAATGTCACAAGTGTTGCAGAGTACTGCTACTGTAATAATTAGTTGGTATAATTTAGTAATCGTGATCTGGTTAGTGCATAATAATTATGTACTAGCTTTTGTCGGCGGAAGGTCGGAAATTATCCTATTACGTTAACGTTAACGTATTATATAGATAAAGAGTATCCTTCAACCTCACCCAAGTCATAATCTATCCGTGTGACGAATAACAGACAGACGGACACAGAGTTACTTTCGCATTTATAATATTAGTTTGGATGTAAAATCTGGTAGTGATCATAGTTTGGTATTTGAGAAAAAAATATCCTTTCACATATTCAATATGAAACGAATTGCCGTCCATTTTTGTATAACCTTAGACTACTCACAAACAAATGTAGTAAGTAAACTCCGAGCCAATCACAGGCCGCTACCTGAACGCTCGCCAAATCGTATGCAAATAGCAAACAAAATGTGCACGCAATTTCGATTTAAGCTGGAACTCTACCCACCCCACAATCGTTAACCGTTCCACGTGAACGCAATGAACATAATTCTCCGAAATCTTCTCCTCTTTCACAACAAAGAAAACGGAAAAAACAGGTTTTCAACCAATTTGTCTCAGATAGTTACAGTCAAAGTGAATATCGAAATAAAAGAAAATGTTGGATACGTAGTGTTGTATTGTAACAGTCTCAATTTACATGAATTGAAACACTACAGAATAAAATCACAAAAAGACTTTTACAATCCTGTTTGAAAATTCCATAGATATGTTTTTTTTATATTTCTATGGAAAATTCCTTGTGTCAGTGTTTTGAGTAGGTACTTATGTATTACACTAGTTTCGTGTCTAAATAGTTTTAAAACCGATGAATCGGTGATCGCAGATTCTTACGCTTATGGAACATTTTGACGGTTACGTCTGTCCATCTGTCACCAGGCTGTATCTCATGAACCGTGACAGACAGTTGAAATTTTCACAGATGATGTATTTCTATTGCCGCTATAGCAAAAAATACTAAAAAACAGAATAAAATAAATATTTAAGGGGGCTCCCATACAACAAATGTGGTTTTTTTTGCCGCTTTTATAGATAATGGTACGGAACCCTTCGTGCGCGAGTCCGACTCGCACTTGACCGGTATTATTTTCTAGACGTTACTGTCCTACTGCTAGGCAAATGCCTCCCACAAGTCCTTCTAGGTGCTCTTTTTCTGCGGCGTCTCGAACCAAACCTCATGGTACGCGTCTAAGTCATCTCGCCACCTCTTTCTGAACCGGCCTCTGACATCTTATTAACTATTAATTGTTTGCGTTTGGGATGCCCATATGGAAACTAACTTGTACAAGAATCTCTCAATACAGATTCAATATGAAAGAAGTTAACATATTTAAATTGAGAAAAATACATTCATATTCTCGAGTGTCAGTCTTGCTTGAGGAAACTTTGTACGCACACTGTCGACTCGACCAGTCTGCAGGGAAAGAATGAATAGTAATATTTTACGATGTTAGCTTTCTGAACGACTGTTATGTTTGTTGGAAGATTCTAGATCTGTTTTAAAAGGAATGGAGCTGCAGATTGTAAAATTTTTGTAAACGAATATTTTTAAGAGGCGCCCAATTTTGCCGCGTGAGCATAGAAATAGTCCCAGCGGCGTAACACACATAAAACGACAATTATTGATCGTTTTTTTTTCATTTTGACAGTTCTGACACGTTCATTGCGTTATTTACGTTGTTGAGCAGACGAATTTAGTAAACCTATGAAGCCATGGATTACAAGCTAAATAAAAAAATAAAAGACAAAGAAAGAAAAACTATAAATAAAAATAATAAGATAAATTATGTTAAAGTAATATTAATATTTTTATTTTATCAATGTTATTTGTTAAAATCTTATAAAAAATAGTTTAATAAGTGTTATAAATTGCGTTTGTGTCTAATCATCACGCTGTGCAATACATATGTATCTAAGGCGCTTCCCTGACCAAACGACCTTGAGCCTTCGGTCCTTCTCTGTCCCGTCGGGGAGTCTCGCTCTGTCTCGCTCCCTCCGCATGCTCATTTATCATAAAATTCACAAAAATAATGAAATTATTTGAATAAAAAAAGACAAGTAAAGTTTTAAAATAAAATAAAACGTGCATTATTTAGATTTTTAAATTATCTATCCATTAGTGTAATCCTCAAATGAATAGAACGTCACCTTTAGCAAAAGATGCATGCAATCAATAATTTTAGTCACTTTTTTATAAGGAGATTTTAGATGTATTTATAACACATACAAACAAATAAGAACGTGCAATGTGATGATAGGATATCGAACATTAATATTGTGCTTTTAGATGTAGTTTATTACCCATAGTGAATGAGTTAATAGCCTCTGAATAACGCACTATGACAAGGTTTTGGTCGGGGTACCGCCTTAACGTAAGTAATTATGATACCTCTGATTCATAACAACTAAGAAGTTTTATACCTTACATAATGTATGTATTCATAAATGTTTTATATAGGCGCCATAGTCTGCACAAAACACCCAAGCATAATGTTTAATGCTTTTAGAATAAGATCTTAATGTCATTTATCTGTTTTATTTATGTTAAAATAATGAAATTTCAAACAAAAAAATGGATCAGAAATATCCTTCAAAACTGTCGGATTGTTATTGAAACTGTGTTACGCATTATAGTGCTGGAATATAGATAAACAATTTTATAAGACAGAGCGTACACACTCGGCGGTATTGTCTTGTGTAAATTACTTTGACTTTTTTTTTTTTTTTTGGATGGGAAATCATCAAATGACCTCTCCCGCTCTGGGCGGAGCGGAAGGGCGTGTCAGACTCTTACTGACTAAAACCCACCCGTGTTCCTTCAGTTGCCTGTGCGCCAGGGCCACGGTAACTCTTTCGAACAATCCGCGACCCCGGCAGGCATCGGCCCTATCGGACCCCGTCAATTATGCTGACAACTCTTTGAGGCGCGCGTGGAACACAACGCGCCGTCGACCCGGGCCTGGTCCTTACCGGACGGCGAGCTGCCCATTGCTCGCCGTCCGCAGGCCCGCGCCTACGGTGGCCGGGAGTCGGCTATGGACTCCCGACGCCCAGGGTGTCTCCTCCTGCGGCGACTAGGGGCGTGAGGGCGCAATGATTGCCTCTCCCTCACGCGCTCCGCCTCCTCCTTCGCGAGCATTACTGCTTCGCAGAAGGAGGTGACTGCTTCCCATTCTCTCTCGCTCCGTACTATGGCCCGAACCAGGGCCGGACGCGAGAGATCGCCGCCGCCGATCGCCGCCACGAGGACACGGCGGTGCTCCGCCCAAGCCGGGCAGACCTCCACCGTATGCTCCACCGTGTCCTCCGGGCGATCCACACAATGCCAACACCCGGGCGTTTCCTCCCGCCTTATCCGAAACAGGAACCTCCCGAAACAGCCATGTCCGGTGAGGACCTGCGTCAGGCGGAAGGTGAGGACGCCGTGGCGCCTCTCAAGCCACTCCTCAAAGAGGGGACTTACCGCCGCAATTGTGGCGTGCCCAGCGCTGGGTTGCGACAGTCGCACTCTCCATGCCGCCATGAGATCCCGCCGGAGCTCTGTCCGCTGTGCCGCGATTTCTCGCGGCAGCGGAGTAACGCCCCGGCGTTTCGCCTCCTCGCGCCACTCCCAAATGTGCGCGAGGACTTTTGCCTCCAGATCCAAAATTACTTTGACTTGACATTAACTTTTAGCAAAATTGCACCCTAATTACGTAACACAATAACTATCACAATCTGAATCATTTTGAAACCTATTGCTAATCCATTGCTTCATAATGTTCGAAAAATTTGTCTGCTCAACAACGTAAATAACGCAATGAATGTTGTTGAACTGTCAAAATTAAAGCCATTCCTACTGTTAGTATGTTACGCAATTACCCCGCTGGTAGGTAGGTACCTATTTCAGATAATTTTCAAAACTTTGTTTAAGAGATAGTTTTGTTAATGTGCGTGATATTACTTATTTACTATAAAGTAATAGTCTGGTTAATAGACAGATCAGTCTGCTTACACCTTATGTTTTCTGTCTGTCAAATAATATTCGCTCTGGCATGTAGAAAATAGACTATTTGACTGTATTTTTTTATTTGATTTTTCGCAACCTAGAAAAATATTAAGCCACAGTAAAAAAAAAAAAAAATGTCAAAAATGGCGAAGTTCTATGCGTTTTAAAGTCGATGCTAGACGAAGACAGCATCATTAGCACCTGACGTCACAACACAGGAACGCCATAGTAACTTCACGCCTTTCAGTACAATGATCGTCAATTGAAATGTCTAGACGCACAGAAATAACATAATCTGAGTACTGACGTGTCTTCATGAGACAAACCAATGGATAATGTATGTGGACGTGAATTTGGCTTTGTTAAATGATGAATGAGACAGATTTTTTACGGCTGACGTAGCATGTTCAGACACGTAAATTGATTCGGAATTCAACAAATATTCCAAGGCTCTTTAAGAAGGGTAGGCAGAGGTATTTTACCCACATTTCACTTTACCTGACCTAGGTACTATATATTTTCGATGGAGTCCGGGGACTCGCGTTTTCCATTCTTAGGCACGGCATGCAGAAATGTAATTACTGAAGTGAAGTCGTTCACACCTAAATATTACCATAGTGGCTTCAATATAAGAGAAGATTAGAGGATGATCTTTTATTTTGTTAATACTACTAGACACAAATCCAAGCTCCAACTTGTTACCAAGATTACCAGTAAAACCCAATAACACTTTGCTTAGAAACTGATAGTTTTATCCGAGCGAAGTTTATAAAACCCCATAGGATCAATAGTCTGGCTAATAGACTGCTCAGTCTGCTTACAGCTTATGTTTTCTGTGTCACAGAAAATTTGCTCTGGAATGTAGAAAATAGACTATTTGACAGTTTTTTTTTTTATTTAATTTTTATAAACCTAGAAAAATATTAACCCACAGTAAAACAAAAATTGTTACTTATACATATTATGTCAAAAAATGGCGAAGTTCTATGCGTTTTAACGTCGATGCTAGACGGAAACAGCATTATTAGCATCTGACGTCACAACACAGGAACGCCATTGTAACTTCGCGTCATTCAGGACCTACTATGATAGAAGAATAATTTCAAATGTGGGTAACTTCTCCATTTTCCCACCGATGTTTTTTTTTTTTTGCTGTCGTCTTTTTAGCAACATTATTATTTTTATGTCTCTTGTCATTTCTCGGGACCCTGGGATCTCGGATCTTTGGAAGGCGTACGAGGGGCCGAAGCCATCTCGTAGAGGCCCGTTAGACATTTTTAATGAAATGAGGCAATAACCGACGATTATCCCTGTTCGGACTATACAAGTGCACCCAAGGACAACCCTGGTTGATGTAGGACTATTGCAGGAGATGGAAACAAAGATATTGGACTATGGATTTGTGTAGCTGAAGTGGACTGGTTATCTAGGACTATGGAAAGACTATGGCCCCTGTCTGACCAATGTTTTATATAAAATACACAGATAAAATGGCAGGGGGTGACTTGTACACTCAATAATGGGCCCCCGAAAACGGTCGCTAGCACATAGTATCGTATGAACAAAGGGGCAACATGTTCTGAGGTGCTTTTGAAGAGTGGAGAGGTATCTGACAGCTATCAGGACAATCCCAGAAGTACGGTCAAGGTCCCTACCATTACCTTACTGGAATACTTCCTTCCTCCGAGCACGTTTGCCCTTGTGGATCTCCACTTAAACCGGCCAATAGAGGCAAGAAAGAGGTGGGAGCTTTGTTCCTCGTCATTGTTCACTTCAGCCGGCCAATAAAGACAAGCCAGAGGTGAGGAACAAGACTTCTTTTGGGAGATAGGGTCCGTGGGTCGCTTTAGTAAATTTACATTTATCTTTACATCTTTATTAAAGTATTATATATTTTTTATAGTAGTCAAATACTCTATTACTAACACTGTTTTTTAGAGAAAGGCATCAAATAACTTCAAAAGGTTCTTTTGTTGAAAGCATACCTATTAGACCCTAGTAATTTCACGAGATTACAATATGTCCTATTATTTTAATTAAAATTCTAGACCCTCATATCTTACTACCCTAGATGGTGTGTACCTAGAATTTAATTATGTGAATGGTCATTCGGAGTAAGTTAATTAATTTTACGATATGTCATTTTTTTTTAGGCTATCATCACTTTAGCAAATCTCCAATACTTTTACGTTTTGAATAAGAATGATTTTGAGGCCGAGATCTGCATATAAACGTTATTTAGCACGTGTTTGGATAAGCGTTATTTTTATCACTATCGCACGACTGCAAGTGCAAGATAGAGACGGGAACATCTTTAAGTCAAAGTTTAAGTGCTAAGTAACGTTTATATATATGTATTTGTGTCGTATTATTTTCAAAACATCCCTTCAAACGTGTGCGGCGCCGAATCCACTATGATTTACTATAATAGCAATAAGTTCTATTAAATCAGTATGGCTTTTAAAATGAACATGTTCGCATACTTAGTACATTGTAACTCTCGCTATCCAAACGAACACTTTAGTACATATTTTCCTTAGAAACAAAACGTTTCTTCATAACAACAAGTTTAAAACAAACATGCTAAGATAAACAACTTTTATAAAATTATATTACTGAGTTATAAAACAAAATGAAAACAATCTGGCTAAAAACTCTAATAATATATGCTTACATTAAACGTACAGTAAAGTTTAAATCATTTCTGTATTTCGTCTAAACATAATAAAAGAAAATACTCTACATAAGTGGAAGTACGTTTAGAGTATTTGGTCTTGAATTGACGAGATTATAATGAAATACAATAATGTAAGGCTATGACAATAATACGTGCTGAATAAAATAAATAAATTAAGACAAACAATTATTTGCAGATGCAGGAAAGTATTGACACCATATTTATCTCGTCTGCTCGACGTTTGTATCCAAAATACACAAATTACGTGTCTGCAGGGATCCAAAATATCAGCGTCAGGTACATTTGCCTGAGTCATGCTGAGCTGGACTCCCCTTTGGTGCAACCTTGAGACGCAAACCGCACTTTGAATGTTTGTTATTTCATTTACAGTGTGTCATAATGATAGTCTTACTTTACTTCTTTAAAATAAGTTTTTTTAATGTATATTGGCACCTTGGGTAGAGCAGTGGTGGCCCAGTGGTAACGGCCGCGACTTACGAGTTGTCGGTCGTAGGTTTGAACTTTGTGTAAATTATTTCATCACCACTGCTCTCAAAACGGTGAAGGAAAACATCGTGAGGAAACCGGCATGTCCTAGAACCAAAAATTCGAAGACATGTGAAATCTACCAAATCGCTCTGGGCCCGCGACGGGGATTACGGCCCACTCCCTCTCACAGAGAGAAGGCCTGTGTCCCAGCAGTGGGAACATTATAGGCTGATTGTGAATGGCACATTGTATTTTATTTATTTTCATGTAGGTACCTAATTTGTTATATTTTAATTGTGCTTTTGAGTGTTCTGCTATTTCTTTTGTGTGCATCAAATAAATGGTGATCAAAACATTGAAATAAACTTCGTCACCTCTTTCTTTCTACTCGTACTTGAACTCGAGCCTATCATGGTAAATAGTTGAAAGTCGCATACTTGGTTCTACATGTTAAGAGACACGCGACAAAGGGTAACAAAACGAGACATGAAGTGAGATGAGACATGAGTGACATGAGTGTGTCGTGTTGTTTGATGTTTCAACAATCTTGAGGACTTGTTCGTTCAAAGGATTTGCTCAGCAAAAGTGAGTGGGATTATATTTAGGTGGGTCGTACATCGTTTGGAAAGTTTAGCCTAACACTTGGGATATATTTTTAAGACTACTCTAATAGGAAAAGCTAGAAGTTTTGTTGTGTAGATCATGCGTGAAAAGGTAGAAGTTCAAAATAATATTACTAGAGGTACAAACACAATTGTCAGCACTGTACCGGTTGCAGCTAACGTCGATCTTGATGTGCATTCGAGGAATGAAAAGTTTTAAGCAATTTTAAATACATTCTTTTCTAATAGGACATGTACCTATACCTCCCAACCATTTACTATTGAAACTGTAATTTCCTAAGAAATGCAACTCATTTTCTGAAGACGTTGCGATACGTCAATAATGCAACATTTTGTTGCTTTTTAAGTAGATTCTTTATGTAGCATCTACAACGCCACATGCGAGCTACGCGTCACACTGATGTCATCCAAAATCCTGCATCGTACAAACAGAGTTGGCCGCGCAACTAGCATATATACAACGTCCCGACATCAATCGCCGGGCAGTTGCCCACCAGAAACAATACCCGTCTAGTCGGAGGATCCTCCTTTTTCTATGGAGGTATTAGGGAACTTTACACCCTGTTCCTCACACCAGTAAAGGTTCATTAACGATAAATATACGTCTTTGAGTGCAACTGTCATTGAAAAATTTATTAAACTATTAACAAGTCCATTAAGCACAGGTAAAATCAGGAAAGCGATGCGTTGAAAGGGGATCGTTTCTTAGCAATGATAAACCATCCTTCATTTCCATCCATTTTCATTGACGGGAAACGTGGCTAATAAATTAACTGTCAAACATCAATTCTCTTTGAAAGCTTTGGAACGCAAAGTGCGAATAGTTAGTGTCAATTGGAACACATTAAAAGCTGCCCACGCTTGACCAATCGCCTTTGAGATGGTAATGGAAACGACCAATGGGGTGGAATTATTTAGATGGACCAATTAATTGGTACCTGGGATGATTGATGAAACTAATATTTTAAGTAAAGGCTGCTCAACCTAACCTTGTCTAAGAAAAATAAATACTACAAAAAGTAGGTACTTAGTATAGTGTTTATTTTCAAATAAGATACTATGTAAAGTTATGAAAAGAGTTCTTAATAATAAGCTGATAGCATGTCTGGAAGACAAAGAGCTCCACAATGACCATCAGTATGGCTTTCGCCGTGGTCGGTCAACTGAAGATCTTCTTGTGTATGTTACGAATTGCCAGGGCGAGGCCATTGAGAGACACGGTGAAGCCCTTGCTGTGTCCCTTGATATATCAAAGGCCTTTGACAGAGTCTGGCATGCTAGTCTGTTGGGTAAGCGCCCGCATTCGAAATCTCTGCTGACTTTTGCAACAGGATTTCCAACTTCCTGTGTGAGCGATCGATGAGTGTAGTTATAGATGGCCAATCATCGGATCATATGGTTATTGATGCCGGTATTCCTCAGGGGTCTGTCCTTTCTGCGACCCTATTTCTGCTGCATATTAACGACGTACTACGTACACAAAACGCAGGTACGCAAGGTACGCAGATTACAGCAGAGTCTCAGAAAGATACCTGTCATGTGTAAGAGCCAACAGAGAGGATACAGGTACTCTAAGAGCGGCCATTGTGGAGCGAATGCACTTGACCCTAACTCTCGTTTCCCAGTGGGGCAACAACAGTCTGGTCTAGTTCAATGCTCAGAACACACAGGCCTGTCTTTTCACTGCCGAAAGGAGCCAATTCTAACTATCTCCTACTTTCTGAGGTACATCTGTACCATTTACCGACCGCCTTTTGCGCACAGAATTGACGTCAAAACTCAACTTCGGCTCAACCATCGAGTCCAAAGCACAGAATGCAGCCAAAAAGCTGGGTATCCTAAATAAGGTGACGCGGTACTTCAGATTTGGACAGATTCTGGGTTTGTACAAAGCTCAGGTCCGTTCCTGTATGGAGTATTGCAGCCACTTATAGGATGGCTCAGCAAAATACCAGCTTGCTGTACTTGACTCAGTGGAACGCAGAACAAAATGGCTCATAGTTGACGAGGCACTGGGAACTAGGCTTCACAGCCTGGCTCATCGGCGTAACCTTGCTTGCCTGTCGATCTTCTACAGACTCTACTTTGGAAAGTAGGCGTAGGAGCTTCACGACCTGATCCTACCATCTCCCTTTCACTACCGGTACTAGACGTACTGCTGGGTACCATCCGCACTTAGTCGATATACCGACTAATCATACCCAGCTCTTCTCCTCCACATTTATTATGTGCACGGCCAAAGTCTGGAACTCTCTGCCAGCGTCTGTCTTCCCTTCCACGTATAAGCCGTCAGCCTTTAAAGCAAGAGTGGATAAGTATCTTCTGGGCTTGTTCGTTCCATCACAGACCTCATTCATCGCTTTCCACCAAGCGAGATCGAGGTCAAGAGTTGGCCCATTTCGCAATAAAAGAAAAAATAATACCTACTTACATCATAAATATGTATATGCTAAGCGTCTTAAAATAATAATAATAATAATAATATGCGCATGCAGATTGATTGATATAAAACTGAAGGGAAAAGGAAACATAAGGCATAAAAAATTCGCCTGCGTCACTACCAACACGAAAAGTTCCCAAAAGGCTGGCTGCATTGCCACATTGTATGGCAATACCGATTCTTTGGCCAAAAAAAAAATTGTAAAGGTAAAAAAAATACACATTATTATATTTGAGTTAGTACCTAAAATAGAATAGAATACTCTTTATTATGTACCCATATAAATTACAGATATAAATGTAGAAATACCTACCTACCAAAGAAATGCTTTTTCAAATTCCATCAACGCCAAACAGAGTTTTATAACGCGGATCATTCATCAAATATTAAAACTTTGAAAGTCCTTATGAAAAACACCCAAAAATAAACAGAATTAAAATTAGCTGAGCAAAAGTAAAAAAGGTCAAATTATTTCTAAGGCTTCAAAACATAGACTACTATTATCTTCAAACGTCAAAAGGGACTGCTGAAGCCTGAAGCTGAAGTTAGAAATAGAATTCTTTATAAAGCTGGTATAATATACAAAAAAGTTAACAAAATGGGAGAAAAGGCTAACTGAAAAAAATTCAATAGATGTTAAAGATGGCGTAATTCTATTGTGTGGATGGTCCCGGCGGCGGATTTATTCAAGTTTAATATGTATGGAGTGACGCTGAATAGAAAAAACCTTTTATTTCACAAAATAATATGTCTGAAATTGATAAAATTTCTGTTGTTAAGGCCTGAGAGTAGGGATAAGATAGAAGGTTGTGTTTAATTGTATATTATGTCCTACAGACTAAATATCTCACAGTTTATGTAATTTCTTTTACATCACAAATTCCTACTGGCTACATGCCAAGGCAGGTAGGTAGATATTATGCGCTATTTTCTTTAAATTTCAATTGTGGCGTAGTACCTAACTACACAATTTTAAGTGGTTTGTTATAATTTAAAACCTTCTGAAGACAGGGAATTGTTAATAGTTTCTGTCAATGTAACCGAAATTAAACTAACTAATTACGTGCGTAAACAACGATTCGCTTGTAAATTATTTCCTACTTTTCTTTCTCATCTTCCTTTTCCAAAAATCTGTCCTCTTTTTCATCGTTGCTAAGGAAACTAATTTGTCGTTTCGAGCCGTTTCTTGTTGCAATAAGCTAGACAATATCATTTAAAGAAGTTCTCTTCTCTCTTCGTTTCAGTTATTATCTTCCTAAAATCGATAAGGTTGACTCATAGACAATTTAACTGACTTTAGTGTATATTAAATACTTTATAGTTAAGGTTTGTTTTATTATTTGTCTATTTTATTTTTGTGTAGAGTCTGACATCTATTTGAAGTGATATTATAATACCAATATAGATATAACTAACCAAAATTTATATTGAATACAGTCATTCAGAAGGTGTCACACCTTCAATTGATATACTTTTTAACTGACTTCAGAAAGGAGGAGGTTTACATTTCGTCTGTATATTTTCTTCGTATGTTTGTTACGCGATATCCGGCAACTGTGGATCGATTTCGAAAATTCTTGTTTTAATAGATAGGGTTTGCCTCTGGGATGGTCATACATTTTATTATCTATGTTTGGGTCGTTTTTCAGTATTTTTTCCACCTAGTGTATATTGATGATGATATTATAATAACTTCCTATCACTGTTATTTACATAGCAAGTAGTATACGAATTTGTGTAGGGTATATACCACAACAAAAAATTTAAAAATTAAAACTCTTTAGAAAAAAACAACCAACATTCAAATATAATAAAAACACTACCAAGTGAAAAAAATACTTTAAATTTGGGAACTGGTAGCAAAAAACGAAAATACAAAACCAAAGAAATGAAAGTTATTTTTTACTTTGTAGTGTTTATTTTGGAAGCCGGTTGTTTTTTTTTTTGTAAAATGTATTTTTCTTATCTAAGTACCTACTTGACCAGTTGGCAGTCAGGATATTATCAAGACAAGGTTTATATTATTTCTCCAGAATTAGTTTACCTACTGACAGGTTACCTACATGAGTTCATATAATTATTTATGTTATTTGACTATCTATGTCAATTTGGTTTAAATTCATTCATTATATATAAATATAAATCTATTCATTACAATGTTTTTTTAATGAGTTGTATCGCTATATTATATGTGGTTAGCTATCATTTTTTTGTATTAAAAGAACCCAAGGACCAATAAAAAGTCAATGAATAGGTTTTGTATTAAAACATATGCGAGTGCATTAAATAATATTAAGAATATGGCAGGGAGCAGACAGCTGATCTACCTAACTCTCAACCAATTAAAATCTGCATCGTACCGTTTACTCTGAGCTGAGAGGAATCCCCTGCAATTCGCATGAATTTAGATAATGCTATTACCGATAGATTCCAATAGCTTTGTACTATTATAAAGATAGCTATATATGAATCTGTTGGAATGTATACTCAGTAATTACAGTTTGCATATCCTAACTATAGAGTTAGGATATGCAAACTGTAATTAACGAGTCGTGTTGATTTACATCAATTAGTACATGCGCAGAGGAGAATCTAGGCATCTGAATAGAATTAATACTCATGGAAATAATGATTTAATCACCACAGCTGGTAAAATGATTGGTGATTCACAATGAGGATGCTGCACTTATTTTACTAAATAAAGGAAGAATATTTTCTTTCCCTGGATACCATCTCAATTCGAAAATCGTGGCGATCTCATTTGACCAATCACGTAGTGTTATCATATTTCGATAACCAATGGATGATGCCAAACACACACACACCAACATCACGCCTTATTCACGTAGTCCCCATAGGGTTAAGCAGAGATTCACCTATAGTACACCCACATTTCACTAGTCCCATGTAAAAAAGAACGTGTCTAATACCATCAATCGGTTACGTATCTAGACTGCGCAAATACCACACAATAATACGCGGTGCAGAAGGCCTAGAGAAAGTAACATCCGATTAGCGATGACGCTAGTAGAAATGACAAAAATTGTAGGTCAACGAATAGAAATTATCTAGACAGTGTTAACATCATACGATTAAACGAAACGAATCGACAGCGTCGAACGATTACTTCTATAGAGATGCGTAGCCAAGTGGCACTTTTTGACAAGCGTTATCACTAATTTTCGATTCGAATGATAGAAACATTACCGAAAGCGATAGCGATTGTAGAAATAGAATCTCTCCGAAGCGAACGCCATTTGTCTAGGCCCTCTGGTCAGCTACGTTTAAGAGTGAAAGTCTAATCCTTAAAACCACTTAGCTTCATGTGCAAAGCCACGAAAAACCTAGAATTTGGAAATTCCAAATGTTGCTTTCGATGTATCGTAGGCCTACCATCGATCAGGGTTTCCGGCGTCCGGTAATTGTCTGTCGGTCAGTTAAAGTGGCAGTTAATAATATGGCCTCTTAGGATTATTCATGAACCTCGTAATAATATCCTATTGTGTGTCTGTAATTAGCTGAAATTATTGCTGAATATTGTGCTTGGTTGTCAGTGCTTAGCGTCAGGGATTCGATTCTTGAATGAAAAGTTACTTTTAGTTAGACTGCTGGGTCTACATTTACCTAGTCTAAACATTTAATCATATAACAGTGCGTTAAATCAATCGTTTGACTTTGACTAATCCGGACGCCAGCGCCACCAGCCGGCGCTCGACAGAGTCTACAACATAACGGTCGACCAGAGTTAAAGCAGAGTTGGTCGGTGGCGGTCAAGCAGTGATTATGTTTAAAATTTGTAGCGCGTTCTGTATAGTTGTGTTGTGTTCCTACAGTGTGTGATTCGCTAGTATAAAAAATTTGTTCGGAAATTATGATTTGATTTGAACTGTAAACAGTTTTTCTATTGCGCAATAACCAACACTTCCCATAGTATACCCAGAGTAGTTAAAATATGGCTGATGATAACGAGAGAGACGTATCTTCTCCGTCAAACATAACATCACGCTTGTTTTCTCCGAAGAATTAAGCAGAGAAGTCCCTTGTTATAGGGAGCTAGCCTATTGAAAAAACAGCAAAGACATTTTCAGCCAACATCGACATGCAATTTATTCGGTACAGTTCCACAAAATAAGAATGTCAATATGAAGCTTGTGGCTTAAAAAAACAGGTCACGTCTGTACAATCAGAAACGTACTGTTTATCTTGTTAATTATACAGTATAACTTTATTTATTCTGGCTTGATGTTTTACTGTGAGCGGAAAAGTTTAAACTTTATTAACATACGAGAACAAACAAATAAGAGTATTTTTGGGCACGGATCAAAGGACCAACATTTTTATTTTTGAAGTAATAATAACATGACATCATGCTTTGTTTCCCCGAATTTTTGGGCAGAGGTGTTCCAATAGTACACCCACATTTTGCCAGTTATGTTTAAGTCCCATGTAATATGGGGGTGAGCCTATTGCTATCAACTGGCAATAATAATATAAGGCATTTTTTATGATATTATGTCATTATCTGCTGCAGGTCAGAGGCCACATACAAAGAAAGAGCAATTAATATTGTGTTAAAATGGTTCTGGTTCCATGTTATAAGACGAATGTTTTACGAATGTTTCCACCATTAGTTTTCATCATTCTCATTAGTCTAAAGTAGTCCACTATTAGACATAGTTCATACATTATTAGTCTAAAATATCGACATGAAATCATTCTTCCTACTATAATAATATTATAAATGTGACATTTTGAGAGCATGAAAGAATGGACAGATGGATGTTTGTTACTCTTTCACGCAAAAACTACAAAACGGATTTGGATGGAATTTGGAACACAGATAGTTTATAACCTGGATTAACACATAAGATACTTTTTACCTCGGTAGTACGTTCCCGTGGGATAATTTCTGACATCCACACGGGCGAAGCCGTGGGCAAAAGCTAGTATTACTGTAAGCTACTTACACATAATGGTAGTATATTACCTACCTACTTTATAAAAGGGTTTATTAAACACTTGTCCGTTTACAACATAATTATGTGATAAAATGCTTAATTCTTTGAGTAGCCGACGAAATTCGAAGTTGTTACCTGGGAGTCAACTTTCTAAGAAATCCGTAGTTTCGGCGTTACGGGCGTTTCCTACTCCGTGTCACCTACAGATATAAGATTAGTTTGGGGCCCGATCTAATAATGAGTGACACCACGATGTGACAGCTGTCCCTATTCCCGATGTGTTTTTACCTGCCCGAAAAAGTAAATTAATCGGGTGTAGGGTTCACTACAAAGTTACAAACTACTTTCGAACGGGCCCGTATCTTGGTTGACGGCCTTAGAAAGTAGGCCCCAGATGTCTAAATTATCCGCAACGCTATTGGGGAACTACGTAAATCCATTTGGTCGTCGATTTGTGTAACATATTGCAGAATACAGAAGAAAATTTCACACATTCGTCGTTTAGTAGTTTCCTTTTGAAAGTGCACGTCCGGAGAAGTACAACTACTCGTACGTGCTATTCAAATAGTTTATTTAAAATTTCCGTCAGCTAAGAACGCGAAGTATACTTCGCGTTCTTAGCTGACGGAAATTCACCATCCACCATCTTTAACATCTTGTATACAAGATGTTAAAGATGGTTAGACACAATGGGCGGTTCTTATCGCTGAAAGCGATATTTAAAGGCAACCTTTGGATGGATTAAATGGAGTAGGAGAGACAAAACTGCAGGTAGTCGGTGGTGTACCATTTACATATACAATAATTACATATATACATTCATAAAACTTACACTTACATATACTATTGAAGTGATTTTATTGGCACAACACGACTACAAACATAGTTTTTGAAATGACGTTCTTTATCGAGGCTGGCGATAGGAGTAAACTGGTAGAAATCGTCACGTTAACGAAAAAGCGTTATGCCCTCTTCATGCGACTTTCTCTCTCTCTCTCTGTCTCATTCTATTAAATATAATTGAAAGAGAGAGATAGTATTTATGGGGATTCGAGGGTACTAAAGCCGGTAGTGAGGTCAAAATTAAAATCCAAAATGGCGGCCGCGAAAACTTTAAAAAATTTCGTCATGGGTGTCGTTTTCATGGTTTTTGAGACTGCTAAAGCCGATAGCAAGATCAAAATAAAAATCCAAAATGGCAACAACCTTATGAGAGCTTCTAAAAGTGGCTCTGAATTTAAAACACATATTAAATTCACAGTTTTTTTTCTCTCTCTCTTTGTCTCTTTCTACATATTATATACGAGTGCGTGCGAGTATCGCTTAAAGAACTTAGTTCCTGACGGGGGTTACCCGACTGCACACGGTTTTTTCTTATCTCGTATTAGTACCAGCTAGCTAGACGATAATATTAGCTCAAGCCACGGCGGTAAGAAGATTAGTCAACCAGCAGGTCGGTGGGTCATTGCCAAGGATCGCTGGAATGAACAATAGTTCTTTGTGCAACAAGAGAGCAAAGTCGTTTTTTGCTACGAGTGCTGATTTTGAATCCTGAGTGTGGCGAGGGATTCAAAGGCACGAGATGCAAAAAACTTTGCTCTCGTGTAACACACATAACTTTTCACTTCAGCAGTGAGAACACTAGGAGATAAAATAATAAACAGGAATAGATGGAAATAACTATTTATTGTGAATCAAAATAATTAACATTGTAGGTAGAGGTACCAATTCAATAAAATGAAACATTTTAAAAGTTAAAAGTAAAATTACTTCAATTCTGCAAATTAAAAGTAACAGATTTATTTGGCAACGTTATAGTTGCATTGAGTTGAGTATGATTATCTGGGGTTAAGGTTTCTGTTTCGGTGGCGGATTGAGAAGGAACAACGGTGAACGTTGGCGACTCTGATCGGCTTTCTGTATAAGTACACTGTGCGTCTTTGGAAGTGGATGGATCATTAGACTCTCGGCATCGGTCGCGAACGGTTGTGTGCTTGCGCTCTCCCGTTTTCGATTTTTGTCGAAGTTTAATTCTTCTCGCTGCGAACCTCGTAGCGCCCCCGCTGCCGCCCCGGCCGCATCCGATCGTCGAACAATTAATTAAATTTATTTAATTAATTGGTCGTATCAAGTGATCAATTAAAAACTGCCTTTTTCAAGGCAAGTGATATTTCTTTAACTGCGCGTTTGTGTGAGTAGCTTCACTAGGCCCCTTCTGGGCAAAACCACAGTTTCGTGGTCCTCGGTGGATACCTAGCGGTGTTAACGATCCGAGTGGGGTGTTGTCCCAACACACCCGCCGAACCCTTTCAGGGTGAGGCAGTCAGTTGGACGGGTCCCAGAGCTAACCGGCCTTGGGGGATCTCCTAGTCGGCTCTGGTGACAGTTTTCCTTCCCCAGCTACTCACCTAGTGTCTCTAGGGTGTGTCTACACCCTTCGCGCTAGACTGTCAGGGCCCCGTTCGCACAATAAGACTGGCGACGGGTTTACAAGCTTAAGGCTCACCATAGGTACTCACCTCCCTGTCTATACCCGACAGGGAGGGTAACTCATCCCCGGGAACACCCACCCGGGGAGTTAGGCATAGGGAATTTTTAGGCCGGAATCCTATATTCCACCATCCCCCCCAAGTAGTAGCCCCGCACCCCCAACATGGGGGATGCCTTAATATTAGCATTTTTCAAGGAGGTCCTCTTCAAGGACCCTGAGTTCATCGCCAAATATGGCGCTAAGTTCGCTGCTTTGCAGCCCCCCACCCCCTGTCCTTCCGACAACTCTGCCGCTATCGCTAACTTTAGCGATGCACTAGAGGCCCCCCCCTCGGTGCAAACCGCCCCCCTCCCCCCCGTACCGATGGAAACCGACCATCGGACAACAACTAGACGCCCCGTCTCCCCGTACTCCTCAGGCTCGGAAACCCTGACGAACTCCTCCTCCGAGGATGACGGTTTCCAGACCGTCACCTCTTCCTCCAAGAGGAAAAAGAACTTCGCCTCTTCGCAGGCAAATAAACTTAGGGACCAATCGGTCACTCCCCCGCCCACCCTTGCGACACCGACCCCCGTCGTCGCCATCACGACCGGCCCCCCCCCCCGCGTTAAGCCCCCCCCCGGCTCTCAATGCTTTACTTGAAAGCAACCCCAAAAAGACCCCCACCCCCCCCCCCTGTCTTCATCCAAGACAAAGCTAAATGGACTGAAGTGTCCAAATGGTGCGTCGATCTCAGGATCGGCTTCACCAGTGCCCGTTCAACCGAGCAGGGCATCAAAGTCCAAGTCCCTAAATCTAACGATTATAGGGAACTTACTAAGCTCCTCAGAGCACGTGGTGTGTCCTTTCACACGTACTCCCTCCCCGAGGACCGTCAGACCCGCGTAGTCATCAATAGGATCCCAAAGGAGATCGCTACCTCCGATCTTAAGGAAGACCTTGTCTCACAAGGCATCCCTGTAGCCGAGGTGCACCGCATGCACCGTGCCCGAGGCGGCGAGCCATACAACATGGTCCTTGTTGTATGCCCCCCCGTCGAAGGACACCACCCGATCTTCAAGATCAAGTCCCTTTGTCATCTCACTGGATTCGATATCCAGAAGCCCCGCAAGACTGGAATAGTTGGCCAGTGTCACCGCTGCCAACTATACGGTCACTCCCAAAAGAATTGCCATGCCACACCCAGGTGCGTCAAGTGCCTGGGTGGGCATGGCACTTCCGAGTGCTCCCGCCCAAAGGACCGTACCCTATGCACGGAACCACCCAGCTGTGTGCTGTGTGGCCTCTCCGGGCATCCAGCCAACTACCGTGGCTGCCCCAAAGCCCCTAAGGCAACGAATCCCAAACTGGCGAAGCGTACGGACGCTCGTCAGGGAAGGGAAGCCCCCTCCACTCAACTTCCCGAGCGTCTGAGTCCCCAGAGACCCAACGCTTGGAATTTATCCCAGCACCAACAGGCCTTCCCGCCCCTGGTACGCAACCAACCCCCCCCTCCGCCCCTCATCGCTCATCAGATGGACCCCCGCATTCGCGCACACGCGCTCGCGGCCGCGCCCGCACACGCGCCCGCGCCCGCGCGCGCACCCGCGCCCCTCGCTACTAACCCCCCGGCTCCTAAAGCCACCACCCCCGCCCCAGTCGCGCCCGTTCCTTCCTCATCCACACCCGTGGCTGTAGGCCCCAACCCCATGGATCCGTTCAACGTGATCTCAGGCACATTCACTGCCTTCCTCACCCCTCGCGCCCGTCAAATGGCCAATGAAATCGTTGCCGCCAGAAATGCCGGTAACCTTTATGCCATTCAGTGCATATATAACGCGTACCCGGACATTACGCACGCGTTACAGTCATTCGTAAACTCTCCCAATCCCACTAATGGATAACGGAATCCTCTCGCGTTTAAAACCCCGATCCCTAAAGCTAGGTTATTTCAATGCCAATGGCATCCAAGGTCAGCGCGACGAAATCGGTATCTTCCTCCGCGACCACCAGATCGATGTCCTCCTCGTACAGGAGACTTTCCTAAAACCCCACACGCGAACGCCGTCGATAGCGAACTATCGGGTTGTTCGAAACGACAGGACTCGGTGTCACAAGGGTGGCACCCTCATTTACTACAGAAAATCCCTCTACTGCATCCCCTTGGACCCGCCCCCCCTCTCACGACTAGAAGTCTCCATTTGCCGACTAGGCATGACAGGCCACCAACCGATCACCTTGGTATCGGTCTACCTCCCCCCTACGAGCCATTCAGAGAACTTCCAACTCTTGACTGACGACCTGACCTTACTCCTCGGCCTGAGTGACTCCGTTATCATAGCGGGGGATCTCAACGCCAAACATCACGCCTGGAATAGTACCAGAATCTCTACCCGAGGGAGACACTTGTTCGACCTCTGCACCCCTCTAAATTTCGATGTCATCGCCCCGATGACTCCCACTCACTTCCCTCACTTGGTTGACCATACCCCTGACGTGCTCGATGTATCACTTTTAAAGAATATCAACCTACGGTTGGATTCTATAGAGGTGATACACGAACTATCATCTGACCACCGACCAGTTGTGCTTAAGCTAGCCCCTCGCGTAGGCCTCCCTGACCCCGACCAACCCCCCTCCACCAAAGTGGTAACGGACTGGAGGAAAGTAAGCGAACGCCTGAAATCCAACACGTCCCCCCACCTAGACTCTATCCCCGACCTCTTCGACTCTATCGCTGACACGACGGCCGCGATCGACTCATTCACTGGACACGTACAATCAGTCCTGAACGATTGTTCAAGGGAAGTTCCAGCGACGGACGACCGTCGCTGGAAGTTGCCGGACGATGTACGTGAACTGATGACTGAGAAGAACGCGGCTGTCCGTGCGTACAGCAACTTTCCCTGCGACGCGAACCGAGCCCATATGCGCTACTTACAGCGAGCTGTAAGGACACGTGTAGCGGAGCATCGGGAAACGGGCTGGGATGAGTTGCTGAGCGAACTTGAGCCTACCCACCTAGCATTCTGGGAGCTTCAGAGGAAACTCAAATCCCGAGAAGTAGTCCCTATGCCCCCCTTGATCCGCCCAGACAATACCATCGCTTTCGATGATGTCGACAAGGCCGAGTGCCTAGCCGACAGTCTTGAGGCCCAATGCTCGCCCAGCTCTCAACCTGTAGACCAAGCTCACCTCTCTGAGGTCGACGCCGAAGTCGAAAGGAGAGCCTCCCTCCCCCCCGTAGAAGACCCCGAGTGCCCTCTGCCTCCCGTCACCCCCGACGAAGTGCAGGAGCTCATAAAGGGCCTTAAGCCCCGTAAAGCCCCCGGTTCAGATGGAATGACCAATAAGGTGTTCCAACTGTTCCCTGCCCACCTGATCATGCTAATGACCACCATCTTCAATGGTGCCATGAGCAATAACATCTTCCCCCAAGCGTGGAAACAGGCCACTGTCATCGGCATTCCCAAGCCGGGCAAGCCTAAATCCGCTCCCTCCAGCTACCGCCCCATCAGTCTCCTCAATGTCATAGGCAAAATCTATGAGAGGCTTATTTATAAGCGTCTCAGAGACTATGCCGAGACGAAAGGTCTCATTCCCAACGAGCAGTTCGGTTTCCGAACCCAACACTCGTGCGTCCAACAGGTCCACCGTATCGTCGAACACATAAGCGTTGGCTTCCAACGTGGTTCGTTGACGGGTGCTGTTTTCTTCGATATAGCGAAAGCGTTCGACAAAGTCTGGCACAATGGCTTATTATATAAGCTATACCAACTTAAAGTGCCAGATCGTCTCGTGCTCATCCTGCGAGACTTTTTGTCGAACCGCACCTTCCGATTCCGCATCGAAGGAGCGCTATCCTCCCCCCGCCCCATTCGCGCCGGAGTCCCTCAGGGCTCCGTGCTCGCCCCTCTCATTTTCACGCTTTTCACCAGCGATATCCCCAAGAGTAAAAGGGCTCAGTTGGCTCTGTTCGCAGACGATACGGCCATCTACTACACCGGCGTAAGCCCCGACGCGATATCTCGCACTCTCCAAACCACAGTCAACCAACTCGGTGACTGGTTTAGGAAGTGGAGAATCGAAGTAAACCCCGATAAGAGTCAAGCGGTTCTATTTTCGAAACCGAGACTCAACCCCACCCCTCCCCGTCCGATCACCATGTTCGGCAAGCCTATCCCTTGGGAGAAGCGAGCCAAATACTTGGGTGTCACTCTGGACCACAGACTCTCTTTCGGCGAGCACATAAAGCAGGCGCGTTCGCGCGCCGCTTTCGCTCTCGGTAGACTCCACTTCCTATTGAATGCACGCAGCAAATTGTCACTCAAGTGCAAATTGCGCATTTACACAGCGTGCATTCGTCCCATCATGACCTACGCGAGTGTGGTTTTCGCACACTCGAAACCCCACCACATCCATAGGATGCAGACCCTCCAAAACCGGTTCCTCCGTAGGGCAACCGGCTCCCCTTGGTTCGTTCGGAACGAGATCCTCCATCTCGACCTTAAAATCCCCACTATCCGTCAGTTCATGAAGCGCATTTCCAAGCGCTTCTTCGACTCCGCGGCCTCACATCGCAACCCTCTGGTTGTCGAGGCTGCCAGATATGCCCCCTCCCGCATTAGTCGTACCCGCCGTCCAAGGCATGCCCTGACCGACCCCGATGACCCCATAACCCTCCTCCAGGAGAGCAGTAGGGCCACCAGTACAGTGCACAAACACAGACCGCCATCGTTCCGACCTCGCCGCCGAGGTCCTACGCGACGCCCCCGACGTAATTGTCCCCCCCCCCCGACCCTTGCTCGACGACGCGCCAGCCCGCGCCGTAGCTGAGCCTGTAGCTTTAAATTCCCCAGTATAATAATAATATAATTTAGA
This sequence comes from Griposia aprilina, assembly GCA_916610205.1. Lineage (NCBI taxonomy): Eukaryota > Metazoa > Arthropoda > Insecta > Lepidoptera > Noctuidae > Griposia > Griposia aprilina. The sequence goes on along the minus strand of OU744302.1, from coordinate 20,503,785 downwards.
TCCAGCCTGTCCCATCTTGCTGCCCTCCCCTCAGTGACGCCCTAAGCCGAGGTTCGTACCCCACAGGGGGTGCCCTTAGCGTGCGGTCACCTAAATTTAAGTATTGTTCGCCCCTGGCTGGAGGCTTTAAGTTAGTAGCTTAAGGCACCCACAGGTTTGCCCGGTTAAGTAGCCAGGACCTTAGTGGTCAAAACTACGAGCTGCCCAATAGGAAAAAAAAAAAAAAATGGAAGTGGATGCGCGTGGGTGAGACCAAGGATCCGAGGTCGAATTCAGACTTATTGTTTCCACTATACGCTTACAGATTTTCGACTTATTTTCTATTGGGTCTTCAATATAGCCTTCTGCAACCGTATTGGACTTCCACCCGCCGTGATGTTTTAAAGTGGTGAGATCGGCTCCGGAATCAGCCAAGAGCGTTGCCGAAGTTCTCCGAAAGCAGTGACCCGTGTATAGCTGAGGCTCTTCCAGTTTTAAGAAAGTGGCAATTTCTCGCGGTATAGCGCCTATTTTATTTACTCCCATAGGCTGTCTTGAGCATTTATTATTATGATATTGTATGAAAAATCGGTCGGTTTTTATATTGACTGGACGTAAATTTTGGTATTTTTCTACAATAGTTACATATTCTTCGCGTACGACAAAAGACCTGTCAAGGTTCGTCTTCGTATTTTTCAATTTTACTAACAGTAATTTATCTGAATGCTTTTCGATATTATTAACTGTTAGCTGTAATAGCTCGTTATTGCGACACGCTCCACTAATTCCTATGATCAGTACAACCTGTAATGAAAATATTACATAATTAATATGCATAATTTTACATTTACAGCATCTTTTACATATCGTAATATAGAGTGGCGTGGCGTTTTAATGGCGGGGAAGAGATAGAGTGTGAATGTTTCGAATTGTATGATTAACCCAAGGCTGAATAAGATATTCGCGGCTCACAGAAAAAAATATTTAAAAAGTTACTTGGTCTCACTCAGTGAGCAAAATCGCATTTCGCTCACTGATTTCAGGCACCAAAACCTACATGTTTGAGCGACTGAAGTGAAAAACATTTTTCTATACTATGTAATGGCACTGTTTGAGATTTAGCAAACAACTTTGTATTTCTCAGAAAACAATTCATTCTACACGATACAGCATCGTAACAACACATCGCATTGTATTAAAAGAAATTCTCTGTCTAATTTAAAAATGTTCAGATAAAATTGCTCCCAAGTGTAACGGCAGTATGTTTCTCATAAGAAATTCTTTTTGATTTATTCCACTGGCTGGAAAAAAGAAGCGAGGCGTACACTGTCTGTCAAAATAATAGACCCAGTTTATTTTTTTATTTTTAGATGATATTGTTGTTATGTCTAAGACAAGTTGCTTGTGACGATTATCAAAGTTCGCTTTTATGTTTAGAGATTTGTTGGAAAAGGTTCAAGCGAACCTTAAGAAGTTTTATGACCTACCTACGCAGACTGGTTGTATCAAACCTTTGTAATTTAGTTTTTGCGATGGTTTTATTGTTCTACGCGTTACATGCTAGTTTTATTTCCTTCCAATTTCATCGCACCCAAAAATGTGTGTTTCGCTTTTAAACTATTCATATTTTATTAATTAATGTGATAAGTATAAGAAAATACAGCTCAAAGAACCAAAAGCTAAAATAAACATTATTTTTTATCTTTTTTTTTGTGAGTTGTCTGTAAGAAACGATTTTAGTTGTAAAGCAATTTTATTTACGTACATACAAATCCTACTAATATTATAAATGTGAAAGGTTATGAGGATGTATGGATGTTTCTTACTCTTTGATGCAAAACTACTGAACGGATTTGTATGGAATTTGGAATACAGATAGTTTATAACCTGGATTAACACGTAGGATACTATTTAACCGCGGTAGTACGTTCCCGTGGGATAATTTCCGACCTTCACGCAGGCAAAGCCCCAGCCAAAAACTAGTATTATTATAAGTGTTAAAATGTGAGACGCGATGTTAAACTTGTTTTCAACTAATTTTTATTTATTTATTTATTTATCGTAACACCTTAAATCTATCATTACAGGTTGCCCTAATGCGATAGTTAAGTCTAGATATAAATCTCCATACTTTCTGCTTCTTAAATGTACTGCGTAACTTCCTATAAATATATTTTATAAACTAAATTCACTAATTCACAATAGACTAATAAACATAATGAAAGTCAGGGTTAGTGAAATAATAATGTACCTAAATGTGTTAAAGACATAAGACATTAAATAGGTGATCGTTGAAAACAATAAACTAAAGCAACTAAGCTCACTGAAACTATCTCTGTAAGGTCGCCAAACCATAGCATCCTTTACAATAGAGTGGAAACTCTGCTTATCCCTCTTTTATATTAGACTGAAACAATAGGCCTTCAGAAGGACTGTAGAGCCCTTACGCCAGAGCACAAGTGAATACTTCATTGTTACTTCCTTCCCTCTCTAGTCAAGGGTCTTTGTATATCTTCGTCCTGGTCTCCCGTGCCTATTTCGTGGTCTTTTGTATTCGGGACACGTAGGTTCAATATTTAATTATGTGTTATGAACTTTTCTGCTGATACTGAAAGGAGCATAGCGTAAAGATATGGTTGCTGAGCCATAAAAAGCGTTAAAGCCATTTATTTTAGTAAGAATTAGGAAGCGTCTCTTGTATTTCCTTTGAATTTCGGCGGAGGGATAGTAATATTCAATATGATTAGCCTGCTCACATAAAATATTGAACCGTTTTAAGATTGTTTGTAGAAATTCTTTGCTATTACCTACCATGACGCTTGATAGATGGAATAGTGATAGCATTTTGGTATAAGTTGACAGAAACGCAATTCTGCCGATGATTTATATATCGACTCTAAATGATAAATGATTCTATCAAAAATCAAAAAATCATAAATGATTCTTTACGCAAATACATATGATTTATTTTTCTCCATTTCGTATCTATCTTAATATCATGATATTTATGCATCAGGTCACACCCTACTAGAAGCTAGGATATTCTTATCCATTGTAGTTTTTTGTTTGAGTTGCCAAGTTGAAAATTAAAGGTTTTCTAGCTAATGAGTACGACCAAGTTTCTATTAGCGAATCGAAATCTGGCGGTAGGCCAAAACGATGGCTTTGCCAAGGAAAAGAGAAAAGATTGAAAAATCTTTAGTCTTTACAATAGAAATTGAGATCTGAATGCAATCAATGAAATAGCAGTGATAGGAGTTAAGCAGTTTAAAATCGAAACCACTGACATAAATTAACCAAAATATAAATACCAACAGGCTTCTTCTGGGTAAGCTCACTCCATCGTCGACTTTGTCTCTGTCATCTGTGACCTGGACTAGAGTCAAGAGCAAACACATATAAAATAAATTAAAAAAATACGGTCTGAAACCCACGAAAATAGCCATAAACAAAAATATTATCTCATCTTCATAATTATTCTTTTCAGAAATAGCTTACAGATGTGCGTGAAATTTTAATGAAGATAACAGAAAAAATATTTTTTAAATTTATTTTTCTGCTCCGAAGTCCAGCGGGTTATCTTAATTAACGGGACTAAATAGTAAATTTTAACATCATTAGATGTTAGATTGTTTATTAGTTTTTTTTATGAACAGGAGAGCAGATATTACTGTAGTAATACTAAGGCGCTGGTAGGACTAAGACAACCTTACAAATGATTTATCTTTACTTATTAAAAGTTATGACTTGAATGCTTCTATACTTCAAATTGGTATCCTCAAATCTCAAGCCACAATGGTAAACAAAACTCAAAACAAGTGTACAATCTACCACTCGCATCATACGTCACCCAAAAGTTAGATTCATTTCCAACTGTCCAAATGAAAATACATCTTATTTCCCAGTAAATAAAGCTTGAAATACATAAATTCAAATTCAATTAAGACTGGCACTTTATACAAGATCCGTTTCCGAGGGAGGATGACAGGCAAAAGTTTTATATTGGCTTAGCCGACTAGCGGTTGTGACAGATGTGGCGATAAATGTGCTGGAAGTGGATTGAATTAAATCTATGAAAATTGATAACTGCTAAAAGATTTTTCTTTGACTTTCAATATGCGATATTACCGATATTTATCAGGGAATAAGCGTGATAAATGATAAATGATTTTATTTCTGTAAGTAGGTTTGTACAAACACTTTTACACGTCAATCATATTTTAAAAACTAGATGAGGTCAGTGTATCCTATCTGACTTCTCTGAGAAAAAAGGCCGATAAAAAATTCAGAGGTCACAGTGTCTTTTGAAGTCCAGACATAATCTTGGTCAGATAATGTGAAGACCATGTAGATTGGTGTCTTAAATGGTCTTTTGAGGAAAAACCACATCGATTGAGTGGACCTGTCCAGTCGGTGCACGCATTTGGCACTAAACGTGCAGCTCAACTCAGAACTTAAGGAGCTCAAAAAATGTTTTGAGTACCAATGTCAACCTATAATGGTAGAGAAAGGCTAAAGAACCGATGGATGCATTGTGTGAGAGATAAAACATTATGGCAAGAAAGGATGAGAATACCAAGATAACGAATCATATGATGAGCTTCAAAGATTGAAAGTCACATGTTGTGCGCCACACAAATGATCCTATTAAGAACGTTATTAGGTAACTGAAGATTGTACTTTATTAATATTGTACAGAATTGATTCAGATTATTTTGCTCATAGATATTATTGGTTCGAAACGTAAATGATTTGTGTGGCTTTGTATACTCGTAGTAATAATAATACCTATCGGTATAATTTGATAAAAAATCCAAAATCTCTTGACATCATATTTAAAACTGTTTTGACATTAGGTATATCTTAAAACTGTTTGACATTTTAATTATATTGTTTTAAAACTGTTTTTGACATTGTACTTTAAAATTGTTTGACATCATAATTATATTATTTTTTAACTGTCTAGTAATATTTTAAAACTGTTTCGACATTATATTTGAAACTGTTAGGCACAATATTTTGATTTTCTTGGAATGGTAATTAATAATTCATAGTTCTTATAATTTTATATATATATATAATAGGTTGGGGGAAAAGATTTTTCGCATTTTTTAAGAAAATTCAAAACATTTTTTAATATAGTTTATTTACATTTAACTAAAGTATGTAGGTACCATTTTGTTCCATAACTTTTTGCCATCTTGTAGGTAGGGACATAATCCCGTTGTTAAAGATGTGTGAGGTCTAGCGTTATCATTATGAAAAACCACACCCCTTCTGTTGATTAATTCCGGCCGCTTTCTCTCAACTTCTTGATTTAATCTCATCAGTTGTTCGCAGTACAGTTCAGAATCGATGGTCCTGCCTAGTGGTAACAGCTCATAATGAATAATGCCCTTCCAATCCCACCACACACACAGCATCAGCTTGTTGCGAGTTAACCCGGGTTTCGCCACAGTCTGTGAAGCCTGACCGGCCTTTGACCACGACCTTTTTCGCACGTTCTTGTCGTACGTGATCCACTTTTCATCACCAGTTATCAGCTTCTTCAAAAATGGTTCGGTTTCATTACGTCGTAATAAAGAATCACAAATGAGTACACGTTTCATTAGATTTCTTTCAGTGAGCTCGTGAGGTACCCAAATATCGAGCTTTTTTGTGTACCCAGTTTTTTTCAAATGTGCCAAAACTGTTTTGTGGTCAATTCCCAGTTCTTCAGCTACGTCGTAACTACTGATATCTAGCCGCACTTTTTCAAAAATGGCATCTATTTTATCCGTAATAGGCCGACCAGAGCGACGTGCATCTTTGACATCAAAATTTCCGGATTGAAAACGCTTAAACCAAATTTGTGCTACTCTCACAGACACTGCACTAGGTCCATAAACATCGCAAATTTTCAACTTTTTACCTTTTTTGTAGTAAAATTTTAAAATGTATCGAATTTCTTCATTAGATTCACTCATCTTGACAGTACGAAAAACAAATGAAAATCACACATTTTCCAAATTTGAATTTGGAATTATGTTCTTTAAAATTTAAACTTTCAATGATACAAAAACCAGCCAAAGAGATTTTATTACAAGTTCATACATACTATAATGCGAAAAGATTTTTTTCCCAACCTAATATATATTTTCTAAACATTGCCCCACACTAGGAATTTCTCCTGTATTGTGGGTGCGTTTACAAACATTTAAACTCACATACACAAACAGCCAGACCCGGAACAACTAATTGTAGGTCATACAATATTCGTTCCGTGCGGGAATCGAACCCGCGACACGCAGCGTAGCAGTCAATCGCTTAACCACTGCGCCAACCGTACCGACATCAAGTATATTCAACACAATGTAAATTGTTCACGAATAAATGAAATGAAAATGATAACACCAAGAAATGCTGTTGTTTTTTCGTGTACGAGACTTTTGTACGTATGCATTTTCTGCATATTTTTTTAATTTGCGTGTTTTGTGCAGAATTAACATTTTTTTTTTGTTTCTATTTTTTGTGGTTTACTAAGTAAAGATGCTAGTGAAATTACAGGCGCTCATAGACTTTTGAACGTCGTCTTTAAGGTTAGCTAAGACTCCACAAGTGTTGGTTTAGGAAAACAGTCCATATGACTCCATTTTACTTTTGAGTTCATTTCAATGTTTCTTCTTAGAGTAGTCGGATAGGAAACACCGACCTCATCTAATTTTAAAAGATAATTTACTTCTGACGTGTATACGTTTTATAATCAATATACATAAATAAAGATAATTATCATTCACCAAACCAAACGACGTGAGATCAATACTTGATAAAAAATGAAAACACATAAAAGTTAGCATAATAAAAATGATCATGCATGCATTTACCTTTTGAGAGCGAATATCATAACAACTTTCCCCTCCAGCTGAGTACCTATGATGAGTCTGCATAAAATCTCCCAGTGGGCCACCTACTACCATGGCACACCTGGAAATCTCTTAACCGACTAAGGAGTCAGGTAGGTCACCGCAGGTACAACTTAGTAAGGTTAGGTGAGGGGTGGGGGTACTCCGACGAGCCCCAGCGCGACTGTGGAGCAAACGATTCCTCACCTCTTGTCATGCCCTCTGTGCAAAAACACCTTCAGTATAAAAGACCTTTGCGAGGTCAACGCTAACGCTATTGAAGTTCCCGAATTCTGGTCGAAGCTTATATAAAATGAATAAATGGGAATCATCGATACGCCGAAGATGTACACGTAAATACACTTGGAGCCAACATACAACACATTTTACCTATAAAAAAAGTATGTCAGTCACTTCCTGCAACTCTATACAGACCACTGAAAAAAGATTCTCGTGAATAAAAGCAGAGATTTCAGTAATGCCAAGTGGAATACTGGGGACGTATTTTTCAGAACCGCTGAATTCTTTTTTTTTTTTTTTTTGCCAAATTTAATGTTGTGGCGTATTTCAGTTTCAGGGTTTTAAAAGACTACGTTTTTTGTGAACCTGGTTTAAAAACAGTGTTTTAAGGCTTTTTCTGAGAAAATAAATAGACATTGCGAGTTTATGAAAGGTAACTAGTTAAATAAAAATACCTAGTAAATTTATATTATTCAAAGTCTTTTAATATAAGGTAATGAGTATGGAGATAAAGTTAATTAATAATTAATAATTCGCGTCTGTAGTAGTCAAGTTAATTAGGTGTCGTTAACACAATTTTCACAACGAAAGAGAAATAACCTAAGTATCAGAAGGTTAATTAAATTTAGTAAAATTTTTGGCGCAGTTCAAAAAATCGCAAATATAGGACTTCTTAATGTTTTAAATATCATAATTAACTACAATCATATAATCACGTCTGTAGGTATTCCCTAAGGGAGAAGGAGAGGGGTATAACTGGTAGATAGTTAGTTACTAAATATAGTTATAGGTGGTGAGTCATTGTTGCAACCGAAGGCAAAATCTAGAGTCCAGCCTACTGAAAATCCCGAGAATCGAACACTAAACAGCATGCTCAGCATCTTTCTTGCGACCACAAGACCGATGAGAAAGTAAAATATTATAAATGTCGGGAATATGTTAAATCAATCGTTTGACTTCACTAATCGGGACGCCGCGCCGGTGCCACCAGGTGGCGCTAGACAGAGTCTATAACGCTAAGGCTTGAGCAGACAAAAAGCAGAGTTGGTTGTTGGCGGTGAAGCAGTGAAGACGTTTAGAAACTGTCGCGCGTTCCGTATAGTTGTGTCGTGTACCTACAGTGTGTGATTCGCTAGTGTGATTAATTTGATCGTATATTATAATTTGGTTTGAACTGCAAAAGGTTTTTCTATTGCGCAATAACCAAATTACCCATAGTACGCCCACAGTAGTTAAAATATGGCTGATAATAACGAGAGAGACATACCTTCTCAGTCATATTTAATGTCAATACAAAGACAGGTTTTATAGAATGACCAGATAAAGTTATCCTGTTTTAGACCTTTTGTGTCTGTGAGCCCCTTGAGTGCAGTTTCAGAGCTATGCGGCTTCGTATTATAGTAATACAATAATATTAATAATATTAAACTCGCTTCTACGTCTGGTTTGGACATAAAAGGCATATTACAGATGTTTATAATGCTGCTTTAGTCATTTATTTTAAGCCTTATCGTGTAGAATAGAATAGAATACTCTCTCTCTCTCTCTCTGTACGTATTTCCAGAAAGGTTTTGTAAAGATGTGGCTTTAATAAAGTTGCTTTATTATCCGACTGTACGACAGCAAATACAGGGTTAGGTTTTTCATGCGTATCTATGCATCGTATGTGTGGTTCAATATATCCTCAAAGCATCCTAATGGCTGTATGGATGTTAATACATGGTTATAGGCTAGGTTTTGCTTTTATAAAACCAAAATGGCGAATTTTAGACGTCAATAAGTTAATTCTTGTAAAAAAAAAAGCCGATTGCAACTAAAATGTTCAAAACAAGCTTACTTTTCAGTCTGCGCCCTATACCACAAAACATTACAAGTCTACAATTCTACAAAATTGTTGAAATTATTGCTTAACACAGAAATCACAAATATGTCAATTGTAGACTTGTCACTACAATTTACATATTTGTAAGGTTTTTCCGTTACAATTACGTTGGCTTAGAGTTTTGTGGTACGGACACATGTAAGATTTACAAATTTGTAAATTGATGTAAGCTTCTCTATGTACCTACTATAAAGCTACCATTTAATAGGTTTTTCTTTCATTGACTTGAATGTGCCCTGGCGGCTGAGAGTATGTCATGCTCACTCTAATGTCTCGCTGGTGGTGGCGTGTGTGTTGGATCATTGAGTTCCCTTCAAAATGGTTGAGCTGAATGGTGCTGATCCATGCGTCATGTTCGTGAACGGGCGCCGTCAGTGGGGACTGGTAATTTCTTAGCTGCCACGGCTTATTTTAATTTAATTTAATATTTGAATTGCTTTTGTCTTTTTATTACGGACGCTTTTAACGTTCTGCATCGTTCTCACATGAACGATGTAATCAATATTTTGTAACCATTTTTTGATTTAAAAGAGTGTCCATGGAGTTTCTTGCCCGTTCTTCTCCATAGGTACCTACTACGCTTTGGAATGGGTAACTAGCTTCATCTTTCTGACTGACCGACCCCTTGACAATTCAAAAGTGCCTGTAATTGGTTTATTTTAAATAAATGCTTTGAGCTTTGAGTTTTTTTTTTTTTGCTTATTTTGGACTTTTAACTTGCAGTTTTTTTTTTTTTTCCGTGTTGTCTACTGCAATTGTTATTTAATTATAACAGGAGCATGTAATTATCATACGGAAAAGCCATTTCACACAAAGAAAATTAACAATTATGATCAACACGCTTGCTCCCTATGTGTTGGCGATTGCACACTGTTATCAATAAGTCCAGCTAGCTCCCTTTGTTTAATACTCCCGGAAAAAACATGAGCGTGCTTTATATACACTTAGTACACTGAATTTGAAATAACTGAAAACATTTCACGGAAATTGGTAGTTGCTTACTACAATATTATTTCAGTAAACAACTCTGTTTACTCCACTACGGCAGCACAATGTTGATTAAAATCATGTAAACAATATAACACAATAGGTGAACCTCCACTAATACTTGTATGAACATCCTCTGTAGTGTCTGCGGCGCACAAACGATTAATCTGTCTAACAATTTGATCTTCCTTCAACTTACACTAGACTTAGACTCAACTATTCTGTAAATAAATTAATTTAGACAAGCAATAATTTAAGTCACGTTAATATCTTTCAATTTAGACCGTTTGTTGGATTTAAAGGCGATTAATCTTGTTAAGGAGAGTTTAGGAAAGGCTATAATTGGTTCTGAGAAGGCAGCCCCCTACTCTAATCAGATTGCGATCGAATTTACTGACGCTTTTCCTTCTTTGTGTCCGTGTAATTCTAGGACTAAGACCGTGAATATTATGACCGGATAGAAAATTCTGCTAGACGTGATGATGGCAGGTGGAGCAGAGCTCTTACGGAATGGTTGGCGAGAAAAGGTAGAAGGTGCGGCGGCAGACCAATAACCTGGTGGGTGGACGGCTTACAGAAGATCGCAGGAAAGACCTGGGTGAGACTCGCACAGGCCAGGGAAGGAACGTACAAAATGGAGGAGGCCTATACTCAGGTATGGGTTGAACAAGGCTACCAATGCTGATGATGATGATGACAAGAATAGAAAAAAAATAGGTGATCGTGGTAGGCAGGCAATAGAAATAAAAGGCAGTGATTGATAGCGTGATAGTTGACAGGGGAGCATGGAAGAAGAAACCGTCTTGCGCTGACCTCAAGTAATATGGGAGAAGGGTAGAGAGATGATGATGGTAGGCAGGCATAATACAGTGATTCAGTTAAAGCATACCAAAGTTCAGGCAATGGAATATTAGATATCGTGTTTTTATGTGAAGGACAATGCAATTTTTTTTATGGGTGGGAAAGCATCAAATAACTTCTTCCGCTCTGGGCGGAGCGGGATGTCAGACTGACTCTTACTGACTACAATCCACCCGTGTTCCTTCAGTTGCCTGTGCGCCAGGGCCATGGTAACCCTTTCGAACAATCCGCGACCCTGGCAGGAAAGACAATGCATTTCGTTGCCCTCGCACACAATGTAATTTACTCATTTACTTACGTTGGTGGACATGCCAGGATTAGCAACATCAACTTTCTGTTTTCTTATAAGAACGTGATGTGACAGATAAGTAGTCTGCCAACAAGCTTAGGTTAGGCAACCTAAGGCACCTGTCCCACAGCCGACAAGGAACGGTTTTCACACTGCCGGCGATTACTCGTTTGTCGCAGCGACAAGAGCTTTTGGCGGGTAGGACACTTGCTGAGAGACTCACGCTTGTTACATACGCATACCAGTGAGTTATCGCTCGTTACCGTCGTGCACTCGCTGCTAGTTGCTCGCCAACTCGTTTTTTAGTTGCTAGCTCTACTCGTTTCTCTTCAATCGCCGGCGGTGGGACACTGGGACAGGTGCTTGAGATACATAGTACTCGTAAATTCTAGTAATTTGACATTCAGAATACATATAGTGATAGTAACGTTACAATATTTATCTACTGATAATAATATTGATTATGATATCACGTGTAAAAATAATTATGATTTTGGCCTTTTCTGTGACTGCTGGCATCTGCTAATTTATCATAGATCTGTTTTTTAGAGTTAGCTTTGTAGTACCAATTTATTTTAAGTTGTAACAAGTACATAACCAAAGGGATGTTTCCATTTTCTTCACAATATTTTCAGTCTATTCCAAAACAGAAGTCACGAGTATCATTCTTGTTTTTGTCCTGCATAAATTTTTGTTTATGACATCTTAAAATTCCTTACGAATACAAATTACCTTTTCCTTTGTTCAAAAGAATTATTCGTACATTTTAAAACGGCATAATTTTAGGGGTTTGTTTTCAGCTCCTACTTTTAATTTTTCGGCTCGTCTTATGATGGACGGCAATGGGTAGTATAAATAGCTGGCCACTTATTGTTCAAGTTTTTTTTTTGTTAGGGTATTGTATAATTATATAATTTGATACCTGCCAGCCTAACTGAAGAACTCTTGAAATACAAACAAAGAACGCCTTGGGCTGGAGGTTTTTATTTAGGGAAGTAGTCGTAGACGCACAAAAGATTCATAAGACGTAGCCATATAAAGATTTGCTGCTGTTAGGGTGGCGCAACGTCGCGATTCTCCATTTCTTAGCCAAAGTGACATTCTATCAGCAATAACGATGATGGAAAAATCAAAAATGTATTGGATTTATAAATGCTACCGAAAAGCTTGTCAATACCGTTGATAGTAGTTATAGAAATAAATATGAAACGCTTTGAAAGCGATTGCCACTTGTCTAGGCCCTCTGTGTTATATAAGTTAGATTTTTCTGGATGTATTAATTAAACACATTGTGATGGCATCCAATTGTTTTCTTTGAAAGCTACGTTAAAATGAAATTAATTAAAAAAAGAATATATATATATAAAATATTATTATATAATATTATTATTATTATATTAGTATTATTTATTAATTATTATTATAATAATTATTAATTAATATTAATTTTGTTTGTTAATTATGAAATTGCAATCATATTTAATCAGAAATAGAAAATAATATGTAAATTTCAAAATAAGAGTTAAATAAAGAAAAAGACTTGGCAAGTATTCGTAACTTCAAGTTGCAAATAATAGCGGAATATTAAAACATCGTTACTCATTCTTTCATAAAAAACGAAGTAAAATATTAATCTTAGAGTCCACTTTCTTGAATTCGACGATTAAATTTGACTAAATTACAGTTATTTGGAGCTAAAATAAATCTTATCCAATCGGTTGTACACCGAAATAAAGTATCGATAATTTAAAAAAAACAAATTTGAAGAGTAAGATGTTGCAAGTTTCTGAAGTACTTCAGAAATGTATTGTAGGGAGCAGTCGTGGCCCAGTAGTATCAGCCCCGACATACGAGTTGTAGGTCGTGATTTCAAACCCAGGCAGGCACTTTACTTTGTGTATTCAATTTCATCACCACAGCTCTCAAAACGGTGAAGGAAAACATCGTGAGGAAACCGGCATGTCCTAGAACCAAAAAAATCGGAGAAATGTGACATCCTCCAACCCGGACTGGGCCTGCTCCCTCTCACAGAGAGAAGGCCTGTGTCCCAGCAGTGGGAACATTGTAGGCTGATTATGCGATGTCGGAAGTTAAAGTACACATTCCTACCTACATTAGGATTTCAATATTACTTTTGCAGTTATTTAAACGAAAAAACAACCCAGTACAAGAACATTTTTTTAACTGCTTTGAGCAAATAATAACCGCCTGTAACGGTCCCACTGCAGTTCAATGGCCTCTTCTCATACAGAGAAGGCATGAGCCTTAAACACCACGCTTGCTCAAGGCAGATTGGTGATTTCAGACTTATATTAATTATAAAACCAGCACACCAACGCACGCCACAGTTGTGGCGGTAAATCCCCTCTTTGAGGAGTGGATTGAAAGGTGCCACGGTGTCCTCACCTTCCGCCTGATGCAGGCCCTCACCAAACATGGCTGTTTCGGGAGGTCCCTTTTCCGGATAAGGTGGAAGGAAACGCCCGGGTGTTACCATTCTGTGGATCACTAGGAAGACATGGTGGAGCATACGGTGGAGGTCTGCCCGGCTTGGGTGGAGCACCGCCGTGTCGCGGAGGTGATCGGTGGCGGCGATCTCTCGCGTCCGGCCCTGATCCAGGCCATGGTAGGGAGCGAGAGGGCATAGAAAGCCGTCACCTCCTTCTGCGAAGCGGTAATACTCGCGAAGAAGGAGGCAGAGCGTGTAAGGGTGAGGCAACCGTTGCACCGTCACGCCCCTAGTCGCCGCAGGAGGAGACACCCTGGGTGTCGGGAGTCGATAGCCGAATCCCGCTCAACGTAGGCACGGGCTTGCAGACGGCGAGTAAAGGGTAGCTCGCCGTCCGGTAAGGATCAATTGTATTCTAGGCTCCCCTCGAAGCGATGTCAGCACCAATTGACGGGGTCCGCTAGAGCCGATGCCTGCCAGGGTCGCGGATTGTTCGAATGAGTTACCGTTGCCCTGGCGCACAGGCAACTAAAGGAAACGGGTGGGTTTTAGTCAGTAAAAGTCTGACACGCCTTCGCACTCCGCCCAGAGCAGGAGAAGATATTTGAGATTTCACACCCAAAAAAAAGAAGGACTGCGTGTCACAATTCCAGCGTTCTAAAGGAAATTAATAATCCACTGCTTCAAAGGTTTGAAAAAATCGTCTGCTCAGCAGCGTAAATATCGCAAAGAACAAGGCTGAACTGTTAAAATGAAAGGCATTGCCTTCAAATGACAGTGTATGTTTGTAACGCGATTACCCTGTTTCTTCACTATGTCAAATTGCGCATTGCGCATATAAAATATAGTTAAATGTTAAACTATACACATAACTAAACTATAAAAATAAAACCGTGGCATGACCTGCTCGTTATTCTGCTCAATCTACATTAACGGCTTCCTTTATGGGCGCACCTCTTGAGCTCGTACATTTAGCTTTATGTATCCACCGCCATGCGCGATTCTCATTGTCATTGAAGTTCTGTTTATTAGAACTTATGGGATTAGGTAAAAGTGAGTTCTTCTTAGTATCAATCATCACCAATCCGTTTAAGAAACGATCGTAGCAATGAATAATAAAGTTTAATATGCTTAGTTATGGCTTATTGAATAGGAATCAGTTCATTATAAGTTTCAGGTAAGTTATATACCGATAAGAAGTAAAAGAGATGTACCTGTACGTACATAACATTAGACATTGTAAATAAGCTGCAACTATTTTATCTTTTTCTCTTATACTTAATCTTCTTATACTTAAACGGTGATGGTGTACGATTTACTGACGACAAATAACTGGTTTTTGAATTTTGAACGAGAATTTACCAATATTCCTTCAGTTAAACTCGTGTTTTGATTTCCATTTATGCCAAACACGTAAAATTAAAATGGCGCGTGAAACTAACACCAATAAAAACAAAACATCGCACAAATTTAACAAATAAAACACTTAACCGAGAAAGATAATAAATATATAACTCAAAGTTGCTATACAGTTTTTGTGGAGATAGCTGGTTAAGTAAATATTATTGTCGTTTTGCGGGTAGATGTGATTTATCATTGCCGTGGTAAAAGATACGCCAAATAAGTGGACTAGTTCAGTGATGAATGCCTTTTAGTAAATATTGACCGAAAAAAATTGAAAATCTTTCTTTACTTAGCCACTATTTTTTACGAGTAGGTACTGAGATAGTAAATATTCATGATACAGATATTTTAACATAACAATGTATATTAATATTTTTAGTATTCAATTGTCTTTTGGAAACAAGTGTGATTTATTACTATTACGATGTCCTTTAAAAAAATCTTTGCTTTTACGTATCTCTATCTATTTGTCCCGTTATTTCCCACTGCACACTGCTGGGAAAGACCTTCCTCTCCCTTTTCCACACACATCTGTCCTTTGTTATGGACCAGTCCTTTCTAGGAGAAGTGAGTGAGAGTCCTTTAGGATTTAAGTTCGTTCCTGCATCTTCGTCTTCGTCTGCCAAAATGTCATCTAACATCTAGCCTTTTTTCGGTTTTCTACGAAGTATCATTTCATTTTCCATAAAAATGTGTAGGTACACACGTAATAATAACTTGTTGAACAAATAGCAACTGAGCTTTAATGGTTGACCATAACAACCACTTTATAGTGCTCTAAAGTGCACATAACATTGTTGATAACATTCCTATTGACATTGTTTGTGATAATAGCTTTAAGATCAGTCATTAACTTAGGCATTTTGTTAGCAGCGCTATTAGAAAGTCTTGCGATAAAGTTTTCGTTAAAGGTTGGAGAGGGATTTTTTCGTAGTAAGATCTCAGTTTCAAATAGAATTTTAAGTGTAACTTTACAAATACCAGAAATGCAAAAGTAAGCCTGTTTGAAAACTTACACACCGTTTTTTAATCTAAATGTTCACAAAAAAAATATTTTATGTATTTTACAAGATTTCAATCGTGCACAATAATGTTGCAAAATGTCAAAAAAATACAGTTCTTAAGTTAAAAGAATTATTGAAATTGAAACTTTTGATATTTTACGGTGCAAACAGTCATGTGCAATTCAATGAGGTACGTTTAGCCAGTTTTTGGTACTGCTCTTCATATAAAAAGAAACAAAAGCGAAGCCACAGTTTAAAAAAAGAGCTACGATTGAGCATTTTTTTTTTCAAATAAATTGTCTCGATTTGTCGACAAGAAAGACGACTTTAAAACGTATGATCAAGTATAAAAGGATATTAATTCAAAATTTATCAAATAAGTACTATTTCTTCCTATTAATCTATCATGAAACAACTTCCATCCGGGATAAAATCATCCAATAAGACCTCGTCTTAAAGTACATCAAATATTTGTGCGTGCGAACGTTTTCATGTACGAGTAGAACCTATTTTGTTATGTACCATTATTGTGGTTCATGTGATCTGTGTATAGGTGGAGGTATCTTTATGTCCTCTCTAGGGTGTCTTGAGAAGAATAATTAAATGGGTTAGCTTAATGCAGTATGTACCAATAATCAACAGGTATAAAAAAATAAAATCTTTTTTGTGTTATAAACTTTTTCTAAAGACTAAATTTTCGTTATTTTTAGTTTTTGAAGGCGGTTATTTCTTAGTGTAAATTAGTTTTTGTTTTACCTTTTTGGTACTTTCACAACCATTCAGTTATACATAAATACATCCCGGTCGAATTTACAGAATCTGCTTTTTTAAAGTCGGTTGAGAAAAAACTTTAACATTCGTTTTTTTTCTGAAATCCCATACCATGATGGTCCTAACTTATTCTGCGAGCATAACTTATCTTCACAATAAGTAAAAGAATGAATTAAAATGAATTAAAATATTCTTTCTTTCTATTTCTATTCTATTCTAGAATGAATTAAAATATTCCTCAAAAGCTAGCTTAACACACATCCATCACATTACCAAGCTGACATGCTGCTCTAAATATCCCCCCATATCATATTTCAAATTTTTTGCTTAAAATGTCTTCTCATTTCTCCTCATTTTGAAACTACAATTTGAATAGCATACCCAACATTTGTAGCTTCAAATGTCAAGTGTGCTGTAGCACACTTGACATTTGAAGCTACAAATCTTTGTACGAAAGATTCGTAGCACCGTAGCGCCGTAGTCTCGTAGCCGGGTAGTCGCGTAGCGTTCATTTACAGCGTCGCAATAAAATATTCGTAGCGGTCTCGTATTTCTTCGCCGGTATCTTTGTTGCCTTGTATAGATAAGTTAGAGTAATTATTATTAAATGTTTCTTTTATGGGGCAAAGTGTTTTATTAGATTTTATCGTGGTATATTTTAACAGTAATTCTGCGCATCCCTTTGTATGTGTTGCTGATGCTGGTAAGAATAAATTTACTTTTTATGGGGAATGTGATCTGGGAACCGTAAAAATCTGATTTACTATAAAAATAAATAACAAACTTCAAGTACTATGAGGTACTATGAGGAGTTTATTAAAAGTTTCACTTTAAAATATAGTTGCAATATTCTCAGCAAAAGACAAGATTCACAGAAGCGTAGCAAACTTATAATGCAGTAGGATATTTGTAGCCGTAGTAACCTCGTAGCCCCATAGCACCCTCATAGCCGCGTAACCACGTAGACGTCTCGTAGCAAGTAATAACTATTTGAGTTATTACGCGCGAAGGTGCAAACTTAGTGATGACGTCATAATATTAACTTTACGTCTCATGATGCAAAGTTGAGACATCGCGAACGACGAGGAAAGAATTTGCGTACATTAAAAGTTTGTAAGAAAATAACATGTGAAAATAAAAGTTCGGTTTTATGGGCGTTCTTGTGAAAAAACGTTTGAGGAAAATCGAATTCGGTTGGCAATCATTTTGTCGTTTATGCATTTTCTGATGTGGTTAAACCTATAATTTAGGACTGGGTAATATAATATGGTTCTGCCTTTTGAAAAACAATGGTGGAAACAAAAAAAAAATGGTTTTGAAATTTGTTTTTCCTTTTCTTCCTGGCTAATAATCTGCGCTTAGGTCCAATGGCACAGCTTATGCCTAGCTTATGACTAGCACGTATTTAAGCCATATCAGGCACAGCAACTGTCACCTGAACACTGATAACATTATAGGTAAACTAGCTTTTGCCCGCGACTTCGCCCGCATGGAAGTCGGAAATTATCCCACGGGAACGTACTACTGGGATAAAAAATCTCATCCTATCCTATCATAATCCAGGTCATAAACTACATGTGAGCCAAATTCCTTCCAAATCCGTTCACTCGTTTTTGCGTGATCGAGTAACAAACATCGAAACATACAAACTTTTGCATTTATAATAATACCAGCTGCGCCGCGGTTTCACCCGCAGTGGTCAGAAATATACTTTACGACCTACTCAGGCCTACCAAATATGCACAAAAAAATCATAAAATCGGTTAAGCCGTTTCGGCGGAGTTCGATAACAAACACTGTGACACGAGATTTTTATATATTAGATTAGGATTAGCCTGCAATTTTGCATTACTACTCACGAATTGTCGTCGTGACAATCTAGGTACGAATATCGAATTTATTACTGAGTCTTTTTTGTAGTATAAGCATGACGGAGAAGGTTCGTCTCTCTCGTTATTATCAGCCATATTTTAAATACTGTGGGCGTACTATGGGAAGTGTTGGTTATTGCGCAATAGAAAAACCGCTTGCAGTTCAAATCAAATTATAATTTACGAACAAATTAATCACACTAGCGAATCACACACTGTAGGTACACGACACAACTATACGGAACACGCGACAGTTTCTAAACGTGTTCACTGCTTAACCGCCAACAACAAACTCTGCTTTTACTCTGGTCAAGCGTTATGTTATAGACTCTGTCGAGCGCCACCTGGTGGCACTGGCGTCCCAATTAGTCAAACGATAAATTTCATTTATTTTCGACAAGCATATTTTAGCCGGGGTATTATTATTTATGCTAAACAATTCTACACAATAGGCCAGAGGCCTAGCCTAACTCTCCACCTGATTTTAAACAACGCAAAAATAAACTGTTTCTTTAAAGTGTGCTATTGTTCATATACTATACTGGTAACTAAAAAACCAAGAAAAAAGAAATAGCTGTCCTGAATTCCCAACCATTAACCATGACCCAAAGATTTATAAAATCGTGATGTCATAAAAAACATATTTTTGGGCGCTAACATTGCTAACGGTGGCTACACCACACCGTATGAGATAGATCAAAATAATGTACTACGAAATTGTATATCTTAAAAAGTTCTATACAAACGTCCAAGATGGTATATGTCTATCTCCTAAGGATAACCCACAGTAACCAGTTTTATCTTATACTTATTACTAAAAAAATATGGGTTATTTACGAAGCTATTTTAAACAATACAGTATTCCTTATCCAATTAAATACGTTAGATACGTTGTGCATTTAATGTAGATCAAAATTGCACTTTACACCATATCATCAAATAAATATCTTAGAAGATAACACAGATTTAAAAGTGTAACATCTAACAATGAGAGTCGATTTAGACCACTTTGGGTATTTTTGTCTAGCCTATAACATTATTCAGGTCATCGCTCAGACTAAACCGAATTTCTAGCCAAATACATCGCTAATGCATTAACTAGACTTTAAGTTGAAACGGGAACATTTTCAGCCTAGATAGAGTATTTCTATTGTATAGATTGAGATGCTCTTCTCCATAGGAAACAACCAATTGGAACCGTGCACCTAGCTTCTGACGTTTCATAAGTGCCCATGTTGGTTTATGTGAAATAAAATATTTTGATTTTGAGCAATAGTTATGTTGACAGTCACTTGTAAGACATCGGTTGTCACCAACAATTGTTGGGCCGCGATTGGGCTAACAAATGGGCCCAGGAAACAAAATTGCACACGCAAAGGAGGTACAGAGAATATATTTCTGTCTCGTTTACTCTTACTACAAAATCTAATAAGTGTGTCCTTATCTTATAATTATTATTATTTACTGACTTATTTATTGCTATTATCTGTTTACAATTTCCAACAAAGTTCTACATACACTCGTATGTATGTATAAACTTTCAACAGCCTAGAATTTTGTCAGCAAAACTAGGGTTTCTAGTCTAAACATTTCAGTAGTAGCATCTGGATTTTGTAAATGAAGTAGGTTGTACGGGACAAAAACAATATTCTAAGGTAGACCTTTGAATATCGGTATTGGTTGTCAGACTTTTAGGATACGGACAATCTTTTTCGACTGTCATTGATATTTGATACACTGGGCAGCTTTGCAGACTGACTAGTACGAGGGAAGTTTAAATATTTATAATTTTGACACCCAGGACCAGCAGTTAGACTAAATAGTCATAAGAAGTCAGTCGTTAAATTATTTTTCTATCTCTCCTTTATATAAACTCTTGAAAGCTGGCAAATTATGACAGCATTAACCAGCTTCAGAGAAGTCAATTGTGAGTGATGTGAAATAAATATTCGCCTACTCACAAACACCTTGGCTAAGTCAAACTCAAAGCAGTTATTTCAAATAAATCAATTACAGGAACTTTTTAATTGTCAAGGGGTTGGTCAGTCAGAAAGATGAAGCTAGTTGCCCATTCCAAGGCGTAGTAGGTACCTAACTACCTAGCCAAGACGTGCTTAACTTGACATATGAATATGTCTTGACAACAGAAGTCATTTCTAGCCACATTTCTGCTTGTCAAAATTGCACTCGGGAATAAAATTACCTGAATAGAATTATTTAGTTAGTCTGCGCTATGGGAGTGGCAAAACATGTTAGTTGTTTAGACGGCCGGTGTTAAATATTTAGGGAGCATTTTTATTACCTAAGAGTATTAAAGGGCCATGTTGAGCTGTGGACGGACATGTGTGCAGGTTTAATGATTACATTTTAGTGTTTATTTTTGATCTTTCTTTATTATTTTTTTGTGTGATTTATTATTATGATCCAATTATCAAAAACACACTAGTAAACAAATTTGCCAAGTGAATGCTCCCGGTAAAGTATTTTTCTTTATAGCTAACAACGAAAATTACCTTTCTAAACAGGGTTTACTTTTTTTTTAAACCTTCGCTGCCCATGTAGGTATCTGTCATACTAAATAATTTTAGATCTTATAAGCTTGAAAGCGAAAACAAAATAAGGTTCTAAAGTACCCATTTTCCGATTTAACCATATAAAAATAACCTTGAGCTAGGGATGGGGTGCGCAGTGGACTGGGATCTCTGCTCACGCTACATTTACTTGCAGAACGATATTAAACCTTACCTGACGTGTTTCACAAAATTCCTAATGTCATGATGATCGGCAAGTTTACGTAAATGTATTTTGCTACAAGAAATATCCTCGAATGAACCGTCGATTTCATCGTCGAATCGTATAAAAAGTACATGATTACAACCATGCATAGCTTACAGCGACGTTGATGAAACAAAAAATATCATAATCGTTGTGCTCCTAAGTTCTGAGTTAAGCAGCAAGATTACTGACAAATGCGAGCACTGACTGGACAGGTACACTCAAGCTGTATGGTACTTTCTTCAAAAGACAGACCATTTCAAAAACCAATCTACGTGGTCTTCACATGACCTAACCAAGATTATGTCTGGAATTTAAAAGAGACTGTGACCTCTGAGTTTGCTTTGGCCTTTCTTCTCAGTGTAGTCAGATAAGAAACGCCGACCTCATCTAGTTAAAAAAATATGATTGACGTGTAAAAGTGTTTGTACAAACCTACGTACAGAAATAAAATCATTTATCATTTACATTATTCTATTTCACGACAGACAAATTGCATCATTGCAATGAAACATTATGATGCTATCTCTGTAAACTTAGTAAGAAATCCAGGGTCCTCGGAGAGCAGACTTACAAGAAGAACAGTGTTGGAGTTTGTCAATTTAAAACGATTTAGGTGTATAGGCTGTTAACTGAACATCAACTGCTTTGTAGTTAAATTGGCTGACTAACCTAGTTGCAAGCTCTTGCAGTCTACTAACACATATAATACAATTTTTTATTGGATCCTATACAGGGAGACCCCACATGATTCTAGACCCCCTAGAGCAGAAAACTTTCATCGGTCATCAAACAAAAATTTGATTTTGCATTACGTGATCAAAATGTATAGGTAGCAGAATGGATAGATCGCTTGTTATAAACCTATTGGTCTCCTCTGATTTCCGTTTGACCTTTCCGACTTTGGTCCTTAGCCGCCTTCTGCGATATTTGCGGAAAGAATTGGTGAGGGCGGGCTATTATTAGCTAACCACGGTCCTACGTCAACAAGCACTAGAAGTTCCTTCCCTTGGTTAACATTAAAAATGTTAATCAATAAAGTTAACTTTGTCGCAAATAGATGAGAGGTATTTTTACAGTAGGTACTGTTGTACAGTATGTGTGTGAGTGTTATGTATAATTGAAGGGACGTAGTCGAATGGAGAGTACACTTTGTTTAATATTATTTGATTATTATTTATATAAAAGAATGGACGTGTTACATTGATGGCCCTTGCCCTAACTCTCTACTGAAGCGAAAACTATTTTAAATCATTCGAAAGCTTATTTCAAACTTGGTTGACTGTTCGAATATAACTAGAGTTCAGTTACTACCAGCGTGTACAACATAAGGGTGACACATGCTGCGGAATAGAGGAGTGGATTGTAAGATTACGCTGGTTGTAGATATGAAAATAGGTAGTTCTATACGAACGGAGTTCGCCGTTCATCCAATCCAGGAACACATTCCACAAAGAAAAATCTGAGTACGACTCACCTTTCTCTTCCTGCGGCACTGCTTAAAACGGTCCTTTGAGTGGACCATTGACCATGGAGACTAGCACGTGAAACACCACACGGTAATGATACAATTTGTCCTTGTTTTATAAATTAAAATTTTCACTCACGGATTCAAAAATTAGATAGATCATTGGGTTAATGTCGACGACAGAACATTGCGGCTCCGCGCGCACGCCAAGCTTACGCACGCACGAAGATGGCGCACTCGTCGCTTTATCGCTATGATGCAGCAGGTCGAGGTTACATCAGCACAGCCAATCGCGTACTGACTTAGCGAGCGTATACAGACATTCATTATCAAATTTGTCCAGTCATGGGTTATATACAGAACACATGAAGACAACCTTTACAGTACTTTTGGCCTCGTAACTACCATATCACCCTAAGGTTAAATGTCAATTGCACATCATAAAACGACAAGGTCTATTTGTCTATGTGACAGTTAGATAATTTCAACCTTAATGAAGTTTTAATTAAGTGAGATTATTTGTCAAAAGTGATAAAGCAATTACGATTATACCTCAGGAGTTTCTTGCCCGGTCTTCTCCATAGGAACCTACTTCGCTTTGGAATGGGCAACTTGCTTCATCTTTCTGATTAATAATTCAAAAGTGCCTGTAATTGGTTTAATTGAAATAAATGCTTTGAGTTTGAGTTTGGACAGTAATAATATTGTTGAAAGGTATTTCTCTCGGAAGCAAGGATAATCAGTAGCCTAAACCTTTCACGGAAATATACAAAAGGATGTAATTTACGAGTTCGTGTATTAAATTAATTGGAAAAGACCTTTTCTCTATCACTGTGAAGAACCACGTAAAATATTGAACCGAATCTCAACGAAAACTTTGAAGTCTTCCTTTGAAAGCCTCATAAGCTAAAACAACACTAAGACGCAATATTATAAACAAAATGCGAGTTTCAAAAGTCTTTCGAAAGTTTAATTAAAGTCCATTGTTTTGCGTATTTTTTCCTGAAGTTGATATTTTTTGGATAATACAGGATTTGCATATACTCGTTTATATGTAAATTCAGGAATGATCATTTATTTTTATGAGAAATTCAGTGATGATGGGGAAATAAAAGAAAAGCTGATTTGAAGCTGGCGAAATGAAGACAGTGTATTTTTTTTTGTAAATATCTAATCGTTTAGTATATTAGCCTAAATTCGTATTATAACAACACGAGAGGTGAGATTCGGCGTGGTGGTAACTTAAATTACAATACGAATAAATTATTTTTACCTTTTCATACATACATACATACATAACATCACGCCTGTATTCCCCGAAGGGTTAGATAGAGGTGTACACCACCATATAGTATACCCACATTTCGCCAGTTATGTTGTAGTCCCATGTAATAGGGGGCAAGACTATTGCCATCAACCAGCCACCAATCCAGACTCCGGGTTGCTACCGAGAAATTCCAGATGGAAAAACCCAATAACACTTTGCCCGACCCGGGAATCGAACCCAGGACCTCATGCTCAGCAGTAGCGCTTGCGATCACTAGACCAACGAGGCAGTCCCTCAGTCAGTTTTACCTTTTCCTACATTATTATCTTGTGAAGATCACCTCGTCACAATGTTTTATGAAAAGAAAAGTTTCAAGCTTCTATGAACACTGCTTTGAATTTAAATTCACCACCTTTATTTTTATCCAAGTTTATATCACACCTGTCGGGACCAATTCAGCTGTAGTACAAACTTCGAGCTATTTTTCATTCAACTTTTCCTGCAACTTGAGTAGCATAAACTTTGTTCGATTAAGTTCTTGCTTCCGCTACTATAAACTTTAAAATTTTCTTTATTACTGCTAATAGTGTTGTTTAAGTTATTACGTAAGTTTTAATCAAGTCATCATGTTTTGTTTGGCTATTATAAAACGTGTTCTGTAGTAAAACTGTTCTATGTAGATTTTACTACAATACAGGGAAGATAAACTCCAAACACAAAACCAAATAATTGACAGCTCAATCAAATGGTTCCATCTCGCATTCGACATCCGACGTGACGTCACTGTTGATCAAATCTCTGTATAGACATGGCGCGATCAATATTGGTCAGTATTAGGCGGTTGCCATGGTTACATAATATCTACATTGTTACGTTTCTTTGCTAAGGAAATTAAATACGGTATAGATCAGAATCTTAATTAACTCTCTAGACAATAACGCTAACACATTGTTTGGATTAAATGACAAACGCTTTACCGTCATTTTGTAAGCCGTTTAAATATTAAGTTAGTTGTTGTGATCGGATAACCAAAACACAGAAACCAAAAAATGGTGTTGACATGAGATTTAACATTAGTCAGTCGTATACTAATCTTGAAGAAAACCTACAGCAAAAAAATACCGTACGTGAAAAAGTAAGGTTACTTTTTTCCATTTGAAGACACTTCACACACTTTTAAACTATATTAATACAGTATAAAAAAAAAAACAAGTAAAAAGACTCATATACAAAAGATAGATAATATAAGGATACAGACCCGATAACAAGCACAGACAAAATTGAACACTCACAAGGTAACAATATGTCTGCTGCAGCATTTCCGCATTGTTTTACCTAACAAATAAAAAAAAATAACATTCCTTAGGTCTAAACTTACCTGAGTATGTGAATAAAACATGGAGAAGTTTGACACTATGACAGGAACAGGTAGCGCGATGGTCAGCACTCCCGCCAACGCGCATAGGGCCCCCACAAACATACCTAGGTACGTCTTGGGGGCCATGTCCCCATAGCCCACTGTGGTCATTGTCACGATGGCCCACCACAGCCCTAGGGGGATGGACTTGAATTGATTGTCGGGGTTATCCTGTGGACAAAGGAAATGGTTAAAATAGTCATAAAGTGCGCTTCAAAGTATCCTTGAACATGGTGAGAGCATCAAATAATATTTTGTTCACTGTAAACTGTTGCTATTTTCAGTTTTATTCCTTGAGAAAAGTTTATATTTTTTTCCAAACGATTTCACATTTTTTTACATACATCTTGGTAGTTTCAAGGCATTGCATAATATCGGGAAAAAAAGAAAGTTCAAAATTAAAAAAAATACTTTTCTTAGTTTAAATTGTTTTTCTTCTCATAACATGAAATAGCTAAAGGAACTCATATTAACATGGAATCTTATTTACAAATAACAATTTATTTCATTTTATTTAATCATTTACGAGTACATAAAAATCGAAGCATAATTTTCAACAGAAGTAAAGTAGCACATTCACGATCGAATGATCAACTCCTGAGTTGATGAGTTTGATCAACTCTTTGCATTTATTCTAATGTATACCTTACTAGCTTCTGCCCGCGGCTTCGCCCGCGTAGATGTCGTGAACGTGCTACCGGGACAAAAAGTTCTCTATGTCCTTCTCCAGGATGCCATCTATCTCTTTGCTAAATTTTTAATTATATAATTTATTATTATAATAATTTTTTAAAGCGGCC
This sequence comes from Griposia aprilina, assembly GCA_916610205.1. Taxonomy (NCBI): domain Eukaryota; kingdom Metazoa; phylum Arthropoda; class Insecta; order Lepidoptera; family Noctuidae; genus Griposia; species Griposia aprilina. The sequence continues at coordinate 20,477,440 of OU744302.1, read as the reverse complement.
GGAATTAATCAACAGAAGGGGTGTGGTTTTTCATCATGATAACGCTAGACCTCACACATGTTTAGCCACTCAGCAAAAATTAAGAGAGTTTGGCTGGGAGGTGTTAATGCATCCGCCGTATAGTCCTGACCTTGCACCTTCAGATTTCCACCTGTTTCGGTCTCTTCAGTATTCTTTAGGCAGTGTCAGGTTAACATCACGAGAGGACTGCCAAAACCACTTGTCGCGGTATTTTGATCAGAAGTCCCAAAATTTCTATAGCAATGGGATCATGTCTCTACCTACAAGATGGCAAAAAGTTATCGAACAAAATGGTACCTACATACTTTAGTTAAATGTAAATAAACTATATTAAAAAAAAAATGAATTTTCGTAAAAAATGCGAAGAAACTTTTTCCCCAACCTATTATAATATGAGTTACATTCTTGGTTGGTTTAACGTCAAAATTAATAATTTTATTTTGATCGTGAATGTGCCACTTAAGTCTGGCAATTAACAGTTTCATAATATCGCTTCATAATTCATAGTAATTGCGACATTAAACGGACTTAATTAAAACGAACTCTTTGTAGCCCCACTAATTAGTTATAAATTATCAGAAATCGAACAAAATATTGTACCGGCGACCAATGTTAACAGAGTTATTTTATTAAAAAAGAGGCCCAGTATGTTATTAAAGTTTTTATAGAGGTTCTAACCGAGTCAGTAAGAACACCAATCTTATTTTTCTTACTTCTTATGTACTTTCTTAGTAAATCTTGGACTTTAGTGACTTACGATCACGAAAAATACAAAATATTGCGTACCTACCATACATACATAAATTCACGCCTTCTTCCCATTGGGGTAAGCAGAAACTACAGATCGCCACCTGCTACGATCCTTACATACTCCTTTTGCCTCGTTTACGTTCATACTTCTGGTCATACTAGCACGCCGGTTGTGAGTACTACGCACCTGTCCTTTCTGAAGAACATGACCAATAAGGTCACTATATGTTTTCCTAGGGCGTCCCCTCCCGGCGTATCCACTCACATCTGCCTTGTAAATACCTTTTGTTAGTCACCCTTCATTAATCCTCTCAACATGACCAAACCATATAAGCATACTCTTTTCAAGTTTTGTCACTACATCTTTTAAATCGCACCGTTACCTTATGACATCATTTTTCAGCCTATCATTCATAGTCACACCACACATGCTTCGCAAGGAACGAATTTCCACAGCATATATTCTACTTTCATGCTTCTTTTGCCACACCCAACACTCACTTCCATACATAAGCGTAGGCATCAACACACCATTGTGAACAGCCAGTCGTGCTTTTTGGAAATCAACTGGTTGATCACAATTGCATGTGTAGCATCATTCACTTTATTTCCCACATTTACTTTTCTTTCCACATCTCCATCAATCTTTCCATCCCTTGTAATTAGACTCCCCAAATATACGAACTCACTTACTTGCTCCACACTCTTATCATTTAATTTCACATCACATACCGATACATCCTCTTGTCTTATTCACATTTATATTCATCCCTTTCATTTTATATGATTCATCCATCACAGTCACCATGTTTTGCAACTCTTCTGCTAACGATGCAAGTAGAACTTAATCATCTGCGTAGAGAAGGCATTTGATAGGCAACTCATTCATAGTCAATCCACACTCACTCTCTATCAAATCTGTCAGACAACTATCCATCTACAAGTTGAACAGCTTTTTGTAAGAAGAGGCTTTTATCTTGTAGTGAAATACTTACAGGCCAATATTATTGTAAACCAGATAACAGGCAGATTAACTTTCTACCAAACCGAGTCACTAAAGATATCTTTAAATTAAAACATGGAAGACCGCAGATAACTGTATTACAAGAATCTCTTAACCAATTTCAAATTAATTAATCCTGGTAATTAAAAATACTTCGATAACCTCGTTTTAAAACTGGAGTCTCGGCTATATCGTAAAATAATTGATGTTATTCTTGCCGACTGACCTATTTCATGAGGTAAATATAGTCTTTGTGTGGCTATATCATACACGTGTGGTAGTCACTGAACTATGTGTAAAGAAGTAAGAAAAAAAAATGTGATTTGCACCGAAGCATAGGCTAATTTACCTAATTATTGAGACTGAAATGAAATATGGCACCTTAGCAAAGGGGTGTACCTATAGTACACCCATAATTTGCCAGTTATGTTTAAGTCCCATGTAACAGGGGTGAGCGTATTCCCATTAATCGGGCATAGATCCAGACTCCACACTGCTACTAAGAAATTCCTGATGATAAAACCCAATAACACTTTGAATGCTAATGAGTAGCACTTGCTACCACAAGCCCAATGAGGAAGTCATAAATAATAATTTAAAAGCATAAAGAACACTCATTCACAAAATCGGCTTATAATTCTTGATGAAATAAACATACGACCTCAAGGAAACCCGCAACAAGATTATTCGCCGACACACCTGGGGTGTGCAGGCAATATTGCCCCTTCGGTTATATACTTTCCAGCCCCTTTTTGTTTATATGTCAATTTCCTCCTGATCTCTTTGGTTTCGTTACAGGCCCCCAATGTACATATTCGTATACAAAGAAGCAAACAGAATTGGATTTAAACGAAGTATGGATGCTGTTGGTCTTAAAAAATGGGTATTTTTATGCAAAATAAGAAACCAAATTAATTTGTTTGCACATTATGACGCATAAACTCCTGACATTATAAATGTGAAAGTAAGTTATTTATTTACGCTTTCAAATAAAATCTCCCGATAAAACTAAAGGTGAAAATTATTACAAACTGTAATATCGTTTAAAATAACTAATTAATTATTTGGTCGCCCCGTTCAGTTCACACAAAATAAATGTTATTTGATTGCATTTTCAATTTGTTTGAAGTGTGCACTAGCCATTGTTTGCGGCTTTGCTCGCGCTGTTTGTGTTTTGCAACTAAATTGACATAGCATTTAGTGATAGTTAGGTAAACAATTTTACAAACAAACAGTTTATAAAATGAAACGTTAATTTACAAAGCTTAAACGAGACTTTTAAGAAAACTTTGTCATTATAATTAATTTTAAAAAATTGCCCCTGTTACGTTTCCCAACAAAAGTTTTAACTTAGGATTTCTGGTAGTATAACTACTTTTTAGTCGTATATTTTTAGAACAGAAAATCTAGTGAAAAAAACCGAGAAATTTTACCAATACGCTGCGATACTATAAATAATATATACAGGTTGTCCCAGAAATCGACCAACATACTGTAGGTGGTGATAGCTTTGGTCAAGGCCTCCCAAAATAACAAAACATGTTGTGCAAAATCTTATAGTTTTCGAGTTATACTAATGCGTCATTCTTTTGACTCTCATGTGTAAATAAAATCTTTTTATCAGTAATTTTTTCCACCAAAATATTATTAAATAGTTACTCTATCCACAATTACCTTTTATTCTTCATAAAAACTTACAAATTCAACATAAATTCACTATTATTTGTTTTTTTTACCCAAATATTTTTTAACTCACTATCATTTGTTCGTTGTCAGTCGATCGTTTGTTTCGGCCTTTCTTCTTAGAGTAGTCAGATAGAAAACGCCGACCTTATCTAGATTAAAAAATATGATTGACGTGTAAAAGTGTTTGTACAAACCTTTTTACAGAAATAAAATCATTTAACTAACTCGAAAACTATGAGATTTTGCGGAACATTATGTTCTGTTATTTTGGAGGGCTTGGTCAAAGCTATCACCACCTACAGTATGTCGGTCGATCTCTGAGACACCCTGTACACGTTCATGTTCAATATTACCAAGCTGTTCAAGTTATCATTGTTTGTTCATTGTTAAAAACCTTCCTGATATTTTTTTTTTCATTTTGTTTTTATACGGATACAGTACAAACAACGCAATACAATCTATTCTAGCTTTTTCTTTCGTGTTCCTAAGCAATGTAGCAAATTGATTTTATGTCTAGTTAAAACTCGTTACTTGTTTAAGTTTACTTTAGGGAAACTGAATTGGATTTTCACTTTTTATGTTGGTTTTAGTACGACTTTTTTATCGATACGCCGAAGGTTAAATTGTTTGGATTTTTCTGACTTATGCATGTTATAATGTATGGCTAGGTTAGGAGGGGTAACCTCGATTCCAAAAAAGCCCACCCCCCAATCATATAAAATGCAGAAGGACAAGGAAAGTACCCAGGTGGGTCCCGGCCAAGCCGGGGAATCCCACACCGCCACGGCGGTCAGCCCCCAACGTAATCTGGGGGGGGCACCCATCTGCAATTTGTTGCCGCGCTTTTTAGCGCGCCCGGCAGCTGATTTAGCGCCAACCACCCAGGCAGCGACTTACGCGCCAATAGACCCAACACCGGCTGCGATCAACGCGCCTAGTTCTACCACTCCGGCTGCGACTCACGCGCCAACACCGACCACGACGGGTATGCCTCCCACGAGCCTCTGGCAACAGAGCATCGTGCGGCACAGCGTAACCAACCCTGACAATGACCAAGACCGACACAGACAGAGAGGGACGGGAAAGGATGACGGGCCTGGCAGCTCTACCACTCTCCCGGCTGAGGAAGTACGCCTGCTGAATAAGCGCGAAAAATCCATGGCCCGGGAGAGGAAAGTAGGCGACCGAACGCACGACACCCGCGAAGGCACCAGCCAGCGCGAAGTGCAATCGGACGCCGAAAGAGCAGTACGCGACCAGCCGCGAGTACGCGAAGGGGTAACCCAGCGCGAAAAGCGGCCGGACACGGAACTAAGCGGGCAGGGGCAAGTACGCGAAGGGGCAACCCAGCGCGAAAAACCCCCGAACGCGACAGGGTCTGCCGGGGCCGCCAGTCGATCCCAAGACTCCGACGTTACCCACGACCGACCTCGACCTAGGAGGAACAGGGGAAAGCGGGCTGGAGCCCCACGCGAGCAGGCGCCGCTGGCAACCACCATCCTGCCAGGCACCTCCGAACCGCAGCCTGGACCAAGCGGTACAGGGCCGGTGAAGAGGGGGCGCCCTGACGAATCGGCTTCACCGAGTGCACTACAGGGAGGCGCCAAACGCATGAGGGTCCACTCCGCTCAGGGGGAGTGGAGAACCTACGCGCGAGCCACAAAGGATATTCCTGCGCGGCTGGCCGTAGCTATCTGCTTCCCTCCCCCGTCTAGAGACCTGACCAAGGTAGAGGCGGAACACATAAAGGCGAACCTAGAGAGCCTGTTAATGGACACCGACCCGACGACACCACTCCCTGCCTTCCGTGGATACCCACGGGTAGCGGAAGGTACCGTGCAGATGTGGTGTGAGGACGACTATGCCCTGACCTGGCTGACCCAGAACGTGCCCCTGATAAGACTCCCCGACACTGACCTCACATTAACGGTACTACGACAATCCGACGTGCCCACCCGCGTTCGAGCCTCACTTTTCGTCCCTCGGTACAGAGGTGACATAGTCCGGCTCCAAAGTGTTCTGATTCGTCAGAACACTTGGTATGACATCGCTAGGTGGTCATTGTACAGGGCCACTACCGTCGGTGGCGACAACCATTGAACCTTTTTGACCCTGGGGGTGCCACCGGAGGAAGCGGAACGGGTTCTGGCCCGGGAGCGACGGATATCGTACCTTCTAGGGTCGATATACGTACGCTTCTGGCCCACGACCCGACCCCCTGACACAGAGACCGACTGTACAGACGGGACAGGAACGGTGCCGACATTGACACAGACCAACGACCCAGACATAGCGCAACTGGAGGAGGTCATGGCCCGAGCGGCAATGGCAATGGCACCACCCGCTCTGGGGCAGCGACGCACCGAACTCTAGAGGAGAGGTACTATCCACCTATTTATTCTCTACTAACCTTAACATTGTAAACCGGGGCTCTGAACCCACTTGGGTCACAGTCCGAGGACAAACAATCATAGACTTAACGCTTGCTACAGAAAACGCGACAAACCTTATCACAAACTGGCACGTGTCGGACGAGCCTTCTTGTTCCGACCATAGAAGAATCCGCTTCACACTAAATACTACCACAAAAAACCCCGCACCTAGACGAAACCCGCGACGCACTGATGTACCCGGCTACAAATGTCTCTTAGCGTCCCTACTAGCCAGGCACCTATCACAGGTGACTATAAGAGACACTGCACAACTGGAATACACCGTGATAAAACTATCAGAATACCTAACCGAAGCATACCATGCATGCTGCAAACTAAGGGCGCCAAAAACCAACAGAGACAGGAACCCCTGGTGGAATGCAGAACTTAGTAAACTCAGAGATACACTTCGAAAACAATTCAACAGAGCCATGAACACTAGACTCCCGGATGACTGAATCCATCGAGACCAACAATGAAGCCGCAAGGGTGAGGAAGATCCTATCAACGGATCAGAACCGAACCCTTGGCGCGCTGAAAAAACCCGATAACTCCTACACACTAAGTGACCTTGAAACCAGCAAGGTCCTTCTCGAGACTCACTTCCCAGACTGTATAGTCCTAGAGGACAGGCAGTGGGAGGCTGAGCCAGTATGGACCCCAACGGGTCAAGACTGGTCAAGAGCCCAAAGTATTGTAACAGAAGATCGGCTAAAGTGGGCTATTAACACCTTCCAGCCGTACAAATCCGCAGGGCTGGATGGCATCTTCCCAGCCCTATTACAGTGGGGCATTGACCCCTTGACGCCATGCATGGTGGAGATCTATCGAGCTTGCATAGCACTCAGATACGTACCCCTAGCATGGCGTGAAGTGAAAGTCATTTTCATACCCAAACCCGGAAAAACCGACTATACACAACCCAAGGCCTATAGGCCTATAAGCCTCACATCCTTTCTACTGAAAACCCTAGAGAGACTCTGTGATAGACACATACGTGACGGACCTCTTCGGGTAAAACCACTTCACAAACAACAGCATGCGTACTCCACAGGCAGATCAACGGAATCCGCACTACATAGCGTGGTATCCAAAATTGAATTCGCAGTGGACCATAAATGCTCGGCACTGGCCGCCTTCATTGACATTGAGGGCGCCTTTGACAAAACCATGTTTAATAGTATCAACATGGCCCTCGACAAACACAGCATAGACTCGACTCTAAGCGGATGGATCACCAATATGCTCAAACTGAGAGCTGTACAAGTCACCGTGAACGACACTACAAGGGCCATTGTGGCGAAGGGCTGTCCGCAAGGGGGAGTTCTCTCGCCACTCCTATGGAACCTGGTCGTAGACAGCCTCATCAAAACACTCAATGACAAAGGCTACTTCACTGTAGGTTACGCCGACGACATAACTATAATAATAAATGGTACCCACGAAAACACCTTATGCAACCTCATGCGCCAAGCCTTGAAAATAGTAGAGGTCTGGTGCAATAAGCACCAGCTATCAGTGAACCCGACAAAGACCGAACTGATTCTCTTCACAAAAAAGAGGAAGTTGATGACACTCCAATTACCACGTTTCTTTGGTACTACCCTAAGCCTTTCAACCGAAACCAAATACCTGGGCATATATTTGGACAAACAGCTGAACTGGGCAAAACATACTAATTACATCATCACAAAAGCCAGCATATCCCTGTGGCAATGCAAGCGAATGCTTGGCAGGAATTCGGGAATAAGCCCCAAGGTCACTTACTGGCTGTACACCACAATCATCCGGCCAATTATAACATATGGCTCACTAGTCTGGTGGCCCAGGACAGATTTGAGCACAGCCCAGAGAGACCTAGAAAAACTACAACGGTTTGCTTGTGTAGCTATCACTGGCTGCATGAGAACCACACCCACTGCTGCCCTACAGGCGATGCTTGGACTGCCACTTCTACATCTCATCGTGCGAGAGGAGGCAGCCCTGGCTGCCTTCAGGCTGTACATAGCAGGGACCCTAAGCAAGGACTCTAGAGTCAAACACATACGCATTAAGGAAGATGCGATCAAACGACAACCTTTGATGGCATCACCCTGCGACAAAGCCCCGAAACTGCACTACTTTCAAAGGCATTATAACATAATACTCACAGAAGAACGTTGCGACTACTCAGGCCCGAAAGAGCTGAGAGTATATACCGACGGATCAAAGACCGACGCCGGAACCGGAGCCGGAGTTTTCTCGCACGACCTTAATATAAATATATCCAGCCCGCTGGGAATGTTCAACACCGTCTACCAGGCGGAGTGTGTGGGCATTATACTAGCGGTGTCCGCTATAGAGGCCAGAAAAGTCATGGACTCCCACAAACGCATACTCTCTGACAGTGCCTCAGTCCTCCAATCCTTGGGGAGGAAGTATATTACCTCAAGTATAATACTGGAATGTCACAATGCTCTAGAACGTGTGGCGGTGTCTAACCGTAACACAGTGACACTGCAATGGATTAAGGGGCACAGTGGATCACTGGGTAATGATGCAGCTGACGAACTGGCTAGAAGAGCATCTAGCGCGTCAGTCTGTGGACCCGAACCCATCGTGCCCATTCCCTTTAACCAGCTACGGAGATGGTTACAGGAGTACACCCATACACAAGCGGAGAGTTGGTGGACCTCGACACCCGGCTGTAGGCAGTCCAGGGAAGCCATGCCATCCTTAGATGGCAAGCTTACCAAACGTTTATTACGTCTGGACAGAAACGGTCTGCGCCTGGTGACGGGGACCATCACGGGTCACTGCTCGCTAAACAAACACTTTCACACAATAGGCATAACGGACAGTCCTCTGTGCAGGGTCTGCATGGAGGCTGAGGAAACCGTTGCGCATGTGCTCTTTGAATGCACATGCGTCACCCAAATTAGGTCACAAACCCTCGGGGCACCCATATCCTACACAGATGCTCTCAGCAGACCAGGAGATATCATCAACTTCTGGAGGGAGGTGGGCTGGTTGGAATAACCACCGACGGCCGCCATGGCCCACGCACAATGGTCCATATGAAGGACTAAGTGCGGAAACCATAACCCAAAGAAGAAGAAGAAGATGTATGGCTAGGTTTTTAGAAAAACTGAATAGAAACATCGATTTGCTATTTAATGGTATGTGTGGTCATGCAGTGGATTCATGTTTTTTAGAGCTAATGTCACCAATTAAATTGAACGCTATAAGCACATCTAAACCGCGTTCAAGAACTGTCAGTGTATATAGCAATTACCGAACTCATCTAATTTTAAAATTTGTTGTTGACGTGTATAATTATTTTTTAACCAACTTCAAAAAAGGAGCAGTTTCTCAATTCGGTTATATTTTTTAATGGCTTTTACCTCAGAACTCCGTCATTTATAAACTGATTTGAAAAATTATTATTTTGTTCGAAAATAGTTACTAATAGGGTGGTGTGTTGATGATGTTATAATAACTTCCTGTCACTGTTATTTACTTAGCAAATGAAGGTATACGAATTTGTGTTGTAGGTACCTTAACGAAAGAGTGAAAAATAAAACTAATTTACAGAAACAAATATCATTCATTCATTCAATAATGACACTGACAGCTTTTTAACGCAGTTTAGATATCAGCAATTAATGACATCTGGTAGCATTTTTACTATAGTTAAAGCCGACTTTTATATAAATGCACATTATTATCAAAAATTGGTTCTACCCTTTGGGCAAAAAATGAGTCACTCGTTTCCTACTCATGAGAGACGTAAGGCAATTGATACTCATTAACTGAATGAATTGCGAGCAGCGTTTTCCTGTCGGCTAATAAAAACAAATTGAAATCCGTCTGCCAAGCGAAATGATTATGGCCATTTATTTCCCTTTGAAAACTGTAATTATTTGAGCGAATCTTCAGCAGAACTAATAATAAGTAATAATGAATACGATGTTAAAGTAATGGACGGAGCTAGAGGTTGCTTATTCACAGTCATACTACAAAACTAATAATATTGCATCGTATTTATTATACTTAAAGATGATCCTATAAGAAAGCCGCGAAGACTACACTCATACATATGTATCACTTATGTAATACATGCACCTCAAGGCTGATAGTAAAACCTTGCGCATTGAAAAAAATACATTGGCGAGGAAAATTTCAATACTGGCGGCATATTGGTAAAGTTTCATAACGCATTCTTTGGCGGGAATATAACAGCTGCGCGTTCGGTTTCCATATGATAGTGATGTGGTGGTATCGATATTATGTTGTAGGAACGCTGACACATTCATTTTGTATTCATTTAGTATGTGCAGCGATCGACAACGCTAGTTCGCCCGCAACCAGCGCCTGGTACAGACGCGCTTACCATCCATCTATTTAAGTACTTGTATTGTAATACGTACCGTGAGTAAAAGAAACTAGTAAAAATAAAAACTTAATGTATACATCGTTTTTTTTTTTCATAATGAAGTCGTATCGTTATGGTTATACATACCTATGTAAATGGGCTTTGTTAAAATGTGGTTTACAATAAACAATATTCTATCTATGTATCTTATTAATGTTACATTAAATCGTGATCATAAATAAACATGCTTGCCCCAAAGTTGTAATTTCGAAAAAGATTTGATGTTATTCAGTAGATTTTCTGGAGCCCACGGGGAACGAGGGGTTGCCCCATACGATAAAGACATTTAATTGATAATAACAAGTTATTTTTAACGATAATAACTTTCAATTCACACCACAAACTTTTTACTTCCTTCTGTAAATTTGACATGTTTAAAACCCATCGATATCACTTCATCTCTCAGCAGCACATCCCTATATTTTTATAATGTCGCCCAGTGTATTACGTAGAGTGTTAAAGTAAACGCCACCACGCGACACAGTGTAACCGAGTTTTTGTTTGTCTTCGCAATTTTTATGTTTATGGTCGACAGAAGTTTTTCCATAAACATAGGGTGTAGGGGTGTAACATAAACAAAAACTTCTGGTTATGTATCTTAGCTTAATTATCTGGTCATATACTCTCTTTGCGTGGTTGTCACGGGCAGAGTTTGGGGTTTATTACAGAATTGATGGACAAAACAGCAGACGGTCAATTTGTAACTCAATTACTGGGGAATAGTTCTTATGCCCAGTTGTCAACAAGGTCAGATTTTGGACAACTCCTAACAGTTCCCGTCTACCTTAGTGATAGGTCTACTTTCCTACCCCCTCTTTCTCGTTCTACTTTAAGAGGAAAATATGAAAATATTGCTAGCCAATTTTCCCACAAAGATCAGGGCCATTGTTCTAAAATATATTCCTAAAATAGAAATTATTTTGTAACATTGCTAGCTAATTTTCAATTAATCACTTTTCTAGTAACGCGCGCACAAACTTACAATGACATTACATTGTGACCGTTACTGAATTGCCATCGACAATTTTTGTATAGAAATTGTTGCAAAGCGATCAATGAACTTTTTGTTATGTTATTTCATAGCGAACAAGCAGGCTGCTAACATAAAGGCTCCTTCAAACAGGTGCGACACGCGACGCGACATAAAAACACCACTCGCCGCGCGACACACGGTGCCTTTGTGTCGCGCCGCGTGTCGCGCCTATTTGTAGGTGCCTTTATAAGCGGTCACCGCCACCTATGGACGTCTACAATACCAGAGGGGAAATTCTGAATTATCCAGAACTTTCTGTCGAAAATGCCTCTTATTTACGTGACAAGTTTATAACAGTTACGTTGGTCTATTAATCGAGCACGAGGTCTTGGGCTCTCTCTGTTATTGGGTATTTCATCAGGAATTTCTAAGTAGCAGCCCGGTTGATGGCAACAGGCTCGCCCCCTATTACATGGGAGTTGAAACATAACTGGCGAAATGCCGGTGTACTATAGGTACACCTATCTGCCTAACTAAATAGCCGGACACGCCATAAAGACAGACTACGGTTGCCACAAATAAACATAAAATTATTTAAGAAAAATGTTTACTGCATGTCTATTATAATATATAACCATCTACCAAATTCACTTCAAGATTTACCATTGACATTGTTCAAAAAAGAACTTTTAAAACTTTTACTGCATAAAAAATATTATACCATTAAGGAATATCTAGAGGATAAGTCGATAGAACCTATACCTATTGTAAATTTGTAATAATCTTAAAATACTAATCAATGACTTTGTAATTGACATGAAATGTATTTGCACGCCATATTATGGCAGGATATGATGAAACTAAATTTACTGTAACATCGATTGTACCATATTCTGGCAAATAAATATATTGATTTGATTTTGATTTGATAACCCTTCGGGGAAATACAAGCGTGATGGTTGTATTTGGCGTATGTGAACATTTAAGTAAAGGGGTCTTGGTAACCCAAGACTGATTGTCACTGAGATGAGATTATGACTAAATTTTGAATATTTTTAATTTGGGGAATGGGTTTTCTGAAATATGTCAGAATCACAAAACTGGAAATGGCTTGGGCTAGGAAATGACAGCCGCACGTGTCGATCGATCAGGTTAAGCTGCGCTTGCCGCGGTTGGTCCATGGATGAGTGACCATTTTTACATACCAAGACCCCTGTGCCTCGGAAAGTACGCTAAGCCGTTGGTCCAACAATATTTTTTTAACTGTAAATACCTTTATATTTTTTATAAAAACAAATTATTGGCTGGAAAAACATGCCTAATTTAAAAACGGTGGGCATGTTTTCATAAAAAATTGCAACCATTCAATCTCTGCGAGGCTTAATTGATATATTTTCGATCATAAACTGAATTCGCCGCTATGCAAAGTCATGAATATGTCCGGACTTGGATCGTAGAAACAAGATACAGGAGGTAATCATGTGTCACTTAAATATGACCAAAATACCAAAACAACCAAAATATACCTATATTTGCTCTATTACAGTGAACTGTAATGTTTTTGTAGGTTAAATTTTCTTAATGTCCCTCGGGAATCATCATATTTCCGGATACAAACGAATGCTAATTTCCATGAACACGGAAATCAAAACAAAACAACAATAAAGTACTTAGTTCTGAATTCAAATTATTATACACGATAAATCTAATAATTGATGGAAATGGAAATTTGCATTCGTTTGTTTTCGGAAATGCGATGATTCCCGAGGGTCATTAAAAAAAATAGTACTGTATACTGTAGTAAAAATATGAAATACGTAAGCGGGTAAACAAAAGACTTGCTATGTGATCCTTTTTTTCTCTTCCTCCATGCATGTCTAGTAGCCGTTATCATAGAAGCCCCCCTTTCTGGCCATATAATCTTTGATAGCTGTTTTTTTTATAGAGTGGGGTTTACTTTATCACGTGTGCCTTCAGCTGAGATTAAATCAGAAACTCGATTCTGGAGGAAAAGAACGGAAGTTGTTTCATTACAAAAACATCATTGCTCTTCACTAGGACTACTCCAGTATTGTGGATGCTGCTCTGCCAGACGCCAATACCACAAGCGCTTACTCTTTCAAGATTCAAGTCAAATTCGACTTGGAAATACAGGAATAAGGGGCTATTAGCGGACATAAATCCTACAAGCTCAAATGCTCAGTCTTTCAAGAGCCAATTGAATGCCACTTGAAAATGCCTGACCTACATTTGACTCAGATTACTGAAGGCAATTCCTGCAACTAAAAACGTTTCAAAATCTAGTCACATTCTTATCTCAACGACAATTTATGTCAAAAAATTGTCAATTTTTTTGGCAAATTAGAGGTATCTTGACAGTTTGAGATTAGAAAACGAACATTCTTAAAAATACGGGAATTTCCCCTCGGATACCTTCAATTTTGCGTTTCGTACAAAGCTCAAGTGGCTTCCCATACGTCTTCGCCGGAATTCTCATATCTTGTTTCAGCTCTACAGTATTCTGTTCAACCCTAAAACCCCCTCTTATCTTAAAGAACGTTTCAAGTTCCTTCATGACACTCATAATAGATACCTGAGGTCATCGGAAAACTTAAGACTAGAGATGCCGAGGCATTCCACCAGTTTTTATGACAAGTCTTTTACAGTTCAAGCAGTACGGTTATGGAATGCCTTGCCCATGTCGATAAGGCGTGCTCAATCTTTGTCCACTTTTAAAATTCTGGTTAAAAAACACTTCCTCTCTCCTTAAACATTGTCATTACATTTAGTTTCCTTACTCTTGTTTCATGTTTATTATTGTATATATTATATTATGTAGATAGGTATATGTTTTATGTATGTATGTATTTGTTGTATATGTAAATGGTACACCACTGACTACCTGCATTATTGTCTCTCCTTCTACCTTGAATCCATCCAAAGGTTGTCTGTAAAAGATCGCTTTTAGCGATAAGACCGCCCATTGTGTCACCCTATGTAAAATTTCTACTTTTATATCTGTAATTTTTATGGTGTACATAATAAAGAGTATTCTATTCTATTCTATTCTATTCTATATTTTCAATCATCGGTGTGTTCAACTTTTTTTCAGTAGAACGAATTGACAGTCAATTAACTTTCAGTGGGCACTCGGTTCTGCTTGATGGCTGAAATTGAGTCGTATTTCGCCCACTTATATACACTGCAAAGGTGATATTCAGGCGTATTTTTTTAATTTTTTCCGGCAATTACTCTTTATTATATGTCGTTTGTTTTCATGGTATTTCAATTAGGGGTGACGGAGATTTTGAAAGGTTTACTAGTATAGTAAATTGATAGAAGTTTAATGTTTTTAATTTCATGGGTCAATTCATGGTTGCCGTAAAATGGAGCACAATTTTATTTTTTTGTTAATGTAACCATAGCAATGGTTACATTAAAATAACGGAAAATCTTCTAGCTTTTGGGTGAAGAAAACTGACGCCAACCTTGAAAGTCTTTTAATTTGATCATTCATAAATCAATGGTATATGGTAAATGATTTTATTTCTGTAAATAGGTTTGTACAAACACTTTTACACGTCAATCATATTTTAAAAACTAGATGAGGTCGGCGCTTCCTATCTGACTACTCTGAGAAGAAAGGCCGAAACAAACTCAGAGGTCACAGTCTCTTTTAAAGTCCAGACATAATCTTGGTCAGATCATGTGAAGACCATGTAGATTTGTGTCTGAAATGGTATTTTGAGGAAAAACCACACAGATTGAGTGGACCTGTCAGTGCACGCAATTTTCAGTAATCATGCAGCTCAACTCAGAACTTAAGGAGCTCAACGATTCGACGAACAATACCAAAGAAAGGACATTTGGGTAGGCCACAAAAATTACTCAAACTGCCAGACTATGATTAAAACTAGCTGAGAGGGAAAAAAAAGCAACAATGACTTACATAGTCTTCACATTCACAATATTAAAACTACCTACACTTTCCATAGTAAACTAATAATCTTGTTGGTATATATATACGCATAATTAGCCTATAACATTCCCACTGCTGGGACACAGGCCTCCTCTCTGTGAGAGGTAGTGGGCCGTATCCACCACGCGGGTCCAGTGCGGGTTGGTGCATGTCACATGTCTTCGAATTTTTGGTTCTGGAACATACCGGTTTCCTCACAATGTTTTCCTTTCCCATTTTGAGAGCAGTGGGGATGAAATTAAATACACAAAGTAAATTATCTGTCTGGGTTCGAACTCACGCCCTACAACTCGTAATTCGGGGGCGATACCACTGGGCCACCACTGCTCTCTATATGGTGATAATGATTAATGTATCTATGAAAATCTTATTGGTAGTTACGACTCATTGATATTAAGTTTATTTAAATTACCTACCATAGTAGCTTTTAAAAGTTAAATCCACAAAATAATTTCATCATAATAAGCCCTGACATAATATTTAAGAGCTTTATGAAAATGGAAATTGTGTATGAAATAAAATTTTCAGCAATTTATTCAGTGCTCCAGCGAAGTGGCCATTTTGTGGGCATAATCACTTTGTTTTCGTGAGAACGTTGATATGATGCAATTTTCATGAAATCATAATGGTATATTAAATGCGGATGAAATGGGAAAAATAATTGAGTTTGGTTTCGAGTTTTGGGTATTTTTTTAATGTAACATTTATGGGATAAAGTTAAAATATATTTTTTTAACGTTTTGCTGGTAGGAAACACGTGTTATAATCTTATTAAAGAACCGTCTCTAATAAGATTATAACACGTGTTTCAGTCGCAAGCCACACAATTTTTTATTGCGTGTTTTTTATTGCGTAACAATAAAAAATTGTGTGGCTTGCGACTTTTCTTGCGTAGAATTTCAAAAACAAAGTTATGCAATAGGCTCAGTCCCTTTTACATGGAACTTAAACATAACTGAATAAATGTGGGTGTACTATAAAGATGGGAGTACTATTATTAGAGGTACACCTCTGCCTAACCCTTCAGGGTAGGCTCGATGTTATGTTATACAAAACGATGTTTCTGCCCGCTTCGGATTAAAATAACTAGACGTGATTAATGCTTTGAAGCAGGTACGCAACAAACGTAATAATAATATACATTTTATTACAGATTTACAAGATCCTTCAGTTGTTAGTAAAGGTCTTAACCTAATTTTAGTAAAACCCACACTATATACAAAATTGAAACGACTGACATCTGCGTGTGCAGCCGTACCTAGTGAGCCAGCATGGGGCTGTCCCACTTGTCACACAATACACTTCTAGGATGCTGTGGGAGCTAGCACGTATTCTACCGAGAATAAAAACTCACCGTTTCCGTATAATGGCATGAAAACCATCAACCCTGGCTCGCTGAACATCCCGGAAACGCTACAAAAGCGTGGTGGACCCAACAGCATCCTGAATACATTGTTGTACTGGACACGCAGGGCGTTGTATGCACTCAGCGTATACCTGACCCACAGACTGCACGTGTAAAAAGACTGGCAGTATGCTCTGAAAAGGGTTATTTTGACTTGTGTCGTACAGCGTGCAAATCTGCGGATCAGCATATTACCTCGGACAGCCATCGCCCTACCCTACATAAACTAATTGAATTTTTCATTAGTTATTAATATGAGAATGGATGACTGAACTGTAAGTTTTATGCCAAAATAGTACAGGATATATATTTTAGTCCGGAATAACAAGTATTCGGTACCGATACTCCTCGATTCAACGGATAAAAGAAACATTCAAAATTCCAACCCAAAGATTCCGTGTTAAAAACTTCAATATGTTTACGAGTACAATAAAGCCATCATTCATATAACGCACACTGCAGTACATAAATAAACTCTCCCCTAAGTAGACAATTTCTAGACACTCAATATTTATAAAGGATATTTTTACACGTGCGTAGGTAAGACTTTAAAATAGCACATCAGAATAGCATATAAAAGTCCTTCGCGTAATATGAGGTGATTAAAATAACTTTGCATACGTTTTCTGAAATTTTCGTGCGTCATAGTAACGTCACAGTGTAAAGCAGTTTATTTGAGTGGAAATGAGAAAGTGTGCAGTGGAAATTAATATTATTAAAACGGGTTTTTGGTTTAAAAGTTTAACTCTAACAGTGATTGTGACTGGAAATTACCGCGTGTAATAAAAATGGACTGCATATGTTACTGTAGTCAGTTAAATTATTATGTGAAGAAAAGAAAAAAAAACAGCATTTACAAATAACAAATATTTTACTAGAGAAAATCTATACGGTATCAATAGCAGCAGGCAAGCAGGTTATAAAATTTATCAAATTATGTTATCTTTAAGATAACATTATTTGATAAAAAATTGTGCTTTAATATGTGTAATGTGATTTTAGTTCCCATGCCCTTCAAATCATAATAATGTGGTTCCACTGGGTGACAGAAATTTAAATTCGTTTTTATCCGACTACTCTGAGAAGAAATATCGAAACAAACTCATAGGTCACAGTCTCTTTTAGAGCCCAGACATAATCTTGGTCTGGCCAAATAAGGACCATACAGATTAGTGTCTGAAACGGTATTTTGAGGAAAGAACACGGTAGATTTGAGTGGTTTTCCTCATTTACATCAATGATCTGCCAAAAACCATAAAGGAATCTGGACCATGCGTTTTGTTAGCGGATGATATTTCGATTCTTACTCCCTGTTAAGATAACGGACAATTAAATAATACACTTAATAATATATTTACCAAAACAATCACCTGGATGAACGAACATAATTTGGAAATCAATTTTGCTAAAACTAAATTAATAACTTTTCACCCCCACCAAAACAACCCTCTTTATGTAAATTTTTCTTTTAACAACCACGAAATAGAATAAGTAAATGAATTCTCACTATTAGAATTAACTATAGATTTATACATCAAATAGAAATCACACGTACAAAAAATTTAAAACTAAATCCAAACTTTCCAAATTTCTGTACGCTTTTCGAGAAATAAAAAAGACCACAAACTTGCAAACTGCTCTGGTCACCTACTATGCCTATGCTCATGCATGGCTTAGCTACGGCGTAATAATGTGGGGAAATAGCACACATGCACCGGCGCTGTTCACAACTCAAAAAAAGTTACTTCGCATTTCAGTTAATTTAAAACAAACGGATAGCTGCAAACCCCATTTCAAAAAACTTAACATTCTAACTCTGCCTTCTTTATACATACTGAAAATCTGTAAATTCGCACACACACACACACCAAGACTTTTATACTAAACGAGAAGACATACAAACTAGATACACACTCCGTCACAAGACACGAATAAACCTACCGACATCCCGTTTAAAAATGCACTCATCTAGTCCACTGGTTATGTCGATAAAAAATTATAAAAAAACTACCCGAGGTGCTCAGAAATGAGGGAAAAGTTGCTATTTTTAACCGACTTCACAAAAAGGAGGAGGTTCTCAATTCGTCTGTATGTTTTTTTTTTTTTTTTTTTTTTTTTTTTTTTTTTTTATGTGTGTTAGCTCATAACTTTTTTCTGGGTGAACCGATTTGGATGATTCTTTTTTTATTTGATAGGTGGTGCTTCACATGTGGTCCCATTTAAATTTGATCAAGGTCTGACCAGTAGTTTTTGAGTTATCCTTAGTACTGCAGATTTTTTCCACTTAGTTTATATGGATGATGTGTTAATAATTTCCTGCCACTGTTATTTACACACCAAGTAGTGGTATACGAATTTGTGTGGGGTAGGTACCGCAACTAAAAAGTGAAAAATAAAAACTTTTTTACAAAAAAACAACCGACTTCCAAAAAAAACACTAAAAGACGTGAAAAATAACTTTAATTTCGGAAGTCGGTGGCCAAACACGAAAATACAAAACCAAAGGCACCGACTTCCGAAATTAAAGTTATTTTTCACGTCTTTTAGTGTTTTTTTTGGAAGTCGGTTGTTTTTTTGTAAAAAAGTTTTTACTAATAAATTTAAAAAAATACTAAATAAATGTTATTACAGTATAAATGAATATTTAATTGAAAAATCCATAGAACTGACATAATAATATAAATGAATATTACAAAAGATTGAATTAATTATTAATAGAATGTTACCTTTAATTTTACTTAGAATAAGTTTCTTTTGCATGTATAAATAAGTCCTCTTCCTTCAATTTTTTATTTGGCTGTGCCCAACTGGGTCCACGATAGGTACAAAAAATGTTTACTTACCACCTAAGCACATTGTGGAATGCAATAAATGATTGAGTATTGACCTGTCCAGTCAGTGCGCGCATTTGTCACAAGTCGTGTAACTTAAGGAGCTCAACGATTCGACGTACAATACCAAAAAAAAGGACATTCAAATAATGCTTTGCCGTACAGTTTACACAAAATCACATTTACCCACACCCACAGTACCTATATAAACACATAACTACAAGACACCCATATCAATACGTAAGCCCTTTCTTTGTGTGACGGAACACACAATCCGTGGCCCGAAATTATTGGCAAACCAACAAAAGAAACTGGTTTGGTATTTCGACACCCTTTGATTGAACTATATTTCCCTTGTATGTTATTATTATATAAGAATTCTCTATTTCTTTTTTCGATCCTTGTTATTCAGTATTATGTTGATTCGTATAAAGGCTCATTCAAACATGCGTGACACCGACGAGCGGTGCCTTTGTGACGCGTGCTATTCGCGACGCGTGTCGCGCCTGTTTGTTTGGATGGAGGAGCCGATGGTCCATGGCGCGTGTTATTAACGCGTTAATAACTAGTTTGTGATTGGTTGCGTCGTGCCTTTGAAATACTAGTAACATTCTGGTTCCCAATTAATAATTTGTGTATGTAACTGATTACTTTTGAGTAGCGTCGTGGACACCGGCCCTTATTCAGTGTTTTATAATAATCCGTCCAAAGTGTATTTGAACCAATTAGAATCAGTAAGACATTCTTGTCTTATTATTTTCCGTACGATCAATTATTGGTAGAGGTTGGTAGAACTTCGTTGGAATTATTTTTATTATTATCAAGGTACAAGAACGCTGATTTAAACTAGTTTTGGAGTTCTCGAAATAAAATGGTGTCACTTACATTGTAAAGATAAGGTTATTTTTTTTAAGGTTAAGTATATAACTTTATTTTCAACAATTTACACAAAAACGATTATTTAAACTGCAACTAGAATCAATTCAATTTTTTTGTAAATGTTGACGTTCAAAAGTGCCTTTAATGTGCCTATTTGAAATAAATGATTTGACTTTGACATAACTCACTGATCCTCCGGTCGACCCAAGCTAAGATGAAACTTGTGTTATGTGTGCCAGGGCTCTCTCTATTCCTGCCGGGGTCGCGGATTGTTGGAAAGAGTTACCGTGGCCCTTGCGCACAGGCAACTGAAGAAACACGGGTGGGTTTTAGTCAGTACAAGTCTGACTCGCCCTCCCGCTCCGCCCAGAGCGGGAGAAGTTATTTGATGATTTCCCACACAAAAACCAGGGCTCTCTCTAATAATAACATTTTAATGTTCCAATTTATACAAACTAGTACGGAGTTGCATTGGGCTAGTACCTATCGATGGAGTACAAAAAAAAAAGTTAAGTTGTTGTTAAAAATAAAAAAAATAAAAATAGTCTCTCTCTAGTGTGCTTTGCATTTGGGTGAGTGTGTGTGTTATGTGTATGTGTCGTGTATGTGTGTGGTGTATTCAAACATACACCTGTTGTCTTAATAAGCAGGAACCTGTAAAAAACCTTTCCGAGTAACTTTTCAATCTCCTCGTAGTTAAGTGTTGTGAGCCATTGACTCACTTTCCTTTTACATTCCAATTTATTTAATCGATGAATGTTGCATTGTTTGTTAACTGCATTATAAATTCGACTACCTAATACTCGAAAGTGTCTTTCAGCCAGTTAAGGTCTGTATCGTTCTACAGGACAGACATATTTTGATCTTCTATTTGCCAGATGACCAGTTCTGTATTTCAAGGAGCCATGCCCGAAGACTAAGCAAGCTGAAGTAGCAATGGGCTGGTTACATCTCTCGCAGAACCGACAATTGTTAGGGAAAACGATTTCTAGAGTGGAGACCGCGTTTGGGCAAACGTAGTGTAGGACGCCCGCCGGCCAGATGGAGTGATGATTTGCGAAAGGCGGCTGGCAGAGACTGGATGAGGAGAGCCGAGGATCGGGCTCAATGGCGTTCACTAGGGGAGGCCTACATCCAGCAGTGGACGAATATAGGCTGATGATGATGATGATGTCTGCGAAAAATGGTATATTGAGCTCAAAGACCTGTCTGACGGTCATAACTTTGCAGTCTTTATACAGGGCGGCAGGGATATCGACGCGCAAATTGAAACCATGAATTCAGCAAATGATTCTAGACCCTAGCTTAGAAATATTTCGTCGGCTATCAAAAAAAAATCAGCTGTTTGACAAAAAAAGTGCAATACCCAGGCAGTCAAAATGCATAGAAAATCATATTTTTTTTTAATAACTCTTGGAATGTTTCTATGCAGGTGGGTTCAGAATCATGTACTGAATCTATGGTAACAGGTTGCACGTCGATGTACCTACCACCCTGTATAATTGCATAGTGCCAGAAATGTTGCAATGTCATGATTTTAAGAACAGCTCAGTGCGTCCTTTCCAGTTGAAGAATATAGGTTTTTGGAGCAGCACCCCAAGTCGTTATCCTAAATGAGAGTACTGACTGGCGGAATGAGAAGTAGACCGTACGAAGTGTATCTTAATCTGTACTATGGCGTGGATTCTTGAAAATCTGTATGAGTTTCCTCACTCTGCCAGACGTTCCATCAATTTGCACCTCCCAAGACATCAGATTGTCTATCATGATGCCGAGGTACCTGACTTGTGTTGTTCTGACTAGGAGTAGCCCAGAGGCATTGCTCTAACTGATCGAAATCAAAATATTTTATTTCACATAAACCTACATGGGCACATAAGAAACGTCAGAAGCTAGGTGCACGGTTCCAATTGGTTGTTTCCTATGGAGAAGAGCTGGCAAAAAACTCCACGGTTACTCTTTTTAAAATAAGGGGCTTTTACAATGTTTCAAATCACAGTGTTGATAGGTATGGGAGGACAGTGTAGGCCTGTTAACAAGTAACAAGTACTCAACAAAATATGAAAAGATCTACAAATCTACAGTCCACAAGTTAGGCCTATAACGTTCTCACATTCATAAATAAGTTGTTTACAAAAAATTAAACCGACGAAAAAGAAACTAAAAAGCAAAAAATAAACCTTCAGTCTAACTAAGCTCTTAAATTAATGTAAATTACTAATTTTGAGTCGGCGCCAAACAATCAACGCAGATCGATTAACGACGATCAATCAAGCTGCCATAAGTTTTCTTGCCGCCTTGTATGTTTGGCGCCGACTCAAAATTAGTAATTTACATTAATTTAAGAGCTTAGTTAGACTGAAGGTTTATTTTTTGCTTTTCAGTTTCTTTTTCGTCGGTTTAATTTTTTGTAAAAAAGTTTTTTATTTTTCGCTTTTCAGTTTCCTTTTCAAATAAATGAACTTATTTATTTATTTAGGGCTACCAACAATGGCTTACACTACAGATATCTTTAAAAAAAAATGAAACTAAAACTTGGTACAATGGATTAATTACTTTAAGGTAAACCTCACATTACCAAAATTAAATTATATTAATTGAAAGCTTGGGTACATGACAAGTTTTCAAGCAATCTTAATACCAGGGGCAAAATATGCTAGATACAAAAGTCATCATAAAGGTTTCATAACAAATAAGACAAACAGACAAGAATTTTAGATTTCAGCTTAGGGAATCAAAGTGTAAATCGATTAGATCGCTATTACATAGTAAAACCTTGCAAAACCTAGCATATAGACAGTTATATGCTATACCGATTTTCTCTGTGGAGGACAAAGAGTAGTAATAGGTCTACACGGAATTCATGACGGACGGAGCACGCAAGATATTGAGTGCGAGCAGTGGAGGCTAGTCGATAATTCCTTTAAAAAAATTACATACAAACATTGCGTCCTTTAAACATCTTCGTTCTTCTAAAGTGTTGAAGAAATTCAATCTATTTTTATAAGAAGATGTTTTTTTAGCTATGCCAACAGAAACAGCTAGATGCCAATCAGAGCGTTTTTGAACGTGTTCTAGACGCAAACTATTCGTAGCATAGTGCGGCCGCCACACCATATTACAGTATTCTGCTACATATCAACTACAAAGTGTAAAGTACACTGTCTTATGACAAAAACCCAGCATCTGGGACGCTTTTTTGGGGCTTGTATTTAAATGCCTACCAGAAAAGTGCCTATTTTACTACCAAAAAATTCGAAATACCTGCCAGAATGGATAAATGCTCACCAAATTGTGTTTCATAAAGTATTGTAGAAATGAACCTATTTTCCTTTATATTCTATGCCATAAAGATTTATAAACGTCTTTTAATTTCTTACTACCTGCCAAGATAGCTCGACGGAGCCCCGCTTAGCGTGGCTCCTATTTCTGTAACCAACCAAACCTCGGGGTGCCCCTGACGTCGACCAGCGTGGGTTAGGGTTAATAAGCAGCTCGACGGAGCCCCGCTCCGCGGGGCTCCTATTTCTGTCTAAAGGGTTTAAAGGAACCTAACCAACCGAACCTCGGGGTGCCCCTGATGTCGACCGTCTATAGTTAGATTTGGTGAGCATTTATCCATTTTGGTAGGCAATAAGAATATAAATACTACACGTACAATTATTCTGATGAGTGTATAATTATTTTGGAACTTAAGGCGTTGTTCTTTAGGCACCTCGGTATAGGGAGGGTTTATTTTATTTGAAGTTAACATAATTTACTTGGTACTTAGTCTTAGAGTCTAAAATTTTTTTTGGTGAGCATTTAAATTGTAGCCCTTTTTTAGTTATGTGGTGTAGGTATGGTGCAAATATAAATTTTTGGTCAAATAGAACTCCAAGGTCACGTACAGTGTCTATCTAAGTAACTTTGTCGTCATTAATGTAATACACTCACTGGGCCCTGAAATACAGGTACTCTACCTAGGTAGAGTACCTGTATTTCAGGAGCCAGTGAGAATTTCTGAATCCAGGGCCTCACATTTTCTAAAACCAGTTTTTATGCCATTAAATAAATTATTATTTTGCTAAAGAAATTGGTTTCTTAGTTCTTTGGCTAGTTTAAGCTACTCGTACATTAACGGGCCCAAGCCAAGACAATGTAGCGTGTGTGTTGTTTTTTTTAAGCACCTAGAATTAATGTTATGACGAGTTATTTGATTTTTCTCAATTTGCATGAACTGCCTAACTATACTGCAGGTGTTTAAAATGGCAGCTTTTTGGAGTATTATGTAAACTGAGTCTTTCAAGTCTATTCGATTACTACGTATACTTTTTCCTGCATCCAAATTCTGGTCACTTCTTCTTTTAGTTCAGCGTAATTACTGATCTTCTCACCTATTGTTTTTTGTAAATTGTGTGTATTAGGGACTGCAATATCTATCAGGTATGTGACTTTATTAACTTTATTTTGAAGGGTTATATCTGGTCTATTATAGTGAACGGTCCTGTCGGTTAGTATGCCGCGATCGTAGTAGAGTTTGTGTGTGATATTTTCTAGAACTGTTTGTGGTACGTACTTGTAATAAGGAGTGCTCATATCTTGTATGAGTTTATATTTGAGTGCAAGTTTTTGATGGATGACTTTTGCTACCTGATTGTGTCTATGTGTATAGTCTGTTTTAATATTATTATTACTTTGCCTTTAATTATAAGATTATTTGTTCTTGTATATTTAACGTAGTAATACTTCATTGAGTTCAAATACATTTCTTTATTTTTGCACCATTCATCATCGTCGTCATCAGCCTATATTCGTCCACTGCTGGACGTAAGCCTCTCCTAGTGAACGCCATTATGCCCGATCCTCGGCTCTCGTCATCCAGTCTCTGCCAGCCGCATTTCGCAAGTCGTCAGTCCACCTGGCCGGCGGGCGCCCCACACTACGTTTGCCTAAACGCGTTCTCCACTCTTGAACTTCTACGAGAGATGAGACCAGCCCATTGCAGCTTCAACTTTCTTAGTCTTTGGGCTATGTCGATTACCTTGGTTCTCTGGCGGATAACGTCGTTTCGGATTTTATCCTTCAAAGAGACTCCAAGCATAGCTCTCTCCATAGCTCGCTGAGTGACTTTAAACTTATGGACCAGTCTCACCGTGAGTGTCGACGATTCTACTCCGTAAGTCGTAACCAGTAGGACACACGCGTTGAAGACTGACGTCTTTGGGCACTGCGGTATAGACGACGAGAAGACCTGATGAAGTTTACCAAATGCTGCCCATCCCAGCTGAATCCTACTATCGGCTTCCCTCTCAAAATTGAGTTGGGCCTATAGTTTTTATGTTGAAATTGTTATCCCATTTATGTATAGTCACCATCTTTGGCACTTTCCATTTTATAGGGAATATGCCAGAAGTTAAGGATTTGCTGTTTATAGCTGTAATAAATATTATCTTTATTATTTACAAGCTTTTGAATGTTTTGAGTATGCTCTCACTGCTAATATTTAGAACTTCCCTCGACTGCCTTCCGTACCCAACATCACACCCTCTATGACAGTCATACTCCAGCTAGGCTTAAAGTTCTCATCAAGATGAATGAAATAAGCTCAAACACGATCTAACTACTGTAAGCTGTCGAGGAGCCCTCTCGACTGTCTTCCGTCTCCATCATCAGATGATCTTTAGGTCTCTTTTTTGTTAAAGCATCATTAGAACTACATATATGTGCCAAGTTTTAACAGAATCGGTTCACAAGGGAACATTCTGTAGGTGAAAAATCATTTAACCCCTATTTTTCTACCCTCAGGGGTGGATTTCGTTTTTCAATTTTAAATGGGACCAACTTTGGGGTATACTCTTCCCATTAAAAAAAGAATCATCAAAATCGGACTACGCTGTAAAAAGTTATGCGTGGTCATACATAAAATATATATATACAGGGTGGAATTTTGTAATGTCACCTGGAGGGAAAGTACTCTTAATACTGCAGATAGAAAGTTTTACTCAAAGGAAACATTCCTTTATTTTTGAATAGAAAGCAAACTGCATTCAAATATTTTCGAAAATTCTCTTCTCCCACAACCGGAAATCGAACCGGCTAAAATCTGAAAAAATTATACCCTGTACTTTTATTGCATCGATCGTTAGGGTCAATTATAAGGATGAAATCTCTCTAACAGACATGATAAATTAAATGAAAGGAAAATCAGGAAATCTGAAGTTACAAATTCAATGAGTCAAGTTAAACTCTTTAACTAACATCCATCTTTTGTAATGCAGACTCCTTTGCGACATACTCGTAGCTGCGTGTATGAGGTAATTTAAATATTGAATGTTAGATTAAAATTTGAAAATTAGATTGTCATAGTTGTTATTCACATTTGATTGTTTTTACAACTCATTTCACATTTTGTCTCACGGTGAAAATGGCTTATCAAGAACAGTTTGATTTAATAGAAGCTTATTTTTTAAATAACTAAAACGTGAATCTAGCTCTGCGGTGGTATGGAGAGAGATATCAAGACCGACAGGCACCAACTCGGTTCGTATTGAAAAGAATGGTAGAAAATTTAAAGAATACGGGTGGTTTCAAGAAGAGACGGCAAACTATTCAGCAAAACTATTTCGATTTTGAACTAGATGTTTTAACATACTTTGAATCATTTCCAAAGGCGTCAAGTAGAGATGCTGCCAATGAATTAGGAACAACCCACACTCGCGTACTTAAAGTGCTGAAAAAGTATAAGTATAAATGCTATCGTGAAGGTCGGTTGGTGCAAAAATTGCATATAGGGCATCGTGACAGACGATTACAATTTTGTGAAAACATGCTTGGAGAAATTGACCGAAACCCTAATTTTTTGAGTAACATTGTATGGTCTGACGAAACCAACTTCAGCAATAATGGCATGTACAATCGCCGCAATAACCATTATTGGTCTCGAGTGAATCCTGTTCGTGTTCATGAAACTAACAATCAAGTAAGATTTTCTTTCAACGTTTGGTGCGGAATTATGAGAAATAATGTAGTGTTAGTCCACGTGTACGAAGGTCATTTAAACACTGTCAAGTATATTGAAATACTGGATCTCTTAAGAAACGAGTTAAATGGTTTCCCCGAGGAAGAGCGAAACCAAATAATTCTACAGCAAGATGGTGCTCCAGCACATAACAGCAGAATCACTACTGCCTACATTAATAACCATTTTAATACCTGGATTGGTACAAACGGCACAATCAGATGGCCTGCGAGATCGCCAGGTCTCACCCCATTAGATTTTTTTTTGTGGGGATATGTAAAAAATCAAATTTACATGAAATCTTATGCGAATGACAACGAGTTGAGAGTTGAAGTTCAGAATACGATTTATAATATTCACCACAACACTTTATTACAGGTTACTAGAAATGAATTCGTTAAAAGAATAAATTTGTGTATCCAAGAGAATGGAGCCCATTTCGAGCAACTAATTAGTTAGTTTACCATTTTTGGTAAATAATTAAATTAATTTAAGATTTCCTGGTTTTCATTTAATTTATCATGTTTGTTAGAGAGATTTCATCCTTATAATTGACCCTAACGATCGATGCAATAAAAGTACAGGGTATAATTTTTTCAGATTTTAGCCGGTTCGATTCCCGGGTGTGGGAGAAGAGAATTTTCGAAAATCTTTGAATGCAGTTTGCTTTCTATTAAAAAATAAAGGAATGTTTCCTTTGAGTAAAACTTTCTATCTGCAGCATTAAGAGTACTTTCCCTCCAGGTGGCATTACAAAATTCCACCCTGTATATGTATACGGGTCGACTTGAGAACCTCCTCCTTTTTTTTTCGTCGGTTAAAAATAAAGAAGAATCTATATAAAAATAAAAGCCTATTTAAACCAAATGAGATGATTTCTATTACAATTACTGTAACAAATCTGAATTAAAATCCTGTCTACAAAAGCCTTAAAGAGTTGAAATAAGAATTGGAGGTATATACTCGTAATCTCAAATGAGAAGATTATGTCAAAGAAGAAAGTAAAAAACAAAAAGGCATTTTTTTTAACTTCTTAATTTGGGGGCAGATAATAGACATTTTCATAGTGATGCCGTTAATGAGGTACCAGGGAAGCCACATATGTAGAAGGAATTATTGCCAAACTTCCTTGTCTTCAACGTAGTCTTTAATCTTATAATACGCATTTTTTATAAGGATACGTTTGATGTGGGTTTTAAACTCAATACAACTGTAGGCTCTGATAACAAACAAGTTATCCGACCATGTAGAAGATTTAATTTAGAACGGGATGTACGAGTTTTTCGTTTCATCAACGTTTAATATTAGCTCCTGACAAAGACATCACGATGCCCAGCGGAAACTCCGCTCGCTCCTGGATTTTTTTCCAGTGCTGAAAATGCACGAGCAAAGCAGTGTCGTTGGCACAAGTACGTATAGTGCAGTATGGGATAGATAAGTTACAGAGGCTGTTTACATATATCAAGAAGGGGTAGGTCCCAAAATTGAGCCAAGGGGAACTCCAAATGACAATGAGTGTTCGAAATTGACCTATGAGTCAATTTTGATACATTGTATCCGCTCAGAGAGTTAGCTCTGCCATTACTGGACATGTCCTTCCTATCTTCTCTAATTTAGACATCAGGAGAGGGATAGAGACAGAATCAACAAAACTTTTGGTGATATAACTACTATTCGTTAGTAAAAAGAGCAATTTTATTCAGTACGATTCAATATACGTAACACTGTTTTCAAGTAAATAATTTAACCCTATTTCGAGCATTACTCATAAAGAAACTATTACGTCGCATTTCACTCAATTCTCAGAACGCCGCACAAGGGTTCTGAACATTTCACGCATGGTTGTATTACCGTAATACAAATACATACCGAATACACAAAGCCTACAATACAATGTAATGCAAACCACAGGTAATATCAATGCACTGTGGTGATTGGACCATAATGTACACAGTACCAAGTAGGTGCTGTGGTAATTCTATTGAACTGTTCGAAAGCTACTGTAAACAGAATTTCTGCTAATTATGCAGAGAAATTCGATAAGATTATGAGAAATCGTAACTTGGTTTAAATTGCTGAGTCGATATTGGTTTTATCATAAATTCGTAATCACGATAACCAAAGTAAGCGGTGGAAACTCTGCCTTTTTTTGTACTGCTTCATCAGATACAAAGGTAGATAAACACCAACCAAAGTTTTAGAAAAAATCTATATTTGAAGTAGTGGTGGACCAGTGGAAATGTCCGCGACTTAAAAGTTGTAGGTCGTAGGTTCAAACCCAAACAGGCACTTTGTGTAAGTTATATCAACACAACTAAACTCAAAACGGTGAAGGAAAACATATTGAGGAATACAGCATGCTCTAAAACCGGAAATTCGAAGACATGTGACATTCACCAAACCACACCGGGCCCGCGTAGTGGTTTTAAGCCCATTCCCTCTCTTAGCAAGGAGGGCTGTGTCCCATCAATGGGAACATTATAAGCTGATTATGTAAGATTTTATAATAATAATATTTAAATCAAAATTATATATGTATTATATTATATTATTATTTCAAATAAACCAATTACAGGCCTACTTTTGAATTTTCAATGGGTCGGTCAGTCAGAAAAATTAAGCTAGTTACCCATTCCAAAGCGTAGTAGGTACCTATGGAGAAGAACGGGCAAGAAACTCCATGGAAACTCTTTTAAATCAAATATCGTTACAAAAATTTTAAATTAAACGTATGAGAATGATGCAGAAGTTAAAAGCGTCCGTAATAAAAAGACAAAAACCATTCAAATATTAAATTAAATTAAAATAAGCCGTGGCAGCTAAGAAATAACCAGTCCCTACTGACGGCGCCCGTTCACGAACATGACGCATGGATCAGCACCATTCAGCTCAACCATTTTGAAGGGAACTTAATGATCCAACACACACGCCACCACCAGCGAGACATTTGAGTGAGCATGACATACTCTCAGCAGCCAGGGCACATTTATGTCAATGAAAGAAAAACCTAGTAAATGTTAGCTTTATAGTAGGTACATAGTACTAACACATGTGGTGTCCGATTCGATGGCGTGGCCACGACGATATATATAAAAAAAAAACTATGCCAAGATTTTGTAAGAATTTGTAAAAGTTGATTCCCAAATCCATAAATTTGTCAAAATTATGGTTAAAAAGTTATAAGGGTTTGAATGTGGCCGCGCCATTGAAACGCGGAGAACCGCGCGGCCACGGAGATCTTTAAAACTAAGCGTTGCAGAGACCTGAAATGTAGGTAAATAACTGATTGAATTAGTAAAAATATAGAAAAAAATCCTAGGTTAATATTTTACGAGCTGTGAGAGTAAAACCCCCATGGCCGCGCCATTGAAACGGTGAAAAACAAGTTATCGCCGATATCCCGCTGAAAAATCATCGCAGAGGTCTGAAGTTTTTTGTACAACCTAGATTTGAATTTGTCAATATTTGTAAAAATACTCAAAAATATTCTAGGTTTATATTTCAGGAGCTGTAGTACGGTACCGCGTGGAAATAAGTCGTGATTAACTATCAAAGAAAGTAAGTATGATCGAGATCGTTTTTCGCAAAAAACTACAACCGTACTGCCGTAGAACTACCGATAACACGAAATGTATTTTTTTCACGATATAAAACTTTCAATACGGTTTGAATGTTTCGATAGGGTGACCATGGCTTAACACTTTCAACTTCTTTCGAGGTACATTTCACAGGTGAAGAAACTGTGCTACGGCACGGAGGAGAAGTTGAGGTGCTTTGTGTGAGGGAACTTTCTCCATCATATTGTTGGCCAAATATCGTCTTGAAATTTCTCTTCAGTCTCATAAACAACGAATAAGGCGTCATTTCATTGTTCAGTTCTTGAGCAATAGTTGTATATATAGGATTACTGTATAAGATTTTTTCATTTCTGCAAGTAGCTGCATACTTAAGAACTTTTTTATTCACCTGCGCCGCATCAATTTTCGACTTTCTACCTCTTACCATATTTCTGTAACAATATAATAATAATAATATTGACCAACATCTCCTGAGTCTGTCGTTAGGTGGTTGGATCAGGGGCCTGATTCAGAACCCAGTACTTCTCGATACGGCTTCCTACAAGACTAGATCAACTAGGTTGAATCAATAATGGGAAAACTATTAAGTGGTAAGAGAGTAAGCAGTATGAATTACTTACCTTGATAAGTAGTATTAATTTGAAATCCAATCGTAAGGCGTAACGAATTCTAGATCGTAACAGCAGAACGTAGGTAGTTTTCCAAAGATAAAAAATGTCCGAAACAGTGTGCAAATCAAAGTCCGTAGGAATGCCAAAATTTTAAATACCAAACAAACACCAACGAGTACTCCGTGCGATTAAACTGAAAGTAAAACGACGACTGCAGGCTCAGCACGAGCGCCGTTTTTTCGACTGATGAGTAGACAAAAATGAGGTTCCGTGTAGACAGTACATGGAACACGGCAGCAAAGTAGAAAGAGTCAACTGAACGTTTTATAAAAATTCACTCTTTTATTTATTTCTGTACAAGTGATTTGTAATCTTTAAAAATAAATAAATTCAAACTGTATTTAAAGAGAACTACATCATTTTTTCTGTAAGTGCCGAAGTACCGTATTTGGAACAAAAAAATATTACAGTAATATTGGCCTTAACTATTTCCTTGGTCATGCCCTATTAACTAAATGATATAAAATAGGAGAAGATAGCTTTGTACTTCTGTTAATTATCACAGTTTTGCGTTCAAAACACTCTCCTGTAAAACTATAATTTTGTAGATAACCGTATATACTTTGTGGCCGTCGAGTCCGTCGTCGTTCTACTGTCTTTAGCATAGCACTTACAAAATCAAATTGTCTTCATTACCATAAACAACTGTCAGTTGTCAGTATGATTTAGACAGTTTGGGATAGGAAACTATCTTCTGAAATAGTCTACATAAAAAAGGACCTAACTAGACAAAGATCGTTAGAAACGAAAGCCAACTGTGATTTTTGTGATTATAATTCTTTCAAGCCATATTTGTTACGACCGCGAATCATATTTTAATCAACATAAAACCTGACACTGGCCTACAAATTGCAAAATACGTAAATAAATTTGAATTTCTCGGGCTACCTTTGCGCATCCCCCCAAAAGCTTAATTTTACGCTAACGGATCCCTGAATCAAAAAATGTTTTTTACAGACCTGTAATATTTTTTAAGGGCCTATCCAACGATACCCCACACCATGAGATAGACGAGAAAAAAAATGACATCCCCGCTCTACGGGTACAGGAGGTAGAAACACAAAAAAAAATTTTTTTCGTTATTTCATTTTACTACTTTGTCGGCATGATTAATATGTATATCCTTGCCAAATTAATTTTTTCTAGTACTAAGAGTCTCTGAGCTATGCTGCAGACGGACAGACGGACATAGCGAAACTATAAGGGTTCCTTGTTGACTAAGGAACAACTTGAAAAACTACGATATTGTAAACAATAGGTTATTTAGTTTTAGACATAAGTTATGGGTTTGAGTATACAATTATTTATCAAATAATGCTATCTTACAGGAATTACGAATGTTGTGCAAAGTTATCTGTTATGGTTCTCGCACTGGTACTCAGAACCACAGTATTTTCAGCTATCAAGCAATGGAGGGGCATTGCTTGATAGCTGAAAATACTGTCGTTCTGAGTCACAATCTGTGATTTTTAAAGAAATAAACATATGTTTTTGTATCATACTGTTTCATTTTCATTTAATTTAGAATCCTTGAGATATAATTTCTAATACTATTAGGTGCAAAGATTTCTGTAAACAATAAGCCATGGTCACCCTATCGAAACATTCAAACCGTATTAAAAGATATATATTATGAAAAAAAAAAACTTTGCCTTTTTTGTTTGTAGTTCTACGGTAGTTATAAATGTAGTTGTTTGCAAAAAATTATCTCGCTCATACTTACTTTCTTCGATGGATAATCACGAATTATTTCTACGCGATACCGTACTACAGCTCCAGAAATATAAACCTATGATTTTTGTGTGTATTTTTACAAATTTTGACAAATTCAATTCTAGGTTTTACAAAAAACTTCAGACGTCTGCGATGGATTCTCAGGGAGATATCGGCGATAAAGTGTTTTTCACCGTTTCAATGGCGCGGCCATGGGGGTTTTAGTCTTACAGCTCGTAAAATATAAACCTAGGATTATTTTCTATATTTTTAATTTTTTTTACAAATTCAATCAGTTATTTACCTATATTTCAGATCTCTGCAACGCTTAGTTTTAAAGATCTCCATGGCCGCGCAGTTCTCCGCGTTTCAGTGGCGCGGCCACGTTCAAACCCTTCTAACTTTTTAACCATAACTTTGACAAATTTATGGATTTGTGAATCAACTTTTACAAATTCTTACAAGATCTTGGCATAGTTTTTTTTTTATATATATCGTCATGGCCGCGCCATCGAAATGGACACACACATGTGCTATGCAATTATACAATACTAAAAGATTGAATTTATACAATGCAATCAACAACAATCAATCAACTTACCATTGCTAACTCGACTATCGTTCATCCGAATTATTGATAGAGGTAACAAAAGGAAAGTTCGCTTCCACCTGACAGGTGTGATGCATTGTGATTGAACTGTTCGTTATTTGCTTCGTGCGAGCGAATAGATCAGCAGATAGTGCACACGTGTGGGGTTTTGTTTGATTTTTATTGGGTTATTTGAGTGGTAGATTCGCTCGAGTGAAGGAGAACTATAAAGTAAGGTTTTTAGTCATTATGATTGTACCTGCACTTATCAATTGCTTACGTTTTTCTCCAACTATTTTGCGGTTGGCTTCAAGTCTTAACTGGTTGCAATTGAATGCCAGTATTTATTTTGCATAGAGCGGGCTGCCTATCTGACTAAATTTGTAAGAATCTAGTTTAGAACGTCTGGTTTGTGACAAAAGAAAAATCGTTTAATATCTAACACAACTTGTTCTACTGATTATCAAATCACCAAATTATGGCCAATTCAAATTCAAATTCAAAATCAAATATTTTATTTCAGATTTAAACATCCATATAATGTTAGTAGTAGTATAAATTAGCCTATGTTAGTATGAAATTAAATTAATAATAATAAGCAACCCATTAAACTGTTCGTCCAATGGCACACTGGATTACTTGGATAAGTGTGTCTGAACACTTACCCACCTTCGTAAGAGAGGAGAGTCCCACCGGTCTGAAAACACATTCAGGATGCCATTGGTGGAGGAGCGCAAGCGCGCCATCATGGAAGCGCATCGCTTCCGCATAATCGCGGCGAACCCGTCATCACACGCTTCCTCGAACATCCCTGACGCGCTACAACGCCACGGCAGCCCCAAAAGCACCCTGAATACGTTATTGTACTGTACGCGCAGGTCGCTGTATGCCCGCTGGGTATACTTGGTCCACAGGCTGCACGTGTAAAACGACTGGCAGAAGGCCTTAAAAAGCGTTATCTTTACAGAATCAGTACAGCATGCAAACCTGCGGGCCAGCATGTTGCCACGGACAGCCAGCGACCTGCGCTCCCTGAGATTGTCTTTTAAGTCATCAGTGACCCAGTGACCCAAATACTTAAACTTTGAAACCCGACCTAAAGGACACCCAGAGAGTGAGAGTTCAGGCAGCTGTTCGTATGTTAAAGTACCCGATTTAAAAACCAACCATTCACTCTTAGCGGTATTGTATTTGAGCCCTGGGGCCACTGCATAACTTTCACAAATTTTAAGAAGCCTTCTCATAGCACCAATAGATGGGCTCAGCAGCACCATATCATCAGCGTAACTGATGTTGTTTACGC
This sequence comes from Griposia aprilina, assembly GCA_916610205.1. Lineage (NCBI taxonomy): Eukaryota > Metazoa > Arthropoda > Insecta > Lepidoptera > Noctuidae > Griposia > Griposia aprilina. The sequence goes on along the minus strand of OU744302.1, from coordinate 20,442,213 downwards.
ACACACCATCCACGTGACAACCAATTTTAGTGCTGCTGAGCTCACCCATCAGTTTGTTTACATAAAGGTTAAAAAGACGAGGGAAGCTCAGACCCCCCTGCCTCACCCCACAATCAAGCCCATATAAATCAGAATATGAGCCAGTCCACTTAACTGTATTCATTTGACTACTGTACTAATATCTAAATAGCGATATCACATCAGCCGGAACAGTAGTGTCGTGAGTGAGCTTATGCCAAAGCAGGTCATAATTGACCAGGTCGAAAGCCCTCGATAAGTCCAAGAAACATGCTATTACAGGAGTCTTTCTGTCTGTATAATATTGGACGATCTGCTTAAGACATAAAATTGCACTATCTGTTGACAAGTCCGGTCTAAAACCAAACTGACCACACACAGAACCAATACACACATGAGTCTGCATAGAGCTAGCTTGAAAAATTACGTACGGTTTCAAGTAACGGTTATCAATCTCAGCCTTAAAATAAAAATGAAATTAAAACTCACCTGAGATTTCTCAGCATAATAAACAAGGCTCGCAAATATCACGATGCCGAGCACCAAAAAGAACACCAACAAGGTCAGTTCCTTTGCCGAAGCCTTGAAGGTATGCACCAGGATCTTCAACCCTGGACTGTGCCTCGTCAGCTTGAACAGCCTCAGGATCTTGATGATTGAGATGAACTCCAAGATGTCGGCTTTGTCCACGTACTGTCGGACTACTGTCAACTCCACCACTACGTCCATGTAAAAAACTAGGGTAGCTATAAAATCTATGATGTTCACTGGCGATTTCACGAATTCTATTAGGTTTGGGGCTACCTGTAACAAGAGAGAAGGTATTTTAATCAAAAGTATTTATTGTCCGCTGCCATCACGAAATTACACAATTACGGTAAGAGGTGCTAGGTTCCTACATAGACACACAATATGTTCGGGTTAGCATGATTGAGCACAACCGGACAATAGCAAAATCGGATATAATTATGTAACTGTAATAATGTTCGGGAAAAAGTTGAATTGTGCCGAACCGACCCGAACATGACTAAGCAAGTGTAGTTGCCGAACGAAGTTTGCCGATAAGCACGCTCCGAATGAAAGCCGAATACTCGTATGTATAGTAATTGTTTTCGTTTGACTTCGTTCAACAAATACTGCCGAATCGAATGTGTCGATCCGAATATGTTTGTTCCACCCCTAAAATAATTTAAAAAATCGTTCTATGTCTTTCAATCGTCTGTCAACTTTAAACGGTTAATTTAAACTATCGGTCCCGGTTGATGTTCTTGATTGATGTTGGAAACCGAAAGTGTGACAACCGGTCACCAAACGGGTACCGAGTTACCCAGTTACTGGGTGGTTGGAGTCACACAGGCATGATTTGGATGTATTCAATACCAGTGTTTCTCGGCTTAAGCATTTGCTGGTGAAAATCTTCTTTAAGGAAAAGTAATTGTTTGCGTTTAAATTATTTTTAGTTTGTACTAGCGGATACTCGGCATGTGTTACTACACTAAAAAAATAAATACATTTTGTTTACATTTTTTTTGTAATGTAGAACCATCTTCGCATTAATGCCTTTCTAGTGAAACCTCTTTGGGCACATCGGCTGAATGGTTTCAAAGTCTATAAGGGACATAGTAGAAACATGTTTTGTGTTTTATATAATATATTGATGATTTTCCGATCGTGTACTATTTATTTCCTAATTTATGTTATAGGTATTTTGTACCGAATTTCTTTTTAGTTTTTTTTTTATCTTAAAAATGGCCTTCAATTGCATATTGTTTAAGAACACTATAACTTAGTTGTAAGTTGAGAATAAAATAAAATACAATAAATAAATAACCAGGTTTTTGATCAGCAGTTAGACAACTACAACCCCATGTATCTTCCATGCACAATGTAGTATAGTCGATCTCGTAATTGCTTTATCACTTCAGACAACAACTCCCACTAAATTAAAACTTCACTAAAGTTAAAACTATCTAACTGTCACGTATAATAACAGACTTTATCGTTTTATGACGTTTATGTGACATTCAACCTTATGGTGAAAAAGCAATTAGTAGGTAGACTTTACAACAATAAAATCACATAGGTACATAATTATGTATTCTCTTCGCTCTTAGCTTACAGTTTAAACATTTAACCTCCAAGTCTTCAGTGCAGTGTATGCATTATGTACTATTAAACCACTCGCTAGCATCATAGCGGTACCCGCAGGGCTCTAATTGAGAACTCGGCGAGTTATTAATATGCTAAACTTCGTACTAGTTCGTAAACTAAGATATTTGCTGTGTTGCTCATAATAGGGTTTTATGTGCTGGTAATAAAGTTTTGTTTAATATGGCTGTAATTATAACAGAGTTTGTGGCGTTCTTTTCAAAGTTAAAGTGAATCCTCAGATCTAGCCCGCCAAATATTTTTTTTTTTAAACTTTGTTCTTTGGTTTTTTGCAAATTGCAGGTCTATTTTACGTCGTATGTTGATCGAAATGCGATTCGCGACGGTAAGAATAATATATTAACTGAATAATAATCATCAATTTCATATCAATCGCCAAAATTTGGAAATTAGTTTCACCTAAGAATTTTCATATGGAATATTCTGAAAAATTCTTATGTGGAACAAATTTCCAGATTTTCCTGTTCCCACATAAAGTAACTAAACATCACGCTTGTATTTTGCGAAGGGATATGCAGAGGTGTACATATAGTACACCCATACTTCGTCAGTTCTGTTCAAATCCTATGTAACAGGGGGCGAACCTATTGCCATCAATCGGGCACAAGTCCAGACTCCGGGCTGCTACTGAGAAAGCAAAGTTAATTTAATGCATTGATAAAGTGAGTTTAATTAGACCATTTCAAGGCACTTTTAATAGACAACATATAAAACGATTAGGGAATTTGGTGGGTATCATAAAGGTGATTTATCATCGTACTCGCAGACGCTCGTTAATGATAATTAACCATTACCGAAGGCAAGTATATTAATATTATACTAAATTTAATTAAATGCGTTAAGTACACGCTTTAGTACTTTTACAGATCTGGGGTCTACTCTCTAAGTCTGTCAACAAAGATACGGGTCCGTACCAAAGTAGTTGATCCGTCATAACAAGTGACAAATTAATTTATTCGGACGGGCAAAAAAACACACCGTGTTTAGGGATAACTGTCAAATCGTCATTTATTCTTAGTTCGGGCCCCGAACAAATCTTATGTCTGTAGGTAATACGGAGTAGGAAACGCCCGTAACTTCAGCCGAAACTACGGATTTCATGCTTAGGGAGTAGACCCCGAGATGCGATCTCACGACCGTCCTTAGCAAACTACCTATAGTCCATTTGCATAAAATCTGGGCCTGCTTGCCTAGCCTTAATGGACACTTTAAATGATTTGAATTTTAACGTTTCCTAATCCCATATTCACAGGTGATGTTGATGTCAAACATTACTCAGTTAGTAGTTTTTGTCGGAAGGTTTCGTATGTTATCATAAGTTCACATAAGTGTTGGTACAATGTTATGTCAATGTTGGCGGCATCTAAAACGTTAACCACGCATCACACTGACATGACGTAACGCAAAATTCTGCATCGCGCAAGCAAAATTTTACGCGCGACTAGCATATTATGTTCCAACGGCCCGACATCAATCGTCGGGCCTACCAGACACAACACCAGTCTGATCGGAGGGTCCTCCCGTTTCTATGGAGGATGAAGAACTTTACACCCGTTCCTCATACTTCTATATCAATATTGCGTGACCTTCTATTTTGCTACCTATGCATAGTCCTGTTATGAGTAGTTTTATTTCTTTATCCAAACGACTATGTTGCAATATGACATAGTTACACGCCCTGACAGTTTTATTTACATAATACTGATAAAGATATTCCTATACATCATCACGGCAATACTTTGCCTGAAGGATAAAAGGACTTCTTTTTCATGGAAGGCAGCTGTCCAATTTTCTGCGCAAGTGGTTTTAATTGGAAGGTTATGGATTATTCCTGAGTATTGTCATTGTCATGTTGACAGGGGTGTGAGTTATAAATTTAATAGATTTTTTATCGAGTATTTTGTTTTGCGATTTCCTGTTTTATTTTTCTAGTTGCTTCAAAAGTTACTGTCAAACGAGAGCTGGTATCGATTCTTAGTTTAGGAAAAGAACTAGCTGCTAAGTTTTAGGTATCGTATCTATATATTATATATAGGTATTGTATCGCTTTAGGTATTGTTTGTATATTGTGGGTTTTTGTTCTCAATGAGATGTAGGTTGCTGATACCGTTTCCTATTTCTGCATTGCACATTGTGGTGTTTTAAGATTTGGACCTTATTGACTTGTAAGTATTATAATAGTCATCAATGCACCTTTTGAGTGTAAGCTTCTAGATTGTATTTTATTGACTGCCCCGTTGATCTAGTGGTCGCAAGCGCTTGTGCTGAGCGTGTCTTGTAAGTATTATAATAGTCATCAATGCACCTTCTGAGTGTAAGCTTCTAGGTTGTATTTTATAGACCGCCCCGTTGATCTAGTGGTCGCAAGCGCATGTGCTGAGCGTGGGGTCCTGGGTTCGATTCCCCGATCGGGAAAAGTATTATTGGGTTTTTCCACTAGGATTTGTTTAGTAACAGCCCGTAGTTTGTAAGTTGGCGGAGTCATACCCCCGTGCTTCGAAAAGCACGTTAAGCCGTTGGTCCTGTGCCTGATCTCTTTCCGGCCATGTCGGATAGCCGTCCTATCAGACTATGAGAGTGACGGAAGAGAGAGTGCACCTGTGTCTGCGCACACACTTATGCACTATAATATCTCCCGCGCCAAAGATTAGCCTCCGGTGAGATTAGATGGCATGGCCGAAATACGGTCTGGAGGACTATGTACTTTATTGAGTTTTGTGCACCCACAAAACAATTTTCAGAACATTGAACTCAACATCCCAAGCGAATTTAACTACAACACTCTACATAATATGCCTGTGTAAATACGCCTTGCACTTGACTGGCTCAAAGGTATGCCTGTGAAACGGCTGCACTTCCGCTGAATGAATGAAGACACACAACTGCCCGAGGCAAGGCAAAGGCTTTTGCACGAAATATATAAAGAGAATGTACCGATGTGCCGCTACAATGAACAGCCAAAGGGAATATTCTAGAATCCTCCTGCTTTTTAAAAGGATTGGTGTCCTGCAGGTCATTGCGTAACACACTAAAAGTAGGAATGGCTTTCATATTGACAGTTCAACAACATTCATTACGTTCTTTACGTTGTTGAGCAGACAAATTTTTCGAACATATGAAGCAATGGATTAGCAATAGGCTTCAAAATGATTCAGATTGTGATTGATAGTGCAATTTAGGTGCTGGTTATTATTAACACAGTATCACTGCTGGCTTTGTTTTATATCCCATTGCCTTTTCGCTTAAATGCACGGATCTAATAAGACTAGACTCAAAAAAACTTTTTTACAAAAAAACAACCGACTTCCAAAAAAAACACTAAAAGACGTGAAAAATAACTTTAATTTCGGAAGTCGGTGTCTGGTTTTGTATTTTCGTTTTTGGTCACCGACTTCCGAAATTAAAGTTATTTTTCACGTCTTTTAGTGTTTTTTTTGGAAGTCGGTTGTTTTTTTGTAAAAAAGTTTTTATTTTTCACTTTTTAGTTGCGGTACCTACCCCACACAAATTCTTATACCACTACTTGGTGTGTAAATATCAGTGACAGGAAATTATTAACACATCATCCATATAAACTAAGTGGAAAAAATATGCAATATTAAAGATAACTCAAAAACTACTGGTCAGACCTTGATCAAATTTAAATGGGACCACATGTGAAGCACCACCTATCAAATAAAAAAAGAATCATCCAAATCGGTTCACCCAGAAAAAAGTTATGAGCTAACACACATAAAAAAAAAAAAAAAAAAAAAAAAAAAAAAACATACAGACGAATTGAGAACCTCCTCCTTTTTGTGAAGTCGGTTAAAAAATCAAAGCATTTATTTCAAATAAACCAATTACAGGCACTTTTGAATTGTCAAGGGGTCAGTCAGTCAGAAGAATGAAGCTACTTCGACCATTATATTTTTTTAATAAAATCCCGCACGTTCTACTTTTACATAGGACGAAGCATACCTACCTTTCTAATGCAAACTTGGTGTTAAACTTGTACACTAGAGAAAATAAACACTTTTACGATTGAAAAACTATGATTTCATATAATTCTTTAATGGAATATTATATTACATGGGAGGAAGCATATCTTTTTAATGTAAACTTGTTGTTAAGTAAATAAACTTAAATCCTAGGGTAATAGTAAATTATTATACAAGAGGCTAAAATTACCCATTATATACGAATAGAAACCGAGTTATAATGAGTTTTTAGCGCCGTGTGTTATACTCTACTTTTCACTACGATTGCGAGAAAATAAAATAATCCAATACAATATTAAAAAGTTACGGTCACTAATTCAATTTGTAATTAGAGAAAAGTTCTAAATATTTAGCGCCAATGCACGCATTGTACCAAAGGGATCGCCGCTTTTAGCGCCGATTCAAAATTCATGGGCCCACTTGCATGAAAAACTTAACTCAGAGTTAGTTGCTAACACGAAGATAAATTGTCAGTTTGTCATACAATATTTTCAATTTAACCTCGTGTTAGCAACTAACTCCGAGTTAAGTTCTTCATGCGAGTGGGCCTTATGAATAAAGTCTTTCTCGTTTTTATAGAGTAGTTGGTAACAGACAAAAACTACAAAATGAAACTTTATCTAAAATAAGAATTACTTTAGCAAAATATGCTATTTTATCCCCGCTCTGGTACACTACAATGACGGTATTTTTGAGCAAGAGGAGTGAAAGAAATTGTTTTTTAATCTAATGCCATTTTAAACGCCTAAATTTCTAAGCAGGATCCCAATTTGTCATACCACATGGAGAGCATGGAAACAAAAACAAAAAAAAACTATTTACAATGATATATTTTAGTTTTGCTATGATGAGCACCACACAATCTGCCATTATCAATCACCAATCCACTTATACAATCAAGCTAATCACAGAACTGCAACTACAACCATTGTTCTCCCTACAAGATCCTCGATAAACCTATTCACTGTTGTTTGTAACAATAGTCAAGTGAAAACTGGCTCTATAATGTCGATACGAACACAATAGGAATGGCCGGAAGACAATAAAAGTAAGTGTTATAAATTGCGTGGCTGTTTTTGGAGGAGGTTTCTATGGGTAATCAGAATTAAAGAAGGTTCTCTGATGAGTATGATTGAAGTTATAATGATAAGCGATTATAATAGTGTCGGAATGCTGAAATAAAAAGCTGACTCATACGAGGCCACACGCCTTCCGATGAGAGAATTTGTCCTTTTCTGTTTGTGATTCGCTTCTCGCAACCTAGAAGGTTGTCGGCTGCTTAACTGGACATGCCTGTGATTGCCTTAATAAATTAAGGCCCCCAGCCAGGGCTTAAAAAACTTACAAACTAGGCAACTACCCCCTACGGGCTCCCCTGTGGGGTACAAACCTCGGCTTCGGGCGTTGTTGGGGGAGGCAAGGGACAGGCTGGATCGGAATTATTATTATTCTCTTTATTATTTTATTATTAGGGGACGAATTTAAAGTTACAGGCTCAGCGGCGCGGCCTGGCTCGAGCAAGGGTTGGGGAGAGAATGCGTCCCTGACACCTGTCAGTTTTATGATTGCAGTCCTATCACAGTTACAGCTCTACAAGCTTATTGTGGTTGTGGCGCGTGGCCAAAATTGGAGTGAATGCAGCTATCCTGTTTATTTAATACATTTCTCAAAAAAAAATATATAAACATGTTTAACATTATAGCTGTTGATTATAGTTGAGCTCCTTAAGTTCTGAGTTGAGCACCACGATTAGTGACAAATGCGTGCACTGACTGGACAGGTCCACTCATTCTGTGTGGTTTTTCCTCAAAAGACCATTTCAGACATAAATCTACATGGCCTTCACATGATCTGACCAAGATTATGTCTGGACTTTAAAAGAGACTGTGACCTCTGAGTTTTATTTCGGCCTTTCTTCTCAGAGTAGTCAGATAGGAAACGCCGACCTCATCTAGTTTTAAAAATATGATTGACGTGTAAAAGTGTTTGTACCTACTTACAGAAATAAAATCATTTATCATTTATCATTTAGCTCCACCCTGTTAATATCATTCAAGCGCCAAAATATCGTTGTAGCTGTGTATTTTTAATCTGACAGCAATTTTATAGAAACGACGATTAAAAAAAAGATCACTGTGATGCAAAATTAGAGGTAAAATAATTGTGAAAGGACTGCAAATGCTGAGTACAAAAAAATACGTGTTTTACGAATTTAAACTTTATTAGTTCCTAATCGTGTCCAATTGAAAGGTGTCAGGAGTGCATTCTCTCAGTGGGTGGAATAAATAGCGAAAAACTTCGTTCATAACTGAATTATGCATTATTCTCTTTCGTTGCTATAACGAAGCCAAAAAAAAGCTGTGACAAGTCAAAAAAGTGGCGGATATTGCCAAGTGGGCACGTGACCCCCGCTGGCGAAAAGACACAATTACTCAAATGCAAACTTGGCAGCAGTAGCTGACAGGAAATGCATAAACATTGTGACAATACCTTATGGCCATTCACGTTCTACTGGTTTTGGACGCTAGTGAACAATTAAATTTTTCAAAACAATAATGTGAAGCATTTATAAGTAGCCTAAATAGTGTTACCAATAAGCGACCCACATGATACGACTACCTATCTAATCTTCACAATCCAGTTACTGGGTAACATGATGTCCGTGTTGCCGAGTAAAAATGGGTTGTAGAGGTCAGATACGCAAGCGCTCCATGTAAAATACTGGAATTCAGCTGCATCCAGTTGCACTGGAAGCTGACCCCAATACAGTTGAGAAAAGGCTTTTTCAATATAAGCGAACATTACACCATACACCTACCACAACCGATACTCGATAAAAAGAACATAAATCAGCAAAAAATAGCTTAGGGTACAAAACTGCTAACGGCTATACTCAACAATTTCAATAAAAAACGGTCCAGACTGTATGCTATACGCAAATAACGAACACATGAAAAAGAAACCGAAATTTTCGCAAAAGGCTACGTGGCCCAAACAAACACAGGGCCCAATTAGCGGGGCCCTTATCATCACGCCGTTGGGCCCTGCAGTACTAGAGATAATGAGGCGATTTCGAATAAAAAATATGTGCGCTAAGCACTGCGTAATTGAAAGGGTTTAGATTTTAAGGTGTTGTTTAAATAACCCGATTTGGATGCGATTATTAAAAAAAAATTGAGGTCCGTGTATTCATAAGCTGGCAACCCCCACATAAGCTGCTCACGACTACCTATGGTTCTGCAATACTAAAGGTATCGCAGGCTCGTGGTCACCACTTAGCCGAAATGTGTGACAATTTTAGGTGTCTGCAATTACTTTATTTATTTATTTGTTAACATAGGTAAAGAAATACAGATCTTATGTTTGATAAAAAGAGCGCTATGTTATTCCAGGAGGCGTACAAATATGATGAGCAAATCTAGTTTATGATTACAAATTAAAATGTACTAAAAATATTTGAAAATCATGCATAATTATGGTATTAAACTAGAAAATAAATTGAACAATTACATAATTATTATCTAATTACACCAAAAGACCCACTTACACAAAAAAAAACAAAATCTAGTCGCAATGTAATCTCAGCGACAATCGGTGTCAAAAATTTGTCACAAAAGTAGATAAACTAAAGGTGTTTTTATTTATTTATTTATCTTTATTTCAGACATAAAGTCCATATAATAATTACAAAGAAAGTGTTAGTAGGGTTGTTAGTAGTACACACAAAAAAAAAGGTGTTAGTAATTTGTTAGTAAACAAAACACGATACACATCGATAACTTAACCTATTTCCTATTCCTGTGCAGATGTACACCTGCCCAGTACACAGTAAACGGACCATCAATTTTGCACGCTAACGTTCTGAGGACAGTGTTGGTGCTACCACGGACTCTACTCATCATCGACGCAGTTCTTTTTCTAATGATTGGGAAGAAATCATCGATTTTGACAGATTGCGACTGAGATAAGACTGAACGTTCTCAAAAATACGGGAATTCCCGTATTTTTGACTAAAAGCACTAAAAATAGACAAACATATAATAATGTAACTTCACACCTAAATATGCATACCTAATCAGCCTATAATGTTCCCACTGCTGGGACACAGGCATCCTCTCTGTGAGAGGGAGTGGGCCATAATCCACCACGCGAGTCACATTGGATGTCACATGTCTTCGAATTTCTGGTTCTAAGACATGCCGGTTTCCTCACGATGTTTTCCTTCACCGATTTGAGAGCAGTGGTGATGAAATTAAATACACAAAGTGCCTGCCTAGGTTTGCACTCAAGACGTACAACTCGTAAGTCCGGGCCGATATCAGTGGGCCTACACTGCTCAGCTAAATATAAGTATATAACAATATTCTCAATGGACCTCCTAACAACCACTTCAATTAACAGTCTAATCAGCCATTCCAATAATCAGAAATCAACTGCACTTCGTCACAAACCCAGTCAGAGCTCTACCTCACAAGGACCAAACAGAACGTTTGACAATTACGTTTGATACCGGTCCACACTCAAATACTCGTATGCTCCGAGGATCTTTGATTTGATGGCAAATATAGCTACCCGTCGTCAATAAATCAAGCTGATTGAACGTTCAATTTGCTTTAGTTACGTTTCCTATTTGAATGTTTTATTTTTATAGAGTTTTGTCAAGCCAAATAAAAGGAGACTGTACAAATGTAACTAACTTGGAATTCAGTAATAATCATGACGAATATTTTTATTGTAATGAAATAAAGCTTACTTGCAGACTTTCTGTAAATGGCATGTTGCTAAAAATTCAACATTAATTATACATAAAAGAACATCACGCCTGGATGTGTAAGACACAACACCTTTAGTGCACATTTCGCCAGTTATGTTTAAGTCCCATGTAATAGGGGGCGAGCCTATTGCCATCAATCGGGCACTAATCCAGACTCCGGGCTGCTACTGAGAAATTCCAGATTAGAAAAGGTCGGGTAAAGAGTTAAAGGGATTAACCTTTGCCCGACCCGGGAATCGGACCCCGGACCACATGCTCAGCAGTACCGTTTGCGACCACTAGACCAAGGAGGCAATAAGAACAGACAATATTATTTTTCTTAACTAATTTTATTTAAACTTCCTATAATGAGTGGTACATAGGCGGACTTAATGTTAAAAAACATTCTCTATCAGCCAACCTTTAGTTATTACTAACACACATCGAATTTAAAAGCGCCTTTTTGGAAGTCGGTTAAATGGAAGTAGACACTAGTAAAAAAACACTACAAAGTGAAAAATAACTTTAATTTCGGAAGTCGGTGTCGGAAGTAGGTTGTTTTAAAAAAAAAAAACAATTTTTCGTTGTGGTACCTACCCCACACAAATTCGTATACCACTACTTGATAGGTATGTAAATAAAGCACAGGAAGGACAGGAAGTTATTAAAACATCATAAATATATACAACGTGGAAAAAAGACACATTATAAGGATAACTCAACAACTAAGAGTCTGATCGTAACCAAATTTAGATGAGACCACATGAGAGACATCAGCTTTCAAATAAACAAAGAATCATCAAAATCAGTTCACCTAGAAAAAACTTCCGAGATATGACACAAAAAAAAATACAGTCAAATTGAGAACCTGCTCCTTGTTTTGAAGTCGGTTAAAAAAACTCTTTTACCAAAAAATACGTTTAACTTCATAAATAGCAAAGAATTATCCGCCAACTTATTGTAAACTAAGGATGCAATACGGTGTTCAATATCCAACCACTTACGGATCCACAGTATTTTATATAAATCTACACAAGATATTATTATTAGGGTTCCGTACCCAAAGGGTAAAACGCGATCCTATTACTAAGACTCCGCTATCCGTCCGTCTGTCTGTCCATCTGTCTCCAGGCTGTATCTCATGAACCGTGATAGTTAGGAAATTTTCACAGATTTGTGGCCGCTTTATCAACAAATACTAAAAAACAGAATAAAATAAATATTTTAGGGGGCTCCCATACAACAAACGTGTTTTTTTTTTTGCCGTTTTTATAGTAAATGGCACTTGGCCGGTTTATTAAAGTTCATTTCGCTTTCCGTGCATGATAAAGTGTGCAGTTTAAATTGCAGTAGACCATGACATAAACAGATTATGTGCCTGTCGCTTAGTTCTGCACGCTGTTAAGCTTTCATTTTACGTGTGGGATAGATTTTGAGCTGATTATGAGGTAGGCGAAAGTTTTATTAAAAAAAAATATGCACGGTTTTGTGTTGTGGTCGACTACGTTTATAACAAACAAAGTAATACTGTTTTTGATATTAATTGGGTTTGAGTTCGAGATTCAGCGTCAACTCATGTCAACGTACCTAAGTATGTAAGTACTTAGAGAATTTTCGCTAACCAATCACAACCGCTAGTATAGATTGGAACTAAGGAATCAAAGTCAAAGTCAAATCGTTTATTTCAAATAAGTACATAAAGGCACTTTTCAACGTCAAAATTTACAAATAATAGAATTGATTCTAGTTGTCCCTTCCAAAATGTAGTTTCGTATGGAAAATAATGGGGAACAAACTCCACCGTTACTCTTTTAATTTTTTTTTATACATTCATTATTTAATTATTTATGAAGACGATGCACCTAGAATAAAATTACTATACCACAATAGGTAAAAATAATTGAATATAAAGCAATTGCAGGTAAATTAATTATGTGATAGATACGAGTACATGGTGCTCATATATTTACAAATATTGAAAAGTAACAATGTCATAAAATTTTATATTATACAATTAAATCACAATGTATTTTGTTGTAACATGTTTAACCTTTTAACACAATACCTCAAAAAAAAAATATGTTGGTATTTTAGATAATCTGATAAATGGTTGATCTATTTTATCTTTATTTCTAGTATTAAAATTATGTCTATCACTTATTTTATTAATGGGGATTTAAGACGACTTGAGTTTCTTGCCGTAAGCAAGTTTTAATATTGTAATAAACCTCCTTAGGTAGAGGTATTTAATTAGTCCAGTCCAACAATCTTTACAAATACAATCAACCAGCTACAATAATTATTTAGCATCCTCGACACAGTTACGTTAGTTTGTCCGACCCGTAGCTCGCTCCAAAACAAAGTGAATGGATCGATTGCCGGATCGCACCTTCCTCGACCAAAAGTCAACCGTCACCGCTTGGTGTTGCCACATAAATAATCGTTCTCGATAATTGATATGCCAGTGTAGTCGATTATAAAAATACAGATGAATGAACCTAGCACTATAGTCAATATTTTTCTTTATTAACTGTGTAACTAATTCTCAACAGCATCCTTAAAAATCCTTGTAACAAACGAACCAAACATTTGATAACTCGTCCCATAAAGTTACTTTACACTCCCTTAATCCAGTTTAACACCGACACCCTACACATAATCCAAAATCATAGATACGCATGAATGAAACCAAACCTTAAATTTTATTAAATTAAACCCTTTTTTGATGATTCGGTGATCCTCCATAAAAGACTGTCAATATGACCCTTGATTTTCGAGAAAATTCTGTTTTCAGATTTAGGTGAAAACTCATTACTTTGCTTTTATTGCTTTTAACACTTATTTAGATTGTTTCGCTTTTACGAGAACAGTTTTATTTTAATGAAATCTGGTTTTTTCACCTACGCTAGGTAATGTTTTGTAAAGGTTTGTTTTAGGCATTCAAATTACAAAATAACGCTGCAATTGGACATTTATTTTAATCCTTTTTTAAATCTAAGTAATTGCTAGTAGCACCGAAATAATGTAAGAAAAACAAATTTGGAATTCTTTTATTGAACATGTTTAAATTAATTGAATTTTAAATTAGTTTTGTTGTGCTGAATACAAAACTACAGCCAAACTAACAAATACATTGCTGCCTCTTTTTTAACCGACTTCACGAAAAGGAGGAGGTTCTCAATTCGTCTGTATGTTTGTTTTTTTTTTTCTTTTTTTTTTTCATGTGTGTTAGCTCATAACTTTTTTCTGGGTGAACCGATTTGGATGATTCTTTTTTTATTTGATAGGTGGTGCTTTACATGTGGTTCCATTTAAATTTGATTAAGTTCTGACCAGTAGTTTTTGAGTTATCCTTAATACTGCATATTTTTCCACTTAGTTTATATGGATGATGTGTTAATAATTTCTTGTCACTGTTATTTACATACCAAGTATTGGTATACGATTTGTGTGAGGTAGGTACCGCAACTAAAAAGTGAAAAATCTTTTTTACAAAAAAACAACCGACTTCCAAAAACAACACTAAAAGACGTGAAAAATAACTTTAATTTCGGAATTCGGTGTCTTTGGTTTTGTATTTTCGTTTTTGGCCACCGACTTCCGAAATTAAAGTTATTTTTCACGTCTTTTAGTGTTTTTTTTGGAACTCGGTTGTTTTTTTGTAAAAAAGTTTTTATTTTTCACTTTTTATTTGCGGTACCTACCCCACACAAATTCGTATACCATTACTTGGTGTGTAAATAACAGTGACAGGAAATTATTAACACATCATCCATATAAACTAAGTGGAAAAAATATGCAGTATTAAGGATAACTCAAATCAAATTTAAATGGGACCACATGTGAAGCACCACCTATCAAATAAAAAAAGAATCATCCAAATCGGTTCACCCAGAAAAAAGTTCTGAGCTAACACACATAAAAAAAAACAAAAAAAACATACAGACGAATTGAGAACCTCCTCCTTTTTGTGAAGTCGGTTAAAAATATGACACCTGTGTCGAAAACAATTAGGTTCTTTTAAAAAAATTCTGAACAGCTGATACCTACAGTACAAGCATATTCGCTTGAAACGCATTTAAACAGAAACACTGCTATATTCTCTAGTTACTGAAACTACAGTTTCGTAACAATTCCTTATTGTATAAAAAAAAAGTTTCATAGAAAAAAACTCATCGAAATAAACAAACTTAAAACAACAGCTGTTTGTTGAATTTCTCATTCATTCCGCTAGAAAAAACCCTCGGAAATTAACTAGCACGGAAAAACATGTATATCTTTTATCATATAAATATGTAAAAGTCCCAAAAAGGGGCGTTTTACATGTAGATAATTTGAAAATGAAAGGACTACCCGCTTTAGTGGCGAGAAGGGTGAAACCCATTTCAGTTTGATTTGAATTATTCATGTATTTGTTAATTGTGGGAGCTTGTAACAGTAGCGATATATTATCGTATGAATAATCTGATGTAAGAACAGTTGGAGTACCTATTATGGAATTGGTGGGAATAATAGCTGCTGGAGGCGTGAGAGGTTGAAAGTGAAAACTCCGTCTTCGTTCCCACTCGACAGTATGACCTTGACCCCTGACCTTGTTTCGCCATTTCTTCTCAGGGGTAGTGAGATAGGAATTATCGACTCTATCTACTCTCTACTCTCTCTCGACTCTATCTAGCTTAGTTTTTTTTAACATTATGTGTTAAAGTTATTTCAATATCCTAATAGGTCTTTACCTATGAAATTGCCGTTTTGTATGAAAAAATTTAAACGATTTTTTTTCATGAATTTTTTATTTGTATTAATCGAAGTAATCACCCATGCAATCAATGCATCTTTGCCATCGCAGTGGCAGTTTATTGATGCCCTTCTTAAAGAAATCAGCTGGACGGGAGGCAACAAATTCTTCAAAGGCATTTTGTACTGCCTCTCGGGTATTAAATTTTTTTCCCGCCAAGAAGTTATCCAAATTCTGGAAAAAGTAGTAGTCTGTAGGCGCAAAGTCTGGTGAGTAGGGCGGATGACGGAGAGCTTCCAACCCCAGTTCTTGCAACTTGGAGACCGTCTGCTGTGCAGTATGAGGTCGCGCGTTGTCGTGCAGGAGCAGCGGAGACGAGCGATTGACCAATGCTGGTTGGAGATGCGCCAGCTTCTCCATCATTGTGTTCAGTTCTTCACAGTACACATCTGCAGTAATGCTCACCCCGTTTGGTAAGAAGCTGTGATGAATCACACCGGCGCTAGACCACCAAACAGTGACCATCACTTTTCTAGGGGTAAGTTTTCGTTTAGGGCATTATTTAGGTGCTGAACCAGGATCCAACCAACTTGCTGAGCGCTTACGGTTATCAAACAGAATCCATTTTTCATCGCAGGTAACAATGCGGTTCAAAATTCCTTCATTTGCGTGTCTGTTGAGCAGTGCAAGGCACGTCTCGACGCGTACTTCGCGCTGGCGATCATTGAGTTCGTGGGGCACCCATTTGTCAAGCTTTTTTACCTTGCCAATTTGACGCAAATGGACCAATATTGTTTTGACGCTAACGTCGAAAGCTGCTGCTAATTCAGCCGTAGATTGTGTATCATCAGCTTCCACAATCGCCTTTAATTCGTCATTGTCGACCAAAGTCTTCGGACGACCGCGAGGTTCATTTTTCAGGTCGAAATTTCCAGAACGGAAGCGAGCAAACCAATAACAGGTGGTGCGTTGGTTTGTAGTGTTAGCTCCGTAAACGTCGTTGATGTTGCGTGCCGCTTGTGCCGCGTTGCTGCCACGACGGTACTCATATTCCATAATTACTCGAATTTTTAACGTATCCATGATGACGAAAAAGATTGAAATGCGATGAAAATGTAACACTAATCAATAAAGAAATGACTACTTTTAGAAAAAAAAATCCATGTTTTTAAAATAAAATTAATTTGAAATTAGAATTCTTAGCCAAACAAAAATTATTTTGATTTGAAATGGCCAGTACTGCAGAACGGCAATTTCATAGGTAAAGACCTAATATTTACCGAATAAATTATTTCATTTAATTTGAACTGACTGGAGTCTAAACAGTTCTGTCTGCAGACAAAACTGGTTTTTTCGCAAGTAATAATAGTTAGTTAGTAATAGTAGGTAGTAATAGTTTGTCTTAAGGCAGTCTTATCTAAGGCCTTTTTTTTTTTGATCCATTTTGGTAAATCCTCATGGATGTCCCCCGCCCTGGGGGGGCGGAGGGGTCTGTCAGACTCTTACTGACTAAAAAAAAACCACCCCGGTGTTCCATCTCACACCTGCGCCGGGGATCACGGGAACGTACGAATCTTCCGCAACCCCCGACTGGTGCCGGCCGCCTCTGCGGGCCCCGTCCAGACCGTCCGGGGGGAGTGAGGTGTTTGACTGCCCCCGCGTATCTTGTCTAAGGCCTGGCCTAACCTTATGATCAAGTCCCACTGTTTATTTAAAATGGAGAGACATAGATTATAGATACACAAAAAACAACAAGGTTCATAAATTATTCAAAAACTGTGTAATAATTTTGCGTTTCAATTGGAATGAACCTTTTTTTTAAACAGACACAAACTACAAGAAACAACAACCATTTATCTCATTTATCCAGCAATTAACAACTGAAACAGAACACTGTTTTTATGCAAATTTAACATAAAAATATACAACAGTAGTCGGAAACTTTCTTGCAATATGAATATGGATTACTTCCCTCTCTGTTTATGCCACAAACGAAACCGATTGAAGTTCATTTGCAATACAAAATAGTATTTTATTTTACTATAAAATGATTGTAGGAAATGTGAAGTTGTGCTAGGAGAATTATTAGTAGGAATATTACTAGTTAGAAGTTTGGCCAGGAGTGATAAATGAGGGTTACCTACGAGGCTACGAAATTTTGTGAGCGAGTAGGTATTTCAATGTAGCTATTCTGTGTTACTTATGTGAATGGTAGCGCCAGCAACACAGTATATTTTGTAACTGATGATTTAACATAAAATATATTAGTCCAGTCGGTGAGACGTGGTTATGTGATACCTACCAATAGTAAATTAATCTATGTCATTTATCTTTACGCGGCTCACGGTGAAACTAAACATGAAAATATATGTACAGACGTAAGGTAAATATATAAATAATTAACTTTTTTGTTTTACTTATAAAGCCAAAAGTATTTAACTTTTGGCTATATAAGTAAAAAAAAAACCAACAATTTTTCTTAGTGTTTTGTCTGTAGCGATGCCTTCACCACAACAGTAACAGTTTCGATAGCAAGATTTCCTTAATTCACATTAAGAGGTAGAAATCACTTTTATAATTCGTTGACAGAATCTATACAATACATATTATAAATTTAAGTCGTTCGTAGTGTATGTATGTGTGACCGCGTTATGGCTCCTACAAACAGGTGCGACACGCGACGCGACTCGTGTGCGTCACAAAGGCACCGCTCGTCGCGCGACGTACGCCGCCTTTGTGTCGCGCTGTTGCGTCGCGCCTGGTTGTGGGAGCCTTTATTCTTCTAAACTACACAACGGATTTTAATGCGGTGTTTCCCATTATTTAGAGATAAATTATTCCGGAAGGTTTGTTTGTTTAACACACTAATAATAAACATGCATATAATTATGATATCTCGATGTTTTTTAGTCGTAAAAACCGTGCAAAGTAGAGACGGATGGGGCAAGGGTATTAAGATAATAAAGCCAAAAAACACGAAACTAAAATATCTTTGACTAATAGCTTTTTACCAAAAGAGATCTTCTATCAAAAATATCCTAAAAGCATTCAATAACTTGTCTGCTGACCGTACCATTATTAGTTCTGACCATATTGTACTCGCTAAGGCGAGCGCTTCATCGCCCCGGGTCAATATTTGGCAGACTAGGAGACCTCTGTCTCACGTGAAATGAAATATCATGTGGACACGTTTGTATCGGATGATATGTAAATACATACCAGGGTGGTATCGACGCGCTACCTGTTACCATGGATTCAGTACATCCCGCCCCCCCCCCCCCCCCCCCTTTGCTTCAATTTTTTTCGCTTAAAAAAGAGGGTATAGAAATATGTGCTGAATTGAAGGTTTTAGTTTGCGAGTCGATGTCCCCGCTACCCTGTATTATGACCATAGCAGTGTAAAGACACTACAGGCCCTCTTAGTGGTTACCCCATGTTGGTTATTGTAAAAGGTGCTAAAACGTTCCAACCTTAAACGAAAATAACGGCCAACTTCCGCAGTTGGTATGAATTGATCTCAAGAACAAAGATGACAGTGTAGTTGAAAAATATGTTCTCCATACATTTCCACTGCAAATGTAAGTTTGTACGCACAATATTGAGAAATGTTGTTTTAAGACTATAGACTTATTATAGAGTTTTCTGTAATCTATAAGTATGGAACTATTTCTTGCATTTTTTTCAAAATTTTAGCTCAATATTTTCGGATATAAGGGGAGGATGGTCAATTTACATCTATATTCTTAAATAACTTTAAAACTATTTGTTTTAAAATAATATAAAAAAAAATATTTGAGGCTCTCACAGTAAGCCCTTTCATTTGATACGTCACATGGTACAGTTTACAAAACATTTTTTTACGATCACAGAAATTCATAAGTATGTGTAGCAAGTAGCAAATTCGCTGTGACTAACAGACATACAAGTGATCCTAAAAGGATAACGATTTTTCATTCGGACGTATGGAACCCTAAAAACATAACCTTTATATGATCACTTGCTTATCCGTCTGTCATTTTATATTAGGCTGAAATGAATTAGTATATATGAAAAAAAATACATTCGCAAATATTTAAGTTGAGGTGAAAAAGTGGAGGAAGAGCTACCCAACAATTTATGTCAAGAAGATGGGCAGAAATATGCTGATTTAAATGTTAAATTGCTACCATACTCTTTACTATTAATTCTAGGAACTTTTACGGCCTCTTGCAATAGAGAGACTTGAGGCTGACGTAACACAACTTGCTACTCAGTCTGTAATTCTTAGCTAGAAATAGATATCTTCTAGAGAAATACCCCGAGTAAAAAATCCTACACTAGGCTAGCTTCATTAGAACACTGTTTTAAGATGCTTTGATATTTGGGGCAAAGTTTTTGAAGTAAAAACTTATTTAGGCGCGTTGAGCGATTTTTGTAAGGGATTTTTGGGGGAGTTCACGTCACCGACATGCTAATGTTAAAAGTAGGTACATATGTATACCCAGTTATGAGCATGCCGAGTTGCACTTGGCCAGAAGTGAAAGCATATATATTTTAGTTAATAATTGTAATTTGAAATTTTGTTTACTGTAATTAATTTGAAAATTAAAACAAAAACACTTTTATTTCATAGTTTTAAGGTTTCACTTGTATCGGCAGTCCTCACGACTGCCTATGTTTTATTTTGTTGTCAACAACAAACAGCTAAATGTTCTGTCTAGTCCATAATTACATAATTGTTAAGAAGGAAACGACTATAAAAAAAATACTAAATTCCCATTACTATGTCACCGCAACGAAATGGCCTAATATCATAATTAAATTACGCCCCCTCTAGAGCATTATAGCAGCTGCTTTAGTGCATGGCACAAGATATAAGAACACAGAAGAATAAATGGAAGGAAAACTAGAACCTATAGGAAAGAAAAGGCTTACTTCGATAGTGGTATGCGAGGTCTACACGATGAATAAGTGCTACGGGACTGCTACGAATTTGCTACGGGACTGCTACGATGACGCTACGCAGAATCTTAGCGCAGTAATGTAGGCATGTAGTTGGCATTTTGATTAGCTCTGTGTGATTTTGAGATTGATGCAATCTAAAACGCGGTACTAATATACTCGTAAATGCCTATCCTGTACAATTTGCATTACTGAAACTGCGCCTTCTCCTAAGATTGTTAAAATGACTCGATGATGAGAATAACCATTATCCACATCAAGTGTTAGTGCATTTTCAATAATGGTTCACGAGGAAACCAAACAGTCCATGGAATTATTTCCCTTTACGGCGATGATACAAGCATCAGAAAAATTCACATCATACATTCTAGGTCAAAGAGAATAATATTATCCTCTAACTAACATTCTAACTTCATCCCCACCTTATAAAATTACCATCCAATCACATTAAGCTCCTAACATACACCACAGAGCGTAAGAAACTCCACTACAGGCTGAAAACTTCACTTTTCATAAGTTATTTAGTAAAACTCGGATGTTGACATTTCAAATATGCACCCGGCACGGGAAAGTTCTCGTTAAGAAGTACTTATAATTTAGTAGACTGGATACTGGGTAAATGAACTTAGATGGTTAATTATTATGTTCGTTGAAGGAGCAGCTGTAACATTGTTAAAGATCTAGAGTATAGATGAGCTGAAGTCGAAAGACAAATTGTAGGTTTATCATAAAAATTCTACATAGCATTATTGAAAGAATCTCCACGATTGACGAAACTCAAATAACAAACCTGAGGGCCTAGACAAAGTAACATTTGATAAGCGATGACGCTAGTAGAAAAGCAAAAAAATGTATGAGGTTGACATAAGCTATCGAAATGTCACGTGATCATAGGTCAACGAATAGAAATAAGCTAGACAATGTTAACAGCATTCGATTCTAAGAAACGAATCGACAGTGTCGAACGATTACTTCCATAGGGATGCGTAGCCAAGTGGAATTTTTTGACAAGCATTAACGCTAGTTTTCGATTCGTATGATGGAAATATTAGCGAAAGCGATAGCGATTGTAGAAATAGAATCGCTCCGAAGCGAATGCCATTTGTCTAGGCCCTCTGATTGGCTAAACTTTATAACACAGTATTAACCTTTAATAGTTCAGCTAATATATGAGAATGGATAGTAAAAGAAATGAGTAGGTATACAGACAGCTTAAAGGTGGCTCCGGTGGCTGAAAAGTTGTGTTAAAATCGGTTGTCATGATATGGGCATGAGATGCGGAGGAATGAGGAAAATGTCGTGAGGAAACTTTTGAGTATGAATATGGATGCTGAGTAGGAATGCCAAAGAAACGATGGATGGTATGGCTAGAAAGGGGGTGACTACTGAAATGGCGACTAATAAAGAAGTATGGAAGAGAAACAGGCTTCTTCTGGGTAAGCTCACTCCAGCGTCGACTTTGTCTCTGTCATCTCTGACCTAGACTAGAATCAAGAGCAAACCCATCTCATTTAAGATACGTTTCCTCTTTTTTTTTTATTAACAAAACACATATTGCATCGACTCCAAATAAATCCCGATAATTAAATTAAAAAAATATTGCAAGGGATCAAAAAATCGACGGCATTTATACAAAATTCCATTGAAGAAATCTAATTGTTTGAGAACTCAGTAAGAATTCCTTTTGAATGAGAACTCAGTAAGAATTCCTTTTGCCTCTCATTCACGCGCTCCGCCTCCTCCTTTGCGAGCTTTACTACTTCGCAGAAGGAGGTGACGGCTTCCATACCCTCTCGCTCCGTACCATGACCTGGACCAGGGCCGGACGCTAGAGATCGCCGCCGCCGATCACCCCCACGAGGACACGACGGTGCTCCAGCCAATGCGGGCAGACCTCCACCGTATGCTCTACCGTGTCCTCCGGGCGATCTACACAGTGGTAAGACCCGGGCGTTTCCTCCCGTCTTATCCGAAACAGGAACCTCCCGCAACAGCCATGTCCGGTGAGTACCTGCGTCAGGCAGAAAGTGAGGACGCCGTGACGCCTCTCAAGCCACTCCTCAAAAGGGGGACTTCCCGCCGCAATTGTGGCGTGCCCAGCACTGGCTTGCGACAGTCGCACTTTCCATGCCACCATGGGATCCCGCCGGAGCTCTGTCCGCTGTACCGCGATTTCTCGCGGCAGCGGTGTTTCACCTCCTCGCGCCACTCCCAACTGTGCGCGAGGAATTTTATCTCCAGATCCCTGTACCTGAGTTTTTATTCAGTTTCTACAATAAATTTTTCAAGCTCGAAGTTATTGCTAGTATCGCTTAGACTGAAGGCAACTTTTGAATCGGAATAAGAAAATTGGGTGGACGGTCAGCACCAAGAAGTGCCCCATCGCAACTCAATTTTTTGTAATTTTTGTCAAGATTTGATCGTGTTTTTATGTAGTTTATTTATGAATAAGGGTAAAAGTAAGAATGCAAAGAGAATGATATTAATATTTTTATTTTGCCCTGTTGTATATTTACACCAAGAATGTTGTTTACGTACATAGTTTCAGCGATTCTAATTTGCCTACTTTTTGGAAAGGTGTAGTAATATTTTATACAAATTTCGCAGTAGACTGAGGCGGTTTGACGGACCTCAACAAATAATTAAAGATATTTCCTACAAACTTATTGCATACAATAGGCGCGCTAACATATTTTTCATAAGAAATTCGTATTCTGAAAGTTAATGTAAGATCCTGAATTTCATGACGTATTTATTACATACAAACATATACATAACATCACGCCTGTAATCCCCGAAGGGTAAGGCAGAGATGTACCTATAGTACACCCATATTTCGCCAGTTATGTTTAAGTCCCATGTAATAATAGGGGGTGAGCCTATTGCCATGAACCGGGCACTAATCCATACTCCGGGCTGCTACTGTAAAATTCGTAATCGAAAAACCTAACAACACTTTGCCCGACCTGGGAGTCGAACCCAGGACCACATGCTTAGCCATAGAGCTAGCTACGACTAGACCAGTGTGGCAGTTCAGCACAATCAGCCTCTAACGTTCCCACTGCTGGGACACAAGCCTTCTCTCTGTGAGAGGGAGTGGGCCGTAATCCACTACGCGGGGACAGTACGGGTTGGTAGATGTCACGTCTTCGAATTTTTGGTTCTAGGACATGTCGGTTTCCTCACGATGTTTTCATTCACCCTTTTGAAAGCAGTGGTGATGAAATAATTTACACAAAGTAAAGCGCCTGTCAAGGTTTGAACCTGCGACCTACAACTCGTAAGTTGCGGCCTTTACCACTGGGCCACCACTGCTCCGAGGCAGTTCGATAATTATTTATTAATCCCAAATAAACAAGTTAAAGATTAAACGATAAATCTTTAATAAATGTTGTCTATCGTTTTGATATTTTGTTGCATATCCAATTAATTCTGAGCTCTTGAACTGCTCGATGTAATCCTAAAGTAATAACATTACGGGAACATCGAGTTTTATGAAATAGATACATTAATATCGAGAACGCTGATTGATGATCAGCATTATGGTAAAGCAATAAAGATATTGAGTATTGATAGCAATTTTACCTTAATAACCAAAAGACAAATTATTAATATCGGACCTTTGTAAAATGTCAGATATTTTTAATTTATGTCATTTCTAACGTTTTTACAAACAAATATCTAGTTCAGTGTGCTGTACCGTAATTAAAAAAGGTACCTACATAAAAAAAGTTTCGCAAAACCTTTATAGAACCTCATTTAAAGTAATTTAATTGGATAATTTTATTTAAAAATAAAATGTGAGACGAGAAGGAATATCATATGTGAGGCGAACCTCGTGAGGCGAATGCAGACTAAATCATCACAAAAGCTGATATGAACAAATCTTAACCTCAATCTTAATCACATTCAAGATCTAAGCTTTAATAAATTCAAATCTTTTATAAAACGGAAACTATGCCAGAAAGCCTATTATACTGTGAAAGACTATATTGAGGACAAAAAGGCTTGGGATTGAGCTGCTCCAATAAATTTACACGGTGAATGTTGATTTTAATTTGCTAGCTATTTTAGACATGAATATTTACTGTAAAAAGTATTATATTTTTTTCATTATTGAGAATATGAGGACTATGTGGGTCATTGTTTCAGTTATATTCTTGATCTGGCAGTTTAAGTAGTTTATGCGGCCTACCCAAATGTCCTTTCTTTGGTATTGTTCGTCGAATCGTTGAGCTCCTTAAGTTCTGAGTTGAGCTGCACGGTTACTGACAAATGCGTGCACTGACTGGACAGGTCCACTTAATCTGTGTGGTTCTTTCCTCAAAAGACCATTTCAGACACCAATCTACATGGTTCTCAAACATTATGTCCGATTTTTTTTATATACACATTGACATTGTTGAATTTTATATACACAATGACATGAGTATTTACTTGTAAAGTAGTATGTTATTTTAATTATTGTGAATGTGAGGATTATGTGGGTCATTGCTTTTTTTTTTCGCAGTTAATTTTGATCATGATCTGGCAGATTGAGTAATTTATGTGGCCTACCCAAATGTCCTTTCTTTGGTATTGTTCGTCGAATCGTTGAGCTCCTTAAGTTCTGACTTCCTGAGTTGAGCTGCACGATTACTGACAAATGCGTGCACTGACTGGACAGGTCCACTCAATCTGTGTGGTTCTTTCCTCAAAAGACCATTTCAGATACCAATCTACATGGTCTTCACATGATCTGACCAAGATTATGTCTGGACTTTAAAAGAGACTGTGACCTCTGAGTTTGTTTCGGCCTTTCTTCTCAGAGTAGTCAGATAGGAAACGCCGACCTCATCTAGTTTAAAAATATGATTGACGTGTAAAAGTGTTTGTACAAACCTACTTACAGAAATAAAATCATTTATCATTTATCATTTAAGAAATTACATTTATCAGCATATAGGATTATTGAGCCAGCTTTAAGAAACTCTTAGGACCCTAAAAATACCTTTTACTTTTGGGCAAAATTGAGGAAAACATTTTCATAAATTCACTGGAACTCGTTAAAAACAAAAAGTAAAAGAAATATTTCCGCCAAATGAACAAGACGAATGAAAGTTGGAGTCAATTTGTGCGATCATTAATTGCTTCCCGTTCTGTCTGCGACTGTACCGTGTCTTACTTTCCGTACTAGAGTTCTAAAGGTAGCATTTAATAGTTCCATTTAGAAAGCAAATTGTACAGCTTTTATCTTTTCTGAGATTTTTTATTTAAAAATCAATCAAAGTGACGATTCCAAGAATGTAAGGACGAAAACCAATAAAATTGACCAAAATGTAAGAGCCAAGTTTTCATAGAATTTGAAAAAGGGAATATCTATCTATAGGATTCTATGCATGTTCTATTTTTATGTATGATAAGGAGCTATTATCGCATTAAAATGGTATTACGACATCCTCAGAAGCTTTAAATCCGCCAATAAAAAAATATCTTTACCGATTTCAGTCTCTTACATCGGAAACCCTAAAAAACAAAACTCCTGATTCTAAAACACTGACAAAAAACAAAAAAAAACACAATCAATTTTGCTTCCCTAAGCACCCACTTCCTTACAAACATCAAAGTGCCATAAATTATTTAAAAAAAAACTTCCAACGAAATGAACAAGACGAGGCAACTTGGAGTTAATTTGTTTCTATTAATTGCTGCCCCTTTCCTTTGGCGGGAGATTTGCCCTTTGAGAGCCTTTGAGAGCTCTAGAGGCTCTCATCCCGTTCTTAAGTTTGTCTTAAACTAAGTGCATTATACTGTAGATACTGTAGTGCCTACCTATGTGATTTTGCCGTGCTTTTAAGATTTGAATGACAACTCAGTGTGGTCACTTAAAGATATAAAATTGTAGAAATTTCCACTACATAGTGTTTCAGTGTTTTGTGGTCGGTAAATAATTGCTGACTGGGATAATGTAGCACAAAAAATACAGTCACATATTATGATGTTGGCGACCGTACTATACGGAAAACATTGCACTCATGGCATGCAGAAATATTTTACACTAGCTTTTGGCCGCGACTTTGCCCTTGTGGATATCGGAAATTACCCCACGAGAATGTACTACCGGGATAAAAAAAACATACTATATGTTAATCCAGATTATAAACTATCTGTGTTCCAAATTCCATCCAAATCCGTTCAGTAGTTTTTGCGTGAAAGAGTAACAAACATCCATCCATCCATTCTCACAAACTTTCACATTTATAATACTAGCTTTTGTCCGCGGCTTCACCCGCGCGGAGGGAGGAAATTATCCCACGGGAACGTACTACCGCGATAAAAAGTATCCTATATGTTAATCCAGGTTATAAACTATATGTGTGCCAAATTTCATTCAAATCTGTTCAGTAGTTTTTGCGTGAAAGAGTAACAAACATCCTTCCATCCATCCTCACAAACTTTCACATTTATAATATTAGTAGGATAAACAACAACAGCTTTGAACACGTAACCAAAGTGTCATTACAGTCAAAATGTTACACATTTTTTGGTCTAGCTTTCATTCGTCAAGCGTGCAAGGTTTAAAGTGCGATAAGTGCTTCGTTCCATTAAAGAATGGTTATTAATAACATTGCCATTAGGAATCGTATCCGGTCCGATATCTTCCTATTTAAATATATATATAAATAAAAGGAGAAACTGACTGACTGACCTATCAACGCACAGCCGAAACTACTGGGACTAGGAACGTGAAATTTGGTACACCGCTTCCTTATATAATTTAGGGGAGCACTAAGAAGGGATTTTTCGAAATTCGACCTTAAAGGGGGTGAAAAGAGGGGATTTTGTTCAAATGAAAAATCTTATTCCTTGAGTTAATAAACTTTAAACTTGACAAGAATGCATAGCTAAGTAAATAATAAAGATAGTATTTTTTTTTTTAAACTATCCGCTAAATGGAGATTAGGGGGTGTTAATGTTTGTACTGTAGAATTTTTATGTGTGGTCCTATTTACTCAAAACTCGGTATTTATACTTAAGACCGGAAATAAAGAATAATGACATGTTTATCAGGGTTTCTCGTACATCTACCCCAAACGGAGTGAAAAGGGGTAGTATGTTAGAGGGGGGATTTTATTGCGTGGCTTGATTAATTCTAATACTATAAAAATAACGTATAGGTCAAATAATAGAAACACCACAAATGATTTTTCAAAACTCAACCACTTTCGGGGTGATATGAAAAATATTTTTCCATCAAATCAACTTGAAAATTGACCTGAATACTTTTAGTTCTGAAGACAGTCAAACATTTTCAAAAAACGAGTTGGAAAGGGTGTTCAATTTTGTAGAGGAAAGTATGAAATCTACGCGGACGAAGTCGCGGACGAATTGCTAGTGTACCGATATATGCTTTGGTGCAAACTGTAAGTGCAGCAAGCAATTGTTTTATAAATACGAGTAAATACGTATTCAAGCAGTTTGTTTTACTAACCCCCAAAGCCCCGATCTGTGTGTCTGTGTATTTTTCTATTTTGTTTGAGAGGTGACTTGATCTAGAGTGTTCTCAGCTATGATTAAAGAAAATCTATTCACCGTTTTCAAGATAATCAGTTTTTTTCTAGTTGATGAATGGATGTGAGCATCTTCCACAGGTCTGATCGAGTCGAAATTTGGTATTTCGTTACTTCAATGATATTAGGAGAGCATAGTAACATTGAATTGATGCTGCACCTGTAGTATCACCGGGAATTTGCAGGATATCCAACCTCTTTAACTTACAACAGAGGTATCGTGTGAGCTCATCGGAATGGTCTCAATGGAAAGAGTATAGATCAGGGTGTGATCAGGGTCTGACGATGGAGTAGGAAAGAGAAATGAGGATAAATTTGTAACTAGCTTCACTGTCGGAAAAATATGTACAGATTTCGACTAGGCACGTGTCGATCGTAGCGTGTCTACTAGTAATATATGTATATAAAGTTTAGAAATTAGATAATAAGTTATATTAAAAATTAAAAACCCGATACAAACAAAAATCGCTAAAAAGTAAACAAAAAAAATTATGGGCTCTTGAAGTTTACTATAAGTTGTAGGTCATATTTTCATCTGGTCTGGGGTTACCGCATGGTCTCCTGCAAGGCGGCGAGCCTCCTTGCCGGATTGCCGCCATGGGATCTGGCGGCAAAAGTCCTCGCGCACATTAGGGAGTGGCGCGAGGAGGCGAAACACCGGGGCGTAACTCCGCTGCCGAGAGAAATCGTGGCACAGCGGGCTGAGCCCCGGCGGGATCTCATGGTAGCGTGGAGAGTGCAACTGTCGCAACCCAGTGCTAGGCACGCCACAATTGCGGCGGTAAGTCCCCTCTTTGAGGAGTGGCTTGAGAGGCGCCACGTCGTCCTCGCCTTCCTTCCGCCTGACACACGTCCTCACCGGACATGGTTGTTTTGGGAAGTTCCTGTTTTGTATAAGGCTGGAAGAAACGCTCGGTTGTCACCACTGTGTGGATCGCCCGGAGGATACGGTGGAGCATATGGTGGAGGTCTGACCGGCTTGGGTAGAGCACGGCCGTGTCCCCGTGGGGGCGATCGGTGGCGGCGATCTCTCGCGTCCGGCCCTGGTCCAGGCCATGGTACGGAGCAAGAGGGAATGGGAAGCCATCACCTCCTTCTGCGAAGCAGTAATATTCACGAAGGAGGAGGTAGAGGGCGTGAAGGAGAGGCAATCGTTGCGCCCTCATGACCCTAGTCACCGTAGGAGGAGACGCCCAGGGCGTCGGGAATCAATAGCCGATTCCCGGCCACCGTAGGCGCGGGCTTGCGGACGGCGCGCAATGAGCAGCTCGCCGTCCGGTAAGGACCAGGCCCGGGTTGACAGTGCGTTGTGTTCCACGCTCGCCTCAAAGAGATGTCAGCAGCATTGACGGGGTCCGATAGGGCCGATGCCTGCCGGGGTCGCTGATTGTCGAAAGGTTGGAAAGGTAGGGTGGGTTGTAGGTGACGCTCATGACCCGTGCGACATTGCTAGCCTCTTCCAACGCCATTTCAAGGTAGAGTCGCCGCTTGGGCCGGCGGCGCAGGTGCTTGATGCTGAGTGTCAGCATGGAGACGTTAGTATCAGCTTTACAGCCAAGGATGTAGCTGTCATTATTAAAAAGATGGTAAGAGGTAAGTCTCCAGGTCATGATGACCTCAGCATCGAGCACTTGAAGCACGCTGGTGTGCATCTACCGAGGGTACTGGCAATGTTATTTAGTCTGTGCATAAGCCATAATTACTTACCTGACGATCTCATGTACACAGTGGTAGTTCCGAACATAAAAAACAAAACGGGTGATGTGTCCGATGTATCTAACTATAGGCCTATCTCGCTCGCTACTGTTATAGCCAAGGTTCTGGACAGGCTGCTTGACAGACAGCTGGAGAAGCACCTTCATATACATGATGCTCAGTTTGGCTTCACGCCTGGTTTGTCGAATGAGAGTGCTATCCTCTGTCTCAAGCAGACTGTACAGTACTACACGACTAGAAATACTCCTGTGTATGCTTGTTTCCTAGACCTCTCGAAAGATTTCGACATAGTAAATTATGACATGCTGTGGCACAAGCTGCACAGTGAGACACAGGTGCCGAGTGAGATAGTGTCGATATTTAGGTATTGGTACAGTCACCAGCGGAACAGTGTGAAATGGGCGGGAGTATATTCCGACGTGTACGGGTTGGATTGCGGTGTGAGGCAGGGGGGTTAACATCGCCCCGCTTGTTCAACCTGTACATGAACCAGCTGATCGGCGAGCTCAGCAGTGCTAATGTGGGTTACTCAATAGGCGGAGTGCCTATTAATAACATCAGCTACGCGGATGATATGGTGCTGCTGAGCCCGTCGGTTGGTGGGTTGCGGAAGCTCCTGCTCATTTGTGAGACATATGCTGGGACTCATGGGCTCAAGTACAACCCTAAGAAGAGTGAGTACATGATTTTTAAAGCCGCTACCAAATGTTTCTCTTCTATACCTCCGATCACTCTTTGCGGTGCTAGTCTATAGTCTAGTTATTATTTTTTCGTTTATTTATTTATATACTTATTTAGATACATTTTAAAATATTTTTATAAAAACATAGAAAAAACATTTAAAAATATAAAAAATAGTGGGCCACCGGTATCGGGAGCAGGGTCCAAGCTACCGGTGGTTAGGGCTCCAGAGACAGGAACCTCCTCACGATGCGAGCCGTATCGAGGAGAACTGCCTTCTGGATCAGGCCCTTGACCCAACCGCCTAACGAGAGCCTCGAGAGATGTTGATCGAGGCTTTTGGCCATCAGGCCATTGGCCGATACGAAAATCGGCACAATGACAGCCGAGCTCACATTCCACATGTCAACAACCTCGTGTGCTAAGTCGAGATATTTAATTTGTTTCTTTTTCTCAACTTTCACGAGGTTCTCGTCATGTGGTATGGTAATATCGATAATCATTGTGCGGCGCGCTAATCGATCTATCACCACTATATCAGGCTTATTGGCGACAATAGTCCTGTCAGTAATGATAGACCGATCCCAGTACAACGTAATATGGTCATTTTCGAGAACTGGGTCGGGCACATACTTGTAATACGGTACCTCAGAATCCACTAGTTTATATTTCAAAGCAAGTTGCTGGTGAATAATCTTGGCTACTTGATTATGCCTGTGCAAGTACTCGCCGTTAGCCAGACGAGAACAACCAGAGACAATATGTCTGATGGACTCACCCGGACGATGGCATGCCCGACACATGTCAACCGTCCCGTCTTTAATAATATGTGTCCGGTAGTTATTCGTCAAGATAACTTCGTCCATAATTGCACAGACGAAACCTTCAGTTTCCCCGAAAAGGTCACCAAAACGTAGCCAGGATACGGACGCTAAGAAATCTACACCGGGTTCGTGAAGAGCCCGATAAAAGCGTCCGTGTAGGTCCTTGCTTTGCCATACCTCCTTGCGGTCATCGGTAGTAAGTACCACAGGTTTGCGCCAGTTCTCTTTAGCCATGGAGAGCGGGGTGAGGCCCTTGTCCACTGCTACCACATCACGGTACATAGCCACTTCGGCTTTTAAAAAATATTCCCTGAGACTGCACAGTTCGCGGTTGTGGAGGGTCTTTGCATTTAAAAAGCCTCGACCCCCGCACTTTCGCGGTATGTACAGTCTCATCACCGATGATCGTGGGTGATGCATCCGGTTTGCGGTTAGCAGTGTACGGACCCTCCTATCCAGGGCGTCGAGTTCGGTCTGAGTCCATTTGAGTATGCCGAAAGAGTACATCAATACTGGCATGACCCAACCGTTGAAGGCGCGCACCTTGTTTCCGCCTGAAAGAAGACTAATTAATACCTTCTTCAGGCGACCAAAGAACCGCTCCCTCAGCGATTGCTTCATGTCAGCAACATTGATGCCTAACGCTTCCGACATACCCAAATACTTATAGCTTTCGGATGAAGAGAGGGATCTAAGGTGTATGGAATCCGAAAGTTGAATTCCCTCGGGTTCCATAACCTCACCTCGCTTTACAAGCATGACTGCACATTTGTCCACTCCAAATTCCATCCTGATGGTGCTACTAAAAGTTTCAGTTACCTTCAGTATCTCCATCAGTTGCAATTTGTTGGGGGCAAAGAGTTTCAAGTCATCCATGTAGAGGAGATGAGATATGACCTGACCACCCCTCCTCAACCGATAGCCTAGACCTGACTCCTCCAGTAGTGTGCTTAGAGGATTCAGGGCTAAGCAGAACCAAAGTGGACTCAAACTGTCGCCCTGAAATATTCCTCGTTTAATCCATACAGGCTCATCATTCGCCTGGATCTGTCGACACCCTGGATAGCGAAGAACCGTTCTCCATTGCCCCATACACGATCTAAGGAACGTGCGTAGAGTTGTATCTATCTTGTACAACTCCAGCACCCTCATGAGCCATGTATGTGGCACCGAGTCGTAGGCCTTCTTATAATCTATCCAGCATGTCGACAGATCCTTGCGGGATCGACGAACCTGCTGGCTTATAGCCATATCGATGAGGAGTAGCTCCTTAGTACTACGGGACCCGTTCCTACATCCATTTTGAGAGGCCGACATAATCGAGTTACTTTCAATGTGCGTATTAATTTTCGCTCTCAAAATGGATGTAAAAAGTTTATAGACCGTCGACAAATAAGTGATCGGTCTATAATTTTTGGGATCCGTGGGACTACCTGACTTATGGAGCAGGTGGGTAACGCCTGTTGTTAGAAACTGCGGAAGCGACCCAGACTCTAAAGATGACTGGTACTGAGATGCCAGGCAGACGTGTGCACTAATTAGCCATTTCAACCAAAAGTTGTGCAATCCGTCCGGTCCCGGTGATTTCCAATTCGGTAACGGACGGACTGCTCAGGCGACGTCTAATGGCGTAATTAGGACTGCGTCCATATCTGGTACAGTTTCACACGCCCGCCCGACATCCCGCATCCAGTCAGCTTCAACGTGACAGACGGGCACTGACCAGATGCTGCGCCAGAATGTACTCGTGGTGGCGTCATCTGGGCGGCACTCGTCCGTCACATTTTGTTCAGGTCGCTCCCAAGCTCTATACACCCATCTCTCATCGCTCTGGAACATGCGATTCTGCGTGTACCGATCAACCCGCCGCTTATACCGCCGAATACGGCTCGCCCATGCACAAACTTTCTGCTTCAGGAAGTCGATGCGCTCTGTGGCATGGGACATGTATTCTCGAGGGCTGATTCCAGTCCCCGAGAATGCCCGCCTTACAAAGCGCATCACTCGTGGTTATTCCCCTCCCTGAAGCAGTGTAGTTTGCCGATGAGTACTCTAGCCCCATCGATACGACGCTCGATCCTGCACTGCCAGGCTGGTACGGCTGGTTTTGGTCGAGTAGCTCCGTCACAGTTTGGAAACCTGACTTTAGCTAAACGACATGCCGCAACAGCCGCGCAATACAGGATCGAGTATGTATCAATGAGATTCTCGCTGCTCTCGAACACATTCTTAAGCTGCGAGTCCAGGGCACACACTAGCGCCCTATTCTTTTTGTGCATAGGTAGGCGTGGTAATCGGGGTCTAAGTTCGGTCGGAGTGGATCTGTACTCACGGAATGCATCCTCCAGTGCGCTCCTCAATCGGGCATTGCACTGGCTACTTACTGAAGCAACCCTATCATCTTCCACTTCTACACCATGATTAGACCGCGGTTGTATTTCATCAATGGTTGATGCTTGTACCGCGGTTTGTGCCGGAGTCAAGATAATTTGGTTGTTCAGTTCTGAGCGCAGCCTATCAAGTGCAGCATCGTCCAACCTATGGCTGCGTTGGATGACCCGCACCTGATCCGACAGTCGTTGGGCCGAGACGTTGACGGTTGGTTCCAGTTCCTGAAACAGAGACAGCATCCTATCACGGTACGCAGTGAGGTTAGTTCCCCCCTCTGTAGACCTGTAATATGCGCGCATGACGTTCTCGTTCATAGATTGAGTCCATTTCATGCGCTGCACACAACCACCGGCAGCGGGGACCCGGCTCGGGGCCGGATGGCCCCTAAGTCCGAAGCTCCTCGGTGGCCGGCCTCTCCCCTGCCGACGTACAGGTATTGGCGACGTCGGCGGAGAAAAATACTCGTCGCTCGAGCTCGACGCAACTACCGCGGCCGGTGTCGTCACAGAGCTCACAATGGGGCTGGATACCGGCGGCGGCGAGGCGGAGCTGAGCGAAGAGTCTGGAGGTGGTGGGCGTGCTCGTGTTCTTGCTGATCTCGTCAACATGTTTTAATTTTCATAGTCTTCTATTTAATTTTTATCGGAAATGGCATGACAGATGTCACGATTCGCTAGTTTTTGATGAAGTCTTTTATACTATGGTTTATTTTATTTTTCTTGAATTTCTAGAATGATTAAAACTGAAAATTATTTGGTGACAATTAATTGGTGACATGTTGACGTTGGTGTTGCCAGCTTATTATTTTTATTATTATTGCCCTGGCGAACAGGCAACTGAAGGAACAAGGGTAGGTTTTAGTCACTAAGAGCCTGACTCGCCCTCCCGCTCCGCCCAGAGCGGGAGAAGTTATATGATGCATTCCACCCAAAAAAAAAAATGGGCATATTTTCATCCAAGCGTCCTCGCGTCGAGGGACGGCTAATAAAAATAGAAAGTATATTTTCTACAATAGCAGATATTCATTATTGCGGGGTATATAGGCCTCGTCTCTTTGGCGTTTTTTTCTAATAGCATATGAAAAAACCCTTTCAACTTTCCTTTCTCGTATTCTGTACAAAACTCCGAATAGAACATGTACCACTTACCATATTATTCCACAGCCTTTTAAACTTTCAATACGACTTCTCAACAATTTTCCATTCACAACACACACATACAGACAATACCTCGTTATTTCCGCATGTACGGGTATACCGCCTCAGAGAAAAGATCTGACAAATCATATTTGTTACAAAGCTGCTCAGTCAAAGAATCCGACTCTTTTGAAGTAACTTCTACTGGAAGTAATGATCGTAAGTTTCGGGAAGACGAAGCAGATATACATATTTTGGGAGACGGTTGATAAATAAATGATATATTGTGACGTTTTTGTTTTTATGAACGAGAAAAAAGCGTTGTTTCGTTTTTTGACGTGTTAATAAATGCCACCTATAAACACGTTCAAAAGCAAAACTTTAACATTGCATTGATACCTACATTAAATAACAAGACGTCATGTCATGTTATCTATGTGTCTTTGTTTGTATGTAGGGAAGAACTAATATTTTTGCATTTGATAGCCCAACTCTTGAGGAAGATTATAGGCAATTACATCACGCTACGAACTTAAGGAGCCGTGCAGAAAGAAAAAAAGTTACAAAGAACGCTAAGCGAAAATGAAGTAATAGCGCAGGCGGGCGATGCAATGCGACGGGGATACACAAAATTTCACACGGATGAGGTTGCGGGCAGAAAAGCTAGTGTTATATATGTTTTTAGGCGAATTTCAGCAATGAAACTGAATGCGATCAGCACAGCGCAGTCAATATTCATGTATATCTGTTATTTTTATGGTGTAAGAGTATTCTTTTCTATTCTATTTTCTTATGCTGCACTGATTTTGACATCATCACGTCAACGCCGGCTATCGCTGAAAACCAGCGCTGGGGCTCTGTCTCGCATAGGGCCGTAGCATTATGCTGAGCGATTGCCGTTTTGCGTGGATGTGACGCATATTTTCCCCCAACTAGTTTTATTTTTTTGTATTTGTGTTTTTTCTTTGCGTCGTGTTTACCGCAAATAAACGTATTTTCTTTCTTTCTTTCTATTATCTTGTCTTTATTCCAATTTATTTGGACTCAGCGCAATATACCTGTTTTTTTTTTTACGTCTTTGCTTTGTCTGAATCAATATTCCACACCAATAAAGACATTGACAGCTCCTGAATACGATTTAGAAGTGAGAATTCCGTTCAGATTTGTGAAATTTGCCCGCAAGATAAAGAATAGTAAAGCACGAAATTTTACCGGCATAACTTCAAATCGGGGCAGTGGAACTTGATTAAATAGCAGTTCCATTCTGCGGGGTAATTGCGTAACACACTAACAGTAGGAATGGATTTGACAGTTCAATAACATTCATTGCGATATTTACGTTGCTAAGCAGACAAATTTTTCGAACATATGAAGAAATGGACTAGGATAGGCTTCAAAATGATTCGGATTGTGATTGATAATGTGTTACGCCATTAGGAGGCTGAACGGACACTTTAACAAGAAATACTAGGTACTAGGGAGGAACATTACAAGGGCTGCAGAACGACGGAGCTACCGATGAAAATGACTAACACAGATTTGAATAGACCTTTTAATTTGTAAGGATCTTGTTTATGCTAAAGTGACAAATCTGTATGCTCTAAGATTTATCTACGTAGAATTTAATGGACATCTCGACAGTAGTTAAGGTTGGACATTAGCGTTAGTTTTCTTTCCTGAGGTGCAGTCAGCGACAAAAGTCGATTACAATTACGTTTTTAAATCTTAATTATTCAGCTAAATATCTTATTAAAATCGGTACGGAAGTAAAATGAAAAGAAAATGAAAGAAAAAAGAAAGAAAGAACAATAGTTTATTCTGCACAAACAAAACGCACATTACAAATAAATGACATTAATAAAAATACAGACATACAATGTAGCCAAAAGCCTCGTACCCAAAAATTAAAAGTTTCACAATTTTGTCCATTGCTTGAGGTTAGGGCCAGGGACCAAAGACAATACACATTGCTCTGCAAGGATAATTTGCTCTGTGTTACGACACTCGCAAATGACAACAAACAAACGATGAAAACAAAAACAAAATGCCGCGTGGAAAAATGACTACTTTTGTAACAAAAAAACCACAACATTATGATCAATATAGCCGTGCGTCGCATCTGTGCAAGAACAGGTCGTTGCTCAGCAAAATGCTGTGACTTCGGACGAACCTATCGTCAACAGCGCTGATTTTCAGCAACCACCTCTCGAATGACGTAATGACGTCCTCCTGCGTGACATAATAAATCGAGAAAGTATTATTTTCTACAGAACTAAGTGTGATTCTAGCTGAACATGGTTTGTACTTCTAGATCACAATGAAAAATAAAAAAAAACTAAGCAATAACTCTAGCTGTTGTTTAGGTATAGTGTGGTGTGTTTTCCTATAAATTCTATTTTTGTAACATTATTTTCTATACAGTAACAATACTCGATAATTATGTAATATAGTCTTCATTGATACACCATAATTTTTTGCACCATGAGAATTGCGATGATCGCCATTTGCATAGTACGACAATCATTGAGGCATGGCGTTGGCACACGACGACCATGCTTTTTCGGTCAAACCGGTAAATTAGCCCATTAGTACAGCTTGATATTTTATTGTATATATTTTTATGGATCCTGTAACATTATTTTAGTGGGCCGAATGAATCATGGATCCTTCGATTGACCAAGGAGCAAGATCCATCGACATACCAAAGGAGTGCCAAACCAAACTGCCCTCCAAGCCTCCTGATCTTAATGGTAAGTACTACTATAGGCATTGCATTAAATATTGAAAAAAAAAAGCATCTCTTAGCTACTATGAAACGCTCAAAAGCAATTTATCGAAGTGTCAATTTTGATGATGTGTAAACGTGTCAGTGTAATGAATTTTTGTTGGTATACTTATATTCGAAGTAGACCTTAAAAGTGGATCCGTCTTGAAATGTCTCTCATGGACAACCGACCATTATGTAATACCGTCAAACGGGGTGAATAGTAACTCAGGGGTGAATCGGGGATTTTAACATTGAAATAGTATAGTTGGTTGCCAAAAAGAACTCTAATGTGTTTACTGTATTATAATGAACGACTAAGTGCCCTTGTTGGCAACAACTATATTATTTCAATGTTAAAATCTCTTTTATTGTTTCGTTTCGATTCACCCCTGCGTCCCTATTCATCTCGTTTGACGGTAGAGCACAAAAAATAATGGTGAAAGCACACACGGAAATCACAGCTACGCAGCCGGACTATCTTCGCCCCATTTTTCGGGACAGGTGGTGTAAAAGCCTCATTAGATTCTGGTCACGAACATCCAAGATAGCGGTGTGAGGAAATTATTAGGAAATTGTGGGCTGAACGTAGATGTATACTTGGTGTTATTGCAATAGGGGATGTTTTGCTGTGAGGGTATTTATTATATTTTGCCGTGGAAATTGGGAACCTTCGACTTTATTTAATTAATTATTGTCAAACGTCATCCTGAGCCAGTTGGAAAGTCTCGTCCATAAGCATAAGCAGAATAAGCATAATTAAATTTTGACATTATTTCAAGACTTCTAATGTTAAATATTGTAAAGAATTTTATTGTCCTAAAATTACCATAAAGTATGAGCTCATGCCGCCTGTGACATAGAGATACATACATACATAAACTCACGCCTTCTGCCTATGAGGGTAGGCAGAAACGCCACCTGCTACGGTCTTTACATACTCCTTTTGCCTCGTTTACGTTCATACATCTGGTAATACACGCTTAAAGTACAGGCATCTGACATTATTATACTTTTGTAAATCTAAGATTTTAAGTTAATGCTATAACTAAATGCGTTTGTTTTAGGGCCTCCGTACGCAATAGGTACATAAAATAAACAATTCTGCTTTATAGCTAAAAGGATTATAAATAAACTATAGTAATGAAGACAACTTGTTAATCAGAACTAAGTGAATACTGACATAACCAATGTTTGACTTGATAGAACTAAGTTATGAGCAGTTCAAGTGACATGTTAAGTTCTCAAGTAAGTTACTTCAAGTTAGTCAGTAGTCAGGTTCTGTTGAAACTTACATGATAAAATTATGTTTGAAGGGGTAATGTAGCTTAAAATCAGTAACCGTAACGTTTTTGAGCTTTTAATTTTTCAGAATATTTCCTATTTAGGTGAAAAAAAATTCAAGGTTTGACGAATTATATGAAATTAATGGTCATTATTCAGTAAATATATAATTCCTACAGTCGTTAATCGCATATTGATCAACATACGACGTAAAACAGAGCTGCATTTTGCAAAAATCCAAAGAAAATTTGAATTTGGCGGCTACAGCTGAGTATTCACCTTAAAGGATTGCAAACAGGTCGACTGATGGAAAAATTGCTACGAATACCTAAAGGATGACCAATTACTAAGTCAAAATTGAAAAGTCTTATAATGAACATGTTTATTTGCCAAAAACAGTGCTGTACATTTCCTTAAAGTCAATATTAAAAAAAAAAAAAAAAAAAAACTGCACAAACAAAACGCACATTACAAAAAAATGACATTAATAAAAATACAAACATAGAATGTAGCCAAAAGCCTCGTACCCAAAAATTAAAAGTTTAATAACTAGGTTAACTTTTTTTTTTTAAACGCAAAGGAATTCTTTGCTTTTGAACTCCACACTAAGTCAAGCCAGTCTCGTGGAGTCCTTGGGTGATATTACCATATGAAAATGCGCATTACATTAATGGATTGTTAATGTTCCAGTAAATTTCCATGCATTTCATAACAGCTACAACACTGCAGTGGCTGCGGAAATGACTAAGTACATAATTTGCTAGTAGGTACTTCTCCAGTCTATTCCTTATACAAGAACCACTGCTAAATCTGTAGTTACTCCTACAGGATTTCTTGGGAAATTTGAACACCTAATCTTTAAAGAGAAAGCGCTGATTTGCATAACCCCAGAATTAGCTATTGTCTGTTCAGATTTTAGAAACATCTTGTCAAATAATAATATGACTGTGATACCAAAGCGTCTGAATCACCGAGACCCAAGTTCAAATCTCACTTCCACACAATTATTTTTGAAAGTTTAATTCTATTTAATAATGTATTTCTTAGAGAATATCACATTCCAGCGTACGCACACACGATTGGAATCTAATGAAGCCAGAACAGCTGTAGAGCATGCGCTTCCTTCTACGAAACACAAAATACGAGTATGCCTAATAAGCAGCGAAACGTCAAAAAGACTTTATACATACAATTGCCGAAAGAACTAATCTGTGTAACTTTGAAATCTGTCACTAACGTAAACCTACATGTGGATTGTGGCAAATTCTTGATAAAATTGAAAGAAAGTTCAAAACTTTACGCACTCGGACTATTGTGTTATTATATATATATATATATATTGGCGAGGAAGACTTTCGCAAAACGAATAACTATTTAGAACTTGACATATTTGTGAGAGAAAACTTGTTACCATTGAATCACATAAACTTTATAAGTAATTTGTTTACCGACCTTTAAATATATGACAGATTCAAACATAATGTTTAACAGCCGTATAGAAACGTTTATTAACCATCTATAATTAGATATAAACATGTAATTATGCTTACTTACTAGACTCAAATCTTAATCTATCTTATGATTACGAAACCAATAATAAAAAAATATTGAACTTTAAATAACTGTGGTTTAGAGACTGTTGTATCGGATTTGTGGGACCTTATATTTGGCCTAATCAACCTGGCTACTACGCACTCAGAAATTAGCTGGCTCCCGCAAAATAAAAATAGTTTGTCTACAGATTCGCAATAAGTAAATTCTCAGTTTTTTCTTTAAATACCTTACCATTCTACAGCAGAACATAGCTGGGCTGATGAATAAAGCAGACAGTCTGACGGTAAAGCTGGTGGAATTATCTGACAGAGAAACCATTATAGATGTTATTTGTATCGCAGAGTACTTCATAAAAACTGGTCATGAGGATTTATTACACATTTCAAATTTTTGTCCAGCTGCTTTCTTCTCTAACAAAGAGCGTGTATTTTCGTTAAAATAGGATTTCGGTTCAAAGAACTACTGGACATATCGAAACAATCAGTTTCGGGGATTTTTGAATGTTGCGCTGTAGAGATAATATAAAAATAAAATTATTATTATTTATTTATCCATAATTCCTAAGCCTAATTACGAAATATTTTATGAAAAATCAGATAATATTTTAACAAAAGTTTGTACTTCATCAAATAAAAAAGTTGTCTTGTGAGGCGATTTTAATGTTTGATGTTTTGAAGATAAACAAGGCTACATTATTATCTTTGCGTATTGTCTCCACAAACTTTCTAAAAAAGTCAACCGCCAGGATCTTTTATATACAATGGACTGGTTGCCTCTGTTTTGAGGTATGGCATTATTTTCTGGGGGCAGTCTACCGATAGGGAACCAGCATTTAGTTCTTTTTTATCCTTTATTAAAAAGAACCAGGTTATTAATAATTAATTAAAATCTAGTCTATGAGACTAATAAGCAATTTTAATCTAACTTAATTTTTTACGTGATAATTATTTTAAAACTTAGTGTTGATTGTACTTTAAAAGTCCGTTCCACTTTCTTAGAGTCTGATATAATGATATAAACACTTTGTTCATGTGTTATTATGTGTGTCATTCTCACTATTATTTCTACACTTTTTACACCACAGTAACTCAAAAGGTTTTGTTCGTTTTAGTCTCCGCACTATATTTGTTTGGTCTAACAGCTGAATTGCCTCGATGTTCACATGTCGGTGGAGTCGGTGTTCATGGGCCTCAGCAAATTTTTGTATTATGTTGGTGACTTCCATTTTTAGGTTCCAATGGAGGTCGTCATTTCTTATATACCAGGGCGCTTTAACAATACTCCTGAGTACCTTATTCTGGAATGTTTGTATAGTTTTGATGTTGGTCGGTTTAGTACAGCCCCATAGTTGGATGCCATATGTCCATATTGGCATAAGAATATGCTTATATAATAAAATTTTGTTATGTATCGATAGGCAGGAATCTCGTCCAATCAACCAAGACATGTCTAGTTCCTGTCTTTTCTTTTTGACGTGCGCTTTCTAGCGCAGTTTCGCGTCAAGCGTTATGCCAAGGTATTTGGCTGTATTTGCGTATGGCACTTGTTGGCCATTTATGTAGATTGGGTGGTAATCACAATTTCTGTTGGTGAAATCAATGTGAAGTGACTTCGATTCATTCAATTTGATTCTCCATTTATTTCCCCAGTCATGAACTTTGTTTACAGCGACTTGTACCTTTTTTATTGCATTAACCTTTTGTACCTTTTGTATTTAGAATGCAAAAGCGATGTATAAGGTCAATATACGGTCTTAAAACAACTGATAACTGTATTTCCTATTTACAATCATTAAATTTTTTAACTTTTCCTTCTTTAAACATTTTGGAAATAGCTCTATTTCTAAAAAAATATCCGCAATTATTTGAAAAATTGTCAGCAGTTCGAAAAAATCCGATACGGACTCAATATGTAAACAAGCTATGCCAAGTGAAATGTAAAACAGCGCTTATGCAGAAATGTTTTTTTGGTATTACCCCACGCATTTATAATAGAGTACCCGATGTAATAAAAAATATGACTGTAATAAAATTTAATAGGGCAGTAGACCAAATATTAATTGAGAAAAACTATTACACAATCGACGACTTCCTTAATGATAAATCTCTGCACTGACTGATAAACTATTATTATGATTGACATACATGTTCGTACACTTTTTTTTTCTGATTGACAGTCTATATTATTCTTTTTGATATTACTGTACAAATTTTATTACTGTTATTACTCTGATTTCTGTTTTTTTTTTTTATAGTTCTAGTGATTTGACATTTATATTTAGTCAGCATCAATGGAATTTCACTCTAATTTTGGAATTAAAGATTATTTGCATGCCCATGAACGGTAGAATATGGAGGACTTTATTTTATAAGAAACATCTATGTACCAATTACCTATGCTTGCAATAATAAATGAATTGATTTGACTTA
This sequence comes from Griposia aprilina, assembly GCA_916610205.1. NCBI lineage: Eukaryota > Metazoa > Arthropoda > Insecta > Lepidoptera > Noctuidae > Griposia > Griposia aprilina. The sequence continues at coordinate 20,399,288 of OU744302.1, read as the reverse complement.
TCATGATCTTCTCTAATAATAAGTAATCGGACCCTAATGTGGCCATAAAGACCACTTGTAACTGTAAAATCATAAACACGAAAGATTTGCGCTCAACTGCTGCCCTATTTCATTAATAAAAAAAATAACAACAGATAGGGGAAAAAATTCGCCTAAGAAGAAATCCGCACAAAATAATGAACTCTCGGAACAATTTTTCGTCCCCCACTAACATAGAAAAGCTATAAAACAGTACAACATAAAAAAAAAATACATCAACCGAAGCGTAATGAATTGGATATTATAATACATTCAAATGATTAAAGTTCAAAAGTCATTGTATCTAAGTCGTAATATTTTGTTTTATATTTAATATGTTATTCTTTATTTCTTATAATTCATTTGTATTTTAATTTACTTTGTTTCCTTTGTATGGTTTTTGTGTTAAGTTTTCTGATTTATTTTTATATTTCTACCTTGTCAAACTTACTGTACCTAGATTATAAGTAAATGATATGGTCTCCTTTAATTGGATGCGCATACTTGTATTTGTCCCTGTTCTATGTATACTTGCCTGTGTAGCGGTATCTATACCGCCACATGCGAGCTACACGTCACACTGACGTCACGCAAATCCTGCATCGCGCAAGCAGAGTTTACCGCGCGACTAGCATATATACAACGTCCCGACATCAACCGCCGGGCGGTTGCTCACCAGACACGACACCCGTCTGGTCGGAGGATCCTCCCTTTTCCATAGAGTATGAGTGAACTTTACACCCTGTTCTTCATACCTCTATACATGTAATTGTGTAGCCTCTGTTGCAGATCCAATAAATAAATAAATCCCATTATGAAGTCAAACAAAGAATTATTAAGTCCACCAACTATTCCCACGAGAAAAGAGGACATTTCCGGGTGCGAGACCCACATATCAAGAAAGGCAGGTTAACTGTAAGTTTTCGTTGCCTTCTTTCTCATAACATTTTCCAGGATTGGAAAAATATGTAAGCATTAGTTAGTATTACAATAAAACACAAATATTGGTTAAACATGAGCTCTACGGAAAAAATAGAACAATCGATATAGAATGTTAGGAGATTAATTCAGCCTGTATTCAGCAATGGCCTAAATCCAGCCTATCGCTGATAATGATGACGAAGATAAATATAGTCGGCTGATAAGCCCACGAGATCGGCTCCTGAATAAAACAAAAACAAAAAGAGTCAGGAAGTCCCGCAACATACACGTGCACCAGTATCAATAATAAACACTATCCACTGCATAATCCGGTCAGTGGGTCGTCTTAGCCACATAAATCAGTCCGAAGCTACAACACAATCTTGAAAAATACACTTGAACAGAACACAATTTACCATCAGATTCTTAACCCACACAATGCTCACTCACTCCAAAACGACCCAAACAAACAATCGTACAATTTCCTCCCGCTAGTAGGCCTCTTCACTCAATTATAGGGGAGCTGATCCCAAGAGAGGCTACCAAGATCTCGACAAACATTTGGCAAACATTCGCGGAGTTCCAGCAAGCGTCAGTCAGACTGAGAGCGGTTTGTAGAATGAAGTGCAATTTGGAGGGAGATTTTGAAGGTTTTCTTTCTATATATACACGAGGCCTAGAGATTGAAAATATAAACAAGTATACTGGGTGCATTGGGCTGACGATATCGTTAAAGTCACGGGAAATACCTGGATGACGGACGCGCGGAACCGGGAAGTATGGCAGAAGAAATGGGAGGCCTGAGAGGGGGGTGTCGCAACGCATTACGCAATGTGTATTACTGTCTTTGGTTTTGATCAGCCGTGACGTCAAGCAATGGAAAACATTGTCAAACTTTTAACGGTTTGAATACGAGGCTTTTGGCTACTTTTTATTAGTGTATGTATTTTGTCTATTTTTTTAATGTGCGTCTTGTTTGTGCAGAATAAAAAACTTTTTTTTATTTATTTTTTGCCTATGCCTATCACTGGGTTATTTCGGGCTGAGATACTAATAGTGATGATCACAAATACGTAACTAAAACATCGTTACAAATATTTCGCATTTATTTGCTGTCACCACAATAATGTAGGTATCCATGAAATACTTGTCCACAAATTGAATTAAACATGAAGTTAATTTATTATTCTGTCTGCCATTCACCAGCCTGTAGATAGCCTAAGAAAGCATAAGCTAGTAAAAGACGGCAGAATTTCTTTAACCACTATTTAATTTAATTATGTATCCAGAATTAGACACTCCCCGCGCCCGCTCCGCCACCTATGTGATACGATGTTTATGGTCTGTTTATGACCCTCCTTGGCAAGACCTCGGCAAACTTTACTACGGTTATCATTTTGTAGAAATAAAATTGAATTATGTAGAAAACACCCATTTTTGGGAGCAGAACTTCAGAAGTCATCTTTGTTTGTCATCAGGTGAAATAGGGTTAGGCGACAGGTTTCTAATAATTCAATAGTCCATTCAAGCTAATAACCACACCATTTTTCTACCACAAAACTTCTACTGATAACAGAACATTCGGGACTAAGTTCCAATTCGCAGACAGTTGTCAAAGTACCCGCGGAAGTTGTACAAACTTGAACTTACATCCTATTGGAGATAGTTCGTAAGTTCAAGTTTACAAAAGTTCAAGATAGGTATTATTACAATCTGTCGACAAATAGTTGATGTGCTTCTGAAAGGGCTTTAATGTAAATAAGTTAGTGAAGAGATGAAGGGTAAATGGTGTTCATTTTATTGTTAATACATACACATATACATAAACTCACGCCTTCTTCCCATGGGGGTAGGCGGAAACTACAGAACGCCTATTGCTACGATTCTTACATACTCCTTTTGCTTTTTTTTATACATCTTCGTTATTTTTAATAATAGACAAAAAATTAAATGTTTAATGATACTTAGTTTTATTTTGCTGCAGTTGTAGGAGGAGAAGGAGGATTAGAGATCTTCAAACCGGATGGAAGGCCACCCGCTTTGAAGATCGCTAATCCTCCTTTTCATGTGCTAAGTACGGCTACGGTTTAAATTGTACTGACATGGGTATGATGGAAACCTACTGAAGGCTTTTCATGGGCAAAGCGGTACCATTAGGATATCTATACAAAAAGTCGTGCTGATTTATATGCAAGAAGATATATTGGAGTCTCTACAAAATCCTTGAATTGAAAACTTCAAATTTCTTTAACTGTCGAATTGTAAAAGTAGACAATTAGTCATTTTAAAATCACCAATTTAAAAACTTATCAGCATCTCTAAGGCCAGAAGAACAATCTACCACAAAATTCTTAATAAACTCTTCTATTCTTTAATTCTCTGAAAACGTGAGACCTGGCATCTATTCTTCAGTAGCTAATAATAAATTCAATTTTCGAAATCAGTAAAACACGAAGCTTTTGAACTACTGTTCACGACGCTGCGCAAAACTAACCAGTTACTTAGTCATTGTTGGTATTCTGGCTAGTTATTAGTGAGTCAAAATGGTGACACGTTTTATGTGAAACATGCTTGGAAATTAGAGCATTATTTTGACAACTTTCTTCGAGATTAATCGAAAATGCTGTACTGGTCAAATACATGCGAGCAGCGGCCGGCAATATTAATATGAAAATCCATCTGTCGTGTTTAGTGGCCGAATAAATTACTATGAAAATTCATATCCGTCGTGTAATTTAAAAATGTAACGATATTTTTACTTCGACCCATGGCAACCAAGGAGCTAACTTATCCAATATTTTATTTAAATCTCGAACTGGCTTACCAAATAGAGCTGTTTAAAGTGAAAAAGAAACAAATTAATATAATTGGCGCGAGAAAAGTTATCGTTGTTTGTCATTGATTCTGGAATTTATAATTAATTTATTAAGTTTGAATTTTTGCGCATTATTTGAGAAAAGTACTATACAAGCCTTGACCGCAACCAGGCATTGATGGACTCACGTATGTGTGCCTGGGCTTCATCTCGGCCCACATTTTCACGTTCGTCCATCAATGCCTCTTGCCTCTGTTCTCAACCGCTGCAGTAATGTAAAAGAAAGAAAGAAAGAAAGAAAAACTACTACAACTACACTTTCTGTACTATAATTTGTGTAGCAGCGTGAACGATAGGCCTTATAATAAATTCAAACTTCAAAATCTTCAAAAAACTTGTCGATTCAAATATACCGTTCTTTTGTTTAATAAGGAACCTCGAGTTCCACAACATTCCAAATGTCGTCCACTAACGAACGAGACTCCCTCCACAAACAATGTTATTATTTTGTTCAAAACTTACTTTCGTTGTAAAAATAAAAGTTAGAGAGTTTGGGTTTGATATTTTCGTTTTTATTTTTGATTTGCGAATAGGATTCGAGCCTTGGTGATTTGTGTACCGGTATCAGAAATCGTTGATTTAAAATATGGCTTTTTGAATTTATTATTTTAGCTTCAAAATTATTTTGGTACATACATTTGTCATGATTAGAGATCTGATATTCGGATGCATATTCACCTAAAGTTGACATGTTGGCTAATATGGAATGCGCTTTTGTATCGAAAAATCCTGCTAACGTTAGATTTCAGTGAACAAACCGGACCAAATCATAGCAATTGAAAGGTAATGATTAAAGTTGTTGTAGCCGAGGTAATATTTACGCCCAATCAGGATATGGTAGTTAATTTAATAAAAATAATTATTTTCCTATATGTTTTTTTTTGTTTTAACTAACACACACCACCCCGCCCCTTACACCCTACATACACATATGTGCATCGGGGGTTGAACATTAATTTTAAATAAATATGCATCTCTAATTTCTTAAATATTTTAAGCAGCCCATAGTTTCTTACTTTCATAACTTAAAATTAAATTTAGGTAAATATTCATCCGAATATCCGATCTCTAGTCATGATACAATTTTAAGGTGCCATAAAAAGGAACAAAGCAAAGGCCTACAGAAAAAAATAATCGGAGTACATTGAAAAGCAACGAGTCATGCTCACTACACACTTACCTACCTATAGCGTGTTGGTGACTTCAAAGTACAGTTTAGCTCACGATATTTTCCGTCACCGAGATATTTAATAAATACTTTAGAGGGTGCATCCTGAAAGTTGGCAACGTCGCAAAATTGCTGTGAAATATTGCACTGTTTTGATTAATTTGTCAATATTACTGAATTAAATAATTAACTATCGCTCTGTGAGCACTAAAATAAATCATTATGAATTGCAAACAATAACACTGAATTATATATAACTTGCAACGCGCCCCCGCTTAGCATGTTCGAACGACTTGATAAAACAACAAGATTTCTTAATTATAAATATGTTTAATATTAATATATTAAAGACATAACCTTTCGGAATAAAACCCCATCAAAATCCATTGCGTAGCTTAGAAAAGAAAGAAAGAAAATACGTTTATTTGCGGTAAACATGATGCAGAGAAAAACACAAACACAAAAAAGAACAAGTTAGGAAAAAATATGCGGCACATCCACGCAAAACGGCAGAAGGGAAGAACTACGCGGTCATACAGACAGTCACGAAAGGCGACTTTAATTTATATATGTACTAGCTTTTGCCCGCAGCTTCGCCCGCGTGGATGTCGGAAATTATCCCATGGGAACGTACTACCGGGATAAAAAGTATTCTACATGTTAATCCAGGTTACAAACTATATGTGTGCCAAATTCCATTCAAATCCGTTCAGTAGTTTTTGCGTGAAAGAGTAACAAACATTCATTCATCCATCCATCCATCCTCACAAACTTTCACATTTATAATATTAGTAGGATAGATATTTAATGAATTTAGAAAAGGGACATGCAAGACCTTACTTCGACATTCTCATCTTAATACTCATTCTCCTTACATAAAAATTAAACACTCTTATTTCTAAACCTTCACGACATAACAGGACATTATTCAACGTCATCTTTGATTGACAACTCCAACCAATAGCTCCACATACAGAGGAAAATTTTAGACCTGAATCATTAATTTCTAGCAGAAAGTGCTTAACAAATTGCGGGTAGGAACAAAAAGGCTTGCTCCTGCTTTTGTGGCGCGAACCGGCAACCATTACAACCCACTTTGGATATAATTAATTTTTAATTGCATCCTGTGTTCAATTCAGAAGGCATTTTTGGTCTTGGTGGAGTGAGGATAATTTTTCGTGGTAATTTTGTTTGTTTCAGGCAATAATTTTTGTAGAAAGATTGTTTTTTAAAGGAGGAGAGATTTTTTTGTATGTTTTCTTCATGAATGTGGATCGTTGTAGGAAACTTGCAGTGAGAGAGCTATCTACAATGACAATGACTGCACAAATTAATATACTTAACAACAAACAGTATTATATTCACGATTTAGGTTATCCAATTGTTCTATTCTATTCTATTTTTCTCTATGGTAATTGTGTCGATGATGACAATTCTGCCAATGTCAGATGTGTTAAGAGAAAGCGTGCGAAATAGAATTATTTGTACCAGTGACGTGTTTATGTCAGCTGTCATAGACACGTAAACAGTCTTGCATTTTTCGTCTGGTAACATTGACAGATACCCGTCATTTGGCAGTTTGAAAGTTGAGACTTTTGCCACCATTATTTTGAATTGTGACAGTTTAACTTTTTCACGGCACTTGTGATTGAACCGTCGAGCAAAGGGTTGATATTTTGCTCTGAGAATTATATCGAAGAATATATACAGGGTGGATTTTTGAGATGGGGCAGCAAGGAAAAGAAAAGAAATGTTTTTTTGCAATTTCTGACTTTTCTAGTACTCAAACCTCAGTTGGTCCTATAGAAGTTTTTGATCCTTATATGAAACATGATCGATTGGCATAAAAAAAAGTTTTTGACAAAATTACCCATTTTCCTGCTGACTGTACATTTTTTTTCAAAATTTGTGAATGCAATTCAAACTTTCTCAAAAAGTTAAGGAAAGTCCCCTAAGACCGTTTTCCTGTAGCTACAACGGTTAAGGTAGCTGCCCTTGCTGCCCCATCTCAAAAATCTATCCTGTATACAATCGTTGTTTCATTTCTGAGTTGAGGTTGAGTTCCTACACTAGGAAGTTGTCATACTCGCTCGTTGTGTTGTTGACAAAATGGTGGATGTACTAAACGCCCTCTGCCTAACCCTTCGAGGAATGCAAGCGTGATGTTATGTAATTGCTGAACACATCCCATCAAACAGAATGATCCCAATGTTTTTGATAATATTACTTAACTTACTCACTTACTATTACTACTTTACTCGTAGCTAAATAATAACAGCTGCACGGGTCGATCGAAGGTTAAGCGCGTGCTGCGGTCGGTTCATGGATAGGTGACCATCCACTACATATCGAGACCGCTCCGTGCCTCGGAAAAGAACGTGAAGCCGTTGGTCCCGGCTATCATTCGTAGCTCATTGAGAGTCATTACGGGTAGCCAGAATCCTAAAAGTCTGACAACCAGTCTTACCAAGGAGTATCGTGTTACTTAGTAAATAGGTTGAGGGGATCAGATAGGCAGTCACTCCATATAAAATACTGGTACTCAGTTGCATCCGGTTAGACTGGAAGCCGACCCCAACATAGTTGGTATAAGGATAGGCCGATTGTTTTTGACTGAAGCGTCAAAAACATCATAAATAACAGTTCCAGGAATGGAAACCTATATTATCTTCCTCTTTTCCTAATAATAATCACAGTTTCTGTTAGGAATTATTTGTTTGAAATAAGTCAGGTACCTTTTGCCACATTTAACGGTTTTTGTTTGAAATAGGTCAGCTACCTTTTGCCACATTTAACGGTTTTTGTTTGAAATAGTTTAGCTACCTTTTGCCACATTTAACGGTTTTTGTTTGAAATAGTTTAGCTACCTTTTGCCACATTTAACGGTTTTTGTTTGAAATAGTTTAGCTACCTTTTGCCACATTTAACGGTTTTTGTTTGAAATAGTTTAGCTACCTTTTGCCACATTTAACGGTTTTTGTTTGAAGAAGGTGAGCTACCTTTTGCAACATTTAATGGTTTTTGTTTGAAATAGGTCAGCTACCTTTTGCCACATTTAACGGTTTTTGTTTGAAATAGGTCAGCTATCTTTTGCCACATTTAACTTTTTTGGGTCAGCAATTACAGGTTAGAAAATGTCGGTTCGGTTGAAGCATCTTTTAGATGAGTAGCTACTTTAAAACGTCCGTCTGACGTCTTTAGGTTAAGGTCAAAGTCAAAACTATGGAATGACCTTTATGTAGGCAGGTTAAATAGAATTAAGGGCATATTGTTCCTCAAACCAAAAGAAGGAAAAAAAACCTACTGTTACACTGCATAATTTTTTATTTGTTATTTTTACTTTCTTTGTTAAATCATTCGTATCTTGATCAACCTCAAACTCAAAGCACTTTATTACAACTAAACCATTTATAGGCACTTTTGAATTGTCAAAGAGTCTATCAATTAGTCAGAAAGTTGAAGTTGCCCATTCCAAAATGTAGATCTCTATTGAGAAGAACGGGCAAGAAACTCCAAGGACACTCTTTTTTAAATCAAGATATTACAAAATCCTGGGTACATTATTCTTGTTGCTTCTATCATTATCATAATCATCCACAGCCTGGCTCTTCTCCTGGTTTTTTGTCACGTTCCTGTGCCAGCCTCATCTAGTTGCTTCCGTCTCTACCTTCTCCTATTTTCCCCCCTCCCCCCTTGACAGAGTGGTATTCCTGACTAATAAGCATAGACACGTCCAGCTTGGCTGCTGAAACGTTGCCAAATACGAATAAAAATTTCTCCATTCCACAAACGGAACACAGCAAGGACGCTTCTCCGTAACCTCAAAGAAGCATAACTCTTGTACTTCCTATTCATTTGTACAAAACTTTTACAACACGGCCACTTGAAATGAACAATAAATTCGTCCTAACTACTTATGTACAGTCAGCGGCAAAAGTTGCAGCGTTAACAGATTGGGCACAGTTCCAGATAAATTAAAAACTTTAAAAGAGGACTATAATTAAAACTGGGTTTTAGGGATTTCTTTGTCAGAACAAGATTTATGTCATAAAAGATAAGAGGATATTAAGGTTTTATGTTCTTTTGTAGATTTTCATCGCAAGTATTCATTTTTATGTCATGATGGCCAAGTAGTTATGACCTCGCCTTTCATGCACGTGGTTGAGGGTTCAATGTACTTTGGAAGTTTATTTTCAACATTACTAATATCGGTAAAGGAAAACAACGTGAGGAAACCTGGAATTTATAGTTAATATTAGTGTGAAATCGCCACCCCATCTTAAGCAAGCGTGGTGATCAATGCTCGTGCCTTCTCTGTATGAGAAGAGGCCTTTGCCTTGCAATAGGACAATAATAGGCTGGTATTACATATTATTTTTTTATTGGCACGTCAAAGACAACTCATGGACAGCCTTGCCCAAGGAAGGTGTAGTCGCCACAAAGGCAGCATAAAATAATTTGCCTCTTATAGTCTAAAAGGCCAAGTACGCAACATAATTAATTTATAAAAAAAAAAAAAAATATTATGATAAGCATTCGGTCGCTTCCTATATCCATCTCTTTCCCTCCCATAATGATTGAGAGACAAGAGCACTTACTTAGGCCTTCTTCGGCTAATGTCGGAAGCAGTTCCGTTCGCAATGCACGTATGGAGTCGATATAATTATTTTATGAAGTACACTTCGCTTGATGACACCGCTGAAATCGCATATTCATAATTACGTGCACGCGCGCGCAATTTCTGGAACTTTTATAACCGCCATAATGTAGGGCTGTTAGTACTGCAACCTATTAACTTTAAGTGAACATTATTCGTGAGTAAAGCGAAGTGATGTCGTGCCGAAGAAAACACTTACCAATGAAGCCACGTGGAGCCAGCTACCTAAACAGCCCACACCAGTATTCCAGGTCAGTCCTTACTGGGCACGCCACAATTGCGGCGGTAAGTCCCCTCTTTAAGGAGTGGCTTGATAGCCGCCACGGCGTCCTCACCTTCCACCTGACGCAGGTCCTCACCGTACATGGCTGTTTCGGGAGGTTCCTGTTTCGGATAAGGCGGGAGAAAACGCCCAGGTGTTTTGTGTGGATCGACCGGAGGACACGGTGGAGTATACGGTGAAGGTCTGCCCGGCTTGGGCGGAGCACCGCCGTGTCCTCGTGGCGACGATCGGCGGCGGCGATCACTCACGTCCGGCCCTGGTTCAGGCCATGGTACGGAGCGAGAGGGAATGGGAAGCAGTCACCTCCTTCTGCGAAGCAGTAATGCTCGCGAAGGAGGAGGTGAAGCGCGTGAGGAAGAGGCAATCATTCCGTCCTCACGCCCCTAGTCGCCGCAGGAGGAGACATCCTGGGCGTCAGGAGTCGATAGCTGACTTCCGGCCACCGTAGGCGTGGGCCTGCGGACGGCGAGCAATGGGCAGCTCGACGGCGCGTTGTGTTCCACGCGCGTCTCAAAGAGATGTCAGCATAATTGACGGGGTCCGATAGGGCCGATGCCTGCCGGGGTCGCGGATTGTTCGAAAGAGTTACCGTGGCCCTGGCGCACAAGCAACTGAAGCAACACGGGTGGGTTTTAGTCAGTGAGAGTCTGGACAAGCCCTTTCGCTCCGCCCAGAGCGGGAGAGGTAATTTGATGATTTCCTTCCCAGAAAAAAAAAACAGACCTTACTCCCCTTCCTCAGCGATAATTAATGCTCTCTTCGACCGCGTCACGTAATTAGTAATGAACTCGTGCACAATACCTAAAATCACCGCAAACGTAATAGCACTAAATAATTAACCCTCCAGATGATGACCTTTTAATTCGGTATGTCACGGCAGTTTTTGACTTTAATGTTTACCCGCAAATTAAATACTTTATTATACTTAAGTAATCAGCAAGTAAGCTGAAATATCTTCCATGAGAAACCAAGAGACAGATGTCGCCAGAAGGTTATAAAATGCTAATTGCTTTTCAACTATTATATACTCAATTTAAAACTAACTTCTGGAGCGAATAAACCTTTGAAAGTAATGGCCGCAAAACCGACTTTCTATAGCTAGTTCTGTAGCTTATGTGCTTTGTATGTACTTTTTTCTTTCTTTTCTTTCCTAAGCTGTAAACATTACAAGAAACTAACGTTTCCTTTGCTATGGCTGGTAGCTAAACACTGTTTAGAAGAAAGTTTCTGAACGACAAAATAATGATCGCTTGCTCGAATTAATAGTGTTGGCTTCGTTCCAAGAAGGTTTAGCATGTAAGTTTCTATCACAATATTTTTTCTTAATGACTGATTCAGACAAATGAAATGAGAATAAAGATAATACAGTAATTAATTAACCTCTTACGTTGAGTTTGTTTCGGTCTTTCTTCTCAGATTATTCAAATAGGAAAAACCGAACTCATCATAGTTTTAAAACGTAAGATAAGATATAATAGAAATAAATTTCATTTTACATCATTTCATCATTTGAAATATCATTTCATTTCATTTCAATAGAATTCTGATTTTGAACAAACGTGTTTATCTTATTATTACATCTATTTATTGCCTAAATTTTTGTGCGATATAGAAACATCGTGAACTATGGGCTGCTATCAGAAAATGTGGAGCTAGTGAATACATATGACGCTGAAGCGGTGCCCCTCCTTTATACAGAGTATGATGTCGCTGTCAGATACTTCCATACATTTTTGGATGGCAGAATCAAGTTAGTTTATTGTAATGTTTCCTATTCAGAAATAAGTGAAGATAAATATAGGCTTTGGTTGATTTTTAGCGAATCTAAAACAAACAGGACCAAGCCGTGTTATTATTTCAATATAATTATCGACATGTACGTGTTCAAGTGAAAAACGTATGATATAGTAAAACCTGACGCATTTTGCGAAATTCATACATAATTTAATAGAATTACGTGTCCACCACTAGGAAGTGAGAGTGCTTGTATACTTACGGGTATATTTTGCAAGCTTGATCATCACGATATTTTGTGGAAATGTCTTCGCAAAACGCTCGAAGCACTAGTCTGTGAACGATCGGAATGAACGACAGATCACGCAGAATCTATATGACGACGCACGATGATTTAGTCGATTTATTGCAACACTTTTTAAAAGTTGTAATCGATTATTTTTACTCTGTGGTTTAGAATTTATTTCTATAGTGGTATTTTTAACTTAGAGCGGGTAACACCGAATGGGGTTGTGAGTGTCATGGCGGCCGTGGCGAGCACTTTTTGATGCGATCGTCACGAGATACACACTCACAAATCCGTTGGCTCTAAATGCAAATTTAACAATGATTGTGATTAGACTTAATCATTGTAATCATTACATTTTATAGTTAAGTCTCGGTGCGATATTTGAAAGAAAATTAAGTGCGTTATTTTGCGAGTATTATTTCCCAAACACCTGCACGTACACGCCCATGATGAAAGACCAACAGATTGCAAATCAGCAGTGACACGTGGTGTCTCAGCCGCTCGAACATCCCGTCATATATATTATATAATTATGTATCTATAAATATATAAAATACATGCCCATTATATGCAGGGTTGCAGGGAAATTGACGCCCAAACTGTAACCATTAATTCAGTACATGATTCTAGACCCCTTACCGTAGACATTATTCGTCGGTTTTCAAAAAACAACAGCTGTTTTATAGAAAAATGCAATGCCTACGCGGTCAAAATGTATGGAACAGCTATTTCTTTTTTTAAACCGACGAAAAATTCCAACGGAGGGTGTTCAGAATCACGTGCTGAATCCATGATAACAGGTTGCCCGTCGATGTCCCTACCACCCTGTATAATGTATATTGAAGTTGCTTTTCGTTTGTGTCGGTGTGACACCCTCTACCCTCATTTAAATGATTTAGTCGAAAATGTTTATGTGTATAATAGATTCATATAAAATTCATATATAATAAAAGACAGTCGATGTTTTATCAAGTCGTAAAAACTTATCAAGCTGAGGTGGGTCACTAGTTGAACATAAAAGCATGATGACATAATATTCATGGTCCTTATAATATGGTATGGGAGATCACATCACTACGGTCTCACCGAGGTTATAAAAACGCGGCGCACACCATCAACGTCCCTTTTTCGCCGCCAGCCAACGTCGAGACAACATCGTTTCCGTGGAATACTTTGTCTGACATTTTTCTACCCTCATTTTATTTTGTTGTATTTGACTATTTAATTAAAGCATTAAGGTACTTGTGTTGTTGTGAGTTTTTTAAATTGACTTAGGGTCAAATACACAAAATCAGAAGTGGGATAGGATCTTAGATATTCTATCTCGCCCACCTGGTTTTTGTTTATTTGATTTAATGAATTATTTCAAAAATGTCAGACGGGTCTGAAGGTGAGTACCGTCGCAGCCGACGTGGTAGTTCGGCTCGGCGTTCGAGAAGGCATCGCCACCGCACGCCTGAAGGTAAGCTCAGGCAGGTAATGGAAACGATGATGAGTAGGCTCACAGCGTTAGAGGAGCGATCCGCTGCGCGACCCTGTCGATCGCAAGAACGACATGAGCCGCGGGCGCTTGACAGTACGCGCGAGCCTCACCACCATTGCGGCGCCACCGAGGTGCCACACTCCACCGTTATGTGGCCGGCGTGGGCATACGCCGCCGCCACAACAAAGGCATGCAACATCATCGTCGTCAGCGCGGTCCGAGACGGCGCCGCAGGTGGCCGAGACACCGGCTGCTGGCTTAGCGACGGTGTTGCCGTCGCGACCACCCGCGTTACCATCGCTCAGTGAGTCACGTGCGGACCGATTGTTTGAAGACAGCTCAGAGCGTGCCGACAGGGAGGCGAGTGTAACAGCGCAGCCTTCGGTAACAGACTGGATTGTTGATGCCATCAGGTCGATCAACACCACGGTAAGGTCGAATCAAAATTTTTACATATCCAGATTTGATCCTTATTTACATAATATTGACGATTGGTGCGCCGAGGTTGATCGTGCAAAGTCTTTAAATAATAGGAGTGATTCTGTGTGTCTTTCACGTATAGTAAATTGCTTACGGGGAGATGCTCGATTATGATTAAATGAGTGGGTAACTAACGACCGTTCATGGAGCAATATTAAGCGCGAGTTCAAACCTTTATGTCCATAAACACCCGATATTACAAACATTTTATTCGAAGTTATGTGCAAAAATTCTGACGAATACCCTACGTATGCGGATTATGCTCGCCGCATATTACTTCGGTTACGTATAGTGAAAGGACTTAGTGATGAATTAGTAGCTGCGATTGTAATTCGCGGTATTGCTGATCCCCACATACGAGCATCTGCTACTAACGCAAAACTATTACCTGACGATTTAGTAAAGTTTTTTTCAATTTATGGAAAATCTAATACCACTAAAACTGGTACTGTTCCTAGTACGTCTCAAACTTTTCATAATACGAAAGATAGACATAACTTTAATAGTGCAAACAGAAAGCGTAGGTTTGATGACGGCAAGTACTTTACGTGCGGACTGAAAGGGCATACTCAAGCATCGTGTAAGAAATGTAAAATTGATTCAGTCGACGGTTCGATTAGCAGAAATTCTAGTAATACCGATACTCCGAAACCCAGTTTTGTACCAACAAAAACCGAACCTTGTTCTTTCTGCAAAAAGTCAGGTCACAAGATAGATACCTGTCTTGCGAAGCTCAAAGGAGATCAGCAATTCCTGGCCCTGATGGACAAAGTATTACACCATTCGAAAAAATATTTAAATAATTATAAGCCCTACTTTAATCTATCATTTCCTAAAAAAACCTAGGAAAAAAGTATTTCTAATAAAAGTCAATCAATGTATTCCTCGCGTTGCAGTTGTTTTAATAACAACTGATGTTGCCATATTATGCGATTTTTAAATAAAAATATTTTTTCCCATTAAAAGATTTGTATTATTATATTCGATTTATATTTCTTTTCACTTAAAAAAGTATTATACGAGTTTATTGCGAAATAATGATTAAAGATAGAGTATTTTTTCGTTGTTGTTACGTTATTTTAATGATTTTATAGAAAAATCGATTTGCATTTTTGTGAACTGCAACACTCGATACGGCTGTCACTTGTCAATCAATCTGTTGTTGTCAACAACAGATTGCCGCCACAACGTTTCTCGTTCGTGTCGTGGACTTTCTTTTTGTGTTTATTTTGTGTGCTTCATCTAATTACCGACCCTTGCTGTGTTTTTGGACAATTGTAACTGCCTTTGTGACCGACCCTATTTCGTTCTTGGACCCCGTTTCTTCCAAACCTATTGACCTTAGCACGCATTTTGGACTCCGATTTTGCCTTTTGATATTGTTACCTTACTGCTTACGATGGATAATCTCCGCTGTATTAATTGTGGCATATCTACAGCTCGCATGAGAAGAAACCTGTTGAACTCAATCGATATACTATCAGTGATTAGAGAATGGATATCTCCACGACAGGTAAGTGTTGGGTATTTCATTATTATAAGTGTTATTTTATTGTTATTTTAATTAGTAGACTTAAACAAAAAATGACATAAGTACTGGTTTGTTTAATTGTAAAACAAGCTTGCATTCTTAACAAACAAATGCAAGTAAAAACACACCACAATGTATGCACTTGCATACGCAGGTGCTTATCACTTTGGAACCAAAGACATGTAGGATTCAGGTATTTATATTTAATCTATATTTCAGGTCACTCCATCGGACCATGTGTGCGACTCTTGCTGGATGATAGCTACACAATCATTGCCAGGAACCAGTGTTGATTCTAGTATTGAATCTAACTCGAATGTTGGCCATCGTCATGTTTGCATTCATTGTGGAAGATCCTTATTGCGCATTCGATCCCATTCACTGACCCAACATTCTCAGCGTGAAAGCCATGTTTTTAATGTTATATCAGAATGGATTCAACCTCGACAAGTAAGTAGGTACTTAATAATCTGACAGTACATATAGCTATTAAAAGAACAATAAACAAGTTTCTAGTCCTGGCTTGTATGTGCGGTGTTATTACTCCCCATATAAATGTATCACATTCAATTTTATTTCTAGAATAATATGTTCCACTGAAATAATTATGATTGATTTTCAAAATAGTTATTTGCATAGTGTTATTGCTCCCCATATAAACAAGTTCATTTCTTTTCTAGTGTAATCGTAGATTCTAGAATTTTTCTGAGTTTGTGTTAGGATTTTTGATAGAATATAAATTAAACATTTTTTTAATAGGTAAGTGCTACAAGCTCTGTTTGTCATCCATGCTGGCAACGTGCTGACCGAGCTCCACGTGTAGTCAGAACATCAAGAGTGTCCAGTGATGATCCTATTCCTGAGCCTTCTATTGAAGTACTACCAAATGTTCGTGATCAGATAATGATGCCACTGTATGCAAGAGCCGCAGAGTCACAAAATCGTTGCTTTGTCACGGGCTGCCATCGCACTGAACGTCTTACCATATCATTGTCTTTAAGACAATTTTTACTAAAAAATTACAATTTTTATGTCCCTAACAATAACCGTATATGTTCCAGACATGTAAGTCAAGGTTCATGGGATTTTTTGAATAATCCCCCACATAATAACAACCATATGTTTACTGCTTTGCAAATACAGGACTTGATGACATTAAATACAAGTCCTGTAAGCATAGATTTCAATAATATTGAGAATATGCCAGACCATTTAGTTCACTATTGGTTTGGTCGAACTAAACAGCAATTTGCTGAAATTCTTAATGAAGTACCTCGGCTCTCACAAATGCAGAATGGTTCACTTGCCCTAGCAGCATATTTAATTAAATTAAGAACAGGGGACTCATTTGAAAGAATCTCTACCTTAATTCAAATACCAACTAGAACAACATCAACTTTAATATCACGGGCTAGAGATTTGCTTATACAGGACTATGTCCCTCTGCACTTAGGTTTAAATCACATTAATAGGGAACAGATTGCACAGAGAAACCTTACAATACCCAATGGTATTTATGGAGATAATGATAGAACCAGAGCAATTGTGATAGCCGATGGTACTTATGTATATGTTCAAAAAAGTAGCAATTACTTGTATCAAAAAAACACGTATTCGTTACACAAGTATCGAAACCTAGTAAAAATGTTTATAATTGTCGGTACTGATGGTTATATTATCGAAGTGCTTGGTCCCTATCCAGCAACAACATCAGATGCTGAAATAATGCTAAAAGAATTTCGTGATGAAAATCAACCTTTAAGAAGATTTTTTGCGCCAAATGATGTTTTTATACTGGATAGGGGCTTTAGAGATTCTCTGTCATTACTCAACGATTGTGGGTATCGTGCTTATACACCAGCTACAGTTCAAGAGGGTGAAACACAACTATCTACATTGGAGGCTAATCGTTCCAGGGCAGTGACAATATGTCGTTGGGTCATAGAAGTGATTAATGGTAGGTTTAAACGAGACTTTAAGATTTTTCGTCAAGAATATTTTAATGCCGCATCTCGCAATTTAATGAAAGATTTTACTGTGGCTGCTGCCTTAATTAATGCTTTTCACCCTCTTATCGAAGACAGGAATGATGCTGGGGAAATCCTTAATATTATAAATCAGAAAATGTACTTTGAAAACAGTTTAAGTACTATTGTTATTAATAATAACTTAAACAGAAGACGAACGAATTTCGAAAGAATAAATGTTGAAAATAATAATGTCAGTGATTTTCCCCGGCTCACCTACGATGAGCTGATATTGGTATGTTTAGGCACGTACCAAATAAAACAGGCCCGTTCCTATTACGGCGAGCATATAAGGGCCAATGGGACGTACACAATCGAAGTATGCAGAGAGGTTGACAGCAGTTTACTGACAGAGCTGTCGACTGAAAATAGTGTTTGGCTGCTAAGAGGCAAAATTCAATCGCGCCATATAGGCCGTAAAATATATTTTGTTTATATTTTGGTCGACGGCTCTCTTAACGGTAGGGATGCAATATTGCAACACTATTGCAATTGCAATGTGGGCAAGAGAACAGTAGGCTGCTGTGCACATATTTTATCAATAATATGGTACTTAGGGTGGGCTAGGTACCAAGACAATGTTGTACCTCCCGCCCAGCATCTCGATAATATATTAATCACCAATGATGATGTGGAAAGCAATCAATAAAATATTTTCTGTTAACTCGTATTTTTCTTTCAAATCCCTGATCATGTACAGCTAAGGAATATAAATTCAACAATCTCAAAGTAAGTTTCACATCATATTAAAGAGATAGAGCCTGGCAAAGTACTTTTAATCTTTTACGAAAACTCATAGGTAACTAATAAAAGAACGGGAACAAATGATAATGGGGTCTATTGACTACGGTCTGAAATAAAGTTTTTTTTTTTAATTTCCATATCCCATGTTATATCGAAAAATTTATTGCACAGGGCTATAGACTAATATTACCCCTTGAAAACCCAAATTATTTCATTTTTGTTTATTGAGGCCTAATTTATTAGGACTGTTTGCCGATCTCCTTTGAGTCACGTAATAAAAATAATGTTAACTTTTGTGAGGAAACACTACCTACCCGCAATAACGATGATAATGTGGCGGGATGTAATTCAGTGTGTACCTGTTAATATTCTAATAGACAGGGGATCGACTATATCACTCGTTTCTTCATTAATGTTAAAACATTTCAATTGCGCTCGTAAACCAACGTTTCGTATATTGAAAGGTCTTGGTAGTCAAGAAATTGAAAGTACGTCCTATATTACTTTACCTGTGGAATTTGACGGTATAACTTTAGAAGTTGTTTTATTTATTTTGGAGTCAGAATTTACTACACCAATCATAGTGGGAACAGATATCTCTAATAGAGAAGGTATACGCTATGTTCGTACATGTGATTCTCAGCAACTTTCTAGGGCAGCAAGTAACTTGGATAGGGTTATGACAGTAAAGTCTAACGCATCAATACTAATTAAAACGTCACTTTTTGGTGATCAATTAGAACAATTGTTAGCTGTATCAGTTGTGGTCAGGTACGGCCGAGTCATAATAAAATTAAAGCGTTAGTTGATTCCGTCGAATTGAAAAATGTTAGACAAGTTCGGCAGTTCATGGGCTTAGCCAGTTATTTCAGGAGATATATACCTGGCTTCGCTCAAACACTGCCTGCATAACTAGCCTAATATGGAAGGGATTAGAGTTTTCTTGGGTCTTGAGCAGCAGGCTGCTCGTAAGTTTATAGTTGAATGTCTTACGAATGAACCCGTTCTCGCTATTTATGATCCTTCTTTGCCAATTGAGGTGTGTTCCGATGCAAGCTCAATAGGTTATGGAGAACAGTCCCGACTTCTATGCTACATTCCTAAAGGGCACAGACTAAGTCTCCTTCGTATATTCCATGATGAGCGCGAACACCCTGGAGCTGACAAGACAACTGACCTAATTACTAAATATTTTTGGTTTCCTGGGTTACGTGCATTTGTTCAAAAGTATGTTTCACACTGTTTAGTGTACTTATCTCATAAAAAGATAGGACGGGCCCCTTTACAGCCAATCTATTCATGGGAAAAACCCGAATCTCCATTCAATACCATTCGAAGTAGATGGGTATCGAGACTTACTAATAGTAGTCGATGCTTTTTCAAAATTGTCTTTTATACCCCATGTATCAACAAGATGTAAACGAACTGAAAACTCATTTTACTAATTTAATTTCCCTAATTGGGACACCTAAATTAATTGTGGCCGATAGAGATCCAATGTTACAAAGTAACAAATTCCTTGTGATTGTGTTTTCTTGTGATGTGCATCTGATTACTCCGGAGATGCACAAGATGCGTTATTGTCGCACGGTACTTAATATGGTGCGTATTGAATGTAATTCAACTGGTGCTAAACACTGAGTCCACCACCACCACTGAGACCAAGCACTGAGTCACGCAGTATTCTGCCCTCAACCTGTTAGTGGGTATAGACGCAGCGACACCACTAATTCGAAGCTTAGTTCGAGATGTGGCATTGGAAGGCGCGAGCCCTAACAGAGATGCACTGCGTGAAAGGGGTCGTCAAAGCAGCAAGACTCTTATATTAATGCGGGGAGGAAGCCTCCTCGGGCCTTTAAAGTGGATTCTTTAGTTTTTGTCAGGAAACAAGCTCAATCAACCGGCAAGATGGACTCCTGTATGCGGGGACCTTACTGCGTGATAAAGATACTGCCACATAGGCGGTATGAATTGCAACTCCTGGCTGGCTCCTATGGGCTGTCAACTCAAGCAGCGGCTGAGTACATGATCCCATGGCGCGGAGAGTGGACTCCTGAAGTATGTGCTGCTTTCTTCGATGGTGAGGTGTCTTCTGTTGGGATGAGTGACATGCTGTGTTACTATACTAAAGGTTGAGAATAAGCTTCACGTCGTGCCTCTTTTCTTAACCGTGGCCTAAGTAATGCGTCACGTAGTGCCTCTTACTGACTTTTGTGTGACTAAGATACGCTTCACGTAGTGCCTCTATCTTAGTTTGATTTATCTTCTGTTTTATGTAACTAAGTAATGCTTCACGTAGTGCCTCTTATTTAGCTGACTTTTGTGTGACTAAGATATGCTTCACGTAGTGCCTCTGTCTTAGCTCGTATTTTCTTATGCTGACTACTAAATTATAGCTTCACGCAGTGCCTCTGACTTAGTATGCCCTGTAAATATCATTAATTTTTTGAAAGCCATAGTCTTATTTTCTTGTATGTACACTGCGTAACACAGATGCAAGACAGAATCAGAGGAGAGTACTGCGATTGCTGCCCAAGGCAACGAGTTGCCATCCAGAGCCACGGAGCCAGCCGTCAGCGGGAGGCAGCCGTCAGCGGGAGGCAGCAGCCCAGCACGTCTTGAGTGCAGGGTGGCGTGCCCCCAAGCGCACCAGTTGCTGAGACGCACGTCAACGTCGCCCACAAGTTGCAAGAGGAACAGCCAGCGACAGGAGCCACTGCTGAAGACGGGAGCTCTCATAGCCCAGAGCAATAGCTTCACGAGCCTGACTGCCGATGCTGGAGACTGACCTGCAGAGCTGAAGGAGCCCGAGGACGGACTCCTGTCAGGAGAGGCCGTATGGGAGATCACATCACTACGGTCTCACCGAGGTTATAAAAACGCGGCGCACA
Source organism: Griposia aprilina (assembly GCA_916610205.1). Lineage (NCBI taxonomy): Eukaryota > Metazoa > Arthropoda > Insecta > Lepidoptera > Noctuidae > Griposia > Griposia aprilina. Next base: position 20,378,187 of record OU744302.1, on the reverse strand, counting down.
CCATCAACGTCCCTTTTTTGCCGCCAGCCATCGTCGAGACAACATCGTTTCCGTGGAATACTTTGTCTGACATTTTTCTACCCACATTTTATTTTCTTGTATTTGACTATTTCATTAAAGCATTAAGCTACTTGTGTTGATATGAGTTTTTTAAATTGAATTAGGGTCAAATACACAAGAATGGTGTATAGATTCACTAAATTAGGCTATGATACTAATTTGGTGAAATGGAAGGAAAGTACGACTCGTGAAGTTGCAAAATGATGGTAAAGATTAATGATAAGATTATTTTTAAATGCAGAATTATAAGATGTATATGGCACATATGGTCAAAAGTACGGGCACGACAAAAATCACAAGCGTGCCACTGGTGATATCATGGTTCTATCCACACCTACAGCACACTTCTAGAGTCGTGATGTTTTTAAGGCTACGGCGAGGAAGACATTCAGTGTCTGATGGCATCAGAGTTAGTCGTCACGGAACTGTACTCGATTCGTTGTGCGCAGTTGTTGTGTTAATTATAACTTGTGATTTTAATAAAAGCAGTGTATCGCTCTCAGTGTGTTTTCATTGCACGAAACCCATCTGTTGTCCACATGATGTCTGACTCTAACGGAGTAAATCCTGATGATCCTACTTATATACAATCTAGCTGATCCGTCTCGTAACTACACTGTAAATGACAATACATTTACTATATCCTTAATGAACAAGCTCACGTGCACATCACAGTTATAATTTACCAGTATGTTTTCAGTAACTATTATCACACAGAGGAGACACAACAGTGCGCTCCGTTTGTCATTCATAACTGACAGGCATTTTAGTTTGTTTTGCAAATCGTGTGTTTAGATAACATGATTATTAATGCAGAATATTATGAACATGGGTTATGTAATAACTTGTTATAATAATGTTGGTTTGTTTGTGCATGATTATGTGGTATGACAAATTCGTGCGTGCACTGACTGTACGGGTCTACTCAATCTGTGTGGTTCTTTCCTCAAACGACCATTTCAGACACCAATCTACATGGTCTTCACATGATCCGACCAAGATTATGTTTGGACTTTAAAAGAGACTGTGAAATAAAATCATGTTATTATTTTATGTTAAATATTTTCGTAGTTACTTTGGTAAATTGAAAATATTTTTATTTAACATGGAGAACTATGTCTGATCTTTTTAAAACTTATTTAAACCGCAGATCCTTATCTAATTAATCGAGTTCAAAAAGGAGGAGGTTCTCAATTCGTCTGTATGTTTTTTTTTTTGTGGATTGATTTCGAAAATTCTTTTTTTAATAGATTTGGGTGGTCCCATATAATTTTTATTTACTTTGCTTCGGTTGTTTTTCAGTTAGCTTCAATAAAGGCTCGTGCAGACTGACACAAGCGTGAGATACAAAGGCACCGCTTCTCGCGCGACAGTCAGTGCCGTTGTGTCGCATGCAATTCGCGTCGCGTGTCGCGCCTGTTTGAAGGAGCCTCAATACGTATTTTTTCCACTTAGTGTCTATTGATGATGTTATAATAACTTTCTGTCACTGTTATAGCAAGTAGTGGTATACGAATTTGTGTGGGGTACGTACCACAACCAAAAAGTGAAAAATATTTTTTTTTACAAAAAAAAACGACCGTCTGCCAAAATGACTTTAATTTTTCACTTTGTAGTGTTTTTTTTGGAAGTTGGTTGTTATTTAAGTAGATTTTCGACCACCATCATTTTGGCAGGTATGGACGACGTTAGTAATGTCTGCCTAATATGTCTGTAATTATAAAGGCATTCCTATCCTATCCAGAACACATTTGCTGCTGCTGGTAGATAGCAGATCTAGATGAAAAAATCTGGAAATTATTTTAAAGGTACTTATTACTAATATAATTAAATACTAACAAACTTAAACACAAGTACTCACCAAGAATCTGACGACCAGTTCAATAGTAAACCACACATTGCACACCAGCTCAATATAAAAGAAGGCTGCATGAGGCTTTCCATTGTCATGCCACAACATCTCCAAGGATTCCGACCCGTTGTCCCTCACCACGGTGCCGTGGCTGAAGACCCGAAGGTCAGGATGTGTCTTCAGGCAGAAGGAAAGTACTGATATGCAGATGAAGAAGACGGATAATGCTGATATCACCTGTGAAAGAGAGAAAATGTGTTTTAGTATATTTTGGAGTTCGAAATTAGTGCTGTTTTAACTTCGTTTGAACTCGATTTTTTATTTTGTTGAAATTGCGTGGCCTTGTCTGATAATATTATGTAGTTATAGTAGAGTTTCAGCGAATATTACTATCTTTCAGCAAGAGTTACCATTCATCAATATTGCTTTAGGTGGACCACTAACCCTTTGTTATGATAACACCTGAAGTTTTTGATGTATTATAAATCCTCAGTAAGCACCTCCAGATAGGCAATATCCCAGATTAATTAAAAAGAGAACAGATTTCGTCTCACAATATCTGTCAGAGGTATACCTAATCGGAAATAATCAGAAGGTGGGAAGCCCGTTTATACATTTTCGTCTTACAAAGTAATAAAAAAAGATATTGAATCGGGTACAAAAACATTACCATCCGTTTCTTAATACGTAATCACAAAAGAGATTACATTTTGCGGCGTGTTTTTAAAACCACAGCTAACACATAAAGCGGTGTTACATCGTCAATCATGGTGTTATTCTGTGGTCGACATCACGCAATCGTGGTGTCCAAGTTACAAGGTCTTAGATGATAACGCCCATAGCGTTAATTTCTATTTTCTCAAAAAAAATTGAAAAGTACTTTTACAATGAAATCAATACTTACCTTGACAAACATAAGATTCTATGTAAGGAACAAAAGGGCTTCCAAAAAAGTAAGAATAAAAGCATGGCGGTTTATGATGTTCTACTCAATGTTTCCCGACACGTTGACAAATGTTTACCTGTTTGTTCTATCTTTTGCGACATGTCACAAGCATTCGATTATGTTGATCACAATATTCTGTTAAACAAACTGGAAGCTTATGGTATAAGGGGGTAACGTATTGGAATTGATTAGAACATATTTAACAGACCGTCAATAAATAACCGAAATCTCAAAATTCAATACTAGAACTAGAAGTGATCAAATTGTCTCCTCCAATAAGCGTTGCATAACGTATGGTGTACCCCAGGATAGCGTATTGGGCCCACCACTGGTCTTACTATATATAAATGACCTACCAAATGCAACCACTGAACCTATGTCATTATTGGCTGACGACAGTACTGTAACCATAGCGTCAAAAGATATAAACTCATATAATTCTGAAATTAACAATTCATTAAATTCTATAATTACTTGGCTTAATAATAATAATTTAAAAATCAATCTTAATAAAAAAAATATAATGCATTTTAGTCAGCGAAATAAATTGGATCCTAAACAAAACATTAAGTTAGTTTATAGCGATAAGACTATACAAGAAGTAGGAACAACACGATTTCTAAGATTGACAATTGAAAAAAATGAAATTGGTAAAATCACGTTGAACAACTTTGTAAAAAAACCAGCAGTTCATCTTACGCTCTTGATAGGCTGGCTCCGACTGTCAACACAGACACTTTATTGATAGCATATCATGGTCTTGTTGAATCTGTTCTGAGATTTGGAATATTTTTTTGGGGGCAATTCAACTTGTAAAGACATAGCCTTCAAAATGCAAAAAAGTTGCATACGAGCTATGTATGGGTTGCAAACTACTGACAATTGTAAACCAAAGTTTGTAAAGCACAAAATTTTGTCACTTCCGACTATATACATTTTCGAAGTAGCTTTGTTTGTAAGACAGAATATGTATTTGTTTCCACGGTTATCGGGTAAATTTCGTTAGAAGTCGACGCAACAATGATCTATGTATTCACCCTTCTAGGACTGCAATGCTGCACAAAAGTATAATCTGTATGGCTCCTAAAATGTATAATAAATTCCAAAGGACATTAAACAATTAAATACACCTTTATTTAAGACAAAGTTGAAAAAGATGTTGACCATGAAATGTTATTATAGTATATCTGACTTCTTAAACGATAAATCTTGACATTTAAAATTTGTGAAAATTTCATGGTACAATTTAATATTTTTGTAATTACAATGAATAGGTATTTGAAAACTTGTAAGATTTGTACGCCTTCTATGGTATAGCATGTAGCACGTTCTTGTATTTAACACCATTGCATGCATCTATGTATTGTAATCTACTCATGTTAAACAAATAAATTGATCTTTATCTTTATCTTTATAAATATTTGGTAGTGTATTTCATTCCAACGCCGCTTTTTGATTCAAGATTTGTTAAAATTAGCAATCTTCAAATCATTCAAACTTCCATACCCACTAATATTATAAATACAAAAGTAACTATATCTGTCTGTCTGTAACCTTTTCACAACTGCTGAACGCTGAATTGATTTGGCTGAATGGATTTCTATGAAATTTGGCATACAGGTAGACCATGACATGGTTTAGGACATAGGATACTTTTTAGTACTATACTTATATATACGATACTTTCTGGTAGTACGTTCCCGTAGGATAATATACTATATCCACGCGGGCGAAGCTGTTGGCAAAAACTGGTATTTTATAGAGAACGTATCTATTCAGAGTAGAAAGAGCCATTGTTGCAATGCTACATAATGGTGTTCACCACGTTATAGGAAGTATTCGAGTAGGTAAATTAAACAACAATTCAATGTACAATAGCAGATGTCACACGTTCGCATCGTTCTGGCGCCAGCAAGCAAGTGACCACTCTGCAAGCGTGCACCGCTGCGCTAGTTTATTAAGTCGGTACGCTACACTACAATTGAGAATGTTGGAGTGCTTGAAATAAGAATCTACGATGATGTGTTGCAAGACCAAAAAAAACTTGGCCTGTTGTAATAATGCTGATTCTGATTCCGAAATTATATTGTTTCACGCTCGCTGTCTCGTATGACTTGGCCGGAAGATTTTATATAATTGGTCACAGTAGGTACGGTGTTGTATAAATAATATTTAGTGAGAATAACATAGCCATCTTAGATCAATTTAACACTGCTTGTTCGTGGATTTACTAACCAAAACATCAACATTGTTTTCATAAAACTTCGTAGAAGTAGTATTCTCTCGTAGGTAATTATTATTAATCACTTTTATTATGAAACCAGGTGGATCTAATTAATTCTTGTTTAGTAACAAATACCTATACGCTAACTTACCTGTTCGTTAAATAAGCAGTGTTTACCAGTACCTAGCTAATGGAGTTGTTTAATTTAAAGTGACTTTGAAATAAGCTAATTGGCTCCCTTTATTGCGAGATTAATTCATTACTTTGCAAGAATACTTCTACTGGAAAATTTATTCGAAAGAAATTACTTAACTAAGTATACATCATTTTAATATTGTAAAACAACTTTTATTGTCAGATCAAGGTTTCATGAGCAAAATTTTAATTGCCATTCGCAAACTGAGGTCTACAATACGTTTGCTGCAACTAGCTACATTGATACTTTACAAGTTACCTTCTTTTAACTTTAACTTTAGGCTTCTAGAACTACAGATTTCCTAGACAATAAACCCCAGATCACAGAGAAGCGTCTTAAGCTGGATAAACTCGGACAAATACACGCCGACAATACAAACAAGAGTACTGATAGATCTCTAGGATCTGTGCAAACTGTGCAAACTGATGTATTTGCACAGAATCCTGACTTGTGATCATGTGACGTTTATTTTTATAAATAACTAGCTTTTGCCCACGTCTTCGGCCGGGTGGATGTCGGAAAATATCCCACGGTAACGTTCAACCAGGATTGAAAGTAACCTATGATTTAATCCAGGTTATAAACTATCTGTGTGCCGAATTTCATCCAATGTTTACGCGGCGCACGCCAGCTAAGCTCCCAGTCGTCATGCTTTTTACCCGACTGCGCCAGAAGGAGGGTCATGTTTTTCGAGAGTATGTATGTATGTATGTATAATTTTTTGGCACGCTCTGCAGCCTGAACGGCTTGATGGATTTTAGCTTGAAAGGTGTCGTAAGATTCGTATTTACTGTGAGAGTGACACTGGGTATATAAAAAAACTAAAAACTCTAAAAACAGTAATTTAAAAAATTTAAAACCTGTCTGCGTTTCTCTGTAATTTGGAAATGTAAAAACCCTAAAACAAGAAAGTCGTCATACCCGATTCCACTTAACTTAAAAATAAGTTTAATTTCGGAAGTCAGTGGACAAAAACGAAAATACTAAACCAAAGACACCGACTTCCGAACTTAAACTTATTTTTAAGCTAAGTGCAATCGGGTATTACGACTTTCTTGTTTTAAGGTTTTTACATTTCCAAATTATTTTCCGATATCTTCAAGAATCATCGTCATGTTTCAGCCAATTTACACAAAACCTTAAATAATTATACACTTAAACCTTCCTCATGAATCACTCCGTCCATTGATGAAAACCGTATGAAAATTCGTTTGGTAGATTTGAGTTTATCGCGTTCAGACAGACAGACAGACGCGGCGGGTGGACTTTGTTTTATAATATATAGTGATCTAATCGGACATATGGAGGAAGTGGACCCTCAGCTTGTAGTGTCGGATATATTTCGGTTCGTTATAGCATTGGCTTGTGAAAGACTTTTAGGCAGTTTTCGGTGGTTCCGGATTTTTTTTATTGAGGAAGAAGTGATATTTGTAAATAAATGCGTTGTTTTGTGTTATTTTTCGACAAAGTGTGTTTCACACTTCCTTCCTTGTATAGCACAACATAACCCGTTGCAGTAATGCAGCTATGCTACGCTATAAATATGCATTACGAAAGTGAATAAATACTAAAGTATATTTTTTACATAACATAACATAACATCACGCCTGTGATCCCCGAAAGGTTAGGCAGAGGTGTACCTATAGCACACCCACATTTCGCCAGTTATGTTTAAGTCCCATGTAATAGGGGGCGAGCCTATTGTCATCAACCGGGCACAAATCCAGACTCTGGGCTGCTACCGAGAAATTCCAGATGGAAAAACCCGATAACACTTTGCCCGACCCGGGAATCGAACCCAGGACCTCATGCTCAGCAGTAGCGCTTGCAACCACTAGACCAACGAGGCAGTCAAGTATATTTTTTATGATATTATATTATATTATATATGAGAACACTATTTCTCTTTCTATTTTCTCTTTTTTAACCGACTTCAAAACAAGGAGGTTCTCAATTCGTCTGTTTGTTTTTTTTTATTTTTTATATACAGTGTTTGCTCAGAACTTTTTTCTGGGTGAACCGATTTGGATGAATCTTTTTTTATTAGATAGTTGCTGCTTCACATATGGTTCCATTTAAATTTGATCAAGGTCTGATCCGTAGTTTTTGAGTTATCCTTAATAATGCATATTTTTTCCACTTAGTTTATATTGATGATGTGTTAATAATTTCCTGTCACTGTTATTTACATACCAAGTAGTGGTATACACGAATTTGTATGGGGTAGGTACCGCAACTAAAAAGTGAAAAATAAAAACTTTTTTACAAATAAACAACCGACTTCCAAAAAAAACCACTATAGAAGTGAAAAATAACTTTATTTTCGGAAGTCGGTGTCTTTGAAAATAAAGTTATTATTCACTTCTTTTAGGGTTTTTTTTGGAAGTCGGTTGTTTTATTGTAAAAAAACATTTTTTTCCGCTCTTTATACTTGACCTTCTTAGTCCTTAGTGTACTTAAATCCCTTCCTTCTACAACTATGTACGCATATTCATCGCCTACTTTCAAATTAAAGCTCTTAAAGACCACTTACTCACGAACAAACGTTATGACACGTTTTTTAATGAAAAAGGTTCGTAATGGGCCTTCCTTTGCAACTGAGTTTATTCCGAGACTGATGTATTACGGCTCTACTCTCTGCGATGAGGGTAGAATTACGCTTTTGGGATCTCTGAGTAAAGGATTAAATGATAGGCTGTTTTTTTTTCTTTATAGAGAGTTGTTTAATTTATTATCAACTGTTTTATTGCTTACTAGCTTCTGACCGCCCGCGTGAATGTCGAAAATTATACCACGGGTACGTGCTACCGAGACAAAAAGAACCTATGTCCTTCCTTAAGACGCCATCTATCTCCTTGCCAATTTTGATCGAAATCTGTTCAGTGGTATAGGCGTGAAAAGGTAACATACAGAGTTACTTTTGAATATATAATATTAGTGTGGATTGAACCTATCAAGCCTCAAATAATGAGACACTAACATCTATTGTTTATTTATTTATTTATTGATTTAGGATCGCCAAGACAAGATGTACACAATACATGACTGATCTGTCGGCTACCAAATAAATCCACCGTTGCCATAAGATGCTAGTTTATTACTGGTGGCGACACAGCGTAATGGCGATCCTGCAGGCACACACACACACACCTCAATGACACATAAAGAAAGGGCAACATCTGGTATTAAGCAGCTGTACTCCTTCACTTATAGGACACCACAGCATGCACAAGAAAGTTAACAACTAAGCTAACAAAGTTAAAATATTAATAATAGGTAACATATTGAAAAAGTTAATAAAATTTAAAGGATATAAAAACAAAAAAAGTTAATATAACATTAAGAGATACTTAAATTAAATCTATTGTATATTATCTATATTATTTTATTTATGTTTTCTGTTCGTTGCACTCTTGGGAGTTGGCAGATCTCAAAAAGCTAAAACGGCAAGTAAGCAAAATTTTACAGGATTACCTAGAGCAGACTAAATAATGAGAATAAAAAACCTATCATGTTGGTTTATCATAGAGGGGAGTTTTTACAATCTTGGGTGAAATGCGTCGTCGCTTTTGTATACGTGCATACTCGTATATAAGATAGATGTATAACTAAAAACACCGCAAATAAATAACTTCATTAATCTGAGCCTGCCTCAAGGCTCCCACAGACAGGCGCGACGCGACAGCGCTACGCGACTTTAGCAGAACAATTTCCATGAAGTTTTCATATAAATTGTTCTACTAGAGTCGCGTCGCACTGTCGCGGCGCGCCTATTTGCGGGAGCTTTTACTTACCTATCATTAGTTTTTGCTAGTTTTTATAAGAAATCCAATAAAAAAAACAATAGACTTTTTGCTCCAAAATTAACTTAGCAATCTTGTTATCCATTGAAATAAAATTAAGGTAGATTGTAGACGAACTTTTCCTACTTAGTACATTTTCCTCGTAACAGAAAATAACGCAAAAGCTAATGATCTTAGTGTTGTTCAATTTGTTACGAGAAGACGATCAATCAAGTAGCTCGTTAGCTAAAAACATACCAAATAATTAGGTTACGTAACATACAAACATTAATTAGACTTTATAAAATACAGCACCTAGTTCCTGAAAGCTCGCAATCAAGTGAACTATTAGTAAATCTGGCGTCAAATAAATAACACATAAAATCACGCCTTCTTCCCATGGGGGTAGGCAGAAACTACAGACGACACCTGCTACGATCCTTACATACTCCTTTTGCCTAGTTTACGTTCATACATCTGATCATACACGCACGCCGGTTGCGAGTACCTACTACACACCTGACCTTTCTGAAGAATATCACTAATAGGGTCACTATTATGTCCTCCTAGGGCGTCCCTCCTGGCGTTTCCGTGCCGTCAAATGATACGTAATTTCGAATAATTGGTTTTAATTTCGCATTGAAATTACATAATATTTCGGAATTTCCGCGAAATAATGCCTGATTCCATAACTAAACACATTATAAATTAAAGCTTGTTGTCACTGCGCTTATCTTGTTCATTATTGTATTAGAAGGAAAACATCCTAGACACCTGGATTTAAGTAAATCACCAATCCGCCTTTAGCAAGTATGGTGACCAATGCTCATATCTTCCTTGTATTCAGACTAGGGCTTCGCCCTGCATTGGGACGGTTAAATAATAGTCTGGTATTGTTTATACCATGAACGCAAACAGTGAATTTTGGTTTGATTGGTGACTGCGCCAATTACCCAGCCATTGAACCGGTTAATTGGCCTGTAATCACTGCTGGTGGGTTGAATTCACAGGATAATTAATAAATGATAAATGATTTTATTTCTGTAAGTAGGTTTGTACAAACACTTTTACACGTCAATCATATTTTTTAAACTAGGTGAGGTCGGCGTTTCCTATCTGAATACTCTGAGAAGAAAGGCCGAAATAAACTCAGAGGTCACAGTCTCTTTTAAAGTCCAGACTTAATATTGGTCAGATCATGTGAAGACCATGTAGATTGGTATCTGATAGTCAGGAAACTTGATTGTTGAGCAGAATGGCATAGTGCGTCAATTTGTCCTGTCATAGCCACTTCTTACGTCTGACAGGGAATGACAGCCGTTGTGATTTAAATTTACGGACAATTTTGACAGTTTTTATTTCCCTGATTTTGCATGCACAATTATAAGCAGAACAAGAACAATTATAAGTTGAGCTCCTTAAGTTCTGAGTTGAGCTACACGATTACTGACAAATGCGTGCACTGACTGGACAGGTCCACTTAATTTGTGTGGTTCTTTCATCAAAAGACCATTTCAGATACCAATCTACATGGTCTTCACATGATCTGACCAAGATTATCTCCGGACTTTAAAAGAGACTGTGACCTCTGAGTTTGTTTCGGCCTTTCTTCTCAGAGTAGACAGATAGGAAACGCCGACCGCATCTAGTTTAAAAATATGATTGAGGTGTAAAAGTGTTTGTACATACCTACTTACAGAAATGAAATCATTTATCATTAAAATCGATAAGTAAGTGCAGTCATAGTCTAGGACAAATGAATGTGGCGAGAGATTTTGCACACTGTGCGACACACGACTGCGACAGCTCAGGCACTAGACGCAATAACAGACTGCGTCCGAAAATTTTCATAATATATTATATTCAAAGCTCCGCACGCTTGGCGTTCAGTTGGAGAGTCGCAACAACAGGCTAAAGAAATCGCACGCTGTCGCTACTTGTCGCGGTGACTAGACGCATGGTGCACACGCACATCTGACGATAGTCGCTTGCGATACTTCAGCGCCAGTCTTGCTCAGAGCGCTGAGGAAAATACACGTGTATTTGTATTGCGAATCTCAACATGGATACGCTCGAATTCGATCTTGTCAAATCGGATGTGGATTACTCAAAGAAAATGATCGCTTCTTGTGTGACGTCAGATGAAAACGACAGCTCCAGGTCAAGTCGCAGCGACAAGGCGCAACAATAACTCAGCGTCTTGTTGCTGCGACTAGACGCTAAGTTTGCGCTGGCATAAACGTAGCCGGTTCCCCATGATAAAACCCAAGATCGATCTCAGAGATGAGAGCATTTTATTAATAGGGACCTTAGAGCTCGGAGCTCTGTTCGACCCGACAGAAACAAGAGCCCCTGATTAATGGTCGCCTCTCTAGCAGACATCTACATTGCTTGCGATGCGACGTCATTTGTTTCAGCATGTTTTTTCTATGCGCCAGAATACTTTCTATTGTTTTTGTGCTAAGTGGAAATTAAGAGGATTAAGATGTTTACAGTAAATAAAAAATACGAACAAATACGATGATAGCTTATCCCAAGGACAAACTTAACATTTTAGTTGAAAAACATGTTCTCCCATACATTTTAACTGCAAATATAAGTTTATACGCACAATATTGAGACATTTACCATGTTATTTTAAACCATAGACTTGTTATAGGTTTTCCTTTAATCTATAAGTAAATAACAATTTTCTTCCTTTTACAAGCTAGTCGTAAATTATAAGCATAACCAGTTTTTCTTGTGTGTGTAGAGGTTTCTTCTCATAGAGAGAAGGAAAAAGAACTCTTTACCTTCGAAAGTGTTGGTAGTTATATGCCAATGTGACCAGGTTCTCTCACGATGGTTTATTTTAACGATAATCACTATTTTTGGTTTACACTTACTGATATAATAACGGGGTGATTCTATTGGGATGATTAAATAAAACCGACTGCCTTGAATGTTCGTTAAACACTGATTTATTGAAATTTGTTTTTTCGATATATATTATTTGTAATATTAGGTTCAAATCCTGTGTGTGCATAATGCAAGACGCATAACTCTGTAGTGTAATCTCTCGGTTCCGTACAATACTTGTATAGCTGACATGGGTGACAAGCTTGGTGTGAGGTTATTATCATAAACCTCTTCGCTATTACCGCTATTGTAATAAGTTCATTATGTAATGTGAAAATAAAAAAAATATAAAAAATATATGACGGAGAAGGTACGTCTCTCTCATTATCATCAGCCATATTTTAACTACTGCGTGCGTGCGGCGTGCTATGGGAAGTATTGGTTATTGCGCAATAGAAAAACCGTTTGCAGTTCAAATCAAATTCTAATTTACGAACAAATTAATCGCACTAGCGAATCACACCCTGTACAGCTAAACAACTATACAGAACACGCGACAGTTTCTAAACGTGTTCACTGCTTGACCGCCACCGACCAACTCTGCTTTTACTCTGGTCAAGCGTTATGTTGTAGACTCTGTCGAGCGCCACCTGGTGGTGCTGGTGTCCCGATTAGTCAAAGTCAAGCGATTGATTTAACGTATTTCTGACATATATTTATTTATGTAAACGAACTTCTATAACAAAACATTTCATAAAATTTTAAATGTAGGTAGCACTGGTGGCTCAGTGGTAACGGCCCCGGCTTACGAGCTAAAGATCGTGGTTTCGTACCCAAGCAGGCGCTTCACTTTATATAAATAATTTCATCACTACTACTCTCAAAACGGCGGTGAAGGAAAACATCGTAAGCAAAACGACATGTCCTAGAACCAAAACTTCGAAGACGTGTGACATGTACCAACCCGCACTGGGCCCACGTGGTCGAATACAGCCCACTCCCTATCGAACAGAGGAGGCCTACGTCCCAGCAGTGGGTGGGCTGTTAATACTATTTTTATAATTAATTATCGAAAACACTCAAACACAGAAACTTTTTAAATGCACGAAGCTTTTTGCAAAGTTGATAATATTTTAACGACTTTAAAATAATATAAGTAATTTCCATTAAAAACTTGGAAAATTAACTGTCATATAAACAAGCAAACTTTCTTTGCGAATGACATTTACAAATAAAAGCTAGTTGTAAACAACGTTTCATAATATTATTAATTATACAGCGAGCTTTTCGTTTACTGCAGAATGGAGTCAGTTAAAAGCTAAAAATGGTGTTGGAAATTATTTAGAAGTAATAATTCCATTAAATGAATTAGAATTTATGATTATTTCGTACACAATAATACTTTTTGAAGGTAAGATTTGAATAATTAAAACAGTAATAATTATGAATTAAGAAGGCTTTCGTAGTAAATTTTGGAGACCTACTGACTAACTACAAAGAAAAACATCGCAAGGAAAATTGTACTTATTTGATAGTAAGTAGATAATATTTTCCTTGCCTTCTGCTCATATTATCAAATGCTACTAACTATTATGATGATAGTTTGCGGGTTATATGATCAGCCTTTAATCATACATTGTTTTTATTTTTTAATCTATGTATTAATGCAGGTTTGTTCATATTTGAAGATGTCACCTCCGAAAGAATAAACATGAAAATTTACACGTCACAGTACTAAAATTAACTACATACACAAATCATACAGTGGATTAACTTAAGGTGATATATATTCTTAATATCTATATGTGTAAGTATATAAAACAATTTGGCCTCCTCCGAAAGAGGAAAAAACAAAATGCTATTACACCATCCAAAATTGAAAGTGGACACAGCGTTTTGAAGTACTAACTATCTAAATGCTTCGTTACAAACACATTCCATCAAGATGTGATATACGAGGGCGTTCAATGTATTCTCTAAAGAATTTTTATTTTTCAATGTAATCCCCCATTACCTCAATGCATTTATTACATCTCGAAATTGAGTTTTCAATACTCTGTAAATAATTACATTTTTCTTTCTCTAAAAAATGCAAATTTATTGCCGCCTTGAGCTCTTCATCGTTGGAAAATCGTTTCCCAAGAGGGCCTTTTTTGAAATTAGGGAACAAATAATAATCACTTGGGGCTAGGTTCGGGCTATAGGGTGGGTGGTTAATTTCTTCGAAACCAAAATCTCGCACAGCAGCCTCGGAAACACGCGCCGTGTGGACCGGGGCGTTGTCGTGAAGAAGCAACATACCGGTGGACAGTTTACCCCATCTTTTTTAGTTAATTGCTTCCCGTAAAGTGGATGCGTAGGATGCTGCGTTTATGGTTTCATCTTTTTTTGTGTCCTCAATCAGCTAAATTCCCTTTGAGTCCCAAAACACTGTGGCCATGATTTTTTCGGCAGACGGAACGACTTTGAATTTCTTAGGAGGTGCAGTACCCTTCTTGTGCCACTGCATGTACTCCTGCTTACTTTCAGGGTCATAATGATGAACTCACGTTTCATCTCCAGTAACAATTCGATCGAAAATACTTGATGGAACTTCACTATAGAGCTCTAAAAACTCTCTACAGCACTCGATTCACACTTGTTTTAGAGGCATTCGCGGCACCCATTTTGCACTGGCTTTTAAAAGGTAAAGAAGGTTATGAATAATGGTGTGCGTGGTACCAACCGAGCGGTGGGTTATCTTTGCTATTATTTTCATCTTCATTCGGGCACCCTTCAGTATAAGCATCTCAACTTTTTTCACGTTTTCTTCCGTAGAGGCAGTAACCGGGCCACCCGAGCTAGTGTCATCTTCAATACTCTCTGCCCCTTTTAAATTCCCTCGACCACTTTTGAACCGTAGGTAAAGAAGGTGCAGAATCTTGGTAAACAGCCGCCATCTCTTAGTGAACGGTTTTTTGACTTTTTCCTTGTTTGGTAAAGAATTTAATAACAGCGCGGTAATCAATTTTCTTTAACATTGTCACGTTAGCCATTCCAGTTGTCGTTGACTGAGAAAAACCAGCAAAGTAATGATCACACCTATAAGAAAGTTTTACTTTTATACCCTTAGATAATGTCATTAATTAATTAGTCAAATTACCCACATTATTAGTAAATCACCCTCATACCGAAAATACATTGAAGGTCCCTCGTATGTCCTCTATAACATCAAATTGAGGACAATTCGAAGAGTTCACTTCCCATCTCGAATCCAAACTCATTTAATGGAATGTATCCTGAGCGAACTCTAAAACTCGTCACAAAAACCTTCCCATATTGCAGTTTTCTAACCAAGGGACTCGAGGCAAAGCTGATTTAGTTTGATTAGTGATTGATTGATCATGCAATTTTGTAGCAAAATATATTCAGAGCCCAGAGAATTCAGGCTTTCTGAATCTGAGGGTAAAAGCCAAAACGCAAATAAACTCCACTTTTGTATTTATTACCACGAACAAAGTTACTATGAATTTATTTAAACCTATAAATTATTTAAAACCAATTTTGTAAAATACAGCAAAGTTTGAGCAGGGTTGTCAGTTAGCTGTTCATTTAATTTTTTTACAATTATTAAAGAATAACAATTTTACGTAAGCTGTTTTTCTTTTACTAGTGAATAAAAACTGTCTCAAAAACGCCTGTTATTTTCGTAAAAACTTTCTAATTATCGGAACGTAAATTGTCTACGAACATATAACATAACGCCTGTATTCTCCGAAGTGTTAAGCACGGGTTTTAGGTACACCTCCGCCAACATAACTGGCGAAATGAGGATGAATTACAAGTAGTTGATCCTTAATACGCAAGATAAGTTTACGTATAATTTACAAAGTGCTTGCTATTTCTAAATTCTACTCAAAATAAAAACTACAATGTGTTTTTTGTTACACGTGGTAATTGATAAACAAACTTGGTAAGAAAATCAAGAGTTTTGGCAAGACAAACAAAGTAAAATCCTAGTGCAAGTCTTCTAAGCAGGCTAATTATTAAAAAAATAGTAAGCACCTTGTATCTTTTGTCCATCTAATCCACAGCGCAGCGTGAAACAAGCAAAGAAGTTGAAAATTAAAGAAGAAATAGGTAAACAACTACTCTATTTTTTATTTATTTATCCAAAGGAAAAATATCATGCTTTTTTATTTACAATTATTTGCTTTTGTTGTTATGTTACTAAATTATAAACTAAATACAATGTTACTTTATTACCGAGCGAGTTTAATGGCATGGCAATTTCCTTTATTAATATAATTTCTAGCTGGCAAGAGATTCACGTAGCTGCACACATATCAATTGTGGTTAGGGATCAAGGTATTTAGAAAAAATATTTTATTGCCCTATTGAAATTAAATAAATATGTATATTTAGGTTGATTAAATAAAATGTTTTGGTAAGTGTACATCGACGAAGTACTCTCTGCTTTGGCATTAATAAAGGCTTTTCGCGGTTTTAGCTTACGCTGCATTTATCACCTTAGTTAATCCAGACATTAAAATGCGATAAAAAGATAAAAATAAAAGTTTTTAAAGGTTTGTATTGCGTAAAATAAACAATTAGTAGTCTGTATTTCCGCCGTTAATAACGCTTATTATAACACAATCGCAGTGATTCCGCATACTCAATATGAGTTCATCCAAATTACGTTGCGGAATGGCCGCCCACGTCCGTTGTTACCGGTGATAAAAGATTTGCTGGTGTGTGTACGGCATCCATATTTGGCAGAGCTCTTTTTAAATCATATCCCATGCGTGCTCAAAGGGTTTCAAATCTGGCGATTGAGCAGGCCATGGTAGGATGTTGATATTAGCTACGGCAAGTGTGTTTGAAGGGAAACATCGTGAGGAAACCGGCATGTCCTAGAACCAAAAATTCGAAGACATGTGACATCTACCAACCCGCACTGCGCCCGCGTGGTAGATTACAGCCCATTCCCTCTCAAAGAGTGGAGGCCTGTGTCCCAGCAGTGGGAACACTATAGGCTGATTATGAAGTGTGTTTGCTACGACTCTGGCATTGTGTGGACGTGCATTATGCATTCATGTCGGCACGGCTGGCGCAGTGGTTAAGCGATTAACCGCTGCGTTGCGTGTTGCGGGTTCGATTCTCGCACGGAACAAATATTTGTATGATCTACAAGTAGTTGTTCCGGGTCTGACTGTTTGTGTTTGTGAGTTTGAATGTTTGTAAACGCACCCACAATACAGAAGAAATTCCTAGTGTGGGGCAACATTTAAAAAAAAATTTAAAAAAATAAGCACCAAATTGGGTCCGCAAAGGAATGACAACATCCGATACAATCGTTTCATAATAAATCTGTGCATGAAGTAGAATGCCTCTGATCCAAATCAGTTCGGTTCTTCCCCCGAAACAAATACCCGCCCATATCATGATTGTTCCACCACTGTAAGCATGGACTTCCTGGAATGATTTTAAACGTCCTTGGCATCCAAGGGACCTCCAATATCGTGCCTCTTACCAAAGTGAGAATCAGAAAAATTCACAAAATGCCTCTCTTCTTCTGCCCAAGTTCTGTGTTCAGGAACCCATTGTAAACGGGCTCTGCGATTGCGGGGCTCAATAGATGGTACACGAAGCGGTCTTCGGGAACGGAGATTGACTTCATGTAACCGATTTATTATGATTTAATCGCTTATTAATATCCCTGAAGATCTATGAAACCTCGTAACCAACATCATCGCAGTCATTGTACGATTTCGTCGAGCAATAATTTGCATGTAACGACCTTGTCTGCATGTGGTGATGCGTGCTTGTCCATGTCGCTCTGCCACACTGTCAGTGATGCGGTAACGTATTAAAGTCGACTTATAACACTCTGCGTAGTACCCAGAGCGATTGCCACAGCATGTTCCCGAGAACCAGCTTCCATCATTCACACGGCTCTATTCATTTCTTCCTGGCTCAAATTATGTCTTCTCTCCTTAATAACTTTATTTTGTATTTATTCCACGCAGAAGTATGTCAGAAATTTTACTGATGTGGCCTCAAACCCGTTGCAGGATTATAATATAGGAATACGCCTTGACAGAAGATTTTCATCTTTTGACCGAAATTCAAAAACTATTCCCTTTTCAAATTACGAAATTTACCAAACAAGTATCCATAGAAGTTACAAAAAATGTAACTAAAAGATTTTTAGTAACTAGCAAAAACGTGCTTGATCCCTAGACACATTTTATGTGTGTACGCATTACTTACTAGAACTATTTATTTTCTGTGTTACTTTCATAAGAAATCAAAACAAAATCGCATGTGCTTTTTTAAAGCCGGATTTTTACCATTTTTTACGTCTGTCAGCCCTACTGCTAACAAATAGATTGCTCTGAATAGAAATAAATTGAGTAAACTTTGATAGGGTTTGAAATAACAATAATTAGCTAAACATGGGATCAGTTTCAGATCAAAAGCCAATTAGAGTAGAATCTAGAATATCTCTTGTTTTGAAATAGACGCTATAATTGGGTCATTGATATTTCAAATGAAAATTGCTAAAGTTATCATTTATGTCTTAAACTTGCGTGATAAGATGATCCAAATCGATCAAAAAAAAAATGGTATGTTAGTACCAATAATTATTTTTATAATTTAAATTATTTTAATGTTTTTTTATATTTTTTATTTATTTATTTAGTTATAAATAAATGCGTCATTACTAAAGTGTTACAATTATTTTTGTTATACAACCCCCATACATTACACCATAGGTCACCATACCCAATGGGTATAATCCTACACATTACAACCAGCATCTGGCTAATGAACTCCAAAGGGCTCCTTTCAAGTCCGAAACTAGTCGGATTATAACATTACATCACATCACGCCTTGTTTCCTTGAAGGTTTGGGCAGACGTGTACCTTTAGTATACCCACTTTCACCAATTATGTTTAAGTCCCTATTGCCATCAACCGGGCAAAATTCAGACTTCGGGCTGCTACTGAGAAATTCTAGATAGGAAAACTCAATAACACTTTGCCAGACCTCGGAAATGAACCCAGGACCTCATGCTCAGAAGTAGCACTTGGGACCGCTAAACTAACGAGGCAGTCGGATAATAATGACGTGACAAATCACTTCTGTATAACTGTGTATCAATCATAATTGCTGTTTTCCGTCAAAAGCCAGTGAACGCTTCAATAGAAAACAAAATATTAACTGAAAATTCGGAATATTAATTATCCCTTTGTTATAAGTTCCCAAGTTATTGTTGGGCTATATTCCCAACTTCATAATATATTTATTGGTTCTCGATTATTTTAATAATAGATGCTTATTATAGAGTCGTTTGATTCTTTTCGATACGGATATTTAATGGAAATTTTATTGTACGTTTCAGGAAAATTAAAATAAACTTTTTTATTTGTTTATTAAGTGACATTTATGAATAAAAAACATTTATTTTAATTTCAAGCCAACTTTCTATGTACATAATTATGTTGATACGGTGGCGGCACTAGTTGTTTAGGCTGTTTGCTGAATCCGAATTGCGCAAATAAGTGCTAGGGCTTTTAAAGGAAAATAAAGCAGGTTCTTTGCATCACGTACTATGTATATTTAGTGAAGATCATGATACAGAACACAATACAATCTGGCAGAAACCATTCTAGCGAGTTCCCGAGTCTCGTGACTTTGATCTAGAACATTACAATGTTGTCACTATAAAATATTATTATTGTTACCTACACTAACAATAAGCTTAATGCACACCTAGCTTAACACCTTGCCGGACAAAGTTTGTTGAGAATCTTTTCAGGTGTCTGTTTTTAGGGTAAGCAAACAACGTGAATAAGGTAGCCTCCACTTCTGACTTTAGTCCAGCATCGGTCTGCATCGGAAGTATACGCAGCGTAAACACTGCTTAAATATGACGCTAACGCTTCAACAACGCGGAGTATTATATTTTATTTTCGATACAATCACGTCTAGACAACGCAGTGCATACATTTACGCATTATTTACGCAGCGTCTACGCGACGTCAACGCCTATGCTGAACTCCCTCAGAGAAAAACTATTGAAAATAATACTATGAGTAGTTGTACTAACTCAACATTCTCAAAATACCGGGCTGGCAATTTAAAACTCCTCGCCTTCCCTTATCAAAGTCAAAGTTTTAAAACTCTTTGAATTATTGGAACGGTGAATGGTGCTTGACACTTCTGCGCTCACTTTAATTTTAATACTTTTAAAATTTGATCAAGTCAAGGGTCTGTGATAAAAACGAAATTTGATTAAGTGTATAGTGGACGAAGATTTTCTTTTTGCTTTCAATAAATATAAGTCGTTTTTTTATCAATTTTGTTAAAGTTGTATCTATATGCTTAAAGAGTTTTTTCACTAGATATCTTGGTGGATCCCATTTTTTATGTGGCCTGGATAGCATGTGTAGTTTCTGCTATCGGTTGAGGTGCTATGTGTATTGTTTGAAAAAAAAAGTATAATAAGAAAGAGGAATACCCCTCTACATCCCGAGATAGACCATTTTCATGAAGCACCAAAATGTATGATCTTCCTACACGACTAAAACTGGAACAAAAAAAAAAAAAAATATTCTAACTCATTATATTTTTTTGTGATTGGTCCACTGAATTATCAACAGTCAATCGGATCACTTGACTTGCGATTAATTTTGAAACGCCGATAATTTTCGTTCAAGCAACCAGGTGTAAGCTTTTTACAACTATAAACCATTCAACCACTTCCTGTAAGTGCCTTAAAATACATAAAACATTCTGCTATCACATTGGATTTCCTTTAAAAATTCTAAGTGGATTTGAGAGGGAAGTCGATGCTTGCAGAGATTAATGTTTAACGGTAAGGCACCGTTGAATCTGGGTGATGATAACCGGATAATAGACATGATATTTTTTAAGGGGACTACAGGACCTAAACGCAAGTTTTATAATGCCTAAAAGTATATGATCCACTGCAGTAAACAAAATCAGAAAAATATATGATATTCTTCAAGATTTAAGCTAGTTAGATTATGTGTTAAAAACATAATACGACTAATTTGATCGAATAGCAAAAAATCACGAAGATACCTCTAAATATTTTTTTTAACGATTCAAAACCATACTAAAATACATGCAATAATTTTGATTTTTTGTCAGTTTATTCTACAAGCAAATAACGTAATAGTGTTTTTATTTTTTTAGTCCCATCAATAGATTTTTTGTAAATAGATTATTGCTTCATATTTTGCAATAAATTACCAGCGTTGTGTCATCGCGCTTCTCTTTATTTTCTATGCAATCAAACCTAAACCTATACCTATTTTTCTTTCTTTCTTCTTTTTTTATTTTTTTTTTATTTTAGATGGGTTTGCTCTCGACTCTAGGTCACTTAGTCTAGGTCAGCGATGACAGAGACAAAGTCGACGATGGAGTGAGCTTACCCAGAACAAGCCTGTTCACTCTCTCTTTGAAGAGATTTGGGTTGTATGCGGTCGGAAACACAGGCGCAGGTAGAGAATTCCACTCTGTGCGCATTATAAAAGATGTTTGGAAGCGCTTAGTGCGAATTGGTGGAATAGCAACTAGGTAGGGATGGTAACTTGCAATGCGCCTAGATGTCCGATGGTAGAAGGGGGCTGGTGGAATGAGGTCGTGGAGTTCTTGGGCACACTCACCGAAGTACAATCTGTAGAAGACCGACAAGCAGGCAACCTTACGGCGATGAGCCAAGCTGTGAAGCTTGGCATCCACCAGTTTTATGTCGCCAATGAGTCTCTTAGCTCTGCGTTCCACCGAGTCAAGCGCGGCAAGTTGGTATTTAGCTGAGCCATCTCAAAGGTGGCTGCAATACTCCATGCAGGATCAGACTTCGCTTTGTACAGGGTTAAAAGCTGTCCAGGCGTAAAGTATCGCTTCACCCTATTTAGGATGCCGAGCTTCTTTTCAATGACCGCGCTTTAGCTGTTGTCAGCCTCTTATGATACCGTTGGCAGAAGATCCATATCTTTTTATTTTAATACTATACCAAATAGCATACCTGAATATTAATCGCTGTATGATTTAAACGGAATGAATAAAATATACTAGACATTGAGCTATTTATTAAGATTTTGGTAAGCTCTAAATGTTTTCTGTTAGCAAATATAGTGTGTATATGCTTCAAAGCTAACTTAGCAGAGTCATAATCAGCCTATAATGTCCCCAATGCTGGAACACAGGCCTCCTCTCTGTGAGAGGGAATGGGCCATAATCCACCATGCGGGCCCAGTGCGGGTTGGTAGATGTTACCGAGTCTGACGGTACCGAGTATGTAGCCGAGTCAGACTGCTTATAATTCGTGGTAAGTGGCTAGAATTTTACCTTGGCTTTACTTTGCAAACACATAAATATCAAGCTGATGTGTCTATTTGCTGATAACATTATTTTAGTGAAGTAGAGCGACTATTTTTATTAACTATTGACCCAAATGGTAGACTTTTATGAGTAACCTAATATTTGTATAGCAAAAAATATTTTTTTATTACAGTAGATACTTATAAATACTACCTTGTACTCACGATTTAAAAGAAAAAACTTATAGTACTCAAATGCTTGTAATACCGCCTTTCTACTCCAGAATATGAAAAATGAAGTTAGTAATCAAAGAAATTCTGCATTATTTTGCTCTTTGTAGAATTAAGTTCTTTAAAGAAAGACGAGCGGTGCTCGGAGTAGAATTTAATAATAAGTAAAAGAAGAGAAAATCAAAATCATTCCATAGATATTTCTGAAATGAGAACATTAATAAGATAAATGTAAATTACCATAAAGTTTGACGAGTTCTTAATATTATATGAATGGACATGATGCATTTTTTTACTAGCTAATTTATTTTACTAGCTAATTGCCTACATGTCTGCCTCAGCAGACCAAATTTTTCGTACTTCTATTAGGTCGACTTTTTATGGAAGGCAGTATTTCTCTTTAACTCGATGGGCTAAGCAAATATGCAACAGCCGCCCGAACTGTAAGCCTATTACACTGCAAATCATCCACCTTTATTTTATCCTACCACCTGAGACGATTTGCTATCATACGTTTCATTGCAAAATCTCAATACCTAGAAAAAAGTTTGAAGTTAAAGCTTCTGCCAAATTGTCACGTCAGGAATGATGCAAGTTGTTGACAAAGTTGACTGTGCTAAATCTCAAAAAACAACTAACTATTTAATCCTAGCAATCTACTAACAAAGAACTTAAAACCTAATCGTTTGTGTAAACTAGCCTCCTCAATACTTTGAAACGACTTTAATGTTACAATTTTATTCTGCTCGCGACTTTCATTCTACCTTTGAAATAACCGTCTTTATAACTACCACTTTGTGGGAAAAGGATTTGGAAACTAGTTACCGGGACTAATCGTTAGATGTTAGTGGCACTTTTGGGGTAAATATAAGCGGCTTCGTAACAATTGTTGTTTAATTGTGCGCATTACGCAATCTGTATTTATTGTCTTTGGTTTTGAGCTGCCCTGACATCACATGGACAACATTGTCAAACTTTTAAAGTTTTGAATACGAGGCTTTTGGCTACTTTTTATTTGTGTATGTATTTGGTCTAGTTTTTTGTAATGTGCGTCTTGTTTGTGCAGAATATCCTTTTTTTTAAATTGGTTCTTTTAAACGCTTGAAATGGGAGTACTGGTTTTGTGTGTCGTTTGCATTATATTTTTCCTACACTCTAGGATTAAGTAGAGGTAACAAATGGTTTACCGCAAACAAGATTCTGATCGTACATAGGCACGTTCTGTAACGTTAGTATAACTGATAGTTACTTGAGAGTGATCAGCACATTAGTAGTAAAAAAAGTTTAGTTAAGAAAGAAACTGCACTTGATTCAATGGAGGTCAGATAAAAACGATGATAGACATTATTTGTATTTAATTTGGCACACAGACAGACCATGTCTTTTGTTAAGACATAGTATACTTTATATCCGGACACACGAATTATTTCCTCTAGAATACAAGTGAATATGCAGGCAGCAGCTAGTGATATAACTGTCAACATCTTACCTTGGCAGCTGGTGAACTGGATGGCTCATCGAACAGCGCCCAGACTTTGGGTTTGACTCTCTGCCAGATGCCCACGTCTCCTGCCAGGTATGCCTCTTCATAGCCAAAGAGTCTCGCGATTTCCTCTTCAGAGGGCTTCTCACTGTCAATGTCCAATTTGTCGAGGATTGCCAGGGTATTCTGGTAACAAAAGGAAATTAAAATTTAAAATCTATAAAATGTATGCGAGATAAGAGTTACTGGTATCAAAGGTTTTGTAAATTAAACCCGTTTTATGAATGTCCTGATGATTGGAAATCATTATCAAATTGACCCGTCAAAGTGATATCGTTTGGGGTTTCGCAAAAAAATGGGTTTCACACATCAGTGTGAAACTATTTTATTGGGAAACTCGACTTATAATGGATCACCAACAAATGTCAGGACAAGTCCGGTTTAAAAAAAAACATAAGTATTGTACAGTCAATTCCGCTTTGAACCTTGCTAACAAGCCTAATATGTTTGACACGACAAAGCTTTTATCGAAATATAGCTTTGAAGTAGGTAGTTTTATTTTCACGAAATACCGCCATCATGCACCACAAAAATAAAATTCTGACATGTTTTTTTTGTTTTTTTTTTCAAGTTCCCTAACCATTTCATATTTCAGTCCATTGTCAACGAAGCCCCAAATTGGAGCCTCAAATTTTACTTCGTTAAAAAGACTTCGTTTTTCCAATCACAAGGTAGAAACCCAAATTTTCCTCCTCCTAATATTTGTAATGAGAAAAGGCTCCAAGCTATATAGGGAGGGGATAAAAATAGGCTTTTTGCTTTAAGTGGTTTGATCTTCATAAACGAACACTTTTGGACAAGTTGAGACGGGAAGACGTTACCTATTTATTTTTATGTTTTTTTCCGCGAGCGACTTAATAAAGAAATTAATTTAAAAATGTAACAATATGAGTACTTAAATGAAATAAAGAAAATAAATTACATAATTAAGAGGTTTTTTAATGTAATTTGGGTAGTTGCATTGGTTACGGTTACTTAGTAACAAATAACTGATACGAGCAGTTGTAAATATTCTGTGCACAAAGCATTTAAAATTCATAGCAGGCACCGACTTGTTTCAGTAGAAAGTTCGTAAATTCTGAGCGTTTAAAATCACAGTTGGTTTAATAATATGCACAAAGTGATAGCCACAAATAATTACCACAGAAGAAAAAAATACGGCTTGCATTAAAACATTTAATTTAGCTTTTCTACTGTAGCAGGAGTGCACTCAGTGGCGCAATTTTCACTTTACAAATGCTAATTGCTCCGCCAAGTCAACGCGCGTTGATAGGTTCACTCAAGTTCCATCTTACTTTTTATTGTACAAATTAGTTTTATCTGAGGTTCTAGAAGTAAAACGTATATTACAAAACAATAAAGCTATCTGTGTGTCGCGGGAAAGCTTAGTAAGATTTATTGAAAAAAACTTTTTTACAACAAACAACCGACTTTTTTGGCCACCGACTTCCGAAATTAAAGTTATTTTTCACGTCTTTTAGTGTTTTTTGTAAGTCGGTTGTTTTATTTGTAAAAAAGGTTTTTACTTTTTAGTTGTGGTACCTACACTTCATATAAATTCGTATACCACTACTTAATATGTAAATAACAGGACAGGAAATTATTAAAACATCATCAATATAAACTAAATGGAAAAAATACGCAGTATTAAGTATAACTCAAAAACTACTAGTCAGAACTTGATCAAATTTATATGAGACCACACGGAAAGCACCAACTTTCAAATAAAAAAGAATCATCCAAATCGGTTCACCTCGAAAAAAGTTCTGAGCTAACACACTTTTTTTTTTAAATACAGTCGAATTGAGAACCTCATTTTTTTGAAGTCGGTTAAACAAAAAGCATGAAATTCATGTAAGAAACTTAACGTAGGTTTTGGCTAAAGACAAAACTAAAAAAAAAAAAAAAATTTTCGTTTTCTTTTATAATATAAACATGTAGGACCACGCTCAATGAAGTGTTCCGTAGTTGGAATGAATTTATCCCAAGAACGAACATATCATTGTAGTTGTGTGTAAAAACATGTTCAGTGTACATTGTACGTGTACAGGAGGTACCCTTAAAAAATGTTGTGATTAATATGTATAGCCATGCCAAATTATAGCCTTCTAGTACTTAAGAGTCTCTGAGCTAAGCTGCGGACCGACGGACACACGGACATGGCGAAACTTTAGGGTTTCTTTGTTGACTACGGAACCCTAAAAACGATATCTTACGAAAAACGTTTTTCTCTCAAGCTTTTTAACGAACCAAGATAAAAAGCGATAAGAAACATCAAAGTTATTATAACTCGGTAAACAAATACAATATAGACATGTAAAATAACTTTTAAACTATGAAGTTACTAAAAACTTTGGCCCCCTTGTTTACCCTTATTACGAGTATTTTGTTGCACGAAAAATATTCATGTGTAAATGTAGGTAAGATACTTGAGAGATTTCGTTATCTAAAATATTAAAACAGGTTTCTTAATAAATGAGAATATACAAACTAAGGAAAAACACGGTG
Organism: Griposia aprilina; assembly: GCA_916610205.1. Classification (NCBI taxonomy): domain Eukaryota; kingdom Metazoa; phylum Arthropoda; class Insecta; order Lepidoptera; family Noctuidae; genus Griposia; species Griposia aprilina. The sequence continues at coordinate 20,351,669 of OU744302.1, read as the reverse complement.
ATGTTAAGTTAATGTTAATCAGACGAAACTTTGCGGAAATCCATGACAGTCAAATGTTAAGTAAAAAAATCTTTAGTTTTAATTCCGAATTACCAAGATCCAGGCTTGGATACCCAAACCAGTGCTAGTTAGATACAGAGTGATTGGTAATTGGGCATACATAAATAATAATCTATCGACTAATTTCAGGTTAATTCGGAGTTAACTAATTTTAAGTTAACTAATTTCAGAGAGACTCATCAAAATATAAATCTGAAAATAACGGAATGAACAAGTAAACAACCGGCCAAGTGCGGTCGGATTACGTACAATGAAGGGTTCCGTAGTTGCGATAAATTTATCCCAAGGACAAACTTATCTTAGTAGTTGAAAAAATATTCTCCCATGAATTGATAAACGTCACGGCAAATTCTCCAAAAAAAATGGGAAATTCTCAAAAAAGAATCGGACAAATAATAAAATTACAAATTACCAATTTTCAGGCTTTTTCCTTTATTTGTGTTGCTCTTGCCATAGTGCATCTTGCTTCTTGCCAAATTTAATGATTCTAGGTCAGCGGGAAGTACCCTATAAGTTTTGATTTCTTTGCGAGTATCAAAAGAATGTCGCTTATATGGCCGTATTATTTTATTGCGTTGACTTAGAAGCTTGATTTATTTAGAGCTCCAAAGGACCGTAGACCTACATAGTTGATATTAATTTCAACTTGATATCTCAAAGTTTTCTTGAAGAAAAGGGTTTTGACAGACTGACAGACGAACGGACGGACGGAAAACGAAGCGAGCCGCTTTTTCCTTTTGAGGCACGTAACCCTAAAAGCATAAGAATTTATTACAAAGTTAAAATAACGAGTTTCTAATTAGTCATAAATTAAGCCAACATTGTTCAACTAGAACTAATAAAGGTTATTAAAGCTCGTTTTAAAAGATATATGGCTTGATTATGTTTGATAAAAGATAATATAAGTATGATGATAAAGTAGAAAGTTCGCGAAAAACTTCGCAAGTGGAATTCTGAAACTGTTGGTGAAGTTTGTGGTTCATTAACATTAGGGTTAGGTATAATGAATATCCTTAGTGCTTTAAAATAGGTTGCATTAAACCCTCTACTTGTTTGTATTTCCAGTGCGTGTCTTAAATTAAATATTGCACGCCTCATAAGCGAAGCGCGTGAGGTAGTGCTCTACTCTCGCCAAACCAAGAACAAGTAATTCCTTGAGCTAAAATGTCTCTATTTACTTCATATCGCACTTGTAGATTAATATTCACACTCGAACGTCAAGAAAAGACACTAGTTTCAACACTCAAGTTATTTTCAAAATAAATTTTAATATTTATAATAATGAAAAGCTGTTTAAAAAACATATTTTGTGGACATCCGTGTGTCTGATGTATGGATCCTAGCGTGGTCACGATAACTCCTGAAAAAAATATCTAATCGAATCCATTTTTTTAAACGCTCCAGTATTATCGAAAACTAAGTCCTTTCGAAAATCACGGTCTAATTCAATGTAGTTTATTTGTGATTAGTAATATAAAATTACGACTGGAGATTGCGTTCGTTTTTCTTATAGAATTGAATGAGATTATCAGGCGTGCACTTTAGGATTTTCCATTTTTTTTCTTTCTTTTCTTTATTTCTTCTTTCATTGCCCAAAAGATCAAACATATTATACCACAATTAATAGCATGCAGGCTGCAGTGGCAACCAGCGTGCATAAGATCGTGTTTCTGTGGAAATAATGAAATTATCCTTTTTGATTCTTCACGCCACTAGTTAATTTAATTTGTCTTTTTCTTTACCGCGCCATTAACTGAGAAGTTCCTCCCGATACGGGAGAAGACAAACTTTAAATGAATGTTCTTTAACGTAACTGGTAAAAAGTACTGAAGATAGCCTTAATATCAAAGAAATGTGATAAGACAGCTCACTATCGTCACCGCCCCGCTATCGTTAACGGTCTGCTAATTCTGCTATCGCTAAGTGACTGGTAACTGGGACTGCAGTTTACGTAGCTTAGCACACGGATTTTAGTAAAAAGACTTTCTGAAGAAGGCTCTTGGTTAGTAACGTTACTGTTGAGGGTTAGGAACGAGCAGGAGAGAAACACAATCTAGGAAGGACTACATTAGATTCATACATACATACATAAACTCACGCCTTCTTCCCATGGGGGTAGGCAGAAACTACAGAACACCATCTGCTACGATCCTTACATACTCCTTTTGCCTCGTTTGTGTTCATACATCTGGTCATAGACGCACGCCGGTTGCGAGTACTACGCACCTGGCCTTTCTGAAGAACATCACCAATAAGATTATATTATATACATTCAATTTATAGGAATTTCCGTTATATAAATAAATAAACAGATTAACTCTATTAAATGAAAAAGTACAATATTTAATTAGTAGGTACCTATTTCTGCAAAACTATGTTGTGGTTGGCTTCCAGGCTATCTGGATGCAGCTGAATACCAGTATTTTAGACGGAATGACTGCCTATCTGACCTCCACAACGCAGTTACTGGGTAATACGATACCCCTTGGTAATACTAGTTATCGGACTTTCGACCTTCTGACTAACCGTAACGACTGTCAAAGATCCACAAATGACAGCCAGGATCAACTGCTTAACGTGCTTTCCTATGCACGGAGGGGTCTCGGTATGTAAAGATAGTAACCCATGCACGGATCGACCGCGGCAAGCGTAGCTTAACCCGATCAATCGACTCGTACGGCTGTTATTTCTTAATCACGAGGACCTTTGTTTATTTTTTTAATTCTTGCAATTGCAACTATGATTTAATACATAACGCCGTTCTTAATTTTTATATTTATCTTTCTCACCAAGCTAAAACCACACAAAATCAATGTGAGCTGATTGTAACCTCTTCTCTCAGTAACACAAAATCCACTGAACAAACCTGAATTATTAAAGACAACATAACATAGAACCGACATTAACTTTCAACCATCTAACAAGTAATAAACTCGTATTTTAACTAAAGTTTTAGCAACAAAGTGTGAAGTAAAATTTTAGTTTTAATTAATAGTAATTAAAGTTGAATATCTGTTTTAACTTTAATCAGGGTTCTGGGAAGGTAGTGCCGGTGTGACGTCATCGTTACTGGATGGTAACTATAAAGGGATTTACACATTTATACGGGATGGCCTGTACCATTGATTGTTGCGAGAGAGACGAGATGTGGGTGAATATTCAGTACAATTGAGTTGTTATGTATGTACTAAGTAATACAGAAAAGGGTACTTCGTGCCAGGCCAAATATTAAACTACTTTAGTAGTACACCTTTTCCGACCGTATTTTTTTTTATAGTTTGGAAATCCTCATGAATTCATGTGGACACCATCACCCTCAGCGGCCGACCTTTTCTGACCGTAAAACGTGTTAAAGTTGAACAAAAAAATCAACTGTATAGTGTCCCTGGCAGGCTTCCTGTGTGTCTTAGAAAAAAAAAACTGATTATAGTGATAGTTGGAAGCTTGGCAAAGCTCATTTGGAACGCAAGAAATGTACTACTCTATGAATCTACTTATCTTTTTATTATGTACGTGTGAGAATAAAACAATAGGGTATTTTAGGGAAAAAGTCTAAAATTATATTATTGACATAGCTTAGGCAAAAAGCAGTCGGAAAACGATAGCTTTAGTTCATGAAATAGCAAACTAAATTTTAAAATTCCATTCAAAGGTTTCAGCTTTTTTGATCTGTTTCATAACACCATTAAATATGAAATAGATTTAAATAAACCACAGACTTGGCTAAAAGGTCTCAGCAACCAGGCCATAAAAATACCTATAAAAAAATCGCCATGTTTTTACGTCATACAGCTATGTAAACTTAGAAGTGTCAAGTGTCAACTATCAGCGTATCAACTATAATTGCTTACACAGCCAACTGACGTCATGACCACAGAGCAATATGGCGCCCACTGCGTCCAGCGTTTTCGTCAAACTACGCGCGAAATTTGAAAATGCAAAATTTTAATGCATTTTTATGGCACTTAACGATTGAATTATTTTTTTTTATTTTTTTAGTGTTTCATTAGCACTATAGAATCTAATTGAGACACTTTTCAAAAATGGGCGTAATACCCTATTTTATTCTTCTTTCTTTAAGGCGCTGCCCAAACGTAGGACACCGTAAAACGCTGTTTTTTCTCACACAGTTAGGCGTATTGGTACATATCACAAGCCAGATTTTTTGCTTCGTGTATTGTTGATGTTCAAAGAAAATACTTATATATACACAAAAATATTTCATAAAAATAAAATAGTATCATGATAAAAAAATCGTAAAAAGGAGTTCAAAAAAAAAAAAAACGTAGCAAAATTCTCAATATGTTGAGCATAAACTATCATATTTTATGTAATGATAATAAAGGGAAGTCAATCAACTAAAGAAATACCTAAAAAATATTCCACTGAGCCGTGCATTTATTTTTTTAATTTAATAAAACTGCAGTAGGTATTTGGTAGCCATTCGATTCAGTTAACATCAAACGCATCACTGTTTTAAACCATATTTGTTGCCGCGATGCGCTATTGTCAATTACCAAAAAAAAATCTTCGTACTGCGCCTTAAAGCGTGAATTTTTTAGAGCATGAATTTGGTAGGTTATCTATCTAGTCTTTTACACTCATTCGTTCAGTTACCCCCATGTTTTCTCGTAACATCATTATGTAAATGTAGTCTGAGTTTTTGTCTGGCCAAACTAGTACAATATTGTGATCTTACGCCAAGTTTGTCGCACTTATATCGCGAATATGAATACTTAATATAAGTCCCCCGCATGTTTTGGACTATGAATCGTCGCTGGCATGACCTCTTGTGGCACCCACGAGGAAAAAGAAGCTTGTTTTTTTTCTGCAGGATTTCTTTAGGTTTTTATAATATATTTTTTTAAAGCCAAAAGTTGGTGTAACTACTAAGTATTAACCTCTGTCTTACTATGACGTGATGTCATGTTAAAATATTGTTTTCTTTCTGTATTTAAGAAAATAATTTGATTAAAGTAGCTCTTTGGTCTCTTGGTCATAGGTTTGATTAATATTTACTGTTTTACTGGCTTTTGTACGCGGTTTCGCCCACCTGAAGGTTCGAAAGTATCCCACGGCAATGTATTACCGGGATAAAAAGTATCCAAGTCCTAACCCAGGGTCATGGTCTACTAGCACCCAATTTCATCGAAACTCTTTTACAGTTATGGTGTGAAAGGTAACAGACATACCGATTTACTTAAGTACCTACTTGTAATATAAAAAGTAGACATTTTCTAGTAAAGAAAAGAGTTTTTACTTAGCGTTTTTGAGGTGACTACTTCGCGAGTGTCACACTTGCTGCGTTAAACGGAACGTAGAACGTCTCCTTTTTAACCGACTTCCAAAAAGGGAGGAGGTTATATGTTCGGCTGTATGTATATTTTGTTACAAAACGACGTAGGCACTGTACTCACCTACATCTCTTAGTACAAGATTCCATTTAACCACTTAAAACTCACATGAGTACGTAATGATAAATATGACGGAGAAGGTACGTCTCTATCGTTATCATCCTATTGTGGGCGTACTATGGGAAGTGTTGATTATTGCGTAATAGAAAAACCGTTTTCAAATTATAATTTACGAACAAATTAATCAAACTAGCGAATCACACACTGTTGGACCTGTGGACCTGTGTTGTCATGTACATGACACAACTCTAAAGAACACGTGATATTTTCTAAACGTGTTCACTGCTTAACCGCCAACCTCTGCTTTTACTCTGGTCGAGCGTTAGAGTTTTGTTGTAGACTCTGTCGAGCGCCGCCTGGTGGCGCTGGCGTCCCGGTTAGTCAAAGTCAAACGATTAATTAAATGTATTTCCGATAAAAATATATAGGTATAAGCTCTAAAAAACTCAACCTATATTTTCGACAATCTGTTATGTAGTCAAACCCACATTAGGTGCTAAGGATAACACTAAAAGTGTCGCATTGCCGAATACTTGTTAGACCATTATCCTTAATCGATTCTCAAGACACGGACTGAATCTTAAAGCAGCTGGTATCCGCTATATTACTCTTTTTAATACAAGATCAGCAATCAGTGAGGTAATTAAAATAAATAACGGAAAAGCAATTTAGCTGATTGGGTGAAATGGGATTAAAAGAGATTGGGAGTCTTTTTCTTAGTATTTAGTTCTTACAGCCGTACTCGCAGACGTCTTTAAGAGTTAATAGAATAGAAAGTTTGATAAGTATATCTACTGAAATATTATAATTTGCTTCATTATCTAGTGGTCGCAAAAGCTATTGCTGAGCATGAGGTCCTGGGTTCGATTCGCGGGTCGGGCAAAATGTTATTTGGTTTTTTATCCAGAATTTCTCAGCAGCCCGGAGTCTGGATCAGTGACTGGTTGAAGGCAATAGGCTCGCCCTTATTACTTAAGGGACATACAGACGTGATGTTATGTAGTATAATTTCCTTGCCCTAATCAAAATTCACGGCCTCAGAAAAATCTGCCAAAAATACTGAAATATTAGTAGGTACTTCACATATATTTCCGACAATAATAAGGAAAACAAAATCTGATTAGCAAATATATGGATGAAGTTTAAAGGTATTTAAAAACTCCATACAATTCCATAACGAAAAAGTTTCAAGATTTTTCTTCAACTACAAATTATAAATATATCGTGTCTCATTATTATTCCGTCCGTATATACAGGGTCGTTTATTATTCAAGCACGAGCTTTGACCGCATTGCCAAGTGCCGAAGCTATTTCTTTTGGATCATCCTGTGTGTGATCTTTAAATCGGATGAATCAATCTTTTGCAGGATCTCATTTGTACGGATTTATTTTGAAACCGATGCTTTCGGATATAGTTGTATGTTTTATATGTACACTGTATCTTCTGAGCTTTTAAATACTGTAAAGATACCACCGTCTATCATGTCATCCATGGGTGACAGCTATATATACACAATCATTTACATCTGTCACTGATAATAAATACACTCGAGAGCAATGAATCCGGGTCACTTAAAGAATCCTAAAAATCTCGGAAACTAAAAATGCTAGGTTAATGCAATAAATTGTATTTAATAGACAATGTAATACTCCTTAAATGAAGGTATTAAAACTTCTTAGATATTGTAAAGTTATATCATAAAAAAATCAAATTTGAAAAAGGGCCACTTTCGAAGATGGAACTACGAAATTACAGCATTTGGTTTTGCTTTTGTTTGTAATCTGTCATTTATGTGGGTACATAAACCATGTTGATAGTGCTCTATATTCATTATTCAAGCTGAAATTATGTCGCTTACGCCTGAAGAATGCACCAGAATACTTACAATGCTGGAAACCGGCCGGAGTCAGCGCGATACAGCCAGGACTGTCGGTGTGTCGCTGTCAACAGTACAAAGAGTTCTCCGACGTTACGAAGAAACTGGTTCTAACCTACGCAGACCAGGAACGGGCAGAACCAGGTGTACCACAGCACGAGAAGACCGATACTTGGTGAACACCATGCTTCGAAATCGCTGTCTCACAGGAACTGAACTCACAAATCAGTTTCGACGCCTCGGAGGAAGTAACCCAAGTGCATGGACAGTAAGACGTCGGCTTGCTGAATCTAACTTAAAACCCCTTAGACCTGCAAACGGCCCTAAACTGGAGCGTGGGCATCGTATTTCAAGACTAAGATATGCCCAGAGCCACGTAAATTGGAGTATTGAAGATTGGTCAAAAGTTATGTTCTCCGACGAATCAAAATTTATGCTCTACAAGCACGATGGAAGACACAGAGTGTATCGAAGACCAGGGGAAAGATTCAAGCAAGCATGCATCGAAGAAAAAGTAGCCTACGGTGGTGGGTCTGTACTTGTGTGGGCCGGAATTTCTTCTGAAAGTCGCACAGAGCTGGTGATCATAGAAAACGGCTCTTTAACTAGCGTAAGATATGTGGAAGAAATCCTCAATGATCACGTTGGTCCATTTATGGTCAATTTAGGTGAGGATGCTATATTTATGCATGACAATGCCCGACCTCATACAGGTAGGATTGTGAATGACTACCTTCAAGAGATGAACATTACTCGTATGGAGTGGCCAGCGCGCAGCCCGGATATCAACCCGATCGAGCATGCTTGGGACGAGCTAGGCAGATGCGTAAAACAACGAAACCCTCCCCCAATCACGCTTCGTGAGCTCAAAATTGCTCTCACAGAGGAATGGGAGAATATTCCCCAAAATCGTATAAGGAACTTGGTGTACAGCATGCCAAACCGCGTAAACGCAGTAATGGAAGCACGAGCAGGCAATACGAAGTATTAAAATTCAAGAAAATCGTAAAAAAGTTCAAAAATTTCATGTTTCCTATTTTTGTTTTAAGGAGAGATCAGCAGTTTTTTTCTTTATGTAATTTTGTGTTAATAAAATGTATGGTGACTCATATTTTTTTTACTTTCATTTAAGGAGTATTACATTGTCTATTAAATACAATTTATTGCATTAACCTATCATTTTTAGTTTCCGAGATTTTTAACATTCTTTAAGTGACCCGGATTCATTGCTCTCGAGTGTAGATAGCTTTAGATTGATTTTCCTAAACATTCTTAGTTTGTCTAATATCATTAATTATCATAATGTCAGCCTTCGTCCATTGCTGGGCATAGGCCTCACTCAAGCCTCTCCACATCGACCGATTCTATGTTTCTTGCAACCAGCAGAGTCCTGCAGCCTTCACAAGGTTACCAATAAACCTTGTGGGACGCCTTCCAAAGCTACGCCTTCTGGTACCCGGTTTTGTCTATATTATTATTAAACTATCCTCTCGCAAGCCTGGTAGACGAAGTCACTTTATAAATAAGCAGTACATAAGCAATTAATGTTTCTTACACATCAGATTTCCTTTGTTGTGTTAACATAAAAAAAGAAATAAATCGTAGACTTAGAGCGAAGGAAATGAATACAGAACGACAAAAGGTACTACCAACATACGTAATTATTTCTACCGCTCAGGAATAATTGCGGTAGTCTATCTGGTAGGCCAAACGTAATGGCCCAGTGGTTAACGCCTCAACTCTCACGCACGAGGTGGTTGGTTCAAATCCGGGCAAGTACCAATGACTTTTTCAATTCATATGTATTTTCAGAATTTATTTTGGACATTATTGACATAGGGGAAGGAAATAACATCGTGAGGAAACCTGGGCTTATTGATAATATAAATCTGAATTACCAACCCTTCTTGAAAAAAATCGTGCCTTCTCTGTATGAGAAGAAGCCTTTGCCCTGCAGTGGACAGTAATAGGCTGGTATTTAGAAGATCTGATATTACATGACACATTTCCTGTTTGTTTCTCGGTGTCAGATGCAATATTAATATAATACTCAAACTTGGCATTACAAGACTGTTCCTTGCAGATAAACAGATAGTACTGTATTTTATAAAGCTAGCGTTGTAAACAAAATCTAAATCGAATTTCAAACATTGCATTATACCCGAGGAGCCGATACAGCTTTCGATTTCATTTCCTTCGCTTAATCTAGCTCAGTTTATATTTCTGTTATTTTTCATATAAGTTTTTAGAGCTTAAGAAAGGAAAATGTGAACTGTATAGTTTCCGAAAGCGAAGCATACTAAGCGATTACTAAGACCCTGTGAGTCTGTTTGACTTTTCTGACTGAAATATATAGTGTTTTTAGGGTTATGTACCTCTAAAGGAAAAAACGGAACCCTTAAAGGATCACTGCATTGTCTATTCGTCCGTCTGTCTGTCTGTTAAGATCCTTTTTCACAGGAACGCGTGTAGGTATGAAGTTGAAATTAATATCAAATACGTAGGATGATTGATGATGATGAGCTTGACAAGATTTTGCGGAACATATGTTCTGTTATTTTGGGAGGGCTTGACCAAAGCCATGACCACCTAGAGTATGTCGGTCGATATCTGAGACAGCCTGTAATGTAAGTGCCGTGCAAGAAAGATAACGACGTTAAGCAGCAACATCCTTATATTACGTGTTACCTTTTACTTAGCATTTAAATGAATACATCAAGGATGTTAAGTATAACAGCATCCTAAAAGCGTAACACACTTTCAATGACAATCTGAATCATTTTGACCATTATTGCTAATCCATTGCTTCATATGTTCGAGAAAATTGTCGGCTCAGCAACGTAAATAACGCAATGAATGTTGTTAAGGTGTCAAAATGAAAGCTATGGCTACTATTAGTGTGTTACGCAATTGTCCCGTTGTTCATTGTAAAGCAATAGATTTTTATGAAGTCGTTTGACATTACTACATAATCAATGAATCACCAAATATCAACACACCGGTTGTTGTTCGCAATAAAATCAACAAAAACATAACCTAACATCACGCCTGTATTCCCCGAAGGATTAGGCCGAGGTGGACCTATAGTACACCCACATTTTGCCAGTTATGTTTAAGTTCCATGTAATAGGGGGCGAGCCTATTGCCATCAACCGGGCACAAATCCAGACTCCGTGCCGTGTGTGAGAAATTCCAGATGGAAAAACCCAATAACACTTTGCCCGACCCAGGAATCGAACCCGAGACCTCATGCTCAGCAGTAGCGCTTGCGACCACTAGACCAACGAGGCAGTAAAAAAAAAATCAAAAAAAAAACAATAAAATCTGTAACAAAACTTTATTTTTAAACCGGTGTCAGCCTCAATGTTTTTTTCTATATTTTTATTTCATAAAAGAAGGAGCAGTATTTGGCCTCGATTTAAGGATCATGATGAAGATTGATGAAGGTGTAGAAAATATGATTTTCATTACTCCGAGTAAGCCAGGTGATTTTTTTTTAATATCCGCCTTAATTTTATATTGCTGGCCGTTTAGCTGACTTCAGAAAAGGGAAGGAAGTCCGTAGCTTGATGAAAATTACAATTGCTTTATGTTAGTATACCTAGCAAGAGTGTCAGGGGCATCGAGACGCAACCTGCTAGGATGGACTCAGTATATGATTCTGAACCGTTGAAATTTTTCGACAGTTATTAAAAAAAATAAACTGTTCCATACATTTTGACCGCGTAGGTATTGCACTTTTTTTATGAAACAGCAATTTATTTTTTTTGATAACCGACGATAAAGTTTTACTCCAGGGGGTCTAGAACCATGAGCTGAATTCATGGTTTCAGTTCGCTCGTCGTATCCCTGCCACCGTATATACGCTGTCTATAAATTTAAATATAGAAGTGAAAGAAATAAGAACTTAATTAAAGAAGTTAGCTAAATTGTCGCTTACCAAAAAAAAATAACAAATAAGTACTTTAAAGTAAATGGTTAGTTAATGCCAAGAAACGTCTATGAGTGCGACAGTAAATCTAAAAGATAACTTTTTAACAATGTTTTGTACGAACTACGGCTCAGATTATGCACCTCTATTCTAAGTATTTAAAACCTACAGTAGAAATACAAGACAAAACTGTCGTTCAACTATGTACCAATACACAATTGCACCAATAAAAATAAAAAATCAATTTTTCACGAATGCGTTCCGCAAATGATACTAACAGCCGGGTACCGCATACCGTGCCAGGTATCGTTTCGGGTACAACGAGTACAACGGGTACATAAACAAAGGATCACGATTCCATTATCGGGGATTACGGGCGGTTTTCAGCTGGTCAGGCTACCGACCGCGATTTGGCGATATGATTGAACATTGTGCTTTTTATCTGGGGTGAATGTAGAGGGAATATTTTGGTGATGTTTATTTTTTATTGTGTATGCATTTTGGAAAAAAATAGGCCATTCTATAATCATCTTGAAGTAGCAATAGCCCAGAGTTAATTAAAATATCAAACTATTTTATTTGCACTGTTAACTTATGCACGAAGATGTTTACCCATAAAAGCAACATTTATAGCATATTCGTAGTACCAGAGGACCTGGTAGATAGGTGACAATTCGTTTTTCTACAATGACTTCTAACAGGAAAGAAATAAGCTTTTTGGTAAATGATAAATGATTTTATTTCTGTAAGTTGATTTGTCCAAACACTTTTACACGTCAATCATATTTTTAAACAATATGAGGGCGGCATTTCCGACTTGACTACTCTGAGAAGAAAGGCCGAAACAAACTCAGAGGTCACTTTCTCTTTTAAAGTCCAGACATAATCTTGGTCAGATCAAGTGAAGACCATGTAGATTGGTATCTGAAATGGTAGCTTGTCATGGTCATTCAAATACATTTTCGACATTTTCATTATCGTTGTTGCTGATACATATAATGTTTTGTCTAAGCCAAAGGTTTATTAACAAGAATCTAACCCACGCTTTCCCTACCAAATAAAAAAAAATCTATGGACCATCAATAGATCTAAATAAAGACGACCTAAAAAGTAAAAATAATGGTCATTACCGTATTTTAGTAGGTGGAAACGTCTTAATAATGAGTAGTCACGTCTGATACAATTATGGTGTGTTGCATTTAGCTAAATGAATTGACTTGACTTTGCAATGTAAGGTTTATGTAAAGTCCTCCAGACCGTATTTCGGCCATGGCGGCGAATCTCAACGGAAACTAGCCTTCGGCGCGCGAAATGTGATAGTGCACAAGTGTGTGCGCAGATACAGGTGCACTCTCTCTTCCCTCACTTTCATAGTCCGATAGGACGGTAATCCGATACGACTGAAGAGAGATCAGGCGCAGGACCAACAGCTTAGCGCCCCGTTGGTCTCGTTGGTGCAAGCGTGACTGCTGAGCGTGGGGTTCTGGGTTGGATTGCCAAGTCGGGCAAAGTGTTATTGGGTTTTTCCATTAGGAATTTCATAGTAACAGCCCGGAGTTTGGAAGGTGGCGGTGTGATACCCGTGTGCCTCGAAAAGCCCGGCAAAGTTTAGATAAGCAATTCAAAAATAGATTCTACACCTAACTCTACCACAAAGCGATTTAGCATAAACCCAGCTAAACTAAAATAGGAATAGACAAGCCACAGTGGCCGGCGGTCTGATTAGCTTTGGGGGGACATAGCCACACAGTGGCGCTTTGCTTTGCGGTGGTCTCACAGGCTCAAAGGACATTTATATTTCAGCTGAATATATTTGGTTGTGACAATATTGGTTGTGTATTTGCAACATGGGGGCTTTTGGTCGGATAGTAGATAGTTTGGTCTGTTAGAACTAGTAAAGGATACACTATCAAAGCAGCAATAGCCGAAAGGCTAAAGGTTTTCTAGTGAGCAACTTTACAATAGGTTAAAAGCTTTATTCTGTTTATAGTTGTTGACTGGTATATTAGTGATGTGCGAACGACATTTTTACGGAATGGTATAATTGTACTATATGTCGCTTTTCCTGTCTGTCTCTGACAAATTAGTTCTTCTATAATACACAATTTATTTTCATGCGGTTTTTACCATCATCTGGCTAGAGAATTTATATTTATTATACGGAAGGTTTATGTACATTTTTTATTTATTTAACTTAGATATGGCACAAAAATCTCGACGTTTGCCAAAATGTCGCCACATTTGCAGATTGCATCCGTGCGAAGCATGGGCGCGGGTCACTTGTTGGAGATAATTTACTTACCGCATATTGGTAGTAGTCATGGACGAAAAAAATAACTCGGGCGGAAGTCTTGTCCGCTAAGACAAAACTGAGTCCCGTTTATGTGTGAATATATTTATGTGTGAGTGTTGTCGTTTGCGCGCGTAGTGGCTGGCCGTCGCGTCGGCGTTGGTCGACTAATGTGAGAATGTTTGCGTACAGCGAGCTGGCCAACTTGAAGGACACAGTTTTTTTTGCGAGATTCTGTCCGACTTTTTTTGTTGGTCCATGGTATGTAGTAGTAGTTATTATTTTTTGGCACAAATAGTAACCAGTGTCAAATTCAAATGAGCCCTTACTCGTTATTTTATGGTTAAAAAATATTTTCTTTAATAAACAAAGAAGTAAAAGAATAATAACAAAAATACCAGACTTAAGATATCTACATTTGGATTATTTGACAACCGATTGGCGTAATATTAGTATGACCTAGAAACGGTCGGCTCTGTCTGGATATTTATTTGCTTATATAAAACCGATGAAAACGAGAATACGTAAGTATTCAATACTTCTAAGTGAAATAATATTATTATCATCACACATAAATAATATATTATATCTGCTACGATCTTTTATATTTATGTAGAAAAAAAAAACAGCTGGATTACTTTATATTTTTTTTTTCATTGCTATTTGCCTTACTGCTTCGCGTAATTTTAACTTCCACGTAAAAGTAACGGTAGAACCATTTTAATGTCGGTAAATGCAATAAATATTATGTATCTCAGAACAACAAGACACGTGTAAGCTGTAATCAAATATGACAGCGCGTCTAGAGGTTTTGCGACATTAAACATACAGAGTTAATTTTATTACGAATTTGACAGCTGCCAACTTGACGTAACCCCGAGTACCGAGGCGGTGGCCCGCCACAAAAATGGAAAACAAATGAAGATCGAGGAGATCGATCGAAAAGATGGCATTGATTTTTTGGTGATCATTGTGACTACCCTTGCAGAGCAGTGAGTTGATTGATTTGCGCTCGCGCCTCATGTACTAGCTCGCTCGTTTACATTATTGTTTATTCCGTAATATGATCAGAGATTTTTGTTTATTCAGAATATTATTGACTTTCATTTACTTACATCTCCTCGCCCGCATACCCACGCTGAAGAGACAATAAGACCTCTTCTGATAATGGCGAAGTATTATCTTCAAATACTTATAAAAAAAAGAAGCCCGTAGGTCCCGAACGGAAAAATGTTTATGTTATTTCCTTGAGACATTAAAAATAGGACAGTTTTTCAGAGAAGGTAAGTTTAGGCATCAAAATCAATCTGCCTGCCTTGTCTTAACTATGTTGGGGTCAGCTTCCAGTCAAACCACATGCAGCTGATTACCAGTAGTTTACATAGAGCGACTGCCTATCAGACCTCCACAACCCAGTTACTGGGTAACATGATACCCCTTGGTAAGACTGGTTGTCAGAAAGAACAATGGCGAATTCTTATTTGAAATAATTTTGACCGTTTATAAGTGACACGTATACGAAAGAAATTCAATTATTTATTTACGTTTTTTGTAACTATCGTATTATCTAGTTAAGGCCGAGTAAATAAATAATGTTTAATGAAAAGTTATTTGACTACTTCGTTCTAAAAGATTAGGGAATAGTTTGTTGGATTGGTTTAGTGTTGCCATTTTATATTTATTTTCCTAAATAGTAGGTATAGCGTAATTATCGAGGTGTTGTTATAATTTTGAGTTTGTTATTATATTAACATGGAGTAAATGAATAAATAACACATTTATTTTGTTATACCTATATCTAAGTTTATTCTGTGTTCTTATTTAGATAAGTATATTCCAATAAAGTGGGAAAAATATCAAATGTTATGGAAATTCTGAACTAAAAAGACTAGTAGGTACCTATTTAAAGTCATAAAAACATATAGCTTGGTTGTTGACATTGACAACCGTTGACAGTTTATAACTCTTGAGAAGCTTGCGCGCTGCCTTGTGTTGTTCAAAAGTTCAACTGAATATTTATTAATCTGCGCCTTCTCTAACAAAAAATCTTACACAAACTAGCTCAGAAAATGACGCTGAGTTTAATAATATATTTTTCATATAAAGACGTAATAATTTAATTTCTAATAAAACAATGTATGCGAAGCTGCCATTGTTCTTTGGTTGGGTTTCTGACTACCTGTAAGGACTGACAAAGATCTACGAATGACAGCCGGGACCAACGGCGTAACGTGCCTTCCGAGACACGGAGGGGTCTCGATATCTAGGTTAACCTTCGACCGACCCGTGCGGCTGTTATCATTTAAGGAAATAGCACACATATCAAATCGGAAAGGGATTGTTACCGTATCAACTCGAGCCATTCAGTATTCTTTGTATGAAACTCCCTACTGCAACGCCCACTAATCGGAATCGTAACTTAATCGCCTCGCCTCAGGACAAGCTCGCGTCCCGCGCTTACGGCTCGTCGTCCCCGCGGTTACGTCTCTCCGTACACGAGCGTCCACCCATGCCCCGTTCATCCCTCCCGCGGCCTGCCTGCAGCACACTACTATTGCCACACGTGCTGTCATCCGGTCGGCGAGTCGTAAGCGCGGCTTCGCCTAGCCGTAGCTGACTCGACGTATTGGAGCTGCTGATCCGCTTTAGTTACGTGCTTACGTCAGGTTGACGCCTGTTTGACTTCGAGGCTGTTGGGAATTGACCCCAACACCTTGCGCGCGGCCTGCATGAGCAGGCGGCGTGAACGCGTCACCGGCAAGCCGAGGCGCGGCGGCCACTCGCTTCCTCGGACTCCACCGCGACGAACGATACGCCTCTCTTAATTTAGAACCAAATAATTAGCACTAATTGTTTGTCCGTAAAAGTTTATATTTTGTAATTGTCGAACGGCATTAAACCATTGCCTATTTGATACTTTCCACTTCTTTCATTTGCTCCCGCGCTAACATTGATCCGGCTCGAAGGACCAATGTTAGCGCGGGATCACGCCGCCTGCTCATGCAGGCCGCGCGCAAGGTGTTGGGGCCCATTCCCAACAGAGGCGAAAGGCAATACGGTGACAATTCTTTCCCAGTTAATATGTGTGCTATGACTCTCTGTTAATTAATTCTTACACGCCGTAAATGCCAATACTGAAAATAATCCATAATTGATATGGAGTGTTTACCAGAACTTTGAGGAGCACTCCGCGGGCTTTTATCTAATAAATTCTAGCTCCTGGCTTGTTTTTGGACTCACTACTAAAATTCCTTTGAATTTATACTCAAGAACTCTCCATTCGGCTGTTTCAGACTGAAAGTCAATTATAACATATTAGCATATTAATTTTCCTATAGAAAAAGATTACAATGATCTTCTGGTGGAACATTTTGTCACTGAAATTCATTACTTTGTTTTAACTACTGTAGTTAACTTACTAACGCCTACATCATTATATATTTTTTTAGATAACTCCTTTCACAAACACTTTACTTGGCAGATGTGTAGTGTGAGACTTACTTATCGGCAACCAAAGAAATTCAAAATATTATTTCAACCAAAAATAAACACCAGGAAATATCAATATTTATTTAATTACCAACAATATCAAAAATCAACCCTCCACTGGGTGAAACCCACAAGCAATCAACGGGTCAATAAGACCGGATACATTATTAGCCTCGGACGTGACACGGTATTGTAATGCTGACATTTGCAAGGTCTGACCGCCCGCCCGCCGCGCCGCCGGTCGTATCGCCGGACGAAGTGACCGATGTCAAATCACTTTCACCACGGACACCCGGCGGAATTGTGTAGTGTGAATATTGCTTTGCTGGGTTCCCTTGTCAAGTCGTGTTTGCCTTACACTTTACTTTTGAAAATAAATTTCACACTAATTTCACAATAAGTTTAAAATAAACACGTCATTGTAAAAATAAATTAAAGAGTCAATTCACAGAAAAAAAAACAATACATATTACCTCTGTGAAACTGCCACTGCTGCTGTTATTTCGATGCCCTCTTTGGTTTAGTGGCCGTAAGCGCGACTACATGAGCATGAGGTTTTGGTTCGATCGCCAGGTCAGGCAGTGTTTTTTTTTTTTGTCTATATTTGGTCTAGATTTGTTCCCGGATGATGGCAATCACCTCAGCTCTTCATACTACATTGGACTTAAATATAACTGACGAAATGTGGGTGTGAACGTGTATATTAATAGTGCACAATTCTTAACTTGGTGCTGTTACTGATATTTTTTTTATAAGAAAATCTGTTATTACATTCCGCTTTAAACCAAGCAATCAAACTCAAAACTTCACGTCAACGGTAGTAATCAGAAAATTTATGTGACAGTAGGTACAGAAACCGTCCAATTTAAATGTATTTCTCAAAGCTTGAACAATTAACATTTAATGCAAAGATATTAAGTTAGAGCCGAACCGTCAACGGGTAGTTGACGGACGGGGTCGCTGGAGACCGTCGTAAATCGTTCAATTAGCACGGATCAGTTTCATTGGTAGGGTTAAATTATTTTATTGTTACAAGTTATAGGCGGAAAGCGGGAATAAATGTTGGTAGAGCTTAGAATCTTAGGACTACATTTATAATTCTGCTAACTGGATTTTGTAAGATAAACGATAATCGAGGGCGAGGGTCGATCTTTATCCAATATAATCATGGTTTTTATTTATTTATTTGTGTATTTCTTTTTCTAAACTATTTTTGCTTTATTTTCTTATTCTTACTTTTTGTTATGAATAAAATAAAAAATCCCCTAGTGGGATTTATGGCTGTCCGTAGGTGTGCCCGTGGCATCACAGCGGGCCCTATCAGAATACTACCGCTGTGGTTTTTTTTTTTATATCGCAGCATTATGCTGAGATAGGAGCCTTTTTGGACTCGCACAGGTCTTTTATTTTTACTTGTTTATGTTAGTTTTGTTAGTCATAAAAGCTCCTTTTTTATATGTTATTTATTTTTGTTTGGATTTCCTGTGCGTGTCCCAAATAAAATATGTTTCTTTCTTTCATTGTTTTTAATGGTTCAATAATGTGTGTGAGTTAATAAACAACTTTTAATAAGAATGTTATGCATGTTTTTGAGTGATGTATTTACACAGTATTATAGACTCGTGATTACCTATTGTGATTGTGACTATCCTTGTAAATATTATATATCGTTGGTGTGCCTTGCTTGATAAATAAAGTAAATAAACTAATAAATTGCAATAAAAAGATCTGAAATATCACTAAAAGTCGCACACTCGCCTTCTAAAGATGTTAGTGACTCTAAGACATAAATAAGTAAAACTATTCCAACATAATATAATATTTACTTTTCACTTGTACCGAGCACAAAGCTCTCAAAGCAACAGATGGTTCGACAACTAAAAAAATTACTTTTTTTGCCTTTTTATATATTTTCACAGAAAATGTGAAAGTTTTTAGTGAGCACTTATTTTCCTACAAGTCGAGCTACAGTTTCTACCATTCGGTTATATTTTATGTATGTTTTATTTCTTCTTTTAAGTAGTAACGTGCGGACCTAAGGAAAAACATACAGATGTTTACCTTCAATTTAGGTAGGTACGTGAAAACATTTCCTGTAATTTTTTTCATAACTCTTTATGTTTTCCTCTCAGATTTCATTAATTTAAATTCTGTATTTTGCTCGAATTTTTCTTCTTTCTTGTCTCTCTTTTTATAAATTCGACAGTTTCAACTCAATTCAAGCTTCATTCATAAAAATATTAATTCATTAATTGAAAACATATTTCTGTAAAAATTCATCGGACATTACCATTCAGAATTCAAATACCAACTACTTTCACTCCGTCCATTTTATTTTTGTACCACCCGCCAGCCATTTTCTAGACCCTTTTCCAAAACATTGGCTAAAAAATCTCCACCGTAAACTACAACCTTCTTCAATAAAGACATAGATTCTTTCCTGATCTCCCAATAGAATAGAATAGATAAGACATACGTTTGTGTTTCTAATGGAAATCCGATCATTGAACGAACAGCTCGACCCTCCCCCAGACCCAAAATCTTCAGACCCTTCTTTTCTGCCTTCAATAAAATAGCAGGTAAGAAAGTGGGATTTACTTTAATTGTTAGGTAGGTTGGTTCGTTGTTACAGATGTTTATTTACAGAAGAAACATAAACAAGACTGACAGAAAAACCAATACAAACACTATCGTTAGTCATCTAAGATTCATACCCAAAATAATTAAAAGCAAGTAGGTATACACTATTTCAACTTGTTCTTCATGGTATACTCGTAAGTAGAAATACATATTTCAGGCATTCCCAACTAGGTATTAAATTAATCTTTTTTATTTTATTTTCCTTACTAGCTTTAACACCCGGCATCGCCCGCGTGGAGGTCGAATCAAATCATGTAAATCCTTCTCCTTTAGAAATACATATATACTTACATAAGTGCCAAATATCATAATGTTCGGTCAAACGTTTTTGGAGTTCACTCTAGACTCACAAAATGTACGTTTATGATTTAACACTTTACTAAAGTTTCTAATAATATAATGCAATCATGATTCGAAAGACACGTAGCGCCATCTAGCGTCCTAAAGCAATTGTGATCGTCGAAAGCTACTGTTCGTTCCCTCGGGAATAGTACTTTTTTTTCTGGATGAAGATACTCTATGTCCTTTTCTGTACCCCTGACAACGTATATGCAAAATTTCTTGAAGATCGCTTCAATGGCTTAGGCGTGAAAAGGTAGCAAACAAACAAACTTACTTTTACATTTATAATATTAAAAAATTTAGGATTCAGGCAACCAACATCGATACATGTAATATGTTAAAGAGTATGTATATATTGTATGGCGTATAGTAGGTTTCCCTGTATAACTAGGCTAAGTTATTAAACGTAGAGTAGTGTAGAGTAGTAGTTAGTTTATTCATAAGCTCATCATGGGGTAAAATAATAACAAAGTCACGAGCAAACTATTCAGCTTGAAACATGGAACACTCCAAATATCATGCACGTGAGTAAAACTATAGCTATTATTTCCTATACATAATATTATAATAATAGACCTTTAATGATCACTGGACGACATACATTATTATGAGTTCTGCTGTTGACATCAATGAGCCTTTCTGTTATTCATGTGCTTAGTCTGAGCCATTGCCGATTTTTTTTTTAATGGAAGGAAGGATGTGCTAAGGTAACGGTGCGGTTTAAAGGAGGATTTACTTATAAAAAAATTAAAGAAACATGACCATACCATAGATAGACATGTTTCTTTCTAAATTTTCAATAAATCTTCACACTGCTTAGAAGCAGTGTGTTTTGGTAAAGATAAATGAGAGGCGACTAACAAAATTTATTTACAAGGCAAACGGTGAGTGACGCCCTAGGAGGGCGACGACATATAGTGACCTTATAGGTAATGCTCTTCAGAAAGGTTAGGTGCGTAGTACTCGCAACCGGCGTGAGTGTATGACTAGATGCATGATCGTAAACGAAGCAAAAGGAGTATGTAAGGATCGTAGCAGGTGGCGTGCTGTAATTTTTGCCTAACCCCATGGGAAGAAGGCGTGAGTATATTGGATTTTTTTAAATTGTTTTCTAGTACAAACTGAGATGTAAATCAATATCATTATCATCTCAAACACGTATCTACTCCATATGATCCAGGTAAACTTCGAAATAAGCGAACAATTCCAAACATAATTGAATCTATTCAATGTCGCACTGCTTTTGCAAGACGAGAAAAAGCTTTTCTTTCTGTATATTTATACAACAAAATTAATAGAGTCTTAAATTTTTATCCGTTAACACTACACGAATGTAATCTTAAAGTGAAGAACTGGCTCTTTACACTTGATTATGAAGATGTAGAAATAAATAAGAATAATAAATAATTAATCTCATTCTAAAAAACAACACATACATAGAACATACTTTTCTTTCATACACCTATTCATACACAAACACGAACGGGAACCCACCCACACGCACACTTACACACCTCCCACACACACACAGCACGATATAATAATTGAAAAACTAAATTATATTTTTGATGCTTTTTCATATATTTCATTTCTGTTGTTGTATTTTATTTTCTTTTGTTTCTACTTCTTTAAAATTGTTTTTTGTAGCACATGATTGTTCATTCATAATGTTGATATTAGTATCTAAACCAAATAAATTGGTAGCGGGCGCTGCCTCCTGACATACATGTACACCTAGTTCCGGAGTCAGAGGCTTCAAACAAGTTTCTGTAACTTATTATGTCAATAAAGAATTATTATTATTATTATCTCTAGGCTTTTCAAACTATGCTAGGGTCGGCTTCCAGTCTAACTAGATGCAGCTGAATGCCAGTATTTTTCATGGAGCGACACTGCCTTCAGCACCTTAAGTTCTGAGTTGAGCTTCACGATTACTGACAAATGCGTTAGTTATTTATGATCTGGCAGTTTGAGTAATTTATGCAGCCTACCCAAATATGCTTTCTTTGGAATTGTTCGTCAAATCGTTGAGCTCCTTAAGTTCTGAGTTGAGCTGCACGATTACTGACAAATGCGTGCACTGACTGGACAGGTCTACTCAATCTGTATGGTTCTTTCCTCAAAAGGCCATTGGAGACACCAATCTACATGGTCTTTAATGATCTGAATAAGAGTATGTTTGAACTTTAAAAGAGAATGTGACCTGTGAGTTTGTTTCGACCTTTCTTCTCAGAGTAGTCAGATAGGAAACGCCGACCTAATATAGTTTAAAAATATGATTAAGTGTGTAAAAGTGTTTGTACAAACCTACTTACAGAAATAAAATCTTTTTCCTTTAGTGTTAGTTCATGACACCTAAATATACGGGTGAGGATAATATAACAATAATTTTACTCCCAAACCATGTGTACATTTCTGGGACAATGACAATTTTATGTGCGTATTTCGGTCCAGTGGAAAGGATGGTATTAGTCCTTCTAAGGATGGTCTCTATGGAATAATAGGTATATAATGTTACACCATCTGTTGCTACTAAGGGACATGGATTTGTTGTTGTTTCGAAAACTAAGTTGTATGTTTCGCTAGTATTGTATTATTATATTTAAACTTGAACTAATTTAATTCCTTAGTTGACGTTTGATTGGCACGCCCACTGAAGCCTTAATTGAGCCAATTAGTTATGCCTGCAAGTAGGTAGGTATCTAAAAAGAAATGATAAAATATATTTAATATATTATAATATATTTTTTTTAATCGTTGAGCTCCTTAAGTTCTGAGTTGAGCTGCACGGTTACTGACAAATGCGTGCACTGGCTGGACAGGTCCACTTAATCTGTGTGGTTCTTTCCTCAAAAGACCATTTCAGACACCAATCTACATGGTCTTCACATGATCTGACCAAGATTATGTCTGGACTTTAAAAGAGACTGTGACCTCTGAGATTGTTTCGGCCTTTCTTCTCAGAGTCGTCAGATAGGAAACGCCGACCTCATCTAGTTTAAAAATATGATTGACGTATAAAAGTGTTTGTACAAACCTACTTACAGAAATAAAATCATTGATCATTTATCATTCATTTATCATTCATTTTAATTATGTAACTAGTATTAAGTATATTTGATTGTATCCGAAGCGACATAAATCAAAGCACGTAGATATAGTGAAAATTCACGCAAATTTTTTTTTTTTTTTTTAGTAGTATAAATAATCTCTCCACTCATGTTTCCCAACTTAATGCATATAATTAATAATCCCAGGCAGAAATAAATGGCGCCAGTGTAAACATGACATCAATTCTAAAGATGCTTAGTAGTACCGAGTTAGCGCTACGTTGGGTTTGAACTACGGCTACATAGATAAAAGTGTTAACCGTTCATTATAACCAGTGACCTAGATCGTTGCTAACCCTGAGGAAGACTAGGATTTTATAAGAGTTTATCATACCGAGTTTTTTTTTTGATGTTTGTATATGTTACGGCTAAATGTGGGTGTGAACATAAACTTTAGATTAGCCGGCTAAACTTAGGTTCGGTAACGGTTGATGTAGCTTATTTTATTTTTGAGCAGTTTTGTTATTTCCAGAGGTTATGTGTTGACTGTAAATGATTCCTTGAAGTCTACAAAATTATGTCGTGGGCTTATGTATGAGTCACCGGACAAAAATACCTTGAACCAGGATCTGTGCTAAAGGTTATAAGGGAGCGGGTTCACTAAAGTTTCACGAAAACACCGTTGACAAAATTGCACGACTCATGATGCGAAGCATCAGAGAGTGCTTTACGATCGAAAAATTTTTTTCGCCTCATTTTGGCGGCTATTTTTATTATTATAGCCTTGTTAGTTCACGGAATCAAGATATTTTGCATACTATTGTCGAGATAATTTAATGGAGATTAATTTCATACTTTTTAAAAATTGATTTACTGCAATAGAATTGGAAAAAACACCAAAATAGGTCAAAAAAAATTCCTGTCCGTCATGTGTGAAACCCGGAAACACTGTAACTTGTGAAAAAATCCATTATTTGAGTTATTTTTTTTTTTTAAATTCTAATCGACGATTGTAGGTCACTGAATGCGAATGATTAATTAATTCAGTGTCGTTTAATTGCAATTAATAAAAAACGAAAACTACAAGACTGTATATCTATATATATCCATAGAAAATTAACATATGGATGGTGATATATCTATAGATATTATGTACATTTATTCCACCAGGGGCGCTTGTGCAGTACCTTCTTCCTACTACAGTTGTTTTTTCGGCAATTAATTTTGAACGACTTAAGTTTTTTTTTTTTTTCTTTATATTTCATAATTAAATGAGCATTATGAGTCGTGCACTTTTGGATTTTCCAAATTTAAGTTTTTTCATTACAACCAACGTTTCATATACTATTTATTTCACAAACTACTTATTCTGCAAATGTTTTATTTTATAAAGTCTCGTTTTACAAACACTTATTTTGCAAATGCTTCTGTTTAAAAATATTTAGCATGATATTTAAACATTTATACATTTATCATTTAATATTTAGTTCTTTTGGAAAAATCACGTTTATATTAAATATATATTTTCTAATAATTATTTTAATAACCATGAGGGTGCCATATTCATGTGACGTCATATAGCCTAGCCAGCCTCACTAGTGGACGATCAAGACGCTTCGAACGATACCTCAGTTGTCAAATTATGATAAGCAGTTTAGAAGTTATGAGCGAACAGATGAACGTACATACATACCCACTTACATACATGGCAGTCAAAATCATAACCAACCTTTTCACTTCGCCGTAGTCGGGTAAAAGTCTGAGATAAAATAAGAGTTGATTACGCGACTGGAGAGCAGTTGTGGCCCAGTGCTATCGGCCCCGACTTACGAGTTGTAGATCGTGGGTTCGAACCCATGCACGCGCTTTACTTTGTGTAAATTATTTCATCACCACTGTTCTCAAAACGGTGAAGAAAAACATCATGAGGAAACCGGCATGTCCTAGAACCAAAAATTCGAAGACAGGGCCCGCGTGGTAGATATACAGCCGATTCCCTCTCAAAGAGAGGAGGCCTGAGTCCCAGCAGTGGGAACATTATAGGCTGATTATTCTACGCGCCTGGTGTCCCAACTAGGCCCCTACATTCACCATAGTGCGTATGTACCATCTTTTTATAGACTTCTTCGCGCAGATTTTACGACTACTAGCTTAAGTTGACGTTTAAGTGACAGTAATTTTATTACCCTATCCCGGGCCCTATATCCTGTTTCATGGTACATCATGACACGGAAATACTATGGACCATAAAAACTTATGTGACTTATCGAGATTTTGATAAATTGTAGTAAGGAAGGCCTAACTTGGATTGGAATGCTGCCAGGGTTCAGTCAGGTTCTCTAATTGTGACTAAGGCTTATTTCTCATTGGGTTTTGTGGTATCGTATTCCTCGGTGCTCTTATGCAATAAAATGTTTTTAAACCATTTTGACTAAGTAAATTACTGTATGTGCATGTGCCATGATAATACTGGAATGGTGCTACGTGTGTTTTGACCTATTTCAGTTGTCGAATACAATTGTTTTTTTTTTTCACTAAAGGTTTAATGAATTATAGATTTAAAATAATAATATATTATTTATTTCTGGAGTTTACAGGGCCACAAAACTATTTCCACGGTATGAGTGTATGGATCATTCAAAATTCTTAAAATAAAGTGTAATTTTGCGGATACTTACTCGTACTACTTAATTTATGTCACTTGCTTAAATGTGTATCTTAAAGGAACATAGTTTATAAATTGCTAAGTTATAATTTCTTCGGTAATTATTAGGATATAAATAATCAGACTAAGAACATTTTTTAGTAATAAACATTAAGAAATGATGAGCAATTGACTGTTAAGAAAAAAAAAAACAAAGTAATCCGATAGGATCCGCCATGAGGACAAACCCTTAGTTTGTACGAAAAATATTTTCGCCTACCTACAGGTTTTTTTGTATGACAAATGTATTTTTTCTCGTCATATTCATACGTTTATATAAACTATCGCAAGGAATAAGATTCTTTATTGTGCTCGCGTGATTTATGTATGCATGGCAATATGCTGGAACCGGCTGCTTGAATTTTTTATTACATTATGTGCTGGAAGAAAAATATGTTAGATAAAATACGTGTGCTAGATTCATGGGCCGTTATTGACGTAGTTATTTTACGAAGTAGGTCTTCATAATAACGTTTCATAATGGAGATGGACAGGTTAAATGGCAAATCAGAGATGAATCGAAAAGAAGTAGAGGAAGAATACGTAAATGCTGGAACGACGACATGGTTATAATATATTTATTTATAGTTAATTAACTCGGTACAATACGAACACACACAGACAGACAGGTGACGATGGTGGTGGTGCGGAGGTGGTGGTGTGGTTAAGACAGGTGGTACCCTGCCCTGCAGGCTAGACACATACGAGACCGTGAAAAATGAAAGAGCCTGGGGGAGGCCTATCCATGAAATGGCGCGCTGATGGACGAAGACACCAAAGTGCAGCAGTTATGTTTTTGCTTATTTTTTAAGTTTATCACTAAATAAAGGCTTTATTATATTTATATACACACATAAAAAGTGTCTAGGTATAAAGGTATTTAAAATAAAAATTGTTTGCCCTATTGAAATTAAATAAAAATGTCTAAGCACGAGTACTTAGATTGATTCAATAATATGATGTCACAATGTCTTCCAATTTTTGGTTCTAGGACATGCCGGTTTCCTCACGATGTTTTCCTTCACCGTTTTGAGAGCAGTGGTGATGAAATGATTTACACAAAGTAAAGCGCCTGACTGGGTTCGAACCCACGACTTACAACTCGTAAGTCGGGGCCAATACCACTGGGCTACCACTGCTCACCTACAGACCTGATTTTTTGTAACTGCAAAAACGTGCTTGATCTGTACCCACTTTTGATGTGTGTACAGATCAATACTATAAACGTCGACTACAGGATATTGACTATAGGAGTGTCCTAGTGACTTCTATAGTGAATTTTAGATGGAAATAACAATAATTACCTATGGCGCTTAGCAGATGGATATTAATGGGTCACAGTTAGTCATTATTTAAAAGCAAGAACCGGCTTTTATTCTCATGAAACTCTCCATATAAGTAAATGGTGGACGGGAGGTTGCAGAAGCCGTGGCTTTGTGTTTATACTGATTACCTACTGCGCAAACATGTGAAAATAATTGCTGCAAAAAGCTTGCAAATCTCCAAAAAGACTATCCCACAAACAAAAGGGAATTTAATTACTGCGGTGTTTGTATTTAAATTCACAATCCGTCCACTTTATCCCGACATACGGCGAAATAGAGAACTAACATTAAATTTACTGGATTTGATAAGTTTTACCTCATTTCTTTATCAGCAGCGCCACCCTAAAGTGTCAAGTTATATTGGTGGATATGTGCCTTCAGATAGGTAACATGAGATGGTATAATTATGATGAATACGTGCAATTAGCCTGTGTGTTATGGTGTAATAGCTTCCGTGAGCTCAGCCTTTAATGACAACGATACATACATACATAAACTTACGCCTTTTTCCTATAGGGGTAAGCAGAATATAGAAAATAGAAGGAGCGGACATATCTACAGTACAAGTATTTTCTTAGTGTCCTTCGGGAATCATCGCATTACCGAGTACAAACGAATGCTGATTTCCATGTCCATGATTTTTACATTAGGTATGTAACTACTTTAACTCACACACTAAATTATTAGATACTTGTGAAATTTTGGAAAAATCAAGTACTTTTCAATATTTGTAAATATGTGAGCACCATGTAGCTATCTCATAATTAATTTACCTGTCATTGCGTTATATTTACTTCTTTTTACCTATTGTGGTATAGTAATTTTATTCTAGGTGCATCGTCTTCACTTAAAATTATATAATTAATGATACATCATATTGTAAAACATTTTTAAAAGAGTAACGGTGGAGTTTCTTGCCCATTCTTCTCCATACGAAACTACCTTTTGGAAGGGGCAACTAGAATCAATTCTATTTTTTTGTAAATTTTGGCGTTCAAAAGTGCCTTTAAGTGCCTATTTGAAATAAATTATTTGACTTTGACTTTGACATCAATTATTATATTTATCGTGTATAATAATTTGAATTCAGAACTAAGTAATTTTGTGTTATTTTAATCAAAACAAAATATGGAAATTAGCATTCGTTTGAATTCGGAAATGTGGTACTTTAATGTTTTTTGTTTTGATTAAAACAACATTATAGTAGGTCCTTAGTTCTGAATTCAAATTATTATACACGATAAATCTAATAATTGATGGGCATGGAAATTAGCATTCGTTTGTATTCGGAAACGCGATGATTCCCGAGGGACATTAAGAAAATACTTGTACCGTAGATGTGGTAGTGTATCATGTTTTTTTTTGGTGGATAATCTGAAAGATTTTTTATGCAGATAGAGAATTTTTTAGCATTTATATATGAATGTTCAATATTTTTTCGTATATGACCGCTAGCACTTACACATAACATCAGGCCTGTAATTTCTCAAGGAGATAAGCAAGGTTGTATACTTATATCACACCCACATTTCGCCAGTTATGTTTACGTTCCATGTAATAGGGGGCGAGCCTATTACCATCAATCGGGCACAAATCCAGACTTCGGGCTGCTACTGCGAAATCCCTGATACGGGTAAATATGGCAATAATCCCCATGTTTAGGAAATGTGCTGGTGATAACAGCATTGCTACTTTTGAAGAGCTTTTTGTATTGTATTGAGGCAAATTTGCACTTTCACGTTTAAATAAGAAAACTGTGGCTTTTAAGCTCTACAATATAGTGTGCCTAGTTTAAAAAATGAAAATATTGAACTGAAGCGGCTTTGCAAAAGCAAAGCCGCTTCAGTTCAATATTTTCATTTTTTTTTTCTAAACACATGCATCATACAATTGAGGGGTATAATAATACCCCTCAATTGTTTGATGCATGTGTTTAGTTAAGTCTTGTAGTTAGATTAGTTAGAAAGAAAGAAAATACATTTATTTGCTACAAACATGACGCAAAAGAAAAAACACAGACAAAAAATACGTCACATCTACGGAAAACGGCCCTCGCTCAGCATAATGCTGTGATTCCAAGAGAGTTAAAACAAAAGGTTATTAATAGTTTTCAGATGTAAATACTGCAACAGCATAGTGTCACACGATAACGATCGTATACTATTCCTGTAAAATGCAAAGTTATCTACTAGGAACTCCATTTTGTCAAAGTCAAAGCATTCATTTCAAATAGGCACAACAAAGGCACTTTTGAACATCAAAATTTACAAAAAAAAAAGAATTGATTCTAGTTGCCCCTTCCAAAAGGTAGTTTCGTATGGAGAAGAATGGGCAAGAAACTCCACCGTTACTCTTTTTTTATGTTTTACAATATGATGTATACACTAATTATTTAATTATATGTGAAGGTGATGCACCTAGAATAAAATTACTATACCACAATAGGTAAAAAGAATTGTATTGTATATAGGAATAGCCATTCTGTTACATAACTTTCCGCTATTATTAAATAATTGTGATTCATCATACTCACATACAGTAGGTATACTTATCCAACCCCTTTCTCCCCCAAAATAAACAATTTATCTGACAGATAGGCAATAAAACAATTTTCTTAATAAAAATATAGCTTTCCCATATCGGCGAATATTGTACCCAAAATAAACGAAATAAAAGAGATAAGAGACGCCTCCCAGACATTGGTGAAATAAATGATTTAGAAAAATAAAAGATAAAAGATTTCTCCATTGAGGGTTACGAAATTGAATGACGATATTGGGTTTTTGTTGAAGGAATTAGGTGTAATAGAAATATAGATGAAATAAGTTAAAGATCAACTTTAGGGCAGAAATGCTTTACTTTACGTGTATTTCAGCATGGGTAAGATAAAGAAATGAAATGCGTGACTTCTACTCCGTATGCATTCAAAATCGCGGTATAAAGCCCCATTCATGACCTCGTGCAAGGCGACTGGCGACGCGTCTTGCGTCAAACGACACGCGCGTGTCACCCGTTTCCGTCCGTCGCTACGCAAGTGCTATCGCAGCGTACTCAAAACTACTTCTTTCATTTGTATTGTTCGCAAGACGCATAGGTACCGCTTAAGCGTGTAGGTCGAGGCTAAGGGGTGAGGTATAGTTAGCGATAAGTCGATTACCACTTATTTATTTTACACAATATTATCTAAATTTACACAAAATTATTCGATACGTTGCACTCCTTCATTTTATATAATAGCTGAGAGTTAATATTCTTTTAAAATTTACTCTGCTTCGAATGTAATTAAATATTAGCACATTATTTAAGATTTAAAAAACTGAAGTGTTCATTAGCTATTGTCACCAGTGTGCCATTGTACCAGTGTACCCACTAAGACTCTCTGCGGAGTGCGCGGCGGTCATTTTGACCGCAAATGACCGCAAGAGACATCATCCGGCAAGTATGGGCGGCGCACTGGTTCTGTCCTCCGTGTGCGTTATTCCCGTAATATTCTATTGTCGCGAATAAAATGTCCGCAATCAATCAAATAATAGCGTCATTGCGGACTTTTGCTGGGAGTTGATGATCGGGCAACTCCGGCGCAGCATGTAGATGATAACGACGCTTACATGCCAATCATATAGGAGAGAGAAAAAGACTGACTAGTACATATTAAAGTCGAGTCGATTCCTACCCCCGACACGACTGACATTAATCCAGGCGACAGTTTAGTGAAAGGCGTCAATTAGCTCCTATCGCAGTCCACTGCTGGACATAGGTATCTATATAGGCATCCAGGCTGCGCCACATCACCCTGTCCTCCGCCTTTCTAATCCAGTCTGTCTCATCCAACTTTGCAGCCTGAAAAGCGTTCTGCGCTCGTAGCCTAAGAACATTTTAAACGCCCAGTTTAGCACCTTAACACCGTGGCTACGAGCTACACGCTCAAGCGACACGCGTCTTGTGACGGAGACCGCGGAAAAACAAATGAAAGAAGTTGAAGTTGTTCAGAGCATGCTTCGAGTCATCGCGATGCGACTTGCGAAGCGACGGACGAAAACAAAAGACGCGCGCGTGTCGCTTGACACAAGTCGTGTCACAAGTCGCATCGCTCGAGGCCGTGAACCCTTCAAAGGTATTATTTCATTTTCTTTAGTCTAGTTTACGGGGGGAGTGGAATGAATGTGAAGGCTTCGGAAGTTCACCTCAAAAAAAATGAAATTCGAAGGCACCGACTTCAAAATTCTTTCATAAATTATAATTTTATTTCTAAAGTAGGTTTAATAAAACTTTAGTTGTCTAGACGCTAGTACTTACTGAGCCACGTGTAACCTTGAAATAATTCATTGTACGGTAGTCTAAAGTAGAAAAGTTCTCACAAGTTTCGTTTTGAGTCAAAGTTATTGTAAGTTGTTCTTTTAGCGATTTGTTGAAAGTTTAAAATATAGGTACCTACTCGTAGAAGTTATTAACGACGAATTATTAAGTGTGAAAATAAACAAAATAATTTTCTTTAATTCAGTATAACGGTCAGCAATGGAAGTCGATTAACGCTTCAGTTTTTGTTAATGTTAATTTTTGTGTAAATTATTAAAAAAATAAAGAGACGTAAATTTTGAAAAATATTAACTCTTATCTTACATAAAATCATGGAAAACAGTTGATCGAATAATTTTGTGTAAATTTTGATAATATTATGTAAAATTGACAGTGCTAATGGATTTTTGTTGCTGACTGACCCAAGTGTTTCATCCAATAAAAAAACCTACTCTACCAGTAATATCCTTCAACCATACACAAAACGGTACTTGTTAGGTTATTAGGTAAAAAGGGAAACCATTTTATTAAGGACCCGTATCGGCAAACTGAAAACGATACGGCCCCGTATAAAAGAAGTCTTTATGAGCGATACTATTGTGAGTGAGCTGTTTATTTCTATGGGGTTTTTATGGTGAAGGGGGAACCTTAGGTATATGTTTGTTTAAAAGATTTTCTCTTAGAATTTGGAGTCTTTTTTTTATTTATGGTCACATCTCGTATCAGTTAGTGCCAATCATTCATAAATATCGCCAATTCGTTTGTCAATTTTGGTAATTTGACTTTGTAAAGACGGCACCTATGGTCTGTTCCACAAGTATCTGAACAAAATGTAAACGAATGGATCAGAAAACGTACCTATTTGTATGACAATTTGTAGTGCCTTTTATGGAGGCCAAACACGTTACGACATACTTGCGTAACGTAAATGGCTATCATTAGTACTCATTGGAATTGAGTGATTTGATTATATTTGAATACTTAAACCCGAAATTCTAATTTTAAATCACCTTCAAGATGTTTTCCAATTGACAAGTGAGGTTAATTTTATAACCTCAATTTTCGTGGATGATTTTTCAATTACAATTATAATATTATCTAACAATAATGTGTTAGGAAAAGTGATAAGATATAGAGTTGAAACCTTCTAAATACAGATGAATGCGTTACGAATTCCCTTTAGTGAGTGATCAAATACTTTTGGAACAGACAGTACGTGCTTGGCTACTTTAAATAATTATTATAACCTTCAAAGCGCTATACATATATGTCGGAAATAAGTTGAACCAATCGTTTCAATTTGACTAATCGAGTCGCTGGCGCCACCAAGCGGTGCTCGACAGAGTCTACAACATAAAGCTCGACCAAAGTAAAAGTAGGGTTGGGCGGTGGCGGTAAAGCAGTTCACACGTTTTAGAAACTGTCGCGCGTTCTGTATAGTTGTGTCGTGTACCTACAGTGTTTGATTTGCTAGTGTGATTAATTTGTTCGTAAATTATAACTTGATTTGAATCAATCAATCAATAATTTATTTTGTTAAACATAGGTATGGTTACAGGTAGTATATTGTCTAAAATATGTACACAATGTTTTGCCAATATATGGCGTACAAAATTAACATAAACAAGCAATTACAATAATAAGGTGACATGCCAATAGATTACATTATTATTACGGCTGTACTTAAGAAATTCCTAATGGAAAACCCAACAACACTTTGTCCGACCTAGGAATCGAACCCAGGACCCCACGCTCAGCAGTCGCACTATAGTAGTATATTGAAGCTGCAAAATTAAACAAGCTGCTTACCCATCTGATAAAAAATGTTTACAACTACCTTTAAGCACCTACACAATCAAGAGATTTGCTGAATCATTGCCAACCACCAGGAAGAAAGTTGAAACCTACAAGATGAAGATGTGCTTTTTCTGTAGCTAAGGATTGTTGTATTTAGGTTTTTTTAAACTTTTTTACAATAAAAAAACAACCGACTTCCGAAAAAAACACTATAAAGTGAAAAATAACTTTAAGTAATTTCGGAAGTCGGTGTCTTTGATTATGTATTTTCGTTTTTTGCCACATTAGTTTACCAAGTTGATTTTCACTTTGTAGTGTTTTTTTTGAAAGTCGGTGGTTTTTTTTTGTAATAAAGTTTTTCACTTTTGTCACACAAATTCATATACTACTAATTTAATTAATTTTAATTAACTAATTAAAAATATTTATCCACTAATTTACCTGCTATGTAAATTAATAACAATGACAAATTATATAGCATATAGTATTATTATAACATCATCAATATACTTATAATGTAATGAAGCTAAAAAAAATATATATTGAAGCTAAAAGAAAAACTACCAAAGCAAAGCTAATAAAATGTATATAGAACCACCCCTGAGGTATACCCTATCTATTCAAAAAAGAATTTTCGAAATCGATCCACAATTGCCGGAGATATTGCGTAACAAACATACAAAAAAACATACAGACGAATTGAGAACCTCCTCCTTTTTGAACTTGGTTAAAAAGAAATTTGACTTAGGTTAACGCACACAATATACAGTACACACAGATGGATCTGCTGTTGAAAATACATACATATATGAAATATGCCTATACGAGTATATGAGGTATAATTCATTTTTTTTTTTTTTTTTTTCAACAGCTGATCCATCTGTGCTTAGCCATAGCAAAAATCTTTAGCTACAGAAAAAGGACACCTTCACAAAAGGCTTTCTCAACTTATCCTAAGGATAATGTAGCCTATTCCCAAGATAATCTTTACGATACTTGGAAAACATCCAATAGTTTGATATTTACGAACCAATATGACGACAGTGTTGAATAATTTACTATCTCCAGTCACCTCTGGATAAAACTGAATTATTCAAGAGACTGTAATAACGCATCTTATGCCCGTTTTCACTAACACTA
Organism: Griposia aprilina; assembly: GCA_916610205.1. Classification (NCBI taxonomy): domain Eukaryota; kingdom Metazoa; phylum Arthropoda; class Insecta; order Lepidoptera; family Noctuidae; genus Griposia; species Griposia aprilina. The sequence goes on along the minus strand of OU744302.1, from coordinate 20,317,314 downwards.
GAAGACACCTAAACGAATGCCTAAATAAAAACGTGCTTTTGGATTTACAGCTTTTGGCGTTAAACTGAGGGTTGAAAATCCAGCAGCGGGCTTTTATTCAGGTGTCGCCTAGTTTTCGTGAAATCGGGTATTGGTGCTACTACTCGTATGTTGTTTTACACCTAAATTTACAGGGCCGTAACTTTTAAGTATGTTGGGGCAATAAAATACAATGCTTTGGAGCAATTTATGTGTTTATGTTGTGCCGTTTCAAGAGTTGTTGTTTTGATCGTGAAATTGTGTTGTGTGATTAACTATCGGGAAGTAAATAAGTTTCATATAGGACAGTATACTCGCAAGTGAATATTGGTGTTTAATTATCACTTCAATTAACATTTTAATCACCACGTTTGGGTGATAGAGGGCAGTGGTGGCCTGACATATGAGGTCCAGGCAGGTACTTCACTTTTGTGTAAATAATTTCATCACCACTGCTCTCAAAACGGTGAAGGAAAACATCGTGAGGAAACCTGCATATCGAATAAACAAAAACTCAAATACGTGACATTTACCAACTCGCAGTGGGCCCGCGTGGTAGATTAAAGCCCACTACCTCTCACAGAGAGGAGGCCTGTGTCCCAGCAGTGGGAACATTATATGCTGTTTATGCTATGCCTGGGAGACAGATCTTTGAAAACTAGCTACAGCTCATATCGCCGACAAAATAGGCGGCCACCCCTTTGCGTACTACACAGACGGGGCTGATGGGAACGGGCGCCGTCATTAGGGGCTGGTCATCTCCTGCCACGGCTTATTTTTTATTTTATTTTTTGGTTTGTTTTTTTTTCTATTTGCTGTAGGTACTCTGGACGCTTTTAAGATGTACGTCTTTTTTACATCGTTCTCACATATAATTATAAGTTCAACATTAATGATGTAACGAATATTTTTGTAATAATAATAATATAAAAGAATGTCTATGGAGTTCCTTGCCCGTTCTTCTCCATAGGTCCTACCTACTACGCTTTGGAATGGCTAACTAGCTTCATATTTCTCACTGACCAATGCCTTGAAAATTCAAAAGTGCCTGTAAATTGTTTAATTGAAATAAATGTTTTGAGTTTGAGTTGAGACAGGTTTTCTAACAAGTTGGGGGATCCCCCACAGCGCATACTTCCACGTAGTTTCCCCCGGGCAACGCCGTGTCTGACCACCGTAACGGAGTGGCAGACCGGCGGCTAAAGTGCGCTGTGACTCGCAGACAAAAACGCGGTCGTCTGTGAATATGCCGAAGAAGCCGAGCCGTGACGCCTCCGGGCGTCTTTGTTTTAACTCGAATCGCTCCTCCGAGGGTGATTCAAACGGCCCTTCTCAGGGCCAACCCAAAGGCCCTTCTCAGGGCCAATCCAAAGGCCCTTCTCAGGGCCAAACCAATGGCCCTTCTCAGGGCCAACCCAACGGTCCTTTTCAGGGCCAACCCAACGGCCCTTCTCAGGGCCAACTCAACGGCCCTTCTCAGGGCCACGCCGGCGGCGCTTTGGCGTCGGAAGCTGACCGCGCACCGTCTGCGGCCAGCTTTTTCAGCAGGCCGGACGAGTTGTCGGACGCTGACGAGTCCAATATGGACACGTCGGCGGCCGAAAACGATCGCCCCAAGCGGAAGAGGGCCGATCTAAGGTTCGGGTCTGGGGGTTCCTCGGAGTCGGTTGCAAGCAGGTCGAAGAAGAAGTCGAAGTCTAAAAAGGCTTCGACTTCTGCTTCGGCTTTTACTCACGATGTGGGCTTGGTGGACGCCGAGCGCCAGCTAAATCTGGCGAAACGGGTGCAACTCCAGGAAGACCTGGAGGAGAGGGTCGCCGCAAAGGAGCGGCAGGCGCAAGCCGCCAGGTCGAGAGCTGGCTATGGTGCGTCTAATGTGCTATATGCTGACCACTCCCTGGCGGAATTGGAGCGCATGGCAGAGGAGGACAAGGAGGAGGTCCTGGAGGTCGCCTCAAAGTCCTCCAATTTGAAGGGGACCTTCCAGAAGGCTCTCAAATGCCGGGCCGCCAGCATGCACGGCATCGTATTGGAGCTGGTGAAGCGGACGGCCACAGACGAGACGCGGCAGCTGCAGGCGAAGGTGGATCGCCTGCAAGCGGAGGTCAGCCAGCTACACCAGAAGCTGGCTGAGGTCACGGCCCGGCCTGCCCAATCTGCCCCAGGTACGGGGGTAGAGGACCCCTCTTCCCCAGCCAGCCTCGAGGCAATAATCCGCGGGGTTGTCATGGAGGAGAGGGCCTTCATCAGAGGCTGCTTCGCGGGCATTGAGGACCGACTCTTGCCCGAGAAGCGGCTCCGCCCGCCGCTAGCGGCGGATAAGAGTCCACCGCCGACGGAGCCGGAACCTGCGCCTCTGAGAGGCCCGGCATCGGGCGAGCAGCCCCGGGCCCAGAAGCCCTCCAAGGGCAAGGGCAAGGGCAAGAGGAGCACGCCCTCTCAAACGCCCACCACGAGCGCGGAGGGAGCGTCCGGGTCGTCTGCCACTCCAGCAGCAGCCCCCCGGAACTCGCAGGAAGAGGACGCCCTTCTTCCCTCCACCACCCCGTCCAACCCGCCGTGGACGAAAGTGGTCAGGGGAGGAAAAGGGCAAAGGTCCACCCCCAACCTCAATGCAACTGCCCCAGCGGCGAAAAAGGGTCTAGCCGGCGGGAAGAAGCTGGTTCCTCCCAAAACCGCGGCGGTCGTGGTGACCATCACCCCGGAGGCCGTGGAGAGGGGCGAGACGTACGAGTCCGTCCTAAGACGGGCTCGTACCAACGCGGATCCCTCCCGGCTGGGGATCGGCAACATCACGTGCCGCCGTACCCTGGCCGGGGCTCGAATTTTCGAGTTTTCGGGGGAGCAGCGCAGCGCAAACGCGGACCTCTTCGCGGGAATGCTGCAGGAGGTCATCGCGGATGCGGCAACGGTCGTCAGGCCTGTAAAGACCGCAGCCTTGGAGGTGGCCGATCTGGACGATTCGGTCACCAAAGAGGACGTGGTGGCGGCCGTTGCAACGGCCGGAGGCTGCGACGCTGGCGCAGTGAAGGGTGGAGCTATCAGGCCCGGGCGCCGCGGCATGGGCACCATCCGCGTCGAGTGCCCAGTCGCTGCGGCCGGGGCCGTCCTTACTGCGACCAAAGGACGGCTGCTTGTGGGGCTCAGCTCGGCTGTGGTCCGGCCACTTGAAGACCAGCCTATGCGCTGCTTCAAGTGCTTCGCGTTCGGCCACACCCGAGCCACGTGTCCCTCCAAGTCCGACTGGGGAGAGTCTTGCTTCCGGTGCGGGCAGGAGGGACACAAGAGTGCCGCTTGTCGCGCTGCCACGCTACGCTGCGCGGCGTGTGCCGCCAGTGGCCGCCCCGCGGACCACAGGATGACGGGCAGGAGCTGCAAGCCGCCCGCGAGGAAGGGCATAGTGCCGGCGCAGGTTCGCCCTGCTGCTACCACCACCACCGCCGTCGTCGCCGCTGTAGCTCCAGCGGCGGTAGCCGAGGAGGGACGTGGGATGCTGGAATAATGGTTTCCAACTACCACATCCTCCAGGCGAACGCCAATCACTGCAGGGCAGCCCAGGACTTGGTGGTGCAGGTCATGGCCGAGTGGTTGGTGAACGTAGCGGTGGTCGCCGAGCCCTACTCAATCCCCGGCAGCTGGCTGGGTGACGAGGACGGCTTGGTGGCACTAGCGGCGCGGTCTTCCACAGACTCCCCTCCGCTCTCGCTATTAGAGAAGGGACCGGGATACGTGGCTACCGCGTGGGGAGAAATAGCCCTTGTGGGCGTCTATTTCTCCCCAAACCGCCCTCTTCAGGACTTCGAGAACTATCTCGGAGTCCTGGCCGCCGTGGTCGGCAGGGCGGCGCCGCGTCAGGTCTCCGTACTGGGAGACCTGAATGCCAAGTCGGTGAACTGGGGTAGCCCGGCCACCAACGCTCGCGGGCGGGCAGTGGAGATGTGGGCAGCCTCCTCTGGACTCTCCCTCTTGAATAGAGGAAGCGTCCAGACATGCGTGCGGCGGAAGGGTGGCTCAATAGTGGACGTCACTTTCGCCACCCCTGCGTTGGCCGCGCGCGTGTTAAACTGGCGGGTGGACCTGGTGGAGACTATGTCGGACCACCGCTACGTACGGTTCGATATCTCCACCGGTGGCCCCGGAGAGACGCGGCCCCTCTCGGGGCGATCGCCGTTCCCGCGGTGGGCTCTCACCCGCCTGGACAGGGAGGCAGCAGGGGAGGCAGCGTTCATCCAGGATTGGTTTTCGCCGCCTTCCGCCGGCCTGGATGTGGATACCGTGGCGGGGCGCCCGAGGGGGTCTCTGACCGAGGTATGCAACTCTAGCATGCCTCGGTCTCGCCGACCACTACCCAGGCGCGCCGTGTACTGGTGGTCGGTGGAGCTGGCGGGGCTACGAGCAGCGTGTGTGGAGGCAAGAAGGGCCTACACGCGAAGCCGGCGGCGGCGTCGACGAGCTCACGCCAACGAGGACCACCTCTATGAGGTGTATGTGGAGGCAAAAATGGTCCTCGATAGGGCCATCGCCGCCGCCAGAGACTCGGCGAGAGCGGAGATGCTGGAGGGTCTCGACAGAGACTCCTACGGGAGACCTTATAAGGCGGCGCGCAACAAAATGCGCCCCTTTGGTCCCCCAGTGGCCGAGACCCTGGAGCCCTCATTCCTGGATGGGGTGGTTCAGTCCCTATTCCCGTGCAGGGACAACTTCACCCCACCAGTGATGGGCGCACCGCTAGGGATAGCTCCGCCAGCTGAGGAAGAAGAGGAGGCCCCCCCTGTCACGGAGTTGGAACTCCGCGCGGCGATTGTCCACATCCGCGCCAAGAAGACGGCTCCGGGCCCCGACGGTGTTCCGGCAAGAGTGGTGGCGATCGCTGCCACTCAAATGGAGGAGAGGTTTCGGGACCTCTTCAGCGCATGTCTTGCGTGTGGAAGGTTCCCGAAACCGTGGAAGGAGGGGCAGTTGTGCCTCCTTCGCAAGGAGGGCCGCCCGGCGGACTCCCCCTCGGCATTCCGGCCCATCGTTCTGCTCGATGAGGTCGGCAAAATGTTCGAGGGGATAATCGCTGGCCGCCTGAACAGCCACCTGCGGAGTATCGGGCCGGACTTGTCGGACGCTCAGTTCGGTTTTCGGGCTGAGCGCTCCACGGTGGACGCGCTGGCCCACCTCAAGGGCCAGGTGAAGGGGGCGATGGAGGCGAGGGACGGATTGTTGGCTGTGTCATTCGATATAGCCAATGCCTTCAACTCCGTTCCCCACTCCACCATCCTAGAGGCACTCCGATTCCACGGAGTGCCCCTATACATGCGTCGTCTGCTGGCCAGCTACCTAGAGGATCGGACGATCGTCCTCGTTAATAGGGCTGGCCAAGTCCGGCGGTACGCCGTCGAAGCCGGCGTTCCGCAGGGGTCTGTCATAGGACCTGTCCTCTGGAACATCGCCTATGATTGGCTCTTGCGGGGAACTCTCCTTCGGGGCACGAGTGTCATCTGCTATGCGGATGACACTCTCCTCACCGCCCAGGGGGGGAGTTTTAGGGAGGCGGCCAATCTGGCCTCGGCAGGTGGATCCTTGGTCGCGGGGAGGATCCGCCGCCTAGGTTTAACGGTGGCGCTGCACAAGACCGAGGCCGTGTTCTTCCACGGGCCTCGGCGGCGCCCCCCACCTGATGCCCACATTTTCGTGGAGGGCATCAGAATTGAGGTGAAGGCCCAGATGAAATATCTGGGCCTTGTACTCGACAGCAGGTGGCGCTTCGGTCCGCATTTTAGCGGGCTGTCGTCGCGCCTGCTGAAGGCCGCAGGCGCGCTCTCGTGGCTGCTACCCAACTTGGGGAGGCCCAGCGCGCGATGCCGGCAACTTTACGCCGGCATCTTGAGGAGTATGGCCCTTTACGGGGCTCCTATCTGGGAGGACTCCCTCCAAAGGAGGGAGAACGCCGCCGCCTTACGGGCGCCCCAAAGGGCCATAGCCCAGCGGGCGGCGCGGGCCTACCGCACAGTGGGCTTCGCGGCAGCATGTGCTCTGGCCGGCACCCCTCCTTGGGAACTCGAGGCGTGGGTGCTCGCCAGAGTATATGAATGGACGGCGGGGCGGAGAGCGGGAGGAGAACGCCCAGCCCCGGAAGAGCGGGAGGCCGTCCGGCGAGAGGCGAGGGATGCCATCGTCCTCCATTGGACGGGGGAGCTCGCCACCGCAGCTTTTGGCCGCCGAACCCTAGACGCGATTGGGCCAGTGTTGCGAGACTGGCTCGAGCGGTCGCATGGGTTCCTCTCGTTCCGTCTGGTGCAGGTGCTGTCCGGACACGGTTGCTTCGGATCGTACCTGCACCGGATAGGACGGGAGGAGACGCCGTCGTGCCACGACTGTGGCGCGGTGGACGACACGGCGCAGCATACCCTCGAGGTGTGCCCGTCGTGGTCCGAGACGCGCCGCAGTCTCATCGCGGTGATCGGACCGGACCTCTCACTTCCCGGCTTGGTTAATGCCATGCTGCAGGATGAGAGGTCCTGGGCGGCAGTCGCCTCCTTCTGCGAACACGTCATGTCCCAGAAGGAGGCGGCTGAGCGCGCGCGGGAGGACGATCCTCACGCGGCGTCGCTCCGAAGGCGGAGGAGGGGTCGAAGAAGACGTCAGTTTGATAGTCATCTCCGACTCCTCCCAGGTGGAGGCCAGCAGGCAGCGGGTGCGGGGGCGCCCTTGCCTGTATTGCACAGGCCTCCACCAGTGTCGGACGGGAATGGCCAGGTGTTCCCGGCCATTCCCGTAGCCCCCCAAGCTGGGGGGCATGCGGGGCCCACCAGCTAGGTGGGCACGCGCCGGGAGGGTTGTGGATGCAAAGGCTGAGCCGGATTCCCATGGCCTTCCCATTACGGCGATGTGGGAACACCGCTGAGTTTTAGTGGGTATACTGTCATTCCGACAGGAGTCCCACATATCCCGCCTCGTCCCCCCACGAGCGGGAATGCATAAAGCATTTCTCAGCGAAAAAAAAAAAAAAGGTTTTCTAACAAGTTGCCAATCTTAGAGACAAAGTTGTGAATTACACAATGCTTTACAGCTTTGTCTGGATCGACTTCGCAACAAGCAGACATGCGGATGCTGCTGCTCACTCTTGAAGAGGTTACAGGGATATTGTTATGTCATAAAACCTACAGTTAAATATAAACTTACATACATATTCATAAACAGCGAGGTTATTGATTCTCTATTAGGAAACTTAGACAATCTTATGTATATTACGTGTGTTGTGAGGTGTTTATCCACGTTAGATTGTTAGCTTAGGGTAACGTTGTATGTATCATGGACGATTTGGGATGGTAACGTTTGAGGGTATGGCGTAGGAAATGAGAGTTTCAGAAGTTTAATGTTTCTATCTTGATATAATATGAAAGTTACACATGCAGTGGTAGACAGGTATATAGATAGACGGATAGCCAAAAAGCAAGGCTATTTAAGGTACTATTTGAATGCAAACCAAGAAGTCCGATGCAATCTGATTGATACGATCTGACCAAGGTTATGTCTGGACTTTAAAAGAGACTGTGACCTCTGAGTTTGTATCGGTATTTCTGCTCAGAGTAGTCAGATAGGAAACGCCGACCTCATCTAGTTTAAAAAAAATATGATTGACGTGTAAAAGTGTTTGTACAAACCTACTTACAGAAATAAATTATTTATCATTTATCAGAAACAGGCAATATTAGTCGATTATTTTTCAGTCACTGTTTAGAAACTTACATAGGACTTAAACATAACTGGCGAAATGTGGGTGTACTATAGGTACACCTCTGCCCACCCGTCGAGGAATCAGGGCGTGATGTTAGGTTTAGAAACTTTTTTTTAAACCGTCAGTCTTATTATACTCGTATAGATTAGTACCCACATAAAAATTCCGGCATTTATATAAGGATTGGCAAAACTTTGCCAGACTAAAATAAGTTTTTTTTCAAGCTTCACCGATTTGGCCGGTACCTACTCATTCCTTTCAAACTGGGATACAGCATTGATGTTAATCAGAAATAACGAATAAGAACGTTTCCCAATACAAAAATTTACTGTAAAATACATAATTTAAGTTGCGGATACTTACATAATTTCAGTCCGCGTATAACACTTTGTCACAACACCAATTTATCTCGTCTGCTTGACGTCCGTATGTCACTGCAGGGCTCCAGCAGAATATCAGCGTCAGGTATTTCCCTGACACATGCTGAGCTGGACTCCCGTTTGGTGCAACCTTGAGACGCACATCGCACCTTGTAAATTCGAATTTTGATTTGAAGTATGTCATGGTATCACTAAATTTCTTTTTTAAGTATGGTTTTCCATTTGTATATTGGCACCTTGTTTTTATATTTATATTCACGTAATTTGCTATCATTGAATTGTGCTATGTATTTTGTGTGCACTGAATAAATAATTTATCTTTCTATCTCTGTTAGGCAGAAACACTAAAGGTAGTATGTAAATTCCCGAAATAACTATATTACAAGGAACTCTACTTGCCTATGTATACTCCACTGACATTCAACTTTTCCAACTCGAAAAGTGAAAAATATAACCATAATTTCAAAACAGGCAGCAAGATAAACAAATGAACATTATCTTCCCAACCAATATCGATAACCTTCATATACCGATCTAATTATAACATCAATTCGAATGGAAACGCATTAAAATGAATCAGTTTCCTGAAATGCACCGCCATTGGCTGCTTACTTACATACTATCAACCGATGCGACCGGTGTCGAATTCAATATAAATTGATTTGGATGGATTTTGAGATTATGCTGTTCGATCGAGGGATTATTATAGTAAAACTAGCTGCGCCCCGCGGTTTCACCCGCAGCGGTATGAAATATACTTTACGACCTATTCTCAGACCTTCCAAATATACACAAAAAAAAACATAAAAATCGGTCAAGCCGTTTCGGAGGAGTTCTATAACAAACACATGAGATTTTTTATATTAGATTATCCTTGATCTAAAACAAGTAGTTTAATTTCGAATATATGATTAACCCCAAAATAGATACTAATCCTCAAATGGATACAAACGTCGCTACCCGAGAATCACTAACTATAAACTGACTATTTTATCTATTTAGGTACGATATTTCAGGATAAGGAAAATAATACGTAACATTTTTATTTTATTTTTTTATTTATGTTTCTTATTATATTATTATTCCATTCTAGTAAAATAAAACTTACATAAATGATTGAAGGGTATTGATGACTACTCGTAACACGTCCGCATTTAATGCTGGCCCCGAGCAAATAGGCCGAGTGCAACCCGGCGTTCTAAACCGTAATGTGAGAAATGTCATTCTTTCAGTACGAGTGTTGCCAGTATAATAAATAAAACGTCCCAATAATCGACTAAGACAATTTATTGATTTATTGTATTATTACAAAACTTAATATTTAGCAGGCAGAAGTTCGCATGAAACTACCAAGAAACAAAATTATCTGAAGTGTGTAAATAGCACATCACATCACGCCTATATATTCTGAAGGATTTGGCAGAGGTGTACACCCACATATCGCCAGTTATTGTTTAAGGCGGAACCTTCAGGGTAGGCCGCGAAATTCAAGTTTTGTTACGTTATTTGCAATTTGCAGGTCAATGTCAGGTTGTATTTTGATTATAATATAATTCGCGACCGTAACAAATATGGCTTTACAGAATTATAATCATTAGAATCACTAATACATCATAAATCAATACATCATACATAATACATCATACATAAGTTCATATTACCCTATTGAATGACTATTTCATGAAATCATGACATTTGGGGGCAATTCTGACTGAATTGACTGAAAAATAAAAATGAACTGAATTCTGATTCGAGCAAACAGAAAAAAGTCAGAAAGAACGCTACGCGAAAATGAAGTAATAGCACGGGCAGGCGATGCGATGCGACGGGGTGGGTCGGGAAGCCAGAAATTTCACGCCAATGAAGTCACGGTCAGAAGCTATTATACGAGTATATAGTGGTATATTTATTTTATATCAAAACAACGTATTCTTAAATCATCATCATTGCTCTCATCCCAATAATTACTAGCTAAAATAATGACAATAATATTTATTCTGCTAATCAGAACTAAAAAGCCCAATAAAGAAAAGAATTAAAGTGTTCAATCTGAGATTGATTTAACAATTCTGGATGGTTTTCTAGGTTTGCTTTGAAAAACCTCATAGCATAATAATATTATGAAATATTATCTAATACGATGAAAAAAAAAAGTGTGGTCGGAGGACCCCCGTCAGGGATTTTTTTAATTCTTTTTCTTCAACTCCGAATGTAATTGACTTTACTATCGGCTACAGCACCCTCGAAAATCATAAAAGCGACACCCATGATGAATTTGTAAATTTTCGCAGCCGCCATCTTGGATTTTCATTTTGATCCCACTATTGGCTTCAACACGCTCGAAAACAATGAAAACGACGAAAACTTAAAAAAAAGAATTGCAGGCGCCATGTTGGATTTTAATTTTGATCTCACTATTGGCTTTAACACCCTCGAAAACCATGAAAACTATCTCTCTCTCTGTCTCTTTGTTTATATATAATAAAAAGTCGGATGGAGCGGGCATAACGCTTTTTCGTTACGTGACATTTTCTACAAGTTTACTCCTGCCGCAAGCTGCGTTATAGAACTTCGTTCCAAAAACTAGTACACAATATTGCAGGGGTCTTCAACCATTAAAATCACTGAAGACTTTCAGATGCACTTTTTACCTGTGTTTTTATTTTATCACCTTAGGTACAGTTTAATAAATTATTCATGTGCCTGTTCCAACGATTTTGCAAAATAACCTCTCAATAAACTCATTAACAGACTCTTCTAATAAAGATAAATAAATCCTTCACTCTCCCCTTTGCTTATATATTCTGCATCCAATATTACAAAATGCAATATGCACGGTGTGTTGTTAATACCTCATTCTCAGCTGTGAATAATGAACAGAGTACGTAATAATTCATGTTGTTAATTTCAGTTCGCGTCGTGGGTGGTCATATTGATGAAAGGTAAGATGCATGATTTATATGAATGTTGCTACTAACCATCGTTCCTTGGCATGACGTAATTTTACTCTACATTTAGAAAAATACGAGTAAAAGATTTTCTGGTACACATTAGAATTTTACCCTACAATATCAGAATACCCTAGAATGTCAGTCATTCACATATTAAAGAAAAAGAAAGAAAATACGTTTATTTGCGGTTTTTTCATATTTAATATGTCAGACTGCCTCGTTGGCCAAGTGGTCGCAAGCGCTACGTCTAAGCATGAGGTCTTGGGTTCGATTCTCGGGTCGAGCAAAGTGCTATTGGGTTTATCCATCGTAATTTCTCAGTGCTACTGAGAAATCCCGGAGTCTGGATCTGTGCCCGGTTGATGGCAACAGGCTCGCCCCCTATTACATGGGACTTAAACATAACTGGCGAAATGTGGGTGTACCTACTATAGGTGCACCTCTGCCTTACCCTTCGGGGAACACAGGCGTGATGTTATGTTTATGTACTGCTAAACTCTATTATAAGCATGAAAAGCTATGTTTTTTTATACAGGTACCTCCTTTCCTTTAAGTACCGTCAAACGGGGTGAATAGGGTTGCAGGGATGAATGGAGATGAAACTTTAAAAGGCATTTTAACATTGAAATACTATAGTTTCTTGCCAAAAAGGACTCTAATATGTTTACTGTATTATAATCAACGATTAAGCGGCCTTGTTGGTAACAAAGTATATTGTTTCAACGTTAAAATCCCTTTTAAAGTATCGTCTCGATTCACCCCTGCATCTCTATTCACCCCGTTTGACGGTACGTAAAATAACTTAAAATACTTTTGAGTTGGTAATTAAACTGTTGATACTCATTTGTTTGACAATATCAAAGGGTTGCCCAGTTTTAAGAGATATTATAGGTGCTGTAGACAGCTTTAGGTATACTTTGACATACGTTTATCTTGGCTAGTTTATATAAATCTATTGCATATTGCGTGCTCGTGCCTTCTCAGTATGAGAAGAGGTCTTCACCATGCAGTAGTACAATAATATGCTGGTATTATTATTATTTATTTTGCGTATCAACTGATTTCATGGTCTCTTAATGTGTACAAAATATTGTAAGACATTCTCATAGAGAAACGGTGGAGTTTCTTGCCAATTTGAAACTACCTTTTGGAAGGGGCAACTACAATCAATTCAATTTTTTATTTTTTATTTTGTCGTTCTAAAAACATTTTCCAAAAAAGTAAACAGACGACTTTAAAAAAAAAACACTATCAAGTAAAAAATAACTGTAATCTCGGAAGTCGGTGTCTTTGTATCTGTATTTTTGTTTTTTGCCACCGACTTCCGAAATTAAAGTTATTTTTCACTTTGTAGTGTTTTTTTTTGAAGTCGGTTTTTTTTTGTAAAAGTGTTTTTAGTTCTCCCTTTTAGTGAGTCAGTTAATAATAAATCTAAGTTACAATAGCCTAATGTCAACAGCTCATCACCTTTTACAAAATATTCCTTTTTCCGATGCAGGGACGTTAATAGTTGAGGAGTTCTCCTGTTAAGAGCCAAAACCCCTAGAGCTGATGGTGAAGCCACCATCAGCTCCATTTCACCATATGCATTGGGACGAGCATAAATTGCTTAGCAACCATATTAAAGTAATCGAATCACAACCCGTGAAATACTTATTATTGAGTGGTTCCGGTGGCCATCTCTGGTCTTCATCATCATTTCCACATCACCGAATGGTGCTTTCCAAGAGCATTATGCACGAGTTACAATTTAGATAAATTTGAGGATTTCCCTCAATTTCCATGGGATCTCCTCATTAGATTCCGACTTGATGACATGTGGACCACCTCGAGACCTCCCTTTCAAACAAAAAAAGAATTTTCAAAATCGGTCAACAATTGACGGAGAAATCGGTGAACATAAATAATAATAAAAACATACCTACAGCTGAACATATAACCTCCTCCTTTTCGGAAGTCGGTTAAAAAGTACCTTTTATGGGCCTATTTGAAATAAACAAATTGACTCACTTTTTTTTTATTAGAAATGTATCATGTCTCATCTTTATTCAAACTTCGCTAGCTTAACTAAATAATTAAGTATTATCTTAGCAATTAATAAAGAAAAATTAATGTATTCCATCAAATAGATAGGCGGTCACATATTTTTTTTTCTTTTTTGCTTCGATGACCTTTAGAAAAATAAATTAGATTATTGAGTAGTGAACTCAATAGGTAAGCCTTGTTTATCTACAGGGTGTAAAAAGACCCATCACATACAGAATCACATCAGAATGCGTAGTTTAGTTCGAAACTAAACCTTATTCGAAATTCACTATAGACTTAAGAGGCCGTTGCATAATACAATGAACCGCCAATCGTATTGATTATTTTAATTTAGGAACATCACGACCAGCCAACCAGCAGCACTCTGAATTTAAATAAATAACGAATACATTTTCAACATGCTATTTCTAGATTTATTTAAAGTACTGTGATATTGGATGAATCTAATTTGCTAGGCCAGAGGAAAAATATAGTATTTTTAAACATGAGTCAACTAGGAAATAATTTACTCCCGCATTTTGCTATAACTGGAAAATATTTCAGTGTAGTGGAAAATGAGATTGAACTGAGCTTAGGCACCAACTGCGCTAAACTCATAAATGACGAATAGCTATTTAGAGCTTTGAAACTAATTTACGTTTATCCGCGTGTTTTCTAGTGCAATGTTAGGAAGGCGTTGAAACTTTTTATCTTTTTTGAGAGGCTTAATTCAAAAGCTCCATGTTTTTGTTTTACAATAATATTACTAAGAGGTTGTAGCGGTATCAACATCGCCACATGCGAGCTACACGTCATACTGACGTCACGCAAATCCTGCATCGCGCAATCAGAGTTTACCGCGCGATTAGCATATATACAACGTCCCGACATCAACCGTCGGGCAGTTGCCCGCCAGACTCAACAACCGTCTGGTCGGAGGATCCTCCCTTTTCCATAGAGTATGAGTGAACTTTACAACCTGGTCCTCATACCTCTATAAGGTAAAGTTTGGATGTTGGAGATAATCTCCGAAACTACTCATCCATTTCAGAAATTAGTTTTAAATAAATGAGTTCATATCGTAATCTGTAAATACCTCAGATTTCTAGATTTTTACTGCACAATCTTAGTCATGCAGTATTTTAAAATCACAAACGGAAAAGTAATGTAAGAACAAACAATAAATAATATGATTTAAACTTGTATAGATAATAAAATCGGTGCAAGCAATAAAACTGTGTACTGGTAGAGAAACAAATCTTGCAAACGATCGAAACCCGTGGGTTTTCTTTTATTTTCGTTAGTAAATGTTCTAACGTAGTTTATTGCATGTTTTCTATTATTGTGATTTATGCGGTATTGTAAAATTTCCTGGCATGACGTCATTGGTGACGTAAGGCGGAGTCAGTTTTTCCACGCGTTGTCCACGATAGAGTAAGCAAGAGCATTCGGAGATGAATGTATCGTTAGATCGCTCTTGTTTATTTGACAAAAGTATAGCGGATCTATAACGGGTTTAAAATAACACTTAACGAAGCCGAGAGCCACTTGTACTCACTCCCCATTATTTTTTATTTTTTTTGTATTGGACCATAACTGGAAACCTTCTGGTTACGGAGATAATTAAAGGTCAAAATTCCAACTATTACTGACGTTTTTTTAACAAAACTAGTTGTTATTGTTATAACACAACCTTAAATACCCCCACGACCCCTATACCGTTGCATGCACCCTTAGGCACAATGTTTTGCGTGCGTTCCTTGGGGCACTACCGCAAACAGCTTTGCGTACCAAAATAAAAGTCGTTTCCTAGCTGCAAATATTTTTGTGCAATGTTACTTAGTTTGATGTACAGAATGCGTAAACTTAGATGTTCCGTAAACCTATAGTCGAGTGGAGTGGTTGATTATGATCTTAGTTTAACGTGGTGAACTTATAGGATGGGCTCCAACTTTAATGAGACTAAGACCAAGTCAGTACCAGATTTTAGATTTTAAATAAAGCGTTAGTATAATAAAATTATCTAATTAAGTGAAAAAAAACAAAGCTACTGAATCGCCAATCGGCCAAAACTGTTTCATACAAAAACAGAACCAAACCAATCAAACAAAATGGCCGAATGGCGAAACAAAACAAATGTAATCTGACAAACACATTATCATTAAATGATGATCAATATCGAATAACGGAAGATTAACACTGTTATTACTGCTAACGCCCCGTTAACCTATAAAATAATGTATTTTACATCGGTTTATACTGTTGTAATAAAAGTTATGGTCGCGAATTAATATAATATATTATAATATAGAAATATTATATATTAATATAATATTTCGATATCAAAGTAATGTTTTATTTCTTTATGATTTAGTTTGAGCGGGGTCCGAATCAGAATTATGATGTTTTTGCAAAAGGAATGGAAGATTATATGGAAGATGAATGATCTATTTTATTAACTTATAAATACACTCGAGAGCAATGAATCCGGGTCACTTAAAGAATGTTAAAAATCTCGGAAACTAAAAATGATAGGTTAATGCAATAAATTGTATTTAATAGACAATGTAATACTCCTTAAATGAAAGTAAAAAAAATATGAGTCACCATACATTTTATTAACACAAAATTACATAAAGAAAAAAACTGCTGATCTCTCCTTAAAACAAAAATAGGAAACATGAAATTTTTGAACTTTATTATGATTTTCTTGAATTTTAATACTTCGTATTGCCTCCTCGTGCTTCCATTACTGCGTTTACGCGGTTTGGCATGCTGTACACCAAGTTCCTTATACGATTTTGGGGAATATTCTCCCATTCCTCTGTGAGAGCAATTTTGAGCTCACGAAGCGTGATTGGGGGAGGGTTTCGTTGTTTTACGCATCTGCCTAGCTCGTCCCAAGCATGCTCGATCGGGTTGATATCCGGGCTGCGCGCTGGCCACTCCATACGAGTAATGTTCATCTCTTGAAGGTAGTCATTCACAATCCTACCTGTATGAGGTCGGGCATTGTCATGCATAAATATAGCATCCTCACCTAAATTGACCATAAATGGACCAACGTGATCATTGAGGATTTCTTCCACATATCTTACGCTAGTTAAAGAGCCGTTTTCTATGATCACCAGCTCTGTGCGACTTTCAGAAGAAATTCCGGCCCACACAAGTACAGACCCACCACCGTAGGCTACTTTTTCTTCGATGCATGCTTGCTTGAATCTTTCCCCTGGTCTTCGATACACTCTGTGTCTTCCATCGTGCTTGTAGAGCATAAATTTTGATTCGTCGGAGAACATAACTTTTGACCAATCTTCAATACTCCAATTTACGTGGCTCTGGGCATATCTTAGTCTTGAAATACGATGCTCACGCTCCAGTTTAGGGCCGTTTGCAGGTCTAAGGGGTTTTAAGTTAGATTCAGCAAGCCGACGTCTTACTGTCCATGCACTTGGGTTACTTCCTCCGAGGCGTCGAAACTGATTTCTGAGTTCAGTTCCTGTGAGAAAGCGATTTCGAAGCATGGTGTTCACCAAGTATCGGTCTTCTCGTGCTGTGGTACACCTGGTTCTGCCCGTTCCTGGTCTGCGTAGGTTAGAACCAGTTTCTTCGTAACGTCGGAGAACTCTTTGTACTGTTGACAGCGACACACCGACAGTCCTGGCTGTATCGCGCTGACTCCGGCCGGTTTCCAGCATTGTAAGTATTCTGGTGCATTCTTCAGGCGTAAGCGACATAATTTCAGCTTGAATAATGAATATAGAGTACTATCAACATGGTTTATGTACCCACATAAATGACAGATTACAAACAAAAGCAAAACCAAATGCTGTAATTTCGTAGTTCCATCTTCGAAAGTGGCCCTTTTTCAAATTTGATTTTTTTATGATATAACTTTACAATAACTAAGAAGTTTTAATACCTTCATTTAAGGAGTATTACATTGTCTATTAAATACAATTTATTGCATTAACCTAGCATTTTTAGTTTCCGAGATTTTTAGGATTCTTTAAGTGACCCGGATTCATTGCTCTCGAGTGTATTTGTATAGCTTAGATTAGGAAAAGTGTTTATTTTGGACGAGTAACACTTTAACAACCACCGATTTCTGAATGCTTACTCAATGTAATCTTTTGGCAAATCTCAAATCATGCGATTTGATTGGCTGCCATGTTATTTCAGTCAGCCAATTACAACAGCTTACATAAGATTTTAACAGCTGATTTCTTCTTCGAAACCTGGGTGTACACTGCAAGAATTTGGCAAACTTTGTGTGTAAATAAGTCTCTAGAACCAAAATAGAACACTTGTGCCTGCGATCAAGCACGTAAAGTCTTCTCAACAAGCAAAGTCGTGGCAGTATCACTGTATCACAAATATTAATGAGTAGAACGAATTACCACCAACCTACAATGCTGCACGGTTCTTTTGACGCCAAATCGGAACCAACGTCGTCATTTTGTTTGGACAATACTATTTCACAAATGGCTACCTCCAACGCCCCCCCCTGTCAATGTCATTCATGCGCCAAATGATTCTTGTAAAACTCTATAGTGACCTACACTCAGGAGTTACCGCAAACAGCCTTTTGTTCACCAACACAAAAGTTTCTAAACCTCTTAAAAATGGAATCATATCAAGCTATAAAAGCGTTAAAAGATATTTTTTTGTCCGAGTCATAATTGTTTGAAACGAAGAGATAGTGCTCGTAAATCGCAGGTCCATAAATCTTTTAATAATCTAATCTAGACCAGTAGAAAAATGCTGTAAGATATTTTCATTTATGGCTAAACGGATATCCGAAAAAATACAGGTTTCTCAGACAGGCTTGAAGATTTTTGTAAAAGTTACTAGGTAATCATTAACTGTATAAATATTTTGGTAAGCGGAGATAAAGGAAACGCCATTAAATTGATTTACCTACTGAATTTGATATTGGCTATTGGCGCGCTTTACTTGCGGTAAGCAAGTATACAAACACGCTAAGAATATGTGCGTGAAGACGAGTAACGTCAGGACATAACAACATAACACACACACACACAATTCCGACTTTGCCCGTGTCTCGGACGATATCGAGAGCTCCTATGCTTACACACATTCACAGCGTGTTTGTACACTTGGTAACCACAAGAAAAGCGCGCGTCGCTTCATGAGATAAAAATACTGTACTATAAAGGGGTTTAGGCGCTACATAATGGATGATTGAAATAAATTGTATGAGGATTTCTTTTCAGTAGCGTGAACTGAATTCAACAAGAATTTTGGAATGAAAACAAAAATTACTTGCCCTAAGTTTATATTTATTGAATGGGCAACTAGAGATATTAGGATAAGTAAGGAAAGACTGTTCGAGCTGTATGGCCTTGAGCTTATATTAACACTGAAACTTTCAACAAGTATGTTGCTACATATTCCAAAATTCTTAGAAATACCTACAAGATATCTAAAGCATTACAACATTATATTAGCAACAAGATCATATCAGCAGAATTAAAATAAAAACAGTTTGGAAAATTATTATAAATAACGAAACTAGTAGGAGAAAAATAGGACACACTGATTCTACATTGGAGACCTCATGTGGTGCCATAAGCTCTAAATTAGAAGTAGCTCAAGAATTTGTAAATTTCGTTTACTAATATATACCATTTAAAACGACGGAAGCTTTAAATTCCTCACCGGATGTCTCAATTAATTTATTAAGAGTGAACGTTCCAGACTTCCCGGTTGAATTTAAATTTAAATATATAAAAAGTAAAAATATATTATTTTTATTAAGTATATTATTATTATATATAAAAAAAAATAAAAAATAAAAAAAAAGTTATAAAAGCTTATCAGCAAATCAAAATCAAATTGACCGAAGTTCTATGGGGAACGTCTAGAAAAGTTTATACATCCATAATCGAGAGACGAGACATGAAATAAATATTAAAGCTAAATAAGGTGATATCACCAAATTTAGCTTCAATATTTAACTCGTGTTAGATCAAGGCGTCTTCCCAGATTTAATGAAATTCAGTAAGGTAATACCACTTTTTAAATCTGGGGACAGCAAAGACATCAACAATTATAGACCATTACCCGTGTTGCCGGTATTCAGCACGGTGTTCGAAAGGTAATGCTCAATCACATGATTAATATGGTTGCACCAAAGTACGTTATACGACTGACGCCGGTGTCACTTTATTAAAACATATTTACAGCGTCTGAGGAGGCTCAAGATGTTATAGTATTTTTTTGTGGCCTCCCGAAGGCATTTGACTGCGTTAATCACGAAACATTAATTTTAAAACTTGAGCATTACGGACCAGGTAAACTTGCGCGCAGTTTTGTAATATCTTATTTAACTCATAGACACATAGCAAAAAGTTCAAATAAATGGTGTCAATTCATTTGGTTTAAAAGTGAAAATGGGTGTTCCATAAGGCTCCATATTAGGTCCTTTTTTTAACCCCCGACGCAAAACGAGGGGTGTTATAAGTTTGACCGCTATGTGTGTGTATCTGTCTGTGGCACCGTAGGTCTTAAACGGGAGAACCGATTTGAATGCGGTTTTTTTTATTTGAAAGCAGGTTTTCTAGCGATGGTTCTTATACATGTTTTATCAAAATCGGTTCAGCCGTGTCAAGATTATAAGCTCTTTTGTTACCTGCGGTAAGGACCTTAGACGCATAATGGGTATTTACTTTACTTTCAAACATATGTGTGACCTAAAATTTGAAACACCCATGTACGCTATATAAATATGCATGATTATGGAATTCTTGGTCCGATGCTGCAGTCAGGATATCCAGCACACCAGTACACTCTTGAAAAAATAATAGCAGATATATCGTGTTTGGTTTCGTTTTGATCAGTATTTAATTTTACATACAATACAATCGTGGCAACATAATGAGCTGATGCTGCAGCCAGGTTATCCAACACACTAGTAAACTCTTGAAAAAATAATTGCAGATATGTCGTGTTTGGACTTGTTTTGATCAGTATTTAATGCTACATACAATGCAATGGTGTCAAGACAATGAGCTGATGTTGCAGCCAAGATATCTAGCACACTAGTACACTTTTGAAAAAATTATAGCAGATATGTCGTGTTTCGATTTGTTTTGATCAGTATTTAATTCTACATACAATGCAATGGTAGCAACACGATGAGCTGAGGCTGCCACCAGGCTATCCAGCACACTAGTACACTCTTCATAAAATAATAACAGATATGTTTGGAAAACCGATTGAACGCGCTATGGTTTCGTTTATGACATAACACACAGTATTATAAGGGATTACGTAAATGCAAAATCAAGCTATTTCATGTAGTGTCTAAATATACCCTGAAAAACGCTCACAACTGTTAACTCATATACAAAACAAAACTAAACTAGTTTAAAAAAAAATAAAAAATAAAAACCCTCAACGCAAAAAAGAAAAGCGAACATTTAAAAAGTCAAAAATAATGCCTATCGTTGAGCCATCAAATTCGATTGAGTAACACCATATATTTTAATTAGGTATAGAAATTGATGGATGGCACGATAAGGTTTAATTGTTGAAATGGCGCTATAATGTCGCGGTGGGGTACCGCTAAGCTTAAAGCAATAAAAATAGCTAAAATAGGAGATTGCATACTCATTACTCATAGCGCTCCCATACTTAACAATTTAACACACAACTAGATTTTCTACAAAAAAAATATCGTATCGAAGCAAGTTGGTTGGAAATGCTAGTAAATTAATACTCGTAGATAGTCAATCAAATGAAGGGTCTGACTTACATAAGCGGCGGTGTCCCGCCGCGACATTATAGCGCCATTTCAACGAGTAACCCTTATCGTGCCATCCATCAATTTCTATACCTAATTAAAATATATGGTGTTACTCAATCGAATTTGATGGCTCAACGATAGGCATTATTTTTGACTTTTTTATGTTCGCTTTATTTTTTTTTATTTTGTATATATTAATGATCTACCTCATTTATGAAAAAACCAACCACAAATGGTGTTATTTGCTGATGATACTTCCTTATTTTCTATGATAAATAGACGTGCATCAAATCTTGACGATGTAAATAACGCCCTACTGCAGGTACAAAATTGGTTCACTGCTAATAATTTAGTATTCAATGGGAAAAAAACGAAATCGTTAAGATTTGCTTCACCGAATGTTAAAATTAGTGATTGTGACATTGATTAAAGAAAAACTAGAATTCGTCGATAAAACTGTTTTCCTGGTGATCACGCTGGACTCAAGGCTGCAAGGGGGTCCTCATTTAACATCAATTGCAGGGTGGCTAAGATTAGCAGCGTCAGAAAAAACCGTCAATTCTCTAATCTAGATATCGCGAGGCCAGTCTATTTCAGTTACTTTCATAACTTGTCTTACGGTATTTTACTATGGGGACGGGCTGAAGATATCGAGTCTATTTTTATTCTGCAGAAAAAAGCCATCAAAGCAATATATGGCCTCGGCAGACGCGATTCTCTAGGAGAATTGTTTAAAGATATTAACATCATGACGGTACCTTGTCAATATATCTATGAAACCATCATGTATGTAAGGAAATTTTTTAAATCTTTTCAGTGAAAAAGGTGAAAGACACAAATATAGGACTAGAAATAGGGACCAATTAAACCAGGTTTCAGACTGACTAAAGTAGACTCATCCTTCATGGGGTACTGTTTAAAACGCTACAATAAAATACCTCCCCACATACTTCAACTGAAGTTCAACTGTCGTGTTATTGCACTGTCAAGCATTCTCGTATTATAATTTAGGGGATTACATCGCTGACAAAAATGGTTGGCTCAATGCCGGTCCTACTCCACAAGGGCGGATAAACGAATCGATAAGCAGTCGTAAATATTGTTGGAGCTCCTGAAGATTGTTAAAACTATCTTTGCATTGTATAAATTCAATTTCTTAGTGTTGTATAATTGTATAGCACATGTGTGAGCACTATGTACCTACTATAAAGCTACCATTTACTGGGTACGTCTTTTAGTGACTTGAATATGCCCTGGCGGCTGAGAGTATGTCATGCTCACTCAAATGGCTGACTGGTGGTGGCGTGTGTGTTGGATCATTAAGTTCCTTTCAAAATGGTTGAGCTGAATGGTGCTGATCCATACGTCATGTTCGTAAACGGGCACCGTCAGTAGGGACGGGTCATCTCTTAGCTGCCACGGCTTACTTCAATTTCTATTTTTTTATTTTTTATTACGGGCGCTTTAAACGTGCACGTCTTTCTACATCATTCTCACATGTATCATTTCAACATGAATGATGTACAAAAAAATTTGTAACAATTATTTGATTTAAAAGAGTCTCCATGGAATTTCTTGCCCGCTCTTCTCCATAAGTACCTACTACGCTTTGGAATAGGCACCTAGCTTCATTTACTCACTGTGCAACCCTTTGACAATTCAAAAGTTCCTGTAAATGGTTTAATTGAAATAAATGCTATGCAATACTGAATAATCGCTATTTATTTCATGACGATTATCACATAACTGTTGTTTCATGAAAACAATCGGCGCATATACAATGTTGAAACCAATTTTAGATTCACTTGAGTGATCGAATACAACCAGAGTATTTTTTCTACCAGCTTGCGTGATGTAAAGTTTCCTTTTGCAGACAACCTTAATACCTATGTTAATTTAATATTGTGGATAAAAAACCAAATTATACTAACCAATCTTAAGTGATCGTAACTTCATAAGTCATTACCCCAACTTAATTACTGTTGATAAGTGTGGCGAGCTGTTCTATAAGGTAAAAGATTTTATTTTCTAAGATAGTCCGTAATGTGTAACTTGACTAAACTTTTGTTCAGCAGTAAAACCTGACAGGTTATGACAGATAGAATCGAAACACAGTTTATATTATAAAGAGCTTTACTACATACACATACATATACTCTTGCGTTCTTCCCATGGGGGTAGGCAGAAATTAGTGAACCCCACCAGCTACGATCCTTTCATACTTCTTTTGCTTCGTTTACGTTCATACCATGTCATTCAGGCACGCCGGTTGCGAGTACTACACACCTGACCTTTCTGGAGAACATCACCAATAAAGCTACTATACGGTCTTTAGTGTATTAAGAAAATAGTATAATCAGATACACACTAACAACAATGTTAATTAGCTAATTAACATTTACGCAAGACTATGATTAGATAATTCTCGACACTGATAATTAAACACGTATTAAAACATGAACCTATGTAATATTGTGTGTGTAATATAACACATATATTCACGCCTTCTTCCCATTGGGGTAGGCAGAAACTGCGGAATGCCACCTGCTGCGATCCCTACATACTCCTTTTGCCTCGTTTACATACACGCATCATCCATCCTGTCAACATGACCAACCCATCTAAGCGTACTCTTTTAAAAATTTGTTACTATATCTTTTTTTAAACCACACCATTACCATAACACGTCATTCCTCAGCCTATCATTCATAGTCACACCACACATGCTTCGCAAGGAACGCATTGCCACAGAATTTATTCGACGTTCATGCTTCTTTTGCCGCACCCAACATTCACTTCCATACATAAGCGCAGGCGTGTATAATCTTGTATCACGTTCATCGATGTTTGTAATCTTACTCTTAAATCTAATATTTTCAAGAAAAACTAAAAGCTAAACTACATACGTGTTATCAAAGCACTTGAAATAATTAGCAGAACATTGGAATGATGATATATTACATATTAAATTTTGAATACCCATTAGTTAGAGAGTCAATTCAAAAATAATAACTGATAGAATTTGAGCAATCAATGATGATAAATTCAATAAAAAATAGTTTAATGCGAGATAGATTATGATTCTTTAACTATCCAGAAAATGCCAAAAAAATTGTCATGGGCATTTTCCAAGTAACAATGGCGGACAAATTGAGTTACCAACATATCTTTCTTTCATCCATGACCCATTGCTCAATACCCACAAAATATAAATAAAGGCCTATTTTACCCCGGGGTAATATAGGCTCTCCTTGAAAAACATCACAAAATTTCTCGGGCTAATGCCCAAACATTGGTAACATATCCCTGGCCGTATTTACTGGGATACAAACCGCAAAATTTTCATATTTTCTCTCGTTTACAATAATTTGTAAACAAAATATAAGAACATTACTTGGGTCGAATAGATTTCGTTTGCGAGTTTTCTATGAAAACGTGTTGAAGCTTGTGTTTTGGTAATGGTTATCAATGTGAATTAGTTGTTTGCTAAAATTTGCCTCAGTTTGCGTTAAAATAATGCGGCAGAAGAAAGGCTGTGAAATAGATCGATGTCAATCTTAATACGTTATGCGGGTTTACTGTAGTTACGTTATTGATGTCAATAAGAATGGTGCTGGAAGACTTATCCATGCTTGTTCAATCTGGTAGAACGAAGCTTTAAATTCGAATGAAATCGATCGAACGATTATTTATCTTACAAATGCAAACACTTTGCAAGCTGACAAAAACTAGCAAATACTACTTCACAAAAATTAAACGAATCAATCGAAAACTCAGTTTTATTAGTGCAAAACACTTTGATCTAATATTGCAGTTATTTCACCCACTATAAACATAGGCAATAGAATCGTTTGATCTCAGTAGATAGCTTTTACTAATACCGTGAAAACGAATTCCTTGATACAAGTATGAATTATTGGTTTAATTTTGATTTTCATTCGTTAGATGTTTGTATTGGCAAAAGTTGTGTTTCGTGTTCACGAATAAATATTGGCTGGTGGAATTAGATGTGGAAAGTATGGATTTGTTTTGATTCGTATTAAAATTGGTTGAAAGATTCTTGTGGTCTATTTCTGTATCCGTCTGTGATGTTATGATTATGTTTGTTTCTACAATGAGTCCAAAAAACAATCTCTCAAGTTTCCCAAACTATGTTGGGGTTGGTTTCCAGTCTTACCTGATGGAGATGAATACCAGTATTTTACATGGAGTGACTGCCTATCTGACCTACACAACCCAGTAACTGGATAACACGTTATCTCTTGGTAAGATTAGTTGTCAGACTTTTGGGCTTCTGACTACGCGTAACGACTGTCAAAGATCTACGGATGACAGCAGGAACCAACGGGAAAACTTATATAAAAAGCAGCCTTCTCTGTCTATATGCCATATAATGAATTTATTTATTAGATTA
This sequence comes from Griposia aprilina, assembly GCA_916610205.1. Classification (NCBI taxonomy): domain Eukaryota; kingdom Metazoa; phylum Arthropoda; class Insecta; order Lepidoptera; family Noctuidae; genus Griposia; species Griposia aprilina. The sequence goes on along the minus strand of OU744302.1, from coordinate 20,292,029 downwards.
TAATAGAATAACGTTTATTTACAACTAGCTGCGGCCCGTGACTTCGACTGCGTGAATTTTTTTGTTCCCCCGACCCACTCCGTCGCATCGCTTCACCTGCCCGCGCTATCACTTCGTTTTCGCTTAGCGTTCTTTCTTACTTTTTGCTCACTCTATAGCGTGATGTTAAACACCTTATAGCCTGCATCAAGAATTGGGCTATCAAATGCAGAAATAATTATTCATATTCGATCGGTAGTTCCAGAGATTACCCCGTACATACAAACTTACAAACAAACAAACGAATACCTCTTTTTATTTGAATCCTACTAATATTAGGTCTTTACCTATGAAATTGCCGTTCTGCAGTACTGGCCATTTCAAATCAAAATAATTTTTGTTTGGCTAAGAATTCTAATTTCAAATTAATTTTATTTTAAAAACATGGATTTTTTTTTCTAAAAGTAGTCATTTCTTTATTGATTAGTGTTACATTTTCATCGCATTTCAATCTTTTTCGTCATCATGGATACGTTAAAAATTCGAGTAATTATGGAATATGAGTACCGTCGTGGCAGCAACGCGGCACAAGCGGCACGCAACATCAACGACGTTTACGGAGCTAACACTACAAACCAACGCACCACCTGTTATTGGTTTGCTCGCTTCCGTTCTGGAAATTTCGACCTGAAAAATGAACCTCGCGGTCGTCCGAAGACTTTGGTCGACAATGACGAATTAAAGGCGATTGTGGAAGCTGATGATACACAATCTACGGCTGAATTAGCAGCAGCTTTCGACGTTAGCGTCAAAACAATATTGGTCCTTTTGCGTCAAATTGGCAAGGTAAAAAAGCTTGACAAATGGGTGCCCCACGAACTCAATGATCGCCAGCGCGAAGTACGCGTCGAGACGTGCCTTGCATTGCTCAACAGACACACAAATGAAGGAATTTTGAACCGCATTGTTACCTGCGATGAAAAATGGATTCTGTTTGATAACCGTAAGCGCTCAGCAAGTTGGTTGGATCCTGGTTCAGCACCTAAACAATGCCCTAAACGAAAACTTACCCCTAGAAAAGTGATGGTCACTGTTTGGTGGTCTAGCGCCGGTGTGATTCATCACAGCTTCTTACCAAACGGGGTGAGCATTACTGCAGATGTGTACTGTGAAGAACTGAACACAATGATGGAGAAGCTGGCGCATCTCCAACCAGCATTGGTCAATCGCTCGTCTCCGCTGCTCCTGCACGACAACGCGCGACCTCATACTGCACAGCAGACGGTCTCCAAGTTGCAAGAACTGGGGTTGGAAGCTCTCCGTCATCCGCCCTACTCACCAGACCTTGCGCCTACAGACTACTACTTTTTCCAGAATTTGGATAACTTCTTGGCGGGAAAAAAATTTAATACCCGAGAGGCAGTACAAAATGCCTTTGAAGAATTTGTTGCCTCCCGTCCAGCTGATTTCTTTAAGAAGGGCATCAATAAACTGCCACTGCGATGGCAAAGATGCATTGATTGCATGGGTGATTACTTCGATTAATAAAAATAAAAAATTCATGAAAAAAAATCGTTTAAATTTTTTCATACAAAACGGCAATTTCATAGGTAAAGACCTATTATTATAAATGTGAAAGTTTGTGAGTATGCATGGATGGATTTTTGTTACTCTTTCACGTAAAAACTACTGAACGGATTTGAATGGAATTTGGAACACAGATAGTTTATAACCTAAATTAACATGTAGGATACTTTTTATCCCGGTAGTACGTTCCCGTGGAATAATTTCCGACAGCCACGCGGGCGAAGCCGCGGGCAAAATCTACTGTTATTATATACTTATATATAAGTAAAGATTTACCTTGGTCATCGTTACGTCTTATTGAGGTACAACTCGGTGCCCTGGGACATTCCACTATTCTAGAATAAATGCCAATTAAAAATGAAATAAAAGATACATGCCAATTTTATAAAATACGTAGTAGAAATACCTAAATAAATACATTTTTGGAAAGAAATATTTCCATCAACTAAAAATAACCTTTTTATTTCTGTTTCAAACCAATATCGAACCTTTTCATATTTAACCTCAACGAAAAACAAAATAATGAATATATCCGCAGGAAATACTTGTGGTCCGCATAGTAGGCTTCGAAGGCCGAACTTAAGTCAATATTCGTTTTATTTGAAGTGGTTAAGCATTTATTGGCATTTTATTATATTGGGATAAATGATAAATGTATTACAAATTGGATTTGGGATATCACTACGAGGGTTAATAATATTTTGAAATCAACTTGATAATGGAAGACGTAAAAATAAGACCACTCTCTCTGGGTTTTCTGAATTAACGTTAGTCCGTTTATTATTTACTGCAATCTTACTTGATACGTTTCAAAATTGCTGATAATTTTAATATTGGCATAATTATTAGGGTCATCATTGGTAGTGGCTCGTGGCTAAGAAATACCAACCGCACGGTTCGGTCGATCGGGCTTGCTGCGGTCGGTCCGCAGCAAGCCTGCGGATAGATCGCAGTTGCGGGTGGGGGATCTTTACATACCGAGAACCCTCTATGCCTCGGAAAGCACGTTAAGCTGTCATGACACGCTGCTGAATGACAGCCGGGACCAATGGGTCCCGGCTGTCATTCCTGGGTCTTTGACAGCCGCTACGGGTAGTCACAAGCCCGAAAGTCTGACAAGCAGTCTTACCAAAGGACCCAGTAACTGGATTGTGGAGGTCAGATAGGCAGATAGGCTTCATGTAAAGTACTGGTATTCGGCTGCATCCGGATCAACTGAAGGTTGACCCCGACATAGTTGGAAAAAGACTGGCAGATGATGATCGGTAGAACTTCATGAGAGAATACCTTATGGTTTTTGGGATAGGGGCGGGACAAACAAAAACTCAGAACAAACTAGATCAGTTAAACCAGGGCATCTTAACAGGCCGTCAGGACTATCAGGGGGTATCGCACGATCTCTTACGAGGTGGCTTGTGCATTGGCCGGATCTCCACCTTGGAACCTAGAGCGAAAGACCTCGCGTCACTGTACCGGTGCCGCGAGGAGCTGCGGACGTGGGGTGGTCGACCGATGTAGCGAGAGATCGAACTGCGTCGGTCACAACTCTGCGAGGTCCTGGTGACAGAGTGGCGGTACAGGTTCCTGCACCCTACCTACCTGCTCTACGCCCTCGACTGACTCGGGAGGAGGCACAGCTCCCTGTCGTTTCGGGCAGAAACAAAGTGCATTACTAGCAGGCATAACTTAACTGTGGCAGTAAAAGCATAGCAGATACCGAGTTCTGTTTTTCATAATAATTCAGTAATTAAAAGAACATCCATGCCAAAGCTTTTCAATGTAAACATTACACTAATACCTAAATGACTTTAAGACCAGGTCACCATACTTAACCCTTTACCTGAGATATGTCAAAACTTAACCTAAGTTCTCAGAATTTAGCCAAAAGCGCTCCAAAGCTATTCAACCTTGACCTTGAGGACTGACTTCAATAGTTGAGAGACTTTAAGACTTTTTAACTACTTGACCCTTGTTGGCCGAAGTTTCGAGTAGGACTATTTTGTCTCGTGATATAGGGCTTTTGTTTTGCTAATTTATTTGTGCGAAGGTTATACAGACACCTATTAACCAGCAGCTTATAATTTAAGTTGTCGTCCTTAAGTATAGTAGGCAGCACGTCAGTGGTAACAATACCAGTATCTATCATCATCATCTTTTCAGCCGAATCAAAATCAAAATCAAAATATTTTATTTCACATAAACCAACATGGGCACTTAAGAAACGTCAGAAGCTAGGTGCACGGTTCCAATTGGTTGTTTCCTATGGAGAAGAGCCGGCAAGAAACTCCACGGTTACTCTTTTAAAAATAAGGGTCTTTTACAATGTTTCCAATTACAGTGTTGATAGATATGGGAGGACAGTGTAGGCCTGTTAACAAGTAACATGTACTCAACAAAATATAAAAAGGTCCACAAATCTAGTCTACAAGTTAGGTCTACAACCTTCTCACATTCACAAAATATAAAAGAATCTATATAAAAATAAATGCCTATTTAGAATAAATGACATGATTGCCATTACTACTGTAACAAATCGGAATCAAAATCCTATCCACAAAAGCCATAAATAAGGAGTTGAAATAATAATCCGTAGTATATAATGTCAAATAATGAGATTATGTCAAAGAAGTAAGTAAAAAGAAACAAAAAACTTCGTAATTTGGGAACAGTTAATATATATTTACTTAGTGATGCCGTTAATGTGGTACCAGGGAAGCCACATGTGCAGAAGGAATTATTGCCAAACTTCCTTGTCTTCAAGGTAGTCTTTAATGTTATAATATGCATTTTCGATAAGTATACGTTTGATGTGGGTTTTGAACTTTCGAATGACGTCCATAGCTGGACATAGGCCTCCCCCAAGTACCGCCACTGCGACCGGTTCTGTGCTCCTAGCATCCAGCGTATTCCTGCGGTCTTCACAAGGTCATCGGTCCACGTTGTGGGAGGCCTTCGAACGCTACGTCTTTCGGTAAGCGGTCGCCACTCCAGAGCCTTAACTGTACCAGTATGCTGGCCTCGTATTCTTTGAAACTTCGCCAGGCCAGCTTAAGGTGAAAGTGTTACCAACGACGTGCGGTCTACTGTACCTACTATGAAAATGTTCACAAAATATGGTTTTGTAAGTATCTGCATTAAGCTAAGCGTTGTTGCTTAGGCTTTGGTTACTCTGATATATTAATTTAGTCTGTTCTAGGTTAGAGGATAGTGGGATATCTACTGCACTTAACATACAGGGTGGAAGGGACATCGACGTGTAACCAACTACGATGGAGTCAGTACATGATTTGAACCCCTTGCGATGAAATTTCACGTCAGCTAAGTATTATAAAAAAAAAATACTGTTCCATACACTTTGACCTCGTAGGTATTGCACTTTTTTATGAAACAGCAATTTTTTTATTTTTTTGATGTTCTACGAAAATTTTCTACGTAAGGGTGTCTAGAATTTTCTACGCAAGGGGGTGCTGGATTCATGGTTTCAGTTTGCGCGTCGATGTCAGTGCCAACCTGCATACTTAAGCTTCGTCGTATACGGTAGTAGAGCACAAGACTTGTTCTAAATCATTCATTAAACAGTATAAGCATAGTTTCTTCCCGATGTCGGATTCCCCAATGTCGGAAAACCACCGTTTAGCTTGAACATACTATTGCAGCCAGAAATAAATAGAAAACGACAAAAAATATCGGACTGCCGCCATTCCCATACATTTTCGCAGTACGTGCATAGAAATTTCAATAGTCTGTCTATTTATCAGGGGCTGTCATGCGGCCTAACTGGAGGTCGTTTAGACTAATCACGGGGGTACCGAGCGACCCCATTCCCGCGGCTTTGTTCCGGATTTGAGACCCCTAATGCCTGTTATTTGCCATTTGGTTACCGTTTTACTACACTTGAATAGTTTGCGGTCAATTCTCTTGTGATGAAATAATGTTACGTTATTTAGGAAGATGTGGGGGTGGTGTGTAGCTTGTTAGTAGTTGGGTTAGATCAGCTAAACACTAAGTAGATACTTAAAAACAACCTTAATATTGTAGGCATTTATTTCGGAGCAGAGTGTGTACTTACTATAAGTGAGTATTTTGAATAAAGGACCACAGCACTGCTCGACGTAGGTAACTTTGACTCATACTAAAGTATGGCTAACGAGATGACATAAAGAATGTAAACATTAACACATGCGTGCACTGACTGGATAGGTCCACTTAATCTGTGTGGTTCTTTCCTCAAAAGACCATTTCAGACACCAATCTACATGGTCCTCAAACATAATGTCCGAATTTTTATATACACATTGACATTGATAAATTTTATTTACACAGTGACAAGAGTATTTACTTGTAAAGTATTACGTTATTTTAATTATTGTGAATGTGAGGACTATGTGGGTCATTGCTTTTTTTTCTCAGTTAATTTTAATCATGATCTGGCAGTTGGAGTAATTTATGCGGCCTACCCAAATGTCCTTTCTTTGGTATTGTTCGTCGAATCGTTGAGCTCCTTAAGTCCTGACTTCTTGAGTTGAGCTGCACGATTACTGACAAATGCGTGCACTGACTGGAAACGTCCACTCAATCTGTGTGGTTCTTTCCTCAAAAGACCATTTCAGATACCAATCTACATGGTCTTCACATGATCAGACCAAGATTATGTCTGGACTAAAAGAGACTGTGACCTCTGAGTTTGTTTCGGCCTTTCTTCTCAGAATAGTCAGATAGGAAACGCCGACCTCATCTAGTTTAAAAAATATTATTGACGTGTAAAAGTGTTTGTACAAACCTACTTACAGAAATGAAATCATTTATCATTTATAACAAATTTTCAGGCCTTTATAAAAAAAATATTTAAAGAAAGAGCTCTTTTCGTGGTTAATTGATATCTTTCAAAGGTTGTCTAGAGCTGCCAGCCAGGCTGTGATTCCATAATTAAAATCAACAACCACTCACAATAACAGTAAAAATCAACAAGAAATACCTACAATAGCGGATTAATAACAACAAGGAAAAAAAAAAAAAACGAAAAAAATCGTATCATTTCGAACGTAATCTAAACAGGCATGAACGGACGGACCAAATGTTGATAGCTGCTGTACGGACCGCTTTCCTGTACCACGAAACACACAACGACAGCAGTCGTCGACCAAATGACGTCACTATTTCGTGCGAGAAATAAGGATAGAGATAATAATCACTCGCTATCGTAATGTAACTCAGTAAAGGTCAGGTTGTTTACATTCTTTATCTCGTCTTGTTGGCTTTACTTTACCATACGTCATTATTTTAAATGATAGAAAAATCTCCGAAATAATTTAGTTTTTTTTTCAATTGTAGCAAAATACGAACCAGCTGATGCCTCATCAACATGAAATACGCGTCTCATAAAGAGAAACGAGCTCCGTAACCCTACAAACGCGATTAGGTGTCAACTCGACCCGACAAAAATTTTCGACGGCGAGCCTACATCTTTGTCGATTTACATAAAAATGGCCACCCTTTCTAACCGGC